>JBAIAC010000151.1:0-1200000 GCA_037349315.1 Chelydra serpentina
GCTGCGGGACGCGGCGCGGGCCGAGGGCTGTGCTATCAGCTATGTCCCGCAGCCCCCATTGGCCTGGGACGGCGAACCGCAGCCAGTGGGAGCTGCGACGGGCCGAACCTGCAGACTCGGCAGGTAAACAAACCGGCCCGGCGCGCCAGGGGCTTTCCCTGAAGAAGCGGTGGACCACAGTTGAGAACCCCTGCTTTAGCTAGTTCTGATACACTGTTTGCTGGCCCATGGATAGAAGGCAACAATTTTATACACGCACTTGAGTCATTATGTTGGAATAAAATTTTATTGTGTCATGTTTGGAGGAGGAAGGAACCTAGATTTTTCTCCTCCCTGTCTGTGATTGTCTTGTGTTGACTGTACTCCTGGTTAACTGATAACGTTTTCTTTGACGTAAAACCTCAATAAATCATATATATTTCAAAATCCTTATCGGACTGGCAGTGTGTTTTATAGGCTCTTTGGGAGGGGAAGTGGGTTGCAGCACGGGAGGCTGGGAGCCAAGACTGCTGGGTTGTCTATCCCAGCTCTGGGAGGAGAGTGGGTTAGAGCAGGGGGAGAGGGGAGCTAGGACTCCTGGGTTCTATGCAAGGGGATGGAGTGACAGGGAGGGGCGCAGGCTGGGCCATGGGGAGTGGTGCATGCCGGGACATGGAGGGGCACTGGACAAGGAGCAATTCATGCTGGGATACTAGGGTGACTAGGTGTCTGGTTTTCAAGCGGAGCACCCGGTCGAAAAGGGACCCTGGCAGCTCTGGTCAGCACCGCCAACTGGGCCGTTAAAAGTCCGGTGCTGTGGAGCGAAGACAGGGTAGTCCCTACCTATCCTGGCAGCGTGCTGCACCCGGAAGCGGCCAGCAGATCCAGCGCCTAGACTGGGGGGGCCACGGGGCTCCATGCACTGCCCCCGCCCCGAGCACTAGCTCCACACTCCCATTGACCAGGAACCACGGCCACTGGGAGCTGGGGGGACGGGGCCTGCAGGCAGAGCAGCGTGGCACAGAGCCGCCTGCCACGCCTCCCGCTAGGAGCCGAACCTGCTGGGCACTTCCAGGGCGCAGCGCAGCCCACGGTGCCAGGACAGGGAGGAAGCCTGCCTTAGCCCCACCGCTGACCGGCCTGTGCCCCAACCCTGCGCCCCCCAAATCCCACACCCCCTCCTGCACCCCCAGGCGGAGCCCTCACCCCCTCCCGCACCCGAACCCCCTGCCCAGCCCAGTGAAAGCGAGGGAGGGTGAGGGCGAGCGAGCCACGGAGGGAGGGGGAATGTAGTGAGCGGGGGGAGGGGCCTCGGGGAAAGGGGCGGGGCAGGAGGTGTGGCCTCAGGAAAGGGGCGGGGCTAGGGTATCCAATTTTGTGGGATTAGAAAATTGGCAACCCTCTGGGACATGGGGGGGGGGCGGGGTATGGTGAACACGGGGATACTGGGGCGCATGAAGATGGGGTGAGGGGAACGGTGCAGGCTGGGATACTGGGGGGATGGGCGCGGTGCATGCTGGGATACGGCGGAGGGGACGCAGGGCATGACAGCACACAAGGGCCCTCCCAGGCCTCTCTTCCCCCTCCCCCCGGCTGCTGTGGTCACGTGATGGGTCCGCAACGTCACTTTCGGGCGCCCGCCACGCGCAGGTTGTGTGTGGGGGCGGGGGAGGTTGTTGTCCCGAGCCACTTCCGGTGACGCAGTTCCGGCCTGTCATGGCGGCGGAGCCGGGCGGGGCAGGCGGCGGAGGCGGGAGCCCCCCCGGGCCGGAGCCGCTGCGCGGGGCGGGCGGCGAGGAGGAGCGGGCGCCCGACGGGCGGGGAGCGGCCCAGCCCCGGCCTCGGCCCCTGAGCCCGGGGCCGCTCCGCGAGGCCGAGGTCACCGTGGAGATCGGGGAGACCTACCTGTGCCGGCGGGCGGACGGGACCTGGCGTGAGAGACCCGCCCCGACCCCCCAGACCCCGCGGCGCCATCCCCCCCCAGACCCCGCCCCCCGCAACTCCCCCCGCGGCGCGATCCCCCGCCCCCCTCCCCGCGGCGCCATCCCCCCCAGACCCCGCCCCCCGCAACGCCCCCCGCGGCGCCATCCCCCTCCCGACCCCCCCCCGCGGCGCGATCCCCCCCCTAGACCCCGCCTCCCGCAACTCCCCCCGCGGCGCGATCCCCTCCCCGACCCCCCCGCGGCGCGATCCCCCCAGACCCCGCCCCCCGCGATCCCCCCAGACCCCAACCCCCCCGCCCCGCGGCGCCATCCCCCCCCAGACCCCGCCCCGCGGCGCCATCCCCCCCAGACCCGCCCCCCGCGATCCCCCCCCCAGACCCCGCCTCCCGCAACTCCCCCCCGCGGCGCGATCTCCCCCCGACCCCCCCCCCCGCGGCGCGATCCCCCATCCCGCGGCGCGATCCCCCAGACCCCGCCCCCCGCAACTCCCCCCGCGGCGCGATCCCCCCCCCCCCCGCAACTCCCCCCGCGGCGCGATCCCCCCCCCCCCCCGCAACTCCCCCCGCGGCGCGATCCCCCCCCCCCGCAACTCCCCCCGCGGCGCGATCCCCCCCCCCCCCCGCAACTCCCCCCGCGGCGCGATCCCCCCCCCCCGCAACTCCCCCGCGGCGCGATCCCCCCCCCCGCAACTCCCCCCGCGGCGCGATCCCCCCCCCCCGCAACTCCCCCCGCGGCGCGATCCCCCCCCCCCCGCAACTCCCCCGCGGCGCGATCCCCCCCCCCCCCGCAACTCCCCCCGCGGCGCGATCCCCCCCCCCCCCGCAACTCCCCCGCGGCGCGATCCCCTCCCCCCGCAACTCCCCCCCGCGGCGCGATCCCCTCCCCCCCGCAACTCCCCCCGCGGCGCGATCCCCCCCCCGCGCGCCATCCCCCCCAGACCCCGACCGCCCCCGCGGCGCCATCCCCCCCAGACCCCGACCGCCCCGCGGCGCCATCCCCCCCAGACCCCTCCCCCCCCCGCGGCACCATCCCCCCCAGACCCCGACCCCCGCTATCTCCCGCGCGGTGCCATCCCCCCAGACCCCGCCCCCCGCAACCCCTCCCCGCGGCGCCATCCCCCCCAGACTCTGCCCCCCCGCGGCGCGATCCCCCAAACCCCGCACTTCCCCATTGCCCCCCCCCATGGCGCGATGCCCCCCAGACCCCGACCCTCGCTATCCCACCTCCCCCCCGTGGCACAATTCCCCAACCTGGCCCCCCCAGGCCCTCCCTCTCGCACTACCCCACTCCCAGCACCACCCCTGCCGTGAGCCCCTCCCCATCTCGGGGCCTGTGTGTGGGCAAGACCTGGCCCAAGAGAGGGCCCCTATCAGGATAACCCACATTCCCATACAGAACCCTTCCAACCCTCCCCATCATCCTCTAGCTTCCCCACCCCTGTGCTGGTGCTCAGGGGACCCTATGGTGAGAGACCCGCTCCTCTTGTGATATCTCAGGCTGATCTCTCTGTTCCCCAGAATCACCTGCCATCAGACCTTCCCCTCCCCAACCCGTACCTAGCCATGTGCCCACAGGACCTGGCATAAGGCCTTCCCCACACAATACGTCCCAGACCCACCCCTCCTTCACTACACCCAGTCTAAACTGACATGAAGCTTCCCCTGCTTCAAGCAGTTGTGAGATTTGGAACAGGTCTGCACAGAGTTTTCATGGGGAAGCTATTGCAAAATAAGCCAATGTGTAATTTTAAAGCACAGCCATTATTCCATGCCAGCTCCATGGGTGGACGCTCTTGTTCCGCTCTAAGAATGCTCTTCCCCCCCCCCTAGGTGGACGTGCCCTTAGTAAAGTCCTTAGTTACCCTTCAGCGGAACGGGGTCATCGTTTTCCAGGGCACGCATTATTGCCCCTATCCTGTTCCTGCTCCCCAGGCAGGCGCTAACCTGGTGATTGCCTTGCAGACTCGGCCGAGGTAATCCAGTCTCGACTCAATGAGCAGGAGGCTCGGGAGGAATACTACGTGCACTATGTCGGATGTGAGTGCAGCCTGGGTTCTGTTCCTGGGGAGAGGGATTAATGTAGGTGGCTATTTATTAGGCGCACTACGGTAACGCCTAGGATTGTGACGTTGTTAGTTCCTCCCCCCCCCCCCCCCATAGTTTATGTTAGTAACTGCCTCATTTTCACATTTAAAATGAGTCTCTCACCCATACTCCCCAAATCGATGGAGAATTAGCCTGCAGAACTCCCCATTACAGGATTTCCTTGAGGCAAAGAGGACTTTGCCCTTCCGTAGCACCTGAGATCTAAGGGTATGTCTGCACTGCCTGGCTTTGGGAGGGGTGTGGTTTCTAGAGGGCTGGCTAAAACAGCTGGGGGTCAGGACTGCTTGGTTCCAGTGAGCAGATGTTGAGTGTTTGGGGACATGGTGAGAAAGTCACTCTACAGAGTGAGGCTGGATAGACTTGTTCAAGGTTCCATCCTGTCCTCTTGCCCCCACCCTCACCACAGTCAACCGGCGCCTGGATGAGTGGGTAGATAAGAACCGGCTGGCCCTCACCAAGACAGTCAAAGATGCGGTGCAGAAAAACACAGACCAGTACATGAACGAGCTGTCCGAGCAACCCGAGCGCAAGATCACCCGCAACCAGAAGCGCAAACATGACGAGATCAACCATGTTCAGAAGGTACATCGGCGGGTGCTGTGTTGTAGGGATCGGGGTTGGGGGGCTCAGTAAGGGGTGCTCTCCCCTTGCAATCAGTGCTGGCCCCTATACCCTGTGCGGTGCTAGGGGGCGCTGCACTACAGGGAGTGGGGTGGAAGGTTCAGTGAGGACTCAACTCAAGTCTGGGCTCCAGCATGGAAGTTACCTGATATTCTGCTGTTTTCCCACAGACCTACGCAGAGATGGATCCCACCACAGCTGCCCTGGAGAAGGAGCATGAGGCGGTGAGTGTCCCCAGGGCATTGGCATGGTCTGGCATCTAAATGGGCGGGACTCTGTCTCCTTGCTCTGATCACTAACCTAGAGCGTCCTCCCTCCCTCTCCCCCACCCCAGATCACCAAGGTGAAATACGTAGATAAGATCCACATCGGCCACTATGAGATCGACGCCTGGTATTTCTCCCCCTTCCCCGAGGATTATGGGAAGCAGCCCAAACTGTGGATCTGCGAGTACTGCCTGAAATACATGAAGTTTGAGAAGAGCTACAGGTACCACCTAGTAAGTAAGGATCAAGTTCCAGTATTGTCGGGGGTGGGGAGCCCAGGGCTGTGGGTTGGAGTTGAGGGGCAATCTGTTGGAGGCGGGGGCTGGGAGAGATGGGGGGCGGGGGTTGGGATTGAGGGGTTCTGGCAGAGCTTTGGGTGGGGGAACTAACCCAGGGCTGGGATAGCAGGGTGGGCTGCGTGTCGGGATCGAGGGGCACCGGTGGCACTGCGTTGGCTTGGCCCGCGTCTGAGAGTTTCTCCATCTCAGGGCCAGTGCCAGTGGAGGCAGCCCCCGGGGAAGGAAATCTACAGGAAGAACAACATCTCTGTCTATGAAGTGGATGGCAAAGACCACAAGGTGAGGTGGTGCCAGTGGCCATCCTGTGTGTGGTCACTGGGGAATTCCCTGCTACCACGGTGCCTTCGTCCTCCTCCGAGTTGCCCGGCACATGTCTGTCCAGCCGCAGGGCTGTAGAAGATCAGAACTCCCCGTCCGGGCCTGTCCCCACCCGGGGCAGGAGCGCCCCTGACATTCTGTTCCCCAGCAGAGATGGAGTCGCTCCATCAGGGCCCACCTAACGCGTCCCCACCGAGGACAGGATCATCCCCAGCGGTCTGCCCCCCCAGGGCTCCCCCGTTCTGGGCTCCCACCCCTTCCCTGTGGCTCGCTGCTTGTCCGGGGTGCCCCATGCTGTGCTGTCTGATGGCTGCTTTTCTCGCCCCTGCTCAGATTTACTGCCAGAACCTGTGTCTCCTGGCCAAGCTCTTCCTAGACCACAAGACCCTCTACTTTGATGTTGAGCCCTTTGTCTTCTACATCCTCACCGAGGTCGACAGGCAGGGCGCCCACATCGTCGGCTACTTCTCCAAGGTAACGGCCTGGAGTCCACACTGAGAGGCTGGCAATCTCAGGGCGGGGAGCTGGGATCTTCCTGGGGTCTTTCCCCAGCTCTGGGAGGGAAGTGGGGTCTAGTGGGTTAGAGCAGGGGAGCTGGGAGCCAGGACTCCTGGGTTCTATCCCCAGTTCTGGGATGGGAGCCAAGCGCTTAGAACAGCAGACTGGAAATCGGAACAAACTTTTCTCAGTTTGCGATTTTGGACAGATGTGAGTCATCTCTGAGCCCAGCTGTGGAACACTGGTTTCCCCCTCCTGTGCCAGTCTGTGCCCAGCCTCTCTCCCCCTCGGTTCGCTGCCCTGTCCTCCCCCACTCCGTTGTGGCTCTGCGGTAACCCTGCATTCTTTGTGCTCAGGAGAAGGAGTCTCCAGATGGGAACAACGTGGCCTGTATCCTCACCCTGCCCCCCTACCAAAGACGGGGCTATGGCAAGTTTCTCATCGCTTTCAGTGAGTAGCCCTGGGCGTCTGCCTTTGTTGTGCTGTCTGCCACGTGTGCAATGAGTTGGTACGTTCTCGGATGGGAGGAACTGGCTTCCCTCTTGGGTGAACTCCCTGCTGCCCCCTATAGGAGCTCCCAGCAGCACAGGGTGGGGATAGTTTCTGTCCTGAGACACCCCTCTCCCCCCAACCTCATTGCACACACAGTTCCCGGAGGGGAATGGCGTAGGGTCCCCGCACGCCCGGGCCGGGGGCTCTGATCTCTCCCCACCCCCTTCTCCATGCCCCTAGGCTACGAGCTGTCTAAGCTGGAAAGCACGGTGGGCTCCCCCGAGAAGCCCCTCTCGGACCTGGGCAAGCTGAGCTACCGGAGCTACTGGTCCTGGGTGCTGCTGGAGATCCTGAGGGACTTCCGAGGGACCCTGTCCATTAAAGACCTCAGGTGAGCGGGGCTGGGGGGCAGACTACACCAGGGCCTCGGGTTGGAGAGCACCCCCCCGTCGAGCCCTTTAGTGCCACATTGGGGGCCAGCACTGACTGTGAGGGGAAAGCCCCTGCCCCACTCTCTGCAGTGCAGCACAGCGCCCCCTAGCGCTGCACAGGGGCCAACTCTGCCTGCGAGGGGATCGTGCCCCTGACTGAGCCCCACACCCGCCGCTGGGTTCTCCCGTCCAAGCCTTGAACCAGCCCCCCCTGCTTAGCACCCAGCCCCAACGCCTCTGCCCCCTTTCTCGTGCAGCCAGATGACCAGCATCACGCAGAACGACATCATCAGCACGCTGCAGTCCCTCAACATGGTGAAGTATTGGAAGGGGCAGCACGTCATCTGCGTCACGCCCAAGCTGGTGGAGGAGCACCTGAAGAGCGCCCAGTACAAGAAGCCTCCCATCACAGGTACAGGAACTCCTCACTTAAAGTCGCCCCGGTTAACGTCGTTTCGTCGTTAAGTTGCTGATCAATTAGGGAACATGCTCATTTAAAGTTGTGAAATGCTCCCTTCTAACGTCATTTGCAGGCTATCAATGGCAGTTCAGCTGTCCCTTCCCCCACCACCATGTGCTGCTCCCCGAGACTCCTGCCTGCTTGCTGTGTGGGGGGGAGGGAAAGAAGAGGGGGCTAATGCCAGGGTGCCTGCTTGCTGTGGGGGGGAGGGGAAGAAGAGGAGGGATAATACCAGGGTGCCTGCTTGCTGTGTGGGGGGAGGGGAAGAAGAGGGGGGGCTAATGTCCCCCTGCATCTCGCTTACCCCGCCTTCCATAGAATGGGGGGACACACGAGGGAGGGAGCTGCTGCCTTAGGCAGAAGCTGCAGCTGCCAGGCTGGCTGATCTAATTAACAAGGCAGTGTACTTCTGACCCCGCTCTTGAGATATAATTGGAAATGCGCATCTCTGTCTCTGAAACACATCTCATCTGCCCCTCCCTCCTTTCCTGCTGGCTTGAAGAGTGTGAGAGTTAACCCTTGAGGGCTCAGCCAATTGCTAGTTCATCAATTTAGCAGTAAGACATTCCCTGGGAAAAATCCACCCTCTGACTTCTCCACCTCAACCAAGCTTCACTATCGTCGCTGTGTACCAGTATTCAATTGTTTGTTTAAAACTTATAGTGTGTGTGTGTGTGTGTGTGTGACCTAACCCCTCATTTACATTAATTCGTATGGGGAAATTGGATTCGTTTAACATCCGTTTCGCTTACAGTCGCATTTTCAAGAACAACTACAACGTTAAGTGAGGAGTTACTGTACTGGGTGGGGAGTGGGACACGGAGCCTTCCCCCACTAGGGGGCACCAGCTCTGATGCGGCCCCAAGCGTGGGGGGGACTGGCTGGCCCTTGTGGGTGGAGAATGGGACACAGGCCCTTTCCCTGGCGGGAACATTGCCCCATTTGGCGTTGAGGTCCTGGACGTGTTTCTACGCTGCCCAGAGAGCAGCGAAGCAGCGTTAAGCCCAAACAATGCAGCCCTGTTAGAGGCCGGGGTATACACACCCCATTGAACATTCCTCGCTGGGTTCAGGTTTCTGGTTTCTCTAAAGCAGGACATTGTTTTCCCAAGGGCAGGTGACGGGTGCAGCGGGTTATGTAACGAGAGGCTGGGAGACGGCACTCTCAGGAGCCAGCTGCCCACTTCCCTCTCTCCCAGGGAAAGCTCCAAGCTCTCGCCAGCTGCAAGTGCAGGGATCGCGCCCCCTTCACTGAAATGCGACCGCTTCTGGGGTGGGACTTGCTGGCTAACAGCAACGCTGCACAGCTCACCCAGCTACCTCTGGGTTTGAAATGACAAGGTGGGCTTGAAGGAGGAAGAAGAGGATGAATTTTGCTTGGAAGCTGGCTGGGAGACACTTGATTGTCCGGGGGATTGTCCCAATCCTCTAATGCCATTGAAGTGTTGCTGAGCGGCTGTTAAACAGTTGCCACACCAGAGATGGCTGCATTTCGGTGCCGGGTGAACTATGCACCTGCAGTGTTGCTGTAGCCAGCAAGTCCCACCCCAGAGCTCAGCTCTGGGCTGTGCATTTCCTCTGTATTCCAACACCCGGACTGCTGTCTGTTCCCCTGCAGTAACTGGCTGAGAGTTTAGTATAGAGAATATTTGGGGGGTTCTGTATAAAATCACCGAATAAACCTCTACTTGAAGTGCATTTATACAACAGCCTTAATGAGAGTCCAGCGCTTCCCTGTAGCAGCCTTTAGAGAGCCAAAAAGTGATTGGGGGGGCTGGAGAAAGTGAGAGACCTCAGGAGCGTGATCTGTTTAGCTTATCGAAAGAAGACTGAGCGGTGACTGTTCCTGGTGTAAAAGTACCTCCCCGGGGGAGAAAATCCCAGGTGCTTACGGGCTCGTTAATCTAGTGGCGAAAGGCAGAACAAGACCCCAAGGGCTGCAAGTTAAAACCAGATACATTCCAATTAGAATAAGGACCAGTTTTTAACAGTGAAGGTATGAGCCCTTGGAACAAACTTACAGACTTTAAGGTCAGCAGGGACCATCCTGATCTAGTCTGACCTGCAAATCGCAGGCCAGAGAACCTCGCCCACCCACTCCTGTAATAGCCCCCTAACTCTGGTTGAGTTACTGAAGTCTTCAAATCGGGGTTTAAAGACTGCAAGGGACAGAGAATCCACCATTGATGCTAGTTTAAACCAGCAAGTGCCCCATGCTGCAGAGGAAGGCGAAAACCCCCAGGTCTCTGCCAATCTGACCTGAGGGGAAATTCCTTCCCGACCCCAAATACAATGATCGTTAGATCCTGAGCATGTGGGTGAGACCCACCAGGCAGAAAGAATTCTCTGTAGTAACTCGGAGACCTCCCCATGTAGTGTCCCGTCCCCGCCGCGGGGGATATTTGCTGGCTAGCAGTCGCAGATCAGCTACATGCAGACAATGTCGTGCCATCTCCTCCATAAACTCCCCAGGGCAATCGTGAAATGTCTGTCCCTTAATGGCTTCCAGCCCCAGCTTTTCTTGAGGGTGCTGGGTTTGACCGGAAGGCAGGCTGAGAGTTTCTGGCCGGTGCTAGAGTGGAGGTTGGACGACGATCCGGTTGGGCCCTTCTGGCCCGAGAGCAATGGAGGCTGGGGATGTTGATAGATTGTGTTCAATCTCATTCCCTCCCCTTTTTTCCCTCCTCAGTGGATTCCATCTTCTCAAATGGCACCCACCAAACACAAGCAGGCCAAGATCTCCAAGAAGTGAAGGGACGGCGGGATACAGGAGTCAAATGACCCCTCAGTTGCACGAGGACCTGGGCTGCACCCGCCCTGACCACAGCGCTCCGGAGCAAACAGCAAGCCGGCAGGGCAGGCCAGCGCGATTCAGCAGGGCTGGCATCCTGTCCTGGCGCATCTTGTTCCCCTCCCCGACCAGCACTCGAAAAGGGGGTTCCCCGCACCATAGCCGGTGTCTGCTGCCCGGCTTGTCAGTTGCGCGCTGCCCCCCCGGTCAATATCACCTTGGGGGACTTGCTAATTCGTCGGGGGTGCAGGCCTGCTTCAGAGACTGGTGGGCAGCAACAGCGGAGTCTGGGGCAGGAGGAGTTACTCAGCTAGCAGGGGAGGAGGGAGAGATGCCCCTGGGTGCTAATGGGTTAACATGACAGCCTGGCACCGGGTCTTCTCTGCTGGGCAACCACTCCCTGTCCAGTGATCCCCCGGGCTTGCAATAGCGGCAAGCGGCACTGGGGGAAGGTACTGGGACAGCTGTGCTAGTGAGACTGAGAACAGGGCAGAGGCAGTGTGATTCCCTTCTAATGTAACAATCACCTCCTGCCCTGAGCCGGGGTCTGTTCGGGGGGGGCCCCAGAATGCCATAGCCCTGATTTAACACACACACACATACCACCGATGTGCCCCAGCTGCTGCAGGCAGAGCCCATTCTGGCCATGCGATGCCCCTCCCCACATGGGATCTCAGCTGGTCCCCTCAGAACCTTTCACACCCCAGCTGCCCCTCCTGCTGCTGGGGTTCCCCCCACACTCCTCTGGCCTGCACTCCTTAGGCCAGGATTCCCCTCCCCATGCCACCTGCCCCTCCAGCTACTGCTGTCCCTGTCCCAATTTCCTTCTTCCCACCTCCTCCACTGCTGGATCCCTCCATGATCCCCCATTCCAGACATCCTGGGCTCCCCAGGAGGGGACTGGAGGAAAAGCAGGGACGTGGGGATGTCTGCTGAGTTTGGCTGGTCTCAATTCAGTTCTTGAACCCCCACAAAGCCAAACGCATGGGACAGAGGTGTGTGGGTCTCTCCCAGGGCCGAAGGGCTGGGTGCCCAGTCCAGGGATACACGGAGGATACTGTCTCAGGGCTCTTCCCTCAGCATCGATCTAACACTCCTCCACTCCCTAGGTCAGCACCACCCGCAGGCGGTGCAAGTAAGCGTTGCTGCCGGGGCGGCTGGAGCGTGGGGGAACGGTTGGCGCCGACAGCCCCCAAAGCTCCCCCTGCTCGCTGCCTACAGGTGTATTTTTTCTGTTTTAAGAAGTGTGTATTTATCATAAATAAAAGGAAAAGTGTGAACAACCCGGGTCTGTCAGGAAGCCTGCCTGGGCGTGATATCACAGAGGGTATGGGGCACAGTTTAGCACGCTTGCCCGGGCAGGGGGAGAGGATCCTGGCAGGTGGGGAGAACAAGCCTGGGGGAGAGGGATCAGGAAGGGATCCTAGCACTGGGGCACACAGGCTGAGGTAGAAATCTGGGCAGGTGAGACGCACAGGCTGCAGGGGGGATCCTGGCAGCGAGGCAGCACAGAAATTCATTCAGGCCTGAGTCAGCCTCCCCATCACTGCCCCAGCCGCTCCCTGCAGCCAGCTCAGCACAGGTGCTTCCCCACCCAGGCGCCTCTCCCTGACCCTGCCAGCAGGTTCCTTGGACCGGCTCCAACCCGGATTTCACTGTGTGTATTCGCACCACCCAGCCCTGGATTAACTGTTCCCAACACCCAACCTCTTGGCCAGCAAACAAGCTTTAGCAAGATGTGCCCATCTTTGCTTTGTGGGGCAGGGCCCCTATAGTTCTGGGTGTCAGGACACGTGGGTTCTAGCCCCAGCTCTGGCTGGGGAGTGGGGCTGGGAGCTTGGATTCATGGGTTCTAGCCCCAGCTCTGGGAGAACAGTCATGCTAGCTCAGACCAAAGGTCCATCTAACCCAGTGTCCTAGAGGGAATGAACAGAACAGGTCATCAAGTGATCCATTCCCTGGTGCCCATTCCCAGCTTCAGGCAAACAGAGGCTAGGGACACCATCCCTGCCCATCCTGGCTCATAGCCACTGATGGACCTATCCTTCACAAATGTATCTAGTTCTTTTTGAACCCTGTTATGGTCTTGGGGCTTCACAACATCCTCTGGCAAGGAGTTCCACAGGTTGACTGTGCATTGTGTGAGAAATACTTTTATTTGTTTTACACCTGCTGCCTGTTAATTTCATTTGGTGACCCCTAGTTCTTGTGTTATGAGAAATAGCAAGACTTCCTTATCTATTTTCCTCTATACCAGTCATGATTTTATAGACCTCAATCATATCTCCCCTTCGCCATCTCATTTCCAAGCTGAAAAATCCCAGTCTTATTAATCTCTCCTCCTACAGAAGCCGTTCCAGACCCCTAAACATTTTTGTTGCCCTTTTCTGAACCTTTTCCAATTCCAATATATCTTTTTTGAGATGGGGCAACCACATCTGCACACAGTATTCAAGATGCGGGCGTACCGTGGATTTATACAGAGGCAACATGATATTTTCTGTCCTATTATCTATCCCTTTCTTAATGATTCCTAGCATTCTGTTCGCTTTGGATTTCAGAGTTGGATGCCTGGGGTCTAGTCCCAGCTCTGGGAGGGGAGCGGGATTTAGTGGTTAGAACAGCACAAAATCCTTTTTTTTAAAAAAACAGAGCCTTTCTCATAATACAGGGCTAACACCCTCTTTATTAAACCCTTCATCTGGAGTCAAACAGCCCTTCCATACCCCACCCCTGACTGAGAATAAGCAGGTGGTTTGGTCTTTCGCCCCCAGATAAAAGACAGGCAGACAGTCCCCTGTGCTAACAGTCCCTAGCTCACAGCTGGGCGCGTGATGAACTCCGATCTCTTTCGAACCTGCCCTGGGTGGAAAAACCAGCTCTGCTGGTGCCGCCCAGCCCAGCCCTGGGGGTTCGGCCGACGTTGAGGAGCCGAGAGCTTCCTGCCAGACGTGTCACCTGAGATCCCGTCGGCTTGACTCACAGCCGGGACTGAAACCCGGCTGTTTCTGCGTGACGCGGGCGTAAGGATGAGGGGAACGTTTCCCAGAGCACCCCTCTCCCAGGGCCAATCTGCCTCCTCCCAGAATCCCTTTGGGGACAGCCACAGTCAAAGGGCTGCCCGGGCAGACACCCTGAAAATAGCCTTGTGGGTAGGGGAAGTAGGGGGCAAAATCCAGTTCTACTGGGGTATCCGCCACCCAGTCGCTACGATCAGTGGCGGATCCTCCCCCCCTTGCATCTCTACACTTGGGAGTTGGCGAGGGTGGGGTTACCCTGCCTGGACCAGGCTCAGAAAGGCCCAGCAGAGCAGCCAGGGGGCCAGGGGCCAGGAGATGAGCAGGTGCCCTGGAGAACAAACCCCTCCTCGGAGAACAACCCCTCCTCGGAGACCGGCTCCAGATCCACGCTCACGTCACTCAGCTCCACCTCTGGGACAGTCTCCTTGACCCAGGCAGCATGGGCAGAGGCCGGATATAGATGCCGGGCCGGTTGGCGGCCCCACACGCATCCCCCTAGCTCACCACTCCGGCCAGCAGCCAGGCACCACCCACTTGGCAGGCGAGTGGTCCCCCGGAGTCGCCTTGGAAAAATCAGGGTAGGAAGAGGGAGATTGGCAGCTTGTTAGACTGCCCTAGGAGCTGTCATGGTGACAGAGGCAGGCCTGGGAACAGGGGTCGGGGAGAAAGGGCCCTGATTCTCCCAGAGTGGGGCCCTGGGGGTCAGAGCGAGGCTGGAGGGGTTGGCGTGACCCTGGGTGCCAGAGTGAGGCTTGGGTATTGGCGTGAGTCCTCAGGCATTGGCGTGAGTCCCAGAGCGAGGCTCAGGGGATGGCGTTAGCCTCGATTCCAGAATGAGGCTCAGGGGATGGCGTTAGCCTCGATTCCAGAGTGAGGCTCAAGGGTTGGCCTAAGTCCCAGAGTGAGGCTCAGTCATTGGCGAGAGTCCCAGAGCGAGGCTCAGTCATTGGCGCGAGTCCCAGAGCGAGGCTTGGGAGACGTTTGCAGGACCCTGTTGACCAGAACTCAGAGGTCTGCAGGACTGGAGGCAGAAATGACATTGCCATGAACAGGGCTGCTGTCAGCTCGGTGCCCTGAAGTCACATCAATTCCCTGATCGCGACAGAGCAGCACAACGCGGGAAACAAACGGGGACGATAAGGGGATGGGGAGGGAAACCAAGTCTTTGAAATCTTGGGACCATCCTGCTGAGTTTGGGAGAGGGGCAGGACGCCCCTGGACTGCCATAAGGGGGTGGGGGTCCCTTGCTGAGCTGACCTTGAGAGTAGGGGCGCTATAGGGCAGGGAGTACGTGAAGTAGCAGGCAGAAGAACAGCAGGCTGGCAGTGAGGACATTGGAGGTAGCGTGGTCCATCGGCTTGCTGGGGGAGATTGGCTGGGGCCAGCCAGGATGGGTCTGGACGCCGTCATAGGGGCCAGGCTGACTGGTGGTGTTGGGACACAGCCCCTCCTCCGAGACTGGCTCCTGATCCACGCGCACGTCACTCATTTCCACCGCCGGGATGATCTGTTTAATCCAGGCTGTGTGGGCCGAGGTGCGGGTGTAGACGCCAGGCCGGTTGGGGGACCCGCAGGCGTCCCCCCAGCTCACCACCCCAGCTAACAGCCAGGCATTGCCCACACGGCAGGAGAGGGGTCCCCCGGAGTCACCCTGGAAGAACAGGGTAGGGAGAGGGAAATGGCGTTAGGAGGGGGATTGGTGGCAGAAGTGGGATACAAATGGCTGGTTACTACTAAGCTTAGATGTGGTGGGCGGAGACTGGCAGAGCGGGGGCGTGGCCTTGAGGTCAAAGGTCAAGGAGTGGCACCTAAGCCCAGAAGGGACGGAAAATCTACAAGCCAACCAGTGGGCCAGTGCTCATAGTACCCAGCGCTGACTCCCAGTAACCCCACCCTTAGTGCCATGGACAGATGGACGCCCAGCACCCCGCTTACCTGGCAAGCGTCCTTCTTGCCCTCGGCGTAGCCCGCACACATCATGTCGTCCTGGATCACGTGGGGCTCCGCTGGGTTGGCGTTGATCTTGTAGAGGCAGCGGCAGGTCTCCAGCCCGATCAGTGGCACCTCCAGCTGCTGCAAGGTCTTGGGACTGGCCAGGCTGACTGGATGGGGGAAAAGAAATGAGCCAAGTCAGGGTGGGCAGCTGACTCCTCAGTATGGTGCGGGGAAAGGGAGCCACCAGAGGGCGCTGTGGTGGGGGGACCGGGCCAAGGGACTCACTCCACAGCAGCCCAGGCTCTAAGCCAGGCTTAGCGGGGAGGGGGGATTCATAGGAGTCCAGATCCCAGAGCGAGGTTCAGGGGCTGGCCACGCCCTAAAATCCTCCTGCCGTGTCAGCTGAACACACAATTCACCTTCACTTCCTCTCCAAAATTGTTGGCAGCTGTTCTCCAGCTGCCCCACCCCAGACAGCTGCATCTCAGCACCAGGCGAGCCATCCCCAGGTGCGACATCACACCCCAGCTGCCTCGCCCCAGAGGTGGCTGTATTAACCCTTCCCTCACCAGAGGTAAGCACATTCCCCCAGCCAGTCACGGTGCAGGTCATGCCGCTGGGGAAGCTGACGGAAGCGGACGGCAGGCAGATGGGGCGAATGTTAGGCGTGTAGGAGACGGCCTCTTTCAATTTCACCAGCGCAAGGTCCCCGCCGGAGCCCTCATCGGTGTAGTCGGGGTTCTTGATGGCCTGCTCCACCCCAACCACCTTGATGTCAGCCGTGGGGCTGCTCAGCTGGAAGGCTCCCAGCGTCACCTCATAGTCGGCGATGGGGTTTTCCCTGCAAGGCGGGGGAGAGAGACATGGGACTTCAGCAAGGAGAGAAGCCAGCACCTCAGGCTGCAGAAAGCTTCAGCTAACGGGGAGTAAATCTCCCTTAGATAGCAGCCATGGAGGGGCAAGGACACACACCATGCGGGTATGTTGTGGAGGGTAGAGGTACACATACACATTGGGAGTGGGGTCGAGTGGGGCGGATATGGGAATCAGGACTCCTGGGTTCTGATTCTATCCTCGTTCTGGGAGGGGAGACTAGGTGGGTAGAGATGGGGGAGTTGGGAGTCAGGACTCCTGGATTCAATCTCTGGTTCTGGTAGGAGAGTGGGGGCAGCTGGGAGTCTGCCCACAGAAACCCAATCAAACGGGGTTAGGGTCAGAAATGGATGGAAGATACAGGCTCCTCCTGACTAGCCGTCCCTTCCCCCAGGTAGCACTCAGAGCCTGGCCCAGCCCAGACGACCCCCTCCGTGCCCTGTACTTACGGTGGGAAGCAGTGCGCTGCGGTGATCACCCACTGGGGGGAAATGAGGGAGCCGCCACACACGTGAACAGACTGAAAATTCAGGCTGACCTGCCAAGGCCACTGCTTCTCCCGCGCATCTGTGCCCCCCACAATCCGGCCCATGGCAGTAATTCCACAAGTTCCTGCAGGGGAGCAGAGCAGTGGTGAGTGAACCAGAAACAGCCCCTTACTCTACCCACTAGATCCCATTCCTCTCTTAGAGCTGGGGCTAGAACCCAGGAGTCCTGACTCCCCTCTCCCCTGCTCCATCCCACTAGACCCCACTCCCAGCTGGGAACAAAACCCACGAGACCCAGTTTTCAGCACCAAACATATTTTTGTTTGTTTGGGGGTTTAGGTTGCTAGTTTTTCCACAAAAGCATCTACATTTTCTCTAGAGAGCAGCCTTTTTTGGAAGGAAAAAAAAAAAAAAAGCTTTGTTGAAAACTAATTTTTGCCATCAAAAATGTGTTGAGAGACCCTTTTCACCACAACTTCGCAACACAAACGTAACCCAGACTAAGGGCTTGTCTACACTTGAAATACTACGGCTGTGGAGATGCTACCTAGGCCAATGGGAGAGTCTCTCCAGTCGCTGTACTTAATCCACTCCCCCCCCCCCCCCGAGAGGCAGCAGCTAGGACAACGAAAGAATTCTTCTGTCGACGCAGCACTGTCTACACCAGGGATTAGGTCGGTTTAACTATGTCGCTCAGGGGTGTGGACTTTTTACATCCCTGAGTGAGGTAGCTGGGTTGACCTAACTTTTTAATGTAAACCTGACCCCTAAGGGAGGATAGATGTTCATTCCCTTTCCCCTCTGGGGCGCGCCGTCACTCCCTTTAGTGGCTGGCTCACAGATGAGGTTAACGAGCCTACAATAGGTGCAAGTCAAGGGAGCTGCTCCCTTAGCTCCACTAGTAGCAGCTCATGCCTTAAACCCAGGAGATGGTGGGCTCAAATCCTCATCCCATCACTACGGGGGCTGGTTATACTGAACACAAATATCCCCTGTTGATGCTCACACACAGCTACACAAATAACCACAGAGGAAAATGACACCAATGACTGCAGCGGGGGGTTGTGGGAAAATGATCTGGAGGAGAAAAGTGACGGTCAGGCTGCCGTTCCCAGCCAGATCTTTACCTGATTGTCCGTAGGTCTCCTGTGCACCTGTTCAGAGGAGGGAAAAAAGAGGCACGATCAGGAATTCATCCCAGAACAACACGCATCAGCACCAGGGACACTGAAATGAAACATCTCAGGGGTAATGAGAGGAGAGGCTAGAAAGGGGCATCTCCATTTCTGCTGGGGGAATAAATTGTCAGATTTCCGGGATAGGGCCCACTCAGTAGGCAATAATAAAGATGCTGATATGGCAATAAAGTAATAGCTAAACTCTACCCACTGAATTTCACTCCCCTCCCAGAGCCAAGGGAAGAATCCAGGAGTCCAGACTCCCAGCCCACCCTGCTCTAACCCACTCAATTCCTCTCCCTTCCCAGAACCAAGGGTAGAACCCAGGAGTCCGGACTCCCAGCCTGCCCTGCTCTGACCCACTAGATACCTCTCCCTTCCCAGAACCAGAACGCAGGAGTCCTATCAGGCAGAGGGAAGAGCGCCACCTTCTGAGCCGGGAACACCAAGGCCCCTGGGTTTCTCCCAGCTGCCTCCTACCCAGCCCAGCCCCTGGGCCAAGGCAGCCACGTCACTGCAGCCTAGCAGGGTTATTCCCTTTGGCCTTGTCTATCTCCCAGCCCGGGACACCTCCTTTCCCAGGAACTGCTCCCTGTTCAGAGGAAGGGCCCCGGTCTGCCAGCGTTATTCCAGATTCTTCAGCGAGTAGGCAAGTTGTCAGAGTTTCACTCCTCAAGGCTCTGCATGACTCAGGGGAACGGGACAGGGGACTTTTCCCTCTAGGGGGAGCCAGCTTGGATCCATATTGCTCTAAAACCACCCAACCTGATGTCCCATTCAGTGGCCGGTGTGAAGTGAATTTGCCAGGTCTCAGCCCAGTTCCCAACGGGCCCACGAGAGCCAGCCTCAGCCAGGGGTTTGATGGGCCATATGCACCCATCTCCTTCGCTCCCCACAGACAGGACGCTTCTGATTCAATGTCACCTGAAGTGACCTGCATTAGCCTGGGACCCAGTCATGGGCCAATAGGTATTTGTGGCTGTCTGTCCGCCCAGCATTCCTCCCGCCTGAGCGGAGAGGCTAAATTTAGAGCCAGACCCGCAGGACAGGGCGTGACGTAGGGACATCACCTCCTCTGCTAGAGGAGCCGGGGCCAGCTTCAGAGGCACTAGCGGGGCGGTGGGAGCCCGGCCCAGCATTAGACATGACCCAACCCAACCCACAGGCTGTACCTTGACTAGGTTCTGTGCCGTTACACCAGGTTACCACAGCCTAGCGCTGGGCATGGGGGCAGATCAGAGGCTGAGTTCTCTGCGCCGCCCTAGGACAGGGGCCGGGCTCACACAGACCTTTGCTCACATACCTCAGCCGTGGGAACATCTCCCATTCCCTGCTCCCCGCCCCGAGCCAGCCAGTTCCCCCTCCCCACGGCCAGATCGGAGCCAGCGCCCCCTAGAGAAGAAAGGCCTCGTGTCCCATCCCCTGCCCCCCAGACAAAGCCAAGTGCCCCCAAGCGGGGCAAGGCCCCGTGTCCCATTCCCTGCTCCTGTGGGCCACCCAGAGCCCTCTTGCTTGCTGGATTGAGAACTAGGAGTAGACATAGCCTGCTGGTGTGTGTGTGTGGGGGGGGGGGGGGGGGGGGGGGAGGTGTTCATGTCTGTAGTTTACAGCCCAGGTGACACCCAAGCTGAGCAAAGACACACACACAATGCAGAGGCTGATGGGCCATTTTAGGACCTTTCACACAGTGTCTGATTACCGGGAGTTTCAGGCGAACCTTAGGGAGTTTCACAGTCTCCCAAATCCTGTTTGTACAAGGAGGCAAAGGGAACCGGCTGGCTCAGGAGCTCTGGCAATGGGGCCTTTCATCTGTATCCCTCTGCTCCAACCCACTCCCCTCCCCGGGAATGGAACCCAGGAGTCCTGACCGCTAGTCCCGCCTGCTCTAACCATTAGAGATCACTTCCTCCAAACAGCTGGGAACCGACTCCAGGAGCCCTGCTGGCTTCGGATTTCATACAACCCCCTTCCAGACACACAAAACCTTTTCCTAAATCAGGATTAACTGATTCCCCCCCACCCCCCAAAATTAACATATTCCCCCCCACCCACAAAAAAATATCTGGATAACAGACCAGGGAAACCTGCCCTGTAGGAATGTACAAATCCTCGAACCAACCAACTGCAGAACAAGCCAGAAAAAACTGGCAGGTGCTTTTCACTCCAATTCCAAAACGACAGTGTCCATCACACCACACCCACCACACACACACACCCCCTGCAGAAATGCACATACACGCTGCGGGACCCCCCAACAGGACACAAATGTCACCAGACACACACACGGTGCATATCATAGAATCTCAGGGTTGGAAGGGACCTTAGGAGGTCATCTAGTCCAACCCCCTACTCAAAGCAGGACCAAGCCCCAATTTTTGCCCCAGATCCCTAAATTGCCCCCTCAAGGATTGAACTCACAACGCTGGGTTTAGCATCACACCTGTAACACAACGCGTGCGTCACACACCGGACCACACACCACCCCATCCCACAACACCTGGATCACACAACGCAGGCATCACGCAGACACACACAACACCACATTGCATGACCATACACCAGACACCCACCCCACATACACCACACACACTGCATCACACAGACCCACTCATCCATAACCCCCCCCCACACACACGTGATTTTCAGCCCCGTATTGCCCCCCCCCCGAACAATGTGTACAGTGAGGGTGCTGAGAGCCCCTTGAACCCCGTATATCATGGGACCACTTGAAGCCAGGGGGTGCGGCAGCGCAACCAGCGCCCCTAGCTCCAGCTCCTATGGCCTGGGGCACCAAAGGGCGCCCCGAGACCCAGCCCCCGCCCGGCCAGGTCCCAGCCCACAGCCCCGCGCAGGGCGGGCGAGCTGGGACCCTGGCTGGGCAGCCGGGACACACAGAGGGAGGTGGAAGGAGAAGGAAGGAGCAAAGGAAGGAGGGGGGTGGGGGAGAAAGGGATTTGGGGAGAGGCACAAGGGGGAGTTGGGGAACCAGAGAAGGGGGGTTTGGGGGGAGGCAGGAGGGGGGTTTGGGGAACCAGAGAAGGGGGGTTTAGGGGAGGGCAGGAGGGGGGTTTGGGGGGAGTCAGGAGGGGGGTTTGAGGAACCAGAGAAGGGGGGTTTAGGAGAGGCAGGAGGGGGGTTTGGGGGGAGTCAGGAGGGGGGTTTGGGGAACCAGAGAAGGGGGGTTTGGGGGGAGAGGCAGGAGGGGGGTTTGGGGGGAGATGCAGGAGGGGGGTTTGGGGGGAGAGGCAGGAGGGGGGTTTGGGGAGAGGCAGGAGGGGGGTTTGAGGGGAACCAGAGAAAGGGGGGTTTGGGGGGAGGCAGGAGGGGGGTTTGGGGAACCAGAGAAGGGGGGTTTAGGGGAGAGTCAGGAGGGGGGGTTGGGGGGAGGCAGGAGGGGGGTTTGGCGGGAGGCAGGAGGGGGGTTTGGCGGGAGGCAGGAGGGGGGTTTGGGGAACCAGAGAAGGGGGGTTTGGGGGGAGGCAGGAGGGGGGTTTGGGGAACCAGAGAAGGGGGGTTTAGGGGAGAGTCAGGAGGGGGGTTTGGGGGGAGGCAGGAGGGGGGTTTGGGGAACCAGAGAAGGGGAGTTTAGGGGAGAGTCAGGAGGGGGGTTTGGGGGGAGGCAGGAGGAGGGTTTGGGGGGAGGCAGGAGGGGGGTTTGGGGGGAGGCAGGAGGGGGGTTTGGGGAACCAGAGAAGGGGGGTTTGGGGGGAGGCAGGAGGAGGGTTTGGGGAACCAGAGAAGGGGGGTTTGGGGGGAGGCAGGAGGGGGGTTTGGGGAACCAGAGAAGGGGGATTTAGGGGAGAGTCAGGAGGGGAGTTTGGGGGGAGGCAGGAGGGGGGAGCTGGGGGCAGGGGTCGAGCAGCCCCGCCCGCACTCACCCAGGCTGAGGAGGAGGCAGAGCAGCGCCCCCAGGGGCGCCCCCATCTCCCGCTGTCTGGCTGGCGGCGCTGGGCAGCGCGGGGAGCGACGGGCAGGTGCGCTGGCTCCGCACTAGCTCCGCACTGGCTGGGACACTGGGACGCGGCGCTCGCTCCCTCCCCTCTTCAGGGCGCCCCGAGCCAGGGAAGCCGCCCAACCTGCTGCGCAGGGATCCACCTCCCGCCCGGGCCCGCCCCCTGCCCCGGCTCCCGCTGCTCCGTCACCGGCCCGGGCTCCGCTCCCCCGCCCCGGGGCGCCCCCCGCTGTTATTGTAGGGTCTCTCCCTACCCGGCTCTGTTATTGGCGGGGGTCTTGTACACTGTACACGCCGCTGTTTTATGCTCGTGTCCCTGATGGCGCTGGCCATGCTTGTTATTGTAGGGTCTCTCCGGGCCCTGCTCTGTTATTGTAGGGTCTCCTCTTACACTGCACCTGTTGCTCAGGTGTTGTAGGGTTTCTCGTTCCACTGCTCTATTATTGTAGGGTCTCCCCTTGCAGGGCACACACTGCCTTGATATTGTAGGGTCTCTCCTGGCCCTGCTCTGTTATTGTAGGGTCTCCTCTTACACTGCACCTATTGCTCAGTTGTTGTAGGGTCTCCCATTCCGTTGCACACGCGGCTTTGTTATTGTGGGGGACTCTCATCAGACGCCTCTGTTATGGTAGGGTCTCCCGGTGAGTCCCGGCACATTCCTGGCTCTGGTTTCACGATCCATTGATGTGTGGCTGATTCACTCTCCTGGGCCGGAAGGGAAAAATTGTTTCCTGCCTAGATGCACGTGAGCCATGGCCCTGTCACCTCATCAGCACCCCGGGGATGGGGCCCCGTTGCATGGGCCGGGGGAGGGGCAGGGTCACCATTGACAGGCCAGCCAGGTCCTCCGTCCCCCCTCCCCCAGCCCTGCCAGGCTGCCTGGGGGACTGGACCCTTAGCACTGTGCTGGGGAGTGGGTGGGGGAATCTGGGTGGGTGAATAGGGTGTGGAATGTAGCATGTATGTATGAATGGGGTGTATGTGACTGCAGTGTGTATGAACGGGGTGTGTGTGAATGAAGTGTGTATGTATGAATGGGGGTGTGGATGAATGGGGTGTACTGAATGCACTATGTATGCATGGATGGGGTGTGTGTGTGTTTGTGAATGAAGTGTGTATGTATGAATGAGGGTGAATGAAGTGTGTGTGTGTGTGGGTGTGTGTTTGAATGCAGTGTGTATGTATGAATGGTGTGTGTATGTATGAATGGTGTGTGTGTGTGTGTATGAATGGGATGTGTGTGTGTGTGTGTATGAATGGGATGTGTGTGTGTGTGAATGCAGTGTGTATGTATGAATGGGAGGGTGTGACTGGTGTGTGTGAATGCAGTGTGTGTGTGTGTGTGTGTGTGTGAGAGAGAGAGAATTGGTG
Organism: Chelydra serpentina; assembly: GCA_037349315.1. Lineage (NCBI taxonomy): Eukaryota > Metazoa > Chordata > Testudines > Chelydridae > Chelydra > Chelydra serpentina. Next base: position 23,020 of record JBAIAC010000151.1, read on the forward strand.
TGTGTGTATGAATGCAGTGTGTATGTATGAATGGGGGTGTGTGCATGTTGGGGATGCGGTGTGTATGTATGAATGAGGGGTGAATGAAGTGTGTGTGTGTGTGTGTGTGTATGAATGGTGTGTGTGTGTGTGTATGAATGGGATGTGTGTGTGTGTGAATGCAGTGTGTATGTATGAATGGGAGGGTGTGACTGGTGTGTGTGAATGCAGTGTGTGTGTGTGTGTGAATTGGTGTGTGTGTATGAATGCAGTGTGTGTGAATGGGTGTGTGTGTGAATGCAGTGTGTATGTATGAATGGGATGTGTGTGGGGGAATGCTGCGGGCGGGGGGGGGGGGTATGGGGGAGGGGCTGCTGGTGTCGCTGTGTATGTGTTGTGTGCAGTTCCCCTCCCATGGCCCCCGGGCTGGGCGCAGGGAGGAAAGGTGCTAATTGGGCTCAGCAGGGGGTGGGTTGGCGCTTTTCACACCTGCCCTCGGGATGAAAGCCCTGATCCGTGGGGAGGGGAATCCATCAGCCCCTCCCCCACACCCCACTTCCTTTGGGCTGGAGCGTGTGAACGACCTTCACATTGGGCCAGGGAGTGAATGAAGCTATGGGGTCAGGGGACACAAGGCCCTGTATCCTTCCCCCACCCCCAACAACCAACCCCGGCAGCGTTGCCAACCTCCAGGATTGTCCTGGCATCTACAGAAGTCCATGGTTAATCTTTCATTAAAGACTCTGTCCTGTGATGAAACCTCCAGGAATAAATTAGCAAACCTACCTCTGGGCTAGATAAGCCCTCCATCCTGGGGCTGGATCAGAGCCAGGGCTCCCTAGAGGGAAAAAGCCCCATCTCCCATTCCCTGTCTCCCTAAGCCAGCCAGTCCCCCCAGCCTAAGACTGGATTGGAGCCGGTGCCCCCTGGAGAAGAAGGGCCCCATGCCCCATTCCCCACCCTGCAAAGCCAGCTGCTAATGTCTTCCCCCACTCTGGGGCCTTATTGGATGCTGTCCAGAGGTTGAAGTCTCTGGGTTCTTATCTGCCTCCAAGAATAAAGTCTGGAACAGGTGAATAGGTAACTAGTCAGCCTCATTGGAGCCGGTTTAGCTGCTCTTGATAAGTGAGGCAGGAATGCACTCAAGTGGCTTTTATCAGCAGTGATCTGTGAAGAATGTGACATTCTCTGGGGGGTGGCGGGGTGAGGGGGGTGAATAGCTGCCCGGGAATGAGTGCACACAGGTTTTTGCTGCACTTCTCACTGACAGGTGACGCACAATGGCTGGGCACACACCGGGGCCCAAATCCTGGCCTCCCTGAGTTTTGGTGGCTGGAGTTTATCGGCTGGAAAAACTGAGCACGGATTTGGGGTTGGGTCTGAAGTGGGCACCCCAGGACAAACTCGCTCGGCCAGGGCAGAGTGGAGTCGGGACGCCCGGGATACCCAGCCTGAGGAGCGGAGTGGATCAGGGTGGGGCTGGGAGTCAGGATTCCAGGGCATTATCCCCAGCTCAGGGAGGGGAGTGGGATCTAGTGGGTTAGAGGAGCAGAGCTGGGGTTTCTGGAAGGGGAGTGAGGTAGTGCAGGGGGAGCTGGAGGTACAGGACTCCTGGGTTCTAGCCCTGGCCCTAGAAAGGGAGTGGGATCTAGTGGGTTAGAGCAGGGGAGGCTGGGAACCAGGACTCCTGGGTTCTACTTCCACTTCAGTAAATTTTATAATCTTCCTGCTACCTCTTATCACTAGTATCGGGGGCAAGGCCCTGCCTCCTCAAGACATTTCCTTTTTATTAATCTTTATAGCTGTATTTGTTTATTGACGTCAGAGCAGATAGCCGGGAAAGCCAGGGAAGAGAAAGGAACGGAGCCACCGCACTGGTATGGCGTGGACATTGCAGTCCGGTAGGGGGCAGTGGTGAATATAAACACAAATATGCCCAGCCAGTGCAGTAGGGGGCAGTGGACCCTCCCCCCACAGCCACTAGGGGGCAGCTGGGACAGATATACACCCCCCCACACACACCTGAAAAGGAGCAGCTGCCCTATCTCAGCCCTGCTGGGAACTGACACCCCCCCCAGCAGGGTAGCAATGCCCCATTGACACTCTCCCCATGACCGATGGCACCTACCTCCTCCCCTTGTGTAACTGTTCACCATCACCAGCAGGAGGTGATGGCAGCACCAGGACTGGCTCCCCCAGACACACACACCAAGCCAATGTATTGACCCCCACCCCAGGGGCAGCCTATGTACAGGGAACTGGCCCTTTGCTGCCAGAGTGTTGCAGGGAAGACGGCCGTCCAGGGACGGCTCACCCTGTGTAGAAATGCAGCTGCCTCTGGGGAGGGACCGCTGGATAACGGCTGCACTGCAGCACCACACGGGGATGGCTCACCAGGCACGCAGCCGCCTGTGGGGCTGGGCTGTGCCAGCCCATATCTCTCTGCCCTAGTCCCCAGCACCCCTGTCCCATCCAACCCCAGCCCCCGGTCACCTGCACTGCATCACATCCCTGTGACTCGGCCCTTAGTCACCAGGGGACAGCCGAGGGATGAGCAGGTGTCCCAGCTGCCAGGGTTGACGTGCGGGCCGCTAACGAGTATCTGCCTACATCATGCGGCTCCATAAACAGCCAGGCTGTATCCGGGTGAGTCCTCGCTGGGCGGGGATTCCCCAACAGCAGGAAGCTTGCGATGACCCCAGGGCAGAGCATCCTCGCTGCCGATAATTGAAGGGTTAACGAGGCTGGTGGCTTAAGGGGTCAGAAATGCAGTTGCCTCTGGGGTGAGGCATCTGCGGAACAGCCGCGCCGCATGGGGGTGGCTCACCTGGTGCTGAGCACATTTCAGATGGAAGCACGTTGAAAATACGGAGTCACCTTAGAATTAGCAGCTTAGACGGGCAAGGCCCCGTGTCCCATTCCCCACCCCCCTGAGCCAGCCAGTTCCCCGCCTTGGGTCTGGATTGGAGCCGGTGCCCCATAGAGGAGAAAGGCCCCATTCCCTTGAGCCATCAAGCCACACAGCCAAAAAAATTCATTTCCCCCCCAGGTCAGATGGGCAGAGACTCGGGGTGGGGGTTTCGCCTTCCTCTGCGGTTTTAAACTAGTACAAATGGTGAATTCTTTGTAATTTGAAGCCTTTAAACCATGATTTGAGGACGTCAGAGACTCAGCCAGAGGTTAGGGGTCTATTAAAAGAGAGGTGGTGGTGAGTGGGGCGGGGGAAGGTTCTGTGGTCTGCGATGTGCAGAACAGACTAGATCATGAGGGTCCCTTCTGGCCTTAAAGTCTTTTGAGTATAAGATAGCCTAGAAGTACACAGCGCCTTCCCCTCCACCTTTTCTGTCATGCTGCCCCCTGCTGGCCTTTGAGTATGTTGGTCACTTAAAGCACGTTGCTGGCCTTCTTCATTTGTCCTACAAGCAGGTCCCTCTGGCTGTGTGGGTAAGTCACAGCCCTCCAGAATCGCAGCTTCGCTTTGTTATAAAATTATATCTCCCGCCCCCAAAATGGTAAGCGTAACCCTTGTAGCAGCATCTGCCTGAGTCTGCAGAGAGCCTGAGCCAATTACTCTACCAGGTGTGAAGCACCCCTGCTCAGCCGAATAGCATTGTTCACTCTGAAAACTAATGATGAGCTTTAAAGTTTCAAGGTGAATAACACTTTCCTCCAACAGCAGAGAATAAGGCATCAGGTGGTGCTTCCTAAAATAAAATCCAACTCCAAGGTCTCTGCTCGCAACTGACACAGCCTGAAACCAACCAGAGCAGCAGCTCAGACACAGGCGGGTTCAGGGATAGGGTAGGCGGGCAGTGTGTGTGTGTGGAGAGGGGTGTTCCAGGTGTATTGGGGCAGACTGAGCAGAAATGTGAAGTCCCATGAGAGGAAGCAAATTGTTCCATTTATACAAATGATGTTAACTCTGAAACCTAATGGTGGTGATTTAAATGTCAGCATTGCCGTAAGGGATGAGGGAAGGTTAAGGCAGGGAAAAATGGTGACAGTGGGGGGGGGGGGAGAAAGGGTGATCAACGGGCACTCAGAGATGGGTGACACCCCACCAGGAAGTTCAGCAGAGCGGTTAGAGGTTTCCACGTGTTCCGCTGCCCTAGCTCCCATTTATGACGTGCACCCAACGCCCCGAGCCACTCCTCCAGCTGCCTAGAAGCAGCTGAAGCTATTGATGCCCACCTGGAATCAGGCTTCCCCAGCCTGGCAGGCCAAAGGCTCCCATCGGCCGGCAGGGGAGGGGAGGGGAGAAAAAACAAGGCCCTGGTGGGGGTGAGAGAGAGAGATGATGACAGAGTAGCTCAGGAGTAAATGTCAAAATTGACGTGGGAGGGGGCTGTCAGTCAGGACTCCTGGGTTCTATCTCCAGCCCTGAGTGGAGTATAGTGGGGTGGAACAGCGGCTTAGCAAGCAACCACCTACTACCCCAGCCCCTCAGCTACCCCCTTCCCCGGCAAAATCTGCCAGTGCTCCTCAATCCCAGCCCCCCATGCTACCCAGTCCTGGGCTCCCCACTCTCACAGCCTTTGCCGCTACTCAAGATCCTCCCTCTCCAGTCCCTTCATGCACCCTCGTCAATCCATGGAACAGCCTATTTGCAACCATCATCCATAAGAATGGCCAGACTGGCTCAGACCAATGGTCCATCTAGCCCAGTATCCCGTCTTCTGACAGTGGCCAGTGGCAGATGCTTCAGAGGGAATGAACAGGGCAAATTTAGGGGTGAACTATCCCTGTCATCTAGTCCCAGCTTCTGGCAGTCGGAGATATGTTTATGGAGGGGATGGTTTGATGGGATAACATGATCTTGGCAATTAATTGACCTTTCACTATCAGTGGCAAATAGGCCCAACGGCCGGTGATGGGATGTTAGAAGTTACCTAGGAAAAAGTTCTCTGTAGTGTCTGGCTGGTGAGTCTTGCCCACATGCTCAGGGTTCAGCTGATTGCCATATTTGGGGTCAGGAAGGAATTTTCCTGCAGGGTAGATCGGCAGAGGCCCTGGAGGTTTTTCGCCTTCCTCTGCAGCATGGGGCACGGGTCACTTGCTGGAGGATTCTCTGCACCTTGAAGTCTTTAAACCATAATTTGAGGACTTCAATAGCTGAGACATAGGTGAGAGGATTATTCCAGGAGTGGGTGGGTGAGATCCTGTGGCCTGCATTGTGCAGGAGGTCAGACTAGATGATCATAATGGTCCCTTCTGACCTTAAAGTCTGAGAGTCGATTTAGGCCACGTCTACACTACAAACATGTCGACTCAGGTTACGCTGGTACACTGCCGCCAAACTTGGCTCCTGGTGTCAGCGGTGTGCGTACTCACTAGGAGTGCTTGCAGGGCCTTTCTCGCTGTCTGCCAACTTGATAAGAGACCTGGAGCCTGCGCACCTCTGCACTCTCGTCATGAGTGTTGCAAGCACAGGGTGCATGATCCTGGAGTATTTGCAGAGCCACAAGAAGAACTGAACGAGTGGGGGAACATGACGATTCCGTGGAAGAGTTTGCTGTGGGATACAGGGACAACCAATTTAAGGTGGTTGGTTCACAGAGCACCGGTTCCGGGCTTGAGAAACAAACACTGGGTGGTGGGATTGCACCACAGTGTGGGTTTGGGATGACGGGCAGTGGCTGCAGATATTTCAGATGTGCAAGGCCACGTGCCTGGATCTGTGCACTTAGCTCACCCCAACCCTCCTGCGCAGCGACCCCACACTGAGATCTGTACCGACAAAGGAGCAGCGAGTGGCGATTGAATGGTGGAAACTTGCAGTGCTGGATTGCTACTGGTCCATCAGGAATACATTTGGAGCCAGGAAATCCACCGCAGGGACCATCTTGGGGAAAGTGCGCAGGGCCATTAATCGTCTCCTTTGGTGGATCCCCAGGGATGCTTCACTGACATCGGTGTGGGCTGCTCAGGGAAGGTGCAGGAGTCTCGCATCTTTAAAAACACAGGACTATTCTGAAGGCTGCAAGTAGGGACTTTCATTTCCTATCAGTGGATTACCATTGGGAACGTTGAAAGGCCAGTCATGATCCTGGGGGATACAGCCAACCCCTTGATCCCCTGGCTCATGAAGCTGTACAGTGACCATGTCGACAGTGCCAAGGAATGATTCAACTACCGTTTCAGCAGGTGCAGAATGACAGCTGAATACACTTTTGGTTGATTGAAGGGTTGCTGGCATTGTTTACTCACAAGATCGGATCTCCGTAAGAAAAATATCCCAATAGTTATAGCTGCCTGCTGTGTCCCACATAATGTATGTTGAAGCAACGAGGGAAACATTTTCACTGGGGCAGAGGTAGAGCAGCCAGATACAAGGGCTATTGGAATAGCTCAATACAGAGCTATACTGCTATAAAATGAAAAATCATTATAACAGTGAGCCAGAGGCGCCTGTGTTTGTTGTAACATGCTCTACCTGGCCCTGGTCTTGTGTGGCCTGGTAGGAGTCACGTAGTGATTGCTGTATGTGGAGAGATATAACATTGTCATTACAACTATTAATGTATCAAATTAATCAAATCTATCAAAACAAAACTATTTGTTTGTGACATCCAGTTACAGGTAGTTGGTCGCCTTCAGAACTGCTGAGCACTCGGCAGCATGTGTGTTGCACTAATGAAGATGTTCCAAATATCAGAATTTTATTATTTTAACCAAATGAATGCACCCCCCCCCTCAAAAATGCAATTTTAAAACAAATACATTAAAAACTTAATAAAACAAGAGGACAGAACTTATGCAGGGAAAGAACATTCAGGTCCATTTCAGCTACCCATTCACCCACCATGGCTTTCACAGGCCCGTGTACGTGAAGCTGTCTTGAATATCCCCTGGGGTGGACTGATAGGGGTAGTGCACTGACCACTGATGCCGTATGGAATGGCAGTGGGCAGGGAATAGGGAGGTCCTGATCTTGATTTCTCAATGGGCTGCAGAGGGAGGCAAGCCCAGGATTGTGACATCTGCAGGTCCACCAGAATCTGCAGCATCTGTGTTTGCTACTCCATTATGTATGGGTGCATCTCCCTCTCCTGGTCCTGCTGGGACTTTCTCCTGTCCACTCTTTCCTTCTCCAGGCTGTCTACAAGGTTCATCCTCCAGGCTGCTCATGGTCTGATGCAGCAGGATCTCCTGGAACACGTCACCCCCAGTCCTCTTCTTTCTTCTCACCTGGCTCAGGCGTTCCATGGCTGTGGAGGGGGGAGACCCAGATGGCTACCCTATAGCACACACAGGTACCATTATCAGCACACGCACTACAGAAAGTGAAATGTAAGATGCTGAACTCACTCCCCTTGTCCCCCTGTCCGCACTACATTCTCATTCCTGTGTGGGATTGTTTGTGCACGGCCCCAGTCACTGCACCAGCCATGGCAGCAGGGGAAATGAGGCAGGAATTGCTCACTTGCATTATTCTAGTAGCATAGGGCACTGGCCCCGAATACTGGCACCGTTCTCCACAGGCGATGGTGATTTTAGTTCATCTCTCACTCCTGAGGGTAACAGAGGCAGAGAGAGCAAGCTGATGCTGCCCGGGCCTGTATGCTGCTACTCCGTGTAATGCAATGGGGCTTGCTGAAGTTATCGCTGACTGGCGTGAGAAAGTCTCCTACCGCGCAGGAAGAAATAAGGCAGCCTTCCCCAGAAACTGTGGGCTGAGGATTGCAGAGTACCTCTATGGCAGTTCCAGCGAGATCTCTCAGGAGGGTTCCAGGGACATCCCTGGGTACGTAAACAAATGGCTCCGCATGCCCTCGCTGCCTAACTCTGGAGAGGAAGGAAAGGCGGATAGCAGCCCTGGACCGCAACCTCTCCTAGCACAAGTAAAATGAATGAAAAGTCAAAAGATTGTGCCCTGCTCCTTTGCGTGGGGGGGGAAATATGGGCGGGGGGGGGATCCCTATAATGGAAAATTAATCTACACAGTTACCCGAGGTTCCTTTCCCTGCCTCAGGCTCACCTGTGCTCCGCTGGCTGGCTTGCAGTGGTGTCAAAACCAGGTCCTGGCTGGCTAGACAGCTGGATCCCCCGTCCCCCATCCTCCTCTTTGTCCACTGCCGGCCGCCTCCTCCTCGCGGTTCACAGCAGGGGCTTGTGACTCGGGTCTGCAGAGGCATCTGCCGTGCTGTTTGGGGCAGTGGTGGGGTCTCCACCAAGGATGGCGTGCAGCTCTTTGGAAAAGTGGCAGGGCAGCGGCTCAGCCCCAGATCACTGGTTGGCTTCCCTGGCCTGGTCTGCCTGCCACAGCTCCTTGGTGTGGCACGCACTGCTGCTGGCCCGTCGTACCCCCTTCTCCTGCACCCCCCGAGCAATCTGCTCAGAGACATCAACATTTCTACGGCTGGCTTGGAGCTGGGCCCGCACAGCCGCTTCTCCCCCACAGGCCCGGGAGATCCAATACCGCCTGTCTGCTGCGGGCAGCAGCACGTCTGGAGTGCGTATAGCCAGCATGGGCAGTTGCACTAAACAACAGAGAGCGGCTAGGTGTGCTCGTCCAACCAGGCATCCAGGAAAAAGAATTTAAAGCCCGGGGAAGTTTTGAAAGGGGCCAGTGGAGTTCACGATGGTGACCAGAGAGGTCAGCGTGGGGCCTTGTGGGACAGCTGCTGGAGGACAGTTGGAGCCAACATAACTTACGCAGTGTCTACACTAGCACTGCGTCAAACTGAGTCCATCAACCACGGCTCTCCACCGCTTGGGGAGGCGGTGTCACTGTGTCTGTAGGAGACCCATTGCTGGGCCTCCATCGGGAGGGAGACTAGTAGCCATGAGCTCCTACGCATGGCCACTGCGGAGGCCATGGAGCTGGCTGCCGAGTCCGCCGCACCGAGGGCTGCCTGCAAGGAGGCCCTGGCTAGGGCCTGCCCCTCCTCCACCTGCAAGGAGAACTCCTGCCTGGACTCTTGGGGAAGCAAGTCTCTGAACTGCCACATGGAGTCCCACACGTTGAAGTGATTATCTGCCCAGCAACACCTGCTGGTCGGCGAGCCTGAGCTGTAGCCCCCCAGTCAAATAAACCTCTCTGCTGAAAAGGTCCAGTTTCTTGGGGTCTTTTGCTTCAGGAGTCACTCCTCGTCGGCCCTGCCCCTCCCTTTCATTGGCGGCAGAGACCACCAGGGAGCCGGGGGGGGGTTTGGGCATTTAGGAACGCTCAACCCTGGGCCGGCGCAAGGTGCTTTCTCTCAGCTCTTTTTGATGTGGGGGGGGAAGGGAGGCGGGGGTTTGCCACAGGGCTTTCACTGGGTCCATAATGGCCTCATTGAGAGGTAGGGCCCCTTTTGATGGGCCCACTGCAGCCAGGATGGTGACCAGGCTACCAAGCCTAAGTTTGAGGTCACCGTCTTCAGTAGCTCGTGGTGGACCTTACAGTTGTCTTGAGGTGACGACACGTCCAGCCCGGTCACTGCCTCATCCAGGGAGGAGGAGGAGGAGGAGAAGGAGGAAGTGGCCTGCACCAGCCTCCTCTCATTCTGCGCCAATGGGATCTCACAGCCGCAGACCCTGAAGCTCAGTACTGGGCTCGGTTCCAGAGTCCAGCTCAGCACTGCCTGGTGGGACAGAGGTGCCCTTCTCTTGGAGGCCGAGTAAGAGCATCTCAAATGGGGCCCTGGCCTGGGGGGGTGGGGGGGGGGGGGACCCCCATGGGTTCCAAAAGGGCCATTGCCTTGGCATAGGCCAATGAGTGCTAGGCCTAGCTCTCAGGGCACACCTGTGTCAGGGTCCACAGCAGGGTAAGGATGACTGGAGGGATAATGAGGGTGAGTCCTCGGACAAGAGAAGTACGACCCATCCTCCGAAGCAGATGCGCTTTCCTCCAGGAACCATGGCAATGCAGTTCCTACTGGTGCCAGAGATTGGTGCCCGGCCAGGGAGGCTTGCACCAGGTCCAGCAAGGATGGTTTTCCTCTAGATGGTACCGTGGGGCCGGAACTGGACAGCAGCTGGGGACTACGTGTTCTCTCCTGTCTGCCGACTCCGTTACTCGGTGCCACCAGGTCTCTGGCTACAGCAAACATCTCCAGCGTGGACAGCACTCGTGCCATGCTGTCCCTCCCGTGCAGATGGCTCATTTGGGACCAGACTCAACGGTGCCTGCGTATGGGCTACAGTCAAGGTGTGCCAGCCTGCAATGCCAAGGCAGAAGAGTGGCCCAATATAGGTCGCACTTGGCTCTACTCGTGTCTAACCTTCTTGAGCGTTAGAGCGTCCCCTCCGGACCAGTAGCATCTCTCTCTGAATCAGGTATGGCGCACGGTGCCAGGACTCCCATAGAGCGGGAGGAGCGCTCCGCCCCAGCAGTGAGGTATTTGGTGTCAAGTCCATCCACCTCAGCTCAGGAAGGTCTGAGCGCTGCCTCCATCAACAGGAACTTTGACCTGGCCTCCCTGTCCTTTTTAGGTTTCAACTCATGGCAGATCTGACAGGGACTGTCTATGTGTACCTCAACCAAGCAGTTTAGGCAATTCAAGTGCAGGTTGCCCAAAGGCATAGCCTTCTTACAGGAGGCATGGGGCTTGAAGCCCTGTGACTGAGGAATGCCTCAGCCCAGGAAGCAGACAGAACTCCACTGATGGAGAAGCCCCAACTAAACAATACACAATACGAAGAAATGAAAGACGAAGTCCACTGAGACCAGCTTGGCCCAGCAAAGAGAGCAGTCACAATGAATTTGGTAGTCACGGGAAGCAGGAACTGAGGTGGCGTGGCATCAGCTGGGCTCTTTTATACCGGTGCTATGAGCACAAAGCACCAGGGGGTGCCACAGCCAACCCAACAGGTACCACAGAGGGAAGTTTCCAACAACTGATCTTGGACACATGCAAGCACTCATGTTGGCTATCCTCCAGTCAGCTGGTAGCAGGTTTACATACCCCTTAGTAGTTCTGCATTTCCATAGAGTGCCTTCAAAACTCTGATGAATGCCAGCTGGTCTTGATGACTTATTACTGTTTACAGAGTTGAGTTTTTGAAAAAAATTTATAAACCTCAATCTAGGCCACTTCTGCAGATCTGTCACCTAAGAGTTGCTTGGGGTTCAAAGAATTAGAGGCAAACACCCACCCCCAAAAAAAGAGGTAGTTCATGTGACAGTAAATGGCCTAAGTGGAACCTTGTGTGTGTTCCCCTTCATAGACACATCTAGCCACTACTGCTGAGCTCCCCCCCCCCATATCAATCACACCATGGCATGAGTCTGGAAAGAGACCATTGATCCTTTATCGCAGCTGTGAGATCCCATTGCTGCAGAATGAGGAGGCGGCTGGTGCAGGCCACCTCCTCCTCCTCTCTGGACAAGGCAGTGACCAGGCTGGACGTGTTGTCGCCTCAAGACGACTGTAAGGTCCACCACAAGCTACTGAAGATGGTGACCTCAAACTTAGGCTTGCAGTCAAAGAGGTAATGAATCTTCCCATAGTCTGGTCACCATCCTGGCTGCAATGGGCCCGTCAAATGTGGCTCTACCTCTCAACACAGCCACAACTGGTGTATTGCAGTATTCTCGGCTCACTAGCATTTCTCACCCCTACCTCAGAGCATTTTAACAAAAGCAACTCAGTTTCACAATGACTTGTTTTAAGTAAATGGGGAGACCTCAGATTGGAAGTCTGTGGCAGCTGGTTTTGAACTATTGCTGCCTGGGACCCTGGGATTGTACCTGTAAATGTTAAATGTTTTTCCAAACTGGATTCCACTATGAAGCAGGTGATGCTTTCACCTGTACATTTCTGCCAGCAGCACTGCGGCTAGACTATGAAAAGCTTCTGCAATAGGACCAGACTGCCAAAGCAATCCATCCTGTTCTTGATTTTGAGAGAACAGCTGCTGTGGATTCCACTCAGGTTAGCATAATGAAGTTTAGAGATAGACCTCCTGCCTCAAGTTTCACAGTCTCCTTACTTTAGGACTAACTCCACCCCTAAAGTTTGTCGAAACTCTTTACACATTTGCAAGGGGTAGGGATTTTCCTTCACACCCCAGACCTGGATTTTAAAATCATGCAACATCTCACTACATCAGATATCTTCCATTTTGCTGTTTCTTGTGGCTGAGCACAAGAAACTATTGCCTTGCTTACAAAGCCATAAAGCTTCTGTTAAATCAAGAAACATTTGAACAGTGATACACATTTATAACCTGTGGCTTTTTATTCAGCATGTTTAAAAATTAAACTTCATTACATTCATACACACTGCAGCTCCAACCATAAGATAGATTGACCTGGACAATTTGCTCCCTTGAAATTTTCTACAACAGCACTTCGAGAGAAGTTTACCAGTCCCAGACAGATGTGTGTCCACCGTTTACCCATGCCCATTTTTGTGCAGGTGGGTGACAATGCTGTCTGACACTGTATGAGCAACACCCTGGGTAAGTTTTAACTGCTGGTCACATCCTTGCTCATGTGGGTTTAGTTTATGAACTTTGATTCTAGAAAAACAGGGATGCTTTTTGTTCACCTCGTTGTGTAGCTCACCACCATAGCAGGCTACTGCTCCAAATTCACCTTACTAACAAGGACAAAAAAAATTAAATTCTCTCTTGTACCTAGGCCAAGGGGTAAAATTTTGCAAACTAACAACTTTGGTTAGTTTCACCTGTGCAACTCTCTAGTCTGTAATAGGATTGCATAGGTGTGTGCATAATTTGAGCATCCATTGGAATTTAATAGTTCTACTGATTATGCATGAACAAAATAGACATTTGTTGCATGAGGTGGCACTTCTACATACCTGTGTTTAACACGTTCAAGTTTGTGTGTAGACTGATGGCCCTGTAGTTTGCATAAAGATATATATTCACCTTATTTGTATTAGATATTTATAGAATACAGCTTTCTAATTCTGCAGCTACCAAACTTTCCATGGGGTAGCACAAAAACCCAGAAACAAGTTGTTTCCATCCATTCTTCCCCCCCCAGCAAGCAAACTTTCTATGTAGACACTGATCAGAGGGCTCACACATTGATAATGTCCCTATTAAGCTGAACACTGCTATACTGGAGGATAGTGCTTCCGGTAATAAAGATGAGAACTGAAATGTTGATGCACAAGTGTAAATCATGAATTTTACATTTAAACTACAGATCAAGATGTCTCTCTGCTTATGTCTGCTCCATTACATGTTTATACTGTTCATAGCATAATGTATTTAACGTACATCAAACACCCATGGCTAACAGTGGGGCACTCCAATACAGTGACCCCAGCTTTCCGGTATAAACTGAAGTTGCCTTTACTGAGCCCCGAAGAAAGCTACACACGGCAACTAAAACAATTGGTGTTTTTTTTTTTAATGTAGGGGATTCTTCAAGATACAGGGGGGGGAATTGAGAGGGCAATACAAAGTTTTACACAAATGGAACGAGCTTTACACAGTCTGCAGCACAAAGTCTGACATACAAAATAAAAAAGTTTAAGTCACATGGTCTGGGAATTTGTACAGTCTTAATAGGGCCTCTCGCGGCGGTCTTGTCTGTGATCGCCCCTGTGGAGAGAGAGAGGAAGGGTTAAGGACAGGCATGAGACAGAATAAGGCAAGTATTTTAAGCTTCACCCACAAGCAGCAGTGATCCTTATAAACAAATCAATCGCGGTTTTAGATGTTGTGGCATTATCCCCATTTTACACGAGGGGAAGTGACTTGCCCAATTCATCTCTGTTAAGGTCAGAAGGGACGATTATGATCCTCTAGTCTGACCATCCAGTACAACACAGGCCAGAATCTCAGCCAGCAATGCTGGCGTCCAGCCCATGATGTGCGGCAGAGCTATACAGCATGTTTGAGAGAGGCACCAGCCTTGATTTAAAGATCCAAGAGACGGAGATTCCATCACAACCACCCTTGCCAATGGTTGGCAATTTAAACAAAAAACCACCCGGTGTGTGAATTTGTCTGGCTTGAGTTGCCAGCCATTGAATAGTGTGCCTGTAGACTGATCAAGCCACCCCCTAACCTTCTCTTGGATCAACTGACTAGGTTGAGATTGTCACTAGAAGGCAGGTTTTTCCAGACCTTGAGTCACTTGCAGCTGTGTAGAATCAATGGCAGAACCAGGAGTAAAACTCAGGACAGAGGTGATAGCAGCCAGCTCTCTGTACCAGTCTGCTTTACCTGTTATCCATCTTTCCTGGCCCAAATCCACCGCCCCGATCGCCGCCTCGGCCTCCTCGGAAGCCACCCCGATCGCCGCCTCGGCCTCCTCGGAAGCCGCCACGGTCATAACCGCCTCTGCCTCCACGGCGCTCTTCCCCAAATCCTCCTCCTGTGGAGGGAAACCAAGCAGTGAGTGAGACTGTGCCAAGAATACCTCCATGGCAATGGCATTCGGAGCCTACCCAAGCTCACCCACCCACGGGAGGCCTGCCCCCTACTGGTGGGCAGGAGAAACAATGATGCAAGTTACCCATGTGTGGTCCTCCAGGCCCTTCCGGCTTTGGTGCCTTGCACTGGTTGCACTCGTTACGCCACGAGAAATTCATGTTCTCACAGGCCCTGGAAGATGCAATGTTTGAGGAGAGGCATTAGGGTCAGGTAAACCCCGAAGTTAACGCTTGGTTCCCCCGCTTGCCCGAGCCTCTACTTACGGGTTAGGGCACTTCCAGTCCCCTGCACGTTGCTGGCCACCGCCTCCACTGGGGAAGCCACCTCGGTTACCTCCGCTGGAACCGCTGTTGCCACTGCCTCCTCCACCTCCGACACCAAATCCACCACGACCCATGGGCCCTGCATAAGGAGGGGAAGGAGAGAGGTACCCAAAGGGGTCAGCCTCACTGGAAGGGACATGGTTGTCTGCGTTCACAATCCCCAGAGCACTGATCCTTTGGGCAGGCCACTCCCCAGCTCAACCACAACAGCACTTGAGCTGGATTCAGCAGTCATCTCTCTTGCTAGCAGCCTCTGGTTAACTTCCTACAACCAGATCACCTCAGCTGCACCCCTTAACTGTGCTTCCCTTGCTGCACAGTTGGCTGGCCAGTGCCTCTCATAGAACTGAAAGGACTTGAAAGGTCAGAGTCCAGTCCCCTGCCTTCACTAGCAGGACCAAGTACTGTCCCCTGACAGAATTTTGCCCCAGATCCCTAAATAGCCCCCTCAAGGATTGAACTCAACCCTGGGTGGGTATCCCAGAATGCATTGTCCCACATGCTGGTCACTCACATGCTGAGGCAGATTTTCCCCCTGTGCATGGACACAGTTAAGTGGATACAAAAATCATGGCTGACCCATAGGTGTATTGCATACCTATAACCCACAGGTAAGCATGTGTGATAGGGAGGGGGGATTGTAACATGGCTGACCTTTGACCTGATCACATGTTTCAAGTCTATATGGCTGGGCCTTAGCCCAGTCTGTTAATGGCTTCTAGACTCGATTGGTTGTGTCCAGATCCTGAGAAACAGGCCACTCTCCTGTTAGGGGCGGAGCGCCCATCCCCATCAAGAGCAAACATGTTTCTAAATACCTCCACGGCCTCTGCCACCTCGTCCATTTCCACCGCCACGGTTGAAGTCCGCCCTCCGGGTAGCGAAGGAGACTTTGATGGCGTTGCCGGAAAATTCCTTTCCTGATTGGAGGAAAGAGAAACCAGACATGTCAATTTCACCTCACACAGAGCTTTGATTCCGTGATGCTCCAAAAGGAATGTTCCTACCCCACTTTAATCCACAGATGGTTGAATTTAAATTTATTTATAATAATTCCTAACCTGGGATGGAAATTTGATTTTGTCCCACAGAGATGAAAACTTGTTCAGATGCCTCACGGAAATAAGGTGTACATTTAACGGTGTTTGTAATTAACTGTTGGAACACTTTACCAAGGGTTGCAGTGGATTTTCCATAAACTGACCATTTTAAAATCAAGATTAGAATTGCTGGAGATACATCTCTAACAAAACACAGCTGTGGAGTTGAGCATTGGTCGGAGATCACAGTGCATTGTGGGAGATGTAGTCCAGCCAGGAAGCCTAGCCCAAAAATGGGTGCATGAGGCATCTGAACTACAATTCACATGACTGCAATTGTCATATTGATGCAGGTGAATGTCCCAACTAAAAATGGATTTTCCCTACTGGAAAACAAAATTCCATCTGAACTGAAATATTCCCACAGGGGAAAAAAAAAAAAAAAAAAAAATCTCATTTCAAGGCAACTTGTTTTCCACTAAAAAAAAAACAAACCACACTGGCAGGATTCCTGACCAGCAGCACTTTAACACCCCCATCTGAATCAAAGCAGGGCACTATAGCTAAGGGCTTGTCCACACACGGAGCTATTCCAGAACAGCTACTGCGTTTAAAATTCACCTCCCACTTTTAATTTGAATTAATTTCCAAATGTAGGTGAGCCTTAAGACATGGCATGAAGAATGAATCCTACTCGTGCTGAAGTCAACTGAAGCCCTGCCTTTGACTCGAATGACTGCAGCATCAGATGCTTAAGTAACCGTATTATGCAAGATGTAAGTATCATCCCCATTTCACAAAGAGAAAAATCTAAGGTTCAGAAGGGAAGTGACTGAGCAACAGATCACTACTAAAATTAGAACTCCTCCCTCCCCTGTTCTAACCCAGTAGAGTGGATCCCACTCCCAGAACCAGGGACAGAACCCAGGAGTCCTGGCTCCCAGCTCCACCATTTATGCTGCTTCTTCAGGAGCTCCTTGGCCCAGCTGGATGGAAGCAACTTACCATCAAACCAATCGATGGCTGCCTTGGCAGATGGGGGATCATCAAAAGACACTGTGGCTTCCCCCTTTAGCTTCCCGGTCTCACGGTCTGTGTACAGGTTAATCATGGGCTGCCCAGTTTTCTTGTTTGTCTGAAACACAAACAAGGGGTATATCTCGAGTTTAGCTTCTGGAGATTAACCTATGGCTGAAGGCCACCCCATCCACCTCCCTTGTTGGGTGGACTGAAAAATGGAGGGAAATATTCTATTCTTTTAGACTAGGGACTATTTGAGTAATCAGCATATAAAGGATCTCTGAAAACCATCAACAGTAAGTCATGAGTAAGGCTAAGATTTTGTCATGGTTATTTTTAGTAAAAACTCACGGAAAGGTCACAGGCAAACACTTCCCAAAGAAAAAACAGGACACCCCCACCTGCTGGCCCTAGGTGTCCCCGTCCCCCCGCGTGAAGCTGTCGCCCGTCACTGGAACCCTGAGGAGGCCCCCCTCAGGAGGCTGCTGCCTGCTGTTGGACCTTGTAGGGAGCCACATGAGGCTGTCACCAGAACCCTCCCGGGGCCCCGCTGGCTGCCAGCTCCAGTCCCTCGGCCCCTGGGGCTGAAGCAGAGAATGGAATATCAGGGAGATCTCGAAGTCACGGATTCCTGACTTCCATGACATAAACATAGCCTTAGTCACGAGGATTGCAAGATGGTCACAGCAGGGACTGCCTTTGTATCAGTCAGATCCACACTGGCGCCACACCAGTCCAAACAAGGTACCAGTAATATCTGTATACTGCGTACTGAGCATCTTCCATCCAGATCATTCAAAGCTTTTTAACAAACTAAGCCTTGCTCATTAGAAGCGTATATCCCAGCTCTATGGTTACAGAACTGGGAGTCCAATGCAGGAGTGCTAAGCCCTCATCTCACCTGCCCTAATACACAACATCCCCCTTCCCTGAACCAGAAACACAGGACCAAACTCACTCCACCATAAGAGTGCTTGGATTGTACGTTAAGGGCAGGAGGCACAGGGTGACAAGAGAAGTGCTGTTTCCCTATGCTGTTCTTGCAAACCCAGACTATTGAGTTCCCTGTGCTGGTACCTTAATGATTCCTATTTGCTTGAAGTAGTCAGCAACCGACTCGATGGTGACATTTTCACCGAGTCCCTGGACGAAAATGGTGTTGTTGTCAGAGTTATCCTGTTCAGAAGCTGCAAAGTAAGCGAGTGTCAATTTCATACCCAAGGATCAAAGAGAAAAAAAGTACCCCACTGTAGATGCTACTGCAATAGCTGCGTAACAGCGGTTTTAACAAGACGACACCTTAGTAGGTACTCAGGCTACACAAGAATTTCATGCAAGCTTTCAGTTTAGGCTCCTCTAAATTAGCTTTTCTTTTTGTGAAATGGGTATGATGCTTATGTCTTAGGGGGATGATCTGAAGTTGATTTAAGTTAACACAAAACACTCCCGCAACACAAGAGGTAATTGATGCTGTGAACCCACACTTATTTGGGAACAGTCACGTACCAGGATCATGGCGCGGTCCTTGGTCCCGGGGCCCTTTTGCACATGGAAAATAAGGAGAGATCTAGTTAGTCGGTGAAAACAGACCCATCTCCCACACATACTAAACATATTAAAGACAGCAGGCCAGTGTTGGTACATGTGCTCTGATGTTGAGCCTACGTTTTTTACTTTAGCCAAAGGCAAAAATACTGTGAAGTCAGAACTTAAGGTACTTTCAAGACAGTGCTGCAAAACCAGTGACAACTCCTTTTTCAGATGTCATACTGTACACAGAAAACGCCTCTTTCCAACTCTACGTGGAGGGTCAACTACAAAAGCCCTCATAACACACGTTTAATTCTGCTTAGCGTCACCTTCCGAGGTCTGTTTAAATCGAGACCTTTGCATATACAATTTAAGGAGCTGCTACCCAAAGAGATCTTTGTCCACATGTTTATATACACCTTTGTCATTCACACCCTTCAGTAACGTCAGGTTGTAGCATCATACCACTTGCTACCCTGGTTAGCGTCACAGTATATAACCACACACTTAACAGCTTTAAGATTTATGCAGCGATATAGCAGCATTAGCCCATGCCACACATTTACAGTGAACTAACCTTGCATAAATACAGCTTTGTTTCACTTAAACCATTTACCTATACAAACCATTTCTATGTTAGGATTTTTGCTATATTTAGACATTTCATCGTTATACCTTTAATCACACCCAGATCAGATCAATAATTATCTTAATGAACCTAAAAGCATATGCCCAACACTGGTCTCTTAAAACTAAATTGACCTGGTCAAGAGATCATTCATGCCAAACCCTTTTCAGCAAACCCATGGGAACTCTCCTGGAAGTGTTTAGATATATTTTGTTTGGTATGTTTGAGTGCAAAAATACCTTTTTTCTTCTAAGATATAAGCTTAAATATAAACCATCTTTCTTAAGGTATAAGCTTACAAAACCATGTAATGTAGTCAAAGGGAAGTTTACACAAGACCAAAAATTCATTCCAGTTTTGGGGACGTCCCCCATTTGCTTTACCAGTAACCATAAAAAGGTACGTAAACTCTTTGCATCGTTATCCTCAGGATTGCATGCAATTCCATTACCACGTTTTAACTCCAAAAATCACCAGCACTTAAAGCTTCTTGTGTGTTTTGTTTTTTAAAAAAGGAACCACACACAGACCAGACACTTCTAGGAAGTAGCACTTTTGTTTTCTTTCCCCAAAGCACACTTTTTGTGTGTGTCTTGTTGCAAAACATTCAACCAAGATGTATTGGCACCAAGAACTTTGGTCAAAGTAGAAGCCCAGTGGATGTAGAAATAAGTGACACCATATGTATCTCGAACTCATTTGGTATAGAGGGCTGCAGAGGGTGCTCCCATAGGTTATATCTGATAAATGGTGGCTTTTTCTAACGCATAAAGGTTCTGCATATGAAAGACAAGTCTCTGGAAAATATATATATATTTTTTTGGTTCAAGTTTTGAACTCTTTGGACTTACCACCAAACTTATTGAAGCCACCACGCTCACCACCGCTGAGGAGATAAGTTAGAAGATAATGAAGCTTTTTCCATGGCTAAAAGGTTCACTAAAACTACCAGATCTTAAAATCCTGACCAACACTTAGTTTTTTCCAGTTCTTCCTGAAAGCCTAAAGAACGAATGCTCCTTTCAACCTTGTTCTGTCCCTCAGCATATTTAGGCTTTTTATTTATTTAAATACACTTTTTGCCTTGTAAAATTGGAATGGACAAATCTAACACAAGTGCAACTTTGGCTTCCAACCTTCTCCTATTACTTCAGCCGTCGTGATGTACACTCGAGACAACGCTGACTCCTCGATGCAGTCCTAGCGTGGGTACGAATCCATGAACTGCATGTTACAACTTATTTGTACAGTGTATTCCCTCCACCCGGTGTTGATACCACCTAAACAGATACGTAGGATATTTGCTTTGAAAGCATATAAAAAAAGCCAACCCAAGTTCCCTAGCATAGCATAATAAACTGATTGACCGCTAACCCTGGTCCTAACATAAGCTCTCTCCCTTCCTCACCCTTAGCTAACATGTGGAAGGTGGAGAATTGATAAAGTTCATTGACTTTCATACCTGTAGCACATAAAACGCAGAGTTTGTTAACAGATAACATGTAGTGTTAACAGCAGATAACAAGTAACATCAACAATACTTTGATTTCCCCCCCCAACCCAATACTCACCTTTCTAAAAAACACAATTTAAACTCTGGAGCAACAGAGTTCACAATCAATATTATTCAGCATCTGTTTCTCAACCTAGCATTTCTTTTTAATAGACCACTGAGCAACCCTCTGCTGAGGGAGGATTGTTACACCAGGGCAGTTTAAGACACTGCTTTTCTGTGTGTAGATAGTGAGATAAACCAAAAGCAAATCATATATAATGTAATCACAGCTGCTGAAGCTGCTAATTGGGTGCCCAAATACATCCTTTAACCCATGGAATATCTCCAGTGTGTGGATGGACCACAGAGTTAACCAAGTTTGCTACACAGGTTGTAAGCAACCAGGTTAGGAAGACGACACAACTTCTCCTCTGACGGAGGAGACTTACATCCCTTGTTTCTTACCACCATGACCCAGGTGCTTTGGTGAACAGATTATAGCACCAGATAAATTGCAAATAAACCCTTGATGTAGAGAGATTTATACGCTCTTTGAATAGTGATATTTATAAACCTTCAGTATATACCTAGACAGGGTAACATGAAAGTTCAGCAAGCGCTTGGAATTCACACTGTGCATTTGATATGTTAAGACACGTTTGATGTCAGACACACAACTGACAGTAACCACCAGTGGGGTATTTTACCCCCATGCATAAATCGTCTACTGTAGATATGAACCTATATTGGTTCTTAAGGTAGACAGCAGTGGGAATCTGCCCCACACATACAAGACAAGCTTTGATTGCCATTCAGTCTCCACCCCCCGTAAAACATTGCAACTCTACACGCAGTATGCAGTACGAGGCTATGGCATTCCTCCCATGCATACAGGGAGAGCTTCTACATAATGCAACACACCCTCCCCAACATGTTCATTTCAGACAGTGCTAGAGACAGTAACATTTAAACCCCTTCCCTCTCCCACCACAAGCGTCAGACACCTACCCCATGCCTCCACGACCGCCACGGCTGCCTCTTCCGCCACGGTCAAAGCCACCTCGGCCATATCCGCCCCTGCCCCTGCCACCACGGTCTTGCTGGCCACCTCCGTAGCTGCTCTGATCCTGGCTGCCGTAGCCACCGCCGCCACCACTACCACTCATGGAGGACTGATCCTGGCCGTAGCTGCTGGCTGGAGAAGAACACGTGCTCCAAGTTACAAAAAGGGGAGACTCTTCGTGGTCAGAACAGGGGCACTGGAATCAGGACTCCACGGGTTTATCCGCAGCTCTGGAAGGCAAGTGGGGTCTAGTGGGTTAGAGCAGCATTGGGAGTTCATATTCCTGGGTTGTATTTCCAGAGCTGCCACCAATTTGCTGCATAACCTTGCAACAGTCTCTCAATATCCAAGCCGGTGGGCTGGGTGGGGAGGAGAGGAAATAAGCTCATGGGGTTAAAATTAAGATGCCTGCATGAATAGCCCTTAAAAAAAGGGGTAACGTACCAGCTTTAAGACGTGTAATCCTCCTCTGAGAACACTAGTGACTACTGTTCACCATCAGGTTGCCCAACTTTGGATTCTCCCTACACCAAGTTCCCCAGCTTTCAACCCTAACACACCGAGTGGAATTAAGATCAACTCACATCCACTGTTGCCCCCGCTGCCGCCTCCTCCGCTGCTGCTACTGCTGCTGTACTGGCTCTGCTGCCCGTAGCTTTGTGGAGGGTTGTAAGAAGGCTGCTGCCCATAGGAGCTCTGTGGTTGGCTGCTGTAGCTGGATTGCTGGCCATAGCCTCCACTTGGGGGCTGGCCATAGCTTGTGCTTTGGGAGCTGCTTCCATAACTACGGATTAAAAAGAGAGCATTGCCCTTTAAATACTCATCAAGTCTCTTTTCAATCCACCAGGTATTTGGCTTGTAAGACACCTTGATCACTGAGGTAGCGTGGTCTTAACACAGGGATCTCAAACTCAAATCACCACGAGGGCCACATGAGAACTAGTACATTGGCCCGAGGGCCACATCACAAACCTTTTCATACAATGATACAAAAGTATAGTCAAATGAAAAAAAATGGAGTATTCTATTAAAAGTCAATGCATTAACTTTTTAAAAACTGTATTGCAAAGAGGGGTTTTAATAACATATGAACACTCAGTAATGTTTGGAGCTTGGCGCCTATGGCGGGCCGCAGGAAATAACTCCGCAGGCCGCCTGTGGCCCACAAGCCACGTGTTTGAAACCCCTGGTCTAACGGACGAACACCAGACTGATTCTTAGGGCTTGTCTTCACTACCCGCCGGATCGGCGGGTAGCAATCGATCTATAGGGGATCGATTTTTCGCGTCTCATTAAGACGCGCCTAATCGATCCCCGATCGTGCTCCCCGTCGGCTCCGTAAAACCACGTCATCGAGCGGCGCAAGCGGAGTCGACGGGGGAGCTGCAGTGATCAACGCGCCGCCGTCTTCATGGTCAAGTAAGCCGATTACGATACGGCGATTTCAGCTACGTTATTCACGTAGCTGAATCTGCGTATCGTAGATCGACCCCCCTCCCCTAGTGTAGCCCTGGGCTTAGATTCTATCCCCAGCTCTGGGAGGGGAGTAAGGTCTAACAGGTTAGAGCAGGGAGGGAGGGGGAGCTGGGACTCCTGGGTTCTACACACAGCTCTGCCACTGACTGTGACCTTGCGCAAGTCCCCCCCCCCACAACCTGTAAAAAGAGATTAGAACTTCACAGTAGGTGTTGTGATGCTAAATGTAGAAGTGTCTGCAAAGTGCTTTGAGATCCACAGACACGGTGCTAGAACGGGGAGAAGGGACACATGTAGGGATATCTATGGGAAGACTAGGGACTCTTTAGCCGTACCTTCCAGTTGTCGAGCTGGCTGCCGGTGGCTGGGAGTAGCTAGGATAGGATGAGGGTTGCCCATAAGAGGTCTGCGAGGTCTGGCTGCTGCCGTATCCAGTTGTTCCGTAAGCCGGGGGTGTTGACTGAGTGCTGTAGCCAGCTAGTAAGAAAATTAAGAGCTCCTTAAAACATGGTGAGGCCGGGTCCTTTCTATACCTGAGATGCACTGAACCAACTGAGAGGCACCAGCATATCACTTCATGTCTCCACAGATCCTTTGGGAAGGCAGCATTGCTTAGTGCATCAAGAACTGGACTGCAACTCAGGAGACAAGTTGAATTCCCAGCTCTGCCACCAGCCTGCTGGGTGCACTTGGGCTGTCTCTTTGCGGCCTCGTGCCTCGGTTTCCCCATTTGTAAGACAGGGACAATGATATGAGATTTACTGATTTAAAGCACTAGGTAAGAAATAAGTATTATCACCCTAAACCTCTACATAGGGGGAATCCCTTCATCAGCCCTGAAATGCAGGTACCTCTGGGGATGTGACAAAGCAGCTGGTTAACAGATGCACAATTCACAGCTTAGGGGAGGAAGCCAAGTAGTGCAGCAAATTATAGGCAATTCCTAACCCATACACACACCAGATGATGCAGAGACTCACTGTCTCACCCATGTAAGGATGGAAGGTGATAGAGGAGCCAGATTGTGTACTATGCAGCGGGGTGAAAAGTGTTATCGGCACTACTATGATCTATCCAGGAAGACGGCAACAGAGTAACCGTAGTCTTGATATCTGGGACCAGAGCGCACACATCCTGGAGGCATGTACCAGAGAAAGGTTATACTGGGTTTATAATAGCTGCTGGGATAGGGACTGAACCAGCAATACAGCTGCATTAACAAATGGATTCTTTGATGGGATTGGCTGTCTGCAGAGCAGAGCAAATACTTGGCTCTGTCACAGGAGAAATAATGCTTAGCACTGATAAAGTGATGGGCCTTGCTGGCAGTGAAAACCTGCTTCGCTTTAGCCTCCATTGAGAAAATCTCCCAGAATGCACCACCCAGCTGGCTCAAAGAGACTGGCACTTACAGCTTTGATTCTGGCCATAGGACGAAGTGTAACTGTTTTGCCCATATGCTGAGGTGTCTGCAGACTGGCCATAACCGCTGTAGCTCTGCTGGCTGTAGGGCTGGCTGGTTTGCTGAGAGTATCCCTGTCCCGGTGGTGCTGGGTAGGCCCCATAGCTGAGGGAGAACGATCAGACACACCTGTCATGTTAGCTATTCCAGACAAGAGGCAGCGGCCCCATAGTTAAAACTGCAACCGTTTCGAGCAGGGGTCTCCAAACTATGGACCGGGGGCCGAAACCGGCCCTCGGCTTCAATTTGTCCGGCCCTCCAACCAATTGCTGCCGCCTCGGCAGCACTTTGGTGCATTTCGGCGGTGGGGCCTATAGCCGGCCTGCGAAGCCCCTTTAAAAATCTAATGTGGCCCTCATGTCCTAAAGTTTGGAGACCCCTGGTTTAGAGTTTTTCAAAGGGCCCATACACCTAAGCAGACTGAACGGGAAATACACAGAGTCCCCACCCCAGAGGTTACAAATCAAGGGGGTCTAGGAGGACGCTACCTTTTTCGTCAGGTTATTGCTTAACTCTGTTGTAGTGGGGTTTTTTTGGCGGGGGGGGGGGGGGGGGAAGAGCAGGACAGGACTTTTATCTAGACCAGCTAATGCCAGCCATTATTGGAATACAGGAACTGGGGTAGATAGGTGCACTGATACGATCCAGGCCACAGGGAGTGAGAATGGATACCAGGCTAAACGGGCCCACAGGTCTAATCTGGGGCAGCAGATAGGGCTACTGGGCTGTGCAGGCCCATAGCTCTGATCCAGGGAAGGATACTGGTTTTGATCATCCCACTGATCTAAAGCACCAATGGAAGTGGGATGAAGGGAAAAGATTCCTGGAATGAATCCTCCCGATGTGCCAGCCATATGAGCCAGCATTGCCCTCCTTTTGCAGAGCCCAGACTGACAGCTGGGCAGGGGTATCTAACACTCCTGGTACGCTGCACCAGATACCAACACAAATCGATACCGCGCCACTTTAGTAACAGACGCAGGGATGTTTACCTCTGGGTGGCCGGCTGACTGTAATCTGCAAGAGACAAAAGGAAAAGGAACAAATTAGACCCCAAACCAATGCCCAGCTCCTGAGAGGGGACATTGCAGGGCAACTCGACATGGAGGGGGAAGCTGCTACAGCGGTCAGGTCAGTCCCAGTACTTGTGTACAACTACCCTGACCCAACCCCCAAACCCTCCAGGTGCAGTGGGAATGGATCACTGGGGCAATTCACCCTGATATGGGTAGCACAGCAGTGGGGCAAAAGTGACGGGGGGGGAAGGAGATCGGAAGAGACTAAACCCTGCTCCCACTGGAAACTGGGGAGGGGCAGGGGTATGTACACCCCCAGGCAGCTGTGTGTGGCATGGGGGGTCTTTACCCCACAGGGGAGCTATAAGGGGCGTTTACACCGTGGGTGGGGGCACTGGGGGTTATTTAGTATGTAACACACGGCGCTGGGCGGCCCTTTTAAAGGCAAAGGGGTGGGGGGGAGACGGCGGTTGATTGGGCGGTTAGAGTCCAATGAAGCCGCGCCGCGCGCCAAATGCAATGGGGGGGGGGGGGGGGCGGAGCGAGAAGTACCCGGATGGAAAACTGCGGCAAAAAGAGACGAACCACGCATGCGCCAACCAACCGGCTCTCTCCCCCCCTTCTCTGCCGCGCATGCGCCCCCTCCGCTTTTCTAGAGGCCCGCTGACGCCTATTCGTCACACCGAGCACGCGTTACTCTGCGCAACGCCCTTCCTTTCCGCCCCCACCACGCGCTCCCTCCTCCGGCGCGCAGGCGCAGTTGCCTCACGCGCGCAGGAGGGAAGCCGTTTCCTTCTCCCACAAAATGGCGGCCAAGGGCCTTAGTGGCGCAGTTTAAAAAAAAACGGCGGGGGGCCCGACCCCCCCCAAAGCGGACGTGGACGGGGCAGGTACGAAAGGGCAGCCACAAGCAGAGCCGATGGGGACCCGCTGCTACCCCACCCCCTTTCCCACCATGCACTGGGCGCCCCCCTCCCCGGGGGGGAAATGGCCCCCCCTTCCTGCAGCCAGGGCGGGGTCACCCCCTCTAACGGCGGGAGCGCCCCGCATCCCTCGCCCCCCGCAGCCCAGACCCATGTGCAGGGGCGGCACCGCCCGGGGGCGGGGGGGGGGGGGAGTCAGTGATGAGGTTCGCCCCCCGCCGGGGGCCGTTACCAGGGGGCTATTTACCCCCATATCCGAGGGGGGGCGCTGCACCGCCCCCCCCTTTGCCTCCTACAGGGCCGGCTCTTCTGCCCCCCCCCGGGGTTTGATCCCGTCCCGAGCCCCCCAAGGCGCACGTGGGCGGGGGGGTCCTGCCCCCCCCCGCAGCGCTTCCGCCTCCAACCCAGCCGGCGGCCCGATGGTTTCCGTAACCCAGTGACCCGCCCCCCCTCCGGGCTCTGCTCCGGGGAGCCTTCCGCGCCTCACCGTTGGACGCCATTGCTGCTGCTATTGCTGCTGCCCCGAGTCCCGCTCCACGCGCCGCTGCTGCCGCTGGACTGAGCGTCCCGCCCCCACCCGGCGCTACTTATACTCTCCCCTCCCCCACCCCCTGCCGCCGGCCTGTACCAACTCACCGGCAGCAGGGGAGGACGGCGCAGCCCCGGCGCCGCTCTGGGGCTGCTGGATCCCCCCTGGGGCCGCCCCGAAGCCGGGCGCATTGTTGTCCATGGGGCGGGCGGCTTTTCTCTGTGCACAAAAAACTTCGGCTCCCCCCCCGGGAGGGGAATGGTACAGGCCAGCCGGGGGAGGAGGAATGAGGTCATGGGGCAGGGTGGAAGGAACCAAAGTGGCTGGGGGGGAGGGGAGCAGTTTTCGTGTGTGTGTTTTCTGTGCGCGAGGGGGGTGTCTCTTTTTGTGTGGCTGGATGCGTGTGAGGGAGAGGTTTGTGTGCAGGGTCTGTGCTTAGGGCAGTGTGCCTGTGGGTTGAGATGGGTGTTTGAGAGAGACAGAGCGCTCTGTGTGGGGGGTGGGCGTGAGAGATCATTGTGTGTGTGTGTGTGCAAGTGTGTGTGTGTATATGAGAGAGAGATTTGTGGGTCTGTGTCCAAGGATGTGTGTGTGTGTGTGTGTGAGAGAGAGAGATTTATGGGTCTCTATGTGTGTGTGCGGGAGAGAGACAGAGAGAGATGTTTGTGGGTCTGTGTCCAGGTGTGTGTGTGTGCGAGAGAGAGATGTTTGTGGGTCTGTGTCTAGGTGTGTGTGTGTGTGCGAGAGAGAGATGTTTGTGGGTCTGTGTCTAGGTGTGTGTGTGTGTGTGCGAGAGAGATGTTTGTGGGTCTGTGTCTAGGTGTGTGTGTGTGTGCGAGAGAGAGATGTTTGTGGGTCTGTGTCTAGGTGTGTGTGTGTGTGTGCGAGAGAGAGATGTTTGTGGGTCTGTGTCTAGGTGTGTGTGTGTGTGCGAGAGAGATGTTTGTGGGTCTGTGTCTAGGTGTGTGTGTGTGTGTGTGCGAGAGAGAGATGTTTGTGGGTCTGTGTGCAGGCAACACTTGTCTAGCTTGTTATACCAATAAGAGCTCATTGAATCGTTTGAAGAAGGTGGATTTGTCCATTTGTGTTGTTTTTAGGGCAGTTAGGGCTAAAGTACGGGACCAATACTCAGGACTCCTGGGTTCTAGGCTACTGGCCTGCTGCGTGATCTTGGGCAAGTCACTTCCCCTTGGTGTGCCTCAGTTTCCCTAACTAAACTGGGAATTAGCTTTGTAAAGTGCTTAGAGATCAACAGACAAAAAGCACTAGATAAGAGCTAGGGTATGTGGGACTGAGTACGTGAGTTTATATGGATGGATAGGTACGTGTTTGTGTCTAAATGTGTGTGTGGATCCATGCTTGTTTGTCCAGGATCTGAATCACCCTGTGCATTTATTTTCGGTATTTCCAAAAACTGTTTTAATCCGGATTAATCCTGTGTTGGCATACAGTGCGTTCACATCTCCAGGCTTGCTCTTGATTCGAGAAGGTGAACCAGTTCAGTTGCTTAATAAAGCTTAGGGGGAACCGTGGTTGACCTTCATTCCCTTGCTTGTAACGTTCACATATCTAAATATTTATAACAACTATTGAGCTGTTTTACTACACCTTCTCGAATCCTAGAAGTGCTTTCATGCTACGATGTTCTGTGGGGACGTTTATTAATGAGCCGCCCTCCAATAACAAACCAGGAAAGAATTAATGCTGCTAATACAAGTAAGAGTTGGTTTCAATGGTGGAATCAGGCCAGAGCAATTCCAAAACCAGGGAGATTTTAATCACTTCAGATTGCACAATAAAGGGATCGCCTAGAACTCAGACAGCTGGATTTCAGCACTGATTGGGGGGAGGGGTGTTTAAAAGGATTAAAAAGATCTCTAAAGAGTGCATCATAAATTAGATTATCCCTGCTCCAAAGAGTTTACAGTCTTTTTGTTCTGTGTTTGTCCAGTGCCTAACATAAGAGCTTCCATGCTGGTTCAGACCATCTTGCCCAGTATCTTGTCTCCTGACAGTGGCCTGTACCCCGAGCTTCAGAGGAAGTGTACAAAACTGGGTAATTTTGGAGTGATCCACCTCTTTCTTCCACTCCTGGCCTCTGGCAGTCAGAGATTTAGGGTCTCCCTGAGCATAGAGTTGTGTCCCTAACCATCTTGGCTAATAGCTATTTGGACCTATCCTCCATGCGTTTATCCATGCGTTTTTTGAACTTTTTAAAAAAAGTACCTCCTCTTGTTTGTATGAAGCCTGCTGCTTATTAATTTCATTGGGTGGCCCCTGGTTTTTGTATTGTGTGAAAGGGTAAATAGCACTTTTCTAGTAACTTTTTTCTAGTACAGTGGGCTTAAGTGCTACTGCAATAGAAAGGATAATATACAGAGGTTTCTTCTCTGCATCTGACTCCTTGATCCCTTTTCAAGACCCGTGACTTGCCCTTGTTCCGTCTTCTCCCCTGGTTTAACAATCGCCTTACCTTCCACATTACCCCAGCACTGAACTGTCTGCTCCAACCTCTCTTCCTAGCTGTAGGAGATATCACAGCATGCTTGCTACAGTGGTATTTTACCTAGCCATGCAGATGGGGCTCTTCCAAATACAGTGCTAAGAAGGGTGCACGAAGAGTGATTAAGGGATGGAGACCCTAGGGTATAGATCCCCACTGAAGTGCAGCCACTGTTGATGAATAGATTCATAGATTTTCATGCCAGAAGGGACCTAAGATCTAGGTATACTTCATCCTGCCTCAGTGCAGGGGGGGGGGGGGTAGACTAGATGGTTTTTGAGGCTTCTTCCAGCCCTACATTTCTACAATTCCATGAATAGAATTGACTTCCTGGATAACACAGGCCAGAGAGTTTCACTCAGTCACCCCTGTACTGAACTGAGTAACATGTGTCTGACTAAAGCATCTTATTCAGAAAGGCATTTAGTCTTGATCTAAAGCCATCAAAAGATGGAGGATCCAACACTTCCCTTGGGGAGTTTGTTCCAGTGGTTAATTACCCTCATTGTTAAAAATTAGTGCCTTGTTATTTCTCATTAGAATTTGTCTGGCTCCAGCTTCCACCCACTGGTTCTCCTTATGCTTTTCTCTGCCAAAGTGCAGCCATCTCTGGGGTGGAGCCTGGTGATCAAGCCACATACATCACCACAACTGTTGGCCTGCTGAGCTAAGGGCAAACCCCTGCTCTTCATGGGGTCTTTGCTGGAGGAAACAAGATGTTGGTAAAGTAAAAAGCTGTTTGCAGGATTTCTGGGTATTTCAAACCTGATAGCTCTCCCACTAAGCCATCCCTGTGAGAGGGGCAGGTCCTGATCTCTCACAAGCAGCTCTTGTCCCAAGGAGAATCTGACAGCAGAAGGTTACCGGCAGCTACAAGTCTTAAGAAGTCACCCAAGACATTGACACATTATTGCCCGTGTGGTTTAGGTCCAGCTAACTCCAATGTCCTACCAGGCAACGGATGGGGTGGCTTGCAGGGTGGCAGAATCCTTTTTTAGAATCATCCCGGTTTAGTGCGGCCTAAGAACGTAATTCCACATGCGGCCCGCGGCGTTATTTCCTGCGGCCCGCCATAGGCGCCGACTCCATTGGCAGGCAAGCCCCAAACATTACTGAGTGTTTATATTTTATTAAAACCCCTCTTTGCATTACAGTTTTTAAAAAGTTAATACATTGACTTTTAATAGAATAGTCTATTACTCTTCGTTTTTTTCATTTTTGACTATACTTTTGGATCGTTGTATGAGAAGGTGTCAGTGATGCGGCCCTCGGACCAATTTACGAGTTCTCATGTGGCCCTCGTGGTGATTTGAGTTTGAGATCCCTGCCCTAGA
Organism: Chelydra serpentina; assembly: GCA_037349315.1. NCBI lineage: Eukaryota > Metazoa > Chordata > Testudines > Chelydridae > Chelydra > Chelydra serpentina. Next base: position 53,681 of record JBAIAC010000151.1, read on the forward strand.
TGCTATGATAACACAAATAATAATAATTATGTTGTACCCATCACGGGAGTATCTGATTCACCACTGTTACTGTCGTGGTTTTTTGTTTTTTTTAAAAGCAGCATTTCTTTTAAAACCCCTCGGGATCCCGGTCCATTCAGCGGCATAGAATTATTGCCAGGTGCAGAGTTTCTCTTCCTCGTGACAAAAAATGAATGCAAGTCGACTAATTAAAAAAAAAATGAGCGCGAGAGGTGAACCGAATTTGCTATTGAAAAAAAGCCCATTAAGAAAATTTAGGCCTGGATTCTGTGTCTTGGATTGTCTGCGTTAGGGGGTCAGATACTGCAGTGGTGAGCGTGGTGTAAGAACCGATATAGAATAGAAAAGGTTGGTCGGTGTCTTGGATCAGGATTCAGGAAGAAACTCGATTCTTCTCTCTGCCGTCCCCCTCGTCTCTGCAGAATGGTTTCTTCCCAAATACTGTACAAGGCTTTCCTGTCTGTGTCCCTGAAACCAGTTCAATCCGGCTCAGAGGCCCATGCGCCATTTATGAATGGCCTTGCTGGGCATTGGCAAGGCAACCGTGGAAAGTAGGTCACTGGCTCAGTGCAGGACAGGTTCACACGGATCCCTACCACCGAAAGCAGGCCTGTGCAGAGCTCTAGAGACACACACACACAGAGATCCGCACAGACCCACATATGGGTCAGCAGAAACATCCAGCCCCGCAAAAATACACACAGACCCACATCCAATCCCACACAAATTCACACAGGCCCACACACAAGAAGAATAACACCCAGCTCTCCTGTACAGCTTTTCTTCAGTCGATCCCCAAAAGAGCTTTGCAAAGGAGATAAGTAATATTGTACAAATGAGGAAACTGAGGCACAGGGAGGGGAAATGACTTGCCCAGGGGCACCCAGCAGCTGAGATAGAAACAGAACCCAGGAGTCCTGAGTCTCACTCCAGTGCTCTGTCCATTAGGCCAGCAAAAACGGCCAGCCCTAAATATTCTCCCTCACACATGGTCGTATAGATACACCCACATCACATGCACACACACATATAATGAAAAACACCCAGCCCAAAGACAGATCACCATGCCAACACACACAGCCGTACACGGATCACCTGTACACACACATACAATGGGAAATTGAAAACCTTGTTGTTTTCCTCTGTGCTGTCACCTAGGGCTACCCTGTTTTAGCGCTACCTTTTTTTATTACAGGAATCAACTGCATTTCACTCTCTCTCTCTCTCTTTTTGGAGGGACAGCCTCACTTTTATATTTAATCAATGAAAAGCAGTTTCAGATCCAACAACTGCACAAAGTTTAAGCCTAAAAGAGTCCATTATATCATCTACTATGTATAGCACAGGCCATTCAATTACACCCAAATAAATATCCCTATATTGAGCCCAACGACTTTAGTGAGACTTAGCCCAGGGCTACACTAGGGGAGGGGGGTCGATCTACGATACGCAGCTTCAGCTACGTGAATAACGTAGCTGAAGTCGGCGTATCGTAATCGGCTTACCTGACCATGAAGACGGCGGCGCGTCGATCACTGCAGCTCCCCCGTCGACTCCGCTTGCGCCGGTCGATGACGTGGTTTTACAGCGCCGACGGGGAGCGCGATCGGGGATCGATTAGGCGCGTCTTAATGAGACGCGAAAAATCGATCCCCGATAGATCGATTGCTACCCGCCGATCCGGCGGGTAGTGAAGACAAGCCCTTAGGGTATGTCTTCACTACCAACGTTTACCGACTTTAACTTGGCTGTGTGGTCAGGGCACCAGCACTGGGAGAGAGCTCTCCCACTGCTGTAAAAATACCACCCCCGTGAGGGGTGTAGCTCCCAGCGCTGGTGCACTATCTACACGGCCACTTTAGAGCACCGAAACTTCCATCGCTCGGGGGTGGGGGTGGGGGGTGTTTTCACATCCCTGAGCGAGAAAGTTTCAGCGCTGTAAAGTGGCCTTGTAGACAAGGCCTAGCATTCCAATCATCATTAGATCGACTGTTGTGTGCCCCAGGCAGAAAACAAGAGACACCAACATCCACTGGGCCACACTGCCAGTATATGATTTAAATGGCAACACAAGGTGCAAGGCAGCAGAGAATCAGGGCTGGGGTAACTTGATTATCACAGACAGACTGTCAGCTGGTGTTAATCACTGTCGCTCCACTGAAGAAGGCTGGGAATCTGTGGAGGGGCCATTTAACCTCTCTGCACCGCATTGGTCACACAGATGCTGGGTCCAGTTCTGGTGGTCACATTTTAAAAAGGAGGTTGAAAAACTGGAGAGGGTGCAGAGAAGAGCTAAAAAAAAAGATTGTCAGGCTGGAGAAAATGCCTAAGAGGAGGGTGACCAGACAGCAAATGTGAAAAATCGGGACAGGGGGTGGGGGGTAATAGGAGCCTATATAAGAAAAAGATCCCAAAATTGGGACTGTCCCTATAAAATTGGGACATCTGGTCACCCTACCTGAGAGTGAGAGACTCGGTCTGTTTAGTTGATCAAAAAGATCAAGAGGTGACTTGCTGCTGGTGTACAAGGAGCTTTGTGGGGCGAATATCCCAAGTATCCACGGCCTCTTTAAACTAGTGGAGAAAGGTGGAAGGAGAACCAAGGGCTGGAAGTTAGATCCCTGCCGGACGAAATTCCAGTCAGAAATAAGGCGCCAGTTTTTAATAGTGAAAGTAATTAACCACAGGAACAAACTCTCCAGGGCCGTGGTGGATTCTCCACCTCTAGAAATGTTCAAAACCAGCCAGGATCCCTTTTTGAAAGACGCTTTGGTCTAACACAAGTTATTGGGCTCAAGACAGGAGTGACTTGTGTGTGAAACCGTATTACACTGGAATGTGATCTAATCTATTGGTCCCTTCTGGCAACAAACTCTATGAATTTGGCCCTGTGTTTCTAGCCTGGTTATTTAATAGCCAGGTTTCTGAATGCCACAGCACCGGGTCAGCTGATCCCTTCCTAGCCTCCTTCTTTAATGAAAGGGTTTCTAGCAAGACTTTGTATTTAAAGATACATAAAACATACCCACAGGCAAATTCACAAGTAGGGCCCTGTCTCCTTAAAGTAGACTCTAACAAGGCCCTTGAACAGCACAGCCAGAGTTAACTATCTCATTCCTCAAACCCTCTTTAGCATGGGAGCCAGGACTCCTGGGTTTTATTACCAGCACTGGGAGAGGAGTGGGGGGTAATGGTTAGAGCAGGGCCTGGGCCTCAGGACTTCTGGGTTCTATCCCTGTCTCTGGAAGGGCAGTGGAGTCTAGTGGTTAGGGGCAGGGGGTGCTGAGAGTCGGGACTCCTGGGTTCTATTCCCAGCACAGAGCTGATGCTGACAGTGTAGCACATAGCAGAGGTGGATTAGGAGTTTGTGGGGCCCTGGGCCAAAGCAAGTGCCCCCCCCGGCCCCAGCACTTCTTCCAGGGGAAATGGGGTCAGGACACAGGGACTTGCCCTGCCCTGCCTCCCTGCTCAGTGCTCCTTCTGGGGAGCTGGTGTGGGGGTTTCCCTTGCCTGCCCGGTGCTCCTGCTGGGGTTGGGGCATGGGGGTGCCCATTTTTCCAGGGGTCCCCCAGTTAGCCAGGGCTCCTGGGCACAGGCCCCATTGGCCCTGTGGTTAATCCGCCACTGCACACCAGAAAGAGATGGCATGGGCCATGAGGAGGGGTATGGGGACATGCTAAGAATGCAAATGTCCTTAGCAATGAAAATACTGGCAGTATAATGAGATGCACAGAGCAGCATTGTGGTCCTGTAGCTAAAGGAAGGGGAGGCTGGGAGCTAAGACTCCTGGCTTTCATTCCCAGCTCTAGGAGGGGAGCAGGGTCTAGCTGGTTACAGCAGAGGAGGCTGGGAGCCAGGACTCCTAGATTTTATTCCCAAAGAGCTGGGATGCCTCACACCAGAGGTGGCTGCATCTCAGCCTGGGGCAAGTCTCCCGGTGCAGTGTTTCTGTGAGGCCTTTACCTACCCACCTTCCCCACCCCACTGTCAGCTGCACTTCAGAACCAAATGAGTGAGCCATTAGTATATCGCCTGTGAAGGTGATCCTGAAGGATTCCAAGAACACCTTGTAGGGAGAAGGGAGGTGGTGTTAATCTAAAACCACCTGTTTTTACTTAGGATTTGTCCAACAGCAGATTGTGAGCATAAACAGAACTAGAATGGGCTTAAACCAAGACCATTCATATCTTATCAATTTCACACTTGATAGCAAAAAATAAATCACTTGCACTCAGCTCACCTATTGTCATCACTAGGCTATGCTTTGCAGTCCACTCATTGTCAGTTACTTTTCTTGTGTGAGACAGAGAGACTAACTGAGAAGAGAGGGTCAGGTTTTTAGGTTGATCAGCTGATATTCACCCAGACCGTCAAGGATTCTGGACCCAAATCGCTTACTGGAAGAAGTGTGACTCGGTACTTTTTTAGTACTTCAATGCCCCCATCAAAGTTAAGCTATGATTACTAATGTAAAATCAAACTACAAATAAAACAATACAACTGGAGCTGGCGGGAAAACAGGATTTTCCGTGGGAAGGGCCAACATTTTGACACTGAACTTTGTTGCCAATCTAGATGAGCAGTTGCAACTTTCATGGAAAGGAAATGTCAAAAGAAAATTTTTGATTCAGAAGCCTGCCCACAACCTGATCAGAATGTTTTGATAATTCAATGATAAAGTTAGTACAACAATTAACATTTTACAATATAAGTTGATACAAAACAAGAAAGTCAAAATGAAATGCTCTGTTTTGATTCTAAATTGTGTTGAGATTTTTTTGTCAAAAGCTTAGCTGATAACAAAACCTTTCAATTTGGATCAATACACCATTGATGGAAAACTCTTCTGTCAAGAATTTTTTTGGGGGGACCGGCGTTAATTACAACTGCCAAATCAAAGTCAAATCAACAAATTAATCTCAACACCTGACTATCAAAAAGAATTCGGGAGATAAAAAATTCTTTATCAATTCTAAAAGAGGATTCTAAAAGATGTCAGCTGGCTGGATGGTTAGAAACCCCAATGACAGAGATCTGCCAGCTCACATGTATTATTAATACCAAATTATCCACTGTCCGACCCCAGCCTCAGCCATCCTTTGATCAGTCGCTTTCTGTATCCTCAGAAAGCAGATCACCCTTAACTGCACTCCCAGCTGCTGTTCCATTACAGGCAACCGGATCAGACTTGTCATCTGAGGTTAATGAAAGGGCAAGCGGCAGTTTTAAAAAAAGCAATCACTGTGTTCTGCACGGTTCAGTGGTGAGGAGAAATCTGGCCCCGTTTCCCCAGTCCAGCTGCGTCAGAGCCCACAGGGGAAGTAACTGTTGCTTCAGGAATTAACTGAGAAATACAGTTATGTTACTCCTTCGGCCCTGGCAACTGAGATTACCTAAAAGGGGATTTAGAGCAGAGATGACGGGAGCAACAGTGGGCAGGAGGAGAGTGATGGCAGCTGGCTTGAGCAGTGTTACTGAGCATGCTCAGTACAAGCCAAGCAGCAAATCTTGGGGGGGCATATGATCCCATATGCTCCCCCCCGCATGCATCACCTAGCTTTAGAGACATGAAATAGAGAGTATAGTGACTTAATTTCCCCTCTTTCCAATGGAGATCACTGGGAAAGTGGCTTGTCCAGGCTCAAACAGTGAGTTGGTAGAAGAACTGAGGATAGAACCCAGGCATCCTGACTCCCAGCCCACCACTGCACTAACCCACTCGACCCAACTCCCCTCCCAGACCTAGGGATAGAACCCAGGAATCTGGACTCCCAGGCTACCTAACCAGACTACATATCCCATGATGCACCATGCCCTGGGGTCCCAGGATGTACTCAAGATGAGGGGAGGACTATGGTCTATCATGGGAGACGTAGTCCAGCTAGGAAGTCTGACCCATATAGGAGAATGGGAGCCCGAGGTACCCAAACCACAACTCCCATAAGGAAGCGTTTCTAAATTAAAATTTTGTGGAATTCAAGTTTTTGCCAATTTGGGGGGGGGGGGGGGTGCATTTTCCATGGGAGGAAATAGCTCCCATTTTCCAGCCAGTTGTAAAGATGGGCCATGCTGGGTCAGGAGGAGGGAAGGAGCAGTAGGTGGGAATGGGAAGGGAAGAAGAGGGGAAAATGGGACAGAGAGGGCAGGGTTATACAGTGGAAGAACCCTCACCGCTGTCCCACAGAAAAGTACTGGGGCTTGGCTGAGCCGAGCTCCATGCAGAAGGTCAGATTGGTCCCAGCCATCTTCTCTTCATAGTCCTCATCAAAGCGCTCATTCTGCGCCACGGTGAAGTGGTTCTTCCAGTCCCCGACCGTCCCTGCAGACAACAGAGACGCAGAAACAAGAGTTGCTATGCGAGGGGAAGGGCTTGGACTTTAGACACAGCCAGCATCTGCACCAGGCCTATCACAGCTGCCAAGGCACTGCTCTGGGGAAGCTCACACCTCTCAAGGCCTTACTGAGCACTGCTGTGAGCCAAGCAGAGCAAGGCCCCAAACCTCTATCAACTTTTAAAATGCCCTTTTGAAGTGAGTTGGTGGAAGAGCTGAGGATAGAACCCAAGAGTCCTGACTAGCCCCTACTCCCTTCCCAGACCTAGGGATAGAACCCGGGAATCTGGACTCCCAGGCTACCTAACCTGACTACATATCCCAGGACACATCATGGCCCAGAGTCCCATGATGCACTTAAGAAGAGAGGAGGACTGTGGTCTATCATGGGAGATGTAGTCTAGCCAGGAAGCCTGCCCCTATAGGAGGATGGGAGCATGAGGTACCCAAACCACAACTCCCCTTTTTAAATGCCCTTCTGAAGCTTAACAGCCAACCCAGGTCCAGACAAGAACAGGGTATGTACAGCCTGTCTCAGAAGTGTGTTACTTTCGGGTGGGGGGGAGATGTCACACACCCATCACCAGCAGGAGGTGCCCTGGAGCCCATCCCAGGGGCAGGTCTAAGGACTGTGTTACCTTTGCGCATGAACGGGGAGATGGACTGGTCCATGATGGACAGGGGAACGCCGGCGCGGTTAGCCATGGGATTGTCCTTCATGACATCGAATGACGTGTGATAGACGATCTTCTCCAGAAGCTCCTGGTCCAGGTTCTTCCCCAGGAACCGGGCCACCTTCTGGATCTCACGCTTCAGGTCCTGCAGGGAAGACACTGCTCTGAGGAAGCTCACAGCACTAGGGTCCCTGCTAGGCACTGACAGGACACTGCTCTGAGCAAGCTCACAGCACAACAGCCCCTGCTAGGCAGTGTCAGGGCACTGCTCTGAGGAAACTCACAGCACTAGGGTCCCTGCTAGGCACTGACAGGACACTGCTGCGAGGAAGCTCACAACACTAGAGGCCCTGCCAGTCCATGGCAATACCATCCGGAAGTTAATTGAGCTTGAATCAGGACACAGCTGTGGGGAACTCACCACCTTGGAATCTAGAGCAGGGCACTGCTGCAGGGAAGCTCGCAACGTTGGAATCCCATCTCCTGTTCCCTTTAAAGACACAAGCTGGGAAGGGTTCATTTCTCCTCCCCCCCTGTGCGGAGTCCCCTGTGCTGCCGTTTCAAAGCTTCTATGGGGCTCGCAGCTGACCCCCCCGCCCGAATCCTCCCCCACAGAGCCGCTCACCTTCTTCATGTCCTCATAGAAGAGGAAGAGTACGCAGTGCGTGTCCTTCGCCTTCCACCAGCCCTTCACGTGGTCGTGCCACGGACCCCAGCCCACTGCAGCAGAGAGAGCAGGGAGACAGCACCGTGAGCACAAGTGGGGCTGCGGAGCAGTGGGGGGGTGTCTCAGGGGCTCTAGGGGGACCCCAGGGCTGAGAGCGCAGGGGTGGGGTCTCCCCAGCAGGGGGTGCTCTGCCCAGGCTGGGAGCTTAAGGGGGGAATCCTATACCTGAGGGTACGGGCTCTCCCCAGCACTTCCCTTGGGGGAGGGGCTCTAGGGGGACTCCAGGGCTTAGGGCACAGGGATGGGGGGTCTCCCCAGCAGGGGGTGCTCTGCCCAGGCTGGGAGCTTAAGGGGGGAATCCTATACCTGAGGGTACGGGCTCTCCCCAGCACTTCCCTTGGGGGAGGGGCTCTAGGGGGACTCCAGGGCTTAGGGCACAGGGATGGGGGGTCTCCCCAGCAGGGTGTGCTCTCCCTGGGATGGGGGGGCTGAAGGGGGAGGACCTCAGGACTGAGAGCACATGGCTGGGGACATCTCCCCAGCAGGGGGTGCTCTCCCCAGGGTGGGATCCTCTAGGGGGGACCCCAGGGCGGAGGGGGTGGGGTGACTCCCAGCAGGGGCGCTCCCCCCAGGACGGACAACAGGAAGAGGAAGCCAAGCCAAGGAGCTGGGCTGAACTCACCTTTGCCCGCCATGAACACCTCAAAATACTTGTGCCAGGGGCCCGGGTCAGGCACCACCTTGCTCATTCTCTGGAAGTGGTAGTAGGAGACCATGCAGTCCTTGGCATTGCGAGCCACGTACAGGAACTGGGCGGATGGGGCAGGAACGACAGAGGGAGAGGGGTTTGCTATGGGTCACTGCTGCAGGGCGAGGGGGTCTCTAAGATCAAGCTTAGAGCGGGGGGGGGGGGGGGGGGGTTACCTTACACCTCTGTTCCCAGCTGTTAAATACCCACACAGCAGTCCGGCACAGGGATCATTCACCTAGCACTGAAATGCAGCCACCTCTGGGGTGGGGCACAGCAGCAGTTAAATACCCACACCGGGCAGCGCTGCACAGAGATCGCTCAGCTAGCGCTTGAAATGCAGCCACCTCTGGGGTGGGGCGCAGTGGCTGCCCCTGCGGGCGTGGCGCGTAGAGGAAGGATTACCTTACACTGCTGTTCCCAGAAAGATGGAGGCAGCAGTTTGACGGGGAGGTGGGTTTTCAGGGTCCGTGGCGAGGGCATCGCTTCGGCCTGTTCCACACCTGCAAGCGGGAGTGAGGTTCAGACGTTGTGCGGGAAGAACCAACCCTCCTACCCCCACCCCAGCAGCACCTACCCGAGGGTTGGGGCGGACGAGCCCACTCGATGAAGGGGTGCCGGCGGTGGACGGGGGCGCGCTTGCACTTCTCCAAGTCCCCGTCCTGCTGGATCATGTCTACTATCTCCTGGATCCACGTTGTGCCTTCCCACCAAGAGAGGGGAGGGGAGTGTTTATTCCAGCCAAACCCGCTGTGCCCATATTGTTATGGAGATTGGGTTTATTGGCTGCCTGGAGACACCAAGGCCTAGCGGATAAAACACCAGACTTGGGAGACCTGGGTGCTAGTCCCGGCTCTGCCCCTGGCCAGCTGGGGGACCTTGGAGAAGTCACGGTCCCTCTTTGTGCCTCAGTTTCCCCACCTTTAAATTAGGATACTGATGCCAACCTGTGCAAAGTGCTTTGAGATGTGATGACAGAAAATGCTCTGTAAGAACTTGGGATATTCCCTCCAGCCTGAATGAGGGAGCAACTAAATGCTCTTTTGCTTTGTGATAGCCAAAACTAAGGAAAAAGCCACCCTGGGGGCAGATAATGAAAGTCACGGCTCAAAGACTAGACTGAATGGAAATACAGGAGGCTGGGGATCGACTCACTTGGTTGCAGCTGTGTGTCTAAGAGAAGCCAGCAGCAATCGAGCCCCAGAAACAGCCAAAAAAGCCCTGGTACCATGGCCCTGAGACAAAGCTAAGCGAGAGAGAGAGAGATTTTGGGCAGAGGGTTGGCTGGAAAAGAGTCTTGGACTGTAAGCAAAGAAGCAGTCCCCTGTGGTTTGATCCCTGCTGTGTTCAGGTCAGAGGCTTCTCATCAGAGAAATGCCAATTCCAATGTTAGTTTCTCCTTCTAACCAAAAGAACCTACAGGACCCTAAAAATTCACTATCCCCTCAGGTCAAAAAGGGGTCACAATGTATTCTCCATGTATCTTCTCCAAGACATCATCTCCCACAGCACAGCGCCCCCTGGTGCCATGTTGGTCAGGTCATTATAGTACCGATTTAACGGCCAGAACACCCCTACTTACCGAGTATGCTATCCCACTTCCTGCAGCCCAGCGCTCCCTAATGCCGCACTGGGGCCAGCATGAGGGGAGAGTGCCCCCTCCCGAGCCCCCCTCCCCCTGCAACACAGTGCCCCCTAGTGCCGCACTAGGGTATTAGGTTGCTATCGAGTCACCAATACTATTTCCTGCAGCACCTTGGGATTTTCCCTGCGTCTCCCATCTAAGTGCTAGCCCACCCATACACTCCTTCGCATGATACCTGACCAGCCGTCTACCACTCTTCCAAGGCTCTTTCTTGGGCAGTATATTGAATCTTCCCCACCACAGTGGAAGAAGCCCTTTAACGATGCGCCCAGCCACAGGAATGGGTGTACATTGACGTCTCAGTGCTCTAACTTTCTCTATAGCCTTCCCCTCAGCAAACACCCACCTGCTTTGGGGTAGGTGCAGATGAGCAGATCATCGGGCCTGGCTTGGAAACTCTGGATCCGCTGCCATTCATTACAGGTGGCCTGGGAAAGCAGAATCCCCTCCACTTCGCCCAGTTCTGGACGTCCCTCTTTTTCCGGCGTGAGCGCTTTAGTCTGTTCTTTGGACATAGTGTATCGCAGACTAGGTGATCACCCAGCAAGGAAATGCAGCTGCCTCTGGGGTGAGGCACAGCAACTATTAAACACCCACTAGTGTCCTGGCTGAGATGCTGAAAAAGTAACAATAGAGTCTTTGTTTTCCATTTAAACAGTACCTAGATACCAACCCTGTAAACCAAGCCGGGGATCAGAGAGATAAGAAGGGTTCTCTCCTCCCATCAGCAGTAACTGGCCTCCAGTCTGAACTGAGTTAAGAAAAAAGAACAACCTGTGTGCGATACAGGAGTCAGATTCGAGTCTGGCTCAGATCTTGGCTCCACCAAGCTAACAGAGTAAAACCGCTGTTAGAGCAGCACGACAGGACTCTGATACGCACACAGAGAGCAAAACAGTTGAGCAAAGAGCTGGCATTTGAAAATAACAATTATTTCATTTGTACATTTCAAGTAAGTGTTGAGGACGGGTGGATCTGTGGGTAGGGCAGCAGCCTTTGCCTCAGAAGACCTCGTTCAATTGCCAGTTCTGCCACAGATTTCCTGTGTCATCTTGGGCAAATCACTTAGTCTGTCTGAAAAATACACGCAGCAGTGAGTCTCAGAGCCTGGGCCTACAGACTTGGGTCTGTGCTATGGGGCTAAAAAGAGCCATGTAGACGTTCCCACCAGGGTTCTGAAACCTAGCAAAGCGGGTGGAACTCAGAGCTGGAGAAGGAATGTCTCTGTGGCTGTTTTTAGCCCTGTAGCATGAGACTGTGAATGTAGATCCAGACTTGAAGACTTGCTCCTGTGGGTTTATTTTGCGGTGTAGCTGTACCCTCTGTGCCTTAGTTTCCCATCTGTAAAATGGGTATAATAGCCTTGCCCTGCCCCACAGAGGTGTTTGAGTGTGAATAGATTAAAGATTGTGAGGCGCTCAGCTACTATGATAATCAGGGCATATAAACACCATAGATACGGTGTATAATTTCATTAATAAGCCTCTGTTTTGCAGATGAGGGCGTAAAGGCCCAGAGACGTCCAACTCCATTCGATCCAGCCCAGCCAGCGGAGAAATTCGCAAACAGAATTTGCCCAGCGAGTCAGTGGCAAAGAGAGACCCCAGGTGTCCCGACTCCAACAGACCCGCTCATTTCTCAGGTTACACTCATGCCTTAAACTGTCTTTTCTTTTGCTCATTTGGTTGATCCCAGTTGAACTGTAAAAACCAGAGAATCCCAATCTGGACTCAAGTATCACCAAACTCTGGGAGTGATCAGTTTATCTCTTGCAATAACTCCTTTAAAACTAAGGCCCCCGTTACGCCATAAAGTTAGAGAACTTAAGTATGGATTTTACTGTTGGCTTTTTAGTGGATCTGATACAGCTCCTCAGCTTTTTACCTTCCGCCTGTTGTCTTGACAAAGCTGATCCACCCTCCTTCACACCTCCGATGGGTGACCGAGATGGTCAGACGGGGTCTATAAAGCTGCTTAATCTGGATACTGAACTTTCTCTTGCTGGGGAGCAAAGTTTCCTTCTTGATCAGCTAAGCAAAGCCACCACGCTTGCTCTTAGCAAATAGCATTTTTAATCCACGTTGGTCAGTTTCACATGACTTGGCAGTTTCTGTTCCTCACCCCCTCTGCTGCACAGCCCTGCAGCTGTTCTTTGAAACCAGGGCATGGCCCCTCCACCGGCAGGAAGCGCTCATGTGAATGTAATGGGCATTCTTGAAGCCGGGAAGAGTCAAAGAGCATAGATCGGGTCGTTCAGAGGCAGGGTGGTTTATTTAGCTAAAGCAGGGGGGTGGGTCTAGTGGATCAGAGCGGGGGATGGAAATCAGGACTCCTGTGGTCTGTTTTCAACTCTGGGAGGAACTTTGACTCCACTCCCGCAGTGAGCTAAGGCTAGTCCCCAGATATCCTGAACGCCCAGCCCCCCCACGCAGCTTTAACCCACTAGACCCAGGGATAGAACCCAGGAGTCCTGGCTCCCAGCCGCCGCCCCCCGCTCTAACCCACTAGACCCTACTCCCCTCCCAGAGCTGGGGATAGAACCCAGGAGTCCTGGCTCCCAGCCACCCCAGCGCTAACCCACTAAACCCCACTCCCTTCCCAGAGCTGGGGATAGAACCCAGGAGTCCTGGCTCCCAGCCACCCCAGCGCTAACCCACTAAACCCCACTCCCTTCCCAGAGCTGGGGATAGAACCCAGGAGTCCTGGCTCCCAGCCACCCCAGCGCTAACCCACTAAACCCCACTCCCTTCCCAGAGCTGGGGATAGAACCCAGGAGTCCTGGCTCCCAGCCACCCCAGCGCTAACCCACTAAACCCCACTCCCTTCCCAGAGCTGGGGATAGAACCCAGGAGTCCTGGCTCCCAGCCACCCCAGCGCTAACCCACTAAACCCCACTCCCTTCCCAGAGCTGGGGATAGAACCCCAGAGTCCCGGTTGTTCCCAGCCACCCTGCCCTGAGCCCTAGATGGCATTTCCTAAAGGAATTCAGGAAGTTCCTGGTGGGACACAGGACACCAGTGCTTGTTTTATGACACCAAAACCAAAGAGAAGTGAGTGAGATGAAAGAGTCAGGGCCAGCTTTCCTCCTCCCCAGCTAGAGAAGCTCGGCTGCTGCTAGAGCAAGGTTAGGGGGTAGCTTCCCCTTCCTACATCTTTGCCAGATGCTTCTTCCGTCCAACTTAGCTCAGCTATTGCTACCAGCAATAAGCAAATGCTTACTGAAGTAAGGGGGGAGGGATCCTGATGGAACCAATAGGTGGCGCTGTCTGCAACCCAATTCTACTGGGGTTTTTCCACCTGTACAGCTTGAACCAGACACATCCGTTCCATTCAGACCAGGTCACCGTGCGTGTCATGTTTTCGGGGCTGCTGTCTACAGAGCTAGAAGAAGATACCTGTGGAGTAAGACACCGGCTTCATCGAGACCACACACCCACCAGGCAGCTTGATGAGACTTAGCTTTAAATCCTCTCTCTTAAGAAGGCCCCCTCCACGGTGCCGAATTCGCTGATTTTTATTGCCAAAGAGTACAGTTAGCTGTTCCCCGATTTAGCCCAGAGGGAAACAGGAGACGGTTCAGGGGTTCCAACTCTCATCTGGGGAGTTGGCCCTAATGATCTCATTATTACTCACGACAGTTCTGGATAGGGTAAGTCCACACTGGACACTAAGCCTGGGCTCTGACTCAGGTTTGAGCCAAAGCCCCCGTTTTTGTCCACACACAAATCAGTGTGACTCAGGTCAGCAAGCACTTCGGACGTGGGTCTAGGATGCTGCAAGGGGGTGGGTCAGAGCCTGAGTCCCCCTGTGACTCGGGTCCAAGCCCTGTCATTCTGCAGTGTGGACGCAGGTCAAGCCACAGACCTGAGCCAGAGGGTCTGTGTAGTGCAGTAAAACGTGTTAGCATGGCTGCGAGGACTGAGTCCAGCAATTGTAAACCCAAGTTTACTATGCAGTGTGGACACTCAAATGCAGGCTTGGAAACACCGAGTCCACAAATCCGGGTCTCACAGACCCAGGTTTACAATGCAATGTGGACATACCTGTATAGTTTAAGACAAGCTGGGACCATTAGATAGGAACATGGGACTGAAAGGGACCTCCTGGGTCATGGAGTCCAGTCCCTGCTCTCCCAGGCAACGCTGATGTATAATCCCGGTCATCCCCAGCCTCTCTCCTGCAGTGTGGACACTCAAATGCAGGCTTGGAAACACCGAGTCCACAAATCCGGGTCTCACAGACCCAGGTTTACAATGCAATGTGGACATACCTGAAGGGTTTAAGACAAGCTGGGACCATTAGATAGAAACATGGGACTGAAAGGGACCTCCTGGGTCATGGAGTCCAGTCCCTGCTCTCCCAGGCAACGCTGATGTATAATCCCGGTCACGAATTGGTCAAAATCAATTTTCAAACTAAGTAGGTTGTTTGCTCCTGATACTGCAATTGGGAGGCTGTTCCAAACCAACCCTTTTCTAATGGTTAGAAACCTTCTTCTCGTCTCCAGCCTGAATTGACTCCTGGCCAGTTTATGCCCGTGTTGTTCTTGCATCAACACTGCCCTTTGCTTCAGGAGCAATTTTCTTCTCTGCTGGCTTGCCCTTCGAGCTATTTATAGAGAGCAAACAGATCCCCTCTTGGCCTTCATTTACCTAGGCTTAAAAAACCCAGGCTCTTCTAGCTTCCTTCCTTGAGACCAATCTCTCCATTCCCCAGACCATCCTAGTAGCCTTCTCGGCACCTGTCCTGTCCATCTACTCTTTGTAGCACAGGCCAGAGAATGTAATCCAGTTCCCTCCATAGTGAGCCCAATAACTTGTGTTTGACTGGAACCTCTTCCAGAAAGGTGACCGCTCTGGAACTGAAGAATCCACCACTTCCCTTGGAAGTTTGTTCCAATGGTTAGAAACATCTTTGTGTTTTACTGGAGGAAGACTCGGAGTTGTGGCCTTGCCGTTAGCAAAGCGGGGAGGTCTAAAACAGGCCAGGCTCATAGCAGGTCTAGATGACGTGACAGTGAAAGCGCTGAGGATTGCTAGCACCTGGTCTACTTTGCAGGGAAAAGCTGGTGTAGATACATCCTCTGAGTGCTACCGTCTCATGAAAACCGGACATGTAGGTGTCCCTGTGATATTTATAAGGTGCCCCTGATGTCTTGGTATGGCAGTGGTAACAGCACACAGGAGGCTGAACTAGCTGGGTGAGCTAGTGGTGAGAACACAGGGGAATGGACATTAGACTCCTGGTTCTAGCCCCAGCTCTGGGAGGAGAGTGGCGTCTAGGGGGTTACATCGGGGGGGATGAGAGTCAAGACTTGGGGGTTCTATCCCTGGTTCTGGGAGGGTGGTGGGGCCCATTGGGTTGGGGCTGGGAGCTAGGACTCATGGGTTCTATCCCTGGCTCTGGGAGGGAAGTGGAGTCTAGTGGGTTTGAGAGGGGGAGGGGCTAGGATACAGGACTCCTGGGTTCTATTCCCGGCTCTCGGGGGGACTGTGGTCTAATGGTTACAGTGGAAGATTGAGATCCAGGACTCCTAGATTTTCTTTCCGCTTCGGCTGAGAAGAAAGCTTCTGTGTCCCATTCCCTGCCCCAAGAGCCAGCCAGTCCCCCCGCCCTGGGACTGGATCAGAGCTGTTGTTCCTGAGACAGAAAAGGCCCACATCCCATTCCCTGATCCCCTCAACCGGCCAGTCCCCTGTCCCGGGGCTGGATCAGAGCCAGCACCCCAAGAGGGGAAAAGCTCCCTATCCTATTTTCTGAGCCAGTCAATCATGCAGCATTTAGGGTTATAACTAAAGCACAGGGTCCCCTGTATTCCACAACGCACAGCTTGCCAGGGAGTTTGCTGAAGCCATTGATGTTCAGCTCAGGGGGCCCAGTGGATACAAAGCCAGCCACCACCGCCCCAAGATAAGGGCCGGACTGCCAGAGAGTGTAGGAGAAAAGGCAGAGGCACAATCACTTACCTACGCTCCGAGCAGCAGGGCAGTCGAGCTGTGCAACGAATGGCGAGCCAGCAGGGAGTGGCCTTATCGAGGGCTCCTTCTTGTTCAAATACCCTGCTGCTGGCGTGATTGATGGCCCCCGAGTCCAACCGGCTAGCGTCCACCGCGCGCCCACGTCCTGACCCAGAGCACGTGTGTTTGAATGGTCTAATCAGGGCGGCGGTAGCACGCCCCGCGCAAGGAGCCGCAGGGACGCATTGGCTAGGCTGAGCCCGCCAACAGGTCCCTGTCAGAACCATTCTCCTGAGCCAAACGGGGTTGGGCTGGCCTGGGGCAGGCGGGAAAGGGAGCTGGCAGAGCAGTTCCTTGGTGTCAGGTGCTAGGGGGCAGGGGGCAGGCACTTCGCCTTCACACTCAGTACAGTCCCCAATGCCCACGTGATGATAAGGGGCGCTCTCCTGCGTGCTGACTCCAGTGTGGCACTAGGGGGCGCTGTGCTGCAGGGAGCGGGATGGAGGGCTCACTAGGGGGCGCTCTCCCCTGGCAGCCAGTGCTGACCTCAGCCTGGTGATAAGGGTTGCGTGATGCAGGGTGCCGGATGGGGGGCTCAGTAGGGGGCGCTCTCCCCTGGCAGCCAGTGCTGACCTCAATGCTGCGCTACGGGGCGCTATGAGCGATTCAGAGTCTATCCCCCCTGCCCGTCCGGTACAGAATTGTTCCCTACAATCAGCTTTCCAAGGCTTTGCTCAGTCTTAAATTTTAAATGGCTCCAGGTCCCAGCCCTGCTCTTAGGGAGACGATTCCCGACTCTCATGCATCTCACAAGGGGTTTTCCTGATACTCCGTCCAAATCTCCCCTCCCGGAATTTGATGCTGACCGCTACCTGTGCCGGGGTGTGCCTGGGCCTTCGTCGCCCCCTGCTGGAGATCCCCCTGCCCCACACAAGCAGCGGCAGAGGAAGGTCCTCTAGGTCTGCCTAGAGAGGCTGCATACGGATACAGCCAATCAGAGCCCAGCAAGGTCAGATAAAAGGTACTGCAGGGGCTTAGCAGGTCCTGTGTTGGCCCAGCCTGGCCCAGCCTCGGGGCTAGCAAGGGTGAGGGCAGATAGACTGTTTTGTTGGACTCTTTGCTATCGTGGAAGGGGTTCATTTTGATTGCTGAGAGTGACCCAGATAGAGGGCTGAGTCACTGAAGACCTGCCAGGTGAGGTCGGCAGCCCACCCCAGGGGTGCCAGGAATGGGAAAGGCCTGGAGTACCCACACGTGGCAGCAGGAGGTGCTCCAGAGGTGAGTGCCCCATTACACTACCCTAAAGAATTCCTCCCGTGTCTGGATTTCACTACCCATCGGTGGATGGTTCTGTTTCCCCTCTCGCTATTTCTACTATCGGGGGGTTTAATAGCTAAGCAAGCCCCTAGCTTGGAGCTCAGAGAGAGGAGACACGCTACACAAGAGCCCTGACTGGCTTTCTTCGGAGCAGTTTGAGAGCATCGGTCTGTGACTCCGTGACAGACCCCCAGGGTTGGCCCGGGGCAGCTGACTTGGGCTCACAGCGCTCAGGCTGAGGTGCTATAAAATTGCCATGTAGATGTTCAGGCCCCCCTGGGATCCCACAGGCTCTAGCTGTAGCCCAAGCCCGGATGTCTACACTGCAATTTTATAGCCCTGAGCCTGAGCCCAAGTCAGAACGGGGCAGGAAGAGGCGGGGCGGGTGTGGGAAGAGGTGGGGTGGGGCACTGGGGGGAAGGGGTGGAGTGGGGGCAAGGCCTGGGGCAGAGCCGGGGGTCAAGCACCCTCCGATATGTGGGAAAGTCGGCGCCTGTGGGACCTAAAGAGAGGTCCATGTCTAAATCTTGCTGATGTGTTCTGCAGAACGTCAGCTAAGCGCAGACTCTCCTTGTCTCCGCTCTCAATTACAGAAGCATCCTTCTCTCTGGCCTTGACAAATGCCGTGTTGTCTTGCACGTAGCCATTCCGTGCAAGACAACACGGCCCCATCCCTGTGGCCACATCACCTCTCTGCATCCCTCCCTTCTCCATCACGTCACAGGTCAGCTGCTTCTCCTTCCTTTCAAGGCCAGTCCCCACCCAACCTATCCTCTTCCTTTCACTATAAAGCTCAGCTCCTGCCTTCAGCTGGCCCACGAGGGCAGCTTCCAGCACCCACTTGTTACACTTCCAAACAGGCACCTTTGGGCTTTCACCCACACAGCCCCTCACGTGTGGGAGGAGCGCCCTGTAAAAACCTGCAAAAGTGACTCGTTATCATGGGCGTAGTTTGATGGGGGGAGGGGTGTTGCCCCCCAAACTGCAAGCTTCGGGCAGGCATGGAATTTGCACCCCACGCGTGGCCCCATTGGCCTGACTGGAGCTGCCCTCCCCCCAAATATAGAAGTCAAACTCCGCCTGTGTGTCATTATTCTCCCCTCAAACCTTCCTTTGCTGGGATGCCCACAGAAAAACTTGTTGGCGTTAGGCTGCTGGTGTGCTGGGGGCACGGCCCCTCATGCTGACCATACAGTCTCGTCGTTTCCTCATGCTCCCATGTGTCTGTCTCAATCTCTCCCTTGTCTTATACTTAGGTTGTAAGATCTTTGGGGTAGCAGCTGTCCTTTTTGTTCTGTTTGTCCACCACCTAGCACCATGGGGTACTGATCCATGACCAAGGCTTCTACATCCTACAGTTATGCAAACTAATAATAGTAAGAATTATCTTGCGGAAAATTCTGTTTCTGTGTCTCCCTGTGCGTTTGTTTGATCCCTCACACTGATTTGAACCATCTTCCTCCCCCTCACCTCTAATTCCTGGCCCGGATTTATAGACCCTAACAAAAGAAACAAGAGGAGGAACAAATTATTAGCACTGAATAGAAATGGCTCAGACATCCATCTCGCTATTAATCAGCTGATGTGTGTACCGTGCAAAGGGAGTAAAGGCAATAGATGCCCAGCACCCACTGGAATTCAGTGCAATTTGGATGCCTAACTCACCTTGGGATCCTTTGTTAATTCCAGACTACATAAATTATACCATAACCCAGCTGAACAGGAACGGCTCACTGCTTCCCTCTAGTGACTAAACCAAACAAACATAGTTTAAATCCGGATCGCGATCAATCTATCGGGGGTCGATTTATCACATCTATTCTAGATGCGATAAATCGATCCCCGAGCGAGAGGCGCAGGCCGACTCAGCGCCATGAAGATGCCGCGGTAAGTTGATCTAAATACGTCGACTTCAGCTATGCTATTCTTGTAGCTGAAGTTGCGTATCATAGGGCTGGTCTACACTAACCCCCCAATTCAAACTAAGATACGCAACTTCAGCTACGTGAATAACGTAGCTGAAGTCGAAGTATCTTAGTTCGAATGAAAAGGTACTTACCGGGGGTCCACACGCGGCGCGCAGGCTCCCCCTTCGACTCCGCCTGCTCCGTTCGCGGAGTAGGATTACAAGCGTCGACGGGGGAGCACTTCCTGGTTCGATTTATCGCGTCTAGACAAGACGCGATAAATCTAACCCAGAAGATCGATTGGACTCCTCCGACGCGACGCGTAAGTATAGACGTACCCTTAGACTGATCCCCACCCCTAGTGTAGAACAGGGCTTATACTAATAATTATACCTAGCTCTCATTGAATGGTTTTTATGAGTAGATCTCAAACTTCAGTACCGGGCAAATTGGTTGAAACTATAGTAAGGAACAGAATTATCAGATACCTAGATGAACATGATCTTTTGGGGAAGAGTCAACATGGTTTTTGTAAAGGGAAATCATGCCTCACCAATCTACTAGAATTATTTGAGGGGGTTAACAAGAATGTGGACAAGGGGGATCCAGTAGATATAGTCAGAAAGTCTTTGACAAGGTCCCTCATCAAAGGCTCTTAAACAAAGTAAGCTGTCATGGGATAAGAGGGAAGGTCCTCTCATGGACTTGTAACTGGTTAAAGGTAGGAAACAAAGGGTAGGAATAAATGGTAAGTTTTCAGAATGGAGAGAGGTAAATAGTGGTGTCCCCGAGAGGTCTGTAGTGGGCCCAGTCCTATTCAATATATTCATAAATGATCTGGAAAAAGGGGTCAACAGTGAGGTGGCAAAATTTGCAGATGATCCAAAACTACTCAAGGTAGTTAAGTCCCAGGCAGACTGCGAAGCATTACAAAAGGATCTCTCAGAGCTGGGTGACTGGACAACAAAATGGCAGATGAAATTCAATGTTGATCAATGCAAAGTAATGCACATTGGAAAACATAATCCCAACTATACATATAAAATGATGGGGTCTAAATTAGTTGCTACCCCCTCAAGAAAGCGATCTTGAATCATTGTGGGTAGTTCTCTGAAAACATCTACTCAGTGTGCAGTGGCAGTCAAAAAAGCAAACAGAATGTTGGTAATCATTAGGAAAGGGATAGATAATAAGACAAAAAATATCATATTGCCTCTATATAAATCCATGGAACATCCACATCTTGAATACTGCGTGCAGATGTGGTCGCCCCATCTCAAGGAAGAAATATTGGAATAGGAAAAGGTGCAGAAAAGGGCAACTAAAATGATTAAGGAGATGGAACTGCTTCCGTATGAGGAGAGATTAATAAAACTGGGACTTTTCATCTTGGAAAAGAGATTAAGGGAGAATATGATATAGGTCTGTAAAATCATGACTGATGTGGAGAAAGTAAATAAGGAAGTGTTACTTACTCCTTCTCATAACACAAGAACTAGGGGTCACCCAATGAAATTAATAGCTAGCACATTTAAAACAAATAAAAAGGAAGTATTTCTTCACTCAACACACAGTCAACCTGTGGAACTGCTTGCTAGAGGATGGGGTGAAGGCCAAGAAACTAACAGGGTTTAAAAACAGGACTAGATAAGTTCATGGAGGATAGATCTATCAATGGCTATTAATCAGGACGGACAGGGATAGTGTTCCTAGCCTCTGTTTGCCAGAACCTGGGAATGGATGACAGGGGATGGCTCACTTGATGATTACCTGTTTTGTTCATTCCCTCTGGGGCACCTGGCATTGGCCACTGTCGGTGAACAGGATACTGTGCTGGATGGACCCTTGGTCTGACCCAGTATGGCCATTCTTAAGTTCTTATGCCTCATAAAGGAAGGCAGTCTCATTATTCCCATTTTACAGATGGGGAAACTGAGGCACAGGGTGGTTAAGTGACTTGCCCAAGATCACCTAGCAGCCCAGTGGCAGAGCTAGATGTACTGAACAGGTATAATTTTCAAAGCGAGGAAAGAGCACTTCTTAATAGGACCTGCCAAAGGCTTCCTGTAATACGGAGGCTTGGCCTGTTTGCAATGATAATTTTGGTTCTTTACAAATGCTCAAAATTGAAAACATTCATTTTGGGTCATGAGCCATGTTGTTAGACAAGCCTTCATTTTGGGTCAGACTTTCTGAGCCACCAATTCATTTTTTAAATTGTTTTTTATTTTGTTTTAAGGAAGTATATAGAGTTTCTTTAAAGGAATATAGACAGTATGGGGTTTACAGTCTAAAACCCTGTTCCCATAATCACAATAGAAACATAGATCACATATGGCTCTTGATTTGGCTGGACAAAGCATTGCTGAATCAGCACCATATTCTGGGCTGGATTGTGTGTTACAGGCCTGCTCCTAAATCCAGTGACATTCAAATGTCCTTGCCTTTGGATCAGGCAACCCCGTAGTACAGAGCCAGTCCAGCACAGGGAAAGTATCTTGAGATATTCTGCTGCAGAAAACCACAGTGCTCGATGCGATTCCCTATTACATACCTTGAGAGGGTGCTGCATACGTCCCCCTGCCCTGCTGATCAGCTTTGGCCAGCCATTGCTCCACCTTGTCATTGAGTTGCTGCAGCAGGGAGTCATTCTTACGTCTCCACCTGCTATTGTGGCAAAGCGGAACACCCTGTATTTTGTTACATCATCAATTTACAAGACCCCTTTACTGCCGTATCTAAGCCCCACACAATTCTCCATGCATTTGTTCCCCTATCCCCGCAGTGAGGCAAAGCAGAGCTATTTTCGCCATTGTACAGAAGGGGAAACTGAGGCACAGAGCGGCTAAGTGACTGTGCCAAGGTCACACAAGAATTATGTGGCAGAGCAGGGAATTGACTCTGAGTCTTTCAAGTTAGCACCTTAACAAGAGGGTCACCCTTTTTTATAATAGCTTTTAACTCTAATGCACAGTTGAAGAGAGATTTTTCTCAGTGTGTGAATTAAATATTTCACGTTTTGTGGCACAGGGACTGCCTTTTTATTCTGTTTGTACAGTGCCTGGTACATCAGGGTCCTGGCCCATGATTAGGGCTTCTAGGTGCTACAGAAATCCATATACATAATAATAATAATAATAATTAAATATAGCTGTACTTAAAAAAGAAACCTGGGACATCTAATTCTGTCACATGCAACCGTAAAACTTCTCCCATGGGCAATAAGTGGGGTTTGACTCACAGACCTCGCATTTCCCAGCATGCACTTCTACCACTTGAGCTATAGGAGTAATTACTCCTAGAGGTTTCTTCTCAACATAAGATGTTGTCCAGACATTGTCCTCAACTGGTCAGTGTAATCCATTGTTTCCCAACCTTGACTAGCACATGTTGGGTCACCAGTGAGGACTGAACCCAGGACTGCTGGGTCTCAAAACCTGGGTCTATACTGCTTGAGGCAAAAGACCGGCTCCAGTAACTTAAAGGCAGTAGCAAATTCATGCTTGACTACATCTACTCCAACCACTAGAGGGAGACAATGAGCCAATGATTTAGTGTGAGTTAGACTCAGCAGCAGCATTCCAGATGCAAACACGGCTGCGGAAGATTTTGTGTATTGAAAAGAAAACTATTTCCATTCGAATTTTATTTAATACGTTTCATGAAAACACCTTAGGTTTCTTTTGTACAACCTGGAGCCAGTTTTGACCTGGCATTGAGATTGCCCCTTCAAAAGCTTCCTCTAAACTTTTCAGTGCCTGCTCTTGGGTTATATTGCCCCAGTCCCTGGGCAGATCGGCTGGTTTAGTACCGTACTCTCTAGCAAACTGTTGGTTGAACTCCTTGAAAACAAACTTCCAATAGTTGGAAGTTTTGTAGCTGGAATCTGCTGGAGAACGACAGCACAAAACATTGTTATCTTCACGAAAACAATAGCGGTAACCTATGTGGACGTGGGAATCCTTAATAAGCCATCCAGAATAGCACGGAGAATAGTCAAGTTTTGGGTCATGTTCCCAACAGGGTAAGAAGACGCTCTTGGGTTTCATTAGCCCTTGAGGCCGGTGGATGGATGCAAAATGCATTTTGTGATCGGTGCCTTCCGCTTCACAGGGGACTTTACAGAACGGACAGCACTTCCCACAGCCAAACATGCGCTTAAAGATCTCCTCCTGGGGCTTCAAAGGCAGGATGGAGAGCTTAGACTCAACGTCCAAGTCTTTAAACTGGGATAAGATTGTTTGCTCAAGTGCAGGTAGAAAGTCTTGAACAGCAGTGGGAAACTGGCTTGTGATAATAAGCTGCATTCTGGCTAAGCTGTCCCTGGATATTACAAGATCCCTTTGCAAATATTTGAAAAAGCTGCCTAAAAAGTCAGTCTGAGTCTTGGCCTTCTTCAGAGCATCCCTGATTTTCTTTATTACTGTGGACAGAAGCGCTCTCTCCAAAT
This sequence comes from Chelydra serpentina, assembly GCA_037349315.1. Taxonomy (NCBI): domain Eukaryota; kingdom Metazoa; phylum Chordata; order Testudines; family Chelydridae; genus Chelydra; species Chelydra serpentina. Next base: position 77,399 of record JBAIAC010000151.1, read on the forward strand.
CTTCCACACCCCTAGTCTCTTTGTAGTGATCTAACAGGTGTGTCCATATCCAAGTTTTGGCAAACTCTTCGTAGTTATTAATATATTTCACATAGCCATCAAAGTTCATCTCCTCCAAAAGTCTGGTCAGCAACCAAAATTGGAAGAAACTCCGATTGCCATATCCAGTCGCCTGTGCACTGTTGCGAAAATTGTCCACTATTTTTATACCAAGCATCCTATTAACATAATCCACCATGGCAGGCCTCAGACACTCCTCACAGAATACCCTGATCCCCTTTTGAAAGGTGTCCGCTTTCCCTTTCATTGTTTTCATGTTCATGGCTTGGATCTGATGGTTCAATCTCTCTGGGCTGCTTTGATTGTCAAACACTTCTTCACACTTTCTGAACCAATACCGTCTGAGTTCTTTCGTCAGGCCATTGGTGCTCCTGATGAAATCTTCCCTGTACTTCCCTGTCAGAAGCACATTTGCAGCTCCACTTTCAATGTATTTTTGCAAACAGTCCAAGAGCCTCCGTTCTTCTTGCTGCAGTTTCTGCCAAGTTTCATGTTTTAACCTCCTTAAAGCCACATGATCTAGTTCAGCTTGAGGCTGATTCTGGATTAAAGTTTCTTGCTCAGACACCCAAAGATGCATCTCCTTGCGGAAATCCCATTCCCATTCCGAATACTTTGTAAACAGCTGGTTATAAGTGCGAGCCACAAAGCTATTTCTCAAGCTGAAGGTAGAATTTGAATGTTTTATAGCATTCCACAAGCTCCTTACCCATTCGCTAAACTGGGGGATGTCCTTAAGGAGTTTATTAGATGAGTATCTTCTCATGAATTCAAACAGGTATTTCTTTAGCTCAAACACACTCTCACTGTATCTCATGTTCACTGGAGCCATGGGAGGGACTCCATGCCACAAGCCAGGGATGTACCAATTGTGTTTCTCTGCATCATTATATATAGTACCAGGACATTTCGTTTTCCTGATTCCTTTTTCTTTACAAGCTGCGGCTATGGTCATTTCATCCAGCGTCTCCAGGAGCTGATACCAGTCTCCCGTGTTTTGTTCATGTGCGGACACATCGCTGACATTCTGATGCACAAATTGGCAGTTTGGATGTTGCCTGATTTTCTTCATTTTCAGAAGTGTATCTAGTGTCATTTGCAGAACCCTCGTCATGTCAGTGGCGTTCTCCAGGGCCATGTTAATGATGGTTATGTCACTCAGTCCAATCACCAGAGTGGCCAGCTCATTGTCACGTTGATAACTGTCCTCCAGCATGGCCAGTTCAGGGGCTTTCAAGCCTTCTGTGTCTATCACCAGGATGAAATCACAGCCCAGCTCCTGCCGAAAGTTCTCTGCCACTTTAATGACTGACATGAAGGCTCCTTGCGTACAACGGCCACTGCTCACTGCAAACTGCAGGCCGAACATGGTGTTGAGGAGGGTGGATTTCCCAGTGCTCTGCCCTCCCAGCACTGTTAGAACCAGCATTTTGGACCTTCCCCCCAGTTTGGCATGGAGCTGAGTCAGAACATCTGTCACCCACTGCAGTGGGATGTTGGATACGTCTCCATCAATCAGTTCTAGAGGAAACCCTTCCAGCATCAGGTCAGCTGCTATGCCAGGGAGATGGATGAGTTGTCTTTGGGTTTTTAGCTTTTTTCCTGCCTTCACCATTGCACATTCAGCTTCATAAAACTGCCCCAACCCACGCATGAAATGCTCAACCCCTAAGGAACCGGAGGAAATTGGTCCATGCAGTTCTGCTCCATGCTGGGGATCCTCCCCTCTAGCATGACATTTCTCCTTATAGTCCGCCTGCAGGCTGGAGAGATTGCCCTGAGCAATATGACCCAGATGGTATTTCATCCACTTTAGGAAGTAGTGTGTTTCTACTTGAGAGAGTTTTCCTAGTCCAGTAATAAACTTGACCATCCCCTCAGTAAGCTCCCATTTATCCTGTAAGTCCAACCATTCCTCTTTTTGCTGAGACGCCTGGAGCCCAGGGGCGACGTCCCCTTGCCATTGCATTCGGCACAGCTGTTTCTCTGCCTTGGCCAACATTTTGCCCCGATCCCCCGGGAGTCTCAACATTTCCCTCTTGTATTTTGCCACGTCCTTTATTTCCGCTGTGATTCCTGCCACCCGTTTGCTCGCACTCTGGCATTCCTCATGGTCCTCATCCACCCGGATACCCAATTCTCGTGCCATCGTAGCCGTGTCTGCTACCGAGGTTCTCTTGAGAGAGGACTCCATTAGGCTTCCAATGGTGAACTGCAGCTTCTCCACAAACTGAGCCTGATTTAGGGTGTCCTCTCTCATCAGCACATGTAGTTTGTCTAGTTTCAGCACCGACTCTAATTTATAAAGGAATCCCAGGGTCTCCTCGGGTTTCTCAACCTTGCAGTTAAAGATGAAGTAGTATTTAGTGGCTGATCCCTGCAGGGATGATAACAGTGCATATTGTCTCTCGTTGATGCTCTCAGTAACGATGAACACTGCGGAGGAGACCTCTGTTAAAAAGCAGAACTGCAGCCAGTGCGACTCAATGTCTCCCCGCAGGTTTGTTACCGCGATGGGCTCCGGGAAAAGATCTGGACTCTCCTTCCCAGCAGGGAAATACCAGGAAATCTCAGCCAGCCCATCTGCGATTTCCCGAGGGAGGTTCCCAGACTCCATGTCCCGATGGATAAAGAAATTGTGGTGCTGCTGGGAGGGGCTCAGAATGTCATTGAGGAGTTTGGACTTGGAGAAGCTGCAGCTCCCCATCCGCACAAAGGAAATGGTTGGCATTTTGGTGAGCACCAGGTTCTCCTCTCTGAACCCTCTGCTCTCTGCCAGGGAGTGCAGCCTCCACCTCCTCACAATGTCCCTCATGGCCCACAGCATCAGGGTGCACTTGGGGGTGTTGAGGGCAGGCAGCAGAAGAGGGAGGGCAAATTGGCACATGGACATTTTGGACAGGATCTCCTGCTGTAGGAAACTGTCTGAGCAGAGCAGAACAGCACAGAGAACATCGAGGGGGTGCAGCGAATTGCTACTGTCCATGTTACTCAGAGAAAGAGTATTGGAATCAGTATGTACTTCCTGCTCCTCATTGGTCTCTTGATCATCAATTGCCCCATGCACAAGCCTTGTGTTTCTGGCCGTCCCATTCAGAGCCATGACTTTCCTCAGGAAATGCCATGGTAAATCCCCTAATGTCGTAGGAGCCCAGCTCTCTCTGCTCTCTGGGCTGATCTCCTGGAGATCCCTCAGTCTGAGCTGCCTGCTTCTGTATTGCTCCAAGTTCAACTTCTCCAGAACTCCCTGTGTGGCTCGTCTTCTCTCTGCAGGAAAAAAAATAAGAACGTGACATTTACTCATGTTCAGCCTCCTCCAACTTTAACTGTGCCCATTTCCAGCTGTCCATCCCTGCAAGTTTAACTCTGACCCCTTACACCTTCACACCACCCATCCCCAACCTTAACTCTGCCCCTTTACCCATACACACCCTCCTCTAACCTTAACTCTGCCCCCTTAAGCCATTCCACCATCCTTCATCTTTAACTCTGCCCCTTTACCCATGTTCACTCTAACCTTTACTCGGCCCTGTTACCCTTGCTATCATCCCCCAATATTAAGAGTTACCCCTTTCACCATGCCCCATCTTGCTCTCAACTACAAGTCACAGACTCTTCTTCCCTGCCACCCTTGACATAATGGCCTAAACATTGCAGTCACCCCGTACTCTCTGGCTGACTGCCAGAAGCTGGGATTGGACAACAGGGGATGGATCACTCGATAATTGCCCCGTTATTTTCATTCCCTCTGAAGCATCTGGTATTGGCCAGTGTCGGAAGACAGGATACTGGGCTAGATGGACCATTGGTCTGACCCAGTCTGGTCCTTCCTATGGTATAAGCTACAGCCCAGACTGCCCCCCTCACTCCCATGTTAGGACCGCGGGGTGAGTTCATTGTACAGCTAAATCTCAGGCTATTGCAATTCATGTGCACATCACAGGAGTCTTGAATGTCCTTCATGTGGCAGCTAATGGGGCTCTCTCCTGGGAGTGGAGTATGGAGGACTCAGTTACATTTCTTTCCAGCTTATACCATAAGAAGGACCAGACTGGGTCAGACCACTGGTCCATCTAGCCCAGTATCCTGTCTTCCAACACTGGCCAATACCAGATGCTTCAGAGGGAATGAACAGAACAGGGTTGTGAGTTCAATCCTTGAGGGGGCCATTTAGGGATCTGGGGCAAAAATCTGTCAGGGGACAGTACTTGGTCCTGCTAGTGAAGGCAGGGGACTGGACTCAATGACCTTTCAAGATCCTTCCAGTTCTATGAGATAGGCATATCTCCTGGGGGGGGAGGGATAGCTCAGTGGTTTGAGCATTGGCCTGCTAAACCCAGGGTTGTGAGTTGAATCCTTGAGGGGGCCATTTAGGGATCTGGTGCAGAAATTGGGGATTGGTCCTGCTTTGAGCAGGGGGTTGGACTAGATGACTTCCTAAGGTCCCTTCCAACCCTGAGATTCTATGATTCTATGAACAGGGCAATTATCGAGTGATCAATCCCACCCTGTATCCCTTTCAGAGACAAGCCTGTGAGAGCGACTACCTTGGGAAATGTCTCTCTCCTCCGGGTCTGGGTGTCCCCGAGTCTCTGATTCCTGCTCTGGATTAAAATCAACTTCTTCCCCCAGCTTTGGCGCGTGTGGAGTGTCTGAGTTCTGCATCCGTCTGAAAAGATCTAGCAAAGAAAACAAGAGGAAGCGCAAATGAATGGTGCTCAGTCATTCACCTGCTCCAGCCCTTTCCCCAAAGGGCTCGGGTATCTCTAACTCCTGCCTCGGTGTGCAAACAGGAACAATCTGCAAACAAGGAAAGATTGGTTTAAAGTGCTCAGTCTGGGGCAGTCGGAAATGAGCTGGTTGTGGGTCTCTCTATATAAACGCTTGGGGGGTGTTTCTTAGCAGAAACGGGGGATTTGTGGGGCTTTTTAAAAAAAGGAGAAGAAAGCACACTGTATGATTTTTGATTTGATCTTACCCAGAATCTCCATTTCTATCTCTGTGTGTGTGGTTAGTGTGTGTGTGTGTGTGGAGTCAGTGTGTATGAATGCGGTCAGTGTGTGGGTGTAAAGTCAGAGTCTGTCCGTGTGTGTAGGCAGGTAATGTGTGTACATACAATCTGTGTGTGTGTGTGTGTGTGTGTATGTATGTGCAGTTATGTGTGTATGTATGTGCAGTTGTGTATGTGTGTGTGAATGTATGCATGTGCAGTTGGGTGTGTGGGTGTGTGGGTGTATGTATGTGCAGTTGTGTGTATGTGTGTGCAGTTGTGTGTGTATGTGCAGTTGTGTGTGTGTGTATGTGCAGTTGTGTGTACATACAGTCAGTGTGCGTGTGTGCACATGCAGTGTGTATGCGCAACCAGTATCTGTATGTCCAATGTGTATATGTGATCAGTGCATGTGTGTGCAATGTGTGCGTACATGTGATCAGTGCACACTTGTGTGCGTACAGTCCTGTGTACATTGTGATTAGTGTGTGTACATGCAATTGTGTGTGTATGTGTTCAATCAGTGTGCGCGTGTGTGTGCAGTCAATGTGTGAGTGGAGTCAGTATCCCTGCCGTGAATGTGCAGGTTAGTGTGTGTGGTCTGTGTGGGTGTGCACACAGTGTAGGTGTACATAGTCCATGTCACTACGCACGCACGTTTGTGTGTGTGCAGACTATGTGAGAAACATTAAAAGGAAACCACCACCGGTGAAATCTAGTGCATTTCAGAAAATGAGTGAGAAAGTGTTTCAGACTCCATCCCACCATTGTGCTGGGTGCTGTTCTGACACCCTCCTTGCCCCCTGCCTGAGATCGAGATCTGTTCTCTCCCTCCCAACTTGCTGCTCCCCCCATGAGTATAGATCCGCTCCCTCCCTCCCCTCGCTTGCTGGCCCTTCATTTTCAGTTCGTACCAATTTTCACACATTTTTAATATTTTTAAATAAACGGATACATTCCCAGGACATTTAAAACAAAAATACAACAACAAAAAACGAGGGGCCATGGCAATATTATATCAGCTGTTTTTGGGGGTGCCTGCAAATGAACGATATGTGCAAAACATAGCAGTGGGATGGCTAACTGCCTGATCTGTGGGTGCAATATTTTTGATCCCGCTGAAATACGTCAAAGCTGAGGCCTACCTGACAATTTTGACTTAGAGAGACAAGGCGGGTGAGGTAATCTCTTTTATTGGACCAATTGCTGTTGGTGAGAGAGACAAGCTTTTGAGCCGCACAGAGCTCTTCTTTCAGGTATGACCTCACCCGCCCAGTCTCTCTAATATCCTGGGACCACCATGGCTACAACTACACTGGATGCAGTTTAGGCCGACACATTTCACATTCTGGACTCTGGACAGATGCCACCAGTTGGTCAATCCCAGCAGAAGTGTCTTTCGGTGCCTCACCACAAAAGGGGCTCCAAAGAGGATGGAGCTCGGCTGTTCTCAGTGGTGGCAAATGACAGAACAAGAGCAATGGTCCCAAGTTGCAGTGGGGGAAGTCTAGGTTGGATACTAGGAAAAACTTTTTCACTAGGAGGGGGGTGAAGCACTGGAATGGGTTACCTAGGGAGATGGTGGAATTTCCTTCCTTAGAGGTTTTTAAGGTCAGGCTTGACAAAGCCCTGGCTGGGATGATTTAGTTGGTGTTGGTCCTGCATTGAGCAGGGGGTTGGAGTAGATGACCTCCTGAGGTCTCTTCCAACCCTCATCTTCTATGATTCTATAGTAACCTTACGTGACACATCCAGGTTCCCATCTGTCTGCCGTTGTTGCTGGGAGCTAAGGCCAAAGATCTCAAGGCATCAGTGATCCCGGCCTTTCAAGTGCTTCCAGCCAGGGACTGTTTCTAGCTGAGCTCAGGCACCTAGGTAAGGGGGAGCAGCTGCTGATCACGGAATGGAAGAGTCACTAGAGAGACAACAGATGTATTAGTCCACCTAGTCTCTCCCCACCTTGGCCACTTGCAGGAGGGGCAGGTCGGATCTGCTCTCTCTGGCTTATGCCTTACCAGCTGAAATAGCCTCGGTGAGTCTCTCTGCCAGGTCTCTGTGACTGATGTCTCTCAGCACCTGTACAGTCACCTCCACCCCGTAGCGCTCCCCATAGTGGCTGGTCAGCAGGTCAGTAACATCCACGCGATCCCCTTTCTCCAGCCGGCCCCAGGGGATGACTTGATATCCCTCCTCCAGCGGGATCCTTTTCAACTTGTGCTTGAATCTCTTGAAATCATCCTCCCCCAGCTCATCCAGGGTCTCCAGCAGGAAGGAGTTGCTGCTGCCTGTCTTCTCCATACCACCCCCTCCGACAGGGCCCTAAGCAAACTGCTGGGCCATCATGGAGAAAGAGAGAACCAGGAAGCAGCTTCTGCTTCCACAGACTAAAATTGAAACTAAAACCCTACTGAGTTCAGCAGAGCCCTCCCATTACACTTCCTGAACGTGAAGGACATTATACAGGGCTAAGCTCACGTCACTTACCGTTCCAACTGCAAATCCTCCAGGCAACCACTAAATAGCTCCGCCCATCTCTTTTAATCCACGCTCATGATTTTCAGGGACCTTGACTCATGACTGTTTAATGCTTAGGACTAGTAATAGCAGACAACATTTCTGGGACCTCTTTTTAGAAAACATTTGACCAGATGTTTGAAGTGGTCCTTAACCGTTGAGGTTATGTCTTGGAGCTTGAGTAGACGTACCAAATAGGGTGATCAGATGTCCCAATTTTATAGGGACAGTCCCGATTTTGGGGTCTTTTTCTTATATAGGCTCTTATTACTCCCCATCCCCTGTCCCGATTTTTCACATCTGATGTCTGGTCACCCTAATACCGAAGCTAGCTTTGATCTCGCTAGCTGAGATACCAGCAGCAGCACAGGTTTCAGTGTGGGCTAGCTATGTGGGCAATTACCCAGGGTCCCATACAGCCCACGCTGAAGTCCATCTCGCTCTGTCTTCACTGCTGTTGGCAGGTGAACTAGCTAGATTAAAGCTAGCTCAGGTATGTCTACATGAGCTGCAATCCCACCTCCTGATTGCAGTGTAGACTAGGGTGACCAGACAGCAAGTGTAAAAAATCGGGACATGGGGTGGGGGGTAATAGGAGCCTATACAAGAAAAAGCCCCCCAAATCGGGACTGTCCCTATAAAATCGGGACATCTGGTCACCCTAGTGTAGACGTACCCTTAGATCCAGATTCAGACTGTGTGTGAATAAACATTAAAGGGAAACCGTCCATTTAAAATCCATTCGGTTTCAAGAAACGAGCAAGGAGTGGTCTCAGATGCTGCGTCTAGGTCAACGTCTGCCATTTTATTACCAGACTTTCTCCATTTTTCAAAAATGTTTGTCACTTCTCCCTGGCTGCATGAAAAATCCCGACAGACAAGAGGGCAGATTGACTACAGCAAAACAATGAAACGACGCAGTACAAAATATTGGTAAAAGCACGCAGGAAATCAACTGGGGAAAATATGGTACACAAAAACCATTTCCTCTCCAGTCGCTCTGAGTTACTGGGCGAATGAGCTCCGCTTGTTTCTTTCAAGAAGGGCAGGTACAATATTTCCAGCCAGGGTGTAATTTGAAAGATGAAAGCGTCCCTTTACAGGGCTGCATCGCCAAAAGTTCAGCATCCCGTGCTGTAAATGATCTAGTCTTCTTCCAGCAGCCTGCAGTGAGATCCCCCTGGTCTCTCCCTGGCTCGTTCCTTACCAGCTCTACTGAGCCTCTCTGCCAGGTCTCTCTGGTTGATGTCTCTCAGCACCTTCACAGTCACCTCCACCCCGTAGCGCTCCCCATAGTGACTGATCAGCAGGATGCTAACATCCACGGGGTCTCCCTTCTCCAGCCGGCCCCAGGAAATGGCTTTATACCCCTCCTCCAGCCGGGCTGCTCGCAGCTTGTGCTTGAATCTCTTGAAATTGCCCTCTCCAAGATCATCCAGGGCCTCCAGCAGGAGGTCTCTCCCTGTCTTCTCCATACCAGCTCCTCAGAGGGGGCCCTGAGCAACCTGCAAGGCCACCCAAAAGCAAAGGACGGGAAGTGGTTTCTTCATGGTTAGGTATGGGAGTGGGGAGGGCGGAGGGGGAGTAGGAAAGCCGGGTGAATGCAGCTCACCGGAAATCCTTCCCTGTTGCAGATACATGCATTGAACCTAAACATTCCCAGCGGGAACCAGTGGCCTTAATTCCCTCCAACATGACCTGCCGCCACTGTCGCCAACTGTTTCCTGGGTGTCTGGCTGGTGAGTCTTGCCCACATGCTCAGGGCAAGACTGATCACCATATTTGGGGTCACGTTATTCAGCTGATCACCATATTTGGGGTCGGGAAGGAATTTTCCTCCAGGGCACACTGGCAGAGGTTTTTCGCCTTCCTCTGCAACATGGGGCACGGTTCACTTGCTGGAGGATTTGAGGACTTCAATTTCTAAGACATAGGTGAGAGGATTATTCCAGGAGTGGGTGGGGTGAGATTCTGTGGCCTGCATTGTGCAGGAGGTCAGACTAGATGATCATAATGGTCCCTTCTGACCTTAAAGTCTATGAGTCTATGAGTCTATTGCGATGTGAAGTGTTTTTCTTAAAGCTCCTAGAGAGACGTGAATCCTCACTTTCGTTTTAAATACGCACAGCTTTCTAGACTTCCTGGCTGCAGGAAAAGGCTTGAAACCATGAGCTGAGTGCGCCCCGAAGGCAAAGGAAAAGACCCCCCCTTTTAATGTCATGATTTTAAAGACAATCTCGTGATTGTTGGGGACCTGGCACGTGGTTTTTGAAGACTTGGGATGGCAGTAGTGTAGCGTCGAGGTAGAATTCCTTCTTTTTGTGGACAATCATTAATGCAGTAGCACCCAACGTTTTCCTGTCGTGTCCCACCCCTTACCAGCAATGGAATCTGTCTGTGCCCCCTTCCATTACTTCACAATTAGCTCAGCAGAGGAGCTAGGGCTGAAGGTGGGGCTGGGGGCAGAACCGGCCCGGGGATGGGGGAGGAGCTGGGGCTGGAAGTGGAACTGGCCTTGGAGCGGAGAGGGAATCAGAGCACACCTGGGCTGGGGGCAGATCAGGGGGCAGAGTGGAGCTGCAGCTGGGGGGCAGAGCACAGCTGGGTGGAGCTCCATCCCCGCTGACTCCCCATCCCTCTGACCCTGGTCCTGTCGCATGTCCCACTAAATATTCCTCTGCACCTCCTAGGAACGTGCACCCCACAGTTTGGGGGCCACTGCACTAATGGGTTATATCCCTATATTTTTATGTTTTTGTAACACATTTTTTAAAAATTAGCATTCTGGAAATGGCACATGAGGTTAGAAATTAAATATCTTTTGTGGGGACTTGTCTGTAACTACTAGACCTCATTATTATTATCACCATCTCTATTATACAGCTTGGGGAAACTGAGGCATCAAAAGGGGAAGTGTTTCTCCTGAGGCCACGTGGTGAGTTGGTAGCACAGCTGTCAATCAAACCCAGCAGACTCCCAGCCTCCACTGCCCTGCTCTAACTCGACCACACGTCTCTCCCAGAGCCGGGCTAGAACCCAGGGGTCCTGACTCCCAGCCTCCTCTGCTCTAACAGACTAGATCCACTGCCTTGGCGGAAGAAGGAACAGAACCCAGGAGTCCTGAGCGACAGCTTTTGACTGTTAATAGTTGTATATCACCAAAGGCAGTGTCATGTTGCCATCTACTGGCTGGTTCATACCACGGCAAACACCTCTATCTTTAGTTCAGGTGGTGGATGCCTGTTGTGGGCAGCTGAGAATGGAGGATTCAAGTCCTGGTTCTGACCCATGAAGAGAGGTGCCCATGATGGAATTAATGTCTTCAATTTTCTTTTTTAATACATTAATTTATTTAGTTTCCCCTCTCACAGGCACTGAATTTCCCTCCCCAGTGGGTGCCCTGCTCCACCTCTTTCCCCAGACCCCGCCCTCACTTCACCTCTTCCCCCCGACCCCACCCTTGCTCCACCTCTTCCCCCCCAAGCCCCGTCTTCACTTTGCCTCTTTCCGCCTTTCCCCGAGCCCCCCCCCCATGTGTGTGCCCACCGCTTGCTCCTCTCTGCCTCCCGCAAGTGCCTCCCATCAGCTGGTCACTGCTCTGCTGACCACCCCCGGGGCCAGAACCACTGTGGCTGGTGGATGCTAAGCAACCCTTATTTTTTTCGGTGGGTGCTTGAGTCTTGGAGCACTCATGAAGTCGGTGCCTATGCCCCTTGTGAGAAAACATCCTTAAGAGATTTGAAATTAAAAACACTTAATTTTTTCATTGTGGTTCAACACACAACAATATGCAGGTGTTCTACATTTCAATCCTTTGTCACACATTTTGGTGGGTTGCGTCGTGCACTGGCAGGCTCAAAGGTTGAGAGGTCTGATAACAGCATGTTGTCTCTCTCACTGATGCTGTCAGTAACTATGGACGTTGCTGAGGAGACCACTGTTAAAAAGCTGAACTGCAACCAGTTGGATTCAGAGTCTCTGTGCAGGTTTGTAACCACAACAGGCTCTAAGAGAAGATCTGAATTCTCCGTTCCAGCAGAGAAATACCAGGAAATCTTGACCAGCCCATCTGCGATTTCCTGAGGGACGTTCCCAGACTCCATGTCCTGATGGATAAAGAAATCATGGTGCTTCTGGGAGGGGCTGAAAACCTCATTGAGGAATTTGGACTTGGAGAAGCTGCAGCTCCCCAGCCGCACAAAGGAAATGGTTGGCATTGACGTGAGCACCAGGCTCTCCTCTCTGAACCTTCTGCTCTCTGCCAGGGAGTGCAGCCTCCTCTTCCTCACAATGTCCCTCATGGCCCACAGCATTAGGGTGCACTTACGGATGTCAAGGGCAGGTAGCAGCAGAGGGAGGGCAAACTGGTATATGGACATTTTGGACAGGATCTCCCGCTGTAGGAAACTGTCTGAGTGAAGCAGAACGGCACAGAGAACATCGAGGGGGTGCAGAGAAACTCTGGCTTTTGTGTCTCTATGCTAAAATATCCTGTGTTAGTCACTAATTCCTGTATCATCTGAAGCCCAGTGCAAATGGTTCGTGCTTCTGGCCACCCCATTCAAAGCCATGGCTTTTCTCAGGAATTGCCAAGGAAGACGGCCTAACGTCCAAATGGGCCAGTCCTTTGCACTTTCTGGGTGACTTTCCAGGACATCGCTCTGCCTGAGCATTTTGCTTCTGTGAACCTCTGAGCTCCGCCAGGACTTTCTCAAATTGTCTTCTCACCTCTGTAGAAAGATGTGAAAACGGGCCCAAGTTTTGAGAGCTGAAGAAATTCCGTTGGAGGCACAAAACGTATTGATTTTATTTTTCTTTGAGGGCAAATAGGTATGTTGATGTTGGGTCAATAATGCAAAGGAGTGGAACACAGTACACGTGCTTCCTCCCCCCCGCCCCCCATGCCTGCAGTGAGCTCTGTGCAGACAGGGGGCGCCATTCTGTTGGCTGCTGTACGTACCCTTAGTAAGGGCCTTGTGTATACAGAGGATTTCACTTGCACTAATTCTTTGCACACCAACTAGGGCATATTATTAGACAGTCTGCAATAATTGTGTACATTTTGCTAATTTGTGTCTTTTCCGCCAAATTGGAAAACAAAACAAAACAACTAGCCAAACCAAACCAAACCCAACTTTTTTTCTGACATTTGAAAAATGAAACATCTTGTTTTTTTCAGTTTGAAATGACTTTTCATTTCAAAATGTCCTTTAACTAAGCAACAAGTAGTGAACTGCTCAGAGGCTACAGGGAGGAGCCACTTAGAAATGTCTACAAATAAATGAAAAGAAGTCAAAGACAGCATCCTATCAGTGTGATAGGGTGCAGAGGGGAACTGGCTTGTGTCGGAGACTGTTTCTCTTTATTCCTCCAATTGTTCCTTTTGCAAACATTTTGCTGCAAAGTACACAGTATGCAAAATAAATCCACATCCATCAAATACACTTAACAATATAGAAGTACAATGTTAATTTAAGAGACTGTCTGTTGCTTCCCAAACATGACAGTAGAACAAAGTATGTAGCATGGGCTAGACCATGGAGGGAGCTGTAATGAATTCCACCTTCTATTGCAGGCCTGCACAACTCGTAAAGCGGCGAGGGCCATATTACCCCAAAGAAAACAGCTGAGGGCCGAAACCCTCCGGCCCGCGGAAACACCCCCAGCGCCGCCCCCTCCCCGCTCGGCCCCACCATCACACCCCTCTTCACCCCCTAGCTGGCTTGCTGCATCCCTCCTACTCAGTCCCCCACCCACCACTTGCCTCCTTTCACCTCCTCCCTCCCCTACCAGAAACCCCCATGCCCGTCCCTAGAACCCCTGATGGCTCACTGCTCACCCTGCCTGCCCCCCCCCCCCCGCCTGGCCACTTGGCCATCCCCCCACCCCCGCTCGCCTCGGCCCCTCCACCACTGCCCGCCCGCTCCTCCGGCCGGGGGAGAGTGTAGCATGCCGCCATCCCCGTGGTGCTCCTCCGGCCGGGGGAGAGCGGGGCATGCCGATCCGCTCAACCCCCCCGCGGACCGCACAGTAAGCATGTTGTGCAGGCCTGTTCTATTACATGCACAGACAGTTGCTAGCCACAAGATACCTGTGTGTGGGTCTTGATCTATTCTCAGGCTATTTTCCATTGTCCTTGATTAACTGCTCACTGGATTTCACCTTTGCTCCAACAGTCTTGAGAAACTGTAAGAGGATGCCATTTTCTGGGACCCTGCCTAGGAATTCAGAGCTAACCCTGCTGAATCAGGGGTTAGAACTCCGCATAGAGATGCAGCTGTTTGTGCTGACTCACCCTTGTGTCAGATCAGGTGAATTCTATTAGCCCTGAGCAGTGGGTACCAAAAGTTTCTGAATGTCTCAATGAGACAGAATAAAACTAAGGGAAAGAACATAAGAGATTTTGTAGGGAAGGCCATAGGCACAGTAGGGCCATTCTTAAGATAATCAGGGATGTAGTTCCATGTTCTGCATGTCCTTAAACCATCCTCTGACTGCTGGATGCTGGGAGTGGACAATGGGATGGTTCACTCAGTGACTGCCTGGTCTGTTCATTCCCTTAGAAGCACCTGGCACTGGCTGCTGTTAGAAGCAGGGCCGGCTCTAGGCACCAGCAAAACAAAGCAGGTGCTTGGGGCAGCACATTTCTAGGGGCGGCAATCTGGTGCCGGCCATGCCGCCCCTAGAAATGTGCCCCCAGCCGCCCCAGCTCACCATCTCATCTCCCTCTGCCTGCTCCCCTGAGCGCCCGCCACTCGGCTTCTCCCCCTCCCTCCCAGGCTTGTCGCGCGTGAACCGCGGCAAGTCTGGGAGGGAGCGGGAGAAGCCGAGCGGCGGCGGGCGCTCAGGGGAGCAGGCGGCGGCAGAGCGGAGGTGATCTGGGGTGGGGAGCGGTTCCTGTTCCTCTACGGCCCGTTACTTCCTGCACCCTCCTTGCCCTAGCTCACCTCCGCTCCATCTGCTTCCCTAAATGCACCACCGCTTTGCTTCTCTCAGGCAAGGGAGTGGGGAGAAGTGGAGCGGCGGCATATTCAGGGGAGTAGGTGGAGCGGAGGTGAGCTATGGCGGGAGGTTGCGGGGGGGGGCCACAGGAAGCAATGGGGTGGGGGAAATGCAACATGTGCAGGGGAGGAGGCGGGGCTGGGGATTTGGGGAAGGGGTTGGGAAGGAGCGGAGTTGAGGTGAGGCGGGGCAGGGGGTGGGGACAAGAAAAAAACAGTGCGGGGCGGCGGCAGCCAAAAATATTTTGCTTGGGGCGGCAAAAATCCTAGAGCCGGCCCTGGTCAGAAGACAGGATACTGGACTAGACGGACTATTTGTCTGACCCACTATGGCAGTTCTAATGTTCAGCAAAAATTACCATAGATTTTTGCCTTCGAGAAAGATGTTATAGGAGATAGTATACTGCCTTTATTGAATATTTGAGAATCAAGTTGTGCACACAAGCAATGGCATGCGGAAAAACGCTAAGGGCTGGATTGAGAGGCAAAATAACAGTTGCAAAATGCAATCCCCATTGGTGGATTGAATCAAAACAACGTTTTGACACTAGGCCAGAAATTCAGTCAGAGTGGAAGTCAAATGATCCAACAGAATAAACATCTGCTCTAAAAATGAGAAAAAAAATAGAATTAAAAATTTAGGGAATTACAACAGCAGATAAAACAAGTTGGGAAACTGCTACGAGACTCTATGCAATCAGATACAGTGATCAGGGATTCTGTTTCCGAGATGATATATGTAAAATGTTTCACTGAATTAAGTCTCGGGGATTATCTACACTGGCAAGTTAAAGCGCTCTAACTTGCTGGCTCAGGGGTGTGAAAAATCCCCCTCCCCCTCCTGAGCACAGCAAGTTTCAGCTCTTTAAAGCGCTAGTGTGGACAGGCTCGGCTCCGCGTGCTCAGAGCTAATCCCCTCATCGAGGTGAATTACCAGACGCACTGGCACCTGCGGCAACACTTTGAACTTTGTAGTGTAGACAGAGCCTCAGTAGGTTAGATCAGACAAAGAGGAGCTGCATTGACTGGCATTGGGATGCCTTTGCCTTTAAGAACCTAGCCCTGTGAAGCCCATGCTAAGGGGTGCTGTCTGGGAGAGGGGGAAATAAAAAAGCCCCTTTGCCCCCCATCATTTTTGCAAACGCTAGTGTCTCCGTCCCACTGGGGTAACTGCTACCCCCTGTGCCCCTGCCTGTGCCGGGTTTTGCCCTCTGACATCCCCTGCCAGCCCCTCACTCCTGGGCTTAACTCCTGCTCCTCCCCACCAGCCCCGATTTTGCCCTTTAGCCCCTCTACTAATGCTGCCTCCAGCTGCTTGACCCACCAGACCAGTACATTTTCACCCCCTGCTCAGACCCTGGCCACCCCCCTGCTCTGATTCGCCCCCTTTGCCCCTTTGGAACCCCTGCAAATAGCAGTCAGCAGAATCCTATGGCTAATAAGGGCAGGGTGAAGGGCAGTGGCTTCAGCAGATGAACTGAGCACGCTCAGTACACCGTGAGTAGCACATTCCTACAGCGGGCACTTTAATACACTACACCTGACAAAATCAGCTCCCAGCAAACCCCTCCCGGGCACTGCTCCCTGAAGGGACTCTACCCAAGGGTAAGAAGGTCACTCTCAGTCCAAAATGCAATCTCCCAAACACCCAGCTGCCCCAGCATTAATCCCTTCTTCAGTCCTGCCCATTTGGCAGCTTTGCCTTGGGGTCTGGGAGAGACGTCAGACCGGCACCCAGTGTGCAAGTCAAAGTCGTGGTCCAATCAGAGAGCTGCAGCCCCGGAGAGGTTTCCGAGTAGCAGCTGTGTTAGTCTGTGTCAGCAAAAAGAAGAGGATTACTTGTGGCACCTTAGAGATTAACAAATTTATTTCAGCATAAACTGTCGTGGGTTAAGAACCCGCTTCATCAGACCCATGGAATGGAACACACAGTGAGCAGATATTCATACACTCAGAGAAACATGAAAAGGTGGAAGTGCCTAGACCAACTTGGAGACGTCACTCAGCTCCCAGTGTGGGGAAAGGAGAGGGTGTTTGGGATCGGGGTCAATGAGGGGGGGAATGGAAGGGAGAGAGATTGGGTCAATTGGGGAGGGGTGGAGGAAGTTTGGGGAATCAGTCACAGATTACAGGTAAGGGGAAGGGGAGTTTGAGGGGAGCTGGTTGAGGGATGTTGCGAGGGGTCAGTGGAGCATCAGTTCTTTGACCACCCCCCATTTGGGTCCTGCCTGCAGGGTGTTGCTGTGTTTGCGTTGCACTGGGTCATGAAGCCGGCTCTGAGGGTCCCTGCTCGCAGCGAGGTCTGTGGCCTCGGCCAGAGCAGCCCAGGGGAAGGATGTGCCTTGTGGATCTCTGTCTATGTCAATGCTGATTAACCTGGCATGGGGGCTGCTTGGCCCTTTGGCTGAGTGCACCCGTCTGGTCAGGGGTGAGGATCACTGTTCCCTCTAAGCTGTGCACGTGTGCGCGTACACACAGATCCTAAACCCCGCGCACATGGTGAAACACCACACGCACAAAAATTTGCACAGAAGCACAACAATTTGCATAGAAGAAATGTTTTGCACACACGACCTGTCAAAAATTTGCACAGAAGAAATTTTTTTGCGCACACGGCCTGTCAAAAATTAGAGGGAACATTGGTGAGGATGCCATTCTGACTCATTTGCGAGGGAGCAGCATGCTGAGCCTGGCTCTCTGTTCCATGATACTAATGCTAGGGTGACCAGATGTCCCGATTTTATAGGGACAGTCCCTATATTTGGGGCTTTGTCTTATATAGAGTCCTATTACCCGCCCCCCACCCCATCCCAATTTTTCACACTTGCTGTCTGGTCACCCTAGTTTATGTGGAACTGCCAGGGCTTGAGAGGGGCAGCTTCCCAAATATCCCTGGTGGGATGGCGTCTCTGTCCACCAAAGATCCAGGAAGAAGGTATCAAGCTGCCAGTCCTTTGCTGCAGGACGACACCGCAAGGTAAGGTTGAAGGAGGAGTGGGTGAGGGCAGTGAGCTGCATGGACTGGGGGGTACCCCATAGCTTTGGATAGTTCAGATAAACATCCATACTTGGAATTGTACGAGGTTCCCCCAGCACTAGAGTCACATGGAGTTTGGCCATGGTGAGGATGGTTTATTATGGCCTGTCACTGACTGGAGTGTTGGACTAGGGCAGCGCTTCCCAAAGTGTGGGGCACGATGAGGGGCAGGATTGGACAAGTCCTGGGGGCCCATACAGACGTCTCAACTGTTCCCTAGTGTTAGCTTTCATTTTTTAAAAAGTACGTCTAGCTTAGGGTGACCAGATGTCCCGATTTTATAGGGACAGTCCCGCTATTTGGGGCTTTTTCTTATATAGGCTCCTATTACCCCCACCCCCGTCCCTATTTTTCACCCTTGCTGTCTGGTCACCCTAGTCTAGCTGTTATGGTTGCAGAGAAACTTGAAGGTAAATGTGACTTGAAGGTAATTGTTGCCAAGGCTCCCGGCCCAGCCCAGCCTGGGGTCGGCAAGCCCTGAGGAGCCCTTCATAGCCCCCGAGCACGCAGGCCAGCCCCTGATTGGCTACTCCAGCCTCCTCTATGCAAATGAACCCCCATTCCCTGATGCTAACGAGGGCACAGGTGGCCCCTTAGGGGGAATGGAGCTCGGAATGTTCCTGAGGTGACAGTTAAACCGACATAACTGACCCCCAGGGGAGCAGGGGGGAGGGGTTGAGCTCAGGGGGCCCCTCGGGGCCAGAGAGGGGGGAATTCAGGATGGGGCCAGGGACGAGGGGAGGGAGGAGCTTGGTAGGAGGGATCAATTGGAGAGGGGAGAATTTTGGGGGGGGGGCAGTTGGCTGAGGGGAGCTTGGGAGGGGTGTTAGTTGTGAAGGGGTGTTCTGTAGGGTTCCCAGCTGTCTGATCAGAAAAGCCCAAACACCCTTGCCCTGCCCCTTCCCCAAGGCCTCGCCCCCACTCACTCCATCCCCCCACCCTCACTCACTTTCACCGAGATGGGGCAGGGGGTGCGGGCTCTAGGCTGGGGCCGAGGGGTTTGGAGTGGGGGGGAGGGCTCTGGGCTGAGCCTGGGGAAAGGGGTTAGGGTTCAGGTGGGGGCTCGGGGTGCAGGCTCTGGGAGGGAGTTTGGGTGGGGGGGGGCTCAGGGCTGGGGGTTGGGGTGTAGAAGGGGCTCGGGGTGTGGGCTCCTGGAGGGAGTTTGGGTGGGGGGGCTCAGGGCTGGGGGTTGGGGTGCAGAAGGGGCTTGGGGTGCAGGCTCTGGGAGGGAGTTTGGGTGGGGGGGGCTCAGGGCTGGGGGTTGAGTTGCAGGAGGGGCTCGTGGTGTGGGGTGCGGGCTCTGGGAGGGAGTTTGGGTGTGGGGGGGCTCAGGGCTGGGGGTTGGGGTGCAGAAGGGGCTCGGGGTGTGGGCTCTGGGAGGGAGTTTGGGTGTGGGGGGGCTCAGGGCTGGGGGTTGGGGTGCAGAAGGGGCTCAGGGTGTGGGCTCTGGGAGGGAGTTTGGCTGTGTGTGGGGGCATCAGGGCTGGGGTGCAGGAAGAGGTTCAGGGTGCGGGACAGGGTGTGGGGTGCGGGCTCTGGGAGGGAGTTTGGGTGTGGGGGGGCTCAGGGCTGGGGGTTGGGGTGCAGAAGGGGCTCGGGGTGTGGGCTCTGGGAGGGAGTTTGGCTGTGTGTGGGGGATCAGGGCTGGGATGCAGGAAGAGGTTCGGGGTGCGGGACAGGGTGTGGGGTGCGGGCTCTGGGAGGGAGTTTGGGTGTGGGGGGGCTCAGGGCTGGGGGTTGGGGTGCAGAAGGGGCTCGGGGTGCGGGACGGGTTGTGGGGTGCAGGATCTGGCTGGGAAGTGCTTACCTCGGGCGTCTCCGTGTCCCAGTCAGTGGTGCAGCGGGTAGGGGGCAGGGGGTCTCCGCGCGCTGCCCTTGCCTGCAGGTACCTCCCCCGTGGTCAATGGAAGCTGCGGAGTCGAAGCTCACAGCAGGGGCAGCACATGGAGACCCCCTGCTAATCCCCCTGCCTAGGGGCCGCAGTAAGGGATGTGCTGGCCGCTTCCGGGAGCGGTGTGGGGCCAGGGCAGTCAGGGACCCTGCCTCAGCCCCGCTGCGCCACCAGACTTTTAGTGGCCGATCTCCCGGTTTGGCTTCAGGAGCCTCCAGAAGATCGAGCCTGATTCTGGGGGACTCCCAGCCCAACCAGGACAGTTGGCAACCCTAGTGGGGGTTAGTTGGATGGGAGAGGGGGAATTTGGGGGGGGTCAGTCAGGAGAGGGGAGGGGGAGTCAGTTATAGGAGGGACCAATTTGAGAGAGGGGACAATTGGAAAGAGGGGTTAAGTCAGGGGAGGGGTAACAATTGGGGAGGGGAAGGGGGACATCTGGGCAGGAGTTGGGGAGGGGGGTCAGTCAGGGGAGGAAATGGGGAGTTTGGAGGGGGCTGGTGGAGGGATTTTTGGAGGGGGTCCATGAAGAATCAGTGTGTGACACCCCCCACCCTGCCCCCATGTGTCATGTCTGCACCTTGTTGCTGTGTTTGTGCTGCACTGGGCCATGGAGCCAGCGCTGGGGCTCCCTTCTCCCACTGGGGGGGTCTGCGGGTTGGGCCGGGGCAGCCCGGGGGAGGGACATGCCTTGTGGATCTGTGTCTGTGTAAATCCTGAAAACATGGCACAGGGGCTGCTTAGCCCCGTGGCTGAGCGCCCCCTCCTGGTCAGGGGCGCAGAGTCTGGTCTGACTCATTAGTGACTCAGCCCAGCTCTCTGCTCCATGCTGCCACTGCTGAGCTGCCAGGGTTTGAGGGGAGCAGCCTCCCAAATACCCCCGTGGGACAGCAGCTCCATCCACCACAGATCCAGGAAGAAGGTACCAAGCCATCGTCCTTTGCTGCAGGAAGACACCACAAGGTAAGGTTGAAGGAGGAGTGGGTGAGGGCAGATAACTGTATGGACCTGGAAGGGTACCCCATAGCTCTGGAGAGTTCAGATAAACATCCATACTTTGAATTGTATGAGATTCCCTCATCACTAGATTCACATGGAGTTTGGCAATTGTGAGGCTGGTTTATTATGGCAATGCCATTAAATGGAGTGTGTGACTATGGCAGTGTTTCCCAAAGTGTATGACACAACTTCCCGATGGGGAAGTGGGGGTAAAGGACGAGTCCTGGGGGCACATACACACATCTCAACTGTTTCCTAGTGTTCGCTTTCATTTTTTTAAAAAGTAAGTCTAGCGGTTATGGTTGCAGAGAAACCCATGAAAATGTGACTTGAAGGTAATTGATGACGCAGTGTTGTCTGTCTGAGTCTGCAGAGACCCTGAAACAAGAGGTTGGAGAGGTGTGAAGTGCCCCTTTCATTTCAGTGGGGACTGACTCAAATGCCAGTGATGCTGTTTTAAAAGTCAGCACTGTGAACTATTTTGCTGCTCAAAGCACGTAAGAAAGAAGAGGAAGTTTATTATGAAGATCTAAAATATGGCTACACCTTTAATACAAGATGATAGTATTAGTGAGTGGGGGGAGAGGTAGCATTTGATTTCATTTTACTGAACGGGGGGGGGCTGAGTTTTCAGAAGTTTAGGAAAGATTGGCGCATGGTGAATTTTGTATGGCATTTTGCAGTGATAAGGCTGATTTAATATAGGATGTTGTTATGTGGAGTTTGACAATTATTAATGAATCTGCATGTTTTATTTTTAAATATTCTTTTGTAGTCATATGGGTTCGATTTTCAAACCGAGCCTCCAGTTTCACTGCTGAAATTTTGCATCCACAGTAAACTGTGGCCCACAATTTCCCCCCGCAAAATTGTCAGTACAATTAACTGAGGAAGCAAATTTGCACCTGCTAAACTGGAGGGTCAGTTGGAAAAATCAGGTTAATAGTTACAGTTTATAAGAATCAGAAATACTTTTGGTCCTCTGGTGGGAAACAGTCTGGCTTATCAGCCCTATACTGCATAATGCATGTGCACCAGTTCCCCTGCCTGTTGGAATCTCCTCATTTATAGCCTGTTCTTGCCTGTGGTCTCTGAGCGCCTTCTGCACTGGTGAAGTTGGGGGTGGGGAAAACAAAATTTTCCTCACAGTAAATCGCAGTGATCAGTGTGTGGTTCATGCAAAATTAATCAGTTGGACTGAACCCTGATGATGCTGGTGGAAGAATGATAAAGAAAGGTTGGTATCCTATGATTAGAACATGGAATTAGGTGAGAATGCTTGAATCCATGATAAATAAAGGTGTAAAATCAACATCGTGTTGGTGTGGGAAAGGGTGATATGTTATATGAAGAGTTTAATCCCACTGTCTCACTTTAAATTATTTCCCACCCTCGTGAATTGTTGCTCTGGGGAGAACTTTTCTTCAAAAAGTCACAAATGTGTAACATTATACCGAATCAACATCCAGTGACTACAAAGCAAAGAACTGTATTAATTTTATTTTGATTTTTGTATACGTTTATTTGCTCTTAATACAATGACGAATTTTCAACAGCATTAACGAAGTACACAAAGCTAGTTTGCTAGTAGAAATTAGTAACTGCTTCTTAATGTATGCATAGCACTGTGGCCCCTGGATTAATGAACAGGAATGTAGTACAAGAAAAAAAAACCCTTCATGTTTGAAGTAACCAGCTTTCAACATTTCTTCCCAGCCCCAACACACTTCTTATCAAATTAATAATAATGACAACAATCATTTGCCCTTCTTTAATGGTTTCCATCAGAGAATCTCAGAACACTTTTTGAACATTATGTTCCATTCTATGCATCCGACGAAGTGGATTGTAGTCCCCGAAAGCTTATGCTGAAATAAATTTGTTAGTCTCAAAGGTGCCACAAGTATTCCTTTTCTTAATATTGAATTAGGCATTATAACTCCCCGAGAGGTGGGTTGGATTCATTATCACCTATTTAACAAATGACAAACTGAGGCATAAAGAGGTGAAGAGAAATTACCCAAAGTAACACAGCAAGTCAGTGGCAGAGCTAAGAATAGACCCCAGGAATCACTATTCCCAGTACCTCTGGCCCACTAGCCCACATTCCCATCTAGGAACAGAACCCATGTATCCTAGTCTTTAGCCATCAAGACCATCCATCCCCTGACAGACAGGAGAGAGAGGATGAGGTGCTGTTCTGTGCCAGGAGCCCCTTCTTGTTAGACTTCTTTTAGAATCCTAGTTCTTTTCATTGGATTATTCTCAGCACTGGAACCCTGAGCTGCTCTACAACCCAACCCCTAGATCAGGGGTGGCCAACCTGTGGCTCCGGAGCCACATGCGGCTCTTCAGAGGTTAATATGTGGCTCTTTGCAAAGGTGCTGACTCCGAGGCTGGAGCTACAGATGCTAACTTTCCAATGTGCTGTGGGGTGCTCACTGCTCAACCCCCTGCTCTGCCCTAGGGCCTGCCACCACTCCACCCCTTCCCCCATGGCCCCTGCCCCTTCCCCCGGGCCTGCCATGCCCTTGCTCCTCCCCCCTCCCCACCAGAGCCTCCTGCACACTGCAAAACAGCTGATTGCGGTGGGTGGGAGGCCTGGGGAGGGAGGGGGAGGAGCTGATTGGCAGGGCTGCCAGTGGGCCGGAGGCACTGGGGGCTGGAGGGGGGTAGTGGATGGGGAGGGGTGGGGACTGTTGCCATATTACTGTGGCTCTTTGGGAATGTTCATTGGTAAATTCTGGCTCCTTCTCAGGCTCAGGTTGGCTACCCCTGCTCTAGATGGTGTGTTCCACCAGTTACTTTGCGGAGTGTAGTCATCAGGAACATGGTAGTGGGGGAAGTGAGTAGATGGCATAAGCAAAACGGAGCAAAGATAAGGGGACAGACCACAGGTGGAGGGTGTCCCAATTCTAACGGGGGCCAGGAATGCAGGTAACACTTTATCTGGAATGACACTCTCCAGCTTTTCTAATAAAACAGATTTTGTTGGGCAAAATACAGTTATATAGTATGGTGTATTCTACCCTGAGATTAGTTGCCTGGGTCAAGGTATTGATACTTGAATTAGTAGGAAAGTTGACCTGTCTTGGAAGTGTTTTAATTGGTTATTGGATGTCACCTTGGCTCTGGTGAAATGTATCTGTGCTTTGAGCATTCAGAAACCTAAGACTTGATTTTCTAAGAAATAAAAAAAAAAGATTTTCATTCTGAAGTTAAGAATGGTGCCTGATAGCTTCATAGATGAAATTACATATTTGTTTGAAGTTGGGTTTTTTTCACGTCTGTTTTTAAATCAAAAGAATGTTGATTTTCCTATCTGATCATATGTATATCCCATTTAAGCAGATTGTCTGCATGTTTATTTCATAGTAAATGCTTCCTTTAGGCTCTCCAGAGCCTGTTCTTTGGTTATTTTTTGCCAGTCTGCTGGGAGATCAGCTGGTTTAGCACCATACTCCTTAGCAAACTGTTGATTGAACTCCTTAAAAACAAATTTCCAGTAATCAGAAGCGGTAATGCTAGGATCTGGCTGAATGCGCCAGTATGGGTAATATTGACGATACTCTTTAAAAGGATGATCCTTCCAATCTGTGTCTGAATTTCTAAATGTAGTGTTGGAAACCACATCAGAAGAACATAGAGAATAGGTAAGCTTTTCTGTTACCAGATTTTGGTATCTTCCTAACCCTTGAGGACGATGTACTGATGCAAAGTGCTCTTTATGATCCCCTCCTCCTGCTTCGCAGGGGACTTTACAGAAGGGACACTGCTTCCCACAGCCAAACACTCGCTTGAAGATTTCATCCTGAGGCTTCAGTGGCAGACTGGAGAGCTTTGATTTAATTTCCAAATCTTTCAATTCAGCTAGTATTTGTTGCTGCAGATCAGGAAGGAAGGTTTGAATAAAAGTAGAAAATTGATCTGGATCTGCTGTGTTTTTAAACTGTATCCCCAACAAGCTATCCTTGGAAATGATGAGGTCCTTCTGCAGCACTTTACAAAAGTTGTTTAGAAAGGCTGAGACTGTCTTAACACTTTCATCTTTGGCTTTCTCCAGAGCGTCCCTGACTTTCTGTATTATCGTAGATAGAATTTCTTCCTCCAGATCTTCCAAATCTGCCTCCTCTCTGTAGTAATCTAATATGTGCCTCCATATCCAAGCTTTGACAAACGTTTCATAGTTGATGATGTATTTCACATAGTTGTCGAAATTCCCATCTTCTAACAGCTTCTTCTGCACAGTGAACTGGAAAAAGCTCCGGCTGGCATATTCAATAGACTGTCCGCTGGTGAGAATGTCATCCACTATTTCTAGTCCGAGCCTTTTGCTAACATAATTCATTAAGGCAGGTTTGAGACACTGATCGCATAAGTCCCTGGCTCTATTTTGTCGGGCATCTTTTTCCAAGTAGTGGTCTTTAAATATAGAGAAATATTGAGGTTTCAGCTTCTCTAACCGTTGCTGAGGATCATTTTCCTTGAGAAAATCTTCATGCATCTTCTGAAATGCATGAGCGGCTTCCCCCAAAATGTGAAGCTTCAGATCAACTTCAAAGCAAACAGAAGTCTGAAGTTTTTTCACTTCCTCCTGTTGAAGTTTCTCATTGATCAAATGCAACAATTCTCTGCAATAGGTTTCATCATAATCTGCCTTGGAACAGACTCTCTCTTCAATGTAACTATTACATTGGTCCATCAAGGATTCAGCAAGTTTTTCTGTTTTGTGTGACTGTTTTTTTGTAAACCAATGTTTCACAGCTGAGGTAAATGAAAAGTCTAAATATTCATTTCTCATTGTGAAAGAGTTAATTCTATAATTCATCAAGCTTCCTGCTTCTTGTATCTTCTGATTGACTGAACTCCCTCTGTTTTCCAGGTCTTTTCTCAGATGAAACTCTATATCTTCATGAATTTCACGTTTCTGTAAACAAATGGGCGATAATTCTGAAAATGTTTCTTTCCACATTTTTTCAAATTCCATTTCCAATTCTTTATTTTCCAACTTACTTTCTTTTCTCCTGCATTGTTCTAAAAGCATGTCCACTTTCCCTTCAATTACTTTCATGTACTCAGCCTGGATATTGGCTATCTTGTGCTGGCCTTTTTTAATGTGAATGGCTTCCTTACATTTCTTAAATGAATAACTTTCCAGTTCATTCTTCAGGCTCTTTGCACTTCTGATAAAATCTTCCCTGTACTTTTCTATCAGATGCAGATTTGCTGCTCCGCTTTCAAAATATTGTTTTAAAAGCTCCAGAATTCTCTGTTCTCCACACAGTAGTTTCTGTTGCATTTCATATTGTGACTTATCAGCTTCTAGTTCATCAGGAGAGAAATTATGAATTGCAGTTTCTTTTTCAGTTATCCAGAGGTGCATTTCCTTGCGGAAATGCCATTCCCACTCAGAATACTTCACAGACAGCTGGTTATAGGCTTCAGCTATGAGGCTGTTTCTAAAGCTGAAGATGAAGTTCTCATGTTTGACAGCATTCCACAGACTCTTCACCCATTCAATAAACTGTGGAATGTCCTTGGGAGTTCTTTTAAGTGAACGGTTCTTTATGAATTCAAACAGATATTTCTTTAACTCATACACTTTTTCACTGTATCCCATATTCACCGGAGCCATGGGAGGGACTCCGTGCCACAGCCCAGGGATGTACCAATTGTGTTTTTCCAGATCATACTCCATGATATCAGAAAATTTGATTTCCTTGTTTAGTTTTTCCATCTTTGCTGCAGCTTTGATCATTTCATTCAGCTGCTCCAGGAGGTGTTTCCTGTCCCTCATGTTTTGTTCATGTGCAGACACATCACTGACATTCTGATGCACAAACTGGCAGTTTGGCTTATGCCCTATTTTTTCCATTCTGAGAAATGCATGGACCACAATTTGCAGAATATCTTTCATTTCTGTGGCATTTTCCATGGCCATGTTAACAATGGTTATGTCGCTTAACCCAATCACCAGTGTGGCCAGCTCATTGTCATGTTGATAACTGTCCTCCAGCTTGGCCAATTCAGGGGCTTTCAAGCCTTCTGTGTCTATCACCAGGATGAAATCACAACCCAGTTCTTTTTTTAAGGTCTCTGTAACTTGAATGAGCAACATGAAGGCTCCTCGCGTACATCGTCCACTGCTCACTGCAAACTGCAGGCCGAACATGGTGTTGAGAAGGGTGGATTTCCCTGTGCTCTGCACTCCCAGCACCGTTAGAACGAGCATTTTGGACCTTCCTCTCAGCTTGACATGGAGCTGAGTCAGAACATCTGTCACCCACTGCAGCGGGATATTGGATGCATCTCCATCGATCAGCTCAATAGGAAATCCTTCCAGCATCAGGTCAGCTGCTATGCCTGGGAGGTGGGTGAATTGCCTTCCACTTTTTAGAATTTTGCCTTCTTTAACCATCGAGCATTCAGCCTCATAAAACTGCCCCAACTCACGCATGAAATGCTCAACCCCTAAAGAAGTGGAAGAGATTAATTTATCTAGTTCTGCCAACTGTTTGGGGTCATCACCTAAAGACTTGCATTTCTCTTTGTATTCAGCCCGTAGTTTAGAAAGATTCCCCCTAGCAATGTAGTCCAGCTGAAATTTCATCCATTTCAGGAAATAATGTTTTTCTACTAGAAGTAGATGTTGTATTGCATTAATGAATTTAGTCAAACCATCAGTAAGGTCACATTTATTCTGTTGTTTACGCAATTCCAACATCTTATCTTTCAGCTGAGATTTATATTTCTCAGCAGGGATATCCCCCTGCCTTCTCATTCGGCACATTTCTTTTTCCACTTTAGCCAGGCTTTTCCATAAATCCCCTTGGAGCCTCAGCATTTCTTGTTTGTAATATGCCACATCCTTTATTTCTGTGGTGATTTCTTTAACGCAGTTGCTCGCAGTCTGCCATTCCACACGGTCTTCATCTATTTGGATTCCTAGTTCACGGGCTGTCACAGCCATGTCTTCTATACCTATCATCTTGGGAGAAGAGTTCATTATGCTTTGTATGGTGGACTGCAGCTTTTCCACAAATTTTGCTTTATTTGTGCTGCTATCTTTCATCAGCATATGTGAATTTTTCAGTTTCAGCACAGGGGCTAATTTGTTAAGGAATGCCAGAGTTTCACTGGATTTCCCAGCCTGGCGGTTGAGAATGAAGTAGTATTTAGTTGTGGATTCTTTCAACGATGATAAGAGCGTGTATTCTCTTTCAGTGATGTTTTCAGCAAATATGAACACAGCTGAGGAGACCTCTGTTAAAAAGCTGAACTGCAGCCAGTGAGATTCAATGTCTCCACGCAGATTTGTAACTGCCAGAGGTTCTGGGAAAAGATCCAAATTCTTCCTCCCACCGGGGAAAAACCAGGAAATTTCTACCAGCCCATCTGCAATTTCCCGAGGGACATTCCCAGACTCCATGTCTCGTTGGATAAAGAAATCGTGGTGCTGCTGGGAGGGGCTGAGAACCTCACTAAGGAGTTTGGACTTGGAGAAGCTGCAGCTCCCCAGCCGCACAAAGGAAATGGTTGGCATTTTGGTGAGCACCAGGCTCTCCTCTCTGAACCCTCTGCTCTCTGCCAGGGAATGCGGCCTCCACTTCCTCACAATGTCCCTCATGGCCCACAGCATTAGGGTGCACTTGGGGGTGTCGAGGGCAGGTAGCAGGAGAGGCAGGGCAAACTGGCACATGGACATTTTGGACAGGATCTCCTGCTGTAGGAAACTGTCTGAGCAGAGCAGAACAGCACAGAGAACATCAAGTGGATTCATAGAGACTTTAGTGTCAGTGTCACTAACAAAGAAAATTTGTTCATTGATACCTTGTTCCTCCTCATCCACCTTGGTTCTTTGATCATGAGGTGTCCCACACCTAAGGCTTGTGCTTCTGGCTGTCACATTCAAAGCCATGACCTTCCTCAGGAAATGCCATGGTAAATCTCTTAATTTCCGAGGAGTCCAGTCCTTTAAACTTCCTGAGTTGATTTCCAGGACATCATTCATCCTGAGCTTTCTGCTTTCATTCTTCTGTAATTTTAACTTGGAGAGAACTTCTCTGAATGCTTTTCTTCTCTCTGTAGAAAAGTGTTAAAATAGGAACATAAATTTCAGAGCTGAAAATATAGGGCTGAATTATCTTATTTGCAAAGGCCACTTGTGCTACCTAGGTGGTGGAAAATGGCCCGAGAGAACCTGTGTAGAATTCCTCCTGAGTGGGAGAACTCTCTACTTGTGGAAAGTTGGCAGAAGTGGCTCCCCCCCACATCCCCACCTCCCTAGCACAGGGAGACATAAGTGGTGTTGTGGAGTGGAGTGGTACTATATCTGATCCTCCCCTGGCATGATGTTTGTTATAGACCTTGCATCAGTGGCAAAAACTAGCGTAGGCCCCAGGCTGCTCTAACTTCCACAGGTTCTGGGATGCTGAGGATCAGGGAGATGTAACCAGCTCCCTGCACCGGCCACTCCTCACTACCTCTGAGTTGCAGTGGGATGCAGTGGTGAATCAGGGTCATTGTGATTTGTGTGATATTGTTTGGCCATTGTTGATTGTGACACTAGGGTAGTGATGCAAAGCTGTACTTAAGAGGATGGCAATACACAGAAGTGACAGATACATCAAGGAGCTACACTTCTCATACACCTCAATAATTATTTACATTGCTCTGTATTCTTAGTTTTCCCTCTGTTAGTATGTTGCTGTTAACAGCTAATGATGGACACTAGTGTAGGATTTATTTACATGTTCCCAACCTTTCTTCGTTCCTCTCCCATAAAAATGATTTATAGGACATATAGACAACTGCAGCCTCACCGGAGGACAAATCCATGTCTTCCATGATAAAATGTCCTCTCTTCTTTGGAAAGTTGGAGGTCATAATACCACTCACAAATCAGGCCTTCTCACAGCTCACTGCTATATGCAGCTGCCTTTGTGCCTTCTAGTCTGATAATATGTACAGTGCGTTACTAATATATCTATCCTGTCTATAGATTTATACAGTATTCCTCACAGTGGTATCTGAGGACTCCTGCATCTGCTACATTATTAATCCTGGGTTTTTAAATGGAGATGTTCTAAACTACTAAAGATTAGCTAATATAACCAGTACAAAAACACTAAGCATGAAAGTATTCAAAGCCATCATAAATCTAATAGTATTTTTAACAAATAAGATGCAATACTAATAGATTCATAGATTCATAGATTCTAGGGCTGGAAGGGACCTCGAGAGGTCATCGAGTCCAGCCCCTTGCCCTCATGGCAGGACCAATTACTGTCTAGACCATTCCTGATAGACATTTATCTAGCCTACTCTTAAATATCTCCAGACATGGAGATTCCACAACCGCCCTGGGCAGTTTATTCCAGGGTTTAACCACCCTGACAGTTAGGAACTTTTTCCTAATGTCCAACCTAAACCTCCCTTGCTGCAGTTTAAGCCCATTGCTTCTTGTTCTATCCTCAGAGGCTAAGATGAACAAGTTTTCTCCCTCCTCCTTATGACACCCTTTTAGATACCTGAAGACCGCTATCATGTCCCCTCTCAGTCTTCTCTTTTCCAAACTAAACAAACCCAATTCCTTCAGCCTTCCTTCATAGGTCATGTTCTCTAGATCCTTAATCATTCTTGTTGCTCTTCTCTGGACCCTCTCCAATTTCTTCACATCTTTCTTGAAATGCGGTGCCCAGAACCGGACACAATACTCCAGTTGAGGCCTAACCAGTGCAGAGTAGAGCGGAAGAATGACTTCTCGTGTCTTGCTCACCAAACACCTGTTAATGCAGCCCAGAATCATGTTTGCTTTTTTTGCAACAGCATCACACTGTTGACTCATATTTAGCTTGTGGTCCACTATAACCCCTAGATCCCTTTCTGCTGTACTCCTTCCTAGACAGTCTCCTCCCATTCTGTATGTGTGAAACTGATTGTTCCTACCTAAGTGGAGCACTTTGCATTTGTCCTTATTAAACTTCATCCTGTTTACCTCTGACCATTTCTCCAATTTGTCCAGATCATTTTGAATTATGACCCTATCCTCCAAAGCAGTTGCAATCCCTCCCAGTTTGGTATCATCTGCAAACTTAATAAGCGTACTTTCTATGCCAATATCCAAGTCGTTGATGAAGATATTGAACAGAGCCGGTCCCAAAACAGACCCTTGCGGAACCCCACTCGTTATACCTTTCCAGCAGGAATGACACATGCACATGGGAAATTATATGAGGACTACCTTTGGGAAGGTCTTTTTGCTTCTGTTCTGGGTCTTGCTGAATAGCAACTTCTTGTTCCTGAATTAAAGAATCTAGGAAGAAATCCAAAGGAAAATATATTGTCACCATTTAATTACTAAGTCTCTATATTTACTGAGTAGCAGAAAAAAACACAGCTGAATGTCCTGAGTGCAGAGGTTGTCAGTGTATCAAGGACCATCAGGCATGTAATAAACAATTTCATCAACACTCTACTAGAAGGAGATGATCTGAGGATTTGAATTTATCAGACCTTCCTTAGGGGAAAGGTGGAAAGGTGATCTGGGAATTCTCTCTTTTGTGAGACTTAAATTTGGCTGCATAAAACCTTTGTTGTTTGTTTTTTTGTTTTGCTTACAGTAATTTAGAAATGAGGCTGAAAGAAGCCTTTTCAAACTCTTAATTTTAATTTAACTGTGTCGGAGTTCTTGCTTTGATTGGACTATGAGATCATTACTCCAAAATTTGGACTTAAAAGGTCCATGGATGTTGGCCTATATCCAGTTGCAGTTCAACTGGCTCGCCTCTTCTAACACTGACCTAACACTGTTATATTCAATTGTACAGAAACTGAACTTTAGGAAATAGTTTTGTAGAACTTGCAAAGAGGAGGTGACTGAAAATCTGAACATACAGTGAGGGAAAGCATGCAGGGAAGAAAGATGGAAATCTACTAATTTCTAAAACTTCTTATGCTACTACCAGAAAAAATACGATCTTAACCAAACATTTCACAGATTCAATGCTCAAATCAAACATACAGCAATTAGCTGGTATTGTTAGGATAATAACTTCAGATTCCCTACAAAGTATGGTCCCGAACTGACAATCATAGTATTACCATATTGCTAATCACTTTGCTTTGAGTCACTACTCTCTCTCTCAGTAAAAATAACCAGAGAACTACTATAAATGCCCTAGCTTTCAAATTCTCAAGTGTTTCCTTTATTTAGCACTTTTTGAGTGGAACCTAGAACCCTCCTTTCCCCCAAATGTAATGTGCCCTCCCAGAGCAAAAAAGTCAATTTGTAAACCCATCTCTGCCTCTAAAAAGTGTTCCGCTGCTGCCATGGCTGATAGACCCCACTCAGCAATTGCCTAAATATATTTTCTCAATTATTATATTTATGATTTCTATTGCAGTAGCACCTAGGACCCTTGTCTACAATTGGGGCCTCTATCTGTTAGCACAGTGACTGATCCGGCTCCCGCTGAAGTCAGTGGAAAGGCTTCTATAGATTTCAATGGGATATGGATGAGGCCCTTAATGAAGCAGTGGCCGGGTCAGATTTGTCTTCCTGTGTTATAACATTCAGAGAATTATATCAATAAATAGTAATATCTAGTAAAATTGTCAAAACTAATTCTGAAGCTAGTTGCCATTATCATTTACAATAATGTGATACAGCAGCCAGCAGGAAGGGTTGTAAGTGGCAATACCTTTAGGAAGTTGTGGCGTCGTCTGTACTAGCTCTGGTGCTTGCAGGAGGCCAGCTTTCTCCTCTGGAATAAAACAATTTGGCAAGAGAGCCAAGAGGAAAAGTGCTTTAAGTGAAATTCTCTTTTCTACAGGTTCTTACACCACACTCATCACAGAAGTATCTGAGCACCTTATACATTAAATAGCATGATGCACCTCTGTGGATTGTTTGTTCTCTCAGCCTATCCCCAGAAGTGTGAGCAGGGGTATGTTTTGTTTTGGAGTTTTAAAGAAATATATGTTTGAGAGCGCAAGGCCAATGAAAGACACCTTGCACTTTGGCCAGAAGTTGGTGAGGTTTGTGATGGTCCTTAGTTCCTGGGGGAGTTAATTCCACAGTCTTGGGTCAGCCCCTAAAAAAGCTCTGTCCCGGTTTAATTACATCTGTCATTGAATAGAAAAATAGGGTCATTCTCTGCTTCCATTGTCAAAGAAATGAGATGGGGAGTTCTTTTACTCTGAAGATAACCTAGAAAAAGTGTGTAATGTGAGATGGACATAAGGGTCTGCGATTTGGCTAAATTCCCTTAAATTAACACCGAGATTGTCCTAAGGGCAGACCCTCCAGGGATCTCCCCATTCTACTAAAAACAGAAATATTCAGAGACAAATTGATAGGAGGGGCTGCTGGTGTTAGGTTATTTTGGTGTTGATATCAGAGTGCCTTCTGCCACTGACGCATAGGATTTGGTATAAA
This sequence comes from Chelydra serpentina, assembly GCA_037349315.1. Lineage (NCBI taxonomy): Eukaryota > Metazoa > Chordata > Testudines > Chelydridae > Chelydra > Chelydra serpentina. The sequence continues at coordinate 110,327 of JBAIAC010000151.1, forward strand.
TCCTATTAACGGAGTCATGATGCATAAATAATTCGACAGTGAAGCGGGAAGATAGCACCTTTCTCTCTGCAAGGTGTAAAACATTAGAGTACAGGGGATGGAGGCAGCGAGAAGTATGAGATCTATACACTCAGAAGCTCTCATAAAACATAACAAGGTCTGAGCTGTGTACCTAGGATTGAGTTAAAACTGACTGAATGACAGATTATGATGGTCTTCTCAATTAATTCTCCATCAGAAGATAATGTTGTTGTATATTGAATACATTATCTTTGGGCCTGTCTACACTATAGATATTTACTGAATATGGATCCATCTTCTAAAATGGTTTATTCCATGTACAATTCATATCTACACACAACAGGGTTAATGTATGGTTCCTCATTGTGTGGGTTACCTAGCCGGTGTGCTTGTGAGCTGGGTTGAAAACAACTGACAGCGTGTAGCCAGAACTTAACATTGTTACTTTGCTTTATAGACATTTACATTATAATAAATATATATTTCTTAATATAGATCTCTAATTGGAAATGTGGACCTATTCAATTTTATGGCTATCACATTCTTTCCTTATGAAAAATAAAATACAACTCACCATAGCTTAAATATAAATCCTGATCTATACCTGGAAATACAATTTCGAAACACTCCAGAAATTGCTGGCAGGCTGATTCTCCCTTTTTCTGTATCAGAATCAACAATTTTCTTATTTTCTTCTTGGGATCCTCCTCTGTTTTATCCAAGATATTGTACTCCTCCTCTGTGACAATGGATTGGGAGAGTAATTCATCCAAGATGAGTTCTAGGTCTTTTTGAAGAATTTCAATTAACATTTTTCTTTTGTTGCGTATAATCTCTGAGGGTTTTTCATCAGCAGATTTTTCTAAATCACAAGTCCTAGGACAGAAAAGATTTTTTTAAAAAATATAAAGAACAAGAAACAGGATTTGTGAAGCAGCCATGGTTAGCTTTAATGTACTTAGTCTTGTAGCATTCTTGGAACATTAGCAGGTAATCTGCAAGTTAAACAATTTGAGATGGAGAATAAACACATTTTCTCCTAAAACGTTTGAGTTGAAAATTGTCACTTCAATTGAAATTTTCCTCTTCTTCAAGTTTGAAAATAAAAGTTGACTTTTTCTCTCTGAAATCATGGGGAAAAACACTTTCACTTTTTACTTCCACTTTTGTCCAATTGGAATTAAAAAAAAAAAATTAAGATAAAATAGATTTTTATTTCCACCGAAACAAAACAAAAAGGTTCACAACAAATTTAAAATACTAACAATCTTCTGTTGTTCTCCCCACCATGCAACATGTTCATTTCAACCAGCTGTGCTTTTGATCAGAATACTTGTATGCTAGTTGCTCTATCTAGTGTTCAAGGCTTGTATTACAACATCAAAACTGCTATACATTTAAAAGCCAATGATCCACAGTATTACTATATTTTATGGATAATCCCTGCTCCAAAGAGCTTTCAGTTTATTTTTGGGTATTGGACAGCGCTGAGCGCATATACTGTCAGTTGTAAACAAGGAAGTACTATATTTTGTATCTTGTCTTTTATATGAACTGTATCCCAAATGCATTACAGTTTTAAATACTGTAATAAAACCATAAAGTTAATATAAAGAAAACAGGGGAAGATAGAATTAAAATGTTTAGAAACAGGGGAGAAAAGAGGGATTTTCAGAGAAGATCTTAAAACAGGTGAAATCTTGATGAGATTGAGAGTTGCTGGGTGTTCCAGATGGTAGGGACTTGCAGAGAGAGAGGCTCTTGAATCATTATACCGTGATTATGGTTGTTGTTAGATGCACAAAAGGATGTAGAGGAAGACAGAGGTTTGAAACATATGGATGGTGGTTTTGAAATGGAACCTGAAATAAACAAGGTGCCAGCGGAACTGTCTGGGAATAGGTATAAATTGGACATAGATCTGTGGACATCTGAGAAGTCAGCAGGGGCATCAGGCACACTATATGGAGGAGTCTGAGGAGGTGAGATTAAAGGGAACTGTCATTGCCCAGGCCAGAGAAGATGGACATCTAGATGTCCATCTCAACAGAGGAGGAATCTTAGGGAGCCCATAGAGGGAGTGTCAGTATCCTAGGGGAGAAGAGATAGTGGCCTGCCTGGGACCTTATAGGGCGAGGAGCTGGGACTCAGACCAGCCATTGTTGAGGAAGCTGCAAAAGTGGAGGCAAGAAAAAAAAAGAGGCTTTGTTCACATGCCTGGCTTAAATCCTGGGTGCGTCATAGAATTTGGAACGAAGTGAAAACCAGGTTTTGTATGGAGAGGTTTGTTCAGCTGAAATGTTGATCCTGTTGACTGTCTAGTAAATATTTTACATAGGGCTGCTGGGGCCACACAAATATGTTAACTCATTGGTACCCAATGTTACTTGTACAGGAAGCAAAATGGTGTCAAAATAGGATGGAACTTTTGAATCACTATGGGCCAATTCCTCTGCCTAGTGCACAGGTCTAGCAAATGTGCTGTGGTGGTCTGGGCAATGGGAGCCTTCTACAGACTGATTCAGGCCACCAGTAGACCCCAGAGCAGCTGCATCCCTCTGTCCAATGTGGCAGATCTCTGTTGCTGTGGATGCACCACCTCTATCTCTTCCCACGGAGTACTAATCCACAGCATGTGGGGATTGCAGACCTCCTGTCGAGTGATTTTACCGCATCCTTCCCCTGCACAGTAGAACTACACCTGCTCTGTTGTACGAAGGGCCTTCTATGGCGCTTTCTCAGGTAGGAGGACTTGGCTGTATAAGAATTTATACATTGGTGGCACTATAATTGGGGCTGACAAAGCATGTGGATTTTCAGGTTCAAATTCTGCTAATCCATACCCTTGTGACTCCAGAGTAATTTCACTGGCATAACCATGGATTTACTCTGGTGTGACTGAGATCAGAATCTGGTCCTAACCACATTGACATCAGGGGTATTTTTCTGGATTTACACAGGGGCGACTGAAACCAGAATTCAAGTCTACTACTGAGATTTTCACAGTAGTGCAGGAAATCTTGGAATAGCCTCTAATCACAGCTCATTATAACTTTTCAGAGACATTACCCTTTGGCTGGTGTTCTTGATGGAGTGGCTCCCTCTGGTTCCTTTTCAATAGTCCTCGCTGCCAATAGGTCACCCGCTGGTGCTGACTCCAGCGTGTTTCTCGGGCTCCAAGGTCCGATAAGTTCATTTTGGGCTTGTAGGAACAATTGCTCTGGTTCCAGAAAGTAAAGGGTTACATTTCAGAAAGACAGTTTATTAATCTTAAAGATTCCTAACATATCCTCACAAAGGCCTTTTTAAAACCTACACAAAAGCCTGTGATCTATGACCTCTCTAAGGTCATGTATTTGTAACTGTCTTGTTGCTTCTAGTCCAATTAACATTAATCAGATGAGAATAGGGCATGACATGAGTTAGTTACAGCAGGTTTATTTATAACAGAAAATATGAGATTCACAAGCATGTCCCAGTTAAGACTTCACTTTTCATTGTAGGTGGGGTGTGAGTGTGTGAGTGTGAGTGTGTGTGTTAGGGTGACCAGACAGCAAGTGTGAAAAATCGGGACAGGGGTGGGGGGCAATAGGAGCCTATGTAAGAAAAAGACCCCAAAATCGGGACTGTCCCTATAAAATTGGGACATCTGATCACCCTAGTGTGTGTGTCTGACCTACTGTATCTAATACTGCTGAGTTTCTTTCCTTGTCTAATTTGTAAGTTTCTATCTGGTAAAACCATAGTGCTGAATCTCATACAGCATGTATACGTATGATGGGTAAAAAAGGGAATGTGTTGTCACAGACTAAAGGGTTCTAAAGGTGATGCTTTTGGAAAATCTCTCACCATTGTATCTGCAGATATACTGTAATACCATGCAGACAGGGTGGATGACACCTTAAATGTTTCTTAAACATGGTAGGTCCCAACCCTGACTGCCTCATTCTGGCTAAACCTCATTGATTTCATTGGGAGCTTTGGCAGGGCATAAGGCCTAAAGGTTAAATCCCAAAATGTTGAGGATAAATAAACCTTCAGAATTCTCTTTCTCTGAAGTCAGGGGGACTTCTGGGCTCTTCGCTCCTTTCCCTTTCTCTGAGGTTGCAGAAGCTTCTAGGATCTCAGATTCCTTCCCCTTTCCTGAGGATGCAATAGCTTCTGGGCTCTCTGCTCTATTTCCTTTTTCTGAAGATGTGGTGACTTCTGGGCTCTCGGCTCCATTTCCTTTCTCTGAGGTTGCGTCGGGTTCTGGGCTCTCAGCTCTGTTCCCTTTCTCTGAAGATGTGTCGGGTTCTGGGCTCTCAGCTCCGTTTCCTTCCTCTGAGGATGTGTTGGGTTCTGGGCTCTCGGCTCCATTCCTTTTCTCTGAGGGCTCAGTGGCTTCTGGGTTCTCAGGAAGGTTCTTTTTCACTGACGATACAACCAATTCTGGATCTTCTGGTCCATTCTTTTTCTCTGAGAACACTGCAGCTTCTGGATTCTCAGTTCCATTATTGGGATCTAAAGATTCAAAAAACAATGTCAGATAAAATCCTAGTCAGATGCTTCAAGATTCTTGATATTCTGGTGTTCTTGACACTAGACTCCAATTTTCCTTCCTTTCAGAATTACACCAGAGTATTTGGAGATAGCACACATGAATAGTAACACAACATAAGCGCAAAGAAGAGATAATATAATTTCTAGAAAGTTCTGAGAGTCATGGGCAGATGAGATGGGATCTACTTTTATATCAAATGAACACATTGCTTTGATATATATATGCAATTATCCACTGGGGTTTTCTTTTAAATGAACAAATTTACTATATAGACCCAGGAATGAAATCCTTAAAAGAAATAAACTAGGCTTCTACATTATCCATTAGGAAAAATCTAACGGGATTTATCAAAGGGTTTAAAAAAATTATTTAATCATCTGGACTCCTGAGATCAAATTCTGCCTAGGCTACAAGTGAAAATGAGTCTAATAACCTGATTTCATCCTGCTCCATTGTAAAAGATTAGACAAAGATATAGTAGATGGAGTGATAGATATGAAAAGCTGTTTGGAAGATGACTTTCTCTTTTAAATTATACAGGATGGTTAAAAAAATCTATAGAAAGGTGTTCGTGCTGTATGAAATTCTAGAAGATTTTTTCTTAAGAGGAGGATCATTCTTTAGAGATAATCTGAAATATTATTTGATCTTAAAAAAATCCACTAGAAAGAAAATTTTACTCACCATCTTCTAAATACTCAGAAATTGGTTCTAAGCCTGGAAATGTGTGCCGCAGGTTTTCCATACAATCTAGAAATTGCTCATGGGCCAATTCTCCCTTTTCAAGTACTGTTTCAATCAGTGTCACTATTAGCTTCTGTGGATCGTTTAATTGACTCAGTGTGAAGTACTCTCTCTGTGTAATCAGGAGATGGGCATCTAGAGCACTCAAGACAGCCTCTGGATCTGTTTGAAGAACATCTGTTAGCTTTCTTCGGGCCTTTCGTATAATCTCGGAGGGCTTCTCATTGGCAGCCGTTGCTTCCAAATCACAAGAGCTGGAATCAAACAACAATCACCGCAAAAGATCATTACAAAAAGAGCCTTCTAAGACAGGTCACATTCAGAAATTGATCTTAAAGGGTGAAAAAGTCTTTCTTTCTTTCTTTTTTAAATGAAAGCTTTCATTCTGAAGAGTTTGGAAATGGCACAAAGCTATGGTTTTGATTCTGAAGGTCCAGGTTTAATTTGCACTGATGACTGGTGTCTGCATGTATGGTTATTTACAAATGACAGCCCAGATAGTAGGTGAACTCCTCTGGTTGTCAGACACTTGGCCTGAGCTTTATCTTAGGAGTACACGTAACATTTAGATTGGCATAGCTATGCTGACCTAACCCCTGGTGTAGATGCAGCTAGGCGGATGTAAGAATGCTTCATTGATCTAGTTACCATTGCTCAGGGAGGTGGAATTTCTACAGCAATGGCCAACCCCTTCTGCCACTGTCGGCTGCATCTATACTGTAGGGTTATTGTGACATAGATATGGTGTCACTGTCCTCATAGTGGCCTAGCTTGGGGGATTTGTAGGCAAAATACCTTGTAAGCATGTGTGATCATGCGCCCTCTGGTGGCGGCTTCAAGAAAGCTAAGAGTCTGTTATAATTAGCAGTTCCTTTAGCTTAAAGAGTAGAGTCCTGGAAGTGCCAGGTTTGATTCCCACTGATGCATGTGGTCTCCGTGGGTATGTCTACACTGGGATAGAAAAACCGCGGCTGGCCTGGGTCAGCTGACTTGAGCTTGTAAGGCTCAGGCTCCGAGGCTGAAAAGCTGTTGTGTAGACAATCAGGCTCAGGCAGGGGTCTGAGTTCTAGGACCCTGCAAGGTGGGAGGATCCTAGAGCTCAGGCTCCAGCTTGAGCCCGAACGTCTACATGGCATTTTTTTACCCCACAGCCAAGCCCGGTGAACCCAAGTCAGCTAACCCAGGTCAGCTGTGGCCCTGCCATGGGTCTTTTATCCCTGTGTAAACATACCCTGTATGTATGAAGCCAGGGCCCCTTACCCAGAGATGAATGAACCAGAGGCTGCTGATCAAATTTTGTCCTCTGAAACAGAGGTATGTAGGTCTAAGAGAGCCTTGTGAATAACAGGAGCCAACTTACACCACCTTATATATCACCAAGGGTCACTGCAACCAAGAATTTACAATCCTACAGTTCGATTGTGCCCTTGTTCTACTTTGCCTCTTCTCTCTAAATACTCCCCACTATAAGCAGTTGCACTATATGTACACAAGTTATGTAACTATACTAGTTTGTTACTTAGCTACTAACGTATGTAAGTAACTTATATAATGAACCCCTACAAGGCTAACTGTGAATTGTATATTTGATTTCAATATTCGTAATTCAAAACTCATGCTGTTTGGGCTAGCCATTCAAACAGAAACAATACTGTGTTAGTTATATAACTAACCACCAGAGTGGGAATGGGGAAATGTGCAATTCAAATCTTGCTTTTAGTGAATAGCTGAGTTAAAACACTTGCTTTTCACAAGAATTGGTGCCAGCAAAATGTCACTACTGGAATATTCACAGATAACGGAGAGCTTTGCAAAAACAGTCAAATCAAAATCCACATGACTATTGAAAGAAAACATTTCCCAATAATGGACTTGAGTTTCCTCTCACATTTGGACAATTGCCTGATCCAAAGGTCATTGAAGTGAATGGGAGTTTTTCCATTCCCTGCTCTCGGCTGTGGTTCAGGCACTAAATCAAGAATAACTCAATTCAAGTCAGTGTGGTGACACTGATTTTACACCAGAGTGAGAGCAGGATCAGGCCCATGCACTGTCTCAAATCTAGTAACACTTGAGTTTGAACTCTTAGGGATTTGGTTCAGAGGGGGGAAATCTACACAAACAGAGACAAGAATGCACCAGGTGCTGGAGATTTCCATGGCAATAACTCCCAAATCTGTCATAACATATCATTTTTTAAAAATTGACCCTCATCACTCTCACAACCTAGTCCAGTTCTGCTCTCTGACTGGACACCAGTCCGTTGTGATGGGATCCCATGTGCTGCTAAGCTCTCTTGGTTTGAGGAGTGATTGTTTGCTGTCCTAGCTCTGGGTTACTCCCCAGGTGCAGATCCCGTGTCTGACAGCCCTCTTTGCAATGGGACCCCACAGTCTGAATATCTAGACCCCAAAACCAGTGTCACAGCCCTCCCAAGCTCCCCAGTTGCTTAAACACATTCCCTCCTTAGTCCCATTGGCTGTGTGAGCTCTGGTTTCCTGGTTGCACGCTTCAGGGACAACGTGGCAGAAAAACAAGGGAAACAGGCTCAGCAAAGGAATTTCTTAAACACACACACATTTGGCTCATAAAATGCACAAAACAATTACAGATCTATGGAAAACAACAAACTCCTGGGTGTAACCCCTCGCCCCCCAGTCTAGTCTCACTCTTTTGTGATCCTCTGGGTTTTATCCAAGGCTTTAGCTAAGATCCATCCTGTCTTCGCCCCTCCTTCTGGGATAAACTGCATCTTGGGGCCATATACTACTGAAGGGGGAGGAAAGTCCAGCCCCTTCACCCCCCTTGCTGTGAAGACAGCCTATTCAGAGGCAAAGGAAAAGGCTCTGGCTGGTAGTAACCCTATTGTTTCATCCAGGGAGGGCCATTCAATGCAGAGGACCCCTTGATTGGTTTGTCACACTCTTCTAGACAGAGCTTCTCACTAGTGTTAAATATCTGCTACCGAATGGATGATCTAATTCACAGTGCCAGTTACAATTACAAACAGGATCTCATAAAGTCAAATGGAAATCACCAACAGGACACATATATAATATTCCCCAAACTATCTCAGTCACTATCAGAGTTCTCCAACACACACTGGAAAACAATCTGATAAGAAGGAACTGTATTATCAGTGGTTGCATTTTCGAATATTGCAAAAGATTCTCTTTCTAGATTAAAATTTTACTGCACTGGGTTATGTAGACTTATCACAAGAGGACAAATTCTGCGCTCCTTTCTCAGTTTGTACTCTGTCCTTATTCAGGGAAACGCTTGATTTTTTTTTTAAAATCATGATTGGATGTTTTTCTAAAAGCTATGATCTAATTCAAACGGGAATTATTTCAGGGAAGTTATATGGCCTGTGCCGGGGGTGGCCAAACCATGGCTCGTGAGCCGCATGCAGCTCGTTTACAGTTAAAGTGCAGCTTTCGGAGCCCCCATTGCTCACCCCCTCCCCCCATTCTATGTCCACCAAACTGTTTGGGGGAGCTTGGGGCTTCTGCCACAGGATGGTTGGGCTAAGGGCTTCTGCTCAGTAGGGAGGGGGTCTCGGGACTTCAGCCGCACAGGAGTGGGGCTGAAGCCCCGAGCCCTGGCAGGTGTGCCCTGTGACCCCCTGCCCCGGATGGCAGAAGCCCCTAGTCCCACCCCCCAACCCCAGCAGGGCTGAAGCCCCGAGCCCTGGCAGGCATGGCTTGCCTCTCGAACTTCTGAAGATTGTTATATGTGGCGCAGAGGGTCAGTAAATTTGCCCATCTGGCCTGTGCTATACAAGTCAGAATAGATGATCACCGTGGTTCCTTCCAGCATTAGAATCTCTTAATTAAATCAATCTGGTAAAATACCAGAGAGAGTTTCAGGATTTACCCCACTGATCTTGATTAGAATTAGTCTCCTGGCATGAAGAATAGTTCCTACCTTCCATTCCCCATTAGAATCAAGAGAGTGATGAGGTTTCTGCTGCCCCTTATGTTTCTGATCTCCTTTCTTTATGTGAAGAGAGGGAGACTGAAGTAAATGAAACTGAAACTAAAGTGCTCAGCAAGCAGACAAGTGGAAACCTGGTTGGCTTTCTAGTCAATTGCACAAAGGAAGAATTTCAGACAATCCATCAAAATGATTCTCCTCACGAATGAGACTGAGACCTTTATTGACAATAAAAGTGCCCCAGCTAGGGGCAGCAACCCCAAAGAGGCTCATAGTGTACACCACAACGATACCAGCCTGCTCTGCAGAACATATTGTAGGGGATAATCCAGCATCCCCACACCAATAATCCAGGTTATGGGGGCGGGTAGGAGGGAGAGCTGGATATACCAGGTCCTGGCGCCACATTGAAGGGCTCATTGTAAATACACACACAGAGAGATCTTTTAGAGTAACTGGATCTAATAGATTATTTCCATCTCTTATCTTTGACTCTGAGACTACTTTAAAATCATTTATACTCTGAAATGAGACCCTGTAAAAGGTCACTGTAGGCTTCAGAACTGTTTTTTTTCAAGGATTCCAGTGCAAATGTAAGAACTTCAGAATGGCCATACTGGGTCAGACCAATGCTCCATCTAGCTCAGTATCCTGTCTTCTGATAGTGGTCACTGTCAGATGCTTCAAAGGGAATGAACAGAATAAGGTCTTGTCTCCACTGCCACTTTACAGCGCTGAAACTTTCTCGCTCAGGGGTTTGAAAAAAATGCTCTGAAGTGGCAGTGTAAATAGTTCACCAGAGCTGGGAGCACGGCTGCCAGTGCTGGTGAATTATACCCCTTGTGGAGGTGGTTTATTTCAGTGCTGGGAGAGCTCTCAGGCAGTCAGAGGATTAGGGACTCCCAGAGCATGGAGTCGCATCCCTGACTATCTTGGCTAATAGCCATTGATGGATTTATCCTCCCATGAATTTATCTGCTTCTTTTTTTAATCCAATTATACTTTTGGCCTTCACAACATCCCCTGGCAATGAGTTCCACATGTTGACTGTGCCTTGTGTGAAGAAATACTTCCTTTTGTTTGTTTTAAACCTGCTGCCTATTAATTTCATTGGGTGACCCCTGGTTCTTGTGTATGTGAACAGGTAACTAACACGTCCATATTCACTTTCCCCATACCATTCATGATTTTATAGACCTCTATCATTTCTCCCCTTAGTCACCTCTTTTCCAAACTGAACAATTCCAGATGGAAGCTGTTCCATATCCTTAATCATTTTTGTTGCCCTTCTTTGTACATTTTCCATTTCTAATATCTTTTTCAAGATGGGGAAACCAGAACTGCGCACAGGTATGGGAGAACCATGGATTTATATACTGGCACCATGGATTTATATATGTTCAATTTATAAGTAAGACATATGTGGTGTGTTTATAAACTTTCAACCTGCAAACTCATCCTGCCTTGTGTAATGTTTCCCACTCTCATCACTTTATCATTAATCGCCTGCTGTTTGGTATTTTTTATTAAGGCTCCAGCTCCTGGACTCATGGGATTACAGGAGAATCTCCGCTTTCATTTTTTAAAAAGTAAGTTTCTAGCCCTTCGATTTGCAGAGATATAAATAAAATAAAAATAAAATGGAGATATGCCTATCTCATAGAGCTGGAACGACCTTGAAAGGTCATCGAGTCCAGTCCCCTGCCTTCACTAGCAGGACCAAGTACTGTCCCCTGACAGATTTTTTTGCCCCAGATCCCTAAATGGCCCCCTCAAGGATTGAACTTAAAACCCTGGGTTTAGCAGGCCAATGCTCAAACCACTGCGCTATCCCTTCACATTCACATTGTGTAGTTACCCCTTCACATACACAAGAACCAGGGGTCACCCAATGACGTAAATATGCTTGAAATCTTTTGTGAGAAAGAAAAGCTTAAAGGCTCAAAAAGCAGAAGCAACATAAAAAGAATCCAGATGTTTTAACTTTTTTTAATCAAAGCTTTTTGAGCCAATTTCATGATTTTGGGGTCCTGATATGAGTTTTGAACAGTTGGTATTGGCAAGACTGAGGCCAGACTCTCAGCTGGCGTAACCCCTCCTTGTCTCGGTGTAGGGGCTATTACAGGGTGGGCACGTGATGTGCTGCAGATGTCTTGACCAGTGGCATGGCTGGCTCCTTGGGAGCTGTTATTCACCAGCCCAAGGGCTGGTCTACACTACACCCTCCTGTCGAACTAAGATACGCAACTTCAGCTACGTTAATAACGTAGCTGAAGTCGAAGTCTCTTAGTTCGAATTTACCTGTGGTCCACACGCGGCGCGCAGGCTCCCCTGTCGACTCCGCCTGCTCCGTTTGTGGAGCAGGATTACCAGCGTCGACGGGGAGCACTTCCTGGTTTGATTTATCGCGTCTAGACAAGACGCGATAAATCGAACCCAGAAGATCGATTGGACTCCTCCGACGTGACGGGTGAGTATAGACATACCTCAAGTTAAAGCAGCGCAGAGGCTGTTTTAACATATGACCGAGGGGATGATTCAGCCTGTAATAGCTCCCAGGATCAGGGTACCAGAAAGCTAAGCTCCCCATCTAGGTGGGCCATAGCAGTGCTTGGTGCTCCTGGGGATCTGGTCCTGAATTAAACTAGGTTCTTTCTTTTCCATCATTACCAATAATAACAATTTTGGCTAGCAAAATTCTATTCTTTTGTATGTATATACCATTCTGTACAATTCCATTGTTTTCAACTTCTGCTCTGTGCCATCTGTGCAGCCCAAATGTCTTTAAATGCATGGACGTGAGAAGTAAAGGGAAAAGTCGGCATTCCTTGCCACCATCATAGTTCCTACAATGCTCTTGATAATGCATTCCAGTACTTGATAAGGCTTTCACTTCAGTCACCAAAAACCCCTGCCATGTGATTGTTCGGGCCCCAGGGCTCACAGATGCAAAAGGTGGTGGTGGTGGAGAGTCCATAAAGCAATTCTTTAGTGAGCTCATCCCTGACTCATCTCTGGGTTGGAAATTTCCCCTTCTCCATTGTCTTGTAAACTGGTTTCTTCCTACTGTATTGAGAATCAAGGTTGTTCCTTTAGATACTTTGCTTTTTAATGGGTATCAATGGACCACTCTCTCCCCTAAAGGCTGTAGCTGTTGCTATGGGCGAAACTCAGGCTGTGTACACATACAGTTTAGGTCGGCATAAGTTATGTTGCTCAGGGGCATGAATAAGCCACCCCCCCCGAGCGATGTAAGTTACACTGACCTAAGCACCAGTGTGAACAATGTTATATCAGCAGGAGAGCTTCTCCTGCCGACATAGCTCCACCGCTTGCAGTAGTTGGAAGAATTAAGTCGATGGGAGAGCTCTCTCTCATTGGCTTAGAGCATCTGCACTAGCAATGCTACAACAGCGAAGCTGCACCATTGTAAACTCTGTAGCATAGCCATAGTCTCAGTAAGGATTGATGGCTCTTCTTAGCGTGGGATTTGACCCAGCCAGGTGGGAGTTATGTAACATACATGTACAGATATTACCAGGGCCGTCCCTAGCTATTCTGGGGCCCTACACAGCCCCCCCCCCCCCCGCCAAGGGGAGGCAGGCCTCCATGGGGGGGGGCGAGGCTGGTCTGGCGCGGCTGCAGTCCTTTGGGGAGTGGGAGCAGGGCTGGGGTACAGCAGGGGTGGGAAGAGGAGGGGCTGGGGTGGAGCGGGGGGGGCCATGGGGAAGAGGAGGGGCAGGGTCTGGAGCAGCACACAGCTGCGCAGGGCACCAGGAAATGTGGTGCCCCAAATTTCCTGGTGCCCTACGCAGCTGCGTACTTTGCGTATGGGTCGGGATGGCCCTGGATATTACTCTTAACATGAGAGAGGCAGAATTAGTATATGAGTATTAGAATCATCCATTCACCAGCATTTAGGAAAGTCCAAATACTACATATTTTAGTGCAATTTTAATAACATTCCACCAGCATTAAGTCTGACAGACTCTCAGTTGATATGTAGGCCTCAAGTTGGCCTAAGCCTGCAGCATCACACCATCTTCCTTTTTGGCTTCCAGGTTGGCTGAGAGTCTTTGACTCTTGCTCTGGGTTTAAATGACCTAATAAGAATGCCAGAAGAGAAATAAATTATTGGTATTTAATGAATAATTGTCTTCATTCCCCTGCCTGACCGTTTAGCTACATAGCCATTTGTTTTCTAATATATATTAACACAAATGAAAACTTTGTTGAACAATAGTTAATTCTGCACGAGACAAAAGCTTGAAGCACGGAAAGGGGAAAAGCTCCAGTATTCATCTCCACCTTCACATCACTGTTGATAACACACTGCAACACTCCATCTCCAACAATGGATTGGATCCACAACCCAGATGAGACGCGATAAATCGATCCCAGAAGATCGATCTCTACCCGCCGAATTGGGCGGGTAGTGTGGACTAGCCCTTAGCCAGTCCCTGCCTAATCAACCTGAGTGCCCTTGGCTCATCATGAGGACTTGACAGTATTCAAAAGTTGCACCAGTTTATTTAAATGGTATGAAGACACCTTTCCTCATAGTGTGGACGCACCCAGTGATGCCATCCTAGACACAGGATTTGTCCACTTCTCCGGCAGACATTTCTGTATTTTTTCCCTACACGTGAAAAGCCCTTTCTGAGCGTGCCCACAATGCCAATTAATTCTTCAGTCAAATCCCTCCTTGAAGACTCACTGCTATCATGATGATAACTGGAAACTAGCCAGCTATCCTGCCAGGGTAACAGAGCTATTAGGGATAGCAGATGTATCGCTTTGATAATGCAAAATAAAAATGGAACTCCTTTCGGTTACAGATATTTTTGTACTCTCAGGACATCACAGTCTGGCCTCTTGAAATTGCACAGCTGGATCTTCTGAACTACACTGAGTTCCATGCAATCTAAATGCCAAATGAGGCAGGGGTCTTGCTGAAATAGTTGTATGTACTTAATGCAGTTAAAGTCTTTGGGCATTATTGTCCAAAACATTGGAAATATGTCTTCACCCACTGTAACAGCTGTTGTGTTATTCTCTTGTGAAAAACAAAATGAGAAAGAGATATGACTTAGCATGTCCTGAAGATTGTAAACCCAGATTCTGTGGCTGAAAACAAGATTGCTAAACACTCCAGAGATTGCTGACAAGTTGATTCTCCTTACTCTTTTTGAATTAATAATAATTTTTCTCACTATATCCTCTGTTTGATTCATGCTGCTGTACTCTTCCTTTGTGATAACAAACTGTGCAAATAACTCATCTAAAACATTATCAGGAGCTCTTTGGAGAATTTTGATTAACTCTTTGCGTTTGAGTATAACTGAGTGTTTATCATTAGTGGCTGATTCTTTCAAATCACTTGCAATCTGCAGTAATTAAAAAAATGGTTTTTCCTAAGCTGCAAGAAAAGTAGGTTTTGTGAAGCCTGGTCTCCATACAGTATTTGTACCAATTGCACTGTCACTTAGGGAGTAATTTTTTTACTGATATAGTTAAATTGGTACAATTGTTAGTATGGATGCAGTTATACCAGTATAGAGGTGCTTTACACCAGTATAGCTGAGGCCCCTAAATTTACAAGTATAAACTATAATGGTATAAGCACTGTGATACAGCATGGCCAGAAGGCAGCAGGAGAGTGATCTAGTATGAGGAGAAGCCTTATTCCCTGTAGATTAATTAAAAGCACCTGAAGCCAATTAGAGCACCTTTACACTAAGCCTATGTCTACACTACCGTAGTAAGTCGTAATGAGCTACGCAACTCCAGCTACGTGACTAATGTAGCTGGAGTCGACGTACCTTAGGTCGAGTTACCGCGGGGTCTACACCGTGGGGGGTCAATAGTCTCCCATCGACTTACCTTACTCTTCTCGTCTGGGGTAGAGTAGAGGGGTCAACTGGAGAGCGATCTGCAGTCGATTTGGCAGGTCTTCACTAGACCCGCTAAATTGACTGCCAGTGGATCGATCTCAAAGTGTCGATCCTCTCCAGAGTGTAGACATAGCCTAATATAACTGCATTTGTTCTGTGGGTTGTACCTATATAACTAGTCTCGTTTCAGACCAATATAGCTAAATATATACACAATCTGCATAGACAAGCTCTTAGATTCAGTTTAGTAGGCAGCAACCTTGGACAGTGTGCTCTCCATTATCAAGTGATCACAAGTTAAACAACTCAACTTCCCTGTTTCCTTTTGCTAGTGGAACAGTTCTCTGATAGTTACATTTGTCAATACTGAGCCATTTCATTTTATAGGGGTTCATGCCAGTTGTCCTTAGGTGTTAGCCAATGCTGGAAAGGAAGCATGGACTGCTGATGCTGCTGGTCGTGGTGGGACATCCTACCTTCTAGGCTTGAAGTGTAAACAGACACTCCAGCTGCCCTCCTCCCCCTCACCCCAGGACCCCCAAACAGCATCACAATTGCTCTGGAATTGCCACTCCCTCCACTGTCCTTTTCCTTTCCAGGACATGGACCGAGTGGCTACCTGTTTTACCAGTTGGCTATCAGGCTGACTATTCTAATCACTACCAGCTCCCATCCCTGGAGCCCCCAGCTCCTGCCCTCCCCATGCAACTGTTTCTGGGCACCGCAGCCTCATGCTGCCCCTGTGCCTCCAGCATCTGTGTGGGGCAGCTTCCTCCTGCCACCACCTGGGGCCCTGCCTGCTGTGGAGCTGGGCACAACCCCCGCCCGCACCCTGCAGCCTGGGCTCCCAAAAGAGGCACAGCCCTGCCCAGGGTCTGCATCTACTGAGCCCTTTATAGCCCCCCCAGCATCCAGGATGGTCCCTGATTGGCTGCTCTCCAGCCTCTCCTAGGCAAATGAGCCCCCACCCCGACTCCTCGAGGCTAATGAGGGCCTAGGTGCCCTGAAGGGGGCGGAGCTCGGCATGAGGTGACAATTAAACCAATACAATGGGGAGCAGGGGGGACAAAGGCGCAGGGAGTTCAGGCGGAGGGGTAAACAACAGGAGGGGGGATTTAGGCAAGGGCCATGGCGGGGGAGGGCACAGTTTACATGGGTAGGGAAGGGGGAATTGCAGAGGATGGAGAGAGGCAGATTTGAGAGAAGGTTGTTGGGAAGGAAAGGGGCAGGGAGTCAAGGGGAAGGGCCCTGTGGGATGGGGGAGGTGGAGAGGGATCAGCGGGGAGAAGACAGTTCAGAAGGGAGTAGATGTGGGGTAGTCAAGAGGAGGTTGGGAAGGAGAGGGGAAAATGTACAGGGGGAAGGAGCAGCTCAGGGTCCGTGAGGGAATTTAGTGAAGGGGTTTTCATGGGGTGGCACTTCTCAGGCCTTTCCCAGGCCCCTGGCAGCTGCCACTCCCCCATCAGCCCCATCTGGGCCCCTCTGCTCTGGGCAGTGAGCTCTCAGGATAGGACTGTTTGCTCTGCAGCCTCAGGCCCCTGTTGATTCCCTGCCCCAGGGGAGCTGCTGCCTTGTCCCCCTCAGGCAGAGCAGTTCTCAGTTTACAGGACGAAGGGGGAAACCGGGGAACAAACATCCATGAAAGGACTGGGTTTCTACCTGCTCCAGGGTCAGGGGGACGTTGCAGCCACTGGAGGTAGGAAGAGACCAGGGGGTTTGGGTCAGTCCCATTCCCTTCCCCTGTGATGCCTCCCAGGGATACCCAGGGCTGTGAGACACTTTGCTACCACGTGCCCTTCGCGTGAGGAAGCCTAGTTGGTGCGTGCCAGAGGGTCACTCCCCAACACAAGCACTCCCCTCTAGGCCTCTACAGGTCTCCCTCTCTCAGTATAGATTAGTGATAAGTACACACCAACCCTCGAGCATCTCTCTGGAGTGTCCAGCCCCTGAACCACCAGACATGCAGAATTACTAGATCTGGTGTTCCCAAACTGCATCTTACCAGTTACACCACACTACACAGCTCCATTTAATACACCGCTCTCACACTTGTTCACACAGAAAGCAAGTATGTTTATTTAACACAGGGATTCAAATGATAACAAGTAGAAAGATTAGAAACCAAGGGTTACATATAAAATAAAATCATGACATGCATACTTGAGCCTAAACTTGATTAATAGGACATTGTCCTATCACAAGAGCAAAAGTTTGCCCCAAATCTTTCCAGTCAGGTTTGGCTGTGATCTTCTATTCATGAGACAAGCGCACAGTCCTCTTGTCTCCTCAGTGGGAAGATGCAGAGTTTCTCTCTTTATCTACAGTTATAGTCCAAACCTCCATTGTGTGCACTTGTAGGATAACTCCCGCTGCTTGTCTTTTCCTATCCAGGACACTCTGCAAGCACTTGATTAACATTTTGCTCAGACTGTAACTGGGTGCCCATTGTGAACCATACAATACTTGGCGTACATGTAGATAGACCGATAAACCTCTCTTGTCTGAAAGAAACCTGTTTTTCACCTTTTCTCACCAATCCCAAGTCACAAACCTTAAGAACATGAGTTCCAGTCTATATACATGTTATCTGTACATAAATTTTGCAATGATTAAGATGACCAGTGTGACACAGGCTTTCAGTAGAGACCTGGCATGACACTCTTTGGTGAACTAGTATATAGATACCAGGCCCAGGGGATCCCTGAAATCCTAACGCACCCCTGTGTCCTCTGCCGGTTGGCACCAAGAAGTCCCTGGGTCACACACCCCCATCTGTGTCCAGGTAACACTTATGCTTCTGACCAGGGGAGACCCCCAGAGTAGAAGAGACTGGGAAAAGGGGAGCAAGGCTCAAGGTGGGGAGGACTGCGTCCCAACCCCCAGGGTCTCATTTACTCTGTAGGGACAGCGCTGCGCTGGTGCTGCAGGAGCCCAGGGTGAGAGCTGGGGTGTCCCCTATGGGTTCAGGCAGGGGGCATTCACTGCAGGGGGTCAGGGTGTTCACAAGGCACTAAGTGCTGTCCAGGGTATTTATTAACCACCCAGGAGAATGGGGGCAAGGGACATATGGGGATTTGCCAATGATTCTGTGTTTTGGGAGGGGGCATTGCGGCAAGGCTCCAGGGAAAGATGATTACTGGGTAGTGCGATGCCCGGGGCTATTTGGTGCAGATGAGCACGAGGGATGGCCCCTGGGGAAAGACACGGAAAAGAGAGTGATACTAAAATACCAGGGGCAGAGATAGCAATAGCCAGAGGGGATTGGGAAGAAAGAGGGGTATTGCCCTGGGTAGACTAGAGGGAGCCACTTCCCCATCCAGCCACCATCTCAGGCTGGCAGTTGAGAAAGGACATGGGTAGGGAGAGCAGAGGGGGTCCTGGGCTGGGGTGACTGCATAGAGTTTGGGCCAGAAATGCTGCTATTGATGATTTTTATCTCTACACATTTCAATCAATGTCTCTGTTTTTCTTTTATTTAATCCTCTTATTTCCTCTAACTATAGAAAATCTTCCTTCTGGGGATAAGGTTTAGCTGCATCCCTTGGGGACTGTTCCGGCAACTCCAAAGAGACCTTCTATTACCTGTGGTAACTATGGCCAACCCAACATTCCATAACAGATAAAAAGTATCTTTTCCCCAATTTTTATCCCATTTTCACATCCCATTCCCTTAACTTCTTGTCAGTCTTCGACACACTCTAATAGTAAGTGGCTGAACTTGGGGTCTGGGGAAGGTCTAACATGATCCTGGATCCATAGGCTCCGACTCTGTGGGAGTTGGGGTGGGAACTTTGGGGAAGGGGGTGGAATGGGGGTGGGGCAGGGGTTGGAAGAGGCGGGGCAGGGGTGGGGCATCAGGGAAGGGGTGGAGTGGGGGCGTGGCCGGGGGCAGAGGGGGATCGAGCACCCACTGGGCAGAGGGGAAGTCGGTGCCTATGCTGAGATGTATAAACAAAGAAGTATTAAGGAGGATTAGGGAGATATTACTTCTGTATATGCCAATGGTGAGATCGTTACTGGGATGGTGTGTCCAGTTCTGGTGTCCATAGTTTAAAAAAAGTGTGTTGGAAAATTGGAGAGGTTTCAGAGAAGATCTGCAAGAATGATTCATGGTTTGAAAAAACCTGCTTTATACTGAGAGACTTGGAGCTCAATGCATTTACTTAACAAAGAGACGGCTGATCATAGTCTATAACTACTAAGGAAGAAAATAACAGATAGTAGAGGCCTCTTGAGTCTAGCAAACAAATGTAGAACAAGATCCAATGTCTGGAAATTGAAGTTAAATTTATTTTTAATTGAAAATAAAATTCAGCTTTTACAGTCAGGGTAACTGACCTGGAACAGCTTCCGAAGTGAATTGGTAAATTCATCTTTAAATTGCAATCGGATTTCCTTCTAAAATATCTGCTCTTCTTAGTTGAACCACAAATTACTTGGTTTGATATGAGCTGTTTCTTACCAATTATGGATGAATAATTTCCTCCACAGCAGGAATTATTGGACGGCATTCTCTGGCCAGGTGTTATGCCGAAAGCCAGACTAGTAGATGATTATTGTGGTTGCTGCTGGCCTTGAAATCTAATAATTTGTTAGGAAGAAACTTCTGTTGTTCCACAACTGTCCATTCAGGGTTCCTTGAACCTTCTTATGGAGTATCTGATATTGGCCACTCTCAGAGACAGGACAGTAGACTAAATGGTCCTCTCTGCTCTGGTCAAGTGTGGCAGTTCTTATGCTCCTAGCAGTAATTGTACAGCAGCCGCTCCGTAATCGTATCATAAGTCGTCATGTGACATGAAAAGTCAGAAACCTTTCAGTTCCACTTAGAAGCTGTGAAATGAACATGAAGTTCTGAGACTTACAAAATATTCTGTATTGTATTTTTTTTTAATATGCCATTTTTTAAAAGTAAGGAAAGTTTAAAATATTTAAACATATTTGCATTCCATTTCAACAGGCTCTCACCATGTTTTTATTTCATGTTAAAGACTTCTTTTAGGCTTCCTGTGCCCGTGTTTCAGTTATTTTTCCCCAGTCTCTCGGGAGATCTGCTGGGTTAGCATTATAACGTTTAGCTAACTGGTGATTGAACTTCTGAAAAATAAACTTCCAGTAATCAGAAGCCTCAATGCTCAGATCTGGCTGAATGCGCCAGTCTGGGTAATAGATGTGATAATCTTTGTAGGGATGACATTTCCCTTTTGTGTTTGAATTTCGGAATGAGTTCTCAGAAACCACTTCAGATGAGCATATATCATAGGCAAGCTTTTGTGTATCAAGATACCTGTAACTGCATAATCCTTGTGGCCGATGCACAGATGCAAAATGCTCCTTGTGGTCACTGCCTCCTGCTTCACAGGGGACTTTACAGAATGGACACTGCTTCCCACAGCCAAACACTCGCTTGAAGATCTCATCTTGGGGTTTTAATGACAGATTGGAGAGTTTGGTCTGAATATCCAAACCACCAAATTGGGGTAAGATTTCTTGTTCCAGATCCAGAAGAAAGGCTTGAATATTAGCACAAAACTGGCCTGGTTTTGCTGTGTTTTTAAACTGTATCCCAAATAAGCTGCCGATGATGCTGGTGGGAGAATGATAAAGAAAGAAGGTTGGTATTCTATTATTAGGAACATGGAATTAGGCGAGAATGCTTGAATCCATGATAAATAAAGGTGTAAAATCAACATTGTGTTGGTGTAGGAAAAGGTAATGCGTTATACAAAGAGTTTATCCCGCTGTCTCACTTTAAATTATTTCCAACCCTCGTGAATTGTTGCTCTGGGGAGAACTTTTCTGCAAAAAGTCACAAATGAACATTATACCGAATCAACATCCAGTGACTACAAAGCAAAGAATTGTATTAATTTTATTCTGATTTTTGTATACGTTTATTTGCTCTTAATACAATGACGAATTTTCAACAGCATTAACGAAGTACACAAAGCTAGTTTGCTAGTAGAAATTAGTAACTGCTTCTTAATGTATGCATAGCACTGTGGCCCCTGGATTAATGAACAGGAATGTAGTACAAGAAAAAAAAAACCCTTCATGTTTGAAGTAACCAGCTTTCAACATTTCTTCCCAGCCCCAACACACTTCTTATCAAATTAATAATAATGACAACAATCATTTGCCCTTCTTTAATCGTTTCTATCAGAGAATCTCTGAACACTTTATGAACATTATGTTCCATTCTATGCATCCAACGAAGTGGATTGTAGTCCCCGAAAGCTTATGCTGAAATAAATTTGTTAGTCTCAAAGGTGCCACAAGTATTCCTTTTCTTATTATTGAATTAGGCATTATCACTCCCTGAGAGGTGGGTTGGATTCATTATCACCTATTTAACAAATGACAACCTGAGGCATAAAGAGGTGAAGAGAAATTACCCAAAGTAACACAGCAAGTCAGTGGCAGAGCTAAGAATAGACCCCAGGAATCACTATTCCCAGTACCTCTGGCCCACTAGCCAACATTCCTGTGACGGGTTGGGATCACAGAGACCTACTTGGTGCCGCCAGCTGGTGTGCCAAGGCTACTTCTGCCCCTGCTTCCAGGCCTTTTCCAGCTTGGGACTCCCGAATCCTGTCTGTTTTGAGCCAGATTCCCCTGATCTGCTGCAAACACAGACCCTCAGGTCCGAACCAAGTCCACTAACAACTGTAAGGCTCCTGGAAGCGCTCTTGCCTTTGACACCCAGGTGCTCAACTCCCAAGGAGGACCAAACCCTTAATAAATCCGTTTTACCCTGTATAAAGCTTATACAGGGTAAACTCATAAATAGTTCGCCTTCTATTTCAAAGATAGAAAGATATGCACAACTGTTTGCCTCCCTAGGTAACAACTCGTACTCCTGGAAACTTAATAAGTAAAAAGTGATTTTAATAAGTAGAGAAAGTAAGATTTAAGTGATTCCAAGTAGTGACAGACAGAACAAATTGAATTACTAAGTAAAATAAGCGACAAAGGGTCCTGTGGCACCTTATAGACTAACAGAGGTATTGAAGTTGATGGATTTCAAATCCATCAACTTCAATACCTCTGTTAGTCTATAAGGTGCCACAGGACCCTTTGTCGCTTCTGCAGATCCAGACTAACACGGCTACCCCTCTGATACTTAAGTAAAATAAAATAAAACACGCAGGTCTATGTCTAATCAAACTTCACACAGATATAAAAACCTCAACAGCTCCAGTTTTCTTCCTTTCACAGACTGTAAAACTTCTAGCCTGGGTCCAGCAGTCGCTCACACCCCCTATTGTCTCTGTCCTTTGTTCAGTCACTCTCAGGTATGTCCTTGGGGGGTGGAGAGCCTCTTTCTTTAGCCAGCTGAAGACCAAAATGGAGGGGTTTCCCAGGGGTTTAAATACACTTTCTCCTCTGGGTGGACACCCCTCCCTCTCCCTGTGTAGCATCCAGTTACAAAATGGAGTTGGGGGTCACATGGACAAGTCACATGTCCATGCACAACTCAGTTCCTTCTCAGCCAAGCCACTTTCCTGGCAAAGCTCAGATGTGGATTGGTGTCTGCAAGTTCTATTGTCTGTTAAGTGTTTCTTGACTGGGCACTTAACCTGCACATTCCTTTCTCAAGAAATAAAACCAATATTCATAACTTCAACTACAACAATGATACATGCATATAAATGGGAGGAATAAATTCAGTAGGTCATAACTTTCACAGAGTTGTGTTACATGGCACATGTAGCATAACACATAGTCCAGTTACACATATACATTTATAAGCATCTCCCCATAAGGTTTTATGGGGTACACAGTCACAATTCCCATCTAGGAACAGAACCTATGTAGCCTAGTCTTTAGCCATCAAGACCATCCATCCCCTGACAGACAGGAGAGAGAGGATGAGGTGCAAGAAGGATGAGCCCCTTCTTGTTAGACTTCTTTTAGAATCCTAGTTCTTTTCATTGGATTATTCTCAGCACTGGAACCCTGAGCTGCTCTACAACCCAACCCCTAGATCAGGGGTGGCCAACCTGTGGCTCCGGAGCCACATGCGGCTCTTCAGAGGTTAATATGTGGCTCTTTGCAAAGGTGCTGACTCCGAGGCTGGAGCTACAGATGCTAACTTTCCAATGTGCTGTGGGGTGCTCACTGCTCAACCCCCTGCTCTGCCCTAGGGCCTGCCACCACTCCATCCCTTCCCCCATGGCCCCTGCCCCTTCCCCCGGGCCTGCCATGCCCTTGCTCCTCCCCCCTCCCCACCAGAGCCTCCTGCACACTGCAAAACAGCTGATTGCGGTGGGTGGGAGGCCTGGGGAGGGAGGGGGAGGAGCTGATTGGCAGGGCTGCCAGTGGGCCGGAGGCGCTGGGGGCTGGAGGTGGGTAGTGGATGGGGAGGGTGGGGACTGTTGCCATATTACTGTGGCTCTTTGGGAATGTTCATTGGTAAATTCTGGCTCCTTCTCAGGCTCAGGTTGGCTACCCCTGCTCTAGATGGTGTGTTCCACCAGTTACTTTGCGGAGTGTAGTCATCAGGAACATGGTAGTGGGGGAAGTGAGTAGATGGCATAAGGAAAAGGGAGCAAAGATGAGGGGACAGACCACAGGTGGAGGGTGTCCCAATTCTAATGGGGGCCAGAAATGCAGATAACCCTTTATCTGGAATGACACTGTCCAGCTTTTCTAATAAAACAGATTTTGTTGGGCAAAATACAGTTATATAGTATGGTGTATTCTACCCTGAGATTAGTTGCCTGGGTCAAGGTATTGATACTTGAATTAGTAGGAAAGTTGACCTGTCTTGGAAGTGTTTTAATTGGTTATTGGATGTCACCTTGGCTCTGGTGAAATGTATCTGTGGTTTGAGCATTCAGAAACCTAAGACTTGATTTTCTAAGAAATAAAAAAAAAAGATTTTCATTCTGAAGTTAAGAATGGTGCCTGATAGCTTCATAGATGAAATTACATATTTGTTTGAAGTTGGGTTTTTTTCACGTCTGTTTTTAAATCAAAAGAATGTTGATTTTCCTATCTGATCATATGTATATCCCATTTAAGCAGATTGTCTGCATGTTTATTTCATAGTAAATGCTTCCTTTAGGCTCTCCAGAGCCTGTTCTTTGGTTATTTTTTGCCAGTCTGCTGGGAGATCAGCTGGTTTAGCACCATACTCCTTAGCAAACTGTTGATTGAACTCCTTAAAAACAAATTTCCAGTAATCAGAAGCAGTAATGCTAGGATCTGGCTGAATGCGCCAGTACGGGTAATATTGACGATACTCTTTATAAGGATGATCCTTCCAATCTGTGTCTGAATTTCTAAATGTAGTGTTGGAAACCACATCAGAAGAACATAGAGAATAGGTAAGCTTTTCTGTTACCAGATTTTGGTATCTTCCTAACCCTTGAGGACGATGTACTGATGCAAAGTGCTCTTTATGATCCCCTCCTCCTGCTTCGCAGGGGACTTTACAGAAGGGACACTGCTTCCCACAGCCAAACACTTGCTTGAAGATTTCATCCTGAGGCTTCAGTGGCAGACTGGAGAGCTTTGATTTAATTTCCAAATCTTTCAATTCAGCTAGTATTTGTTGCTGCAGATCAGGAAGGAAGGTTTGAATAAAAGTAGAAAATTGATCTGGATCTGCTGTGTTTTTAAACTGTATCCCCAACAAGCTATCCTTGGAAATGACGAGGTCCTTCTGCAGCACTTTACAAAAGTTGTTTAGAAAGGCTGAGACTGTCTTAACACTTTCATCTTTGGCTTTCTCTAGAGCGTCCCTGACTTTCTTTATTATCGTAGATAGAATTTCTTCCTCCAGATCTTCCAAATCTGCATCCTCTCTGTAGTAATCTAATATGTGTCTCCATATCCAAGCTTTGACAAACGTTTCATAGTTGATGATGTATTTCACATAGTTGTCGAAATTCCCATCTTCTAACAGCTTCTTCTGCACAGTGAACTGGAAAAAGCTCCGGCTGGCATATTCAATAGACTGTCCGCTGCTGAGAATGTCATCCACTATTTCTAGTCCGAGCCTTTTGCTAACATAATCCATTAAGGCAGGTTTGAGACACTGATCGCATAAATCCCTGGCTCTATTTTGTCGGGCATCTTTTTCCAAGTAGTGGTCTTTAAATATAGAGAAATATTGAGGTTTCAGCTTCTCTAACCGTTGCTGAGGATCATTTTCCTTGAGAAAATCTTCATGCATCTTCTGAAATGCATGAGCGGCTTCCCCCAAAATGTGAAGCTTCAGATCAACTTCAAAGCAAACAGAAGTCTGAAGTTTTTTCACTTCCTCCTGTTGAAGTTTCTCATTGATCAAATGCAACAATTCTCTGCAATAGGTTTCATCATAGTCTGCTTTGGAACAGACTCTCTCTTCAATGTAACTATTACATTGGTCCATCAAGGATTCAGCAAGTTTTTCTGTTTTGTGTGACTGTTTTTTTGTAAACCAATGTTTCTCAGCTGAGGTAAATGAAAAGTCTAAATATTCATTTCTCATTGTGAAAGAGTTAATTCTATAATTCATCAAGCTTCCTGCTTCTTGTATCTTCTGATTGACTGAACTCCCTCTGTTTTCCAGGTCTTTTCTCAGATGAAACTCTATATCTTCATGAATTTCACGTTTCTGTAAACAAATGGGCGATAATTCTGAAAATGTTTCTTTCCACATTTTTTCAAATTCCATTTCCAATTCTTTATTTTCCAACTTACTTTCTTTTCTCCTGCATTGTTCTAAAAGCATGTCCACTTTCCCTTCAATTACTTTCATGTACTCAGCCTGGATATTGGCTATCTTGTGCTGGCCTTTTTTAATGTGAATGGCTTCCTTACATTTCTTAAATGAATAATTTTCCAGTTCATTCTTCAGGCTCTTTGCACTTCTGATAAAATCTTCCCTGTACTTTTCTATCAGATGCAGATTTGCTGCTCTGCTTTCAAAATATTGTTTTAAAAGCTCCAGAATTCTCTGTTCTCCACACAGTAGTTTCTGTTGCATTTCATATTGTGACTTATCAGCTTCTAGTTCATCAGGAGAGAAATTATGAATTGCAGTTTCTTTTTCAGTTATCCAGAGGTGCATTTCCTTGCGGAAATGCCATTCCCACTCAGAATACTTCACAGACAGCTGGTTATAGGCTTCAGCTATGAGGCTGTTTCTAAAGCTGAAGATGAAGTTCTCATGTTTGACAGCATTCCACAGACTCTTCACCCATTCAATAAACTGTGGAATGTCCTTGGGAGTTCTTTTAAGTGAACGGTTCTTTATGAATTCAAACAGATATTTCTTTAACTCATACACTTTTTCACTGTATCCCATATTCACCGGAGCCATGGGAGGGACTCCGTGCCACAGCGCAGGGATGTACCAATTGTGTTTTTCCAGATCATACTCCATGATATCAGAAAATTTGATTTCCTTGTTTAGTTTTTCCATCTTTGCTGCAGCTTTGGTCATTTCATTCAGCTGCTCCAGGAGGTGTTTCCTGTCCCTCATGTTTTGTTCATGCGCAGACACATCACTGACATTCTGATGCACAAACTGGCAGTTTGGCTTATGCCCTATTTTTTCCATTCTGAGAAATGCATGGACCACAATTTGCAGAATATCTTTCATTTCTGTGGCATTTTCCATGGCCATGTTAACAATGGTTATGTCGCTTAACCCAATCACCAGTGTGGCCAGCTCATTGTCATGTTGATAACTGTCCTCCAGCTTGGCCAATTCAGGGGCTTTCAAGCCTTCTGTGTCTATCACCAGGATGAAATCACAACCCAGTTCTTTTTTTAAGGTCTCTGTAACTTGAATGAGCAACATGAAGGCTCCTCGCGTACATCGTCCACTGCTCACTGCAAACTGCAGGCCGAACATGGTGTTGAGAAGGGTGGATTTCCCTGTGCTCTGCACTCCCAGCACCGTTAGAACGAGCATTTTGGACCTTCCTCTCAGCTTGACATGGAGCTGAGTCAGAACATCTGTCACCCACTGCAGCGGGATATTGGATGCATCTCCATCGATCAGCTCAATAGGAAATCCTTCCAGCATCAGGTCAGCTGCTATGCCTGGGAGGTGGGTGAATTGCCTTCCACTTTTTAGAATTTTGCCTTCTTTAACCATCGAGCATTCAGCCTCATAAAACTGCCCCAACTCACGCATGAAATGCTCAACCCCTAAAGAAGTGGAAGAGATTAATTTATCTAGTTCTGCCAACTGTTTGGGGTCATCACCTAAAGACTTGCATTTCTCTTTGTATTCAGCCCGTAGTTTAGAAAGATTCCCCCTAGCAATGTAGTCCAGCTGAAATTTCATCCATTTCAGGAAATAATGTTTTTCTACTAGAAGTAGATGTTGTATTGCATTAATGAATTTAGTCAAACCATCAGTAAGGTCACATTTATTCTGTTGTTTACGCAATTCCAACATCTTATCTTTCAGCTGAGATTTATATTTCTCAGCAGGGATATCCCCCTGCCTTCTCATTCGGCACATTTCTTTTTCCACTTTAGCCAGGCTTTTCCATAAATCCCCTTGGAGCCTCAGCATTTCTTGTTTGTAATATGCCACATCCTTTATTTCTGTGGTGATTGCTTTAACGCAGTTGCTTGCAGTCTGCCATTCCACACGGTCTTCATCTATTTGGATTCCTAGTTCACGGGCTGTCACAGCCATGTCTTCTATACCTATCATCTTGGGAGAAGAGTTCATTATGCTTTGTATGGTGGACTGCAGCTTTTCCACAAATTTTGCTTTATTTGTGCTGCTGTCTTTCATCAGCATATGTGAATTTTTCAGTTTCAGCACAGGGGCTAATTTGTTAAGGAATGCCAGAGTTTCACTGGATTTCCCAGCCTGGCGGTTGAGAATGAAGTAGTATTTAGTTGTGGATTCTTTCAACGATGATAAGAGCGTGTATTCTCTTTCAGTGATGTTTTCAGCAAATATGAACACAGCTGAGGAGACCTCTGTTAAAAAGCTGAACTGCAGCCAGTGAGATTCAATGTCTCCACGCAGATTTGTAACTGCCAGAGGTTCTGGGAAAAGATCCAAATTCTTCCTCCCACCGGGGAAAAACCAGGAAATTTCTACCAGCCCATCTGCAATTTCCCGAGGGACATTCCCAGACTCCATGTCTCGTTGGATAAAGAAATCGTGGTGCTGCTGGGAGGGGCTGAGAACCTCACTGAGGAGTTTGGACTTGGAGAAGCTGCAGCTCCCCAGCCGCACAAAGGAAATGGTTGGCATTTTGGTGAGCACCAGGCTCTCCTCTCTGAACCCTCTGCTCTCTGCCAGGGAATGCGGCCTCCACTTCCTCACAATGTCCCTCATGGCCCACAGCATTAGGGTGCACTTGGGGGTGTCGAGGGCAGGTAGCAGCAGAGGCAGGGCAAACTGGCACATGGACATTTTGGACAGGATCTCCTGCTGTAGGAAACTGTCTGAGCAGAGCAGAACAGCACAGAGAACATCAAGTGGATTCATAGAGACTTTAGTGTCAGTGTCACTAACAAAGAACATTTGTTCATTGATACCTTGTTCCTCCTCATCCACCTTGGTTCTTTGATCATGAGGTGTCCCACACCTAAGGTTTGTGCTTCTGGCTGTCACATTCAAAGCCATGACCTTCCTCAGGAAATGCCATGGTAAATCTCTTAATTTCCAAGGAGTCCAGTCCTTTAAACTTCCTGAGTTGATTTCCAGGACATCATTCATCCTGAGCTTTCTGCTTTCATTCTTCTGTAATTTTAACTTGGAGAGAACTTCTCTGAATGCTTTTCTTCTCTCTGTAGAAAAGTGTTAAAATAGGAACATAAATTTCAGAGCTGAAAATATAGGGCTGAATTATCTTATTTGCAAAGGCCACTTGTGCTACCTAGGTGGTGGAAAATGGCCCGAGAGAACCTGTGTAGAATTCCTCCTGAGTGGGAGAACTCTCTACTTGTGGAAAGTTGGCAGAAGTGGCTCCCCCCCACATCCCCACCTCCCTAGCACAGGGAGTCATAAGTGGTGTTGTGGAGTGGAGTGGTACTATATCTGATCCTCCCCTGGCATGATGTTTGTTATAGACCTTGTATCAGTGGCAAAAACTAGCGTAGGCCCCAGGCTGCTCTAACTTCCACAGGTTCTGGGATGCTGAGGATCAGGGAGATGTAACCAGCTCCCTGCACCGGCCACTCCTCACTACCTCTGAGTTGCAGTGGGATGCAGTGGCGAATCAGGGTCATTGTGATTTGTGTGATATTGTTTGGCCATTGTTGATTGTGACACTAGGGTAGTGATGCAAAGCTGTACTTAAGAGGATGGCAATACACAGAAGTGACAGATACATCAAGGAGCTACACTTCTCATACACCTCAATAATTATTTACATTGCTCTGTATTCTTAGTTTTCCCTCTGTTAGTATGTTGCTGTTAACAGTTAATGATGGACACTAGTGTAGGATTTATTTACATGTTCCCAACCTTTCTTCGTTCCTCTCCCATAAAAATGATTTATAGGACATATAGACAACTGCAGCCTCACCGGAGGACAAATCCATGTCTTCCATGATAAAATGTCCTCTCTTCTTTGGAAAGTTGGAGGTCATAATACCACTCACAAATCAGGCCTTCTCACAGCTCACTGCTATATGCAGCTGCCTTTGTGCCTTCTAGTCTGATAATATGTACAGTGCGTTACTAATATATCTATCCTGTCTATAGATTTATACAGTATTCCTCACAGTGGTATCTGAGGACTCCTGCATCTGCTACATTATTAATCCTGGGTTTTTAAATGGAGATGTTCTAAACTACTAAAGATTAGCTAATATAACCAGTACAAAAACACTAAGCATGAAAGTATTCAAAGCCATCATAAATCTAATAGTATTTTTAACAAATAAGATGCAATACTAATAGATTCATAGATTCATAGATTCTAGGGCTGGAAGGGACCTCGAGAGGTCATCGAGTCCAGCCCCTTGCCCTCATGGCAGGACCAATTACTGTCTAGACCATTCCTGAGAGACATTTATCTAGCCTACTCTTAAATATCTCCAGACATGGAGATTCCACAACCGCCCTGGGCAGTTTATTCCAGTGTTTAACCACCCTGACAGTTAGGAACTTTTTCCTAATGTCCAACCTAAACCTCCCTTGCTGCAGTTTAAGCCCATTGCTTCTTGTTCTATCCTCAGAGGCTAAGATGAACAAGTTTTCTCCCTCCTCCTTATGACACCCTTTTAGATACCTGAAGACCGCTATCATGTCCCCTCTCAGTCTTCTCTTTTCCAAACTAAACAAACCCAATTCCTTCAGCCTTCCTTCATAGGTCATGTTCTCTAGATCCTTAATCATTCTTGTTGCTCTTCTCTGGACCCTCTCCAATTTCTTCACATCTTTCTTGAAATGCGGTGCCCAGAACCGGACACAATACTCCAGTTGAGGCCTAACCAGTGCAGAGTAGAGCGGAAGAATGACTTCTCGTGTCTTGCTCACCAAACACCTGTTAATGCAGCCCAGAATCATGTTTGCTTTTTTTGCAACAGCATCACACTGTTGACTCATATTTAGCTTGTGGTCCACTATAACCCCTAGATCCCTTTCTGCTGTACTCCTTCCTAGACAGTCTCCTCCCATTCTGTATGTGTGAAACTGATTGTTCCTACCTAAGTGGAGCACTTTGCATTTGTCCTTATTAAACTTCATCCTGTTTACCTCTGACCATTTCTCCAATTTGTCCAGATCATTTTGAATTATGACCCTATCCTCCAAAGCAGTTGCAATCCCTCCCAGTTTGGTATCATCTGCAAACTTAATAAGCGTACTTTCTATGCCAATATCCAAGTCGTTGATGAAGATATTGAACAGAGCCGGTCCCAAAACAGACCCTTGCGGAACCCCACTCGTTATACCTTTCCAGCAGGAATGACACATGCACATGGGAAATTATATGAGGACTACCTTTGGGAAGGTCTTTTTGCTTCTGTTCTGGGTCTTGCTGAATAGCAACTTCTTGTTCCTGAATTAAAGAATCTAGGAAGAAATCCAAAGGAAAATATATTGTCACCATTTAATTACTAAGTCTCTATATTTACTGAGTAGCAGAAAAAAACACAGCTGAATGTCCTGAGTGCAGAGGTTGTCAGTGTATCAAGGACCATCAGGCATGTAAAAAACAATTTCATCAACACTCTACTAGAAGGAGATGATCTGAGGATTTGAATTTATCAGACCTTCCTTAGGGGAAAGGTGGAAAGGTGATCTGGGAATTCTCTCTTTTGTGAGACTTAAATTTGGCTGCATAAAACCTTTGTTGTTTGTTTTTTTGTTTTGCTTACAGTAATTTAGAAATGAGGCTGAAAGAAGCCTTTTCAAACTCTTAATTTTAATTTAACTGTGTCGGAGTTCTTGCTTTGATTGGACTATGAGATCATTACTCCAAAATTTGGACTTAAAAGGTCCATGGATGTTGGCCTATATCCAGTTGCAGTTCAACTGGCTCGCCT
The DNA here is from genome assembly GCA_037349315.1 of Chelydra serpentina. Classification (NCBI taxonomy): domain Eukaryota; kingdom Metazoa; phylum Chordata; order Testudines; family Chelydridae; genus Chelydra; species Chelydra serpentina. The sequence goes on from JBAIAC010000151.1 coordinate 141,932, forward strand.
CTTCTAACACTGACCTAACACTGTTATATTCAATTGTACAGAAACTGAACTTTAGGAAATAGTTTTGTAGAACTTGCAAAGAGGAGGTGACTGAAAATCTGAACATACAGTGAGGGAAAGCATGCAGGGAAGAAAGATGGAAATCTACTAATTTCTAAAACTTCTTCTGCTACTACCAGAAAAAATACGATCTTAACCAAACATTTCACAGATTCAATGCTCAAATCAAACATACAGCAATTAGCTGGTATTGTTAGGATAATAACTTCAGATTCCCTACAAAGTATGGTCCCGAACTGACAATCATAGTATTACCATATTGCTAATCACTTTGCTTTGAGTCACTACTCTCTCTCTCAGTAAAAATAACCAGAGAACTACTATAAATGCCCTAGCTTTCAAATTCTCAAGTGTTTCCTTTATTTAGCACTTTTTGAGTGGAACCTAGAACCCTCCTTTCCCCCAAATGTAATGTGCCCTCCCAGAGCAAAAAAGTCAATTTGTAAACCCATCTCTGCCTCTAAAAAGTGTTCCGCTGCTGCCATGGCTGATAGACAGCTCCCCACTCAGCAATTGCCTAAATATATTTTCTCAATTATTATATTTATGATTTCTATTGCAGTAGCACCTAGGATCCTTGTCTACAATTGGGGCCTCTATCTGTTAGCACAGTGACTGATCCGGCTCCCGCTGAAGTCAGTGGAAAGGCTTCTATAGATTTCAATGGGATATGGATGAGGCCCTTAATGAAGCAGTGGCCGGGTCAGATTTGTCTTCCTGTGTTCTAACATTCAGAGAATTATATCAATAAATAGTAATATCTAGTAAAATTGTCAAAACTAATTCTGAAGCTAGTTGCCATTATCATTTACAATAATGTGATACAGCAGCCAGCAGGAAGGGTTGTAAGTGGCAATACCTTTAGGAAGTTGTGGCGTCGTCTGTACTAGCTCTGGTGCTTGCAGGAGGCCAGCTTTCTCCTCTGGAATAAAACAATTTGGCAAGAGAGCCAAGAGGAAAAGTGCTTTAAGTGAAATTCTCTTTTCTACAGGTTCTTACACCACACTCATCACAGAAGTATCTGAGCACCTTATACATTAAATAGCATGATGCACCTCTGTGGATTGTTTGTTCTCTCAGCCTATCCCCAGAAGTGTGAGCAGGGGTATGTTTTGTTTTGGAGTTTTAAAGAAATATATGTTTGAGAGCGCAAGGCCAATGAAAGACACCTTGCACTTTGGCCAGAAGTTGGTGAGGTTTGTGATGGTCCTTAGTTCCTGGGGGAGTTAATTCCACAGTCTTGGGTCAGCCCCTAAAAAAGCTCTGTCCCGGTTTAATTACATCTGTCATTGAATAGAAAAATAGGGTCATTCTCTGCTTCCATTGTCAAAGAAATGAGATGGGGAGTTCTTTTACTCTGAAGATAACCTAGAAAAAGTGTGTAATGTGAGATGGACATAAGGGTCTGCGATTTGGCTAAATTCCCTTAAATTAACACCGAGATTGTCCTAAGGGCAGACCCTCCAGGGATCTCCCCATTCTACTAAAAACAGAAATATTCAGAGACAAATTGATAGGAGGGGCTGCTGGTGTTAGGTTATTTTGGTGTTGATATCAGAGTGCCTTCTGCCACTGACGCATAGGATTTGGTATAAATCCTATTAACGGAGTCATGATGCATAAATAATCCGACAGTGAAGTGGGAAGATAGCACCTTTCTCTCTGCAAGGTGTAAAACATTAGAGTACAGGGGATGGAGGCAGTGAGAAGTATGAGATCTATACACTCAGAAGCTCTCATAAAACATAACAAGGTCTGAGCTGTGTACCTAGGATTGAGTTAAGACTGACTGAATGACAGATTATGATGGTCTTCTCAATTAATTCTCCATCAGAAGATAATGTTGTTGTATATTGAATACATTATCTTTGGGCCTGTCTACACTATAGATATTTACTGAATATGGATCCATCTTCTAAAATGGTTTATTCCATGTACAATTCATATCTACACACAACAGGGTTAATGTATGGTTCCTCATTGTGTGGGTTACCTAGCCGGTGTGCTTGTGAGCTGGGTTGAAAACAATTGACAGCGTGTAGCCAGAACTTAACATTGTTACTTTGCTGTATAGACATTTACATTATAATAAATATATATTTCTTAATATAGATCTCTAATTGGAAATGTGGACCTATTCAATTTTATGGCTATCACATTCTTTCCTTATGAAAAATAAAATACAACTCACCATAGCTTAAATATAAATCCTGATCTATACCTGGAAATACAATTTCGAAACACTCCAGAAATTGCTGGCAGGCTGATTCTCCCTTTTTCTGTATCAGAATCAACAATTTTCTTATTTTCTTCTTGGGATCCTCCTCTGTTTTATCCAAGATATTGTACTCCTCCTCTGTGACAATGGATTGGGAGAGTAATTCATCCAAGATGAGTTCTAGGTCTTTTTGAAGAATTTCAATTAACATTTTTCTTTTGTTGCGTATAATCTCTGAGGGTTTTTCATCAGCAGATTTTTCTAAATCACAAGTCCTAGGACAGAAAAGATTTTTTTAAAAAATATAAAGAACAAGAAACAGGATTTGTGAAGCAGCCATGGTTAGCTTTAATGTACTTAGTCTTGTAGCATTCTTGGAACATTAGCAGGTAATCTGCAAGTTAAACAATTTGAGATGGAGAATAAACACATTTTCTCCTAAAACGTTTGAGTTGAAAATTGTCACTTCAATTGAAATTTTCCTCTTCTTCAAGTTTGAAAATAAAAGTTGACTTTTTCTCTCTGAAATCATGGGGAAAAACACTTTCACTTTTTACTTCCACTTTTGTCCAATTGGAATTAAAAAAAAAAATTAAGATAAAATAGATTTTTATTTCCACCGAAACAAAACAAAAAGGTTCACAACAAATTTAAAATACTAACAATCTTCTGTTGTTCTCCCCACCATGCAACATGTTCATTTCAACCAGCTGTGCTTTTGATCAGAATACTTCTATGCTAGTTGCTCTATCTAGTGTTCAAGGCTTGTATTACAACATCAAAACTGCTATCCATTTAAAAGCCAATGATCCACAGTATTACTATATTTTATGGATAATCCCTGCTCCAAAGAGCTTTCAGTTTATTTTTGGGTATTGGACAGCGCTGAGCGCATATACTGTCAGTTGTAAACAAGGAAGTTCTATATTTTGTATCTTGTCTTTTATATGAACTGTATCCCAAATGCATTACAGTTTTAAATACTGTAATAAAACCATAAAGTTAATATAAAGAAAACAGGGGAAGATAGAATTAAAATGTTTAGAAACAGGGGAGAAAAGAGGGATTTTCAGAGAAGGTCTTAAAACAGGTGAAATCTTGATGAGATTGAGAGTTGCTGGGTGTTCCAGATGGTAGGGACTTGCAGAGAGAGAGGCTCTTGAATCATTATACCGTGATTATGGCTGTTGTTAGATGCACAAAAGGATGTAGAGGAAGACAGAGGTTTGAAACATATGGATGGTGGTTTTGAAATGGAACCTGAAATAAACAAGGTGCCAGCGGAACTGTCTGGGAATAGGTATAAATTGGACATAGATCTGTGGACATCTGAGAAGTCAGCAGGGGCATCAGGCACACTATATGGAGGAGTCTGAGGAGGTGAGATTAGAGGGAACTGTCATTGCCCAGGCCAGAGAAGATGGACATCTAGATGTCCATCTCAACAGAGGAGGAATCTTAGGGAGCCCATAGAGGGAGTGTCAGTATCCTAGGGGAGAAGAGATAGTGGCCTGCCTGGGACCTTATAGAGCGAGGAGCTGGGACTCAGACCAGCCATTGTTGAGGAAGCTGCAAAAGTGTAGGCAAGAAAAAAAAAAAGAGAGGCTTTGTTCACATGCCTGGCTTAAATCCTGGGTGCGTCATAGAATTTGGAACGAAGTGAAAACCAGGTTTTGTATGGAGAGGTTTGTTCAGCTGTAATGTTGATCCTGTTGACTGTCTAGTAAATATTTTACATAGGGCTGCTGGGGCCACACAAATATGTTGACTCATTGGTACCCAATGTTACTTGTACAGGAAGCAAAATGGTGTCAAAATAGAACGTAATTTTTGAATCACTATGGGCCAATTCCTCTGCCTAGTGCACAGGTCTAGCAAATGTGCTGTGGTGGTCTGGGCAATGGGAGCCTTCTACAGACTGATTCAGGCCACCAGTAGACCCCAGAGCAGCTGCATCCCTCTGTCCAATGTGGCAGATCTCTGTTGCTGTGGATGCACCACCTCTATCTCTTCCCACGGAGTACTAATCCACAGCATGTGGGGATTGCAGACCTCCTGTCGAGTGATTTTATCGCATCCTTCCCCTGCACAGTAGAACTACACCTGCTCTGTTGTACGAAGGGCCTTCTATGGCGCTTTCTCAGGTAGGAGGACTTGGCTGTATAAGAATTTATACATTGGTGGCACTATAATTGGGGCTGACAAAGCATGTGGATTTTCAGGTTCAAATTCTGCTAATCCATACCCTTGTGACTCCAGAGTAATTTCACTGGCATAACCATGGATTTACTCTGGTGTGACTGAGATCAGAATCTGGTCCTAACCACATTGACATCAGGGGTATTTTTCTGGATTTACACAGGGGCGACTGAAACCAGAATTCAAGTCTACTACTGAGATTTTCACAGTAGTGCAGGAAATCTTGGAATAGCCTCTAATCACAGCTCATTATAACTTTTCAGAGACATTACCCTTTGGCTGGTGTTCTTGATGGAGTGGCTCCCTCTGGTTCCTTCTCAATAGTCCTCGCTGCCAATAGGTCACCCGCTGGTGCTGACTCCAGCGTGTTTCTCTGGCTCCAAGGTCCGATAAATTCATTTTGGGCTTGTAGGAACAATTGCTCTGGTTCCAGAAAGTAAAGGGTTACATTTCAGAAAGACAGTTTATTAATCTTAAAGATTCCTAACATATCCTCACAAAGGCCTTTTTAAAACCTACACAAAAGCCTGTGATTTATGACCTCTCTAAGGTCATGTATTTGTAACTGTCTTGTTGCTTCTAGTCCAATTAACATTAATCAGATGAGAATAGGGCATGACATGAGTTAGTTACAGCAGGTTTATTTATAACAGAAAATATGAGATTCACAAGCATGTCCCAGTTAAGACTTCACTTTTCATTGTAGGTGGGGTGTGAGTGTGTGAGTGTGAGTGTGTGTGTTAGGGTGACCAGACAGAGGAGGATCATTCTTTAGAGATAATCTGAAATATTATTTGATCTTAAAAAAATCCACTAGAAAGAAAATTTTACTCACCATCTTCTAAATACTCAGAAATTGGTTCTAAGCCTGGAAATGTGTGCCGCAGGTTTTCCATACAATCTAGAAATTGCTCATGGGCCAATTCTCCCTTTTCAAGTACTGTTTCAATCAGTGTCACTATTAGCTTCTGTGGATCGTTTAATTGACTCAGTGTGAAGTACTCTCTCTGTGTAATCAGGAGATGGGCATCTAGAGCACTCAAGACAGCCTCTGGATCTGTTTGAAGAACATCTGTTAGCTTTCTTCGGGCCTTTCGTATAATCTCGGAGGGCTTCTCATTGGCAGCCGTTGCTTCCAAATCACAAGAGCTGGAATCAAACAATAATCACCGCAAAAGATCATTACAAAAAGAGCCTTCTAAGACAGGTCACATTCAGAAATTGATCTTAAAGGGTGAAAAAGTCTTTCTTTCTTTCTTTTTTAAATGAAAGCTTTCATTCTGAAGAGTTTGGAAATGGCACAAAGCTATGGTTTTGATTCTGAAGGTCCAGGTTTAATTTGCACTGATGACTGGTGTCTGCATGTATGGTTATTTACAAATGACAGCCCAGATAGTAGGTGAACTCCTCTGGTTGTCAGACACTTGGCCTGAGCTTCATCTTAGGAGTACACGTAACATTTAGATTGGCATAGCTATGCTGACCTAACCCCTGGTGTAGATGCAGCTAGGCGGATGTAAGAATGCTTCATTGATCTAGTTACCATTGCTCAGGGAGGTGGAATTTCTATAGCAATGGCCAACCCCTTCTGCCACTGTCGGCTGCATCTATACTGTAGGGTTATTGTGACATAGATATGGTGTCACTGTCCTCATAGTGGCCTAGCTTGGGGGATTTGTAGGCAAAATACCTTGTAAGCATGTGTGATCATGCGCCCTCTGGTGGCGGCTTCAAGAAAGCGAAGAGTCTGTTATAATTAACAGTTCCTTTAGCTTAAAGAGTAGAGTCCTGGAAGTGCCAGGTTTGATTCCCACTGATGCATGTGGTCTCCGTGGGTATGTCTACACTGGGATAGAAAAACCACGGCTGGCCTGGGTCAGCTGACTTGAGCTTGTAAGGCTCAGGCTCCGAGGCTGAAAAGCTGTTGTGTAGACAATCAGGCTCAGGCAGGGGTCTGAGTTCTAGGACCCTGCAAGGTGGGAGGATCCTAGAGCTCAGGCTCCAGCTTGAGCCCGAACGTCTACACGGCATTTTTTCACCCCCACAGCCAAGCCCGGTGAACCCAAGTCAGCTAACCCAGGTCAGCTGTGGCCCTGCCATGGGTCTTTTATCCCTGTGTAAACATACCCTGTATGTATGAAGCCAGGGCCCCTTACCCAGAGATGAATGAACCAGAGGCTGCTGATCAAATTTTGTCCTCTGAAACAGGGGTAAGTAGGTCTAAGAGAGCCTTGTGAATAACAGGAGCCAACTTACACCACCTTATATATCACCAAGGGTCACTGCAACCAAGAATTTACAATCCTACAGTTCGATTGTGCCCTTGTCCTACTTTGCCTCTTCTCTCTAAATAGACTCATAGACTCATAGACTTTTAGGTCAGAAGGGACCATTATGATCATCTAGTCTGACCTCCTGCACAATGCAGGCCACAGAATCTCACCCACCATGCTGGAATAATCCTCTCACCTATGTCTCAGCTATTGAAGTCCTCAAATCATGGTTTAAAGACTTCAAGATGCAGAGATCCTCCGGTAAGTGACCCGTGCCCCATGCTGCAGAGGAAGGCAAAAAAACCTCCAGGGCCTCTGCCAATCTACCCTGGAGGAAAATTCCTTCCCGACCCCAAATATGGCGATCAGCTGAACCCCGAGCATGTGGGCAAGACTCACCAGCCAGACACCCAGGAAAAAATACTCCCCACTATAAGCAGTTGCACTATATGTACACAAGTTACGTAACTATACTAGTTTGTTACTTAGCTACTAACGTATGTAAGTAACTTATATAATGAACCCCTACAAGGCTAACTGTGAATTGTATATTTGATTTCAATATTCGTAATTCAAAACTCATGCTGTTTGGGCTAGCCATTCAAACAGAAACAATACTGTGTTAGTTATATAACTAACCACCAGAGTGGGAATGGGGAAATGTACAATTCAAATCTTGCTTTTAGTGAATAGCTGAGTTAAAACACTTGCTTTTCACAAGAATTGGTGCCAGCAAAATGTCACTACTGGAATATTCACAGATAACGGAGAGCTTTGCAAAAACAGTCAAATCAAAATCCACATGACTATTGAAAGAAAACATTTCCCAATAATGGACTTGAGTTTCCTCTCACATTTGGACAATTGCCTGATCCAAAGGTCATTGAAGTGAATGGGAGTTTTTCCATTCCCTGCTCTCGGCTGTGGTTCAGGCACTAAATCAAGAATAACTCAATTCAAGTCAGTGTGGTGACACTGATTTTACACCAGAGTGAGAGCAGGATCAGGCCCATGCACTGTCTCAAATCTAGTAACACTTGAGTTTGAACTCTTAGGGATTTGGTTCAGAGGGGGGAAATCTACACAAACAGAGACAAGAATGCACCAGGTGCTGGAGATTTCCATGGCAATAACTCCCAAATCTGTCATAACATATCATTTTTTTAAAATTGACCCTCGTCACTCTCACAACCTAGTCCAGTTCTGCTCTCTGACTGGACACCAGTCCGTTGTGATGGGATCCCATGTGCTGCTAAGCTCTCTTGGTTTGAGGAGTGATTGTTTGCTGTCCTAGCTCTGGGTTACTCCCCAGGTGCAGATCCCGTGTCTGACAGCCCTCTTTGCAATGGGACCCTGCAGTCTGAATATCTAGACCCCAAAACCAGTGTCACAGCCCTCCCAAGCTCCCCAGTTGCTTAAACACATTCCCTCCTGAGGCCTTGGCTACACTCACGAGTTACAGCGCAATAAAACTGCCTGCAGCGCTGCAACTCACTAACTGGCTACACTCGCAAGGCACGTGCAGCGCTGCATCTCCTCAGATACAGCGCTGCATGTACTCCACCTCTCCGAGAGGAATAACGTTTGTTGCGCTGCTGCTGGTGCGCTGCGGCTACAGTGTGGTCACCCAATGCGCTGTTATTGGCCTCCAGAAGTATTCGGAAGTATCCCACAACGCCTGTTCTAGCCACTCTGGTCATCAATTAGCACTCTACTGCCCTGGCCTCAGGTGACCAACCGCCACTCCGACCCTTTAAATTCCTTTGGAATTTTAAATATCCCCTTCCTGTTTGCTCAGCCAGGCGTGGAGTGCTCTCAGCGCATCTTTCCAGGTAACCATGCCTCCACGTGCGAGACGAGCCCCAGTATGGAGCAATGGCGAGCTGCTGGACCTCATCGCTGTTTGGGGGGAGGAAGCTGTCCAGTCCCAGCTGCGATCCAGCCGGAGGAATTTCGATACTTTCGGCCAGATATCAAGGGCCATGATTGAAAGGGGCTATGACCGGGACGCAATGCAGTGCAGGATAAAAGTAAAGGAGCTGCGGAGTGCGTACCGCAAAGCCCGCGAGGCAAACAAGCACTCGGGTGCTCCCCCCACAACCTGCCGATTCTACCAAGAGCTGGATGCAATACTTGGGGTTGACCCCACTACTCTTCCGAGCACCACTGTGGACACGGGAGAGCGGGAGGAGGAGGGAGAGAAGGAGGAGGAGGAGGGGGTTAAAGAAAACAGAAGCGAGGGTTCTGTGGCTGGGGGAGACACCCCTGACTCCCTGGGTGCATGCAGCCAGGAGCTCTTCTCGAGCCAGGAGGAAGAGAGCCAGTCGCAGCAGCCGGTACGCGCTGGGAGAGAAAGAGAAGAACAGGTTCGCGGTAAGCAGCTTTTATTTTCGGGAATGAGTTTTTTCGGTGTGGGGTCCTTGGGCGAGGAGGGTTTGGGCTGCATGCATGCCTAGATGCGGAAGAGCGCATTGATGTGGTCTATCACATCGGAGAAATCGGCCACTGTAATCTCTTCGAAAGTCTCAGCCAGGACGTGGGCAATGTGCTTGCGCAGGTTCATTGGGAGAGCCGGTGTGGTCCTTGTCCCAGTCAGGGTAACGTGTCTGCGCCACTGTGCCGCGAGGGGCGGGGGGACCATTGCTGCACACAGGCAAGCTGCATATGGGCCAGGGCGGAAGCCGCATTGCAGTAGAAGACCCTCCCTTGCTTCCCCGGACACCCTCAGCAGCGAGATATCTTCCAGGACGAACTCCTGTGGAAAATGTGGGGATAGTGTTCAGTGTAGGTTCCCCCTGCAGCTGTTGGCTCTCCCCAAGGCACAGAAACCCGTCGGACAGTACATCCGCGAAACAATCAGTCCCCCTTTACCCTGTGTTTACTCACCATTTTGGGGCTCCCGTGGGTTCTGTGTGCTCTGTTTGGGACGGGAAAATTGTGCTGTTTTGGAGACTGTGTGTGCCCTCCTTAAGTGTGGGGGAATCATTGCTCTGTCTGGCATAAAACAATGATGCCTCTGTTAAATGTTGCATTTTGCCTTCCAGATGCAACCTTGAGATCTCCGCCATCCTTCTTATCACCGGCTGAGAGACTACAAAGGCTCAGGAAGAGGCCCAGAAGAACGAAAGAAGACATGCTGCAGGAAGTTATGAAACAGTTTCTTAAAGAGAATCAAAAGGCTCGGGAGTGGAGGGAGAGTGAAAGCAGGCTCCGCCAGGAAAATGCAGCGCAGCGGCAGCAAAGCATGCAGCTCCGGCAGGAAAGCACAAAGGAGCTGATTAGCATCATGGCGCGCCAAGCGGACTCTATCCAGGCGCTCGTCGCCATGCAGGCGGAGCAGTACCGCCCCCGCCCCCCCCTGCAGCCAGTGTCCCAAAACACTTGTGCCCCCATGTCACCACCTGCCCACTTCACCCAACATACTGGTTCTTATCGCCCACAGCAGATGCCCCCAACACCTGTAGCTTCACCAGACAGCCCTGGAAACTACGAACCTTACCCACTGCACTCAACTCCCATCCCGAATTATAGACGTCCTGAGGTCCAGCACTCACTGCACAGCACTCCAGACAGGAAGCCCGAGTATGAAAGCAGGACATACCATACCCTGTGATTGAACCCTTCCCCACACCACCCACCACCCCCTTGCCCTTTCTGTCTCACAAGCAGTTGTGTTTCTTTTTAATACATGTATTTTCTCTGTAATAAACAGATTCTTTAGATGTGCAAACAATCTTTATTATTGCATAAGGAAAAAAGATACCTTAGCCCAGGAAAGAAACAGGCAACACAAGTGAGCTGAGCAAACACAAATCAGCTTAGCAAAGACAGATAACTGATAACATTGGAACCACTTTACTTCAGGGTCGTGCAGGGCAGCACACATTACTGGTGGTTGTCAGCCTCAAATTTCTCCCTCAAGGCATCCCTAATCCTTGCAGCCCCACGCTGGGCCCCTCTAATAGCCCTGCTCTCTGGCTGTGCAAATTCAGCCTCCAGGTGTTGAACCTCTGAGGTCCACGCCTGAGTGAACATTTCACCCTTCCCTTCACAAATATTATGGAGGGTACAGCACGCGGATATAACCGCAGGGATGCTGTGTTCGGCCAAGTCCAGCTTCCCATATAGAGATTGCCAGCGGCCCTTCAAACGGCCAAAAGCACACTCCACAGTCATTCTGCACCTGCTCAGCCTGTAGTTGAACCATTCCTTGCTGGTGTCAAGGCTCCCTGTGTAGGGTTTCATGAGCCACGGCATTAAAGGGTACGCGGGGTCTCCAAGGATCACAGTGGGCATTTCAATTTCCCCTACCGTGATCTTCCGGTCTGGGAAAAAAGTCCCGGACTGCATCTTCCGGAACAGGGCAGTGTTCCGAAAGATGCGTGCATCATGCACCTTTCCGGGCCAGCCTGCGTTGATGTCAATGAAACGCCCACGGTGATCCACAAGCGCCTGGAGAACCATGGAGAAATACCCCTTCCGATTAATGTACTCGGATGCTAGGTGGGGTGGTGCCAGAATAGGAATATGCGTCCCATCTATAGCCCCTCCTCAGTTAGGGAAACCCATTTGTTCAAAGCCAGCCACAATGTCCTGCACGTTACCCGGAGTCACGGTTCTTCTGAGCAGGATGCGATTAATGGCCTTGCAAACTTGCATCAGCACGATCCCAATGGTCGACTTTCCCACTCCAAACTGGTTCGCTACTGATCGATAGCAGTCCGGAGTTGCGAGCTTCCAGATTGCAATAGCCACCCGCTTCTCCACCGTCAGGGCAGCTCTCAATCTCGTGTCCTTGCGCCGCAGGGCGGGGGCGAGCTCCTCACACAGTCCCATGAAAGTAGCTTTTCTCATTCGAAAGTTCTGCACCCACTGCTCGTCATCCCAGACTTGCATGACAATGTGATCCCACCACTCTGTGCTGGTTTCCCGAGCCCAAAAGCGGCGTTCCACGGTGCATAACATGTCCGTGAATGCCACAAGCAAGTTAGTGTCGTACGCGTTTTGCGTGACAATTTCATCGTCATCGTCATCGCCGGACTCCTCGCTGTCACTGTGGATCTTAAGGAACAGCTCGACTGCCAAACGTGACGTGCTGGCGAGACTCGTCAGTATTTTGCTCACCAGGTCGGGATCCATTTTCCCGCTGACCGAAACGGAGCACAGATCACGCTACAAAGAAACCGTTGAAAGATGGCGCAAATTGTGGCCGGAAACACAGGGATTGCTGGGATGCGAAGCGATGCATCACGGGGCGTTGGGACAGGACCCAGAATGCACCATACCCCACACCCCCTTCCCACAACCCACGGCGCCAGAATTGGAAGAGGTGTTCTGTGGGATACCCGCCCATAACGCACCTCTCCCAAAACCGCTGCAAGTGCCGCAAATGTAGCCACGTCAGTGGTAGTTACTGCGCTGGCGGCTGCCAGTGTGGACAGGCTGCAGCGCTTTCCCTACTCAGCTGTACGAACACGGGTTTAACTAACAGCGCTCTACATCTGCAAGTGTAGCCAAGGCCTCAGTCCCATTGGCTGTGTGAGCTCTGGTTTCCTGGTTGCACGCTTCAGGGACAACGTGGCAGAAAAACAAGGGAAACAGGCTCAGCAAAGGAATTTCTTAAACACACACACATTTGGCTCATAAAATGCACAAAACAATTACAGATCTATGGAAAACAACAAACTCCTGGGTGTAACCCCTCGCCCCCCAGTCTAGTCTCACTCTTTTGTGATCCTCTGGGTTTTATCCAAGGCTTTAGCTAAGATCCATCCTGTCTTCGCCCCTCCTTCTGGGATAAACTGCAGCTTGGGGCCATGTACTACTGAAGGGGGAGGAAAGTCCAGCCCCTTCACCCCCCTTGCTGTGAAGACAGCCTATTCAGAGGCAAAGGAAAAGGCTCTGGCTGGTAGTAACCCTATTGTTTCATCCAGGGAGGGCCATTCAATGCGGAGGACCCCTTGATTGGTTTGTCACACTCTTCTAGACAGAGCTTCTCACTAGTGTTAAATATCTGCTACCGAATGGATGATCTAATTCACAGTGCCAGTTACAATTACAAACAGGATCTCATAAAGTCAAATGGAAATCACCAACAGGACACATATATAATATTCCCCAAACTATCTCAGTCACTATCAGAGTTCTCCAACACACACTGGAAAACAATCTGATAAGAAGGAACTGTATTATTAGTGGTTGCATTTCTGAATATTGCAAAAGATTCTTTTTCTATATTAAAATTTTACTGCACTGGGTTATGTAGACTTATCACAAGAGGACAAATTCTGCGCTCCTTTCTCAGTTTGTACTCTGTCCTTATTCAGGGAAACGCTTGATTTTTTTTTTTTAAATCATGATTGGATGTTTTTCTAAAAGCTATGATCTAATTCAAACGGGAATTATTTCAGGGAAGTTATATGGCCTGTGCCGGGGGTGGCCAAACCGTGGCTCGTGAGACGCATGCAGCTCTTTTACAGTTAAAGTGCAGCTTTCGGAGCCCCCATTGCCCCCCTCCCATTCTATGTCCACCAGACTGTTTCGGGGAGCTCGGGGCTTCTGCCACAGGATGGTTGGGCTAAGGGCTTCTGCTCAGTAGGAAGGGGGTCTCGGGACTTCAGCCGCACAGGAGTGGGGCTGAAGCCCCGAGCCCTGGCAGGTGTGCCCTGTGACCCCCTGCCCCGGATGGCAGAAGCCCCTAGTCCCACCCCCCAACCCCAGCAGGGCTGAAGCCCCGAGGCCTGGCAGGCATGGCCCACCTCTCAAACTTCTGAAGATTGTTATATGTGGCGCAGAGGGTCAGTAAATTTGCCCATCTGGCCTGTGCTATACAAGTCAGAATAGATGATCACCGTGGTTCCTTCCGGCATTAGAATCTCTTAATTAAATCAATCTGGTAAAATACCAGAGAGAGTTTCAGGATTTACCCCACTGATCTTGATTAGAATTAGTCTCCTGGCATGAAGAATAGTTCCTACCTTCCATTCCCCATTAGAATCAAGAGAGTGATGAGGTGTCTGCTGCCCGTTATGTTTCTGATCTCCTTTCTTTATGTGAAGAGATGGAGAGAGTGGAGTAAATGAAACTGAAACTAAAGTGCTCGGCAAGCAGCCAAGCGGAAACCTGGTTGGCTTTCTAGTCAATTGCACAAAGGAAGAATTTCAGACAATCCATCAAAATGATCCTCCTCAGGAATGAGACTGAGACCTTTATTGACAATAAAAGTGCCCCAGCTAGGGGCAGCAACCCCGAAGAGGCTCATAGTGTACACCACAACGATACCAGCCTGCTCTGCAGAACATATTGTAGGGGATAATCCAGCATCCCCACACCAATAATCCAGGTTATGGGGGCGGGTAGGAGGGAGAGCTGGATATACCAGGTCCTGGCGCCACATTGAAGGGCTCATTGTAAATACACACACAGAGAGATCTTTTAGAGTAACTGGATCTAATAGATTGTTTCCATCTCTTATCTTTGACTCTGAGACTACTTTAAAATCATTTATACTCTGAAATGAGACCCTGTAAAAGGTCACTGTAGGCTTCAGAACTGTTTTTTTTCAAGGATTCCAGTGCAAATTTAAGAACTTCAGAATGGCCATACTGGGTCAGACCAATGCTCCATCTAGCTCAGTATCCTGTCTTCTGATAGTGATCACTGTCAGATGCTTCAAAGGGAATGAACAGAATAAGGTCTTGTCTCCACTGCCACTTTACAGCGCTGAAACTTTCTCGCTCAGGGGTTTGAAAAAAATGCTCTGAAGTGACAGTGTAAATAGTTCACCAGAGCTGGGAGCACGGCTGCCAGTGCTGGTGAATTATACCCCTTGTGGAGGTGGTTTATTTCAGTGCTGGGAGAGCTCTCAGGCAGTCAGAGGATTAGGGACTCCCAGAGCATGGAGTCGCATCCCTGACTATCTTGGCTAATAGCCATTGATGGATTTATCCTCCCATGAATTTATCTGCTTCTTTTTTTAATCCAATTATACTTTTGGCCTTCACAACATCCCCTGGCAATGAGTTCCACATGTTGACTGTGCCTTGTGTGAAGAAATACTTCCTTTTGTTTGTTTTAAACCTGCTGCCTATTAATTTCATTGGGTGACCCCTGGTTCTTGTGTATGTGAAGGGGTAACTAACACGTCCATATTCACTTTCCCCATACCATTCATGATTTTATAGACCTCTATCATTTCTCCCCTTAGTCACCTCTTTTCCAAACTGAACAATTCCAGATGGAAGCTGTTCCATATCCTTAATCATTTTTGTTGCCCTTCTTTGTACATTTTCCATTTCTAATATCTTTTTCAAGATGGGGAAACCAGAACTGCGCACAGGTATGGGAGAACCATGGATTTATATACTGGCACCATGGATTTATATATGTTCAATTTATAAGTAAGACATATGTGGTGTGTTTATAAACTTTCAACCTGCAAACTCATCCTGCCTTGTGTAATGTTTCCCACTCTCATCACTTTATCATTAATCGCCTGCTGTTTGGTATTTTTTATTAAGGCTCCAGCTCCTGGACTCATGGGATTACAGGAGAATCTCCGCTTTCATTTTTTAAAAAGTAAGTTTCTAGCCCTTCGATTTGCAGAGATATAAATAAAATAAAAATAAAATGGAGATATGCCTATCTCATAGAGCTGGAACGACCTTGAAAGTCATCGAGTCCAGTCCCCTGCCTTCACTAGCAGGACCAAGTACTGTCCCCTGACAGATTTTTTTGCCCCAGATCCCTAAATGGCCCCCTCAAGGATTGAACTTAAAACCCTGGGTTTAGCAGGCCAATGCTCAAACCACTGCGCTATCCCTTCACATTCACATTGTGTAGTTACCCCTTCACATACACAAGAACCAGGGGTCACCCAATGACGTAAATATGCTTGAAATCTTTTGTGAGAAAGAAAAGCTTAAAGGCTCAAAAAGCAAAAGCAACATAAAAAGAATCCAGATGTTTTAACTTTTTTTAATCAAAGCTTTTTGAGCCAATTTCATGATTTTGGGGTCCTGATATGAGTTTTGAACAGTTGGTATTGGCAAGACTGAGGCCAGACTCTCAGCTGGCGTAACCCCTCCTTGTCTCGGTGTAGGGGCTATTACAGGGTGGGCACGGGATGTGCTGCAGATGTCTTGACCAGTGGCATGGCTGGCTCCTTGGGAGCTGTTATTCACCAGCCCAAGGGCTGGTCTACACTACACCCTCCTGTCGAACTAAGATACGCAACTTCAGCTACGTTAATAACGTAGCTGAAGTCGAAGTCTCTTAGTTCGAATTTACCTGTGGTCCACACGCGGCGCGCAGGCTCCCCTGTCGACTCCGCCTGCTCCGTTTGTGGAGCAGGATTACCAGCGTCGACGGGGAGCACTTCCTGGTTTGATTTATCGCGTCTAGACAAGACGCGATAAATCGAACCCAGAAGATCAATTGGACTCCTCCGACGCGACGGGTGAGTATAGACATACCTCAAGTTAGAGCAGCGCAGAGGCTGTTTTAACATATGACCGAGGGGATGATTCAGCCTGTAATAGCTCCCAGGATCAGGGTACCAGAAAGCTAAGCTCCCCATCTAGGTGGGCCATAGCAGTGCTTGGTGCTCCTGGGGATCTGGTCCTGAATTAAACTAGGTTCTTTCTTTTCCATCATTACCAATAATAACAATTTTGGCTAGCAAAATTCTATTCTTTTGTATGTATATACCATTCTGTACAATTCCATTGTTTTCAACTTCTGCTCTGTGCCATCTGTGCAGCCCAAATGTCTTTAAATGCATGGACGTGAGAAGTAAAGGGAAAAGTCGGCATTCCTTGCCACCATCATAGTTCCTACAATGCTCTTGATAATGCATTCCAGTACTTGATAAGGCTTTCACTTCAGTCACCAAAAACCCCTGCCATGTGATTGTTCTGGCCCTAGGGCTCACAGATGCAAAAGGTGGTGGTGGTGGAGAGTCCATAAGGCAATTCTTTAGTGAGCTCATCCCTGACTCATCGCTGGGTTGGAAATTTCCCCTTCTCCATTGTCTTGTAAACTGGTTTCTTCCTACCGTATTGAGAATCAAGGTTGTTCCTTTAGATACTTCGCTTTTTAATGGGTATCAATGGACCACTCTCTCCCCTAAAGGCTGTAGCTGTTGCTATGGGCGAAACTCAGGCTGTGTACACATACAGTTTAGGTCGGCATAAGTTATGTTGCTCAGGGGCATGAATAAGCCACCCCCCCCGAGTGATGTAAGTTACACTGACCTAAGCACCAGTGTGAACAATGTTATATCAGCAGGAGAGCTTCTCCTGCCGACATAGCTCCACCGCTTGCAGTAGTTGGAAGAATTAAGTCGATGGGAGAGCTCTCTCTCATTGGCTTAGAGCATCTGCACTAGCAATGCTTCAACAGCGAAGCTGCACCATTGTAAACTCTGTAGCATAGCCATAGTCTCAGTAAGGATTGATGGCTCTTCTTAGCGTGGGATTTGACCCAGCCAGGTGGGAGTTATGTAACATACATGTACAGATATTACCAGGGCCGTCCCTAGCTATTCTGGGGCCCTACACAGCCCCCCCCGCCAAGGGGAGGCAGGCCTCCATTGGGGGGGGGGGCGAGGCTGGTCTGGCACGGCTGCAGTCCTTTGGGGAGTGGGAGCAGGGCTGGGGTACAGCAGGGGTGGGAAGAGGAGGGGCTGGGGCGGAGCGGGGGGGGCCATGGGGAAGAGGAGGGGCAGGGTCTGGAGCAGCACGCAGCTGCGCAGGGCACCAGGAAATGTGGTGCCCCAAATTTCCTGGTGCCCTACGCAGCTGCGTACTTTGCGTATGGGTCGGGATGGCCCTGGATATTACTCTTAACATGAGAGAGGCAGAATTAGTATATGAGTATTAGAATCATCCATTCACCAGCATTTAGGAAAGTCCAAATACTACATATTTTAGTGCAATTTTAATAACATTCCGCCAGCATTAAGTCTGACAGACTCTCAGTTGATATGTAGGCCTCAAGTTGGCCTAAGCCTGCAGCATCACACCATCTTCCTTTTTGGCTTCCAGGTTGGCTGAGAGTCTTTGACTCTTGCTCTGGGTTTAAATGACCTAATAAGAATGCCAGAAGAGAAATAAATGATTGGTATTTAATGAATAATTGTCTTCATTCCCCTGCCTGACCATTTAGCTACATAGCTATTTGTTTTCTAATATATATTAACACAAATGAAAACTTTGTTGAACAATAGTTAATTCTGCACGAGACAAAAGCTTTAAAGCATGGAAAGGGGAAAAGCTCCAGTATTCATCTCCACCTTCACATCACTGTTGATAACACACTGCAACACTCCATCTCCAACAATTATTGAAAGCGACATGCAACCCAACTTCTCACAAACTCACTCTCTAATGCAAACTTTAACGCCTACATTATTCTTCCTTGTAGGAAAAAATTGGTACGTTGTCAGTTGCATAGTCAACGCATGTATAACATTATTCTGCCTTAGCAGCACTTGAATTGCAGATAAGATTTTTAATTAGAGTGTGAGCAACAGAGGACAGCTGATGTTGTGGTTACTGTGTGTGATGTATCTGGACTGGGACTCAGGAAATCTGGGTTTAATTGCTGGCTCTCGCACAGACTTTCTGTGTGACCTTCAGCAAGTCACTTAATCTCTTTGATTCAGTTTCCCATTTGCAAAATGAGAGTAATCAAGTCTGCTTAAACTATAAACTTGTTGGGGGAGAGCCCGTCTCTTATTCAGTGTACGTACATCACCTAGCACAATGGAGTTATTTGATAGTCAACTGTGAAATGCTGGGAATCAGGAAGCCTGGATCTATTCCCAGCACTGACAGCAGAGTGAATTCTAGTGGTTAAAATGGTGGTTATGGACAGCATAGCCAAGCAAACACATTTGGCACGTGTATTCTGAAAGGCAGCATGGCTAAGTGGGTGAGACTTGGATCTGTCATATTAGAGACACTTCATCTGACGGCACCTAGAGAGGCCTCTCCTTTACCTTATTTGTAAAATGGTTGAGTGATACCTGCAACTAAGAGAGCCACTGCCACCACTTGAGTCCTTTTCTCATCTCTATAATGCAAGTCAGGAGGAGAAGGACCAAAGGACTGTTGCTGCAGTAGCATAAGAATGTCTGTTGTCTGCCTTCAGCATTTCTGGAACCCCACAGCTCCTCCTCCAGCCAGGAAGGCATAGCAGCTGCCCAGGATGAGATTCAACCCAGAAAGGAGAGAAGAGTAAAGAACAATGAGGTACCTGAGTTGCCAGAGCAGATTACCAAGGGACCCTAGATGCCAGCAAGGGACTGGAGATGACAATGAGGGACCAAAGATCTGTGTTTTCCTGTATAGGTGTTTTCCTGTATAGGTGACTCTTGGATCTGCACTAATGCCAACTCAGAAGTGCCCACAGCTAGGAGCACAGTAGAATCAGAAGGTTCCTATATATCTGTTTATTTGTACATTGATTTTGTATTTTGGGGGACAGGAGAAGGAGCACAGAAGCCCAGTCAACCTGTGGAACTCATTGCCAGGGATGTTGTGAAGGCCAAAAGTATAAAAAAAGAATTAACTAAGTTCATAGAGGATAGGTCCATCAAGAGCTCTGAGCCAAGATGGTCGGGGCACAACCCCATCCTCCAGGTGTCCCAAAACCTCCAATTGCCAGAAGATGGAGTGGACGACAGGGGATGGATCATTCAAAATTGCCGTGCTCTGTTCATTCCCTCTGAAGCATCTAGCACTGGCCACTGCCAGAAGACAGGATATTGAGCTAGATGGTCCATTATTATGGTCTGACCCAGTATTGCCATTCTGAAGTTCTTAAACCTGAGTTATGAGCTTGCTGAAGTCAGTGAAGTGTCCTTTAGAATCTACTGTAGTACACTCTTGCTATAACGCCCTCGAGATGGGATCTAGGGATCAGAGATCCAGAGTGCTTGCAGTCCTGGGGCCATGGTCAGGGGCAGAAAGAGTCTCTCCGGCCCCAGGGCAGGAGGAGCTCTCTGCGCCCCTGCTGCAACCCCAGGGCTGGAGGAGCTGTGAGCTCCTGCAGAGGCCCCACTATCCTGCCCCTTTTGCTCTAATGAACCCCTGGTTAGACTGAACAACTGGCTTGGATCCCTAGCGTTTTGTTATGTGAAGGTGTACTGTAGGTGATGCAGTGAAAAGCTGAGTAAATAACTGAAGAACCTTGCAAGAAGTCCAACAAAGAGAACAAGAATCTCTGTGTACCAGACCAGGCTACTCCTTGTAGCCTGGATGCACACAATGCTCTATATAGCTAACATGAACCCTGGCTGCTGGACTTTTAGGGCTGGTCCACACTGGGGCGGGGGATCGATCTAGGAAACACAACTTCAGCTACGAGAATAGCGTAGCTGAAGTCGACGTTTCCTAGATCGAACTATGTTTACTTACTGTGGGTCCACGCGGCGCAGGCAGGCTTCCCCGTCGACAGCGCTTCCTCCTCTCGGCAAGCAGGAGTTCCGCAGTCGATGGAGGAGCGCTTCTGGGATTGATTTATCGCGTCCAGATGAGACGCGATAAATCGATCCCAGAAGATCGATCTCTACCCACCGAATTGGGCGGGTAGTGTGGACTAGCCCTTAGCCAGTCCCTGCCTAAACAACCTGAGTGCCCTTGGCTCATCATGAGGACTTGACAGTATTCAAAAGTTGCACCAGTTTATTTAAATGGTATGAAGACACCTTTCCTCATAGTGTGGACGCACCCAGTGATGCCATCCTAGACACAGGATTTGTCCATTTCTCTGGCAGACATTTCTGTGTTTTTTCCCTACACGTGAAATGCCCTTTCTGAGTGTGCCCATAATGCCAATTAATTCTTCAGTCAAATCCCTCCTTGAAGACTCACTGCTATCATGATGATAACTGGAAACTAGCCAGCTATCCTGCCAGGGCAACAGAGCTATTAGGGATAGCAGATGTATCTCTTTGTTCTTCTTCGAGTGCTTGCTCATATGTATTCCAGTTAGGTGTGCGCGCGCGGCGTGCACGATCGTCGGAAGATTTTTACCCTAGCAACACTCGGTGGGCCGGCTGGCGCCCCCTGGAGTGGCGCCGTTAGGTGCCCCGATATATACTGCAGCCGGCCCATCGCCCTCTCAGTTCCTTCTTACCGCCCGTGTCGGTCGTTGGAACAGTGGAGAGCAGCTCGCTGACCTCCACAGCCCTAGCTTCATTAGCACTCGTTTATCTTTTAGATAGTTTAAGTACTGTTAATTAGTTGTTAATAGTTGTTGATAGCAGTTATCTTACTCAGTGACAATAGTAGCTGGAGATAAGGGGCTCCCCCCCCTTATCCCCACCCCGGTACCGGGCCAATGCCTGGCTCACCGGGATTCAAGCCTTGCTCGGCATGCCAGAAGCCGATGCCTACAGGAGATCCGCACACCTCCTGTCTTAAGTGCCTCGGGGAGTCCCACCTTCCGGACAAGTGCCGCATTTGTAAGTCCTTCAAGCCGCGGACCAAAAAGGAGCGGGACTTTCGCTTAAAGCAGCTCCTTTTAGAGGCGTCTCTTAGCCCGATGTCGGTGCCGCATCGTACCACGGCACCGACCCCGGCGGCCTCAACGTCTGCGGCACCGGAACGCCCAAGCTCCGGAAAAGAACCCAGGCACCGTCCTTCTCTACCTGGGACCTCGCAGAGCCGCCCTCTGTCCCCGAGAGCCAAGAAGTCGGGAGGACCGACTAAGGCGCCGCTGCATGCGCAGCCAGCTCCAGATCCACCTAGGTCTGTTGAGGCGCCCGCACCGCCAACTCCAGTACCGCAAGGACCGTTGAGCTCGGTGCCAGTGGCCTCTGTGCCACTTACTCCGGCCTACCATAGGCCGTTGAGTCCGGCGCCGCCGTCAACACCGGCGCCGGCCCTGCCAACTCCGGCACCCGAGAGGCCGTTGAGTGCAGGTCAGCCTCTGCAGGCTCCGGTACCGACGACTCCGGTCCCGCGAGGGCCGTTGAGCTCGGTAACCGCCAGCTCCCTGGCACGCTCCGTGGTTGAGCTTCCGCTGCCGTCCACGCCGGACACCTTCGCAGCGGCGCGGGACCTGATCCAGATGACCGCTCCGGCACCGACCCCGCCTACGGTACCGCCGGTGCGGATCATCACGTCACGCGGCAAACCGGCCATCTTCCACCCGGTGCCGCAGGCGGAGACCAGCCAGCAGCAGCCACCTGCGTCTCCAAGGTACCGCTCGCAGTCCCGGCACCGATCTCAATCCCGGCGCCGTTCGTACTCGCGGTACCGCTCCAGGTCCCCCTCCACGCGGAGGTACCCTGACTCTCGACGCCGCTCCCGGTCCCGCGGCCTGTCGACGCGCAGATCGCCGAGACGATCCAGGTCCCGATCCGTGTCACGGTACCGAGATCATCGCCGGTACCGCTCCAGGTCCCGCCTCCGTTCCGGCTCTCGATGCCGGTCCCCATCCCGGCGCCGATCCGGCTCTCGACGCCGATCCGGCTCCCGGCACCGGACATCACCCCGGCACCGATCAGGCTCCCGGTACCGGATACCATCCCGGCACCGGACCCCACCAAGGAGGCAGACCCTGGCCACGCAGACGTCACTGCATGGCTACTCTGCCCCACCCTGGCCTTCGCGCTCTGGATCCCGCTCTTCCAGAGCTGGCAGCGACCTCTATGCGGAGGACCGCACCATCAGCGACCAGGGCCACCTGCCAGAGACCGGGCAGGTTCAGGAGCGGTGGCCATTTTGGACCCCCATGGCCTACTACGAAGCCCAGAGGGTACCACCAAGAGCTCCTACCTCAACCACGTTGGAGCGTAGAGCGCCAGAGGCTACAGTCTCCCGACCTCCAGAGGCTACAGTCTCCAGGCCTCCGCCAGAGGTAGAGCAGCCAGAACCGGAGCCCCCAGCCCTGGGCTCCGAAGCGGTACCCGTCGAGGACCCGCTCGCCCGAGGCCTGTCCTCCTCCTCCTCTCCTGACGAGGCAGTGGCTGGAGCATCATCATCCGGTCCACCTCCCATTGATCTCAGGGACCATCAAGACCTGCTACGCAGATTGGCCCTCAACATGGACCTCCAGATAGAGGAGGTCCCTGAACTGGAGGACCCAGTGGTGGACATCCTCACGACCGATGCCCCCACTAGGGTTGCCTTACCCTTTGTGCGTACCATCCTTGCCAACGCCACATCCATCTGGCAGACACCAGCCTCGATACCCCCCACTGCCAGGGGGGTAGAGAGAAAGTACATGGCCCCCCCGAGAGACTTTCAATACCTATACACGCACCCCCCTCCGTGTTCGCTGGTGGTCCAATCCGTCAACGAGAGGGAGAGGAACGGCCAACAGGCCCCAGCCCCAAAGTCGAAGGACGCCAAGCGCCTAGACTTGTTTGGCAGGAAGATCTACTCAGGGGGGGGCCTACAGCTTCGTGCGGCAAACCAACAGGCACTCCTGAGCCGCTACGGTTATAACACCTGGGTCTCGATGGAGAAATTCAAAGAGCTTATACCTCCAGAGTCCAGACAGGAGTATAAAGCCTTCGTGGAGGAGGGCAAAAAGCTGGCCAGGACGTCGCTGCAGGCCTCCTTGGACATCGCCGACTCCGCTGCCAGGACCATCGCCTCCGGAGTCGCCATGCGGCGCATCTCCTGGTTGCAATCCTCCACCCTCCCAGCAGAGGTCCAGCATACTATCCAGGACCTACCCTTTGACGGGCAGGGCCTATTTTCAGAGAAAACAGACCCAAAGCTGCAGACCTTAAAAGACGGTCGTACTATCATCCGCACGCTGGGGATGCATACCCCCGCGACGCAGCGCAGGCCCTTCCGGCCGTTCGTACGACGCACCTACTTCCCTCCCCGACCACGACAAGACTTTTACAGGAGGCCGCGTGGTCGAGGGGGTAGGAGACAGCAGCCTGGCCGACAGACCGGCCAGAGGCAGGGCCCCCACAAGCCATCGTCGGGGCCCAAACAAAATTTTTGAAGGGGCGCTCGAGGCCGGAGTACCAGTCCCTACCGATCCTGCCCTCCTGTTCCTGAACCGCCTCTCCCCCTTCTCCCCGGCGTGGTCAAATATCACCACGGACCGCTGGGTTTTACATACCATCCAGGGGGGATACTGATTGCAATTCGTCTCCCCACCCTCCTCCCACCCTCCCACCCCGTCCCTCTTCAGGGACCCTTCTCACGAGCAACTCCTTATCCAGGAGGTGCACGAACTCTTTACTCTGGGAGCGGTGGAGGAGGTCCCAAGGGATCTCAGAGGCAAGGGATTCTACTCCCGTTATTTCCTAATCCCAAAGCCAAAGGGGGGGCTTCGTCCTATCCTGGACTTACGGGGTCTCAACAAGTTTATGGTAAAGTTGAGATTCCGTATGCTCTCCCTGGGCACCCTTATCCCCTCTATGGATCAGGGAGACTGGTACGCCGCCCTCGACATGAAGGACGCGTATTTCCACATTGCCATCTACCCACCTCACAGACGCTTCCTGCGCTTCGTAGTGGGCCAGAGACACTTCCAGTTCGCAGTCCTGCCATTCGGCCTCTCAACAGCACCGAGAGTCTTTACGAAATGCATGGCAGTGGTAGCAGCCGCCCTTCGGCGTCAAAGAATTCAGGTATTCCCCTACCTCGACGACTGGCTTATCCGTGGCAACTCCGCCAACCAGGTCCAGTCTCACATTCGCAAGGCCATGGACATGTTCAACCGTCTGGGCCTCCTACTGAACGTAGAAAAGTCCACTTTGGTGCCAACACAGAGAATAGACTTCATAGGGGCAATACTGGACTCTACCCTCGCCAGGGCATTTCTCCCAGAGGCTCGCTTTCAAACGCTTGCAGCCGCCATACGCAGCCTCCAAGCCTTCCCAACTTCAACAGCCCGCTGCTGCCTCAGCCTCATGGGTCATATGGCATCATGCACCTTCGTGACAGCTCACGCCAGGTTACGCCTACGGCCCCTCCAAGCATGGCTGGCCTCCGCATACCGGCCACACAGGGACAACCTCGATATGATTCTGACGGTCCCACCGCAAGTCCTAGCCTCCCTCAACTGGTGGCTGGACCCCGCACATGTGATGTCAGGTATTCCCTTTCATCCACCTCAGCCTTCCCGTGCCTTGACCACGGATGCATCATCCCTCGGCTGGGGGGCTCACCTGCAGAATTTCCAAACGCAGGGCCTGTGGTCAGAACAGGAGCTGACATTACACATCAATGTCAGAGAACTCCGAGCGGTACGTCTCGCCTGCCAAGCCTTCGCTCAACACTTACAGGGCCGTTGTGTCTCCATCCTTACAGACAACACGACGGCCATGCATTACATCAACAGACAGGGAGGGGCACACTCCCTTCCCCTCTGCCGAGAGGCAACTCAGCTCTGGGACTTTTGCATAGCCCGCTCCATTCACCCCGTGGCCTCGTTTCTCCCAGGAGTCCAGAACACCTTGGCGGACCGCCTGAGCAGGTCCTTTCAAACTCACGAGTGGTCCATTCGGCCAGACGTCATCCACTCTGTCTTCCAGAAGTGGGGGTTTCCCCAGATAGATCTCTTCGCGACTCGCGAGAACAGGAAATGCCACGTGTTCTGCTCATTCCAGGGTCGCTCCCCAGGCTCCCTGACAGACGCTTTTCTCCATCCTTGGAAGGACAACCTGGCCTATGCCTTCCCACCAGTTCCACTGGTCCACAGAGTCCTGCTCAAACTACGCAGGGACAAGGCCAGAGTAATCCTGATTGCTCCAGCGTGGCCCAGGCAACACTGGTATACCACGCTCCTGGAACTGTCCGTGACAGACCCGATCCCTCTACCGCGATGGCCGGACCTGATCACGCAGCAGCACGGCAGGCTCCATCATCCCGACCTGCAGTCCCTTCACCTCACGGCGTGGCTGCTGCATGGCTGAACCCGTCGGAGCTACGATGTTCCAGCCCGGTCCAGCACGTTCTGCTGAGCAGTAGGAAACCCTCCACCAGGTCCACCTACTCAGCTAAGTGGAAACGTTTTTCCCTGTGGTGTGGCACTCGGGGTCTCAACCCCCTGCAGGTGCCGATTCACACCATATTGGATTACCTCCTCTCACTAAAGGAGCAGGGTCTGGCTCTCTCGTTGCTAAAAGTCCACCTAGCGGCAATCTCAGCCTTTCACCCCTGGGACGGGGCGGGTTCTGTTTTCTCCAACCCCATGGTTACCAGGTTCCTTAAGGGGTTAGAACGGCTACACCCTCCGGTACGCCGCCCGGTCCCTACATGGGACCTCAACCTAGTCATTACCAGGCTCATGGGTGCCCCATTCGAGCCTATGGCCACTTGCTCCATGCTGTATCTCTCATGGAAAACGGCCTTTCTAGTAGCCATCACCTCGGCTAGACGCGTCTCTGAGCTCAGAGCGCTTACTTCGGAACCACCTTATACGGTGTTCCATAGGGATAAAGTACAGCTCAGGCCACACCCGGCCTTCCTGCCCAAGGTAGTGTCGGCCTTCCATATTAACCAAGACATTTTTCTACCTGTCTTTTATCCTAAGCCCCATGCCTCCAGGAAGGAGCAGCAACTCCATTCCTTGGATGTCCGGAGAGCCCTCGCCTTCTACATCGAGAGGACAAAGCCGTTCCGGAAATCGACCCAGCTGTTCATCGCCGTGGCGGACCGGATGAAAGGCCTTCCCGTCTCTTCCCAGCGCATCTCGTCATGGATCACCTCGTGCATCCGCACATGCTATGACTTGGCAGGTGTCCCCACCATGCACACTACGGCCCACTCTACCCGAGCTCAGGCCTCGTCGTCTGCCTTCCTGGCACACATACCTATACAAGACATTTGTAGGGCCGCGACATGGTCGTCAGTACACACTTTTGCCTCGCACTATGCCATAGTGCAACATTCTAGAGACGACGACGCTTTTGGTTCGGCGGTCCTAAACTCTGCCGTTTCACAGTCCGACCCCGCCTCCTAGGAATGGCTTGGGAGTCACCTAACTGGAATACATATGAGCAAGCACTCGAAGAAGAAAACACGGTTACTCACCGTAGTAACTGGTGTTCTTCGAGATGTGTTGCTCATATGTATTCCAAACCCGCCCTCCTTCCCCACTGTCGGAATAGCCGGCAAGAAGGAACTGAGAGGGCGATGGGCCGGCTGCAGTATATATCGGGGCACCTAACGGCGCCACTCCAGGGGGCGCCAGCCGGCCCACCGAGTGTTGCTAGGGTAAAAATCTTCCGACGATCGTGCACGCCGCGCGCGCACACCTAACTGGAATACATATGAGCAACACATCTCGAAGAACACCAGTTACTACGGTGAGTAACCGTGTTATAATGCAAAATAAAAATGGAACTCCTTTCGGTTAAAGATATTTTTGTACTCTCAGGACATCACAGTCTGGCCTCTTGAAATTGCACAGCTGGATCTTCTGAACTACACTGAGTTCCATGCAATCTAAATGCCAAACGAGGCAGGGGTCTTGCTGAAATATTTGCATGTACTTAATGCAGTTAAAGTCTTTGGGCATTATTGTCCAAAACATTGGAAATATGTCTTCACCCACTGTAATGGCTGTTGTGTTATTCTCTTGTGAAAAACAAAATGAGAAAGAGATATGACTTAGCATGTCCTGAAGATTGTAAACCCAGATTCTGTGGCTGAAAACAAGATTGCTAAACACTCCAGAGATTGCTGACAAGTTGATTCTCCTTACTCTTTTTGAATTAATAATAATTTTTCTCACTATATCCTCTGTTTGATTCATGCTGCTGTACTCTTCCTTTGTGATAACAAACTGTGCAAATAACTCATCTAAAACATTATCAGGAGCTCTTTGGAGAATTTTGATTAACTCTTTGCGTTTGAGTATAACTGAGTGTTTATCACTAGTGGCTGATTCTATCGAATCACTTGCAATCTGCAGTAATTAAAAAAATAGTTTTTCCTAAGCTGCAAGAAAAATAGGTTTCATGAAGCCTGGTCTCCATACAGTATTTGTACCAATTGCACTGTCACTTAGGGAGTAATTTTTTTACTGATATAGTTAAATTGGTACAATTGTTAGTATGGATGCAGTTATACCAGTACAGAGGTGCTTTACACCAGTATAGCTGAGGCCCCTAAATTTACAAGTATAAACTATAATGGTATAAGCACTGTGATACAGCATGGCCAGAAGGCAGCAGGAGAGTGATCTAGTATGAGGAGAAGCCTTATTCCCTGTAGATTAATTAAAAGCACCTGAAGCTAATTAGAGCACCTTTACACTAAGCCTATGTCTACACTACCGTAGTAAGTCGTAATGAGCTACGCAACTCCAGCTACGTGACTAATGTAGCTGGAGTCGACGTACCTTAGGTCGAGTTACCGCGGGGTCTACACCGTAGGGGGTCGATAGTCTCCCATCGACTTACCTTACTCTTCTCGTCTGGGGTAGAGTAGAGGGGTCAACTGGAGAGCGATCTGCAGTCGATTTGGCGGGTCTTCACTAGACCCGCTAAATTGACTGCCAGTGGATCGATCTCAAAGTGTCGATCCTCTCCATAGTGTAGACATAGGCTAATATAACTGCATTTGTTCTGTGGGTTGTACCTATATAACTAGTCTCGTTTCAGACCAATATAGCTAAATATATACACAATCTGTATAGACAAGCTCTTAGATTCAGTTTAGTAGGCAGCAACCTTGGACAGTGTGCTCTCCATTATCAAGTGATCACAAGTTAAACAACTCAACTTCCCTGTTTCCTTTTGCTAGTGGAACAGTTCTCTGATAGTTACATTTGTCAATACTGAGCCATTTCATTTTATAGGGGTTCATGCCAGTTGTCCTTAGGTGTTAGCCAATGCTGGAAAGGAAGCATGGACTGCTGATGCTGCTGGTCGTGGTGGGACATCCTACCTTCTAGGCTTGAAGTGTAAACAGACACTCCAGCTGCCCTCCTCCCCCTCACCCCAGGACCCCCAAACAGCATCACAATTGCTCTGGAATTGCCACTCCCTCCACTGTCCTTTTCCTTTCCAGGACATGGACCGAGTGGCTACCTGTTTTACCAGTTGGCTATCAGGCTGACTATTCTAATCACTACCAGCTCCCATCCCTGGAGCCCCCAGCTCCTGCCCTCCCCATGCAACTGTTTCTGGGCACCGCAGCCTCATGCTGCCCCTGTGCCTCCAGCATCTGTGTGGGGCAGCTTCCTCCTGCCACCACCTGGGGCCCTGCCTGCTGTGGAGCTGGGCACAACCCCCGCCCGCACCCTGCAGCCTGGGCTCCCAAAAGAGGCACAGCCCTGCCCAGGGTCTGCATCTACTGAGCCCTTTATAGACTCCCCAGCATCCAGGATGGTCCCTGATTGGCTGCTCTCCAGCCTCTCCTAGGCAAATGAGCCCCCACCCCGACTCCTCGAGGCTAATGAGGGCCTAGGTGCCCTGAAGGGGGCGGAGCTCGGCATGAGGTGACAATCAAACCAATACAATGGGAAGCAGGGGGGACAAAGGCGCAGGGAGTTCAGGGGGAGGGGTAAACAACAGGAGGGGGGATTTAGGCAAGGGCCATGGCGGGGGAGGGCACAGTTTACATGGGTAGGGAAGGGGGAATTGCAGAGGATGGAGAGAGGCAGATTTGAGAGAAGGTTGTTGGGAAGGAAAGGGGCAGGGAGTCAAGGGGAAGGGCCCTGTGGGATGGGGGAGGTGGAGAGGGATCAGCGGGGAGAAGACAGTTCAGAAGGGAGTAGATGTGGGGTAGTCAAGAGGAGGTTGGGAAGGAGAGGGGAAAATGTACAGGGGGAAGGAGCAGCTCAGGGTCCGTGAGGGAATTTAGTGAAGGGGTTTTCATGGGGTGGCACTTCTCAGGCCTTTCCCAGGCCCCTGGCAGCTGCCACTCCCCCATCAGCCCCATCTGGGCCCCTCTGCTCTGGGCAGTGAGCTCTCAGGATAGGACTGTTTGCTCTGCAGCCTCAGCCCCCTGTTGATTCCCTGCCCCAGGGGAGCTGCTGCCTTGTCCCCCTCAGGCAGAGCAGTTCTCAGCTTACAGGACGAAGGGGGAAACCGGGGAACAAACATCCATGAAAGGACTGGGTTTCTACCTGCTCCAGGGTCGGGGGGACGTTGCAGCCACTGGAGGTAGGAAGAGACCAGGGGGTTTGGGTCAGTCCCATTCCCTTCCCCTGTGATGCCTCCCAGGGATACCCAGGGCTGTGAGACACTTTGCTACCACGTGCCCTTCGCGTGAGGAAGCCTAGCTGGTGCGTGCCAGAGGGTCACTCCCCAACACAAGCACTCCCCTTTAGGCCTCTACAGGTCTCCCTCTCTCGGTATAGATTAGTGATAAGTACACACCAACCCTCGAGCATCTCTCTGGAGTGTCCAGCCCCTGAACCACCAGACATGCAGAATTACTAGATCTGGTGTTCCCAAACTGCATCTTACCAGTTACACCACACTACACAGCTCCATTTAATACACCGCTCTCACACTTGTTCACACAGAAAACAAGTATGTTTATTTAACACAGGGATTCAAATGATAACAAGTAGAAAGATTAGAAACCAAGGGTTACATATAAAATAAAATCATGACATGCATAATCGAGCCTAAACTTGATTAATAGGACATTGTCCTATCATAAGAGCAAAAGTTTGCCCCAAATCTTTCCAGTCAGGTTTGGCTGTGATCTTCTATTCATGAGACAAGTGGACAGTCCTCTTGTCTCCTCAGTGGGAAGATGCAGAGTTTCTCTCTTTATCTACAGTTATAGTCCAAACCTCCATTGTGTGCACTTGTAGGATAACTCCCGCTGCTTGTCTTTTCCTATCCAGGACACTCTGCAAGCACTTGATTAACATTTTGCTCAGACTGTAACTGGGTGCCCATTGTGAACCATACAATACTTGGCGTACATGTAGATAGACCGATAAACCTCTCTTGTCTGAAAGAAACCTGTTTTTCACCTTTTCTCACCAATCCCAAGTCACAAACCTTAAGAACATGAGTTCCAGTCTATATACATGTTATCTGTACATACATTTTGCAATGATTAAGATGACCAGTGTGACACAGGCTTTCAGTAGAGACCTGGCATGACACTCTTTGGTGAACTAGTATATAGATACCAGGCCCAGGGGATCCCTGAAATCCTAACGCACCCCTGTGTCCTCTGCCGGTTGGCACCAAGAAGTCCCTGGGTCACACACCCCCATCTGTGTCCAGGTAACACTTATGCTTCTGACCAGGGGAGACCCCCAGAGTAGAAGAG
Organism: Chelydra serpentina; assembly: GCA_037349315.1. Lineage (NCBI taxonomy): Eukaryota > Metazoa > Chordata > Testudines > Chelydridae > Chelydra > Chelydra serpentina. The sequence goes on from JBAIAC010000151.1 coordinate 172,909, forward strand.
ACTGGGAAAAGGGGAGCAAGGCTCAAGGTGGGGAGGACTGCGTCCCAACCCCCAGGGTCTCATTTACTCTGTAGGGACAGCGCTGCGCTGGTGCTGCAGGAGCCCAGGGTGAGAGCTGGGGTGTCCCCTATGGGTTCAGGCAGGGGGCATTCACTGCAGGGGGTCAGGGTGTTCACAAGGCACTAAGTGCTGTCCAGGGTATTTATTAACCACCCAGGAGAATGGGGGCAAGGGACATATGGGGATTTGCCAATGATTCTGTGTTTTGGGAGGGGGCATTGCGGCAAGGCTCCAGGGAAAGATGATTACTGGGTAGTGCGATGCCCGGGGCTATTTGGTGCAGATGAGCACGAGGGGTGGCCCCTGGGGAAAGACACGGAAAAGAGAGTGATACTAAAATACCAGGGGCAGAGATAGCAATAGCCAGAGGGGATTGGGAAGAAAGAGGGGTATTGCCCTGGGTAGACTAGAGGGAGCCACTTCCCCATCCAGCCACCATCTCAGGCCGGCAGTTGAGAAAGGACATGGGTAGGGAGAGCAGAGGGGGTCCTGGGCTGGGGTGACTGCATAGAGTTTGGGCCAGAAATGCTGCTATTGATGATTTTTATCTCTACACATTTCAATCAATGTCTCTGTTTTTCTTTTATTTAATCCTCTTATTTCCTCTAACTATAGAAAATCTTCCTTCTGGGGCTAAGGTTTAGCTGCATCCCTTGGGGACTGTTCCGGCAACTCCAAAGAGACCTTCTATTACCTGTGGTAACTATGGCCAACCCAACATTCCATAACAGATAAAAAGTATCTTTTCCCCAATTTTTATCCCATTTTCACATCCCATTCCCTTAACTTCTTGTCAGTCTTCGACACACTCTAATAGTAAGTGGCTGAACTTGGGGTCTGGGGAAGGTCTAACATGATCCTGGATCCATAGGCTCCGACTCTGTGGGAGTTGGGGTGGGAACTTTGGGGAAGGGGGTGGAATGGGGGTGGGGCAGGGGTTGGAAGAGGCGGGGCAGGGGTGGGGCATCAGGGAAGGGGTGGAGTGGGGGCGTGGCCAGGGGCAGAGGGGGATCGAGCACCCACTGGGCAGAGGGGAAGTCGGTGCCTATGCTGAGATGTATAAACAAAGAAGTATTAAGGAGGATTAGGGAGATATTACTTCTGTATATGCCAATGGTGAGATCGTTACTGGGATGGTGTGTCCAGTTCTGGTGTCCATAGTTTAAAAAAAGTGTGTTGGAAAATTGGAGAGGTTTCAGAGAAGATCTGCAAGAATGATTCATGGTTTGAAAAAACCTGCTTTATACTGAGAGACTTGGAGCTCAATGCATTTACTTAACAAAGAGACGGCTGATCATAGTCTATAACTACTAAGGAAGAAAATAACTGATAGTAGAGGCCTCTTGAGTCTAGCAAACAAATGTAGAACAAGATCCAATGTCTGGAAATTGAAGTTAAATTTATTTTTAATTGAAAATAAAATTCAGCTTTTACAGTCAGGGTAACTGACCTGGAACAGCTTCCGAAGTGAATTGGTAAATTCATCTTTAAATTGCAATCGGATTTCCTTCTAAAATATCTGCTCTTCTTAGTTGAACCACAAATTACTTGGTTTGATATGAGCTGTTTCTTACCAATTATGGATGAATAATTTCCTCCACAGCAGGAATTATTGGACGGCATTCTCTGGCCAGGTGTTATGCCGAAAGCCAGACTAGTAGATGATTATTGTGGTTGCTGCTGGCCTTGAAATCTAATAATTTGTTAGGAAGAAACTTCTGTTGTTCCACAACTGTCCATTCAGGGTTCCTTGAACCTTCTTATGGAGTATCTGATATTGGCCACTCTCAGAGACAGGACAGTAGACTAAATGGTCCTCTCTGCTCTGGTCAAGTGTGGCAGTTCTTATGCTCCTAGCAGTAATTGTACAGCAGCCGCTCCATAATTGTATCATAAGTCGTCATGTGACATGAAAAGTCAGAAACCTTTCAGTTCCACTTAGAAGCTGTGAAATGAACATGAAGTTCTGAGACTTACAAAATATTCTGTATTGTATTTTTTTTAATATGCCATTTTTTAAAAGTAAGGAAAGTTTAAAATATTTAAACATATTTGCATTCCATTTCAACAGGCTCTCACCATGTTTTTATTTCATGTTAAAGACTTCTTTTAGGCTTCCTGTGCCCGTGTTTCAGTTATTTTTCCCCAGTCTCTCGGGAGATCTGCTGGGTTAGCATTATAACTTTTAGCTAACTGGTGATTGAACTTCTGAAAAATAAACTTCCAGTAATCAGAAGCCTCAATGCTCAGATCTGGCTGAATGCGCCAGTCTGGGTAATAGATGTGATAATCTTTGTAGGGATGACATTTCCCTTTTGTGTTTGAATTTCGGAATGAGTTCTCAGAAACCACTTCAGATGAGCATATATCATAGGCAAGCTTTTGTGTATCAAGATACCTGTAACTGCATAATCCTTGTGGCCGATGCACAGATGCAAAATGCTCCTTGTGGTCACTGCCTCCTGCTTCACAGGGGACTTTACAGAATGGACACTGCTTCCCACAGCCAAACACTCGCTTGAAGATCTCATCTTGGGGTTTTAATGACAGATTGGAGAGTTTGGTCTGAATATCCAAACCACCAAATTGGGGTAAGATTTCTTGTTCCAGATCCAGAAGAAAGGCTTGAATATTAGCACAAAACTGGCCTGGTTTTGCTGTGTTTTTAAACTGTATCCCAAATAAGCTGCCGATGATGCTGGTGGGAGAATGATAAAGAAAGAAGGTTGGTATTCTATTATTAGGAACATGGAATTAGGCGAGAATGCTTGAATCCATGATAAATAAAGGTGTAAAATCAACATTGTGTTGGTGTAGGAAAAGGTAATGCGTTATACAAAGAGTTTATCCCGCTGTCTCACTTTAAATTATTTCCAACCCTCGTGAATTGTTGCTCTGGGGAGAACTTTTCTGCAAAAAGTCACAAATGAACATTATACCGAATCAACATCCAGTGACTACAAAGCAAAGAATTGTATTAATTTTATTCTGATTTTTGTATACGTTTATTTGCTCTTAATACAATGACGAATTTTCAACAGCATTAACGAAGTACACAAAGCTAGTTTGCTAGTAGAAATTAGTAACTGCTTCTTAATGTATGCATAGCACTGTGGCCCCTGGATTAATGAACAGGAATGTAGTACAAGAAAAAAAAAACCCTTCATGTTTGAAGTAACCAGCTTTCAACATTTCTTCCCAGCCCCAACACACTTCTTATCAAATTAATAATAATGACAACAATCATTTGCCCTTCTTTAATCGTTTCTATCAGAGAATCTCTGAACACTTTATGAACATTATGTTCCATTCTATGCATCCAACGAAGTGGATTGTAGTCCCCGAAAGCTTATGCTGAAATAAATTTGTTAGTCTCAAAGGTGCCACAAGTATTCCTTTTCTTATTATTGAATTAGGCATTATCACTCCCTGAGAGGTGGGTTGGATTCATTATCACCTATTTAACAAATGACAACCTGAGGCATAAAGAGGTGAAGAGAAATTACCCAAAGTAACACAGCAAGTCAGTGGCAGAGCTAAGAATAGACCCCAGGAATCACTATTCCCAGTACCTCTGGCCCACTAGCCAACATTCCTGTGACAGGTTGGGATCACAGAGACCTACTTGGTGCCGCCAGCTGGTGTGCCAAGGCTACTTCTGCCCCTGCTTCCAGGCCTTTTCCAGCTTGGGACTCCCGAATCCTGTCTGTTTTGAGCCAGATTCCCCTGATCTGCTGCAAACACAGACCCTCAGGTCCGAACCAAGTCCACTAACAACTGTAAGGCTCCTGGAAGCGCTCTTGCCTTTGACACCCAGGTGCTCAACTCCCAAGGAGGACCAAACCCTTAATAAATCCGTTTTACCCTGTATAAAGCTTATACAGGGTAAACTCATAAATAGTTCGCCTTCTATTTCAAAGATAGAAAGATATGCACGACTGTTTGCCTCCCTAGGTAACAACTCGTACTCCTGGAAACTTAATAAGTAAAAAGTGATTTTAATAAGTAGAGAAAGTAAGATTTAAGTGATTCCAAGTAGTGACAGACAGAACAAATTGAATTACTAAGTAAAATAAGCGACAAAGGGTCCTGTGGCACCTTATAGACTAACAGAGGTATTGAAGTTGATGGATTTCAAATCCATCAACTTCAATACCTCTGTTAGTCTATAAGGTGCCACAGGACCCTTTGTCGCTTCTGCAGATCCAGACTAACACGGCTACCCCTCTGATACTTAAGTAAAATAAAATAAAACACGCAGGTCTATGTCTAATCAAACTTCACACAGATATAAAAACCTCAACAGCTCCAGTTTTCTTCCTTTCACAGACTGTAAAACTTCTAGCCTGGGTCCAGCAGTCGCTCACACCCCCTATTGTCTCTGTCCTTTGTTCAGTCACTCTCAGGTATGTCCTTGGGGGGTGGAGAGCCTCTTTCTTTAGCCAGCTGAAGACCAAAATGGAGGGGTTTCCCAGGGGTTTAAATACACTTTCTCCTCTGGGTGGACACCCCTCCCTCTCCCTGTGTAGCATCCAGTTACAAAATGGAGTTGGGGGTCACATGGACAAGTCACATGTCCATGCACAACTCAGTTCCTTCTCAGCCAAGCCACTTTCCTGGCAAAGCTCAGATGTGGATTGGTGTCTGCAAGTTCTATTGTCTGTTAAGTGTTTCTTGACTGGGCACTTAACCTGCACATTCCTTTCTCAAGAAATAAAACCAATATTCATAACTTCAACTACAACAATGATACATGCATATAAATGGGAGGAATAAATTCAGTAGGTCATAACTTTCACAGAGTTGTGTTACATGGCACATGTAGCATAAAACATAGTCCAGTTACACATATACATTTATAAGCATCTCCCCATAAGGTTTTATGGGGTACACGGTCACAATTCCCATCTAGGAACAGAACCTATGTAGCCTAGTCTTTAGCCATCAAGACCATCCATCCCCTGACAGACAGGAGAGAGAGGATGAGGTGCAAGAAGGATGAGCCCCTTCTTGTTAGACTTCTTTTAGAATCCTAGTTCTTTTCATTGGATTATTCTCAGCACTGGAACCCTGAGCTGCTCTACAACCCAACCCCTAGATCAGGGGTGGCCAACCTGTGGCTCCGGAGCCACATGCGGCTCTTCAGAGGTTAATATGTGGCTCTTTGCATAGGTGCTGACTCCGAGGCTGGAGCTACAGATGCTAACTTTCCAATGTGCTGTGGGGTGCTCACTGCTCAACCCCCTGCTCTGCCCTAGGGCCTGCCACCACTCCATCCCTTCCCCCATGGCCCCTGCCCCTTCCCCCGGGCCTGCCATGCCCTTGCTCCTCCCCCCTCCCCACCAGAGCCTCCTGCACACTGCAAAACAGCTGATTGCGGTGGGTGGGAGGCCTGGGGAGGGAGGGGGAGGAGCTGATTGGCAGGGCTGCCAGTGGGCCGGAGGCGCTGGGGGCTGGAGGTGGGTAGTGGATGGGGAGGGTGGGGACTGTTGCCATATTACTGTGGCTCTTTGGGAATGTTCATTGGTAAATTCTGGCTCCTTCTCAGGCTCAGGTTGGCTACCCCTGCTCTAGATGGTGTGTTCCACCAGTTACTTTGCGGAGTGTAGTCATCAGGAACATGGTAGTGGGGGAAGTGAGTAGATGGCATAAGGAAAAGGGAGCAAAGATGAGGGGACAGACCACAGGTGGAGGGTGTCCCAATTCTAACGGGGGCCAGAAATGCAGATAACCCTTTATCTGGAATGACACTGCCCAGCTTTTCTAATAAAACAGATTTTGTTGGGCAAAATACAGTTATATAGTATGGTGTATTCTACCCTGAGAGTAGTTGCCTGGGTCAAGGTATTGATACTTGAATTAGTAGGAGAGTTGACCTGTCTACAAGTGTTTTAATTGGTTATTGGATGTCACCTTGGCTCTGGTGAAATGTATCTGTGGTTTGAGCATTCAGAAACCTAAGACTTGATTTTCTCAGAAATAAAAACAAAGTTTTTCATTCTGAAGTTAAGAATGGTGCCTGAGAGCTTCATAGATGAAATTACATATTTGTTTGAAGTTGGGTTTTTTTCACGTCTGTTTTTAAATCAAAAGAATGTTGATTTTCCTATCTGATCATATGTATATCCCATTTAAGCAGATTGTGTGCATGTTTATTTCATAGTAAATACTTCCTTTAGGCTCTCCAGAGCCTGTTCTTTGGTTATTTTTTGCCAGTCTGCTGGGAGATCAGCTGGTTTAGCACCATACTCCTTAGCAAACTGTTGATTGAACTCCTTAAAAACAAATTTCCAGTAATCAGAAGCAGTGATGCTGGGATCTGGCTGAATGTGCCAATCTGGGTAATACTGACGATAATCTTTAAAAGGATGATCCTTCCAACCTGTGTTTGAATTCCTAAATTTAGAGTTGGAAATCACATCAGAGGAACATAGAGAATAGGGAAGTTTTTCTGTTACCACATTTCGGTATCTCCCTAGCCCTTGAGGACGATGTACTGATGCAAAGTGCCCTTTATGATCCCCTCCTCCTGCTTCGCAGGGGACTTTACAGAACGGACACTGCTTCCCACAGCCAAACACTCGCTTGAAGATTTCATCCTGGGGCTTCAGTGGCAGACTGGAGAGCTTTGATTTAATTTCCAACTCTTTCAATTCAGCTAGTATTTGTTGCTGCAGATCAGGAAGGAAGATTTGAATAAAAGTAGAAAATTGATCTGGATCTGCTGTGTTTTTAAACTGTATTCCCAACAAGCTATCCTTGGAAATGACGAGGTCCTTCTGCAGCACTTTACAAAAGTTGTTTAGAAAGGCTGAGACTGTCTTAACACTTTCATCTTTGGCTTTCTCCAGAGCGTCCCTGACTTTCTTTATTACCGTGGATAGAATTTTTTCCTCCAGATCCTCCAAATCTGCATCCTCTCTGTAGTAATCTAATATGTGCCTCCATATCCAAGCTTTGACAAACGTTTCATAGTTGATAATGTATTTCACATAGTTGTCGAAATTCCCATCTTCTAACAGCTTCTTCTGCACAGTGAACTGGAAAAAGCTCCGGCTGCCATATTGAATAGACTGTCCGCTGGTGAGAATGTCCTCCACTATTTCTAGTCCAAGTCTTTTGTTAACATAATCCATTAAGGCAGGTTTGAGACACTGATTACAGAAATCCCTGGCCCGTGTTTGGTTCTCATCTTTTTCCAAATACAGGTCAATAAATGTGGAGAAATACTGAGGTTTCAGCTTCTCTAGACGACACTGAGGATCATTTTGTTTGATAAAATCTTCATGCATATTCTGAAACCTCCAAGCTGCCTTCCCCAAAATATGAATTTTCAGGTCAACTTCAAAGCAAGCAGTAGTGCCAAGTTTTTTAACATCTTCCTGTTGGAGCTTCTTGTTGATTATGTTCAGCAATTCTCTGCAATAGATTTCATCATAGTCCACTTTGGAATTTACCTTTTCTTCAGTGTATCTTTTACCCTCATCTATTAAGGATTGAGCAAGTTCTTCTGTGCGAACAGCTGTTTCACATTCCCTTATGAACAGTTTTTTCATAGTTTCGATCCATGCTGTATCTAGGTACTCCTTTTTCATTCCGAAATTGTCAATTCCATGAAACAACAAACTACCTAATTCCTGTAGCTTCTGCCTGACGGCACTCCCTCGATTTGCCAGGTCCTTTCTCAACTGGGACTCCATCTCTCGATAAATTTTACGTTCCTGTAAACTGCTGAACTTCAACTCTGACAGTGTTTCTGTCCACATGTTTTCAAATTCTGATTTCAGTTCCTCATGCTCTAGTTTATGTTTTTTGTTCCTACATTCATCCAAGACCCTGTCAACTTTCCCTTCAATTATCTGCATGTATGAGGTCTGGAGGTTTTCTGCTTTGTGCTGGCCTTTTCGAATTCGAATTGCTTCCTTGAACTTGTTCTCGGAGTAGCTCTCAAGTTCATTTTTGAGGCTGTTTGCACTCCTGAGAAAATCTTCTCTGTACTTTTCTATCAGATGCAGATTCGAAACTCCACTTTCAAAATAATCTTGTAAATTATCCAAAACTTTTTGTTTTTCGTGCTGCAGTTTTTCCTGTGCCTCATTTTCCAACATGGATAAGGCACTAGACTGTAGATTCTCTGATGTCTGATTCTGAATGACAGTTTCCTTTTCAGATACCCAGAGATGTATCTCTTTGCGGAAATGCCATTCCCACTCGGAATACTTCATAGACAGCTGGTTATAGGCTTCAGCTACAAGGCTGTTTCTGAAACTGAAGATGAAGTTCTCATGTTTTACAGCATTCCACAGGCTCTCCACCCATTTGACAAACTGGGGAATGTCCTTAGGGGCTCTATTATGTGACTGTTTCTTTATAAAATCAAACAGGTATTTCTTTAGCTCACACACACTCTCACTGTATCCCATGTTCACTGAAGCCATGGGAGGGACTCCATGCCACAGCCCAGGGATGTACCAATTGTGTTTCTCTGCATCATAGTCCATAATACATGAAAATGTCACTTTTTTACATTGCTTTTCCATCCTAGCTGCAACTTTGGTCATTTCATTCAGCTGCTCCAGGAGGAGTTTCCTGTTCCTCCTGTTTTGTTCATGCGCAGAGACATCACTGACGTTCTGATGCACAAACTGGCAGTTGGCTTTTTGCCCGATTTCCTCCATTCTGAGAAAGGCATGGACCGCAATTTGCAGAATATCCTTCATTTCTGTGGCGTTCTCCATGGCCATGTTAATGATGGTTATGTCACTTAACCCAATCACCAGTGTAGCCAGCTCATTGTCGTGTTGATAACTATCCTCCAGCATGGCCAGTTCAGTGGCTTTCAGGCCTTCTGTGTCTATCACCAGGATGAAGTCACAGCCCAGGTCCTGCCGAAAGTTCTCTCCCACTTTAATGAGCGTCATGAAGGCTCCTCGCGTACATCGGCCGCTGCTCACTGCAAACTGCAGGCCGAACAGGGTGTTGAGGAGGGTGGATTTCCCTGTGCTCTGCACTCCCAGCACCGTTAGAACCAGCATTCTGGAACTTCCCCCCAGCTTGGCATGGAGCTCAGTCAGAACATCTGTCACCCACTGCAGTGGGATGTTGGATGAATCTCCATCCATCAGCTCCATGGGAAACCCTTCCAGCATCAGATCAGCTGCTATGCCTGGGAGATTGCTGAATTGTCTTTGGCATTCTGCCTTGTCTCTTTCTTTAACCATTGAGGATTCAGCTTCATAAAACTGCCCCAACTCACGCATGAAATGCTCCACCCCTAAGGAAGTGGTAGATATTAATTTATCCAGCATGGCTAGTCCTTGTGGGTCATCTCCTGCCATTTTACTTTTCTCTTTATATTGTTCCCGTAGTTTAAAAAGATTCTCTCGAGCAATGCGATCCAGGCTAAACTTCATCCATTTCAGGAAGTAATGTTTCTCCACTGCAGGCAAGTCTCCTATTCCATTAATAAATTTAATCAATCCATCAGTAAGGTCACATTGATTCTGCTGTCTACGTAATTCCAACCATTTCTCTCTCAGTTGAGATTTATAGTCTTCAGTGGCAGTCTCCCCTTGCCTTCTCATTCTGCACTGCTCTTTTTCCACGTTAGCCACTTTTCCCCAGAGATCCCCCTGCAGTCTCAGCATTTCCCTCTTGTACTTTGCCACATCTTTTATTTCCACAGTGATTTCTCTAGCCCACTTGCTTGCACTCTGAGATTCCTTACGGTCCTCATCTACCTGGATTCCTAGTTCACGTGCGGTCACAGCCATGGCTTCCAAATTCATTCTCTTGGGAGGTGAACTCGTTATGCTTTTTATGGCAGATGTCAGTTTTTGCACAAATCCTGCATTATTTGTGGTGCTGTCTTTCTTCAGTAGTTGTGATTCTCTCAGATTCAGCACTGGAGCCAACTTATTAAGGAATCCCAGTGTTTCCTTGGGATTTCCATTCTTGCAATTGAGGATGAAGTAGTATTTAGTGGCTGATTCCTGCAGAGATGATAATAGCTCGTATTCTCTCTCACTGATGCTCTCAATAACTATGAACACAGCTGAGGAGATCTCTGTTAAAAAGCTAAATTGCAGCCAGTGCGACTCAATGTCTCCGCGCAGGTTTGTAATTGTGATGGGCTCTGGGAAAAGATCTGAATTCTCCGTTCCAGCAGGGAAATACCAAGAAATCTCAACCAGCCCATCTGCGATTTCCCGAGGGACATTCCCAGAATCCATGTCCCAATGAATGAAGAAATTGTGGTGCTGCTGGGAGGGGCTGAGAACCTCATTGAGGAGTTTGGACTTGGAGAAGCTGCAGCTCCCCATCCGCACAAAGGAAATAGTTGGCATTGACGTGAGCACCAGGCTGTCCTCTCTGAACCCTCTGCTCTCTGCCCGGGAACGTGGCCTCCAGTTTCTCACAATGTCCCTCATGGCCCACAGCATTAGGGTGCACTTGGGGGTGTTGAGGGCAGGTAACAGCAGAGGCAGGGCAAACTGGCACATGGACATTCTGGACAGGATCTCCTGCTGTAGGAAATTGTCTGAGCAAAGCAGAACAGCACAGAGAACATCGAGGGGGTGCAGAAAAACTCTGGTGTCTGGGTCTCTAGAACTAAAAACATCTCCACCTGCAATTTGTGCCTCCTCACTGCCTCCTTCATCATCATATGCCCTATGCACAAGGCTTGTGTTTCTGGCTGTCCCATTCAGAGCCATTAGTTTCCTCAGGAAATGCCACGGCAAATCCCCTAACATCCGAGGAGTCCAGTTTTCTACACATTCTGAGCCAATTTCGAGGACATCCCTCAGCCTGAGTTTTGTGCTTTGGTATTCCTGTAGGTTTAGCTTAGAAAGGAGTCCTTGAAAAGCTTTATTTTTCTCTGTAAAACAAAATGAAAATAGTATTCTCATGACTTTCGGAAGTTAGAAATTCCCAGACAGAACGTTTTTAGAGATGGAGTTAATGATGTAAAATCTTAATAATTTAAAAGAAAAATTCCATTGGTGGCTGGTAATTAGGGGCTAATGGAGTTAAAGCTAATAAACTAATCCCCCTCTTCTGTTTCTTTAACCTGTATAGCAGGGGTTCTCAACCTTTTTCTTTCTGAGGCTCCCCTCAACATGCTATTAAAACACCACGGCCCACCTATGCCACAATAACTGGTTTTCTGCGTATAAAAGCCAGGGGCGGCATTAGGGGGTAGCAAGCAGGGCAATTTCCTGGGGCCCCACACCATGGGGACCCCCACAAAGTTACATTGCTCAGGCTCCAGCTTCAGCCCTGGGTGGCAGGGCTCAGGGAGCTGGGCTTCAGCCCCATGCGATTGGGCTTCAGCTTTCTGCCCTGGGCCCCAGTGAGTCTAATGTTGGCTCTGCTTGGAGGCCCCCCTGAAACCTTCTCAAGGTCCCCTAGGGGGCCTCGGACCCCTGGTTGAGAACCACTGCTTTGCAGCATATACTTTTCTTTTCTCCCTTCTCTCCAGCAGTCATATGAGGGAACAGTGGGGGGGGGGGGTGGGGAAGGAGAGTCTGGCAGTGCTCCCACTTTCTTTATAGCAGCATCATAGAGTGCAGTCTCTGGAGGGAGGTGCTGGTGGGGCTGGTTGCCCTCAGCCCTTACGGTACATGTAGACTGGAACTGGAGCTGTAATTTCAAGATTGAGTAGACATAGGCATGCTAGCTTTGTTTAATCTAGTGTGATTAAAAATACAAGTGTAGCCACAGTGGCAGGGGTCGTGGGATGCCTGAATACAATCCCATCTGAGATCCTAGGTAGGTACTCAGGTAGCTAGCCCACACCACCACTGCTATAAGTCTACCTTGAGTGTGCTCGCTTGATCAAAGCTTGCACGGGTATGTCTGACCAAGCTGGAAATTACACTTCGAGCTCCAGTGTAGTCAGGCTCTAAAAGAGCTCCTCCTTCCATTGAAAGTATAGAGTGATGCTGAGGTCAGAACATGCATACGGGCTGCCTTTTTAATCCTCTTGGCACAGAATCAGAGTAATCCTAGAATGTGAGTGCGGGTACAGCCCCAGTGCAAAGCTTCCTCCCCACCTCAGGAGAAGCATGCGGGGCCCAAATTGGAGGAAGACGAGGTAGAGTGAATGAGGAATTGTCCAAGGTGTCACTTTCCTGGTAGGGACCTGTGACCAGGAAGCAGTAGGACCATGACACAGTGAAGTGAGTCAGCAGTGAAAAGGCTAGCAAGGAGGCCTATGACAGGGAGGTGGGGAGCAGGGCACCTGGATTTCTCAGCTCTTTATTTTTCCCAGGTGGGAGTAGGGTGTGATAAAGCAGAGTGGTAATTGTCTGCTCATTTTCACTAGGAGCAGAGGAGCAATTATAGGAGTTACAGCATTAGGAGCTACTGAGAGGAGCGGAATGTATTTACTGAAGGAGAGGAACTCCTTCACCTGCCCCCCTACATCCACACCTGCACTCCTCGCACCAAACGGGAGCTGCCTCAGGTAAGCGCTCCACACCCCAATCCCCTGCCCCAGCCCTGAGCCCCCTCCCCCACCCTAACTCCTGGCCAGACTCTGCAACCCAGCCCGCTCCTGCACCCTAACTCCCTCCCAGACCCTGCACTCCCAGCCCTGAGCCCCCTCCCACATCCTAACTCCTGGCCAGACCCTACACCCCAATGTTTTTTTTTCATTTTTTAAAATAGGCACTCTTATCTAAAACACTTTACAATAGTTAGCTAATGGTACAAACAATATTTGGAAAGATCATTAAGTGATCTGCCGAGACCCTCAGCAATTTTCAAGTGGTCGGTCCCACTAACTTTAAATCTGCCACTGTCCTGCCATATACAAAAGCTATATAAGATGGGGAGTGACATCATAAGAGTTCTTCACTCCCCACCCAAGAAGAGTCCTGGAAACACCCAAGGGACAAAGACTGAACTGGGGGAAGTGCTGGACCCAGGCTAAATGGATTTCTAGCCTGTGAATGAAACACCTGGGGATTCCAAGCTGTAAAGCAAGTGCAGCTGGCCCCTTAAAAATCTGCAGCCTGCTTGTATCATCTCTTAGGGTGAGAATCTACTAATTTTTATCCAGTATATTTAGTATAATAAGCGTAGTTTGTGTGTTTCGTTTATTTGCTAGGTAATCTGCTTTGATCTGTTTGCTAGCCCTTTTAATCACTTAAAATCTATCTTTTGTGGTTAATAAACTTGTTTGTGCTTTATCTAAACCAGTGAGTTGGAGTGACGTGTATGGGAATCTTAGCTCAGAGGCAAAAGGCTTTTGCATATTCCTCTCCACATTGAGGGAAGGGGTGAATTTTATGAGCTTACGCTGTATAGTTCCCTGTGCAGCGCAAGACAGTAAAATTTTAGGTTTATACTCCAGAGGGGGTACATGCCTGAGGAGCTGGGAGTTGCCCTAACTGTAGCCTTCCTATACAGGGGCTGGTCAGAGAGCCTGAATGTAACTGCAGCTGGATGTGTCCCTACCTGTATATATGCTGGGAAAAGTGCAGGCTGGAGGGCTTTGCAGAGCTGGTCACAGGAGTACAGTGTGAGAGGGAGCCCAGTGTGGTGGGTCAGGGGGCTCAATGGTACCCCAGTTCCAGGTGGCAGCCTGGGAGGGGGAAACTGTCACAATGGGTTGGGCCTGCCATTAAAGGGCCAGCATTATCTGGTACACAATTGTAGTAACATATTAAGGAGGAGATAGTACCTTCAGCATTTTCTTTTTCTGAGGACACAGTGTCTCCTAAATTCTTGGGTTCATTCTCCATACTTGAAGATCCTAGAAAGGAAACCACATTAAAACCTTCTCAGATCCTTAAAGACTTTTTTGATGTTCCTGTATTCTTAATAGTTATATACTCTCCTTTCAAAATGATGAAGATGCCCCAAGAAGCTTTTTCTACAGTAAAAATAAAGCCAATGAAAATTCAAACACTGTGCAGGAAATGCTAACCACAGGGAACAGGAAGGCAACATGCAATTTGTTGTTCTGTATTGTAGATTGAATGTCCTAATTCTGTAGAGAGGTTTTCTTTCAAGAAAGATAGGTGACCTGTGAGGCCAGAAATTAACTTGAATTCTATCTTTTTCTTTTGTGAAGGTGTCACAAGGTATTACATTTTAATTGTGGATTTTGATTTTTTAATTTTGGTCTTTGCACTCATAGTTACTCTTTATTAGGCATGGTAAGTTAAGTTAAGTGCAGTTAGAAGAAAGTCTCAGATCTGTAACCATGCAAGGGATTTACATTCATGGCCAACTCAGACATAGCATCCTTAATTAGATCTCTCTGAAGGCTGTTCCAACCATGAGCAGACTATATAAGGAGGGAGTGACTAGAGATCTGAGCACTCTGCAGCAGATATTACAGTTCTGTGTAATATCCCTAGTGAGTCTTACTCACTCCACTCTCCACTCCCTGAGCCAGTCTCTCTTATCAGAGGTGGAGGGCTCCAGTCAAATGAGTCTGTAGATGGCCCAGGAAGTTCTTGTACCTGCCCTGAGAATAGCCATTTGGAGAGCTCTACAAAGGGACAGAGTACAGGGGGAAACAAGCTACTCATGTCTTATTTCCACAGGCCATCCTCTCATCCTACCCCTTTTCCCATCCACTGGTGAGTGCTGCTGCTCCCTTTTCCCTCCGCCATTCCCCTGGTGGCTCACCTTCTATCCCCTCCTCCAGCTCTTCTCTGGTGTCTCCCTTAGAGCCCTGGGAAATAACTCAGAGAAACAGGATTACATTTAAGGAAAGAAAAGATTAGGCTCAATATTCAGAAAAACTTCCTGACATTGAGACCTATGAGGCCGTGGAATCATCTTCCTAGGGGGAAGGTTGGGAGTCCCATCATCTGGGTCATAGAAAACTAGGACTGAATAAACACTTGGCGGACAGACAGTATGCAAAAATCCTAGGCTTTTGCAAGTCTCCCTGCCAGAAAAATCCCCACCTGTTCCTGGCTGTTTTTGGTCTTCGTGATGCTTCCATTTTGTTTCTTTGTTTGAAATGTTGCTAGATGCTAACCTCATCTTTGTAACCAATGAATTGGCTGCTGGTTAAATCTTCCCTTGGGCCTTGTCTCTACTAGGAAAATTAAAACCAGAGATCAACCAAATACAGGGCAACTGGTTTTAACAACAGCGAGGGATGTTTGTTCAGTTTGCAGTCTGGTAGCAGAGCCTTTAATGAAAGCTAAGTCCTGATTAGGGGGTGAGGCATCCCTGATTAGAGAGCCTAGAAAGGCAGCCATGCAGCCAACCAGTGGCACACGAGCAGCAACGCAGAAGCCTTTTATTTGTTTTAAACCTGAAGCCTATTAACTTCATTTGGTGACCCCTAGTTCTTGTGTTATGAGAATTAGTAAACAACACCTCCTTGTCTGCTTTCTCTACACCAGTCATGATTTTATAGACCTCAATCATATCTCCCCTTAGCCCTCTCTTTTCCAAGCTGAAAAGTCACAGTCTTATTAATCTCTCCTCATAAGGAAGCCGTTCCAGACCCCTAATTATTTTTGTTGCCCTTTTCTGAACCTTTTCCAATTCCAATATAATCCACTGATTGTCCTTCACATGGGAGAAATTATGCTGCTAGATTCTCACTGGAACAATTTCCCCTATGACTGGAGAATTGCAAATATTTTAGAAAGGGGGAAAAAAGTGATCCAGGCCTCTTATTTTGGCCTCAGTTGTATGCACTGAGTAAGGGGAATCCAGGCTGGTGGGATAGGCATCAGTGGGACCCCAGCACATCTGGTGGCACTCTGAAAGGGGAGTCCAGCCCATCATCCCTGCCTCCCAACTTCTCAATTAGCAGCTGGGATTGGGGTTTATGACGCTGAACTTGGGCACAAGCCCCCCCACCCCCACTGTGACTGGTAGAGCACCAAGGCTCCTGATTGGGCTGCAGCCCCTATTTACGCCAGAGGAGGAAAGAGGAAGTTGCCTGTACAACTGGGCTTCATACAGCTGGCTTAGTGTTTACCTGTTCCTGCTGTCTGATCCTGACCTCCTGGTATTCTGACTAGCACTGAATATTAACTGCCTGCTCGTTTGTCTGTTAATCCTGATTCCTGGTAATTGGTTTCTGGCCTGTGCCTGATGCTAACCCTAGGCTATTTATGTCCTGGCCCTAGAGAGACAGTGAAAGTGCAAAAGACTAGATTGTTCCCTCTCAAGGGAAAATTCCCTTGGGGCCCCGTCACAGAAGATATGGGGAATCTGTGCACTACACTGCATACAGGTCTCCTGTCCTTGCAGGTCCCAGGCAATATGGCTACAGTGGAGCAGTGCTGTTAGAGAATCTCCCACAGGGAACTGTCCTGGAAACCTCACTATAAAGGGGAATCCCCACTGTGAAGGGGTAAAGCCTGGGGTTTTTTCCTCAGATTTATGCAGGGGAATGCTCAGCATTCTGCTGTCTTGACCCTAGGCTTCCCATGCCCATCTCCTGATGGGAGCAGAGACAAGGCTGCTGAGACAGTTGTTCCTTTTCTAAGTGGGAATGGGGAGATCTGCATGCAGAGGGTCCCTTCCTTGAGCAATCCACCTCATCTCTGTCTCTGTAAATTTCAGTTATGAATGATGGAATTTCGCCCCCTCCAGTAAGCCCCCGCCTTCATTTTTTAGGATTGCTGACATTGCATTACAATCAAAGAGAATATGAGATAGCTCCATGTGAAAATTAATGCTGGCTCAGACTGTATTCATTTTGGGGGTGGACTTACTGCTGGTTGTCAAGGGTGGGGGGAGCTGCACTTCCCAACCCCACCTCCTTGGGGTTCAGAGATTATATTGCATGGGGGGGTTCACCCCATAATGTCCCCATAAAGGAAATGGAAACTTGTGTTACAGAGTCTTCTCTGCACCCAGATCCCGGAGAAGGGTTCCCATGCCACCACCAAGCCCTTCCTGAGAATTCAAGTGTATCTTAAGTTTTCAAATCTTTTTAAATAGCTAATAGTACTTACTCTTTTTTGTTGGAAGCTAAAGTGATCACAGCTCCTAAAGAGGTGTCTGGTCAGCTGGGTTTGCCTTGTGCTGTGTAAATAACGAGTCAGTAGGAATCTGAAAGTAAAACTGTTTCAGGGAGGTTGGGTCACAGCCTTTCCTTTGCAATTATCAGAAACCACACAGCTGCAGAGTGTCAGCAACCAAAGCCCACATCCTAACTGGCACTTGGCCTGATGGGCGTGCCCAGCTTTGGGTTCAAAATATTTGAGCTCAGTTTCATGGCACAGCCTGAGTCCAGTGC
Source organism: Chelydra serpentina (assembly GCA_037349315.1). Classification (NCBI taxonomy): domain Eukaryota; kingdom Metazoa; phylum Chordata; order Testudines; family Chelydridae; genus Chelydra; species Chelydra serpentina. The sequence continues at coordinate 190,202 of JBAIAC010000151.1, forward strand.
TGTCTTTCATCTCAAAGCAGTGAAGGTAGAAGGGTGCAGTCACTTCCTGCTTTCCCACCATTCAGTCTGTCCTACCGGACAGCCAGGCAATCCTTACCTAGCTCCTTCCCCTGTGACCGTCTTCCTGCTGTCAGCCTCATTCAAGAGTGGTGGGGCAGGGCCCCCATTCCTGTGATGGGACCCAAATTCAGGTGGATGAGTCCAAAATCAGGGGCACAGCATGCTCGTTTATGGGGATAGGGCTGCAATCAGGGGGACAGCCTCCCTCCCTGTCAGGGAGGAAGAGGCCTCATATTTGGGTGACTGGAGCCAATCACGTGAGAGAGCATCAGCACTACTAGGGTGGCGTCCTAATGGTGGGCCACTAGGGTGACCAGACAGCAAGTGTGAAAAATCGGGACAGTGTGTGGGAGGTAATAGGAGCCTATATAAGAAAAAGACCCAAAAATCGGGACTGTCCCTATAAAATCGAGACATCTGGTCACCCTATGGGCCACTCACATCTCTGTCATAACAATACAGGTCAATGAGATTTTATTGGCAGGCCAAGCTATAGAAATGTTACCAATGTGTAAGACAAAAACAGATCCCTCATGTGTCTGTCTAAGGGGGCACAGCGTGCCCAGGATTACATACGGGATTTGACCATCTGTGTCCATTTGTCATTTCTCTGTCCCTACGCTCATGGCAGGTTTTTCCGTCGCATTCTGCCATCTCCCTCCTTTCCCACAGGGCCAGGCACAGTTTTTTCTCTGTTACTTTTTGATGAACTGTCCTTTAGGTTTTCTGATAATTTGAGGAAATATTTTCCTGCAGTTCCTCATATTTAAGACACTGAAGTAGAAAGTGTCTCCTGTCTCTCTGCTCTGTCACACTGCATGCACAGTCTGGACTTGGACTGCTTTATGCCTTCTAATTCTCACCTCTAGTTTGTGGTCACTGATTCTGTAATTGGAGACAATCTGCCTTAGTTCTGCACATGAAGTAGCTGTTCGGGTAACCACTCTCTGCAGGGTTCTGTAGCAGTCCAGCTTGTTGCTATTTTGTTGACTGAGGTGTTGGTATTTTAGTTGCTGGTCTAGTATTTTGAGCACATCTTGGTTTGGATCATTCTTTTCTGGTTGTTGATTTAACAGAGAATTGGCTCAGTTCTGCTCTGCAGCTGGTGGTGCTGAAGTTCCCATGCATAGAATTGCAGGTGGAGTATTTCTGTTAGGGTTTTATTGTAGTCAGTGCTATCAGTTCTTAAATTTGGGGCCCAGATTTCACTCCCATATAGTAGAATGATGTTGCTCTCAAATAGTTTTAGCAGTAGTTTTATCGGGGAGCTGTATCAAGTCATTCCTATTCCACACAGCCTATCCCCAGGTCACTTATGCTATTTAAGTACCAGCTTGCTCAGAGATTCACGTTTAATTGTGCCTTAAGTCGCTCACTACATATTTAAATGGTGATGATTCTCATTAGAGGAGGTGGCAGCTTTTCTTCTGCAAACGTATAGTGATATGATGTTGTGATGTACTGCGCAGAATTCACTCAGCCTTCTTCAACTTAGATTGCTTACATTTCTCACTTTGTCTAATGGATTAGAACAGGTGATGGGACTCTTGGGGAATGGAGTCTAGTGGTTAGAGCAGTGTTGACTGGGAGTCAGGGCTCATGGGTTCTATTTCCAGTTCTGGGAGGGAAGTAATACCTAGTGACTACAGCAGGAGGAAGTAGGAGTCAGAACTCCTGGTTCTATTCCTGACTCTGGGAAAGGAGTGGGGTCTAGTGGTTAGAGCAGGCTGGCTGGGAGTTCGGCCTGGTGAGTCCTATTCCCAGCTTTGAGAGAGAATTTAGAACAGTGGTGGACAATGGGAGTCATGACTCCTGGGTTCTATTTTTGGCTCTGGGAGGGGAGTGGGGTCTAGTTGTCAGCCAATGGAAAACTAGGAGTTCAGATTCCTTGGCCCTAATCCTGGTTCTGCCACTGACTTGTTTGACTGTGGGCACCACTGACACTGTTCTCTCACTTTTTATTTTAGTCTCTCCAAGATGATTTCTGGGAATCACAGTTGCTGGCGGAAATCAGGGAAAGTCCCTGGCACTGATTAAGGTCAGGGTTACACTACGAACACTACATGGGCTCAGCTGTACCAATGGACCTGTGTCACTGTTGCACTTTGGATGAAGATGCTTTAAGCTGACAGCAGAGAGCTCTCCGGTCTGCTTAGTAACTCCATCTCCACGAGAAGCGGGACCTATGTTGTTGGGAGAAGCTCTCCTGCCGACATAACAATGTCTGCATGGGAGTGGGGCATTGAAGTTAGTATTACTACATTGCTCAGGGGTATGGATTTTTCACACCCCTGAGGGACATAGTTTATACGGAAGCAAGTGTAATTTAGAGCTGGCCCAAGACTGTAGCGAAGGCAATTAAATTGTTGTAAATGAGGAAAGGGTTCTACCCTGTCCTGACTCCTTCTCTCTCTCATTCAGAAGCAATGTGTGTATGTGGGTGGGAGCATGTTTTCAAGGCTCATTTTCAACTAATTAAAGTACCAGCTTTACTTGAGAATCTTCATAATATCCAAGCTTTACTCAGAGGAAGGGCCAGATTTGTAAAGGTGTTTAGGCCCGACAGTTTCTCCTCCTGCATATACTGGGCCCTCAGCTGCACATTATCTCCTCCCCCTACTGAGTGTTTTGGGCCTGTTTCTGCCTCCCCCTTCATCGCATCCCCCATCTCCTCCATTCCATTCTGAGTGGGGCCCTGGTCCTTCAATGCGATTGACAGCAGCAGAGATGTCAAAGGGGAAGCTGTGGTAAGAACTCTCTCTCTTGGAGAACTTACCTCCCAAAAGTTCTGAGGGGAACAGAAAGCAACTGCACCCTTCTCCTGCCAGCCACACGCCATGTTGTGAAAACAACGAGGAGTCCTTGCGGCACCTTAGAGACTAACACATTTATTTGGGCTTAAGCTTTCGTGGGCTAAAACGAAAGCTTGTGTCCAAATAAATGTGTTAGTCTCTAAGGTGCCGCAAGGACTCCTCGTTGTTTTTGCTGATACAGACTAACGCGTCTGCCCCTCTGAAACCTGACTCCATGGTGTGTGAGAGCCTGACACTGCAATGAGCTTTGCAAGCTCAATTCTGCCCTCAGTTACTGGACGGCAGCTGCAGGGTAAATTTAGCTGTCACCTGAACTTGAATTCTAAGACTTCCAGTTTCATCTGCACTCCTGCCCACCCCATTACACTGGACATACATGCGGGGTAGGGGATTGGGCCAAGTGTCAGCTGAGAGAAGGAGGACACTGAACTTCTGTGGGTTCAGGTGGCTACATTTGTTCTAATGGTTTGACTTTCGGTAACCAGAAGGCCCAGAGCCAGCCCCCCAAAAACATTTTACTTTCATATTCCAATTGGCTATTTATACAGCATGAGGCCAACACAGCGCAGTGAGACTTAATTGGGAGCCGTGTTTGCTGTTGATCCTGCTAGAGAACAGGAGGTAGGTGCCATTCTTTCTTGCAAAAAACGGAACAATTTCTTGGAACAAAAATCTCTGGGCCAGTCCTGGGGAGCCTTTCTCAGTGAAACTCCCTTGGGGTTCAGTGGAATAAAACTCAATCAAGACAATTGAAAACTGAGTAAGAGCAAAGTAAGGTGCTCAGAATCTGAACAATATTGATTCATTTTCATACTGTGTCTGATTTGTATCTGTTTCATTCACATATTAACATAAGTGTTTTAAATGTTTGGCATCCTGAGCACTTTGGTGACCGTCTGCAGATTTATGTGGTACATTATTATGTGAGTGAAATACTTTAAAAAAGTTTTCTGGTGCCACAAAGACACAGGGGTTACTGTTACAGAAAGGACTGTGGGCTCAGGGCTGTCTTTATAGTTTACTTCTGTAGACAGATTACAAAGACTCTAGTGACACAGTATTTCCTATTCCTATGTCTTGACTCAGCAGGTCTGTGAATTGCTTTCAATGCTCATTTCATTACCTAGGCTGCAAAGATTTGATTTCAAGGACCTGAGCCTAGAAACACATACAAAATCTTAACAAGCAGGTAGTCACATTGAACGGAGTAAAGTTAAGCATGGCTGTAAGTCTCTGAAGGACTGGGGCACTAATAAGTGGATATCAATGAATGCTGATTGCTACCTATTGGTGCATCCGCAAGCAATTTACAAGCATGTTTTAATGGTTAATTATACAGAAAAGTCTTATGATCAATGGCTGAAATGTACAGAGATGGAAAGTTAAAAGCAACCTGTGCCCTCCTGGACCCTGGTACTCTCTGTTACACTTGGCGTACATCTACACAGCAGTTGGGAGGTATAATTCCCAGCTGGGGCAGATGTACATAGAATCACAGAACTGGAAGGGACCTCGAGAGGTCATCAAGTCCAGTCCTCTGCACTCATGGCAGGACCAAGCATCATCTAGAACATCCCTGACAGGTGTTTGTCTAACCTGCTCTTAAAAATCTCCAATGATGGAGATTCCACAACCTCCCTGGGCAATTTATTCCAGTGCTTAACCACCCTGACAGTTAGGAAGTTTTTCCTAATGTCCAACCTAAACCTCCCTTGCTCAAATTTAAGTCCATTGCTTCTTGTCCTATCATCAGAAGTTAAGGAGAACAATTTTCTCCCGCCTCCTTGTAGAGTATTTTTAGGTATTTATAAATGGTATTAGTATCCTTTTAGGTATTTGTAAATGGTTATCATGTCCCCTCTGTCTTCTCTTTTCCAGACTAAACAAACCCATTTTTTCAATCTTCCCTCATAGATTCATGTTTTCCAGACCCCTAATCATCCATGCGTGTGTTCTGCTCAAACTAGCACCTAAAAATAGCAGTGGGGTCACTAGGAGGGGGGAACATTCGACAGTTCAGGCTAGCTGTCTGAGTAAAAACCTGTCCGAGCCCCTGGGTACATCCTCAGACAGCTAGCCAAGCTGCTGCCTGTGATTCTGTGGCAATACCGCTATTTTTAGTGTGCTATCTTGAGCAGGATTAACATGTATCTGTCTATGCACAGCAGGTGTGTACACATCCCTTTAGTAACACCAGTTCCAAGGCCCAATAAGTAACATGCAGATTTTGTCCAATACACTGATTGTATTTCTGACCCTGCCATGAATCTCAGCTTCCCACTTATTCGATTTTGAAGCCCTGGCTGGGATGATTTAGTTGGGATTGGTCCTGCTTTGAGCAGGGGGTTGGACTAGATGACCTCCTGAGGTCCCTTCCAACCCTAATATTCTATGAGTTTATGATCATGAGAATTTTCATTGACCCGAATAGGTTTTTATCTGGTTTTCTTTCCAAGATCTTGAAATATGGAGACTGGGCCAGAGAATCAAGATGGCCCTGTGTTCCCAGAGAAGGGGCCTGAGAGTCACGAAGATCCAGTGTCCTCCACGAAAGGAAATGCTGCAGGTACTGTCCTGTTCAGCCTCTTACCTGTCACTGTTTCTCCTGCTCTCCATGTTACACAGTCGTCATGCCCTTGCTGAGCTAGTGGAGAAAGTCTTCTCTGAAGGCAGAACTGTCCTAAACCCATCACAGTCTGGCGCCACAGACACACTGAAGTTTTAAAAGTTTCTCCAATAAACTCACAGAAGTTGGGACAGCCCTGTTAAATTCCATCTTGTTCATCCCCCATCCCTTTTCCCACTGTCAGACTTTTCTCTATGACCTCAAGCACTTAGTGCAGGCTAATAACCTGTAATAAATTACAGATTCAGTGAATTTTTTCTTTTTCTGTTTGCCCATTCTCCATAAACACATAGTGCTTTTGCTAAAATTATTTATTTATTCAAATGATTACCTACAAATATTCTAAGGTAGTTTGTTGTGAGTATTTAATATCTGCTTTGCTGACATACGTAGCTCATGTGGTACATGTGTTCCCTTATTGGATGGGTGTATCTCTCAGGATCAGGTTTTTGGTTTGAATACATACAAATCAAATCTGTTGTTCACTCTCTTTGCCCTGGTCTACACTGGTGCGTGGGAATTGACCTAAGATACGCAACTTCAGCTATGAGAATAGCGTAGCTGAAGTCGACGTATCTTAGGTCGACTTATCTTGCGTCCTCACGGCGCGGGGTCAACTGCTGCCACTCGCCCATTGACTCTGCTTCCGACTCTCACCATGGTGGAGCACAGGAGTCCACGGCAGAGCGATCGGGGATCAATTTATCGCGTCTACACTAGACGCGATAAATCGATCCCCGATAGACCAATCATTACTCGTTGATCCGGCGGGTAGTGTGGACATACCCTTTGGAGAGTCTGATCTAGGAATGTAGGGACTTGAGAGCAGCTACACCAGGTGTCCCTGGAACCAGAGCCCATCCCAAATGGTTTTACAGCACACAGTGTTTAGCTCTGGTTTCATAACCCCTCCAGGCTGGCCCTCTGAAGGAGCCATCAGCCTGAAGAACTGGGGAGCTCATATAGTTGACTATCCGCCCTCCATGAAGCTCCAGTGAGCACCTCCTTAAGCCTGTCCTATCCCACATGAAAATCAGATCCATGTGGAGTCAGAGGGCTTGTCTACACTATCCCACGGGGTCGATCTAAGATACGCAACTTCAGCTACATGAATAGCTGAAGTTGCGTATCTTCCCGCTCTCCTGTTGACTCCGCTTGCGCTCCTTGTTCTGGTGGAGTACTGGAGTCGACAGGAGAGCGCTCAGCAGTCAATTTATTCCGTTAGACATGATAAATCGACCCCCGCTGGATCGATCGCTGCCTGTCAATCTGGCGGATAGTCTAGACAAGCCCTCAGTGTTGTTGTGAGTGATGATTCTACAACCAACTCATCTGCATCAGCACCACTATATGCAGGTAGCAACATCCCCTCCAGCTGTCAACTGTACAAGCAATCATGGGCCGTGGCTCTGATTTTTCTGGGCTCCAGAGCACAGGTCTGGGTGGTTGTGAGGAAATCTTAAATTCAGTAGGATTATGGCAACATTTAAAATTAAGCATTTGCTTTAGTGTTTAGCTGGTTCAGAGCCTAAGATGGCATAGGTTACCTGGACCACTGTGGGGAAAAATGCAACAGTTATAAGGACCTAGTAGGTCTATCTAAGCAAACCTACTTTATTCTTAAGGCAAGAAGTATTACAGATAAAATATATTACAAACAATAAAAGAACCTACACACATGCTAATAAGCTTACCACGAACCCCCCAATCCTAACATGGGTTCTGGCAGGAGCAGTCCTTCAAGCTCCCATCCTAGGGGATTCCCTGTGGCTAAAACTTCATTACAGCTTCAGCTCAAAACAAGCACACTCCATGGCATGCTCAGTTCACCCGTTATACAGTTGATCTGGAGTTTCCAGAAGCAGGTAATTAGTACACAACGGGTTTCTCTCCCCAGGGCCTATCTTCCAAAGGCTGGTTTGAAGTGGGTCATTTGCATTCCCCAGGTACTTCCTAGGACTAAATGTGTTAATCTCTAAGGTGCCACAAGTACTCCTTGTTCTTTGTGCTAACGCTTCCCAGAGTTTGCTTTAGTCAGTCTCCTAGAGAAGATACATACATCTAATAACACATACATAATTGCATTTTTAATTCAATGGCTCCTAACCATGATAAATTTAGCTCAGTAAAGTTTAACCTCATTTAATAAAATTCATTCAGGATTTTGCAAGATTTTGTCAGTCTGTCACAGTAGATTTGTCAACCACCTAGCAGGATTCATTCTTGCTTTGAACAGCCTAGACAGTGGTCCCTATGATCCCAGCAAGTTCTCACTGAGTGTTTCGTTCTGATTTATCATGCAGTGTCAGCACCAGCTGGTTACACAGCATCGCTGAGCCACACAGCTGAGGAACCTGTGGGAGATGGCACTGGTGCTGATTCGCTGACACCATCAACCAGAGGGTAACTTTTCTGAAAATAATGATCTTAGAGTGAAAGTGTCTCCTCAGCTGACACGGCAGGGTCATTGCTATGATGTCCTGTTGTTATACTTACAAAAGGAAAATACTCCCTCAGCATGGGCTGAAAATGATGGTTCCAATTTCCCTCTCACTCACACTAGCTTTACACAGGTTGACCCCCACTGGCTCCAGTGGAGTCATTTCTGGTTCATGAAGATGTAAGTGAAAGGAGACCTGGCAGTAGGTTTGTTAGCCTTTTTATAGTTGGACGATACCAAGAGCTGAGGTCATGTTCATCATGACTGGCAAACGAGTGGCCCCTGATAGTTATTGCTGAGTTTAGTGAAGATGATAAAAGGAGAAAAAGTTACGTACATTCATAAATTGATGCTGAACAGAAACTGCATGAGCTGCTGGGATCTGTAATGGCCATGTTTATAGTAAGCTGAGTTTATCATTCCAGGTAGCAGAGGGAATACTTGTAAACAGGTGTTGTCTCTCTGCAACTGTTTAACTTTGCTGATTAGTCAGTACTGAAGAAGGCTTGTTCTTCTTCCAGTGCTTGCTCATGTCGATTCCCTTCTAGGTGTGCCCATGTGTGCGGTCATCAGAGATTTTTGCCTTAGCGGTATCCGGAGCATTGGCAGTGGTGCTTCCTTGAGTGCCACACTAAAGCATGGGTACTCTGGCTTCTACCCCTGCCCACATTGCACTACCAGTGCATGATGGGGTCCTGAAAATTGCCAAGGCTGACTGTCAAACCCTGTTGTCTATCCCTCCCACCTGGGTCTGGAGTGTCTCTTCCCACACGCCTGGGACTCTGCCCTTCCCTAGGACCTGAATCTTGTGATGTTGAGGCTGTGGGGCCTCCCCTTTGAGACTCTGGCTTCTTGCACTCTCTTGCTTCTCTCCTGGAAGTTTTCGTTCCTAGTTGTGATAACATCAGCCTGCAGTGTCCAAAATCAGGGCACTTACTTCAGAACTGCCCTATATGGTATTCTACCAGGATAGGGACCAGCTGTGACCACACCTGGCGTTTCTGCACAAGGTTGTTTCACACTGGCCAGGACATATACTTACCTGTCTTCTTTACAAAGCCTTATGCATCAGATGGGGAATGCAGGTTGCACGTCCTGGATGTCAGGAGCATGCTGGCCTTCTACATAGATAGGACAAAGCCATTCCGTAAATTGACACTGTTGTTCATTGCGGTGGCAGATAGAATGAAAGGTCGCCCTGTGTCTGCTCAAAGGATTTCGTCCTGGATCACTGCCTACATCCACTACTGCTATGAGCTGGCAAAAATGCCTCCGTTGGCAATCGTGATGGCACACTCGACTAGGGCGTACCAATCCACGATATCTGTAAGGCCGCTACCTGGTTGTCTCATTATGCACTTACCCAGCAGACTTGAGATGGCACTGGTTTTGGCAGAGCAGTGCAGCAAGCACTGTGAACTCTGAGCCCACCTCCAAAGATACTGCTTGTGAGTCACCTAGAATGGAATCGACATGAGCAAGCACTCGAAGAAGAGAAAATGGTTACCTACCTTTCATAATGGTTGTTCTTCAAGATGTGTTGCTCACATCCATTCCATTACCTGCCCTCCTGCCCCTCTGTCAGAGTTACCGGCAAGAAGGAACTGAGAGGCCAGTGGCGCCTGATATACCGATGCATGAGCATGGCACTCAAGGGGCACCACTGCCAACCCTATGGATGCTGTAAGGCAAAATCTCTGACGACCACACATGTGGGAACACGCACATCTAGAATGGAATGAACATGAGCAACACGTCTTGAAGAACAACAGTTATTCAGCAGCGTTTTTTCGGCAAAATATTATGTTAAATCCAATCTAACGATAGTTGTTTCAATGTCTATTTCTTCCTCCTGAGGTATTGTTAATGTATAAAAAAAATTACTATTCCAGACCATGTGACTCAGTAACAGCAATTGCTGCTGAGAAGTACTTGGAGATGATACACAGGGAACGGAATAAACTGGTCAACTTACTTCAAAATGATGCTGACAATGTTTTGGATGAGTTACTCTGCCAGTCAGTCATCACAATGCAGGAGTACGATGGAGTCAACAAAGAAGATGATGTAAGAAACAAAATGAGAAAACTGTTGATTCTGATTCCAAGGAAGGGGGGATTGACCTGTATGCAATTTCTGGAGAGTGTGCAAAGGATATATCCTGATTTACAACAACATTTGCAATACTCAGGAGATGGTAAGTGGTATCATTCATTCTGTTATTTTTTTAAACATTTCTTTACAGTAATAATGCAACTGCCACAAAATGAAGGGGGACCCGTTTCCAACTAGATTCTTATTTAGTAGCAAATGATGCCATTGTATCTAGGACACGGGTTCCCTGGTTCTGGAAGTGGTGCAGTCCCACTGCAGGAGGGAGCCTGGCACAGGCATATGCATCTCCTGTGCAGCTCTGTAGGGTCCCTCGCTGGTCATTGTGCAGGGGTTAGGTGGGGTCCAGGGCAGGATGGGTAACTCATAGCTATTTTGAGACTTTTGCAGGGGGAGGAGTCTGGTGAAGGCTGGGGAGCAGACGGGGCTTGTGAGATCTCTAGGAGTTTAGCTGATTGTCAGTTCTGTTGGATGCTGTGAGGTGAGCTGCTAGATATTCATTCTGATGGATTAATTTTATATCAAGAGTTTCAGATTGGCATGTTTCTAACTTTTATTCCTTGACATAAATTAATCAGTGCTTTCAGGCAGCCACTGAGACAGCTTTCAGGCAGCTATTCGTAGTTTGACCAAAAAAGTTTCTGTGAATGAAACAAAAGCTTGATGGATGTCCTTAGAGGCCATGGCTCTTAGAACATTCAAGTTGTCAGGTGAACGGACTGCACGTTTCAGTGGGACTGCATACACTGTAAAGGTTTGCAGCCCAGACCCCACCTAAGGTGACAAAGGGGAGAATGTGAGATTCCACTACCACTCTGAAAATAAATCCTAGTTAAGTCCTTAGCACCTACGCTGAATTTGGTGTGAAGTGCACCCCAAGATCAATGGAGTGCACCCAGCATAAAGTCACTACCAGCAGAAGCAAATCTTTCCAGTTTCCATGGTTTGCACTTGGTCTGGTGTGTGAAAGGGGACACAAAAGGAGTCTTCAGAGCAGCAAATGCCATATTGACATCCCACAGAACCTGGGCCTATTGAAATGGAGAAACGGGTTGTAACTGCGTGCTGTTAATGAACCTGAGGAGTCAGGGCTGATCAGTCTAGTCTGCTTCTTACTAGTTGAGGGAAAGGTAAAATAGCAGCTGAATGAACCCTAAGGGGTGATGTCTGTAATGTAGACTGAGACAGGACTAGAATGTAAGAGACATTGAATGGAAAAAGGGACCAGTGTTTAGGTGGTCTCCATGTAATACAGATTCCTTCCAAGCAGCTAGGGTGACCCTAGAGTAGAATGTATGAATCAAGTTGGTTTCATTGCAGGAGCTTCATTCCTGGGCACAAAAGCCACGTTTCCCCTTTATCTTGGAATAAAACACTTGCAGATCATGTCTCTGTGCAAGTACTGCTTTTATCCTGCAGTGTGCAACACCATCTTCCACTTTCCCTGCTGTCTGTCACACAGTTTCCTGAAGCCCATTCACATTTCCTTTCTCTCTGCATTTCCCGTGAATTCTGTCAGTGTGATTGTGGTGGGTGAAACAAACATCCTGGGGATGAGGGACACCCTCCTAATTCTGAAAAAAGGCCAAGAAGAAATCGATCTGAAGAGAGTCTTAAGGATCTCGTTTTCTTTTCAGAGTCTCTAATCATGGAGAATAGACCCAGGAATCTAGGTGGCCCTCAATCTTCAAAGACAGTGAATCCTCAAGGTATTGTCTTTAACTCTACAGCATAGTGCATGTTGCAGACCTAGTGGACAAAGACCTTCCTAATCAGAAAGGTTGTTTATCTGAGGGCAACCCCTCTATGAGCTTCTCATTCCCTTCCCCATTTTAAAGAGATAACAAGAGTTCCATCTTCTTCTCCACCCAGCCCCTCTGTCCAGAGCTTCAGTGTTCCCTCTAGTCTATCCTCCAGTGGTGTGTAAATGTTCCAAGGCCTGGGCCATCCACCCCTTCCCTTGGTAGGCCCCTCCACAGTCTGCTACTGTATGGTATTATTCATTATATTCCTCAGAAGTGTCCTAGTCACGTCCCTTCTCTCAGGAAGCCACGTGCCCTGTTGCCTACAACATGGCACTGAGAGCCAAGAACTCCTGACTCCTAATACAGTTAGTCTCTCTAACCCCAGGATTTATTTTTGCTGCTCTTCTGTGTATTCCCTCAGTTCATAGAATATCAGGGTTGGAAGGGACCTCAGGAGGTCATATAGTCCAACCCCCTGCTCAAAGTAGGACCAATCCCCAACTAAATCATCCCAGCCATATGCCCCACATATTGCTGGTATTAAGATGTCCAGAACTATACAAAAAATATTAATGGGAGTTTAACCAGTGTCATGCAGAGGAGGCCATCAAATCTGGTCAATGTTACTTAATAGACATGAGCCATTCTCTCCCTACCCTGCCAATAACCGGCAACGACTACAGAATCTACACTGGGAATGCGTGAATCCTGTGTAGTATAAAGTTTTCGGTAGCCCTCATGAAATTATTTTGGCTTCACAAGACCAGACTGAAATGGCAAATCTTTTTCCTCAGCAGTTTAATGTATGGATCCCCTTTCATGCACCCAAAAGACATGCACCTCTCAGAACCGAGTTTCCAAGTAATAGGAATTCTGTGCTGTGAGTTAGAGAGAGAAGAGCAAAGCTGTCAAAGTGGGAATCCTGTGTATGATATTTGTGCTCCAGTATTTCAACCAAGTTTATTCAACTCCTCTTCTTACCCCATCACAGCCCAATCCCTGGGCTCCATGTTCATAATCTTTGTGTTTTCCTGTTTCCACCCTCTGCAGCATTTTTCATATGCCTTTTTAACTGGATACTCTTCTTTCTTCTACATTTTGCACTGTCTTGCTTAAGCAGAACTCAAACTCACTAACGTCAGTCAGACTTCCAGCCCTACAAGGTTAAAGTGAGTTTGAAACTGGCAAAATGAGTTTTGCTGTCTTTGAGTAGAAGCCACTATTGGGGTATCATGTCCTCGAGGACCTTTTTCTTCTGCTGATTTAGTTGCAGTTGTTTATGCTGAGGAAATCTAGTGATACTACAGCTGTTCTAGCTGTACCACTGGGACCCTGTGCGTCTTGACATACTGTCAATCAGCATTTCCCTACCTTATAGTGGGATGGACCAGACTAAGATCTTGCCCCTACCATTCACTGCTGAAAGTGAAGGATGCACATGCACCGTTAGGGCTGCAAGGAGTGGGTAAGGCTACAAACAGAGCTGGAGATTTTACTTACACACAATGGGCTACATTCTGCTCTCAGGCTAGGTCTACACTAACCCCCCCTGTCGAACTAAGATACGCAACTTCAGCTACGTTAATAACGTAGCTGAAGTCGAAGTACCTTAGTTCGAACTTACCTGTGGTCCACACACAGCGCGCAGGCTCCCCCGTCGACTCCGCCTGCTCCGTTCGCACAGCAGGATTACCGGCGTCGATGGCGGAGCACTTCCTGGTTCGATTTATCGCGTCTAGACAAGACGCGATAAATCGAACCCAGAACATCGATCCCGCGCCTCCGACCGGACGCCTTAGTATAGACATACCCTCACTGAGAGCCATCCAAGTCAATACAGTGGTGTAACATGTAGGAGTTAGCGCCAACATTTGAACATGAAGGCCCTCAAGCTTCGCTCCTGCTTTTCGACTTGCAATCTTCCCTCTGGATACGATAGTAGCTGGTATACAATACCCAAATGAACTGGAAAATGTAGCCTTGCCAACTCCATAGTCTCATTTATGCTTTGCACTGAGCAATTCAGACAATGGTTCCTATGAGACCCTCCATGTCTCACTGAGCATTTTGTTCTGTTTTATCATGCAGTGCCAGCACCAGCTCGTAACATGGCATTGCTGAGTTATAGGACTGAGGACCCCATGGGAGATGACATCAGTGGAGTGGCTATGTCGGCACCAGCCAGAAGGTAACTTTTGTGAAAACAGGGTCTTAAGAGGAAAGTGTCTCTTCAGGGTCATTGCTGTGATGTTCTGACTCTTGTTCTACACATCAGAGACAAATCCTGGCTCACAAAGGGCTGAGAAAAATGGCTTTGATTCTGCACTTGCTCACACCAGCTTTAAAGTGGGGTAACTCCATTGGGTCCAACAGAGTCTTTTCCGGTTCATGTTGGTGTAATCAAGGGGAGGACTGGCACAACAGGAAGTTGAACCAGGCCAGGGGGTGGTCCCTGATGTGAGACTTGAGGAAGGAAGGGCCATGCAATGCAAGGAGAACAATGGGGAAATAATAAAGGGGGACTAGAGTCTGGGTGCAGGGTAAGGATGGGGGCCAGGATCCAGGGGGAAACCAGGACAGATGAGGTTGGGTTCAGGTTGCAATGGGATAGAAGTGGAGTTCGGGGGACTAGGACATGAGGAAAGATAGGTGGCAGGACTAGGAAAACAGAGTGTAGGGTAAAATCACAAGACAAGTGGGGTGGGGGGACAGGATACAGAGGGAAGGTGGGCATGACATTAGAGAAGGGAGGCAATGGTACAGTGCCTAGGGGCAGATAGGGTTCTGCCCCCTAACACTGGGGGATCAGAAACAGATGAGATGGGAGATAGATGAAGGGGCTGGACCCCAGGTGGCAAACTGACTAGGACATGGGAGGGAGATAGCAGGCATAAAGGCTGAGGGAGCGGGGGGAAATGGGGAACGGGGGCAGATGAGATGGGGGTAGGACATGGGTGGGATAGAGAGGGTGTTACCGTGCCTCTGTGGGTCACAACTGAGAATACCAGATTCAGGACAAACTGCTGCAAAATGGGAAGACCCACCATACCAAGCCAGCAACAAAAGTAACTTCTGTCTCACCACACTGGTTAACAAGAAGTCAGAAATGCAGTCTCCTTAGGTATCCCAGCCCTTGTTTCACCACCCAGACACTAGACTATATGATTGGCTATTTAAAACCAGGTTTTTTTTTCAAAGAAAGGGTTCTTCTAAGCCCAAGAGATCAGCTAGATAGACAGGTCAATATACAACTCAGATCTTAACCAATAATCATGCTGTTGCCAATCCTTTATTATGTAACATCTAAAGGTTTATTTATAAGAGAAAAGAAAGAGGAAAGAGCTAAAATGGTCAAGGAAAACAAATACATGCACTCATTGCAGAGTTCTTGTATCAGTTTTGAAGCAGTGATGGAATGAACTGCTGGTTTGTAGGGTCTCTGGTGGCTTCCAAAAGATTGGAAGGTCCTCAGTCCATTGATTGGAATGCTTCTTTTAGTGTAAGTCCATAGCCAGAGATCAGAGCAGGAAAAAGCCAAAAATCAAAATGCTTTTATGCTTTCTCCCATGTGGAGGGAAAGCTCTCAGTCTTAGTTTGTGGGAAAGTACAGGTACCATATGGAGTCCAGGGTTACATGAGCAAGTCACATGACCTTGCAAGCTTTGAGTCATAGCAGGAGCCAGTAAGAACATAAAAATGTCCATACTGGGTCAGACCAAAGGTCCATCTAGCCCACTATCCTATCTTCTGACAGTGGCCAGTGCCAGGTGCCCCAGAGGGAATGAATAGAACAGGGAATCATCAAGTGATCCATCCCCTGTCGCTCATTCCCAGCTTCTGGTAAACAGAGGTTAGGGACACCATCCCTGCATATCCTGGCTAATAGCCATTGATGGACCTATCCTCCATGAATGTATCTAGTTCTTTTTTGAACCCTGTTATAGTCTTGGCCTTCACAACATCCTCTGGCAAGGAGTTCCACAGGTTGATTGTGCGTTGTGTGAAGAAATATTTCCTTGTATTTGTTTTAAACCTGCTGCCTATTAATTTCATTTGTTGATGCTTAGTTCTTGTGTTATGAGAAGGAGTAAACAACACTTCCTTATCTACTTTCTCTACACCAGTCATGATTTTATAGACCTCAATCATATCTCCCCTTAGACGTCTCTTTTCCAAGCTCAAAAGTCCCAGTCTTATTAATCTCTCCTCATATGGAAGCCGTTCCGTCTTCCTAATCATTTTTGTTGCCCTTTTCTAAACCTTTTCCAATTCCAATATATCCTTTTTGAGATGGGGTGACCACATCTGCACACAGTATTCAAGATGTGGCTTTATATAGAGGCAATATGATATTTTGTGTCCTACTATCTATCCCTTTCTTAATGATTCCCAACATTCTGTTCGCTTTTTTGACTGCCGCTGCATACTGAGTGGATGTTTTCAGAGAACTATCCACAATGACTCCAAGATCTTTCTTGAGTGGTAACAGTTAATTTAGACCCCATCATTTTATATGTATAGTTGGGATTATGCTTTCCAATGGGCATTAATTTGCATTTATCAACATTAAATTTCATCTGCCATTTGGTTGCACAATCACCCAGTTTTGAGAGATACTTTTGCAGCTCTTCGCAGTCTCCCTGGGTCTTAACTATCTTTAGTAATTTTGTATCATCTGCAAATTTTGCTGCCTCACTGTTTACCCCTTTTTCCAGATCATTTATGAATATTTTCAATAGGATTGATTCTAGAACCTGGGAGACACCTGGGAGACAACACTGTTGACCTCTCTCCATTCTGAAAGCTGACCATTTATACCTACCGTTTCTTTCCTATCTTTTAACCAGTTACCAATCCATGAGAGCACCTTCCCTCTTATCCCATGGCAGCTTACTTTGCTTAAGAGCCTTTGGTGAAGGGACCTTGTCAAAGGCTTTCTGAAAATCTAAGTATACTATATCCATAGGATCCCCTTTTTCCACATGCTTGTTGACCCCCTCAAAGAATTATAGTAGATTGGTGAGGCATGATTTCCCTTTACTTAAACCAGGTTGACTCTTTCCCAACAAATTATAAGAAAATAAGAAAGAAATACTTGTGGCACCTTAGAGACTAACAAATTTATTTCAGCATAAGCTTTCGTGGACTACAGTCCGCTTCATCAGACGCATAGAATGGAACACACAGTGGGATGATATTTATACAGTCAGAGAAACACGAAAAGGTGGAAGTAACCATATCAACTGTAAAAGGCTGATTAATTGAAAGGAATTGTTATCAGTAGGAAAGAAACTCTTGAAGTGATAATCAACATGGCCCATTACAGACAGTTGACACAAAGGTGTTAAGGGTATTTAATGGGGGGAAATAAATTCAATTAATGTAATGACTGAGCCATATGTCTGACAATATTGTTCTTTATTATAGTTTTAACCGGTTTGCCTAGTACTGAAGTCAGGTTTACAGGCCTGTAATTGTAGGGATCACCTCTGGAGCCCTTTTAAAAAATTGGTGTCACATTAGCTATCCTCCAGTCATCTAGTGCAGAAGCTGATTTAAATGATAGGTTACAGACTACAGTTAGTAGTTCTGGAATTTCACATCTGAGATCCTTCAAAACTCTTGGGTGAATGCCATCTGGTCCTGGTGACTTATTGCTGTTTAATTTATCAGTTTGTTCCAAAACCTCCTCTAATGATACCTCAATCTGGGACAGTTCCTCAGATCTGTCACCTACAAAGAATGGCTCAGGTTTGGGAATCTCCCTCACATCCTGAGCCGTGAAGACCGATGCAAAGAATTCATTTAGTTTCTCCACAATGGCTTTATCATCCTTGAGTGCTCCTTTAGCACCTCAATTGACTAGTGGCCTCACTGGTTGTTTCTTATGTACTTAAAAAAAATTTTCTATTACTTTTTGAGTCTTTGGTTATATTCTAGCTAAAAATGTCTTCAGGAAGGCCAATGGGGTGGGAATAAGCTTCTTCTATGGCCCATTGTGAACGGACTATTCAAGTTGATGGCCCATTAATGAACACAATGTGCTGGCCAGACTGGATGCAAACGACCTTGTGGGTGTTACCCCAGGAGTAACACAGTTGAAATACAGGTATACAGTCAATATTCATACCTTTAGATACAAAGATGATACATGCATACAAAGAGGGTAATCATATTTGATTGTAACTTTTTCCATTTATACCTTACATGGTATATTTTGTGTAAGATTTGTTGCAATTGTATAACAGCAACAACGATATACACAGTCATATTTTAATCATACATCAGAGTGGAAGGAGAGTTAAGCAAGTGGGGGCAGCACCCTGGGCACAGGGGCAGCTGGGCTTGGGTTAGAAAAAGGAGGCAGAGAGGAGCAGGAGGTGTAGGGTTGAGGGTAGATAAGGAGAAAGGGGTACCACTTACCTGGTTGCTGTCCACCTTGGGTGCGGGGCGCTCATGCTCATCCAGGGAGAGATGACCAGGGTCTAGGCCAGACCCTTCAGCTGCATGGTCCATGCCAAGGTCTCTGTGCCTATATTAATGTGCACAGGGTCAGGTGCACATCGTGTGCACCCTGCTGACGTGCATGAACAGTTCATTAGTTAACTTTGATCTAGTCCTGTTCCAAAAAGGAACAGCTCAAGGGACATTAAGGAACTATCAGTGCACGTCAGGGTGCACATGGACAGTTAGTCTGTGGTGTGGCATGTTAGTGCGACATGGGTCACACCCCAGCTTGCTGCAAATCTGCCGTCCTTCACAGCTGACTGGCATGCATATCCTTAGAGCAGCCTCTGCATGTACTGACCACCAATGGAAAATATACATGAACTGCTGGGACTCGAAATGGCCATCTTTTCACTCACTTCCAGTGAGCTCCCACATCATCCCAGCAAAGAGAAGAAATACTTAGAAAAGGGCCATTTTCTCTCTGCAACTATTTGTCTGCCTTATTACTCATTACTGAAGGAGTCCAGGTCCCAAAACATTACAGCTGACTGAGATATCCTTTTTTAATCCTAAGCAATAGTGAATGTATACAATTAACAGGGAATTATTGTTCCAGGCCGTGGGACTCAGTAACAGCAGCCACTGATGAAAAGGCCTTGGAGATGATACACAAAGAACAAGATAAACTCATCAAGTTACTTCAGAATGATGCTGACAAGGTCTTGGATGAGTTGCTCTGCCAGTCAGTGATCACACAGCAGGACTACGATCAACTCAACAAAGGAAAGGATGCAGAGAACAAAATAAGAATATTGTTGGTTGTGATACAGCGGAAGGGGAGACTGACCTGTAAGCAATTTCTGGAGTGTTTACAAAGCCTGTTTCCTGACTTCCAACAGCACATACAATACTCAGTACAGGGTAAGTGGTATCATAGCTTCTGATTTTCAAAAATCATTTTTCCACATTAAGAATGTAATTACTGCAACGCGGAATAGGAGGGATGTGTTCTCGACTGGATTCCTACGTAGTAGATGCAAATGCTGCCTCTTGGACACAGGTTTTCTGGTGAGGGAGGTGGTGCTCTTCCACTATGGAAGAACAATGGGGTGAGGTTTCCAGGGCCTGCAGAGGTGTATGCCTCTCTAGTGCTACACACTATTCATCTGAGTAAGGGCCCCTCCCTGGCATTGTATAGGGGTATATGGGATCCAGGGCAGGGTGGCTGAGACACAGCTATTTCCTTAAGCTTTTACAGATAGATGTTTGTGACAAAGGCTGGGCAGGGTATGAGCCTTGGAAGATCTCTGGGAGTTTTATTGGTGGTTGAGATTTGTTGACAGCTCTGGAGGGAGATAATATTGATTCATTTTGTTTTGTGAATTTTATGTTGAGTTCTCAGTTGACCTATTTTTAACTTGACATAAATAAATAAATATAGGGTGGCCATATTTTTGCAAAGGGAAAATGGGACACCGCATGGGGCTGGCCCAAGACCCCTCTCCAGTGCAAGCCATCAGTCCCAGCCCTCCCTGCATCCTGCCCATGCGTGGGGCCAGTTCGAGCCCCTCTGCTGCTCACCTGCATGGGGCCAGCCTGAGGCCCCCCTCTACTTTGCACATGGCTTGCTCAAAGCCCCCCTCTACCCCTGCATGTGGGGCCAACCTACGATCCCCTGCTGTCCATCTGTGCGGGGCTGGCCTGGCATGAGTCATACTCCCGAGCCCTCCTTCCCATGCAGGGCTGGCATTGAGATTTGCCCCCTCACCCCCACACATTCCTCCACACCCCACAAGGGGTCACACCCCACTCTTTTGGCAAAACTGTGCACTTGTCCAGTGTGACCACTGTCCAGGTGGGAGACAGCTGAGGTTACTCAATTAGGGTGCCATTTGGTGACGATTTCATGCTGGTTCTTCTCCTGCTGGTGATAGTTGAGTTGCTATCTCCTCTCCTTGTAAGCTGGATGGCTTTGTTCGCCTTTAATGTAAATGCATCTTCGTTGTCTCTGCCTAATGACCAGGCTGGTCAGCCGAGCAAATACACTTTTCATTGTCTAGGGCAGACTGGGCTTATGCACTGCTTGGCAAACACATTTTGAGCATGTACTTCTAGCCCATAGCCATAACTCTTTGTACATATCCCGTATGTACATCACACAAGAATATTAATGATTAGTGAGTTATTAAGTTTTCCAATCATATATTACGTGACAGCTTTTGGGTATATATCATGACAACGGTGTGTTAGGTGTAATGAGTATGTCAGGCCTGACAAAAGTTGCTGACACAGAGTCGTGAACCACCAATGGGCCTCTGTGTCGCACACACATGTTCCCACTCTGTTTCATTGTAATACCTAGGGGCTATATGCACTTGCCCTACACTCAAACACTGAGCCTACTGTCCCGATAGAACACCACACTTGTAAAATTTTTAACAAATACATCACACCTTTTGCAACCCCTTCATACTTGCTCACAGGATACCACTTAAATCTACACCTTCCCCTACCCATCATTAAATCCACAGATTGCTTTCATATCCTACCTCACTACTGACAATACCCCAGGGGAGAAGGCCCCAGGACTCTGCTACTTCCACAACCTACACAATTCTGCATTGAAATGATGCAGACTGGAATGTCAAGGTACATTCATATCTTTCCTTGTATCATACACACACACAGGATCCTACAATGATCTGGGTCAACCCTCTTTATTCTTTTAAAAATTGGCACAGTTTCAGCTTCCTTCCAGCTACAGAATGTAAACTGGTAGTTTATGGTTCACTTTTTTTTATGGCAACTTGCAAATTGAAAAACATGTGGTTTCCCAATGGGTGCAGATGTAGTATTTTAGGGGGGAAAAACAGGCTTTAATTCAAACTTAACACTTTTTTTCATATTACTCACCCCACATATTCAAAGATTATGAGTGAGATGTCCAGAAATCATGAGAGTGGCTTAAAAATATGAGATTTCAAATGCAATGCATTTCTATTTATTTATTTCTTAAATAAATCTGTTTACTTGACTTCTGGGTTTTGAACTTTTAGGCGTCGTGTTTTCAAACTTTTCTTTGCAACCATGAAGTCTAGAAACTTACTTAAAAAAAAAAAGAAAAGAAAGAAAACTGAGATTCTGATGTAAGAACATGATTCCAGAAAGTGAAAGGGATGGAAACACTGCTGTTTGCAAGTTTGTTATGAAAGGAACATAAAAAAGGAAAGATAGAAGACTGGTTTTACCATGAGGCTGAGTGAGGGTTGTATGGGTGACTTAAACTGTGAATTTCCATACTTCCAAATATATGGAGGTTATTTTTTGGAATGTCCGATAAATACACAAAATTATAAATTGAGGCTATTTTATTTACTATTACAAAACTGTATCATTTTTGTAATCTCAGTTCTGACTTGTCTAGCTTTCTGACATTTCTCTGTTAATTCCAATGTTCTTGCAAGTCCTTTAACACTCAGATTACTAATGTGGATTTTCAAACTTCACTCCAGTTTAGCAAGGCATTTTATCTGGGGAATTTTAATCTCTTGCCTTCCATGTTTGCTCCCATATGGATTTTTTGATTTGGTTCTCTTTTATCTCACAGTGTCTGCGCCAACTGGTGAGACCTCAGCAGCGAGGCCTATGGAAGAGGAAGTGACGGGAGAGCTGGGCAGCAGTGCAACACTTACAAACTCAGCTACAAGGTAATTCGTCTGTTAGCTTACACGTATCTGAAAAGAGGGGGCTAGATTCACAAAGGTGTAATGCTTTGTGATGCTCGTGGTGCCTAACTTTTAAACACCACGAAAATCATTGGAATCCACTGCTATTCACAGAGTCTGGGTTAGGCGCCAGGTCCCCTGTAGAAGAATGGGGAGAGATGGGGACCTTAGACTATGAGTCACAAAAGCCAGCACACTAGTTGGGGAGCACTTACAGCTAGCCCATGGGATAGGCTCATGAGAGGGAGGTGTGCTAAGCTCCACCCCTCTCCAGAAAGAGGTACCTAAGAGCAGGCTGCAGGGAGGTGCCCATCTCTACTATTCATGAGTCTCAGCTGTGAACTCTCATTAGAACAGGATCTGGGGTCTCCCCTCTCCCCGGTGAGTGCTCCAACCACCAGGCTACAGGATCATTCCCCCACTCGCTTACTCTCTGGCCCAAATGACTAATATAATCAACAGTAGAATGGATACAACAGGAGAGACTGACAGATTCCCCCCATCAGAACATCCCAGAGTGCAGTGGCTGGAGCACTCATCTAAGCAGTGGGAGACCCCGGTGGAAGTCCCTTCTCCTCATGAGGTATAGGGGGGACTTGAATTGGAGGTCTCCCACATCCCAGGTGAGTACCCCAACCACTGGGCAAAAAGTGATAAAACAGGTCTTCCTCCCCTCCCCCAAAGGCTGTGTTGTGTGAACTCACCTGAGGGGCCCTATCTAGTAGGCTGCCTCTGAGCACACCTACCAGATCAGGTCCCCTGAGCGAGTGAGGTGGCCAAATGCCTGTCTCACCCTTTCCGTGAATTACTCTGGGGCTTAGGCAGGAGACTGGTGTCTGGATGCACAGAGAGAGGCAGTAGTGTATGGACCCTGGGGCAGAAACACAGGTGCCCAGGGAACTTTTTACTATAAAGATGTAGGTACTGAGAGAGTTTAGGTGCCTACAGGGTGTGGCAGGAGTTTTGTGGATCACAGTGTAGCCTCAGTCTGGGGTTTAGATGCCTAAGCAAATTAGGCCAGGGTGACTAGAATGAAAGTGTCACCTCAGACAGCACTAAAGTGTCAATGCCATGATACTGTCACTGTTATTGCTACATACAAGTAAAACTCTTGGCAAGGCAGCAGATTTCTATTTGGTACCTTTCTGGGGTGAATAATGCTGAGGTCCCACAGTGTTCACCAGTCTGATAAGAGATAATCTTCCCGCTTGTACTGTGTAGCACATTTGACCTAAGGTCTATGATACCCCAGCAGAGCTGCAGTGAGTTCTAGGAGACACAGAATTCTGCAGCAATGTTCATTGGTTATAAATTCATTCAGCACCTTCACTTTTGTTGAAACTTTTCTAAAAGTGCAGCAGAGATTGAAAAGATAGGGAGTTCATGTTGTGTACTTGCGTTGTAGTGGAGCAGCTTATGAGCTCCAAATAGAAGACACTATCTGGACTGTGACTGGCTAGGATAGAGGTGAGAGAAGCACAGAAGTAGGCCTCCAGGAGAAAGCAACCGGCATCCAGGGCTCCTATGATAAAGGAGCTAAAGCAGAGCCCCACTCCTGTAGGGTTTAGGAGCTATACATATAAAATGATGGGGTCTAAATTAGTTCGACTATACATATAAAATGATGGGATCTAAATTAGCAGTTACGACTCAAGAAAGAGATCTCGGAGTCATTGTGGATAGTTCAATCATAGAATCATAGAATCTCAGGGTTGGAAGGGACCTCAGGAGGTCATCTAGTCCAACCCCCTGCTCAAAGCAGGACCAACCCCAACTAAATCATCCCAGCCAGGGCTTTGTCAAGCCTGACCTTAAAAACCTCTAAGGAAGGAGATTCCACCACCTCCCTAGGTAACCCATTGCAGTTCTCCACCACCCTGCTAGTGAAAAAGGTTTTCCTAATATCCAACCTAAACCTCCCCCTCTGCAACTTGAGACCATTACTCCTTGTTCTGTCATCTTCTACCACTGAGAACAGTTCTCTGAAAACATCCACTCAGTGTGCAGCGGCAGGCAAAAAAGCAAACAGAATGTTTGGAATCATTGAGAAAGGGATAGATAGTAAGACAGAAAATATCATATTTCCTCTGTATAAATCCATGGTATGCCCACATCTTGAACACTGTGTGCAGATGTGGTCACCCCACCTCAAAAAAGATATATTGGAATTGGAAAAGATTCAGAAAAGTGCAACAAAAATGATTAGGGGTATGGAACGGCTTCCGTATGAGGAGAAATTAATAAGACTGGCACTTTTGAGCTTGGAAAAGAGATGTCTAAGGGGAGATATGATTGAGGTCTCTAAAATCATGACTGGTGTAGAGAAAGTAGATAAAGAAGTGTTGTTTACTCCTTCTCATAACACAAGAACTAGGGGTCACCAAATGAGATTAATAGGCAGCAGGTTTAAAACAAATAAAAGGAAGTATTTCTTCACACAATGCACAGTCAACCCGTGGAACACCTTGCCAGAGGAAGGCCAAGATTATAACAGGGTTCAAAAAAGAACTAGATACATTCATGGAGGATAGGTCCATCAATGGCTATTAGCCAGGATGGGCAGGGATGGTGTCCCTAGCCTCTCTTTGCCAGAAGCTGGGAATGGGCAACGGGATGGATCACTTGATGATTACCTGTTCTGTTCATTCCTTCTGGGGCACCTGGCACTGGCCACTGTCAGAAGACAGGATAGTGGGCTAGATGGATCTTTGGTCTGACCTAGTCTGGCCATTCTTATATTCTTATGTTCTCTGCATGGCAGGCTCCTTCCCCTGCTGCATCCCTCCTAAAATTAACCTTGGTGAGATTTCTGACTTTGGGAACAGATTCTGTCTCCTTTATCATTTTATATAAGAGGCAAGGCACTACTCAGTCTGGCGGATTTCAATGGGGCAACTCAGTGTGAGTAAGGGTTTCCAGATCTTAGTGAACGTTCATGATTAGTAAACTGATGTTTCATATAGTTCCTTTAAAATTTTTTAATTTTCTTCTTTTAAAGTCACATGCAAACATCAAATAATATTACACAGAGCACACATTGTGAAATTGTTGTATCCATGTCAAATCTGGGTTAGAGGTGAGGAAACAGAAGTAATATTGATTCAGCTGTATTTGCATGATTTGTTCTGTTAACATTTATTCAAGAAGTCTTGAGTAAAATGAATTTTAAGACAATATTAAAATATTTATGGAAAACATTTTTAATTGTATATTTGCTTGTAAAATGTTTGATTCACACTATATTGTTTAGATGTTGCCAACCCCTACTAACTCCCTCTTTCAACCTGTATATTTTATATAAACTCTCTAATATTTATTTATTTCAGTGTATACATATAAAAAAATTGACACCCATCTGAAAACTCTGCACAAGTTGGTATCCTTTTCAATGGGTGCAAAATGAACATCTTTTCTAATGACAGGATATTAAACTAAAGGCAGTGAATTTCACAGAGTCGGTACCTGGCTTCACAGACAAAACTTTCCCTTTTCTCTAGTGGAGAAAAGCAACCATATTAGTCCCGTGGTTCAGGTAGAATAAACAAAACACTCTGTCTCTGGGAGAAGAGAAAAGCTGGTCCCCGGTTTGGGTAGGTCAAAGTTAAAATAATATCCTCTCCCTCTCTAGCAAGGTTCTTGATATTTTCTTGTCCTTATCTCCATTAAACCACATTCTGTCCAGTTCGTTCTGAAGAAGAATTCTGCTTCTCCCTATCAAGACCCAGCTGCTTTAAAATTACCCTCATTCCCTTCTTTTTACTTGCTCCATGATGAGTCTCAGCTAGAAGGCCTTCCCTCCCTTCTTGTATCATAGGCCACCTCAGACTAGCCAAAAGGAAAACCAAGAAACATACCTACCAAGCACTTTAGAAAACAGAAATCCACTTGTCAGTATTACTAATTAGAAGCTTCTCTCTTTAAATCTGTCCAAAAACAATTTTAGGGTTAACTAGCTTGTTTTAGCTAGGCCTGGGCTAACCTTGACTTTTATTTTGGCCAAAGCCAGAGCCTAAACATTTCCTCCATACTACTCTTCTGCACTTTATCTGCCGTCCTGTACATGCCTGGGAAGGAGACAATCCTCTGCTCTTTGAGGGATTTTTCTGGGCATCGTTCAAAGGGGGCAGTGTTAAGGCTGTGAGGGGATATAGTGTGGGAGACATTACTTTTACTCTGTGTTGCCTGATTTATGTTTATACATCCTCCACCATCTGGACGGGTGCAAGGCAGTGCGAGGAAAAGGTAGAGTTGTGTTCATGAAGTTTTTAAGCAGTGAATTTCCCTTGTTTTTGGTTGAAGTGGTGGTAGTAAGGGTGGGGCAGGATTGAGTGGCATCTGGTGGAAGCTTGAGGAGCTTCCTGGGCACATCTTCCTCCCACATAGTGACCAGCTCCTCTTGTCCCCTCCATGGCCCTGGCAGGAGGAAGGGTGGTAGCTCAGAGGCTGTATGAAGTGCATCTACCAGCAGGGCCATCCCTAGCTATTCTGGGGCCCTATGCAGCTCCCACCCCCGACGGGGTGTGTGTGTGTGTGTGGTGCCCCAGGCCTCTACGGGGGGGAGGAAGCAGAGGGGCTAGCCCCAGGCCTTCGCGGGGGAAGGAATGGGGGGGCTAGCCCCAGGCGTACATGGGGAGGGAGTAGGCCCGGGCATGCCCCACGCCTCCAAGGGGGGCGGGGGCAGGGCTGGCTT
Organism: Chelydra serpentina; assembly: GCA_037349315.1. Classification (NCBI taxonomy): domain Eukaryota; kingdom Metazoa; phylum Chordata; order Testudines; family Chelydridae; genus Chelydra; species Chelydra serpentina. The sequence goes on from JBAIAC010000151.1 coordinate 216,863, forward strand.
GGGGGGTAAGGGGAACCACCCCCCAGCACTCACCAGCAGCACAGATGGGGCCGGGTCACTGCACTTCCTGCCATCGGTGAGTGCAGGCCCAGCCCTGCTGCAGAGCTCAGGGGAGTGGGGGTGGGGCAGGGTCAGAGCTGGGGGTGGGGAAGGGGCGGGGGAAGAACCAGAGCAGCACACAGCTTCACAGGACACCAGGAAGTTTGGTGCCCCAAATCTCCTGGTGCTCTACGCAGCTGCCTGCTTTGCCTATGGGTAAGGACGGCCCTGTCTACCAGTTGGAAGTAGTAAGAAGAGGGAAAGGGAATCCCAGAGTTCCTACCCCGCATCAAGGGCTAGAATAGATACATTACATGTGTGTGTATATATAAATAAGTGAATATGTAGACATATGTGAGCTAGCTTTGGTCTAGCTAGCTCAAATAAGAATAGCAGCGAAGCCTTGGCAGTATGGACGGCAGTCTGGGACCTTAGATACATACTCAAAAAGCTAGTCTATGCTGCCATGGCTTCACTGCCATTGCACTAAAGGAAAAAAAGTTCACCTATGTTTACAAGTGCTGCAGCCACACCACTGACTGCTGTGTAGGCCTATCCTAAATTGCTTAACAGGCTGAGTGCCTGATACTGAGGAAGGCAGAATCCCAGATTATTACTCACCAACCTGAATTGAATTCTGTCACCTTCACAAATGATTTCTTGCTCCTTGTCTAAAAAGCCTTGTATTTTTTTATTATTACAGATCTCCTGATTCAGTAACAGTGGTCGCTGATGAGAAATCCTTGAAGATTATGTGCAAAGAACGACGTAAACTGATTAAAATTATTCAAAATGACCTAGGTGGTGTCTTGGATGAGTCACTTGCTCAGTCCCTCATCACAGACGAGGACTATGACAATATGAATACAATATCGGATACAGAGGCAAAAATTAGAAAATTGTTAATTCAAATACAGAGAAAGGGAGCACTGGCCTGTCAACAATTCCTAGAGTGTTTAGAAACCATGTTTCCAGGCACAAATCAGGATTTAGAACATCCTCAGTGTGGTAGGTTATTGTTTTTGTTTATTGTTTGTTTTTGATTTTTTTTGGCTTTCAGGACATTAATAACTGCAACATCGATCAAAGGCTAATTTCCAAATAGCTACATGTTTAATGGTAGAGCCTATGTTAATGCAAAGTTACGGCTGAGAATTCAAATGTGTGAAAACGATGACATTGAAACATATAGTTCACAGGCAGCTATTGTGTGACTTCTTTGCTCATGTGTAAAATGATGATATAGTGGTGTATTCTACAGAACCTTTGTGATAGAAATTTACCAATAGAATATAAACATACACAAAAAGATGTTCAGGTGGTCAAAATCAGTAAATCTCCATTGTCTTCAGTGGGCTTTGGTTGAGGCCCTTTATGTGTAAGGGCTAACTTTCAAACCTGTAGAATCTTTCACAATAGAAGAACCTTTTTGAAATGTGACACTGTATCTAACCACAGGATCTATGCATCCATCGAACAATGGATGGATGTAGAGATGTCCATGCCCACAAGATGTCACCAGAGAACCCAGCAGTTATGGTTAGGGACGGAAGGCAAACTTCACTTGCTTATATCCAGTGCCATGATTCTACAGTCACAGAATTCACCTTTTGCTACAGAATTTTGATCTAGAATCTGAACTTGTTCATTTAAAAAATGTTTCTAGCATTTTTGATTGCAGAGAAAATCTTGATAGCATGAAGTACAAGTGAGTGTAACTGTTGCAGTGACATCTGCCTGAAACAATAGCACTGAGAAGTGTGAACTTGCCCAGATGAGCCCAAAAGACTTCCTGGTTCCACCGCCATGGAATTTTTTCCAAGGTGCCCCAGAATCCAGTATTTTTGCCATGGGGTTGGACAAGCAAAATCCTCCAAAAGTGAAAGAGAGCTAGAGATAGACCCCAAAGTGAAGCCAGTTGAAGACCAATGGTCTGTCAAGTTTTGGCCATAGTTTGTGTGGTGGGGTACCAACAAAGCCACAATGCTCCAAAGAACCTCTTTGGATTCTAGCTAGAATGGTTTGAGGGTGCCAGGCCCACCAAGGTTACGTAACCTGATACAACAATGGAAATCAAAGACAATATTTCTAAACTTTTTGTAGTTTATTGGGAACTGATTGCAAAACAGGGATAGAATACAGTGGTGAACCAGAACCATATGCAGGAGCACTGCTCTCCTCTGGGGCTCTGATCAGAAAGGAACATGACTAAGAATTAACTGCTGATCTCCCTTAGAAGAGGCCAGAATGCTACTGAATCCATTGTATTTTTAATCCAAAGCTTCATGCCAGTGTATTGGATAAGTAGATCTTCTATTATAAAAATAGAAACTATGTAATGAAATGCAGAGGCAGGTGCAGTGAATTAAATAAAATACACACAGAAAATAGGAAGGGATTGAAGAGAATTAGACATTAAATAACTTTTCTCCTCTTGTTTTCTTGCTGGAAGGATTAAATCAGGAATCTCAGACTCTGCAAGCCCCAGTGCTGGGGGAAAAAGGTGTCGTAAATCCAGAACTGGAATTAGATATTCCACAAGACAGAAAGCCGGAGGAGACAGACCTTTCCAAAGGTAATTTCCTCTGATCACCCTTCCTTCTGTAGTGGGAGTTAACACCTTTAGAAGAGCTTGGCGCTGCCAGGTGTTAATGGTTCTTGTGAGAGTGAAGAATTGTCTTGGTATTCTGCACACAAATTTGCTCACATTCAAACAGGGATGCCATGGAAACCAGTCAGTGGCTTAGAGGCAGAAACACAGGTGTTCCTCTGCTTAAACTTTGGTCAGTGGGGTGTTTTGAGCCACAACTGTTGATCTGTGTTCTTCCTGCCCAGTGAAGGCCAGTGGCAAAGCACTGTGACCAGTGGCAGCTACTGCCCAAAATAAATAATGGTGTTATATCCCCTAAACATCTCCTCCCACTTCCCTCTGCCCCACACCTACTCTCCCCTCCTCCTTCTCCTCCCTCCATTTGGGCCAACCAGATATTTCAAGTGAAAATATGGGGCATCTGTACAGGGAAGATGGAAGATAGTTGTTGGGAAGGTTGTGAGCCAGCAGTGTAGTAAGGAGGAGGGAGAGAAAAGTGCCTTTTCCTCTCTTCCCCGCTACTAGCTACCTCCCTTTTCCTTGAGAATGGATGACTAAGGGGCTGGATGAAATGATGAGGATTGTGACTGATGGGTTTGTCAGAGGCTGGAGGAAAGGACGGGGGTTAGAGTGAGAGTGGGTCTCTGGTGGGGGGTCTGAAATGGGCTGTGGGGTAAGAAAGTGGAGGAAACACACATGTAAAAACTGGGAGGAAAGGAGGTATGGAATGAAAAGAGAAAAATCAGACAAGGAAGGGGAAAAGAAATAAAAGATGACCTCTCAAGGTCTCTTCCAGCCCTATGATTCTATGAGTCTTGGCAGACTCTCAGTCACAATCCTTTATTCTAGCTCCAGGCATGCAGCACACTTCTCACGATTCCCGGTTTGGATGGCAGATAGATGACTCTGTTCCCCTTCAGAGGGAGCCTCTGACCACTGCCATACTGATCCTCCTCTCGAGAGTGGTGGTCATGGAAACTCCATCTCTAGGACAATGCATGCGATGCCATCCAGTTAACAGGCCCTCCTTCTGATCCTGACTCTTGCAAGGCATCTTCAGCAGTAGCACCTTTGCAGAGAGCCTGAAAATGGTTGGTTATCTCTATCTGCATTGTGGGTATATTAGTTCTCTTCCTTCTTCTGGAGGACTCACACTGCCAACTTTCTTTCTTGTTCTTCAGTCCCCCTTGTACCACCCTCTCCAATACTTTGGCATGGCTGTGTCCACAGTACTAAATCCTGACTTCTATCCAGAAAGTCTTCATTTTCTCCGATGCAATGCCGGGTCGATATTTGGGCCTCCAGTCCTTTAACCTTTTCTTCCACTGTGGAGACCAGCTTGCACTTTGTACAGACAAAGTTGCTTCTGTCCTCTAGGAGAAAGACAAACATGGTGCATCCTGATCATGTCACAACAGCTGATCCTTCACTATCCATATTTTCTATTTAGTAATGTATCAAGAGCATCCTCTGCTGATGTATTTACTGCTCACATAAGCCTGAGAGGCAAAAACTCTGTGGGATCTCCCCCTAGGTGAACTCCCAGTCAAACACCCTCCATTTGCCTCTCCTCTGTTCTCTGCTCATTAGGATCACAACTGGCTGCCTTTTTCTAAGCATGCTGGCTTAAAGCAGTTGCCCTGACTCAAAGCCTACCTGGTTCATGCTCCAATCAACTTCTCAAGGTCCACCTGGAACAAAGCACTCCCACTTCACAGTCTTCAAATAAATAAACAAACAAATACAAACAAACAAAACAGTGAACGAGTCCCTGCAGCTAGTACCAGTCAAACACCAGTGAAACAAATGGTCACAGTAGACAGACATTCAGATATTCATCCCATCAGCTCAAAACAGAACCCCAAATACAGGACCTACCTCAAGAACCCAGAGATTATCTACTAATTTTTTTTCTTCCACTAACTTTAATTCCTCTCATTCTTTTTCTCTTATTAATTTTTCCTTCTCTAATTCCTGGTTTTGTACTCTTTTTTTTATTAAATTGTCAACTTATTTCTTCAGAAAAGTAGTTACCATTTGCAAACCCTATAAAGCAGCCCTTTTCTTTGCCTTTTTGTTTGGAATCCCTGAGAACATTCCAAGAGAAAGGGAATCTTTCTCAGCTTTAATCGATTGATCGTTGTTCACATAGCTGGTTCTCTAGCCCTTTTCCTAATGCCATATAATTACCACTTAACTCTCCTTTCTTTGCTGTCATTTTTCATGTTATTTTGCACACTTAGCCAGGTAATAATACCTAAGTCGTAAGTTCTCCTTCAAATGATTGTTCACGTCCATTCCAATTAGGTGTGTGCATGTCGCATGCATGGACGTCGGAAACATTTTCCCTTAGCAGCTCCCATTGGGACGGCAGGGGAGCCCCCTAAAGTGGCGCCTTTATGGCAGTGTATATAGTACCCTGCCAGCCTGATCCCCCTTTTAGTTCCTTCTTACCATCCGTGACGGCGTTGGAACGTTCTCTCTTGCTCTCGAGTGATCCCTTAGCTTTTCAGTCTTCTAGTTAGAGTTGTTATAGTTATCAGATAGTTAAATACCACTGTATTCAGGTGTCTGGAAGCTAGTTCCAGCACCAGCCTTGTGCTATGGGTCATGCCGCAAGCCCAGGGTTTCAAAACTTGTGCCACGTGCAGCAAACCTATGCCTAATAGCAACCCCCATGACTCCGGTGTCTGGAAGAGGCTCATCAGGGAGTGCTGTAAAATCTGCAAAGCCTTTAAACCGCACACTAAGAAAGAAAGAGACTTTTGTCTTAAGCAGTTGCTCTTGAAGGCTGCGCTACAACCACTGGTCTCAGACCACCCGGCCCGGCTTCCTTGGTGCGAAGTGCCCTGGCATCAGTGTGCGATAAGTGTGCGATAAGTCGTTGGCACCGAGGCGGGATGACTAACCTCGGCAACAATCGACCTCTCTGGCACTGACTAAGTGTCACAAGAAGGGGGAAAGAGGGCGCTCTCCCCAAAGAGCTACCAAGACGCTTAGAGAGGCTCCTGGCACACAAAGACAGGTTGCGGGCCCGAGCCAAGAACTGGCATCATCGACTCTGGCGCCACAGGCCCCGTTGAGTCCAGTACCCAGCGAGTTCAGTGCCGATGAATGTCTGGAGGAGGTCCTGGAACACCCCTCCACGCCCAACACTTTCGAGGTAGAGAAAGACCTCATTGAGCTGTCGGCGCCAAATCCCCTTCCATGCAGGGAGAAGCCTCTGGCATCGCCCAAGATGGTGCCGTCCAGCGGGAAACTGGCAATGGTGCGTCACTCGAGGTCACCATCTCAGCACCACTCACAGCATCGTTCCCGTTCAAGCTCTGTGTCCTGCTACGCTCTGGCACCCGCGACCCAACACGAGGTTACGGCACCGGAGGCAGACGTACCCGCGGCACCTGTGTCAACGTCTAGACGCCGTTCCATGATGCCATCGGTCGCCCGGCACCAGAGCGCAGTGCCAGCAACCTCCCCGGCACCATGTGAGAGGAACTGGTCCCAGTCCCAAAACTCCCAGTAATGTTCACAGTCCCAATCATCCAGGCATCGCTCCCCGGCCCACACCTCGTGGTACCCTACAGCCGCTCAAGGTTCGGCACCGCCCTGGTCTTCTCCATTGGTATCCTCCGACTCCAAAGCTGACTCTGGTTGCTCCAGCTACAGCAGGCACCGTACCGTGGCCAGCAGAGAGTCCCACTCAGCTTGGCAGCCACAGTGGTCACCTCCAGGACAGGCCCTTCTGGACCCCATGGGCCTATCATCAACAACAGGGCACCATCTCCAGAGTGTCCAGGTCTGGGCACTCTATGCGATGCCATTCCAGGTCACCACACAGGCACACAGCAATGGCGAGAGAGGCCACTCTCTCTAGGCTGCCCTTGGATCCCCAAGAGCAGCCGGCGGCAGGAGGCCCAGTGCCCGTGGCGTTACCAAGTAAGACGACACCTCAGGAGGTGTCAGCCCTGTCGGGCCCCAACGTGACCAAGGCCTATGGGGACTTACAGGAGGGTCTGGATGAGGGAAACCAGCAGCAACTCATGTCCTCCTCTTCCCCAGATGAAGCGGTGGTGGGTGCATCAGTCTCAGGACCACCACTGATCGACCATAGGGCTCACACAGGATTGCCCTCAACATGGGCCTCCAGGCGGAGGAAACGGTCGAGCAGGGGATCTGATGGTGGCATCCTGGCTCTCGAGGGTCCCTCCAGAGTCGCGTCCCTCTGATAAAGACCATACAGACCAATTACAATATATATGGAAAACCCCGGCCTCCATCATCAGGGACCCCTCTCAAGAGCAACTCCTTGTGCAGGAGGTCCGTTCACTCCTCGAGATGGGGCGGTTGAGGAGGTTCCACAGGAGCTAAGGGGAAAGGGGTTTTATTCCCATTACTTCCTAATCCCCAATGCAAAGGGGGGTCTTTGACCTATTTTGGACCTTCATGGACTCAACAAATTTATGGTCAAACTCCGGTTCCGCATGGTCTCCCTAAGCATTATAATCCCATCACTGGATCCAGGAGATTGGTACACTGCCCTCGACATGAAGGACACCTATTTCCACATCGCCATCCATCCGGCACACCGATCCTTCCTCCGGTTTGTAATAAACCAACAACACTACCAGTTCACGGTACTCCCATTTGGCCTGTCCACAGCCCCCTGCATGTTCATGAAGTGCATGGCGGTGGTGGCGGCCTTCCTGCGAAAAAGGCAAGTTTGAGTGTACCCATACCTCGATGACTGGCTACTGACATGTCGTTCCAAGGACAAGGTCCAGTCCCAAGTGACAATGGTCAAGGACACCTTTGACAGGCTGGGACTCCTCCTCAACATACACTAGTCGTCATTCATACCTACCAAAAAGATAGAGTTCATAGGGGTGGTCCTAGACTCGGTTCAGGCAAAAGTGAGCCTTCCAGATCCCAGATTCCAAGCCATAGAGCAGATTGTCAGAAGAATGCTTCAATACCCCACCACGACAGTCAGGTGTTGCCTGCAGCTAATAGGACATATGGCAGCATGCACATATGTGGTCAAGCATGCCCGACTGAGACTCAGGCCCATACAAATGTGCCCACACCGAGACCCCCTGGACCTTGTGGTAATGATTTCAGGGAAGATACAAGAATCCCTGGGTTGGTGGATGGACCGACCAGTAGTCTGTGCAAGGGTCCCTTTCACCAAGCCCCAACCCTCTCTGACGCTAGTAACAGACGTGTCAGATCTGGGCTGGGGCGCACACTTAGGGGATCTGAGGACACAAGGCTTATGTTCGAGGGATGAGATACCTCTACATATCAACCTGAAGGAGTTCAGGGCTGTTCATCTGTCCTGCCAAACCTTTCACGCCACTTTGCAAGGTCAGAGCATGATAGTCCTGCCAGGCAACGCCACTGCCATGTTCTACATAAAGAAACAGGGCGGAGCCCGCTCCTCACCCCTCTGCCGCGAGATTCTTCTCCTCTGGGACTTCTGTATAGCCTGATCTATTCAGCTGGAAGCATCCTACCTTCCCTGGGTACGGAACAAACTGACAGATGGCCTCAGCAGGTCCTACCACGTTCACAAGTGGTCGATCAGATCGGACATCATACAGTCAGTTTTCCAAACGTGGGGTTATCCCCAAGTGGACCTCTTCACCACCAAGAGCAACACACAGTGCCCTCAGTTCTGCTCATTCCAAAATCACAGTCCGGGTTTGATTGGTGACGCGTTCCTAATACTGTGGGGCAAGGGGCTGAAGTATGCCTTTCCTCCTATCCTGCTGGTCCACCAGGTTCTTCTCAAAATTCGCAGGGACAGGGCAACGGCAATCATGATTGCCCCAGTCCTGGCCATGGCAGCATTGGTACATGACTCTCCTAGAGCTGTCTGTAGATGCCCCGATAGCTTTGCCCCTCTACCCGGATCTGATCACGCAGGACCATGGGCGCCTTTTCCACTCGAACCTGCAGTCTGTACACCTCATGGCTTGGAAACTCCATGTCTAAATCCCATGGGAAGCCAGTGCTCTCAGTCAGTGAGGCAGATTCTCCTCGGTAGTAGGAAACCTTCCACTAGGGCTATCTACCTGGCAAAGTGGAAAAGGTTTTCCTGCTGATGTCAACCCAAGTGTCTTCAACTGCTTCAAGTTCCAATCCCGATTATTTTGGACTATCTCCTACACCTTAAGCAACAGGGCCTGTCTCTTTCATCCATCAGAGTGCACCTGGCAGCCATTTCAGCTTTACATCCAGGGGAGTCTGGGTGCTCAGTGTTCTCAAATCCCATGGTGGGGCGCTTCCTTAAAGGGCTGGAGAGGGTGTTCCCATTTTCTCGTCCACCAGTCCCAACCTGGAACCTGAACCTGGTCCTCTCCAAACTCATGAGCCCTCCGTTTGAGCCCCTGACCACTTGTTCCCTCCTCTACCTTTCTTGGAAGGTAGTGTTCCTGGTGGCCATTACATCGGCAAGGAGGGTGTCTGAACTGAGAGCTCTCACCTCTGAACCCCCATGGTGTTTCATAAGGACAAGGTGCAGCTTAGACCGCACCCTAAATTCCTCCCCAAGGTGGTCTCCCAAGTCCACATGGGTGAGGACATTTGCTTGCTGATGTTCTTTCCAAAGCCCCACATGAGCCCGTGACATCGCAGCCTACACACGCTGGCTGTTCGAAGAGCCTTAGCGTTCTGCATAGAGTGCACGAAACCTTTCCACAAATCAACCCAATTGTTCGTTGTCATAGTCGATAGAAAAAAGGGCCTTCCAGTCTCTGCGCAACGCATATCCTCCTGGATCACAGACTGCATTCGCGCGTGCTACGAGCTGGCCAAGGTCCCAGCCCCAGCGATTACGGCCCATTCGACCAGAGCGCAAGTATCTTTGACTGCCTTTCTGGTGCAGGGCCCCATCCAGGAGATCTGCAAGGCAGCTACCTGGTCTTCAGTGCACATGTTTACAGCTCACTATGCTGTCAATCAACAGGCCAGAGATGATGCGGCAGTCGGTAGAGCTGTCCTTCAATCAATCATTCCATGACTCCTACCCTCCTCCAATGGTAAGCTTGGAAGTCACCTATTTGGAATGGACGTGAACAATCACTCAAAGAAGAAAAGATGGTTACTTACCTCTTGTAACTGTTGTTCTTCGAGATGTGTTGTTCACGTCCATTACAATTCCCACCCCCCTTCCCTTCTGACGGAGTCTATGGCAAGAAGGAACTGAAGGGGGGTGTGTCGAGTGGCAGGGTACTAAAGACACCGCTATAAGGGCACCACTCTAGGGGGCTCCCCTGCCATCCTGATGGGAGCTGTTAAGGGAAAAACTTTCCGACATCTGCGCACGTGACGCACGCACACCTAATTGTAGTGGACGCAAACACCACATCTCTAAGAACAACAGTTAAAAGAGATAAGTAACCATCTTTTCATTTAAACAGAAGTAATCCGGTTGGCTTTATTTATATTGTGCCATATAAGTAAGAGAAGAATTCAACCCAGGATGCATAATGAATCTGTCATTTACTGGGTACTACTTTTCTTTAAATTACCATTCTCTTTTCATAACTCCCACAATATCAGCCAGTCTAAGGAATTAGTAAACTGTCTATAAAGTTACCATTTTCTACTCTGAAAATGTAGTTTATCTTTTCACTTCCTTTTACAGAAAGAAGTAAAGCATTTCAAGATATTCTGTCCAGATTAAACCTGGAGAAGCATAGAAACAGGAAGATCAGACTGAGGGATGTCCTGGAGATCTGCCCAGAAAGCATCAAGAACAGGATTCCAGAAGCATTAAGTGATTTACCTTGGCATTTCCTGAGGAAGGTCATGGCTGTGAATGGGACAGCCAGAAATACAAGCCTTGGGCACAAGGCACAAGATGAAAAAATGAGTGATGATGATAAAGAGCTGCATATTGATAACAATTTCTGTGTTAGTGATGCTGAGATAAAAGTTTCCCTGCACCCCCTCGATGTTCTCTGTGCCGTTCTGCTTCACTCAGACAGTTTCCTGCAGCAGGAGATCCTGTCCAAAATGTCCATGTGCCAATTTGCCCTCCCTCTGCTGCTACCTGCACTTGACATCCACAAGTGCACCCTAATGTTGTGGGCCATGAGGGACATTGTGAAGAAGTGGAGGCCTCACTCCCTGGCACAGAGCAGAGGGTTCAGAGAGGAGAACCTGGTGCTCACGTCAATGCCAACCATTTCCTTTGTGCGGCTGGGGAGCTGCAGCTTCTCCAAGTCCAAACTCCTCAATGAGGTTCTCAGCCCCTCCCAGCAGCACCACAATTTCTTTATCCATCGGGACATGGAGTCTGGGAACCTTCCTCGGGAAATCGCAGACGGGCTGGTTGAGATTTCCTGGTATTTCCCTGGTGGAAATGAGAATTCAGATCTTTTCCCAGAACCTGTTGCAGTTACAAACCTGCGGGGAGACATTGAGTCGCAGTGGCTGCAGTTTAGCTTTTTAACAGAGGTCTCCTCTGCAGTGTTCATAGTTACTGAGAGCATCAGTGAGAGAGAATACGAGCTGTTATCATCTCTGAAAGAATCAACAGCTAAATATTACTTCATCCTCAACTACAAGAATGAGAAACCCAAAGAAACTCTGGGATTTCTTAATAAGCTGGCCCCTGTGCTGAAACTGAGCAAATCACAACTACTGGTGAAAGACAGCACCACTAATAATGCAGGATTTGTGAAAAAGGTGCAGTCCACCATAGGAAACATAATGAACTCATCTCCCAAGACAGTGAGTTTGGAAGCTATGGCTGTGATGGCACGTGACCTAGGAATCCAAGTGGATGAAGACAGTCAGGCATGTCAGTGTGCGAAGAAATGTGCTGAAGATATCACTTCAGAAATAAGAGATGTGGCAAAATACAAAAGAGAAATGCTGAGACTCCAAGGGGACCCATGGAAAAGCTTGGCTAAAGTGGAAAAAGAGCTGTGCCGAATGAAAAGGCAAGGGGACATGGCCACTGAAGACTATAAATCTGAGCTGAAACAGAAATGGTTAGAGATACGCAGACAGCAGAATCAGTGTGGCCTTACCAATGGTTTGACTAAGTTTATCAATGGAATAGAACACTTGCCTACAGTAGAGAAACATTACTTCTTGAAATGGATGAAATTTAGCCTGGATAACACTGCCAGGGGAAATCTTTCTAAAATGCGGGAGGAGTATAAAAAGAAATGTGAAACTCCATGAGTGGACCGAAAACAGCTGGAAGAATTAGATAAATTAATAGCTGATGGTTCCCTTGGGGTTGAGCATTTCATGCGTGAGTTGGGGCAGTTCTATGAAGCTGAATGCTCAATAGTTAAAGAAGGCAATAAGGCAATAAGTCAGAGACAATTCATCCATCTTCCAGGCATAGCAGCTGACTTGATGCTGGAAGGGTTTCCTATGGAGCTGATCGATGGAGATGCCTCCAACATCCCCATGAACTGGGTAACAGATGTTCTAACACATCTCAATATCAGACTAGGGGGAAGGTCGAAAATGCTGGTTATAACAGTGCTGGGAGTGCAGAGCACAGGGAAATCCACCCTTCTCAATACCATGTTTGGCCTGCAGTTTGCAGTGAGCAGTGGCCGATGTACGCGAGGAGCCTTCATGACACTCATTAAAGTTACAGAAGCTGTTCAGAAGCTATGTGGCTGTGATTTCATTCTGGTGATTGACACAGAAGGTCTGAAGGCCCCTGAACTAACAGCACTGGAAGACAGTTATCAACATGACAATGAGTTGGCAACCCTGGTAATTGGATTGAGTGACATAACAATTGTTAACATGGCCATGGAGAATGCCACAGAAATGAAGGATATTCTGCAAATTGTGGTCCATGCCTTTCTCAGAATGGAGGAAATAGGACAAAAGCCAAACTGCCAGTTTGTGCATCAAAACGTCAGTGATGTGTCTGCTCATGATCAAAACATGAGGGACAGGAAGCATCTCCTGGAGCAGCTGAATGAAATGACCAAAGCTGCAGCAAGGATGGAAAAACAAAGCAGGGAAATGGCATTTTCTGATATTATGGAGTATAACCCAGAGAAACACAATTGGTACATCCCTGGCCTGTGGCATGGAGTCCCTCCCATGGCTCCAGTAAACATTGGATACAGTGAGAGTGTGTGCGAACTAAAGAAATACTTGTTTGAATTCATAAAGAACCGTTCACTTAACATAGCTGTCAAAGACATTCCTGAATTTATTGAATGGGTGAAGAGTCTGTGGGAAGCTGTAAAACATGAAAACTTCATCTTTAGCTTTAGAAACAGTCTAGTAGCTGAAGCCTATAACCAGCTGTCTATGAAGTATTCTGAGTGGGAATGGGATTTCCGCAAGAAGATGTATATCTGGATATCTGAAAAAGAAACTTTCATCCAGAACCAGCCACCAGAGAAACTAGAAGGTGATCCTTTAAAGAGTTTAAAAATTGAGGCACAACGGAAACTTCAGGAGGAAGAAAAGAAGCTCTTGGATAATTTAGAACAGTATTTTAAAAGTGGAACTTCAAATTTGAACCTGATAGAAAAGTACAGAGAAGATTTCAAAAGGAGCGCAAATAGCCTCAAACGAGAACTTGAAAGTTATTCAATCAGTAACTGTGAGGAAGCAATTCGAATCCAAAGAGGACAGCACAAGATAGACACTATCCAGACTGGGTACAAGCAGACAATTGAAGGGAAAGTTGACAGACTCTTGGCTGAATGCCGGAACAGAAAACATAAACTAGACCACGAGAAACTGAAAATAGAATTTGAAACAATGTGGCGAAAAACCTTGTCAGAGTTAAAGCTCAGTAGTTTACAGAAACGTCAAGTTGTTCAAGATATGGATCTCCAGCTGAGAAAGGATTTTGAGAATCGAGGGAGTGCCGTCAATCAGATGCTACAACATGCAAAAAGCCTGCTGGGTTATGGAATGAAGTCTTTCACAATGAAGAAGGAATACTTAGAACTAAAATGGACCACAGCACTTGTGGAATTCTTCTCACAGGATTGTCAGCGTAAAACTGAAGAGCTTGCTCTTTCTTTAATGAATGAATGCAAGAAATACATTGATGAAAAAGTTAAATCCAAAACAGACTATGATGAAACCTATTGTGGAGAACTGCTGCATATGGTTAATGAGAGGTTGAAACGGGAGGATGTTCAGAAACTTCCCACCACCCCTAGTTTTGAAGTTGACCTGAAGCTTCACATTTTGGGGGAAGCAGCTTCTGCATTTCAGAAGATGCATGAAGATTTTATCAAAGAAAACGATCCTCAGCAACGTCTGGAGAAGCTGAAACCTCAGTATTTCTCCATATTTATGGATCTCTATTTTGAAAAGGATGAAAGCCAAACAAGGGCCAGGGATTTCTGTTATCAGTGTCTCAAACCTGCCCTGGTGGGTTATGTCAACAAAAGACTCGGACTAGAAATAGTGGACAATTTTCTCAGCAGTGAACAAGCCGTTGAATACACTAGCCGAAGCTTCTTTCAGTTCTCTGTGCTAAAGAAGCTGCTGGAGGAGATGAACTTTGACAACTATGTGAAATACATAAGTAACTATGAAAAGTTTGTCAAATCCTGGATACAGAGATGTCTGATAGATCACTATGGAGGGAAAGCAAGTTTGAGAGATTTGGAGAAAGGGATTCTATCACGAATAATAAATAAAATCAAGGGAGTCCTGAGAAACTCCATAAATAAAAACAATAACACAGTTTATGCCTTTTTAGACAGCTTTTGCAAAGAGTTGCAGCAGGACCTGGTCATTTCCAGCAATAGCTTAGTTGGAGTACAGTTTAAAAGCCCAGCAAAAATTGAGCAGCTTTCTGATAACATTCAAATCTTCCTTCTGGAGCTGGAACAACAAATCTTAACCCAGTTTAATCGTTTGGAACTTGAGATCAAACTCTCCAACCTGTCAGTGAAGCCCCAGGATGAGATCTTCAAGCGAGTGTTTGGCTGTGGGAAGCAGTGTCCATTCTGTAAAGCCCCCTGTGAAGCAGGAGGCACTAATCATAAAGAGCATTTTGTATCAGTCCATCGACCCAAAGGATTAGGGAACTTCAGGGATCGTGAGTCACAAAAGCTTGAGCATTCCATATGCTCCTCTGATGTGGTTTCCAATCGTGAGTTCCAAACTGTAGCCACTGCAGGAAAATTCCATCCTTTCAAAGATTACCGCCATTACTACCCAGACTGGCGCATTCAGCCTGATCCCAGCATTGATGCTTCTGATTACTGGAAATTTGTTTTCAAGTCATTCAATGACCAGTTAGCTAGAAAGTATGATGCTAAAGCAGCGGATCTCCCAGGAGATTGGAAAAATATAACTAAAGAGTATGCACTGAAGGGCCTAAAGCAAGGGTTTTATCTGAAAAAATAGACATCTCAAGTGTATCTTTGAATAGGATACACTTCAACAAAAGAAAACCCTGAATTTTAAAAAATGAAATATGAACAAATCTGACATCTTGGGTCTGTTTTTTTTAATTGAAAACGAAAAAAAATCAATTGCAGATCACATCTTCCAGTTAGTGCAAGGCTGCTGCACAGGAACAACCATACCAAAGCAAACTGATAGTCCATGTATCCCTGTCTCCTTGCTGAACCAGAACAACGGCCCATCTAGCCTGGTATCCCACGTCCGCCGTATTGGATCAGACCAATAACCCATATAGCCTAGTATCCCACCTTCTTGCTGTATTGGATCGGACTTAAAGGCCATCTAGCTCGGTATCTCATCTCCCCGCTGTACTGGATCAAACCAGTGATCCATCCTGTCTCTGACAGTGGCCATTACAAGATGTCTCAGTGGGAGGTGCACTGGAATGGAATTTTTATAGAAACGTGTTTAGAGGGGAAGCTTCTTCCTAACATAAATATGTAAACAGAATGAGTTCTCCCATGACAGCTAGCTGGGAGCGGGAGAGACTTTAGGAGCAAACTGTATTTACATGAACTCACCTACTCTGCCTCCATATCCAGCAGATAGTGTGGTGTTGCTCAAAGTGATCAAATTTGACTGGTGTTGGGTTACAAATCACTTTAGTGGGGAATGAAGGGGTAGTGAAATGTTGTTGTCAGTGTTGTTGCATTTATTGTATGAGTAAAGGGGAGCAGAACTGTGCTTAACCTGTCTCAAATGAGGGGTCACCCTCAGCTGAAAGGACTCATTAAGCCAGGGGCTCGAATGCCTGACCCCTGTGAAAGTAAGAGGGGTGAGGAGAGGTATCTCTGCCAGGAGGTGTGAACTCTCCCTAAGTCTGGGCCCTGGTCTGGTTTAACCTGTTCCTCCCCACTGTTCAAAAGATAGAGCTAGATAGGCTCCATTAGGAGCCTTTTGTTATTTTAAGTGCTCAAAAGAGCTGACAATTACTTGCGGCAGGACAGCATTTCTGTCCAGCCTAATAGCTGAAAATCGCTAAGGGCTTGGCTACACTTGCAAGTTAGAGTGCAGTAAAGCAGCCCCGGGTTCCCTAACTCATGACCCGTCCACACTGGCAAGGCACGTAGAGCGCCTAGACTCTGCAGATGGAGCACTCCTGGTAATCCACCTCCACCAGAAGCATAGTGCTTGGTGCCTCTCGGCTGAAACGCCCCAGCGTCAGTGTGAACAAGGTGTTGCATTACTGCGCTCTGATCGGCCTCCGGAAACGTCCCATAACCCCTTTAAGTCAAGTGGCAACTCTTGTCATTGTTTGGAATCGGCTGTAGGAATGCGGATGTGCCCTTTCAAAGCTCCGTTTCTGACAGCTGCCATGCTTATCTGCTCTAGGACAAAGCAACCATTACTGTGGAATGCTGCTTGAGAGGCGGGGGGGAGGGGGGTCTGCTGCTGTCTGAACTTACAAGACAGCATGCTGACATGCTCTCCGCCCCCCAAAACCCACTCTCTCCCCCCCCCCCATACACACAACACACTCCCTGTCACACTCAATCCCACCCCACCCCATTTGAAAAGCATGTTGCAGCCACTTGCATGCTGGGATAGCTACCACAATGCACTGCTCTCTGTGGCTGTTGCAAGAGCTGCTAATGTGGCCATGCCAGTGCATTTGAATCTGACAGTGTGGACGCACTGCAGTGCTTTCCCTAATGCGCTCTCCGAGGGCTGGTTTAACTCACAGCGCTCTACCTCTGCAAGTGTAGCCATGCCCTAAGAGCTGGGTGGAACCTCAGGAGACTGACCTGCAGCGGTCACAGCAGAGAGGCAGGTGGCAGAACGTGACCAGTGAGTGGAACGAGTGGCTGGCAGGGTGGCCAGGGGAGAGGAACCATGGCTGGTGGGGTTGCCAGCCAGAGCAAGTGCTCAGATGGTGCCTTCTTCCCCAGCTGGGAGGTGAACTCACACAGATGCACCTCTAAACCCTTGGTCTTCACTGACCAAGGACAACCACTGTGAGTGTGGTCTGGCGAGGGAGCAGAGAAGGGCACAGTAAAGGAACTTTTGGTTGTAGGACTCAAGAAGATGAGGCAGAGGACACTGCCCCACACACTCTGGGGTGGGTGTTCCGCTCACAGTTTTGTTTATGAATCCTGCTTCTGGCATTTTCCCTAATTAATGTTGGGTGACTTCCCTCCATTCATTAAAAGTTTCTGATCTACACTCAGACTCAGTGCTTGTGAGAGGGGAAGTATTGCCGCTGAGAGGCACCCAGGGGTGGTGTGTAATTTTCCCAGGAAACTGGGTGGGGCTCAAGCCGATTCTGTTTTGTATTAATGAAGAGAACCCCCTAGATACTGAACTCAACCCTGGTTGCTGCCAGCTCCACCTGGCAGAAGGGTTACAACTGGGTGGTTTTGAAGTTATGCTATTCCTTGAATTTTGATGGGTTGCAAATGTTCACTGAATAAATATTTTTCAATAATCATGCAGTATGCAAATCCCTTTGCGCTGGCTAATAATGATCCTTATCTGACCAGCGTGCAGGGATGTACATAATCACTGTACATTATTTCTTTACCACACAATGAATATGAAAAATCTCTTTATTCTTCTGGCTGTTACAACTAGGGTGACCAGAGGTCCCAATTTTATAGGGACAGTCCCTATTTTTGGGTCTTTTTCTTATATAGGCTCCTATTACCCCCCACCCTCCATCCCGATTTTTCACATTTGCTGTCTGGTCACCTTAGTTACAACCTATGTTCTCTGAGTGGCTCCCGTACTGGGAATTTTCAAGCTGATGGACAGCAAGGAGGATGCCGTCTCAGCTTCTATCTCCCTTCAAGCGAAGCAGAAAAGCTCCAAGATGAACATGAAAAAGAAGGGACAAAAATATGAAAAAAAAACCCCCAAAGAAAATGTGCCTTTGAAACCCCAATATCCACTGGTTCAGTGAATTGTGGGATATCTTCATACCACAAAAACCTCACTGAGATGAAGCAAAGAAACAACAACCAGTATTTTGCTCTCTGCTTTATTTTATTCAGCATACAACATATGCAAGCAGCTAAGCCAATCAATGTAGTAACTGTACTTATTTTGTATGTACTAGTGTAAACTCTGTGGATCGCGCACATTCATTCTATTTATATTGATGATCTTAAGGACAGCGGCTTACAAGTGATGAGATCGTGACTCGGGAGAATGAGGAAGAAAAAGAATCTCTCCTCTTACAGTCCTGAAACAGGCTCTGTGAACCCTGGGCCCAGGCATGTGAGAGTAGACAGGCACTGCACCCCTGGCTAGGCCCCTGCTCACATGGTGGGTATGGAGTGAACAAGGAATGATCAGAGCTATGGTTCCCTCCCTCCACTCAGTGGCAACCCAGCTGAGCCAGCTTAGGCCACTAGTACATTACCACCCCATGGAGTAAAGAGGAAGCAACTGCTATGTCTGCACTCACAGATGTACAGCGCAGGCAGTTACAGCACCACTTAGAGAGTGCAGCAGGGAAACTACTGTTGTGTGTTCACGCGGTCCACTGCCAGGGCAATAGCAAGACCACACTTGTGGCACTTGCAGTGGCATTCAGAGCAGTGCACTCCGGGCAGGTATCCCACAGAGCACCTCTTCCCCTGCTGCCACTGAGGCTTGTGAGAAGGGGGAGGGAGGGTCATGGGGCATCTTGGGTTCTGTCCCAATGCCCCATCATGCATCACTTCACATCCCAGCAGTCCCTTCACTTCCATCTGCATTTGGCACCATCTTTCAATGGTTTTTGTACTTTGCGCTGTCTGCCTCTTCGATGGATCCCGAACTGTTGAGGAATATGCTGATGGGTCTCACTAGCACGTCACGAATGGCAGTCCAGTTACTCCTTAAACTACACAGTGAGCATGAGGAGTCTGACGATGATGTCAACATGCAGAGCACGTATGACACGCTTGTGGTATTCGCAGAGGTGCTGACCACAGTGGGACGCTGCTTTTGGGCTCGGGAAACAAACACGGAGTGGTGGGATCCCATCGTCATGCAAGTCTGGGATGATGAGCAGCGGCTGCAGAACTTTTGGATGAGGAAAACCACTTTCATGGGACTGTGTGCTGAGCTCGCCTCCACCCTGCGGGGCAAGTGTGACCACACCATTGTGCTGGCAGCTGGCAGTGTGAACACACAGCAGTGCTTTCCCTGCGGTGCTCTCTGAGGGGCGCTGTAACTCCTGGCACTGTACATCTGATAGTGTAGACATAGCCTAAGTTACATCAGTGAAACTTTCTTTATTCAACACAAGAGCAGATTCAGGACCTGAGTACTACATGGTAGGAAGTAATTAGTTTAGAATAGGCTGTAAACGCAGATAAATAATTGGCATGTGGATGTTGTGTTTAAACTGAGGCCTGGTCTACCCTGGTGGAGGGCGGGGGGGGGGGGGGGGTCGATGTAAGGTACGCAACTTCAGCTATGTGAATAACGTAGCTGAAGTCGATGTACCTCGATCGACTTAACGTGCCATGAGGATGCCGCAGGGTCAACTGCCGCCGCTCCCCCATTGACTCCGCTTCTGCCTCTCACTGCGGTGGATTACTGGAGTCGACAGCAGAGTGATCGGGGATCGATTTATTGTGTCTACACTAGACACGAAACATCGATCCCCGAAAGATCGATCACTACCCGCCGATTCGGCAGGTAGTGAAGACGTACCCTGAGTCTCTCTCCCCGCAAAATCAGAATCAGTTGAAGACAATTAAACTGCTATATTTAGAGCATGACTGTCATTTACTCTCCCTATGGTGCATTAAGGAATTAGTATTCTTGTTTTAATGTAATCATGCATAAGAAGCAACAGAAAACCATTTACATTTAAACAAAATAAACTTCTGAACTGACTTTTTTGTGGTGCCTTATTTATTTTGAAATGTTGCCTTGGAACTTTTTGTTTTATTTAATCCTGAGAGGAAGGATAGCGGGTGAGGTCGGTAAATGTTTCAGGAGATGTGGTGCTTCCAAAGTACAGACCCAAGATCCCAAGTGATACAGGGACCCTTAACGTTTAAATTAGCCCTTCTGAAAGGCCTGATGTTGATAAGAATGACTAACCTAATGAAAAATGGGCTTCGGTTTGCTGACTAAAATTATATAACATTCATATTGTTAGAACCTGCAGGCTGTACCCACATAATCATTGCAGATTTTAACTACATCATGATTTAGAATGAAAGAAAAAGCTTTTGCCACTTTGCTCATCACAAATTTTAAACAGTGAGAAAATTTCATGGAGCCCTGAGCTCTCACTGGGGGGTGGAGACCCAATGGGGTACAAGTTAATAACCGCTGTGGTGGGAGAGGCAGGGACAAAACTGGAGTCAATGGAGCAACCCCCAGGTGAAGCAGCTAAACCCCCAACCCAAAGATTGGATTTTCCACAGTTACAGGGGAAATTAGATAGCTATATATATACACACACAAAAACAGACTGAAATATGTAGGGTTAGAAATCCTCAATAATGACATTGATGGCCCAAACTCTCTGCAGTGACCCCAACCCATGACACTCCCTCTCTGTGTCCCTTCTCTACTGTAAAAAGAATGAGGAGTACTTGTGGCACCTTACAGACTAACCATGGGTCCTAGCTCACGAAAGCTTATGCCCAAATAAATTAGTTAGTCTTTAAAATGCCACAAGCACTCCTTGTTCTTTTTGTGGATACAGACTAACACGGCTACTACCCTGAAACTTCTCGACAGTGGGGCTGAGAGTGTGGCTGGATTGGGCAATGGCTCCTTCTACTGTCCCTTGGGAGAATCTCTTCTCTTCATTGCCACATGCCACGCAGTGGCCGTACACTACCTGTCAGCACAGCTGCTTAGTGGATTTGCCCATGTCACCTGTTTTCAATTGTTCCTTTCCACATAGAATCATAGGACTGGAAGGGACCTTGAGAGATCGTCTAATCTAGGGGTTCCCAACCTTTTTCTTGCTGAGGCCCCCTTCAACATCCTATAAAAACAGCAGGGCCCGGCGGCGGGGTGGGGGGCAAGGGCTGGCAGGGCTCAACCCAGCTCTGCACAGCAGGGTCCAGGGAGGGTGTGCCACCTCCACCCTCTGACTCACTCAGGAGGGCACCCAGCCTGTCTGGGCTCTGGGGGGGATGCAGCCAAAAATATAACTCAAAGGGGGGGATTCAGTTCAAACAGTTTGAAAACCGCTCAGGGTAGCTAGGGGCTGTGTGAAGTGAGGGGAGTAACTCAGGGTGCAGGAAGGGGATAGCTAAGGGCTGTGTACAGGCAGGGGGGTAGCCCAGGGTGCAGGGAGGAGGTAGCTAGTGGCTGTGTAGTGGAAAGGGGGCTCCCAGTGTAACTCCCAGCTTCAGGGGGTGAGGCGTTGTGGCTCCTGGCTTCAGCCTCCCCGCTGCTCCGGGCTTGAGGGGGAGGGGAGGTTTGGCGGCTGCTCCCGGCTTGGGGGAGTATGGGGGGGCCCCTGCCGGCTTCAGCCCCACGCCGCTCCCGGCTTAAGGGGGATGGGGGAGGGCACGAGCTTCAGCCCTGCGCCGTTCCCGGCTTGGGGGGATGGGGGTGGGGCGCTAGCTTCAGCCCTGTGCCGCTCCTGGCCTCAGTGCTGGGGCTCCGGGTTTCAGCCGTGGGACTCTGCGGCCCCCCTGAAGGGGCCCCTGCACTCATGGCACGACTAAGCATTATCTGTAGACTATCCCTGACAGGTGTTTGTCTAACCTGCTCTTAAAAATCTCCATTGATGGAGATTCCAGAACCCCCTAGGCAATTTATTTCAGTGCTTAACCACCCTGACAGGAAGTTAGCCATTGATAGCTACTCTCTGGGAATGGTTTTCCACCAGTTTTGCACTCATCTTAAAGTAGATCCATCTAGGGTTGTATTTCCCTAGTTTGTTTATGAAAAGGTCATGCAAGACTGCATCAAAAGCCTTACTAAAGTCAACATATACCATGTCTACTGCTTCTCCCCATCCACAAGGCTCGTTACCATGTCAAAGAAAGCTATCAGATTGGTTTGATATGATTTGTTCTTGACAAATCCATGCAGACTATTACTTATCACCTTATTATCTTCCAGATGTTTGCAAATTGATTGCTTAATTATTTTCTCCATTATCTTTCCGGGTACCGAAGTTAAGGTGACTGGTCTGTAATTCCCTAGGTTGTCCTTATTTCCTTTTTTATAGATGGACACTATATTTGCCCTTTTCCAGTCTTCTGGAATCTCTCCCGTCTTCCATGACTTTTCAAAGATAATCACTAATGCCTCAGATATCTCCTCAGTCAGCTTCTTGAGTAGTCTAGGATGCATTTCATCAGGCCCTGGTGACTTGAAGACATCTAATTTGTCTAAGTAATTTTTTACTTGTTCTTTTCCTATTTTATCCTCTGATCCCACCTCAGTTTCACTGCCATTCAGTATGCTAGATGTCCAATTACCACCAACCCTCTTGGTGAACACTGAAACAAAGAAGCCATTAAGCACCTCTGCCATTTCCACATTTTCTGTTATTGTTTTCCCTCTTCATTGAGTAATGGGCCTACCCTGTCCTTGATCTTCCTCTTGCTTCTAATGTATTTGTAAATGTTTTCTTGTCACCCTTTATGTCTCTAGCTATGATCTTGTTTTGTTCCTTGGCCTTTCTAATTTTGTCCCTACATACTTGTTTTATTTGTTTATATTTATTCTTTGTAATTTGACCTAGTTTCCACTTTACGTACAACCCTTTTTTGATTTTTAGATCATTGCCGATCTCCTGGTTAAGCCAGCGTGGTCTCTGGCTATACTTCCTATCTTTCCTATGCAGTGGAATAGTTTGCTCTTGGGCCCGTAATAATGTGTCTGAAAAACTGCCAACTCTCTTGAACTGTTTTCCCCCTTAGATTTGCTTCCCATGGGATCTTACCTACCTACTCCCTGAATTTGCTTGTCAGCCTTCTTGAAATGCAGCACCTTGCAGGGACACACTGAATGTCGCCTGACATTATCAAGCCCTTTCTGAAATCCCTCACAACCCACCCAAGCGAAAGAATTCAGTGGCACTGGCAAGTTTTCCCATCTCATGTTTTTAGTCCATTATTCCAGATCAGTAATAAACACATTGAACATGACCAATCCTAGTATTGCCACTTAGGGCCTCCCAGTCTCCAGGTGATCATTAATTCCCGCCTCTCCCCATCCAGTTCTCATACCTCACATATGGGCTCTGTCTCTCCGATGCTCCCAGCACTGGGCTCTTCTCCCCTCCTGCTGCGGCACTGAGGCTCTCCGGCCTCCCTCCTTCGAGCTGCTCAGGGCTCCCTCCCCACCGCTTGTCCTGAGGGTGGTAGGGCAATAGGGACTCAGCAGGGGCTAGGGTGACCAGATGTCCTGATTTTATAGGGACAGTCCCGATATTCGGGGCTTTTTCTTATATAGGTGCCTATTACCCCCCACCCCCTGTCCTGATTTTTCATACTTGCTATCCGGGGACCCTAGCAGGGGCTGAGGCTGCAGAGAAAACAGCCCCATCCTGCAAGTTCCTCTGTGGCAGAGGGGCCCAGCTGGGCTGATGGGGGGCAGGGGAAGCAGTGGCAGTTCCTGAAATCTGACCTCTCCCACCTTCTGCCCCCCAAATCGCCCCATGGGTCTTCTACTAAAACCTCCAAATCCTCTCTGCTCCCCTGAATCCACCTCCTGACACCCTGCCTCTCCCTGCACCTCCTGCCCTTCAGTCCCCCCTGAATTGCCTCCTTTTCCCCTTGCCACCCCTCGGCCCCCTAAACTGCCACCTGCCTCCCCTGTTTCCATCTCCTTCGCTTGCCCTTTGAACTGCCCCCCCCATTCTGCTCCCTGCCCCAAACCAAACAACCCCCCGACCTTTGGCTTGATAATGCCCCTCCCCTGCTCCAACCTCTGTCCCCCCTGCCCCTGCCCCAGCTCTCTGCCCCATATGGTTTGGGGCTGGGAGGAGGAAGAAGTCCTTGCTGGTTAATAAAGCCAGTTTGTGCCCCACAGCCCTGCCCTGGGGAGGGAGGGGGTCAGCCTGAACTGCTCCCCCTCGCCAACTTCCCCCCAACACTGACCCCTGTAAAC
Organism: Chelydra serpentina; assembly: GCA_037349315.1. Lineage (NCBI taxonomy): Eukaryota > Metazoa > Chordata > Testudines > Chelydridae > Chelydra > Chelydra serpentina. Next base: position 240,954 of record JBAIAC010000151.1, read on the forward strand.
TGCACTTGAACTTCCCCTCCCCAGCAATCCCCTCAACTCTGCCCCCCAAATCTACCCCATGCCTGGACTCTGCCCCTCCCCCGTCTTGGACCTCTCCTCAATCCCCTGATGAACCCTGTATGAACCCCCACCCCCCGCTGCTCCCCTGAACCCACCTCGTGCCCCTCAGCCCCCCTGAACTGCTCCTGCAGCCCCTTCTGCCCCTCAGCCCCCTCCCTTCCCCAGTGCCCCCCCCCAGCTCCAAAGGGTAACTCTGTTGTGTCGGTTTAACTGTCACCTCAGGACATTCCAAGCTCCCCCCTCTTATAGCCACATGGACCCTCCTTAGCCTCAGGGGATGGGGAATGATTTGCATAGAGGATACTGGAACAGCCAATCAGGGGCTGGCCTGGGTGCTGTGGGGGCTATGAAGGGCTCCCAGGGGTCCAGGCTTGCAGACCCCTGGGCAGGGCTGTGCCGGGAGCCATGGCTGCAGGGTCACTCAGGGAGGGGTCCGTGCCCAGCCCCAGAGCAGGCAGGGGAAGCGGGGGGCTAAGGTGCTGCACAGGGTGGGGCAGGAGCTGGGTACAAGAGGCCTCAGTCACTGCAGCTCCCCCTGTGTGTGGGGGTCAAGGGGGAGAGAGCTGGAGCCATTTGTCACACAGCGCTTGGGATCCACCCTGTAGGGGAGGACGAGCTGGGCCTCATTCATACCCCAGTCTCAGTCATAATCCTGGGGTAACAGCAGAGGCCCTTTAACAAAACACTTCAATATTTTTAGCTCTTTGTTTCATGGCTTGCAAGCCTCCCACATCCCCCTCCAGTGTAACAGAGCCGACCCCTCCTTCTGCCATCGAATCCCCTCCCTCTGGCGGCTACTGACACAGCCTGGCCTGGGAATGGGAAGGAACCTCTCTGATCTGAGAGGAGACACGCACAGAAACACAAAGCTGAATGCAGGGGGATTTCTAGTTAAAAGGGAAGTTCGATTTATTACTGTAAATGTGTAGGGATAGAATCAACCATAACGGCATCTCTGGGGCAAAGTCTCTGCAGTGACCCCAGCCCCGGGATGCCCTATCACCTCCCAGCCCCTGTCCCTTCTCTCCAGCGGGGCTGAGAGCGCATCTGCATGGGGCAATGGCTCCGTCTTGTGTCCCCCAGCGGGAAACTCTTCTCTTCATTGTTACATTCTTCTCAGTGACCCTGGTCTGTCAGTGCAGCAGCTTAGTGGGTTTCCCCATGTCACCAATTTTAAATGGTTCCTTTCCCCATGCAGCACCTTGACCTTTCTCCATTGAATGTCACTAGCCAGCACATTGCCCAGATACCTACTTTTGTAGCCCTTGCTGGTGTCCCTCACAATTCTCCCACGCAGAAGAATTCTGTGGTATCAGCAAATTTCCCATCTCACTCCCTACTCCATTATTCCAGGTGATACTAAATACACAGAACCACCCCAGCCTTTGTATTGATCCCTAAGGTCCCTCTGGCTATTTACCTTATTCTCATGAGGGAAACTGGGGAATTTATTCCTTCTAAAATCTTCCTCTAAGGGGCAATTCTGTCCTAGATGCCTCACCACCCCTTACACAGGGCAAAGGGTCCTAGGGGAGGTGTCAGTCTGAGACACACAAGGACACCTCCAAGCACTGGGCAATAATCAACAAAGAGATATCAAAATTTAGAAGAGAAAGGGTAAAATTTTCAAAAGTGCCTAAGGCTGCATCTACGTTCGATCTGAGGGGTGTGATTCCCAGCATGCACAGCCATACCTGCGCTAGCTCTGCTCAAGCCAGTACACTGAAAATAGCAGGGCAGCCTGGGTGGGGCATGGACAAGCCATGCGGTTTGGGGTTCACTAGAGAGGGGGTGAGGTTGAACTTTCTTTGGGCTGTGCCTTCTCTTGCAGTGATTTCCCATAAACCCAGGGAAAAGCTGTTTGTCCCCTCTGCCCAAAATACCTTCCTCTCCGTTTTTCTTAGGAACAGACTGTGACGGTGTTCCCCATAAAACTTTATGGGGAGATGCTTATAAATGTATATATGTAACTAGAATATGTTTTATGCTACATGTGCCATGTAACATATCTCTGTGAAAGTTATGACCTACTGAATTTATTCCTCCTGTTTGTATGCATGTATCATTGTTGTAGTTGAAGTTATGAATATCGGTTGTATTTCTTGAGAAAGGAATGTGCAGGTTAAGTGCCCAATCAAGAAGCACTTAACAGACAATAGAACTTGCAGTCACCAATCCACATCGGAACTTTGCCAGGAATGTGGCTGGTCTGGAACTGAGTTGTGCATGTGACTGGTCCATGTGACCCCAACTCCATTTGGTAACTGGATGCTACACAGGGAGAGGGAGGGGTGTCCACCCAGAGGAGAAAATCTATTTAAACCCCGAGGAAACCCCTCCATTTTGTCTTCAGCTGGCTAAAGGAAGAAGCTCTCCACCCCCCAAGGAGACCTGAAAGAGACTGAACAAAGGACAAAGACATTAGGGGGGTGAGTGATTGCTGGGCCCAGGCTAGAAGGAAGATAGCCTGTTTACTGGACCTAGTGAGGGGTTTATCTGTACACAGGGTGATTAGACATAGAACTGCGTGTTCTCTTTTATTTTATTCGGTAATTCACTTTATTCTGTCTGTTACTACTTGAAATCACTTAAATCCTATTTTCTGTACTTATTAAAATCACTTTTTACTTATTAAGTTTCCTGGAGTTGAGTTGTTACCTGGGGGAACGCAAACAGCTGTGCATATCTTTCTATCTTTGTAATAGAAAGCGAACTATTTATGAGTTTACCCTGTATAAGCTTTATACAGGGTAAAACGGATTTATTAAGGGTTTGAGCCTCCTTGGAGTTGAGCAGCTGGGTGTCAAAGGCAAGAGCGCTTCCAGGGGCCTTACAGTGGTGAGTGGACTTGGTTCGGACCTGGGTCTGTGTTTGCAGCAGATCAGTGGAATCTGGCTCAAAACAGACAGGATTCGGGAGTCCCAAGCTGGAAAAGGCCTGGAAGCAGGGGCAGAAGCAGCCTTGGCACACCAGGTGGCAGCACCAAGCAGGTCTCTGTGGCCCCAACCCGTCACACAGACCCTGTCTCTTTAATTTTCATGAGAATGCACCCTTCTCCAAAGAGACCCCAGCTAGCTTGATGGGCATTGCTGCTGGCAATTAGAAATTCTACCCTGAGAGAGACTTAAGTGTCTATATTTACTTATAAGGAACGTACATTATCAATGTTTAGCTGCTTATATCACTTCTTGAGTCTCTCCAAAATGCTGATATTAGACACAGGTACAAATCAAACTAACAGTTAAAGTTGTAAGAAGGGATCTGTTTTCTATTAAAGCAGGTAATACATTCAACTGGTGTGCTGAGAAGCACTTGTGAAGAACAAATCAGTCAAATGTTCTAGGAGGCAGCCAGGGGACAGGGAGTGGGGCGATTTGGGTAGGGGGTGGGGTGCTGGGGGGCAGTTAGGGTGGGGGGGTTTCAGGAGGGGGTGGTCAGGGGACAAGGAGCAACAGTGGTTGATGGGTTGCGGGTTCTGAGGGGGGCAGTCGGGGGCAGGAAGTGGATGGGGGGTCAGATAGGGGGCGGGGATAGGCTGTTTTGTGAGGCACAGCCTTCCCTACCCAGCCCCCCAGACAATTTTGCAACCCCGATGTGGCCCTCAGGCCAAAATGTTTGCCCACCCCTTGTCCACAGTGTGTCAAAATCTGCTAACAACATACACAGGTGAGTTCACAGCATGTCATGATCAACAGTAGCGAGGTCAGTGGCCGATCTAATCACATCAACATGAACCTCAATTCTCAGTTACTCTGAGGCTGTTTATAAGTGTTTATATCTGACCGGCTGGCCCTGCCCTCTTCTGTCTAACATGGCTGGAAGTTTGCCACGGATTTCTTGGCTCCCATAGCCCAGCAGACAGAGAAGTGACAGCTGCAGGGTCTATATTTAATATGTAACTCTCTGACAATGGATATTTGTATAAAAGATCTGGGGGGATCAAAATTTTCACTCCAACACAGCACTTGCTTCTAAGCTTTCTCCCTCCTGAGTGACTGGAGAGGAAGATTTTGTAACAGTTATAAGGGTTTATACCTTACTGCTTGTGATAATATTGGTTGTGAAGAAGCCCAACAACCTCCAATAAAAATATGTAGCATAGGTGTTAGCTAGAGAGCAAATTTAAGTCCTACTCATGTACCCCACTCCCCAGAGCAGGGCTAAGGCTGACTGGGCTGAACACTGCAGCTGGGACTGGGGTGTGGGAGGGAGGCACTCGGACTGTGATGTACCTGATCCAAATAATAATGGAGATAAAAAGAAATAGACTGTAATGTCACAAAATCACTGCCCCTCAGATCTTCCTCCCTTCCCTCTTCTCCCTTGCTCTGTTCTTCTCACTGCACCCTCCCTTCCCTTGTCTTTCCATTTAGTTTATCCCTTACTAATTAAACCCAGCACCACCACTGCCAAACCCCCGCCCCCCGCCGGCACTAACGCGGTGTCTGCTGCCATCACATTGATGGTTCTGTTTGCGAGTTATATCCCTTCCCCCGACCCTGTGTTTGTTTGGTCTATTTAGAATTGCTTCTCAGACCAGCACTGTCTACCACCCTCTATTTGCATAGTACCCAGTACAATGGGGCTCCGATCTTGGTTGGCCACTAGGTACGATTGTAACACACATGATTAATAACAAAGGGGAAGAAGTTTCAATCTGAGTGATAAAGGAACAGGCTATTTGTTTTAAACCCCCAGAGTAAGGAGGACTCTCTGCTTCACCGTAACTAGAAATGTGGGGAACAAACACTCCCCTCCTCTCTTAGGTGTGTCAGCGCTATATAGCTACAGAGTGACTGATAGGGTTGCCAACCCTCCAGGATTGCCCTGGAGTCTCCAGGAATTCAAGATTAATCTTGAATTAAAGATTATGTAACATGAGGAGGCTACCTCCAGGAATACATCCAACCAAAATTGGCAACCCTAGCGACTGACTAGGCTAATAGATGAGTCCCCTCCCCAGAGTGGGTCTTTAACCTGATTGCTAATAACTGATCCAGGGCTGTGGGGAGTGATGTGATTGGCCTAGGCCTGGATTAAGCCCACTCTGATAAACTCAGTTCTGTTTTGCCAGACACAATCTGATCACCACTGTTAATTCTGTAGACTCAGTCACAGCTCAATAGTGACATGGCCCTGCCATCCCAGCATCCTGGCTGGGAGCACATCCCTGGGAGTCGGGGGAGAGCAGAAAGAGATCGGTGTCCCGAAGCAGCTGCACTCACCCTGCCAATCATGCTCTCTGATGAAGGACAATCCAAACTGGAGCTCAAACCCTTTCAGTTTCATTTTGGTTCATGACTGGATATAAATAGAGCCTGTGATTGTTCCAAGGGTCACAGGAGAGGAGGATTATGTGCGCTCTTTAGGGATGTGATTTCTTCTCTTCTGGCAATTTCCTATAAACCCAGCAGGACCCCAGCCAGCGGCTGTCCCCAAAATACTTGTTGAAATGTCTGACTGACTCAAAGCTTCCACTGCATAACACGGACACCTCGCTGGGGGATGGGATCTCTCTAGATTCTCACACAGACTGTGAGGTACATACTCGGTTTTTTTATTACAAAACTTGATAATCCTTTTGAGTAAAACTCTCTATGACCAAATCCTGAGCGCCTTGCTCTACTTTCCCTCACCTCTTACTCCGAATAAATTCACTGGAGTTACGAGTGAATAAAAGCTGAGAAAGAACATAGAGGTTAGGCTCATGATGATGTATTTAACGAAGAGTGAGTATCAGCAGTGAGTCAGGCTAGAGCTTTGGTGATTTTCATAAAAATGACAAAGTTACATATGGAAGAAAGACGTTTCATTATATTCCAAAATTGGATGGCAGCTAATCTAGTTTCTGCCTTCAACTTTTACCTCCTATGTGAAGTGTGACAGAGAAGAACCCTAGGACTGATTCGACTGGCTAGTCTGGTAACCAAATGGCACAAGAAGTATCATCTCATTTCTTATTATAGGATGAAGGTAGTGGTTAGGGAGAGAACACAGCTCCAGAGCAGTTTTGAAGTTGCTTTAAGGGGAGAAGTTGCTCAGACCCACTTTGGAGGAGTGTGGTGGCCCCAGAGCAACAGTTAAGTTTTGGCACCATTGTCTGAATTGGTCCTGTCTCTTCTGCACATGGGCAAAGACCTAAGGTCTTGGCACAGGTACCTGGGAACTGAAAGATCTGTAAACACATCAACCAGCTGTAGTTATTGCAGAACCAGTTCCGCTCGCTAGAGACAGCAGGGGAGTATGGTGGGTCTATTTCTTGAGTTGTTGAACTGGTTAATCTCACTGCTTTCAGAATGGAGAAGGCACTTTCCTAGATTGTTGCTCACTAAACTGAATCTAACTCAGGCAGCTTCACAAAGCTTAGTACTTCCATCTCATATAACAATCTTTTTGTTTTAATTGTTCCAGATGTCATGATTTTGTAACAGTGGTCCCACTGGTGACAAATACAGGATTATATGTACAAAATGCACGGAGTTAATGGAAATTCTTCAAAGGAAAAATATTGTCCTGGATCAGTTATTTGCCCAGTCCATCACCACAGAGGAGGGGTATGACAGCATGAATCAAATACAGGGGACAAAGTCTAAAAGAAGGCAACTATTAATTCAGATTCCAAAGAAGTAAGAAATCATCCTGTCAGCAGTTTCTACTATGTTTAGAAATCCTGTTTCCAGGCCTGAAACAGGTTTTACAATGTTCAGGTTCTAGTAAGTTGTCACTTTCTAGTTTTATCTTTTCTTTTAGATAGAAAGAAAGCTTAATAGGAGTATCAGTAAGTGAAGGCATATTTGCAACTACTGGTGTAACAGAGAGCAGAATTGGGACCCAGATCTTAATTATAAGATCACATGCTGTTATTCACAACCAAAACCCTTTTGTTATAAATATACACAGGGCAACTATACTGAATTGCCTTACCTATAGGGGGTTCATCAGTTCAATTAACCTAGTTGGCACCTGACCAGAAGGACCAATGGAAAAAGAAGATACTTTCAAATCTGCTGGGGGAGGGAGGTTTTGTTTGTGCTCTCTTTGTTTTGTTCCCTCTCTGGACAGAGAGAGGGTCTAGGCAGGAAAAAGATCTCCTGGAAACATACCTAAAATGAGCATCTAAGATTACAAAAATTGTAAGTAAGGCAAGGAAATGCATTAGATTATCTTTTGTTTTAGTTTGTGAATTTTCCCTATGCTAGGAGGTAATTTTATTCCTGTTTTGTAACTGGAAAGCAGAGTCAGAGGGGAATCCTCTGTGTTTTAAATCTTGTTATTTACCCTGGAAAGTTACCTTCCATCCTGATTTTGCAGGTGTGATCCTTTTACTTTTAAAAAAAATAAAAGTTTTCTTTTAAGAACCTGATTGATTTTCAGTGTCCTAAAAACCAAGGGGTTTGGTTTGTGCTCACATTGTAATGAATTGGTTAGTATATTATTCTCAAGCCTCCCCAGGAAAGGGAGTGAAGGGGCTTGGGGGAATATTTTGGGGAAACAGGGACTCCAAGTGGCCCCCTTTCCTGAATTTTTGTATAAATCACTTGGTGGTGGCAGCAATACTATCCAAGGACAAGGAAAAGATTTGTGCCTTGGGGAAGTTTTAACCTAAGCTGGTAGAAATAAGCCTAGGGAATCTTTTATGCGGGTCCCCACATCTGTACCCCAGAGTTCAGAGTGGGGAGGGAACCCTGACGCCTTTATTAATGAAAAATTAAGGTTGCCTAGCATTGCCCCATTCCCTCCCAGAATGTGTGGGGAAGTCACACATAAACCTCCGACAACCACGAAACGAAGAGTTAAGATAATGTCTCCCACAGCCTTAATTCTACCCCCTCTGCTTTTTGGAGCTCACAATAGGGATTGTGTTAGGTGTTGCTATATAAATCCAGGGAACAGTTGCAGCAGGTTCCCAGAGCTCACACTGCCATCTGAGAAGAGGCACAGCCACAACTTGAGGGATCAGGGATCCCTTTTTCTTGGACATGCAGGAGGTCTGGAGAGATGATCAAAATGGCCCATTTTAGCTCGAAAATCTAAGGCTTGGTCTATGCTGAAAAGTTACATTGGCATACCAATTGTCAGTCAGGGGTGTGAAAAATCCACCCCCCCTGAGAGATGTAGTTAAGCTGACCTAACTCCTGGTGTAGACAGCGCTAGGTCAACAGCAGAGAACTGTGCATTTCTAGTGTAGACATAGCCTGAGAATGCATGAAAGAGTTTAACAATAGCTCTAGAGTTTCACTGATGCTGGAATGGCTCTCACCATTAATTCACATGTTGACATTCCACTGAATATGTCAGGAAAAAAACGGAATGTCAGATATAATATTCTTAGACTTATGTAAGGCACATAACATTCTGATCTATCTATCTACACACACACACACACACACACACAATCAATGAATGTAGCCCTTGGTAAATGGATTAAAAAAACAGGCTAATTGATAGATCTCAATAACTAGGCTTGGAAGGATTCATGGGACCACCCAAGGCCCCCTCCTCTCACCCCCACATGTGGGGCTGTCCAAGGTCCCCCTCTCCCCGCTGCATGTGGGGCAGACCAGTCCTTAGCCCTCCCTCCAGTGTGGAGCTGGGGTTGCCACTCCTGCCCCCACATTCCTCCACGCTGCTAGGGGTCCCTTCCCACTTTTTTGGTAAAACTGGGCAGTTGTCCTGTTTGCTCTTGAGAACTGATGATCAGCTGGCAAGAGCAAACAGGACAAATGCCCAGTTTTGCCAATAAAGTCAGGATGGCTGGGACAGGGCCTAAAAAAGAGACTGTCTCAGCCAAAACGGGACATATGGTCACCCTTGCTGTGGGGAGAGGAGCACATGCCATTCCCAAACAGCTGCTCTTGCCCTGCCAGTCACGCTCTGTGATGAAGGGCAGTCCAAACCTGAGCTCAGACCCTTTCAGTTTCACATCAGTTAATGCCAGAGCTGGACACGAATAGAACCTGTAATTGTGCCAAAGGTCACATGAGAAGGGGCAGATGTGAGCTCTTTTGGGCTATGACTTCTTCTCTTGTAGCAATTTCCCGTAAATCCAGAGGGAAGCCAGCTAGCCCCTCCCCAAAATACTTATAGAAATCTCTGACTCAGCTCTTCTGTTATATAAAGCAGAACATACACGTCGCTGGGAGATGGGATCTCTCTAGATGTTCACAGAGGGTGGAAGGTGGCAAGTACTATGCGTTTATTACAAAATGTGATCATCCTTTAGAATAAAACTTGCTTTGGCCACGTCTGGAGTTCCTTGCTCAGCTTTTACTCGCTTCTTACTCAGAACAAGTTTGCCTGAGTAAAAGCTAAGCAAGGACATAGGGCCAATGATGATTTATTTATTGAAGCCTGAATATCAGCACTGAGTCATATTAGAGCGTCCGTGATTCTCATGGCAATGTGATGTTAAATAGGGAAGGAGGCTATTTCATTATACTCAGAGATAGGATGGCTGCTAATCTACCTCCTGCCTTCACCTTTACCTATCCAGGGTCAGAACTGGAGGAGAGAAGAACCCTTGTAGTGACTCAATTTGCTAGCCTGGTGATGACGGGCCCTAGGAAGGAGAAGTTGGATAGGGAGAGGACATCTCCATAGACGTTCTGAGGCTGTTTTTTGGGCGAGGGCGGGGGAATAAATTGTTCAGTGCCCACCCTGGAGAGGTGGGGCGGGCCCAGAGCAGCAGTTAAGTTTTGGCACCATTGTCTGAACCGCTTCCACACATGTATTAAGAGCAGAAGTCTTCGCACAAATATTTCTGAACTGACAACACTGAACAGATCCACCAGCTGCAGTTATCGGAGAACTATTCAACTCACAAGAGGAAGTAGGGGGAGTATGATGGGCCTGTTTCTCACATTGTTTAACTGCTTGATCTCAATAATGGAGAAAGCACTTCTAGATTGTTGCTCACTAAACTGAATCTATCTGTAGCAGCTTCACCAAGCTAAGTTCTTGCATCTCATGTTATTAAAAAAAAAATATTCCAGATCTCGTGATTTTGTAACAATGACAACTGGTGAAAAATATGGAATTATATGTACAAAATGCACAGAGTGGAAAGAAATTCTTCAAAGGAGCCCAGATAATGTCTTGAATGAGTCAGTTGCCCAGTTCATCACCACAGAGAAGGAGTATGACAGCCTGAATCAAATATGGGATCTGGCATCCAAAAATAGGAAACTATTAATTCAGATTCAGAAGAAGGGTAAATCAGCCTGTCAGCAATTTCTTAAAGGTTTAGAAATTCTGTTTCCAGGCATGGAACAGGTTTTGTAGCATTCAGATAGTGGTAAGTTGTCTCTTTCTAGTTTTATTTTTTATAAAGGGAAAAAACAAACAGCCTCCTTCATGTCCTATACAGCATCTGCTAGATTCAGAGTCAGGACAACTGACCAGCGGCATAAGGCCTATGTGTCCCAAGTCACCATGGGGGGATGCACTATGCCTGGACTGGTGGACTCGGGGTGCTCCCAAATCCTCATTCGAAAGTCCGTGCTGGACTTTAGCACCCTCCAATATGATTGCCGCTTAAAGGTGACGTGTGTACATGGGGATGTCCACTCCTACCCCACGGCTTGGGTACAACTGAAGATGGGGGATCCTTGAAGCAAAGATTCAGGTGGGCATAACAAAGCACCTTCCCTGGAAGATTATAATTGGGAGAGACTGGCATCAGTTCCCCTCTTTGCTCCTTCCTCAATCCGGACCTCCTACTCTGGCTGAATCGATACCCCAAAAGCTAGAGAAAATCTTTCCAATAGTGAAATCTGACCTTTTAGAGGGACCTATCCAAACTGAGAAGGATAGGAAGCCCTGACGGCAATGCCAAAAAGAGGGGAGGGCATGGTTACAAACCCATCTGGCTGGGGAGACAGAACCAGAAGGGGAACTGCCTCAGCAGATGGGTGATGCCCTCTCCAAAAGGTGAGAGGTGCCTCCTGATCCAGGAGAACCTTCCCAGGCTGGTCATCCCCCCCCAATATAGACTTAGACATTTAATCCAGACCTACGACTTCATGCGAGGGCAAAAGGAAGATGATACTTTGAGAGAGTCATATGCACAAATAGCGATGATTGATGGGACGGTTACCCAGGCAGCCCAAGCTGCCCAATTTCCCCATTTTGAGCTAAAGAAAGATCTTCTCTATCGAGCTGAGCTGGACCCAAAAATGCAGGAGCCCTGCTACCAGCTCCTGGTGCCCCGGGAGGCCAGAACAACTGACCAGCGGCTGGCTCATTCAATACCATCAGCTGGCCATCTTGGCCGGGAGAAGACATTAGCCCACTTATTGGCTCAATTCTTCTGGCTGGGAATCCATAAAGAGACTGCTAATTTCTGCTCGCCCTGTCCAGATTGTCAACAGGTTGCACCAAAGGGTCCAATGCGGGCTCTCCTAATACCCTTACCCATAATAGGTACGCCCTTTGAGAGAATAGGGGTTGACATTGTGGGCCCCCTAGAGAAAAGGACACACATTTCCTGGCTTAAGTGCTTTGCTGAATCAGAGCCTTAGCCCTGGTCTACACTGGTAATGGTGGTAGGGGGAATCGATCTAAGCTATGCAACTTCAGCTACGTGAAGAACATAGCTGAAGTCGACGTACTTAGATCCACTCACCACGGTGTCTTTGCTGTGGTGAGTCGACTGCTGCCGCTCCCCAGTCAACTCCGAGTACAGAAGTTGATGGGAGAGCGCTCGGGGATTGATTTATCGTGTCTAAACTAGATGCGATAAATCGACCCCCGCTGGATTGATCGCTGCCCACCGATCCGGCGGGTAGCATAGACATATCCTTAGGGCATAATCCAACCTCTGTCTAATAGGGGATTAGTAAGAAACCTTTGTTATGTGCATCCTATTCCCTAACTGACCACAATGCTTTTTAGTTTTTGTTTTTTTGCACTTTCCTCTGAACCATTTGGTGTTGGGCCTGCTGGAGATGTGATACCGGAGATGAACCACTTGTCTGATCCTGTGTGGCAATTCCTACATCTCTGTCCTGAACTATGCAGCTCCACCTTTTAAGTGAGTTGTCTGTGGGATGGCATACTTGAACAAGGTGAAGCAAAACATTCACCTCCAATCTCTTCTGTATATATCTGAGCTCCCACTGCATATATGGGGACAATCAGTACAGATCTTGGGAGAACTTCAGAAAAGAGTGGTTTTAAAAATACAATTATTTTTCTTCTTAAAAAACAAACAAAGTATTTATTTGTTCTGAAGGATATTTGAAAGCTCAGAAGCCAAGTGCTTCCTACAACGGAGAAAAGGAAGGATTCGTACCCTTGTTAGATGTCTCAAAGGGTAATGCTGGAGTTTAGCCTTGCAGCATTACGCACTTAGGCCTTTCTGCATTATAAACGTTGATTGATGCAAGTTATGTCAGCATAAAGCCACTGCAGTTAGTTAGTATATCACTCATGTGCATGCATACTTGGCTGCTTGCATTGGTGCTTGCACATACACACCAGGAGTACTTGTGTCGATGCACAGTGTGGTAAATTATTGGTAGGTATCCCAGGGGACCATTTGTTTTGGCTTGTGAATTTTCCTATGCTACAGAGGTAGTGTCATTCCTGTTTTTGTAACTATGAAGCTGAGCCAAGGGGAGAATCCTCTGTGTTTTAAATCTTTTTATTACCCTGTAAAGTTACCTTCCATTCTGATTTTGCAGGTGTGATTCTTTTACATTTTTTTTTTATGAATAAAGTTCTTTTAAGAACCTGATTGATTTCAGTGTCCTGAAGGCAAAGGTCTGGTCTGTGCTCACATTGCTAAGGCAACTGGTTGGTATTTTTATTCTCAAGTCTCCCCAGGAAAGGGGGTGAAGGGTAATGGGGGATATTTTTTTGGGGGGTGGGGGAATAGGGATTCCAAGCACTCCTAGGATGGAGGGATGCTGACATGCCCAATGCATATGCGATAGAGGTCCTTATTTGTATTTCCTCCCCTTAAGGTGTCCATTTTCTATAGGTTAGTATATGTATGATGTTACCCTATTAGCATACATGTGAATTTGCTGCCATAGCAGCTTTCTGGTTGGATGTTCTGTCCGGAACCTTCTGGATGCTGGTGTCAGCTATGTTGTGTGGGCGTCAGCTATGTTCTGTGGGTGGCTGATGTCAGTGTTCGGGACAAAATTCCCCCTCTGGCATGCTACTTTCAGTTCCCTATAATTTATGAGTTAACTAAATTTATCTATACCAAAGGTTATAGACCTCAAGCCTCACACTATCCACTAAAGCCAAATCTTACAGGATAAAAGTCTGTGGGTTCCTTTCATTACTACTAAATATAATAAAGCAGAATAACAAAGCAATGAATATAATAGAGGTAAGCTGGCCCATTGGGCTACAAGTGAAGGGTCTGTCATAGCTGGTAGCTGTGAGCCCACAGCTGGACCAGGGTCACTTTCCCTTTTGAGGGACACAGGAGTATCTGACCCAGAGGGGAGCCCAGAGAGGGAAGTCTAGACGGAAGGTGAGGGGGGATCGGAGAGGCAGCCCACCTTTTGTAGGGAGGCTTTTTCCCAGGAGAAGGGTGAAAAATCTGAATTTAAAATACCAGACCCCTCTCCTGTGAATCAGGTTTTAAGGGAAGATTGGGGGTCAGATCTCCTGGAGGGGGGAGTCCATCCAGCTGACCTGTTGGGGGGAGGGTAAGAGTGGGGTAACTGAGAGGATCTTACGGATCCAAAGCACTCCATTAAAGAATGTTATTCCTGCTACTCTTGTAAAAAATAACACTGTCTCTTCACGGCGGAGGGTGGGGGAGGGAGAGAAAAACTCTGCATTTGGAAAGCTTCACAAGGGGGTGAGGTCCAAATCCAAAGAAATTCCAGAGGGAGGGGCCAAGGGCAGGCATGGTTGCAGTGCACCCTTTCCTTGCCAAAGCCTCAAACACATGCCTGAATTAAAAGCCTTCCCCAAAGAGGCAGAAGAATCTGCATCAGAGCACCTACCATGGGACCCAAAGCAATTGAGAAATGCTGTAGAACAGGAGTACTTGTGGCACCTTAGAGACTAACAAATTTATTTGTGCATAAGCTTTCATGGGCTACAGCCCACTTCATCGGATGCATAGAATGGAACATATAGTAAGAAGATATTTATATATACAAAGAACACAAAAAGGTGGAAGTACTCATACCAACTGTAAGAGCCTAATTAATTAAGACAAGCTATTATTAGCCTTAGGGCTAGTCTACACTTACCGGCTGGATCGGAAGCGTCGGATCGATCTTCTGGATTCGATTTATCGCGTCTTGTCTAGACGCGATAAATCGAACCAGGAAGTGCTCCCCCGTCGACGGTGGTAATCCAGCTCGCCGCGAGGAGTAAACGCTGTCGACGGGGGAGCCTGCGCGCCGCGTGTGGACCACAGGTAAGTTCGAACTAAGAGACTTTGACTTCAGCTACGTTATTAACGTAGCTGAAGTTGCATATCTTAGTTCGACAGGGCGGGGTTAGTGTAGACCAGCCCTTACAGTTGGTATGGGTACTTCAACCTTTTCATGTTCTCTGAATGTATAAATATCTTCTTAGTATATGTTCCATTCTATGCATCTGATGAAGTGGGTTTTAGCCCACAAAAGCTTATGCTCAAATAAATTTGTTAGTCTCTAAATTGCCATAAGTACTCCTGTTCTTTTTACTGATACAGACTAACACGGCTGCTACTCTGAAACCAGTCAGAAATGCTATAGACACTAACCAAGCTAACTTGTGTGGACAAAGCCTCTCCGCCGTAGATTTGCTGTTAATTTTGTGTCTTTTGCTACTTCATCTATGGGTCAAGACAAACGAGTTAATACTCGTGGTAAACCTTTAAAGATGTGGGACACACCTGATTTATGGGGGAAAAATGTCATCATGCTAGGGATGGTGACAAAACAGTCGCACAAGCATGTTGCTTTTCAGCTTATATCTGTAAACAGGCTGGAAATTTGGCATAGCAGCAAAAGCAAAATAGGCCTACACTGCTGTGTGAAAGGGGAAACTGAGGCACACAAACTCATGGCATTGGTGGCTAAATGCCAAGACACCTACACTTTAACAGATATTGCTGTTTGCATTGTGTTAGCAATACTACACCTCAACCTGTTTTCAGACACCCGGGGACCAGGAACCCAAACCTAGCTAGAACACCTATGAATGACATTGTGACGGTGTCTCCATAAGACTTTATGGGGAGATGCTTATAAATGATGTAGCTGGAATATGTTTTATGCTACATGTGCCATGTAACATATCCCTGTAAAAGTTATGATCTACTGAATCTATTTCTCTGGTTGAATGCATGTATCATTTTTGTAGCTGAAGTTATGAATATTGGTTGTATATTTGCTGGCTTTATACATAGCCTTTGTAAGAGCATGGGATCATGTCTGGAGAAAGGTATGCGCCCAATCCACAGCTGAGCTTGGCCAAGAATGTCACTGGGCTAGTTTCTGAAATGTGCATGGGCATGTGACTTGCCCATGTGATCCCAAAACTCCAGGGTAACATGATGCTACACAGGGAATGGGGAGGAGTATCCATCCAGGGGAGAAAGTCTATTTAAATCCCTGGGAGACCCCTCCATGTTGTCTTCAGCTGGCTAAAGAGAGAGGCTCTCCACCCCCCAAGGACATACCTGAAAGAGACTGAACAAAGACAAGGACAATAGGGAGTGTGAGTGATTGCTGGACCCAGGCTAGGAGTCCTATAGCCTGTAAAAGAAAGAGACTGGAACTGGTGAGGTTTTTTATCTGTGTTGAGTTGGATTAGACCTAGACGTGCGTGTTTTATTTTATTTTACTTAGTAATTCACTTTGTTCTGTCTGTAACTACTTGGAATCACTTAAATCCTACTTTCTGTACTTATTAAAATCACTTTTTACTTATTAAGTTACCTGGAGTACGTGTTAGTACCTGGGGAGGGGGGGGGGTGGCAAACAGCTGTGCATATCTTTCTATCTTTAAAATAGAAGGCGAACTATTTATGAGTTTACCCTGTATAAGCTTTATACAGGGTAAAACAAATTTATTCAGGGTTTGAACCCCTTGGAAGTTGGGCACCTGGGTGTCAAAGGCAAGAACACTTCCTGAGCTGCTTCCAGGCAGGCCTACAGCTGTTAGTGGACGTGGTTCAGGCCTGGGTCTGGGTTTGCAGCAGATCAGCGGTATCTGGCTCAGACCAGACAGGATTCGGGAGTCCCAAGCTGGAAAAGGCAGGAAAGCAGGGGCAGAAGTAGCCTTGGCACATCAGGTGGCAGCTCCAAGGTGGTTTCTGTGATACCAACCCGTCACAGACATCATGCGGTTTAAAGGTACTGAAAGGGGGTGTGACCAGAGACAAACAGGGATTTTACGTGTACTGCCTCCGCCATGAACAGTGTCCGAGTCTCTTGGAGGGTGTGACGTTGCACTCCATAACGCTTTATAGAAATATGCTTATCATAGAATCATAGAATCATAGAATCTCAGGGTTGGAAGGGACCTCAGGAGGTCATCTAGTCCAACCCCCTGCTCAAAGCAGGACCAACCCCAACTAGATCATCCCAGCCAGGGCTTTGTCAAGCCTGACCTTAAAAACCTCTAAGGAAGGAGATTCCACCACCTCCCTAGGTAACCCATTCCAGTGCTTCACCACCCTACTAGTGAAAAAGTTTTTCCTAATATCCAACCTAAACCTCCCCCTCTGCAACTTGAGACCATTACTCCTTGTTCTGTCATCTTCTACCACTGAGAACAGTCTAGATCCATCCTCTTTGGAACCCCCTTTTAGGTAGTTGAAAGCAGCTATCAAATCCCCCCTCACTCTTCTCTTCTGCAGGCTAAACAATCTCAGTTCCCTCAGCCTCTCCTCATAAGTCATGTGCTCCAGTGTAATTACACTTATGAGTGTAAATATGACATAACTGGAATATGTTTTATGCTAGATATGCCATATAACATATCTTTGCAAAGGTTATCTTCTACTGAATGTATTCATCCTATTCATATGCATGCATCATTTTTATATTTGAAGTTGTGAGCATTGGCTCTATGCTTATATTTAAAGTGTTTGCTGTAGGAAGCACATAAGGCAGATTTGGTCAACATAGTGTGAAGGGGTTATTCAAGTAATTGGGAGTGCTTAGCTATCAATGGACCTTGAGAGACGCCAATCCACATCTGAGCTTTCCTGGGAACGTTTAAACGAACATGTAAACAATGGCGTCGGCCTGTAAAGAACTGAGTCATGCATGGACATGTGACTTGCCCATGTGACTCCAAAACTCCATCTTGTAGCTGTGATTCTGCACAGGAGAACACAAGAGAGAGACTATATAAGGCCCTGGGAAACCCCTGCATTTTGTCTTCAGCTGGCTCAAGAGATGCCTGAAAGAAACTGGAACAAAGGACAGTAACTACAGGGGTGTGAGTGATTGCTGGACGCAGACTAGGAAGCAATCTAGTGTGTCAGAAAAGCTTATTGGAATATCTCTGAGGGTGAGATTTACCTGCATTTAGTTTCTTACTGTATTAGGCTTGGACTTGTGTGGTTTTTTTTTATTTGCTTGGTAATTTACTTTGTTCTGTTATTACTTGGAACCACTTATATCCTACTTTTTATATTTAATAAAATCACTTTTTGCTTATTAATTAACCCAGAGCAAGTATTAATACCTGGGGGAGCAAACAGCTGTGCATATCTCTCTATCAGTGTTATAGAGGCTGAATAATTTATGAGTTTACCCTGTACGCTTTATGCAGAGTAAAATGGATTTATTTGGGGTTTGGATCCCATTGGGAACTGGGTATCTGTGTGTTGGAGACAGGAGCACTTCTTAAGCTGTTTTTAGTTAAACCTGAATTTTTTGCGGACATGGTTTGGACCCGGGCCTGTGTTTGTAGCAGGCTAACATGTCTGGCACAACCAGGCAAGGTACTGAAGTCCCAAACTGCCAGGGAAAACAGGCTTAGAGGTAGTCTCGGCACATCAGGTGGCAGTCCCAAGGAGGTTTCTGTGACCCAACCCATCACAGTGGCGTAGTAGAGCAGGATCTGTGGACAGCTGATTGCTTTGAGACACTGGTAGAGATTTTGAGTGAGTTTTGCGTGTGGTGACTGGAGAACAGATAAAGTGGTTACTGGTTTGTTATTTTCTCTTTGTTTATTTTGGGTGAGGGAAATAAGCACAAGAAAGCAGGAAAATGACTACCAGTGAGGCAGCTACAAAACTAAAGATGGCCAGACTGGAAGCAGAAGAGAAGGCAAAGGACCATGAGTTTCAACTGAATCTCAAAGAACCAGAGGATACTGCACACAGAAGGGTTATGGAGGCAGAGGGAGCCAGGGAGGAAGCTGATCACAAAAGAGCCATGGAAACCCAGAGATTAGCCTTGGAACTCAGGCATCTGGAAGCTGACCAAAAAAGGCAGGAGAAGGAAAGAGAGAAGAAGCTAGCTCTGGAGTTAAGACAGAGAAATACAAGCCCATATTGAGGCCCAGAAGCATGAACTGTCTGTTATGGAGTGGAAGAGACAAAACCCTTCAGCAGCTGGTTCCACTTCCCCAAAAATCCATAAATGGGAATTAATTATATCCGCAGTACGATGATTCCAGTGACACTGCTGAATATTTCATCACCTTTGAGAGATTGTGCACCCGCCATGCAATTCCCAAAGATCAAAAGATGACCATATTGGTAGAAAAATTGACTGGCAGAGCTCTGGACATATTCAATAAGATGCCTATTGATGATGCTTCAAATTATGGTAAATTTAAGGAACTGGTTTTGAAACAGTTACAGATTACACTTGAAACCTACAGGGTTAAATTCAGGAGTCTTAAGAGCGGATCTGGATTGAGTAATGTGGCTTATCTAACAAATCTCTCATTTCATTTACATAAGTGGGTGAGGGGAAAAGCCATTACAAGTTTGAAGGAATGTGTGATTTGGTTACTCAGGAACAATTGCTGAATATGTGCAGTGATGATGTAAAACAGTATTTGTGGGACAAAAAGGTGGATGCAGTGGGTGGATTAGCTGAGTTTGCAGACTCTTTCCAGCAGTCACAAGCTGCAGTTAAACATAAACCACTGGCAGAGGGGTTCAGGGTTGGTGGAAAGCAAAATCACCGTTTTACCCCTGGGAAAAAGGAGGCTGGGCGTTGACCTCCCCATTCCCCTGTTACTTGTCCCAAATCTCCTGTACAAGCAGAGGAGCACAAGAGGTGCTATCATTGTAAGTCCACTGAGCACCTGAGGAATAAATGTCCTTGGCTGAGTGGGACCAGGCAGCATGTAACACATGAAGCTGCTCCTCTCAAAGTCAGGCTGCTGCCTCTTTCCACACAGGATTTGTAAAGGTTGCTTCTACACAACCAAGCAGTGAGCATCTGCATGCTGTTAAACTTAATGGGAAAGTACTCCTAGGATGGAGGGATGCTGACATGCCCAATGCATATGCAATAGAAGTCCTTATTTGTATTTCCTCCCCTTAAGGTGTCCGTTTTCTATAGGTTAGTATATGTATGATGTTACCCTATTAGCATACATGTCAATTTGCTGTCATAGCAGCTTTCTGGTTGGATGTTCTGTCCGGAACCTTCTGGATGCTGGTGTCAGCTATGTTGTGTGGGCGTCAGCTATGTTGTGTGGGTGGCTGATGTCAGTGTTCGGGACAAAATTCCCCCTCTGGCATGCTACTTTCAGTTCCCTATAATTTATGAGTTACCTAAGTTTATCTATACCAAAGGTCATAGACCTCAAGCCTCACACTATCCACTAAAGCCAAATCATACAGGATAAAAGCCTGTGGGTTCCTTGCATTGCTACTAAATATAACAAAGCAGAATAACAAAGCAATGAATATAATAGAGGTAAGCTGGCCCATTGGGCTACAAGTGAAGGGTCTGTCATAGCTGGTAGCTGTGAGCCCACAGCTGGACCAGGGTCACGTTTCCTTTTGGGGGACACAGAAGTATCTGACCCAGAGGGGAGCCCAGAGAGGGAAGTCCAGACGGAAGGTGAGGGGAGACTGGAGGGTCTGCCCACCTTTTTGTAGGGAGGCTTTTTCCCAGGAGGAGGGTGAAAAATGTGCATTTAAAATGCCTGACCCCTCTCCTGTGAATCAGGTTTTAAGGGACGATTGGGGGTCAGATCTCCTAGAGGGGGGAGTCCATCCAGCTGACCTGTTGGGGGGGGGGGGGAGAGTGGGGTAACTGAGAGGATCTTACCGATCCAAAGCACTCCATTAAAGAATGTTATTCCTGCTACCCTTGTAAAAAATAACAGTCTCTTCAAGGCGGGGGGAAACTCTGCATTTGGAAAGCTTCACAAGGGGGTGAGGTCCAAACCCAAAGAAATTTCCAGAGGGAGGGGCCGAGGGCAGGCATGGTTGCAGTGCACCCTTTCCTTGCCAAAGCCTCAAACACATGCCTGAATTAAAAACCTTCCCCAAAGAGGCAGAAGAATCTGCATCAGAGCACCTACCATGAGACACAAAGCAACTGAGACTTGCTATAGACACTAAACAAGCTAAATTGTGTGGACAAAGCCTGTCTGCCATAGATTTGCTGTTAATTTTGTGTCTTTTGCTACTTCATCTATGGGTGAAGACCAACGAGTTAATGCTAGTGGTAAACCTTTAAAGATGTGGTACATACCTCATTTGTGGGGGGGGAAAAATTGTACATGCTAGGGATGGTGACAAAACAGTCCCACAAGCATGTTGCTTTTTAGCTTATATCTGTAAACAGGCTGGAAGCTTGGCATAGCAGCAAAAGCAAAATAGGGCTACGCTGCGTGTGGAAAGGAAAACTGAGGCACACCACCTCATGGCATTGATGGCTAACTGCCAAGACACCTACACTTTAACAGATATTGCTGTCTGCAGTGTGTTAGCAATACTACACCTCAACCTGTTTTCAGTCTCCCGGGGACCAGGAACCTCAAACCTTGCTAGAACACCTATGAATGACATCATACGGTTTAAAGGTACTGAAAGGGTGTGTGTCCAGAGACAAACAGGGATTTTACATATACTGTCTCCGCCATGAACAGTGTCCAAGTCTCTGGCAGTAAGTTCAGGAAGAGGGTGTGACGTTGCACCCCATAATGCTTTATAGCAAGTTTGCAGATGACACTAAACTGGGAGGAGTGGTTGATACGCTGGAGGGTAGGGATAGGATACAGAGGGACCTAGACAAATTAGAGGATTGGGCCAAAAGAAATCTGATGAGGTTCAACAAGGACAAGTGCAGAGTCCTGCACTTAGGACGGAAGAATCCCATGCACTGCTACAGACTAGGGACCGAATGGCTGGGCAGCAGTTCTGCAGAAAAGGACCTAGGGGTTACAGTGGACGAAAAGCTGAATATGAGTCAACAGTGTGCCCTTGTTGCCAAGAAGGCTAACAGCATTTTGGGCTGTATAAGTAGGGGCATTTCCAGCAGATCGAGGGACGTGATTATTCCCCTCTATTCGGCACTGGTGAGGCCTCATTTGGAGTACTGTGTCCAGTTTTGGGCCCCACACTACAAGAAGGATGTGGATAAATTGGAAAGAGTCCAACGGAGGGCAACAAAAATGATTAGGGGGCTGGAGCACATGACTTATGAGGAGAGGCTGAGGGAACTGAGATTGTTTAGCCTGCAGAAGAGAAGAGTGAGGGGGGATTTGATAGCTGCTTTCAACTACCTAAAAGGGGGTTCCAAAGAGGATGGATCTAGACTGTTCTCAGTGGTAGAAGATGACAGAACAAGGAGTAATGGTCTCAAGTTGCAGAGGGGGAGGTTTAGGTTGGATATTAGGAAAAACTTTTTCACTAGTAGGGTGGTGAAGCACTGGAATGGGTTACCTAGGGAGGTGGTGGAATCTCCTTCCTTAGAGGTTTTTAAGGTCAGGCTTGACAAAGCCCTGGCTGGGATGATCTAGTTGAGGTTGGTCCTGCTTTGAGCAGGGGGTTGGACTAGATGACCTCCTGAGGTCCCTTCCAACCCTGAGATTCTATGATTCTATGATTCTATAGAAATATGCTTATGAGTGTAAATATGACATACCTGGAATATGTTTTATGTTAGATATGCCATATAACATAACTTTGCAAAGGGTATGTTCCACTGTATGTATTCATCCTATTCGTATGCATGTATCATTTTTATATCTGAAGTTATAAGCATTGGCTCTATGCTTGTATTTAAAGTGCTGCTGTAGGAAGCTGTCATAAATATAAAGGGAAGGGTAACAACCTTTCTGTATACAGTACTGTAACATCCCTCCTGGCCAAAGACACAAAATCCTTTTACCTGTAAAGGGTTAAGAAGCTCAGGTAACCTGGCTGGCACCTGACCAAAAGGACCAATAAAGGGACAAGATACTTTCAAAGCAAGCAGTCCAACTCCATTAGAATCAGTAACTACTAGCAAGGGAATGCGTTAGCTTATTTTTGTTTTGGCTTGTGATTTTCTCTGTGCTGAGAGGAAGGTGTATTCCTGGTTTTCTTTTTTGTAACTTTAAAGTTTGGCCTAGAGGGAAATCCTCTGTGTTTTGAATCTGATTGTCCTGTAAAATTACCTTCCATCCTGATTTTTACAGAGGTGCTTCTTTTACTTTTTTTTCTTTATAATAAAGTTCTGTTTCTTAAGAATCTGTGTTTTTAGTGTCCTACAAACCAAAGGGTCTGGTTTGTGCTCACCTTGTTTATTTTTCAAGCCTCCTCAGGAAAGGGGGTGTAGGATTGGGGGGATATTTTGTGGGAACAGGAACTCCAAGTGGTCCTTTCCCTGATTCTTTGTCTAAATCACTTGGTGGTGGCAGCATACCCCACTCCAAGGACAAATAGAGATTTGTGCCTTGGGGAAGTTTTTAACCTAAGCTGGTAGAAATAATCTTAGGGGGTCTTTCTAGTGGGTCTCTACATCTTTACCCTTGAGTTCAGAGTGGGGAGGGAACCCTGACAGAAGCACATAAGGCAGATTTGGTCAGCATAGTGTGAAGGGGTTATTCAAGTAATTGGGAGTACTTAGCTAACAATGGACCTTGAGAGACGCCAATCCACATCTGAGCTTTCCTGGGAACGTTTAAACTAACATGTAAACAATGGCGTCGGCCTGTAAAGAACTGAGTCATGAATGGACATGTAACTTGCCCATGTGACTCCAAAACTCCATCTTGTAGCTGTGATTCTGCACAGGAGAACACAAGAGAGAGACTATATAAGGCCCTGGGAAACCCCTGCATTTTGTCTTCAGCTGGCTCAAGAGATGCCTGAAAGAAACTGGAACAAAGGACAGTAACTACAGGAGTGTGAGTGATTGCTGGACCCAGACTAGGAAGGAATCTAGTGTGTCAGAGAAGCTTATTGGAACATCTCTGAGGGTGAGATTTACCTGCATTTAGTTTCTTACTGTACAAGGCTTAGACTTGTATGTTTTATTTTATTTTGCTTGGTAACTTACTTTGTTCTGTCTGTTATTACTTGGAACCACTTATATCCTACTTTTTATATTTAATAAAATCACTTTTTCCTTATTTATTAATCCAGAGCAAGTATTAATACCTGCGGGAGCAAACAGCTGTGCATATCTTTCTATCAGTGTGTTAGAGGCCGAATAATTTATGTGTTTACCCTGTATATGCTTTATACAGAGTAAAACAGATTTATTTTGGGTTTGGATCCCATGGGGAGCTGGGTATCTAGGTGTTGGATACAGGAGCACTTCTTAAGCTGTTTTCTGTTAAGCCTGCAGTTTTTGCGGACATGGTTTGGACCCGGGCCTGTGTTTGTAGCAGGCTAGCGTGTCTGGCACAACCAGGCAAGGTGCTGAAGTCCCAAGCTGCCAGGGAAAACGGGCTCAGGGGTAGTCTCAGCACATCAGGTGGCAATTCCCAAGGGGGTTTCTGTGACCCAACCCATCACAATGGCGTAGTCGAGCAGGATCTGTGCACAGCTGATTGCTTTGAGACACTGGTAGTGATTTTAAGTGAGTGGGGTGGAGGCAGAATTACTTGCTGGACAGAGGATGGCAAATGAGGGGGTGAGAGCTCCTGCAGCAGGAGGCCAAAATCACCTCACCCAATAGCTTTGGGAGAGTGGGTGACACTAATTGTCTCTCACGCACACTGGGGCTGGGCAGGGAAATTCAGAAATCAGAAGACCAGAGTACACCCATCATCTTTTACATCTCGTCATTTTCTGGGGTCAAACTCAAGATTTTTGAGCTCTTGAGGTGGACAATACTGTGTCCATTTCCCCCATATCCTGATTCCGTCTCCCACCCAATAATTCCCTGTCATTGTCCTCCCGGAGTGTTGTGTTGTTTCTGTCCACCTCTGCTCCTTTGTCCCCCTCCTCCACTGACAGTTATGGTCACATTATGACCCATATGCTTCCTAAAAATATGCTTATGATATGAATATGGCATAACTGAGATGTATTTTATGCAAGAGGGGTCATGTGAGGTATCACTGGAAAGGTTGTGATTTACTGAATAGGATTATCCTATTTGTATTCATGTATCATGGATGGAGGCGCCCATCTGTCGCCCTGACATTTCATCTCGGGAGGTATGCTGCCTGCCGGGGGCCCGTATCCGAGACGTTACGGAGGCATTGTCAAGGATTATCCGGCCCTCTGACTACTACCCCATGTTACTCATCCATGTGGGCACAAATGATACTGCGAGGTGTGACACTGAGCAGATCAAGAGTGACTACAGCGCTCTGGGACTATGGGTGAAGGAGTTTGGAGCGCAGGTGGTATTCTCTTCGATCCTTCCTGTCAAAGGTAGGGGCACGGGCAGAGACAGGTGCATCGTGGAGGTGAATGCCTGGCTGAGAAGATGGTGTCGCCAGGAGGGCTTTGGCTTTCTCGACCACGGGATGCTAATCCAGGAAGAACTGCTAGGCAGAGATGGCGTTCACCTTTCGAGGAGGGGAAAGACCCTATTTGGACACAGACTGGCTAACCTAGTGAGGAGGGCTTTAAACTAGGTTCGACGGGGACAGGTGACAAAGCCCACAGGTAAGTGGAGAACATGGGGACCTGGGAGATGGGTCGGAAATAGGAGGGAGTGTGGGCTCTAATGGCAAAAAGATAGGAGGGTCAGGGCAAAACTGGGAGGCAAGATCAAATCAGTATCTTAGATGCCTGTATACAAATGCGAGAAGTATGGGTAATAAGCAGGAAGAACTGGAAGTGCTAATAAATAAATTCAACTATGACATTGTTGGCATCACCGAAACTTGGTGGGATAATACACATGATTGGAATGTTGGTATGGATGGGTACAGCTTGCTCAGGAAGGACAGACAGGGGAAAAAGGGAGGAGGTGTTGCCTTATATATTAAAAATGTACACACTTGGACTGAGGTGGAGATGGACATAGGGGACAGAAATGTTGAGAGTCTCTGGGTTAGGCTAAAGGGTAAAAAAGAAGGGTGATGTCCTGCTAGGAGTCTACTACAGGCCACCTAACCAGGTGGAAGAGGTGGATGAGGCTTTTTTTAAACAACTAACAAAATCATCCAAAGCCCAAGATTTGGTGGTGATGGGGGACTTCAACTATCCAGATATATGTTGGGAAAATAACACAGCGGGGCACAGACTATCCAATAAGTTCTTGGACTGCATTACAGACAACTTTTTATTTCAGAAGGTTGAGAAAGCTACTAGGGGGGAAGCTGTTCTAGACTTGATTTTAACAAATAGGGAGGAACTCGTTGAGATCTTGAAAGTAGAAGGCAGCTTGGGCGAAAGTGATCACGAAATCCTAGAGTTCACAATTCTAAGGAAGGGTAGAAGGGAGTACAGCAAAATAGAGACAATGGATTTCAGGAAAGTGGATTTTGGTAAGCTCAGAGAGCTGATAGGTAAGGTCCCATGGGAATCAAGACTGAGGGGAAAAACAACTGAGGAGAGCTGGCAGTATTTCAAAGGGACACTATTAAGGGCCCAAAAGCAAACTATTCCGCTGGGTAGGAAAGATAGAAAATGTGGCAAAAGACCACCTTGGCTTAACCACGAGATCTTGCAAGATCTAAAAAATAAAAAGGAGTCTCATAAAAAATGGAAACTAGGACAAATTACAAAGGATGAATATAGGCAAACAACACGGGAATGCAGGGGCAAGATTAGAAAGGCAAAGGCACAAAATGAGCTCAAACTAGCTACAGGAATAAAGGGAAACAAGAAAACTTTTTATCAATACATTAGAAGCAAGAGGAAGACCAAGGACAGGGTAGGCCCACTACTCAGTGAGGAGGGAGAAACAGTAACAGGAAACTTGGAAATGGCAGAGATGCTTAATGACTTCTTTGTTTCGGTCTTCACCGAGAAGTCTGAGGGAATGCCTAACATAGTGAATGCAAATGGGAAGGGGGAAGGTTTAGAAGATAAAATAAAAAAAGAACAAGTTAAAAATCACTTAGATAAGTTAGATGCCTGCAAGTCACCAGGACCTGATGAAATGCATCCTAGAATACTCAAGGAGCTAATAATGGAGGTATCTGAGCCTCTAGCTATTATCTTTGGTAAATCATGGGAGACAGGAGAGATTCCAGAAGACTGGAAAAGGGCAAATATAGTGCCCATCTATAAAAAGGGAAATAAAAACAACCCAGGAAACTACAGACCAGTTAGTTTAACTTCTGTGCCAGGGAAAATAATGGAGCAAGTAATTAAGGAAATCATCTGCAAACACTTGGAAGGTGGTAAGGTGATAGGGAATAGCCAGCATGGATTTGTAAAGAACAAATCATGTCAAACCAATCTGATAGCTTTCTTTGATAGGATAACGAGTCTTGTGGATAAGGGAGATGCGGTGGATGTGGTATACCTAGACTTTAGTAAGGCATTTGATACGGTCTCGCATGATATTCTTATCAGTAAACTAGGGAAATACAACTTAGATGAGGCTACTATAAGGTGGGTGCACAACTGGCTGGAAAACCGTACTCAGAGAGTAGTTATTAATGGTTCCCAATCCTGCTGGAAAGGTATAACGAGTGGGGTTCCGCAAGGGTCTGTTTTGGGACCGGCTCTGTTCAATATCTTCATCAATGACTTGGATATTGGCATAGAAAGTATGCTTATTAAGTTTGCAGATGATACCAAACTGGGAGGGATTGCAACTGCTTTGGAGGATAGGGTCCTAATTCAAAATGATCTGGACAAATTGGAGAAATGGTCAGAGGTAACCAGGATGAAGTTTAATAAGGACAAATGCAAAGTGCTCCACTTAGGTAGGAACAATCAGTTTCACACATACAGAATGGGAGGAGACTGTCTAGGAAGGAGTACGGCAGAAAGGGATCTAGGGGTTATAGTGGACCACAAGCTAAATATGAATCAACAGTGTGATGCTGTTGCAAAAAAAGCAAACTTGATTCTGGGCTGCATTAACAGGTGTGTTGTGAGCAAGACACGAGAAGTCATTCTTCCGCTCTACTCTGCGCTGGTTAGGCCTCAACTGGAGTATTGTGTCCAGTTGTGGGCACCGCATTTCAAGAAAGATGTGGAGAAATTGGAGAGGGTCCAGAGAAGAGCAACAAGAATGATCAAGGGTCTAGAGAACATGAAGGAAGGCTGAAGGAATTGGGTTTGTTTAGTTTGGAAAAGAGAAGACTGAGAGGGGACATGATAGCGGTCTTCAGGTATCTAAAAGGATGTCATAAGGAGGAGGGAGAAAACTTGTTCATCTTAGCATCTGAGGATAGAACAAGAAGCAATGGGCTTAAACTGCAGCAAGGGAGGTTTAGGTTGGACATTAGGAAAAAGTTCCTGTCAGGGTGGTTAAACCCTGGAATAAACTGCCCAGGGCGGTTGTGGAATCTCCATCTCTGGAGATATTTAAGAGTAGGTTAGATAAATGTCTATCAGGGATGGTCTAGACAGTATTTGGTCCTGCCATGAGGGCAGGGGGCTGGACTCGATGACCTCTCGAGGTCCCTTCCAGCCCTAGAATCTATTAATCTATGAATCATTCCTGTATTGGAAGTTAGGAATATTGACTAGGTAACCATTACAGCTGTGTGTGCACTTGTGGAATGCGCACCAGACAGTCGGCAATCAGCCTGGATGGGCCATTAGGAAGGACAATAGGTCTTTGAAGATACTAATTTCCAGCCTTCCTGAGAAACATCCCGGGATGCTGCCTTGACACTACATGGTCATGTGATCATGTCACCTGGTACAGGATCCCATCTGGAGCTGGTATTTTTCCACTGGAAGGGGGTGGGCTAGGAAACAAAAGATTCTTGCCATATGTAAATCCTATTTAAGGCTGGGGAGCGAGTTAAACTTGGCTCTTCTCCACTACCTCCCCACCCAAGAAGGAAGACTTTTGAAAACACCTGAAGAAGCAAAGGAACTAAGCTGGCGGAGGTAGGGGGTGAGCCCAGGCAAGACAGATCAGCTTGCAGAAGGAATCACTGGAGATTTAAGCTGAAAACAGTGCAGCTTACCTTCAAGAAACTCTTCAACCTGCTTAAAACAACATTTAGTGTAAGAAATTATTTGTAGCCAGTATTCTTTAGTGTATTAAGCTTAGTTTGTGTGTTTTGTTGTATTTGCTCAGTAATCTGCTTTGTTCTGTTTGCTATCTCTTATAGTCACTTAAAATTTACCTTGTGTAGTTAATAAATGTATTCGTTGTTTATTTCAAAACCCATTTTGTGCGATTCATAACTGGGGAGGGGGTGGGGTAGACGGGGGAAGCTGTGCATATCTTCCTCCATATTGAGGGAGGAGGCGAATTTCATGAGCTTGTGCTGTATACATTTCTATACAGCACAAGCTCTATAAATTTCTATACTGGGCAACTCCCCAAACTGAGCCCTCCCTCACAGAGCTGATTGCAGACTCTGTGAGATTCTACAGCTAGGCGTGGCCCGACCTGTGTGTGTGCTGGAAGGGGGCTTGAGAGCCTGACACAGCAGCACAAAGTCGGGGGGACCCAGGCTGGTAGGACAGGCGGGCTCAGTGGGACCCCAGCACATCAGGTAACATCCTGGAAGGGGGAGTCCAGCCCATCACAGTTATGCCCCTCGCCACCCCTGATAACCCCCTTTCCTCCAAGCTGCTCTGCTTTACTGTGTATGACATTGGCCACAACAGCTGGAGATTATTAGGGCACCTCGGTCGTGTCCCCTCTCCCCAACTATTTCCCATAGTCTGTGGCTTGTTGACTCGACTACCAGGAGCACAGTGGAGCACTCAGTACACAGTCTCTTACTATACACCTGACATTTAATTTCCTTTCCTTCCCTTCATCCCCCATCTTCTCTTCTGGTAAATTTTGTTGTAATGGATCTAAGAACAATCAGCATATTAGCATATAGTATTCTACTCCAGGTTTTGAAAGGGATCAGATGGGTTATTTGTGGGGAAGTGGGGGGGGATACCATTGGAGATTTAAAGTGACTTGCACAGCCCTAGCTTGGGGGAGCCAGAAGAGAGATGGGTGGGGTTACTGTGAGCTGAGCATGAGACGTTTACTTTCAGTTTTACTCTCTTGGCCCAACTCCAAGTTTAGACTGTTTTTTAACAGAGTCTTTGCAGAGGCAGAAGCAGTTTCCTGATGCTCTGCTGGCTGGTTGGCTAAGGTGCCATCTGAAGAAACAGCATGGAGAAGTCGCTGAATGCTTCCCTGGTGGAGACTCCGGAAGAGCTGGGAGAAGGTGAGTTTGAGCATTTCAAGCGCAAATGGACAGAAATCAAAATGGAAATAAATTATAACCACATGCCATGGGGCAAGCTGGAGACAGGCTGCCCCATGGATGTCAGCAATGAGCTGATCAACTATTATGGAGCCAACTATGGGGGGGAAGGTGTCTGTGGAGGTGCTAACAGCACTAAACCAGGGAGACCTGGCAGATCAATTTACCATGGCACAGAGGGCTGGTAATAAATAAGACCCAGAAAGGAGCTCTGTCCCATCCCTATGGGGAACCCCACTTCACTTCTTTCCCTGTAACAACGCTGCTTATTAATAGCTGCTCTTATATATGTGCATGATAGTGCTAGAAAAGGAATGTTTTCCCATGAAATTGAAACAGTAGATATTATATACAAATCTTTGTTTATCATTTTGGTTCATTGTTCAACCTAAATAATTCAAGTTTCACGTTCATTTCTCTTTTCTCCTCCCATCCCCATATTCTCCAGATGTAGGAATTACAGTTGGCTCCCTTGTAGCTATATTTTTCAAATGTTATCAATCAAGTGATGATCTCTATTTATCTGTCTGTGGGTTTTCCCCCCCAAAATATTTTTTAAAATTCAAAGAATTAGTCCAAGGATACATTGAACTAGAGAGGAGTCAAATAGAGAAAATGCCAGGTTTATACTGATTAGGTTAAATACGTACCACAAGAAAATGAAAAACACCGGATCGAAGTTTTAAAGAAAAGGTATAAAGTCAATGGCTTGTCTGAGGAGTGCTCGGGAGCGGGTGAGGAACTGTGTGACCAAAGAGATGCTAGAAAGCGTTCTGCCTGGGCACAACAGATATAAGGAGAATTACTATGGGAACTTTTCAACACTCCTTATAGCTTCTACAAAAAGCAGTCATTGTGGCAGGCACGTGGGGATGAGACCACAGTTCTCATCTATCGGTCCAAGCCTCCTTAGGGAAAAGGCATTTTGTTGTGGAAACTAGCTGGCCATGCAGTTTGGCTCCCACAGGAGCACTAGGTATGTACTGAACATGGCCCCTGTTCATATAAGTTTGGTAGGTAGCAGGAGGAGTCCTCCTTAACCCCCTTCCCTCCCCTCCCAGCACATCTGCATAAAAGCAGCCTGAATTTTGCACATTATGAGCCTGATCCATAGTCCACTGCAGTAAGAGGCTCCAGTTGAAAAGAACAGGCTTTTGGAGCAGACCCCTTATAATCAGGGAATCATAGAATATCAGGGTTGGAAGGTACCTTAGGAGGTCACCTAGTCCAACCCCCTGCTCAAAGCAGGACCAATCCCCAATTTTTGCCCCAGATCCCTAAACGGCCCCCTCAAGGATTGAACTCACAACCCTGGGTTTAGCAGGCCAATGCTCAAACCACTGATTTAGGGATACCTTCAATCATCATGAGTTAGTAGAAGCGACAAAGAGTTCTGTGGCACCTTATAGACTAATAAAGATGCATCTTGCCCAACAGATCACTGACACCAAGAGAATCAAATAAATAATACAATTACTGATGAACTTGTAAGTCTTTTAGCATCAGAAACCAGGAGGCTCAAACTTAATAGCTGCAAAGAAGCTAAGATTTTTTTTATCTTCATTGCAGATGCAACCTCAGATATTAGCCATTTTGCTTCTCTTTGCTAATATTGACTACATCAAATGGAAAATAGATCTAAAAGAACATTTTGTAGGCTTTGTGACCATAAGTGAGGCAGAAGCTGCATCCCTGTGCAATCTGTTTACTGATGGTTTATTCTGCAAGTACAGATTAGACCCCAAATATGTGTTTGGACAAAGATACGATGGGGACAGTGTTATCGTCAGAGCTCATGGAAGCCTGCAAGCATAAATGAGAGGATATCTTTCAGGCGAGGGATACTAATTGTATGCATCAGACATCCATTACCCAGTACATCAAATTAACCTAGTTTTGGTGCATGCTGCTGAAGATAAGGCCAGTCAGACCCAAAAGTTTCTTTAACCATCAATGGGAAAAACTAATGATTAACTCTAAAAATAATCCTGATCCTCAAACTCTTGCTCAAGAGGGGACACTTTGCAAAGAGGAACCTGATGACACACACCAGGGCCCCTGAAGAGGTTGAGAAGTTTGAGGCAGAAGATGGAATTAAACAGGCTTTTGAAGAGTGACGGAGACCTGTATATCTAACGGCACTCTGCCAGACTTGAGGAGCAGCTCACGTGAGCACCACAAATGTAATGACTGAACACTTTCAGAGTATAAGCAAATGCCTAGAAGATGAAACTCTTTTGTTGAATGCAGGAGTAATGAGGACTTACGTTAAGCAAAAAGCAACCTGTCTTTAATGGACTGGATGTTCTACCCAAATCTGTTATGGTGGCATAGGATCTTAGTTATCATTGTGGCAGCTGCTGGAATCCTGCAGTCAAAGAAAATTGACATGTTCCAAATCCTGCAGACATTTGAGAGCATAGTGAATGAGCTCAGCAAACTCAGATCTGAAGAAAAGTATGAATAAATTGTAAAAGAATCTCAGAACAGGTGGGAAGCAATAGGTTTTGAAAATGCAAACTATCCAAGTCACAGGAAGAGACATGTATGCAGCATGGATGAAGAATTTGCAGACAATTCTGGGTTAGAAGCAAAGGCTAAGCTTTGAAGGAAATGTTTTGAGGTCTTAGGCAATATGGTTCAGGGAAGTAAAATCTCTGTGCGGGAAATCAAGAGGTAGTTCCTCTATTTCAGAGGTCTCAAACTGAAATGACCACGAGGGCGGCATGAGAACTAGGGCATTGGCCCAAGGGCCACATCACAGACACCCACCTCTTGCCCCTGGCCCCGCCCCCACTCCGCCTCTTCCATGAGGCCCTGCCCCTACCCCACCTCTTCCCTGTCCCCATTCGAACCCCTTCCCCGAAGTCCTCACCCCAACTCTGCCACCTCCCTGCCCCCGGGGGTGCAGGAGGGGTGCGGGGTGTGGCAGGGGGTCGGGGTGCAAGGTGTGGCAGGGGGCTCCGGGCAGGGAATTGGGGTGTGGGGTGCAGGAGGGGTGAGGGATGCGGCAGGGGGTTGGGGTGCAAGGTGTGGCAGGGGGCTCAGGGCAGGGAGTTGGGGTGCGGGACGGGTGTGGGCAGGGCCGTCCCTAGCTATTTTGGTGCCTTATGCAGCTCCCACTGCGGGGGGTCTGTGTGGGGCCCTAGGCCTCCATGGAGGAGTGAGGTGGGGTGGCTGGCCCCAGGCCTCCACGAGGAGGAGGGGGGGGTTTGGCTGGTCCCAGGCCTCCATGGGAGGGAACGGGGTTGGCCACTTCCTGCGGGAAGTGACCCGGCCCCAGCCTGCTCCGTTCCCCCAGCTCCCAGCCGTGCTGCTGGCAAGTGCTGGGGGATGGTTCCCCTCTCCCCACAAGCCTGGGAGCCAGCGGAGCAGGCTGGGGCCAGGTCACTCCAGTTACCTTGCGGTGAGTAGGTCGAGCCTGGCTGCAGTCTTCAGGGGAGTGGAGGCGGGGATGGGCGGGGGGCGGGAAGAGGCAGGGCTGGGATGGAGCAGGGGCTGGAGTAGCACACAGCTGCGCAGGGCACCAGGAAATTTTCGTGGTGCCCTACACAGCTGCTCGCAGCACCATGGGGTAGGTAGAGGGCCGGGGGGGGGGTGCTGGGAGCTTGGCGGGCCGCATGGAAGAGCCCCGCGGGCCACGAGTTTGAGACCTCTGCTCTATTTGGTTTCCTCCATCCCAGGCAACTTCAAAATATAACTTTAGAGGAGTCAAAGAAGGGGAAAACACTTGTATTTTTCTTTAGACTTTGTTCATGAGTTTATATCTTTCAAGATGTATTATTTTAAAAGAACACAGAGGTGTTTAGTTTGTCAGTTGGAGTCCAGAGCTGCTTGAATTTCAGTGTCATGTTAATTGTAGGACTGGAAGGGACCTCGAGAGGTCATCTAGTCCAGTCCCCTGCGCTCAAGGCAGGAGTAACTATTATCTAGACCATCTCTGACATCTCTGTCTAGCCCACTGTTAAAAAAACTCCAATGATGGAGATTCCACACCCTTCCTAGGCAATTTATTCCAGTGCTTAAATACCCCGATATTTAGGAAGTTTTTCTTAATGTCCAATCAAAACTACCCTTGTTGCAATTTAAGCCCATTGCTTCTTGTCCTACCCTCAGAGGTTAAGGAGAGTAACATTTTCCCCTTCTCCTTGTAACAACCTTTTATGTACTTGAAAACTGTTATCATGTCTCCCGCCCCCCTCAGTTCTGTCTTCTCCAGACTAAACAAACCCAATTTTTTCAATCTTTCCTCATGGGTGATGTTTTCTAGACCTTTAATCA
This sequence comes from Chelydra serpentina, assembly GCA_037349315.1. Classification (NCBI taxonomy): domain Eukaryota; kingdom Metazoa; phylum Chordata; order Testudines; family Chelydridae; genus Chelydra; species Chelydra serpentina. The sequence continues at coordinate 274,992 of JBAIAC010000151.1, forward strand.
TTTTTGTTGCTCTCCTCTGGACCTAATCCAATTAGTCCACATTTTTCCTGAGATGTGGTGCCCAGAACTGGACACAATACTTCAGCTGAGGCCATATCAGCATAGGGTGGAAGAAATACTTCTTGTGTCTTGCTTACAACACTCCTGCGAATACATCCCAGAATGATGTTTGCTTTTTTTGCAACAGTGTTATACTGTTGACTCATATTTAGCTTGTAATCCTCTTTGACCCCCAGATCCCTTCCTGCACTACTCCTCCCTAGGCAGTCATTTCCCATTTTGTATGCATGCAATTGATTATTCCTTCCTAAGTGGAGCACTTTGGATTTCTCCTTATTGAATTTCATCCTCTTTACTTCAGACAATTTCTCCAGTTTATCCAGATCATCTTGAATTTTAATCCTTGAAACCCTCCCATCTTGGTATCGTCCACAGACTTTATCAGTGTATTCTCTATGCCATTATCTAAATAATTGATGAAGATATTGAACAGAACCAGACCAAGGACTGATCCTTGTGGGACTCTAGTCAATATGCCAATCCAGCTTGACTGTGAGCCACTGATAACTACTCTCTGGGAACGGTTTTCCATCCAGTTATACACCCACCTTATACTATGCCCATCAAAATTATATTTTGCTAGTTTGTTTGTGAGAAGGTCATGCAAGACCATATCAAAAGCCTTACTGAAGTCAAGATATACCACATCTACTGCTTTCCCCCATCCACAAAGCTTGTTGTCCTGGCAAAGAAAGCTATTAGGGTGGTTTGACACAATTTGTTCTTGACAAATCCATACTGGCTGTTGCTTATCACTGTATTATCTTCTAGGTCTTTTCAAATTGATTGCTTAATTATTTAGTACCCGGAAAGATAGTGGAGCAAAGTTCAGCTGACTGGTCTGTAATTCCCTGGGTTGTCCTTATTTCCTTTTTTATAGACTGGCACTATATTTGCCCCTTCTTGTCCTCTGGAATCTCTCCTGTCTTCCATTACTTGATCATTTTTTGTTACCAGAAATGGAAATGCTGTGTTGACTCTTTCTCATCATACCAACTGGAGTGGCTACTGCTGAATATTGAATGAGCACATTAAGATGTGTCCAAAATTACATGATTTCAACATTCAGACAGGGCGGAGTGACATTGCTATCCCTGCAATTGAGAAAGACGAGAGAGCAAGATTGGAGATGGCCAGCATCGTAGACCAATTTGCCAAGGAAGAGTGTTACCGTGGTGCAAAGTGCCAGTAATTCAAAATGAACAAGCCAACACAGTTTGGATGAGATTCCACATTTGTTTAGGCCTGTGATTTTTGTTTTATTTTGAAAAAACCCCCACAACTTTTTATGTTTAGAAAAGCTTATAATGACAGGACCATTGCACCCTAGGCTGCATGTTTGCTGACCGTGCTGAGAACTTTAAATCTGCCCCTGCGTACTTCTGGCATTTTTCAACTTTGAAGTGCTTGACTCTGAAACTTAAATAATGTTCATTTCATATCACTTTTGGGTGTAATTTCCTAGGCTTATTTTAAAGGAAAAAGGTAAAAATAACGCTTATTAAAAAAAAAAAATTGAGATATGCCAATCTCCTAGAACTGGAAGGACCTTTCAAGGTCATTGAGTCCAGTCCCCTGCCTTCACTAGCAGGACCAAGTACTGTCCCCTGACAGATTTTTGCCCCAGATCCCCAAATGGCCTCCTCAAGGATTGAACTCACAACCCTGGGTTTAGTAGGCCAATGCTCAATAACTTCCCTGTCATACATTGTCAGCAGATTTGACTCCTAAACCTTCAGCACAGACCTCTCCTACTTGAGCTGCACGACTAACTACAGTAGACAGAAATAGGAGAAAGCTATTATCCGAGGGGGAGGAGATTCTGGTGCCATGTGCTCATTTTAGAGGGTAATCAGGGGGAGCTCAGTCTGGTGTTCATGCTCTCTTTCTCTCTCTCTTACCCCCAGCTCAGTTTTGGGTACTTCTTCCCCTTGTGCTTCCCTCAGAGGGGTGGATGGGAAGCTGGTGCTATGTGCTAGGTCTAGGGGTGCATGGTTAGAGCCCAGTTTTGCCCTGCACCCACTTCCCCTTCCCTCATCCCTGCCACATAAATTGTTCCAGTAGCTCCCAAGCATTCCCAGTACAAAGCATCAGCGTGAGCCAACCCTTACGAATATTTGTGTTCTACAAACAAGAGAAGGGAAAGTGTGAAGTTTAACAGTTCCAGGAGTGGAAGTCGGGGTGGATCACTCCATATTTGCCCTGTTCTGTACACGCCCCCTCAAGCTCTGGTACAGGCCACTTTCAGAGACAGGATACGGGGCAAAATGGACCATGATCTGACCCAGTATGGCAACTCTTATGTTCTTTGGTTTCAGTGAAACTTGAATAAAATGTCATGGGACAAGCAAAAGGCACATCTCCAGCCCTAGTGGTTTCTCCCTGGTGAATTTCAAGGGTCTGCTTCAAACAATGGAGGTCTTAGATATTGCGGGGAGGAGGGAATCATGAGAATCTTTTATAGTGGAAAGTGTGAGGCAATCTAAATATAGGGTTTGTTCCTAGCGCCCTCTATAATTTGTCTCACTATTTATACATACAGATGACATTAAGGTAATATTAAGGTTACAATTTTTAATAAAGTCGAGAAATGCTAAAGTTAAGCTTCTCATATTAACCTTAACTCAACCAATCTAATATGAGAATCTTACACTGCACATTCTGTGTCCAGAGGGTACTGGAGGGAGAGGTAGCCTTGGCTGGGTCCCATTTTACCCCCTCACCTTAGTGCTGAAGTCCCTTAATTGGCTGTTTGTTCCAACCCTCCCTCCCCATCTCTTCACCGCAGTGTCACGCCTGCCTCCTACCTGCCTCTCCCCTACCCTGTGCCCTTTTCTTTCCATTCAGATGATCCCCCTCCTACGTACCCCCTCAAAAAAAATAATCTTGGAACTAACGTGATGTTTGCTGCCAATGCATTGTTCACTCTGCTGGCATGTCTGATCTAGTTAAATTACAAGCTCTTCAAGGCAGGGACTGTCTGCTACTGTGTTTGTACAGTGCTTAGCACAATGGGGCTTCTTCTGGATCACCGTTAGGCCAGGGATAGTCAATTATTTTTTTGTCAAGGTCCAAATTTGTTGGTCAAGGTATAGTCAAGGTCCAGACTCCAGAGAAAATAATAATAAAAAATATTATAAGAAAATAAAAAGATTTGGGGTTCCATTCAAAAGCACCTGGCAGTCTGGATTTGGCCTGCGGTCTGCCTATTGATTTCCCCTGCCTTAGGCCCTTCTAACTGATGTAATAAACACGATTAATATTATTAAATAGTAACATTGATCCTATGGGTTTAGATTCTGTGCTGCACTTTATTTGCAGTCCATGAAGGGGAGGACAAGGTGGCTTTAAACCACCTTTGCAAACTCCTGATTCTGGGCTGCTCTGGGGCCAATACATCTTCTAAGGCAGGGGCTTTCTTAAGTAACAGCAGCCTGCCTCTGACTGCCTGTGAGCAGAAGTGCTTCCCACAGTCTCTGCAGAGCTACATTCTGTGGGTCCATCCCTGGGCATGCCTCCTACCCTAGGGATTCAGCCGCCTTCTTGGTCCTGTGGCTGTCATCAATTCTTGTGTAGAGGGGATTCTACCCCGACTGGTACCACTCCTCTGGACCTTTTACCCGGCACAAAGCCTGTAGTAAATGATAATCATCTCGTCCAAGGGCAGTTTGGTGTCAATCTCATTTAAAGTAATGGGAGACAGCGATCATTTCTAACATGGGAAATTTCAGGATTTTAAAACCAGGAATAAGGAGATCATATTGGACTTTAAAAGGACACCATGTAACTCTTAATTTACAATAAGAATTGGCAACATGGTATACGGGCCAAGTTCACTTACATCGCACTTATCATGGCTATTACAAGGGCGACCACTGCGTACTCTTTTAATGTGTTCTTCTTTATTAGCTAAGGAGACACTAGAGCCCACGGAAAGAGAGAAATGGAAAAGGAAGAAGAAAAAAGGATGCTTCCCATGTTCCCCATTCTATAGAAAAAGGAAAGGATCCACAGGTAAGCAGGACTTTTCCCGTTTGGTTTGGGGCTTTACTCCTCACTCCCAGGAACTGTGACGGGTGCACTATCGGCAATATCGGGAGTCACGGGCAACTGTGGGGGTGAGAGTGTGAGGTTTTTTCGGTGAGGTGGAAAAGGGGGAGAGATACCTGGGGCACCTACCCCATTCTGCCTCTGATTCCCATTACACTGGGTTCTGCCACATTCCGTTAATTTCCTCCAGCTGCCCCCGTCCCTCTTCTGCGTCTCGCCCCATCGACAGTTGAGTCAGGCTTTCCTCCTTGCTGCCAGAGTGCCAGCAGGGGGCGCTTTGAGACCACAGCAGAGACTCACCCTGCTAAATGTTCAATGCCCGATGCCATGGTAGCCATCAGCAACTGCAAGGAGCAATTGCAGGGAAAGTCTTTGTCAGCCTGATGCCCTAGGCTAGAGGATATTCTGTGAGTTCTTTGCAGGCAGATCATGCTCAGTGCAGTTGGCACGGAGAATTGCAGGGATGGAGTGCATTCACTAAGGTTAACTTGGAGCCGTGTGGGGATGGAGCATGCTCAGTGAGGATGGAATCTTAGGTTTTGGCTTCCAGCTTCTAACAAGCCTCTACTGAGCATGTGCCAACAGTTAATTTCAGAGGCATATAAATTGGGTAGTTCTGGAAGAATTTTCTGAGAGACAGCAAAAGGCGCCCTTGCTCCAAATGTCAAGTCCCTTCTCTAAAGTATGGAGCGGTTAGACCTTCTCAAAGAAACAGTTGTAATTTATTTTAACATTGGCAAAGCATCACTTCCTATGTAGAGGGGATTCTCCCCCAGTTGGAACCACTCCTCTGGCTCTTTTACCCAGCATAAAGGGTCCAGAGCAGGAGTCAAAATATCACCGAGTGCTTTTTTTTTTCCCCAGGGAAAAAAGAAATAAAATAAACTCAAGCAAAAAACAAACAAAATGGTCTATCCTGATTTCACTATGTACTTGTACAGTTGCACAAAGTCAAAAGTATATGAAGCTTGCAGAACGTCCCAGTAAAATAGCACCGTGTAACTTGTGTGACATTCAGTAGTCCAATAAATATTAAGGCACCTCTGAATTTAGAAGACATTTCATTCTACATACATGAAAAAACATTTTTTCTATTGGCTACAACTGTTATTATTTAACACCTCTTTTTCCCCCCTCTAAATTAACCTGGGTCTTGGGCCTCAGTGAGGAATAGAAAAGCCTCCTAAGAAATTTTCACCTGCAATGTTCAACTGCTTTTAAAATTATTTGAGTGAAAACAAAATAATAATAAAACTCCCATAAACAAACCGAACACTTAAAATATTTTTGCAGAAGAAAAGATGGCATTTTTGCATATTCATCTATTTCAGATATGGCCCAGGATTTCATAGTAAAATTCCCTACACATAGCTGAGGACTCCATTTTATACATTACACTTCTCAGATTATTGCAAGGAGATTAGCAGTAATCCTGCCTCATTTTCAGTTTGTTTGTATTCACACAAATGGGGAACAAAATAAATATGTTTGTGTCTAGTGAGAAAGTCAATTATTAACTATTCTTTTCTTTAATTTTATTATCAGATGGTTTAAATCGGAAGCATAATTCAGTGACACAGAGAGCTCGAAAGTCAAGGCAGAAAGATGTCTTAAATCTGGAGCCAGTCCTGGAGTTGGAGGAGACAGAAGGATTTAATGGTATTTCCTCTCATAATTTTTGCACTGTACCTAAATTCAGTGGGTGAAATTCTGGTTCCGTTGAAGTCAATAGAACATAGGATTTGAAGGGATCTCCTCGGTCATCGAATTCTGTCCCTGCTGTCATAGGCAACCCCATCACATTATTTCATTCATAAACTTTTCAAGCTCCATCTTCAAACTAGTTAGGTTGTTTGCCCCCACTTCTCCTATTGGATGGCTGTTGCAGAACCTCTCTCCTCCAAAGGGAATTTGTCGCTGACTTCAGAGGAACCAGAATTTCACCCAATATGCTTCACTTAAGTTTACAAAAATTATCCATTAGGATCTTAAAAAAACAAACTAATATGAGATTGGTTTAAAAATCACAAGAGTAGAACTATAAGTATACTATACTTCATGGTTTGTTAATTTCCTGTCTGGTTTGTGAGCCTTTAGGAGGAAGCTGCCTCCTGATGAAGTCTGTGGAGTGTCTTAGGGTCAAATTCAATACTACGTGAATATGCAAACTGCAGACCTCCCCCTATCAGCTTGAAGATGACTCTCCTTACCTTCTCCTAACCCCTGCAAGGGTCGAGCTGCCATTTTGTGCATCTCCATCTCTCTCCCTTACCACTATCCTATCCCCTTCCCCTCCCTGCTCCACTAAGTGTCCTCCTCCGTTCACACTCTTCCATTCCCCCCAAGAGGCTTCTGTCCCCAGCACTCTCTTACATTCACCTGCTCCCACATTTTGCCACCCTGTTCCCTGCCCTTAAAATATCTTACCTCTCACCTTTTCCCTCTTTCACCCCCTATTTCCCTGAGATCTCCCCAGTCCGCCTTACCACCTCTCTCAATAGCCTCTTCTCCTCATGAGGATGTCTCTTGCTTCCCACGTTCCTCCCAGTTCCTCAGAGTTACTTGTCCATCCATTAATCACAGAGTCCAGAAAGTGGCCATGGTCTCTGAGGGCACCCTGGCTTCAGTGTAATGGAAAACTGTGGGAGATGGCAGCCATCTCTATTAGGGGCAGCCTTACTTCCACATGAAAAGCCTGTAGTGAATGATAGTTGTCTCATCCCAGGGCAGTTTGGTGTCAATCTCATTTAAAGTAATGGGAGACAGTGATCATTTCTAATATGGGAAATTTCAGGATTTTTAAGCCAGGAATAAGGAGATCATATTGGACTTTAAAAAGACACTATCTAAATTCCCATTGGCCGCGGTTCGTCATTCCCAGCCAATGGAGCTGCTGGAAGCGGCGGCTGGGTTGCGGGAAGTGGTGTGGGCCACAGGGACATGCTGGTCACCACTTCCTGCAGCCCCCATTGGCTGGGAATGGCAAACCGTGGCCAATGGGAGCTGCGGGCGGCCATGCCTGCGGATGCTCAATATCAACAAACTCCCACGGCCCACCAGTAGCTTAACCTGACGAGCCACGGGCCGAACAGTGAAGACCACTGCCCTAGACAGTAACTTCTTTCCTAAATAACTCTAATAACATTATGTTTCATCAGAGACAACTACAGGCCCCTCTAGCTGTAACCTGCGGATATCATAGTCTATTTTTTAAAGAAACATAGTAAGGGTTTATATACAAATGATTTACCAGAAAATGACCACATGGTGACAGGGATGCTGGAAGATGAGGAAGCCAAGGGGCCATGACCCTCCATCCTTTCACCCTGGGCCCAGCCCCCTGCCCCTCTTATTCTGGGAGAAAGAGACTTATTTTAGTCTTTTTTTCTTCACCCTTTTTGGCCAATACCAGATATCTTTGTAGGACCCTCTCGTAAAGTTTCACCTTTTCGTAGTCTGATGAAAGTCTTCAAAGATCCAGTTTATCTCTGAATCCAATTGGAGAGTTGTTGTGGTTCTGATATTTTCTTCACCATTAGAGGTGTGTCTCATTTGTTCTAGCTGATGGCTAGGAACGCGGTACAATTTTTCAGCCATTTTATTTGAAAGGCCTGATAAAGGTTTGATAAAGCTCCTGACCTGTTTTACAATCATCTTTTTTTCTCTTGAGGAACAGTTTTTTTTAATCGCTCAGTGTTTTAATAATCCCCCATTTTCTCTTTAGCATGCTTACTTGGTAGGGTTTCGGGGGGACTTTTCCTTTTAAAGAGTTGAGCGCTATTTCTCAGCTGGCCACTACCAGGTTGTCAGAGGCTGAGTACAGAATAACCTTCCTTTGCTGCAGTCTGGCTTTGATGAGGAGTTTCAAAAGAGCCAGGTTTCTGTGCACATGGCCAGACATGTTTATCAGGGGGATGCTCTTTTTTTTTAAATGGCTGAGGATTGTTAAAAATGACTACTTTTATATTTTTTTCAAGGTGTATACATAGGGCCAGTCTGCTGGGGCAATGCTTATTCTTAACCTGTAGGCTTCGAGTGCTGAAACGTTTAAATCCACCAGCAGATACCTGTAGGGCTTTTTGATAGCATCCTCAAAAGCCTCCAAAAAGAATTGTGTTTTCCCAGGGTACGTTTGCGGTGCCTGGGTGGTAAATTACAGTTTATCTCTGTGGTTTTAAAGAGAACCATATACTTTTGTATTTAAAATAATCATTTGGCTTTTTCCCCCTGACAAAACACGTTTTGCACAATGTACAAAATACTCAGGTTCCTGCAGTAGCAGCGCCAGGGTTTTTGCCGCCCTAGGCGGCAGCGCTCCTCCGCCGTAATCGGCGGTGCTTCGGCAGCAGCCCCTCTGAAGCTGTGTTCTCGGCGGCGTTTCGGCGGCCGCTTTTCTTGCTGCCAAATCGCCGCCTGGAAATGAGTCTCCACCGACGTGCCGCTGAGGGCGGCAAAATGCCGCCCCCCAAATCCTGCTGCCCTAGGCGACCGCCTAGGGTCGCCTAGTGGAAATGCCGGCCCTGGGTTCCTGTGGTGTATGGATTTTGTAAAAGCTTTCTCAATTTCCCTGCTTTCAGAAGCAGACTTCTTCTGGTCATTTATCATAAATATGCCTCGTGAAAAGGAAAAATACTTTTTTTTTTCTAAAATGGTCGACAGTGTCAAATGTGTATGTGTCAAAATATGAAACCAGAGGACAAAAGGGGGTGTGGAAACCCGTCAAAAATATATATTGACGAATCCTATCAAGCTGTATATTACTAATGTCTAGATTGAAAAAATATAAAAAAGCCACAACCTGTTACTGATGACACCGTCAGAAGCTGCAGGTCCTCATTAGAGCTGCGTGTCCCAGTCCCTATCAGCTGAGTTTCTGGGATGTTCTTCCGAGCAGTTTCTCTCCTCCCCAAGCTCCTGTGACTAAAGAGGGGGGATGGAGCTGCATGGATTCGAGGAAAGGTACCATAATGTGCCTAAATAAGCCAACTACCCTCAGTTCACAATTTTAGTAATTCATAGAATATCAGGGTTGAAGGGATCTTAGGAGGTCATCTAGTCCAACCCCCTGCTCAAAGCAGGACCAATCCCCAATTTTTGCCCCAGATCCCTAAATGGCCCCCTCAAGGATTGAACTCACAACCCTGGGTTTAGCAGATTGATGCTCAAACCACTGAGCTATCCCTCCCCACTGCCCCCAATTGATTTACTGCACACTGGAAAGACCATGATCACATTATAGAGGAAGACTAACCTATTTAAAATACTTTGTTTTAGAACTATGTTTAATTTCATTTGAGGTCAGGTAGGATGGGTATCCCGGATGGACACATATCAAGTATATATCCCAAACAATTCAAAACAGCCAATTTTGGGGGAAAAGCGATCCAAAATCTTTCTGTCTCCATAAGCATTATTTTTTAAAGAAATAATGTATTGAGGTTGAGCTGCTAAAATCATGTTCTCTACCTGTTGATTTGAACACATCACTTTCCTCTTTGAATCCCTCTGCTCACTCCTAATCTGATATTCCATCACATTTAAATTATTGGTCACCTTTTCAAGGAAACTGTGTCTCCTGCCTAGATGAACTTTACCCTTGTAGAGAACTCCATTTCACTGTGGCAGACAAGAGTAAATGTTGACCATGGTCTTTGTCCTGTAGCGTTCGTTGATTTTTTAGATACCCGGGGACAAGGCCATTGAGCACCTTGAAGATAAAGACCAAGATTTTGAACTTGAATGTTACTGCATTTCAACCTTGGAGGGTTCACTTGGTGCATGGGGAATGGGATTTTTTAGTCATGAGGCATTTGTGTTTCGTCAAAGAAGAAAATCTTCTACAAAGGAATAGCTACTGTGAAACCAGATTTTCTCCAAAAATTACTCCTGGAGGAATTCTGTACTACTGTACGCATGTATAATTAATGTGCCATGCAAATTTTTGTGCAGAAAAAAAGCTGCTGCCAAAATGTTGCTGCACTCCACCTTTTGTTCACCAGAGGGCACTATGGCACAAGAACAGCAGCAGATCCCAGCAGAAAATAACTTCTGCAGTTCTGCCCTTTGTCCACCAAAGGGTTGTGTGGCGCTAGAACACAGCAGCAGCTCCCAGCCAGGTAGGGAAGGGACAGAGCATGCCTTCTTCGCAGTGCCTGTCAGGCCAGGTCAGGAGACAAGGGCTATGTGGAGACAGACAGTGATAGACAACCCTGATAGTCTATGAGGTGCAGAGCCACATGGGGAAGGGGAGCAGAGCTACATAGTGACAGAGGGTGGCTGAGTGGGAGCACAGAGACACATGGGGACAGGGGCAGAGGGTGTAGGGCCAGATGGAGTGGGTGTCTGAGTGGGGATGGAGAGACACATGTGGACAGGGGGTGCAAGGACACATGGAAGTGCAGGAACAGATGGGGACAGGGGCAGATGTGACTGACTGAATGGGAGAGGCTAGGGGTCAGTGAGGGTCTGCATGAGGGAAGCTCCCTAACAATCCCTCCCTGCCCCCCAAAAGCAAGCTTTTTCCATACTTTTCCAACCCATACCCACAACCCTTCAAGTTCACACCCAGGGTCCTTCCCAACAATTTACTTCACTCCCCCTCAGCTCCTCCATTACCCCTGACTCCCCCAAGCCTTTGCACTGCTTCTGATGGCTGTGGGAAATATGGTTCTGTGTTGTAGTTTAAATGAGTGATTTCTCAGATTTCTGTGTTAATATGCCTAGCAAGGAATCTATTTGTCACAAAACACGTCCTGAATCTTTGTTGTCATCTGTACTGTTACAGACATACTTGCTGACAGGTTTTTCTTTAAATAAATGACCAAAAATATAATTGAAAATGGTATGATGGGTTATTTTGACAAATAAACTGTGCAAAATTTTACAGAATTTTAAAATATGCTCAGATTTTTTAATTTTTTGTTGCAGAATTTTTGGCACAGAATTCCCCCAGGATTAAAACATAAGCATGAGTCATTTCACAGAACTGTGCAAAACAGATGGTGTGGGAATGGAATCTGGTGTGTTTGTGGTAGTGGTGGTAATGGAATTTGTGTAAGGAGATGTTATAAGGCTGGAATCCCTGCTGGGGCAGAGTTTAAGGTTGGGGTGCATTCTCTCAGGAGGATAATGACTGTGGTGATGTGTGTATTCCTGGCTGAAGAGTGTGCCATGTTCACTGACTTTACTTTTCATTTCCTTGCTTTTTAAGTTTTGTATTAGATATGTTTTCTCTAGATCAAACTTTACTGATACACAGCACAGGGGCTTTGTGTATTAATTTGGACTAAATAATGAAACAGCAGAAATATATTCCATGTACTTTTTTAATTTTGAAAGGTACTTAGTAAACACCACTGGAAAAGTAAAGGTGTCAAAATGTGCCTTACTTGGGGACAGGAGTGAAAACTGGGTCATGAGCACATTTTGATAAGCTCTCCATCCATGACAAAATGTTCAACCATACATTATATTGCCAGAAGTTAAGAGGTTTCCACTTTCCTACAAAACATGGAAACATGGACAAATTTCTAAGGAGAGGAACAAAAGAATAGCACATGCATACAGGAACAAAATCAGAAAAGTGAAGGCAGAAAATGAGTTACACCTAGCAACGGATATAAAAACAATAAGAAGAGGTTCTTTAAATATATTAGGAGCAAGTGAAAGATGAAGGAAAGTGTAGGTCCTTTACTTAGGAGGGAAAGAAAGCTAATAAATGATGACATCAAGAGATGTTTAATGCCTGTTTTGCTTCAGTCTTCTCTACAAACATTAATGGAGAGCAGCTATTCAACACAATTCATCTTAACAACAAAGGGGAAGGAAGGCAAGCTAAAACAGGGGAAGATGGATTAAAGAATATTTAGATAAGTTAAATGTATACAGGTCAGCAGGGCCTAGTGAACATGGCCACCCCTAGACCAAATGGTGCCAAAGGCAAGAAATGTCTTTGGCTGGCGCGCACACACACACACACCATTTGTAAAACTTTTGAATACCTTTTTTTTTTTTAAATGAATTAGATGCTCAATTTGCATCCATGATTTATCCCTGTCTATGTTCGGCCATCTTAGAAAGTCATCAAACGTTACATGTTAAGCATGGCAGAAGAACGAACAGTATTTCTTTTATATTGTTGTGTAGATAGGGGTTCAATAGATATCTCTGGCATGTCATAAAATATATCCTTTATTAGTCACTTCTTACACTCTTCAAGTCTTAAAACAAAAGTACACTTTCACAATTAGTCATTAAAACAAGATTCACAATATTGCAGCTGGGCTCTCACTTCATTCTTAAACCACGCTGACTGACTGGTGTCGCCCCACCCCTTATTTACCCGTGAGGGCATGGCTGACAACATTCTAGAAGGTTCAAGGAAAATGTAGTTCTCAGTCTGGAAAGTTCCATGAGATTCTACAAAGGTCCAGAACATTCCAGGAAGTTAGTGAAAAATGAATCCACATATGGAATACCTAAAACATTTTACTTCATACATTCTCTTTTCCCTTTTGTCACTAACAACAAAAACAGCACCCCAAGCCCAGAGCCCCCACTAACTCACCACCCCAGCCAGTTGGCTGGGTCATCTGCCCCTAAATCCGGCCCTGCTAATGAAATTTATCCTAGGACACTTAAGGAACTAGCTGAAGCAATCTCAGTACCATTAGCAATTATCTTTAAGAATTCATAGAGGATGGGTGAAGTCCAGAGGACTGGAGAAGGGCAAACATAGTACTTATAAAAAGGGGAATAAAGATATCCCAGGGAATTATAGACGAGTCATCCTAACTTCAATACCTGGCGAGATACTAGACAAAATAAGAGTTGGCCAGCATGGATTTGTCAAGAACAGATCATGACAAACCAACCTAATTTCCTTCTTTGACAGAGTTACTGGCCTTGTGGATATGGGGGAAGCAGTAGAAATAATATATCTTGACTGTAGTATGGTTTTTGACATATTCTCATAAGCAAACTAGGGAAATGTGGTTTAGCTGAAATTACTACAAGGTTGGTGCACAACAGGTTGAAAGACCATACTCAAAGAGTAATTATCAATGGTTCACTGTCAAACTGAAAAGATGTATGTAGTGGAGTCTTGCAGGGGTCAGTTCTGGGTCTGGTACTATTCAATATTTGTATTAATGACTTCCATAATGGAGTGGAGAGTATACTTATACAATTTGCAGACAACACCAAGCTAGGGAAAGGATTACTAGCACTTTGGAGGACAGGATTCAAATTCAAAACGACCTTGACAAATTGGAAAATTGATCTGAAATCAACAAGATGCAATTTAGTAAAGATAAGTACAAAGTAGTTCACTTAGAAAGGAAAAAATAAATGTGCAACTACAAAGTGGGGAATAACTGGCTAGATGGTAGTACTGCTGAAAAGAATCTGGAGGTTATAGTGGATCAAAATGTGAATATGAGTCAACAATATGACGCAATTGTGAAAAAGGCTAATATTCTGTGGTGTATTAACAGGAGTGTTGAATGTAAGACATGGGAAATAATTGTCCCTCTCTACTTGGCACTGGTGAGGCCTCAGATGGAATATTGTGTCCCATTCTTGGTGCCATGCTTTAGGAAAGATGTGGACAAATTGTAGGAAGTCCAGAGGAGAGCAACAAAACTGATAAAAGGTTTAGAAAACCTGGTCTATGAGGAAATGTTAAAAAAAAATCAGGTATGTTTCATCTTGAGAAAAGAAGAGTGAGGGTGCACCTGATAACAGTCTTCAAAGATGTTAAGGGCTGTTATAAAGAGGACAGGGATCAATTGTTCTCCATATCCACTGAAGGTAGGACAAGAAGTAATGGGTGAAATAAATGAAATGAAATGAATGCTGAGTGACTGAGATCAAGTAGGGGAGGTTGAGCTCTGTGGTGCACAATCCCCTCTATTATAAAAGTGCTGATTTTGCAAAATGCTGTGTTTTTGAGGAGCTGTGTCTAGGGAACTCCTTGCTCAAATGACCCCCAAATGTGGGTCACTAACCCTATCCTGTTCCCCCATGAGACAACAAATTTCAAGACTGTCCCAGTAAGCATGCAGATCTTAGAGCACTTAGAAGAATTAACACTCCTGCTCATGCATCCCAGAAGGATGTTTGCTTTTTTTGCAACAGTATTACACTGTTGACTCATATTTAGTTTGTGGACCACTATGACCTCTTGATCCCTTTTTGCAGTAATCCTTCCCAGGCAGTCATTTTCCAATGTGTACATGTGCAACTGATTGTTCCTTCCTAAGTGGAGTATTTTGCATTTTTCTTGAATTTCATCCTATGACCATTTCTCCAGTTTGTCCAGATCACTTTGAATTGTAATCCTATCCTCCAAAGCACTTGCAACTTCTCCCACCTTGGTATCATCTGCAAATTTTATAAGTGTACTCTCTATGCCATTATCGAAATCATTGATTAATATATTGAACAGAACTAGACCCAGAACTGATCCTTGCAGAACCCCACTCATTATGCCCTTCCAGCATGACTGTGGACCATTGATAACTACTCTGGGAATGGTTATCCAACCAGTTATGCACTGACATTATAATAGCTCCATCTAGGTTGTATTTCCCTAGTTTGTTAATGAGAAGGTCATTCGAGACTATATCAGATGCCTTACTAAAGTCTCGATATACCACATCTACCGCTTCCCCCCATCCACAAGGCCGTCACCCTGTCAAAGAAAACTATCGGGTTGGTTTGATATGACTTGTTCTTGACAAATCCATGCTGACTATTACATATAGTAAGGGGGAGGGATAGCTCAGTGGTTTGAGCATTGGCCTGCTAAACCCAGGGTTGTGAGTTCAATCCTTGAGGGGGCCATTTGGGGATCTGGGGCAAAAATTGGGGATTGGTCCTGCTTTGAGCAGGGGGTTGGACTAGATGACCTCCTAAGGTCCCTTCCAACCCTGATATTCTATGATTCTATGATATTGCCTTATTATCTTCTAGATGTTTGCAAATTGATTCCTTCATTATTTGCTCCATTATCTTTCCGAGTACAGAAGATAAGATGACTGGTCTGTAATTCCCTGGGTTGTCCTTATTTCCCTTTTTATATATAGGCACTATACGTGCCCTTTTCCAGTTGTCTGGAATATCTCCCGTCTTCCATGACTTTTCAAAGATAATAGCTATTGGCTCAGATATCTCCTCAGCCAGCTCCTTGTATATTCTAGGATGCATTTCATCAGGCTCTAGTGATTTGAAGACATCTCACTTGTCTAAGTAATTTTTAATTTGTTCTTTCCCTATTTTAGCTTCTGAACCTATTTTCACTATGTTAGGCGTCCAATCGCCACCAACCTTCTTGGTGAAAACCGAAACAAAGAAGTCATTAAGCATCTCTGCCATTTCCACATTTTCTGTTATTGTTTTTTTGTCTTCATTGAGTAACGGGCCTACCCTGTCCTTGATCTTCCTCTTGCTTCTAATTTATTTGTATAATGTTTTCTTGTTACCCTTTATACCTCTAGCTAGTTTGATTTCCTTTTGTGCCGTGGCCTTTCTAATTTTGCCCCTACATACTTGTGTTATTTGTTTGTATTCATCCTTTGTAATTTGACCTAGTTTCCACTTTTTGTAGGACTCTTCTTTCTTATTTTTAGATCATGGAAGATCTCCTGGTTAAGCCACGGTTGTCTGTTGCCGTTCTTCCTGTCTTTCCTATGCAGTGGAATAGTTTGCTCTTGTGACCTTAATAATGTCTCTATAATATATAATAAATGGGTTAATTGTGTATCAGATCCAAATACCCTAACACTGCACTGGAGACATTACCAGAGCAGAACTTGCATGGAGGTGTCTTAGCATTAGCTCCCCATGCTGCAGCGAGGGTAAATTTGCTTTGTGAGTAATGACTGTACTCAGAGCTCCCCAAAAGGACAGAGAAAGCAGCATGAGTGAAGGGACTGATTTGGTCTCTGGGAGGTAAGCAAAGCCACAGTGCTGTTAGCTACACCTGTAAAAGACACGTCACAGCAAAGAGATGGCGGAAGCTATGAAGAAAAATCAAAAATAAGTGTTCCCAGAAGGCGTGATCTGCACTGACTGCTGAAAGGGAAATAAGGGGTCAGATCCTCAGAATGAGCCATTGACACCCAGCACAGCTCAGGGTGAGGGGTGTAGGCCACCGTCGCAGCCACCTGATCCTCAGACTGCCAGGCACCAGTCTGATCCTGAGCAGCAGCTTAGAGCAGCCAAGGGGTCATTCCAGCTGCTGGGATCACCACAGAGACAGGGTCCTGCGTCTATGCCCCCTCCTCCAGTAGCTGTGAGCTGGGATGTCATAGAGCTGGTTATGCTGGAAGATTCTAGGAAATTCTCAGTTGGCCACTTAAGCCCTTTTAAAGTGGACTTTGCACTGCTCTCAGGATAAGGATTGGGACCGAAAAATGCAAACCAACCTAGCATTAGTGGAGTTCAAAATGGGCCAGAACTATGTTTTATTTCCATGGAAGTAATCCCATTGGCCTTATTTTTGGTATCCCGATATAAGCAAGAGAAGAATTGAACCCAGGATGTATGAGTCATCTGTCACTTCCTGGGTACTGCTTTTCTGTAAATTCCAAACATCAGGCCATCTATGGAATTAGTAAACTGTATATAAAGTCACCATTTTCTACTCTGACATTTTGGTTTGTTTTAACTTCCTTCTGCAGAAAGAAGTACAGCATTTCAAGATGTTCTGTCCAGATTAAACCTGGAGAAGCATAGAAGCATCAACATCAGGCTGAGGGATGTTTTGGAGATCTGCCCAGAAAGCATCAAGAACAGGATTCCAGAGGCATTAGGGGATTTACCATGGCATTTCCTGAGGAAGCTCATGGCTCTGAATGGGACGGCCAGAAACACAAGCCTTGGGCACAAGGCTCCTGCAGAGGAAATAGGTGATTATCAGGAGGAGCTGCATATTGATGGCACTTTCGATTTTAGTGACACTGAGATTAAAGTTTCTCTGAACCCTCTTGATGTTCTCTGTGCTGTGCTGCTTTGCTCAGACAGTTTCCTACAGCAGGAGATTCTGTCTAAAATGTCCATGTGCCAGTTTGCCCTGCCTCTGCTGTTACCTGCCCTCGACACCCCCAAGTGCACCCTAATGCTGTGGGCCATGAGGGACATTGTGAGGAAGTGGAGGCCGCACTCCCTGGCAGAGAGCAGAGGGTTCAGAGAGGAGAACCTGGTGCTCACGTCAATGCCAACCATTTCCTTTGTGCGGCTGGGGAGCTGCAGCTTCTCCAAGTCCAAACTCCTCAGTGAGGTTCTCAGCCCCTCCCAGCGGCACCACGATTTCTTTATCCATCGGGACATGGAGTCTGGGAATGTCCCTCGGGAAATTGCAGATGGGCTGGTTGAGATTTCCTGGTATTTCCCTGGCGGGA
Organism: Chelydra serpentina; assembly: GCA_037349315.1. Classification (NCBI taxonomy): domain Eukaryota; kingdom Metazoa; phylum Chordata; order Testudines; family Chelydridae; genus Chelydra; species Chelydra serpentina. The sequence goes on from JBAIAC010000151.1 coordinate 292,505, forward strand.
CGGACAATTCTGATCTTTTCCCAGAACCTGTTGCAGTTACAAATCTGCGTGGAGACATTGAGTCGCAGTGGCTGCAGTTTAGCTTTTTAACAGAGGTCTCCTCTGCAGTGTTCATAGTTACTGAGAGCATCGGTGAGAGAGAATACGAGCTGTTATCATCTCTGAAAGAATCAACAGCTAAATATTACTTCATCCTCAACTACAAGAATGAGAAACCCCAAAAAACTCTGGGATTCCTTAATAAGCTGGCCCCTGTGCTGAAACTGAGCAAATCACAACTACTGGTGAAAGATCGTACCATGAATAATGCAGGATTTGTGAAAAAGGTGCAGTCCACCATAGGAACTATAGTGAACTTATCTCCAAAGACAGTGAGTTTGGAAGCCATGGCTGTGATGGCACGTGACCTAGGAATCCAGGTGGATGAAGACTGTCAGGCATGTCAGTGTGCAAGGACATACAGTGAAGAAATCACTGCAGAAATAAGAGATGGGGCAAAATATAAACGGGAAATGCTGAGACTCCAAGGGGACCCATGGAAAAACTTGGCTAAAGTGGAAAAAGAGCTGTGCCGAATGAAAAGGCAAGGGGACATGGCCACTGAAGACTATAAATCTGAGCTGAAACAGAAATGGTTAGAGATACGCAGACAGCAGAATCAGTGTGACCTTACCAATGGTTTGACTAAGTTTATCAATGGAATAGTACAGTTGAATCCAGTGGAGAAACATTACTTTCTGAAATGGATGAAATTTAGCCTAGATAACACTGCTAAAGGGAATCTTTCTAAAATGCGGGCGGAGTATAAAAAGAAATGTGAAACTCCAGGAGTGGACCGAAAACAGCTGGAGGAATTAGATAAATTAATATCTGATAGTTCCCTGGGGGTGGAACATTTCATGCGTGAGTTGGGGCAGTTCTATGAGGCTGAATGCTCAATGGTTAAAGAAGGGAAAATGGAAGAAGGCCAAAGACAATTTACCCATCTCCCACGCACAGCAGCTGACCTGATGCTGGAAGGGTTTCCCATGGAGCTGATCGATGGAGATGCCTCCAACATCCCCATGAACTGGGTAACCGATGTTCTAACTCATCTCAATATCAGACTAGGGGGTAGATCTAGAATGGTGGTTATAACAGTGCTGGGAGTGCAGAGCACAGGGAAATCCACCCTTCTCAACACCATGTTTGGCCTGCAGTTTGCAGTGAGCAGTGGCCGATGTACGCGAGGAGCCTTCATGACGCTCATTAAAGTTACAGAAGCTGTTCAGAAGCTGCTTGGCTGTGATTTCATCCTGGTGATAGACACAGAAGGTCTGAAGGCCCCTGAACTAACAGCACTGGAAGACAGTTATCAACATGACAATGAGCTGGCCACCCTGGTGATTGGACTGAGTGACATAACCATTGTTAACATGGCCATGGAGAATGTCTCAGAAATGAAGGATATTCTGCAAATTGTGGTCCATGCCTTTCTCAGAATGGAGGAAATAGGACAACAGCCAAACTGTCAGTTTGTGCATCAGAACGTCAGTGATGTGTCTGCTCATGATCAAAACATGAGGGACAGGAAGCATCTCCTGGAGCAGCTGAATGAAATGACCAAAGCTGCAGCAAGGATGGAAAAACAAAGCAGGGAAATGGCATTTTCTGATATCATGGAGTATGATCCAGAAAAACACAACTGGTACATGCCTGGCTTGTGGCATGGAGTCCCTCCCATGGCTCCAGTAAACATTGGATACAGTGAGAGTGTGTGTGAGCTAAAGAAATACTTGTTTGAATTTATAAAAGATCGTTCGCTTAACAGACCTGCCAAGGACATTCCTGAATTTATTGAATGGGTGAGGAGCCTGTGGGAAGCTGTGAAACATGAAAACTTCATCTTTAGCTTTAGAAACAGCCTTGTAGCTGAAGCCTATAACCTGCTGTCTATGAAGTATTCTGAATGGGAATGGGGTTTCCGCAAGGAGATGTATCTCTGGATATCAGAAAGAGAAACTTTCATCCAGAATCAGCTGCCAGAGAAACTAGAGGGTGATCTCTTACACAGCTTAAAAATTGAAGCACAAGAGAAACTACAGCAGGGAGAACAGAAGCTCTTGAATAACTTAGAACAGTATTTTAAAGGTGAAGCTTCAAATTTGAACCTGATAGAAAAGTACAGAGAAGATTTCAAAAGGAGCGCAAATAGCCTCAAAAGAGAACTCGAAAGTTATTCAATCAGTAACTGTGAGGACGCAATTCGAATCAGAAGAGGACAACACAAGATAGACACTATCCAGTCTGGGTACAAGCAGAAAATTGAAGGGAAAGTTGACAGACTCTTGGCTGAATGCCGAAACAGAGAAGATAAACTAGACCATGAGAAACTGAAAGAAGAATTTGAAACGATGTGGCGAGAAACCTTGTCAGAGTTAAAGCTCAGTACTTTACAGAAACGTCAAGTTGATCAAGATATGTATCTCCAGCTGAGAAAGGATCTGGAGCACGGAGGGAGTGCTGTCAATCAGATGCTCCAACATGCAAAAAGCCTGCTGGATTATGGAATGAAGTCTTTCACAATGAAAAAGAAATATTTAGACATAAAATGGACCAGAGCAGTTGTAGAATACTTCTCACAGGAATGTTACTGTAAAACTGAAGACCTTGCTATATCTTTAATGAAGGAATGCAAAAAATACATTGAAGAAAAAGTTAAATCCAAAACAGACTATGATGAAACCTATTGCGGCGAACTGCTGCATATGGTTAATGAGAGGTTAAAAGAGGAGGATATTGAGAAACTTCACACTTCTCCTTTGTTTGAAGTTGACCTGAAGCTTCATGTTTTGGGGGAAGCGGCTCGTGCATTTCAAAAGATGAACGAAGATTTTATCAAAGAAAACGATCCTCAGCAACGTCTGGAGAAGCTGAAACCTCAGTATTTCTCCGTGTTTATGGATCTCTATTTGGAAAAGGATGAAAGCCAAACAAGGGCCAGGGATTTCTGTGATCAGTGTCTCAAACCTGCCCTGGTAGAATATGTGTACAAGGTACTTGGAGTGCAAATAGTGGATGACATTCTCAGCAGTGAGCAATCCATTACATACAGGAACCGGAGCTTTTTTCAGTTTGAGCTACTGAAGAAGCTGTTGGAGGAGAGCAACTTTGACAACTATGTGAAATACATTAGTACATATGAAGAGTTTGTCCAAACCTGGATAAGGAGACAGCTTTTGGAGCGCTACAGCAAGATGGCAGACTTGGGAGACATAGAGAAAAAGATTCTGTCCCCAGTGATAGCTAAAGTCAGGGAGGCTCTTAAATGTACCAGTGTTACAGAGAACAACACAGTCTCTGACTTTTTAGATTCTGTTTGCAAAGAGCTGCAGAAGGACCTAGTCATTTCCAGGGATAATTTAGTGGGGATACGGTTTATAAGTACAGCAAGTGCTAAACAATTTTCAGATTTTATACCAACTTTACTTCCCGCTCTGGAACATCAAATCTTAGCTGAACTGAAAAGTATAGAAGTTGAGTCAAAACTCTCTAATCTGCCACTGAAGCCTGTGGCTGAAATCTTCAAGCAAGTGTTTGGCTGTGGGACACAGTGTCCATTCTGTAAGGTCCCTTGTGAGGCAGGAGCCCCTAGTCACCAGGAGCACTTTGCATCAGTGCATCGCCCTCAAGGATTAGGGCAATACAGGAATGTGTGCAATGAAAAGCTTGTCTGTGATATATGCTCCTCTTCTGTCGTTGGCAATGGCACATTCCAAAATTCAGACACAAAATGGAACGCTCATCCCTACAAAGAGTATCGTGACTATTACCCAGACTGGAGCATTCAGCCAGATCCCAGCATAGCAGCTTCCAGTTACTGGAAGTTTGTTTTTCAGAAGTTCAATCAGGAGTTTGCTAAGCAGTATAACGCTAAACCAGCTGATCTCCCAGAGGACTGGGGCACAATCACTAAAGATCAGGCACTGGAGAGCATAAAGCACATTTTTAACAGGAAATAAGCGATTTACTGAGAGTCTGTTTCCATGGGGTGCATGACGCAGTGCTTGAGATCCCCTAATACATCTCCAGGACAGAGCACAAACTCCAATTGAATTAAAAGTAGGAAAAACCTCTCAAATAGATACAGACTGTAATATAGTAATTGGTTCTCTGCTAGAGCAACTTCCCAATAGAAAATCTAGTACAGGGAACTGCTTAACTCTGAGTTCACACTTACCTACAGATATATATTTACAAATCTGCATACCTGTCTTCCTTTCCAATGACTACACTACTTCTTAGGCCTCAACTGGAGTATTGTGTCTAGTTCTGGGCGCCACATTTCAGGAAAGATATGGACAAATTGGAAACATTCCAGTGAAGAGCAACAAGGATGATTAGGGGTCTGGAAAACATGAACTATGAGGGAAGATTGAAAAAAATAGGTTTGTTTAGTCTGGAAAAGAGAAGACAGAGAGGGGACATGGTAACCATTTACAAATATCTAAAAGGTTGTTATAAGGAGGAGGGAGAAACATTGTGCTCCTTAACCTCTGATGATAGGACAAGAAGCAATGGGCTTAAATTGCAGCAAGGGAGGTTTGGGTTGGAAATTAGGAAACTTCCTAACTGTCAGGGTGGTTAAGCACTGGAATAAATTTCCATCTCCACCATTGGAGAGTTTTAAGAGCAGGTTAGACAAACACCTGTCAGGGATGTTATAGATGGTGCTTGGTCCTGCCATGAGTGCAGGGGGCTGGACTTGATGACTTGTCGAGATCCCTTCCAGTTCTATTATTCTATGATTCTTAGGTTTTTAAATATAAATATCCCCAGGCTTTAATATGGTAATTGGGTGTACTACAGAGCATTTGACCAACAAATTATCCTATTTCCAGTTGTCATTTAAAACTCTCCATGTTTGTTTATAAGGAATGTACGCTTACCTGTGTTTAGCTGCTTATACCACTTCTCTCTCTTTCCAAAATGCTGATAATTTCATGTATACTTGTACTTTTCAGTACTTGTAATGCGAGTAATCATTACCATGTGTGATTAGTCTGCTGTGTGCTATTGATTACGATTTTAAGTTTACCTCACAAATCCAAATGATCACAGAATCAAAGATTCTAGAACATCAGATTTTTCACAAAGATCACAGACCATTTGAGTTTGCATATATTGGAGTTTCAGACTTTGCATAAATCCTTGTTTAACTTAGAATTTTGATGTAGCAAATTAATCTTTTCCTCTGCAAATAAAGAACAATATGGGGAAACATAGTATATTTGTGACATTTCTCATTACAAGACGGTTTGATACAATTAGAAATACATGAAAACCCAGAAATTGGAGTTTATGAATTTTCCTTTTAATGAACTGTTATTTACTTATTTACCTATTCACTGCCCTCATACCTGCATACCTAGTAACCAATTAATGCACCCTATTAATTCACTTTTGTCTTAATTTGGTCCCTTTGTGCATAGGCATTATTATGATATAGTCTTATTCTGTAGGGTCACCTACTATTTTCCCCTCCAGGATCTCTGCCCCATTCAGTGCACAGGATGGATGGTGTTCAGAGAATGAATTATGGCTGTGTAGTGAAGGAGACTGTTGTCCATAGGACCCATGCCTTGCTTGTTGCAGAAATTGAAAGGTGTGCTGCAAATGAGGCAGGAGACTGCAGGAAGAGCAAGGATTATCTCTGTGGTTTTAGGTAGTTACATTCTGCCCTGGAGGACTGGATTCTACCCCTGCCTCTGACACAGATTTCCTATGTAATGCTGGGCAAGTCACTTAAACCAAAACTCATCCTCATAGGTGGTCACTAATTGTGTGTTCCTTATTTTCAGGGTGTCCAACTTGAGATACCTGGTGTCAGATTTGTAGGAGTGCTGCGCAATCACAACTGCAGCTGAGATCAATGGAAGCTGTAAACGGAACAGAGAAAGTGCTAGAAAAAGGCTAAATACTCTGAAAAATCAGGCCATAGGTATCTCAAGTGGGGTATCCAGAATTAGTAAACAGTTAATAATTTTGGCCTTCATTTCTCTGTGCCTACAGTTCCCCATCTGTAAATAGGGATAATAAAACCTCTCCACCTTACAGAGGTGTTGTGAAGCTATGTTCATGTTTGTGAAGCACTGAGATATGACAGTTACAAATGTTTTTGAAGAGAAAATTAATACTTCTGCACTCTGTGCAGGGTTTGGATGGCATGCAGTTAAGAATGCCTATGGCCACACACTGAATGACACAAAGTATTGAATCCATTGAGTAAGCATTGTTCATCTTGTGCACTAACTGATGCAAGGGGAGGGATAGCTCAGTGGCTTGAGTATTGACCTGCTAAACCCAGGGTTGTGACCCCTTGAGGGGGTCATTTAGGGATCTGGGGCAAAAATCTGTCATGGACAGTACTTGGTCCTGCTAGTAAAGGCAGGGGACTGGACTCGATGACCTTTCAAGGTCCTTCCAATTCTATGAGATAGACATATCTCCATATATAAAGGTCCAATGGAAAAAATAGTATGTGATCATGTAATGTGGTAATTATCATAATGCATATGCACACGGAGGCCCAACTAAGGATGTACAATCTTAATTCTATCTTCTTATCATTCTTGAGTGCCTGTCTTTGCAACCTTAACTGTCTTTTAACACAAGGTTTTTTTTAAAGTAATAGACATGTACACTAGATCAAGTTATTATTTGAAACACTGTCATAATGTATAGAGTTATAAAAGGTAAGTAGAGCTCTAAAAGGTGCAATAAAAATGTAAGAAACCATATAGAAAAGTAAAAAGTGTTTAAAGTTTTCTATAACTTAGTGGCTCCCAGTCTTTCCAGACTACTGGACCCCTTTCAGGAGTCTGATTTGTCTTGCGTACTCCCAAGTTTGACCTCACTTAAAAATTATTTGCTTACAAAATCAGACATAAAAATACAAATAGTGTCACAGCACACCATTACTGAAAAATTGCTTACTGTCTTGTTTTCACCATATAATTATAAAATTAATCAATTGGAATATAAATATTGTACTTACGTTTCAGTGTATAGTATATTGAGCAGTATAAACAAGTAATTGTATGAAATTTTAGTTTGTACTGACTTCGCTAGTGCTTTTTATGTAGCCTGTTATAAAAGTAGGCAAATATCTAGATGAGTTGATGTACCTGTTGGAAGACCCCTGCGTGCCCCAGGAGTACGTATACCCCTGGTTGAGAACCACTGCTTTAACTGATCAGTCCCGTTTCTTGCTAAGGCAACATGAGCACACAGAGTATGACATAGTCCAGCCCACGCTGTCTATTTTAAATTGAGATGTGATCAATAAGAATACATATCTACCATATGTCTACCAATCTAGATAAATATCAAACTAATAGTTAAAGTTGCAACAAGGCATCTGTTTTACACTGAAGAAGATGATGCATTCTATTGGTGTGCTGAGAAGTCAATATGTAGTGCAAATCTTTAAAGTGAACTGAGTGAAATGTAATATCACGCAAATGACCATAGGTTTTGACTGCATGATTGGCAGTTGCACAGAAACACAACATATGAAGTGATCCTGTTGTCTTGCAACTAAACAGAAGGTAAGAACCAAGAACTGGAACAGAGGAGTAAAAAGCTAATTGGATCTTATTATCAGCATTATTGGTGTAGAATAAAACTATTGTCTGAAATGATTTTACATTGTTGTATGACAAACTACTAAACAAGTACAGCAAGTTAAAAAAGTATGGATTGGATGAATGGACTATAAGGTGGATAGAAAACTGGCTACATCATCGGGCTCAATGCGGAGTGATGAACGACTTGATGTCTAGTTGGTAGCCGGTATCAAACGGAGCACCCCAGGGGTCGGTCCTGAGGCCGGTTTTGTTCAACATCTTCATTAATGATCTGGATGATGGGATGGATTGCACCCTCAGCAAGTTCACAGATGACGCTAAACTGAGGGGAGAGGATGATACGCTGGAGGGTAGGGATAGGGTCCAGAGTGACCTAGACAAATTGGAGGATTGGGCCAAAAGAAATCTGATGAGGTTCAACAAGGACAAGTCAGAACCCTAGTACAGATAACTGGTTCATTAAAACTGCTTGAATAACAGCCATTTTGTAACCTGTTTTTCTCACACTGATCTCCAGATGTAATGACACACAATGCAAAGTAGTAACATTTTTGAGACACATCATCATTAGAACAAATGGATGCTCTTAATTCTGATAACTGGTGACCAGAATCAGATCTGAATTTCTAGCTGTGGGTGCAATCTGAGAGAGGGTATCTTGTTCATAAGAGAGCAAACCCTGATCACTTATTGAACCATTAGTTTAAGGACATCATTTAATGTGCCTTAAAAATCTGCATGTCTCCTTGTACCATCAGTTAGGGTGAGAATCTGCTAATTCATATCCAATCTATCTAGTATGTTAAGCTTAGTTTGCGTTTTTGTTTATTTGCTAGGTAATCTGCTTTGAACTGTTTACTATCCCTTATAATCGTTTAAAACCTAATAAAATAATAAGCTAATAAACTTGTTTTATGTTTTAATCTAAACCCAATGTGCCTTTCAGTGAAGTGTCTGGGGAAAAATCTCAGCTTGGCTTAACACAGGCGTGTTGCATTTCCTCTCCACATTGAGGGAGAGGCAAATCTATGATTTTAGGCTGTACAGTTCCCCGTGCAGCTCAAGCTGGTATCATTTTGGGTTTATACTCCAGCAGGGGGAAGGGAAGTGCCTGGGAAGCTGGGGGTTATCTTGGCTGTAGCCTCTCTGTTGCCTGTGTGAATGCTGGTAGAGGTGTAGGACCAGGAGTGGGTCTACAGCTTGTCACAGCAGCACAGTATGAGAGTATTTCTTATTTACTTTCTCCACACCAGTCATGAGTTTATACACCTCAATCATATCCCCCCTTAGCCGTCACTTTTCCAAGCTGAAAAGTCCCAGTCTTATTACTCTCTCCTCATACGGAAGCCTTCTATACTCCTAATAATTGTTGTTGCCATTTTCTGAACCTTTTCCAATTCCAATATATCTTTTTTTTGAGATGGGGCAACCACATCTGCACACTGTATTCAAGATGTGGGCGTACCATGGATTTATGTAGCGGCAATATGATATTTCCTCACTTATTATCTATCCCTTTCCAACATATAGACTTTGGAATGTAAATTACAGTATTAAGGTCCAAATTTACAGAAATGGACACATTTTTAGTCCCTGTTTTGGGACCCCACCTTGAAACACCTTCAATCAAATTTTCAGTGGTGCTTTGCACCCACAACTCCAGTCAACTTCTTTTGGAGTTACTGTTGCTCAGCATTTTCTGAAATTATCTAAAACTGACAACCCAAAACCGAAGAACCCAAATCCATCGCCATTCCTTAAACTTTGGGCTTTGGGCTGTGCCAGAAGGATCAGAACAGTCTCAGCGTTGAGGGTTTTAGGAGGCAGTCTGTTACAACACCAAAAAGACATTTCTCCTCTGGCTTTCTTAGTAGATAGTTTAAATGCAAACCAGGGAGGAGGCACTCAGTGGACCCTAAAGCTGGGGACAAAGATGGTTTAAATCCACAACAGATATTGGAAATTCAGCCAGTCTCAGCCCAGGGCTACACTAGGGAAGGGGGGTCGATCTACGATACGCAGATTCAGCTACGTGAATAACGTAGCTGAAGTCGGCGTATCGTAATCGGCTTACCTGACCATGAAGATGGCGGCGCGTCGATCGCTGCCGCTCCCCCGTCGACTCCGCTTGCGCCGCTCGATGACGTGGTTTTCCGGAGCCGACGGGGAGCGCGATCGGGGATCGATTAAGCGCGTCTTAATGAGACGCGAAAAATCGATCCCCGATAGATCGATTGCTACCCGCCGATCCGGCGGGTAGTGAAGACAAGCCCTCAGAGCCAGGGAAAAATGCATTTCCATTCCAAAAGGCATTTCCTCCTAATAGTCCTCAATAACCACTGAAGTGGTCTGAGATGTATGGATAGAAGACATTATGAAAATTCAAAAATTTACCATAATCAAAATCTAATTAACCTTTCATGTAAACAGAGTTAAAGTGCTATAAGACAAAATGAGATGTACTCACTTATTGCTTAGCAGACTAAAGTATTTCCACTCCATGTCACAGCTTACACAATACAGGAGACATTGCCATACTAGGACTTACCTGGAAGTAGCACTGTGTCAGACTAATTAGCCTGATTTACGGAGCAATGTTAGTACCCTCAACACCCCAACCAGAGAAAGGTGGCACTACAAAAAAAGATAGAATGAGACCAGAGAGGCACTCAATACTTCCACAGGCATCACTTCACAGGAAAAGGATGGTGCACAGTGTCCGATCCACTAGAGTGAAAATTTGTCTTTTTTGTTTTAAACTGGCCATCAGGGCCAAATTCATCCCTTGTGTAGCTTCGTTAAAGCTAATGGGAGTTGAACCAGGGATGAATTAGGTCCTATGTGAACAAAAAATGTTAATTAAAATGGTAAAATCAACACTGGATTAAGAGACAGTCAGGGGATGCAAACTAGCACACTTTCTGCACACTTTCTACACTCCTTTCCCAGGAGACATAGGCAGACTCCTTTAGACAGACCAGATCTGTGTTGAGAGAAAAAGCGCATTTGCTCACACTCTATTCCAAGTTCATAGTTTTTGCTGATTGTACAATGTTGCTCCTTTCTAGGTGTCCTGAGTTCACGGTGCTCTAGTTTCTGAATGCCTAGCTGCCTCAGTTAGGCTTTGTCTACATTACGCAAGTTTTAGCGACAAGGCCATGTTGACCCAGCCATGACGCTAAAAGTTCGTCAGTGTAGCCACTGTTTGTTGGCTCTTTTGCCAACAAAATACTTCCGTCCCCAACGAGTGGCATTTGCGTTGTCGGTAGGAGACTGTGGGTTTTTCTTTGCAATGCACACAGCCAGGTACTTCCATTCTCATGTAGCCTCAGAATTAGACCCCGAACCTCCTCTTTAGCCCCCTCCAGCATTTAATTATCTTAATGTTGCTTTTGAATGCCACCTTCCCCAGATTTGGCATGCAGAGGAAGGATGGTCTTATGTAATGTTTAAGTCACTGGGCTGTAAGTGATTGGGCAAGTCACTGAAACTCTGGGCCTCAGTTTCCCCATGTGTAACATGGGGAGAATAATCCTCCCTTGTCTGTTCAGACTGTGAGCTCTTTGGGGCAAAACAAGGCCCTGATCTCAGCTGAGCCCTCTAGGCACTGCTTTAATACTATTAATAACAACACCGAACCCCACATCTCAGACATGTCTGGCTTGTATTCGCTCAAGATATTGTTACCCTCCTCTCACCTTCTCTGACCTATGGACAAGAGGGCCTGAGCCACTGAAGTCAACGGGCAGTTTATCATCAGCTTCTCTAGGAGGAGTTCCAGAGACACCAGTCCCCACTGTTGAATTCAGCCTACTTCCTGCCAAGATGGCCCCTGGTCCCTGTCTTACCAATTTCCTCCTGTTCTTTCCCTGACATCCATTGGGAGGGTTCTGTTAATTCATTTCCTCACACTGATCTCATTTCCAGTGTTGAACGTTCCCATCTCTGGTGAATCTTGCTTATCTTCGAGTTGTTTTGCAAGGAGCAATGACTGCCTGGGAGAAGTGAAAAGTGAAACTGTTTCAACTGCTGTGCTTATCACCTGCTGCTTAATTGCCAGCCTTGTCTCGAGGAATTTTGTCTCCGCATTTCGTCCTGAGGTGACATGTTCCCAGTCAATATGGGGATAATTGAAATCCCCCACTATTATTGAGTTCTTTATTTTGATAGCCTCTCTAATCTCCCTTAGCATTTCATCATCACTATCACTGTCCTGGTCAGGTGGTCTACAATAGATCCCTACTGTTATATTCTTATTAGAGCATGGAATTACTATCCATAGAGATTCTGTGGAACATGTGGATTCATTTAAGATTTTTGCTTCATTTGATTCTACATTTTCTTTCACATATAGTGCCACTCCGCCCCCACCCCCCCACGACCTGTTCTGTCCTTCTGATATATTTTGTACTCCAGAATGATTGTGTCCCATTGATTGTCCTCACTCCACCAGGTTTCTGTGATGCCTATTCTGTCAATATCCTCCTTTAACACGAGGCACTCTAGTTCACCCATCTTATTATTTAGACTTCTGGCATTTGTGAACAAGCATTTTAAAAACTTGTCACTGTTTATTTGTCAGCCCTTTTCAGATGTGACAGATTCTTTTTTATGTGAATTTTTCTCTTCTGAACTGGCTCCTACTTTTATTCTCTTCCATCCTCTCCTCCTGACTAAAACCTAGAGAATCTCTATCAGTAGACCCTCCTGTAAGAGAAGGCTCTGTCCGATCCACGTGCTCCTCTGCAGCAATCGGCTTTCCCCATCTCTTAGTTTAAAAACTGCTCTGCAACCTTTTTAATGTTGTTTCTTTCTTTAATAAAAATATTAATATTCATAATTCATAATAAATGACTATTCATCAAAAGAGAGAGAAAGAAATTCCTAGTCCGTACACATCCTGTTTTCTTTGTATGTGTCCGTCTTCCTTTGCTCATAAGGTCTTTGGATTAGGGAGTGTCTTTACTTTTTCTGTCTCATAAAGCACACACTATTGACACTAAACAGACAAATAATAGGTCTGTCACAAACAAAAAAAACCTGTTTGTCATAAAGGTTGGTCTCGTCAGTAAAGTAAGCCATACAAATTAGCAAATACACAAAGGATGAAAAGGTTTCAAAGTGAAGCACTCTCAAGTTAGGAAATACCAGAATGAGCATTGCCCATGCAAGATTAACTCTGCAATAAATGAGGCAGGGATCCTACAGACAACAGACTCCTTCAATACACAGCCCGAGAGCAGAAAATCCTGTGCACTGAATAAGGCAGGAGTCCTGTGAGGAAAAAAACAACACATGGGATCATGTAATTAAAGTCTGTATCATCATGCAAATGCACAAGAGGTCTGAATTAAGGGTGCCAGGGCAACACTTATTTGGACATTTGCTAACCTGAGAATGTGAAACTTTGTAACCTTTTAATCCTTTTTAAAACCTTGACTTTGTATTTACTAATTATTTGATGATTTAGTTTATTGATGAAAGCAAACTTAAGTAATGTTAAATGAAGGGTTTTTTGTTTGTTAATTTCCTTAGTTTTTTTAATACAAAGAAAATCTATTTGATATGTGCTGTTTAAACAATGAATCTCTTACTCATCTGTTATTTTCAGTATATATTTTATTGTGTTGTTATATTTGTGAAGGTCCCATTTCACCACTCAATGCTGTGTTGATCAGACTATTGAAAGTTATGAAATTAAACTGTATTAAAACAAAACTCATTTTATGAAACTTCAGTTTCAGTGAATGGTCTAAGCTGTAATCCTCAATTTGTAACAAGCAGATAAACAATATCCAAGAAAAAGAGCTGGAATTTTGCATCTTATTTTCACCTAGCCCTTACTAAGGAAAGTAGCAAACAATTGCCCTTTGAAAGTAAACACTGTACTGTATCACAGTACAAACCCAAATGAGCACAGTAGGAGGCTATCCTCCTTATTCAATTCTGGCCTGTTTCATTACAAACTTCCTTTCTGTGACGATGTTCTGGTAATAAGGGGCCAATCAGTTGTCAAAGGTAGCTGTTGCCATGGCAGCCAGGGAGCTAGTCATTCTCCCCAAGTATGAAAATGAACTGGAGGGAGGAAGTGCTGAATGGTGGATTATCTCCGATGTCACAATGCTACTGCCCAGGCAGCACCAGTGGGCAGCAAAAGTGCACTGGATGGGGGCGGGAGGGAGGAGAAATAGGTTTTCCCTGTGCTCCTGTTTCCCCAAATTTCCTAAAGAAACCAACAACATAACACGGAATACACATTAGTGATTTTTATACATAGATGATAATTAGTACCTGTAATTTGATTCAAATTCCCCATGGCATGTTTAGAAACCAGTGTTACAAAACAATGAGAGACCTTGTAAAACAGAAAAATTTGGTGCTCTGGTGTATTTGTGGTTGTGTTAATATTGAATACTGTGACTTTAAATTTTGGGCATGGTTCCTGGACCTGCTTGAATGTTATGTAGCTCAGTAGGGGTTTAGCAGCAGTCAGTCAGCAGGTAGCCAGTGAATTGTGCCTCTCTGTTATAGGAAGTCGCTTACATTCTCTCCCTCTGATTTTGGGGTTCTTATGTATTATTGTTCTGGTCTTAAGAAACAAATTAGCAAGACATTGTAAATTTCCAGCAAGAATATTTTTTGTTTTCTCTAACTTCTCTGCTTGTGTGCCACAAAACAGAAAAGACACAATCTCATAAAAAAATGAAATAAAATTCTGTAGCCGAAAGTCCTAATTTCCCCCATACTAATTCCCCCCCCCCCCCGACTGTTACTCACACCTTCTAGTCAACTGTTTAAAATGGGCCACTCTCATTACCACTGGTTGTCTGGTGCCTTTTAGTGAATTACAAACTATTGGGCTTAATATGGTGCAAAGTGTGTGAAATTTCATAGCCTATGAAGTCGAGGCCAGATTAGGAGATCGAATTGTTTAACAATCTATGCCTCTATGAACAGACTCGGCTGTTTTGCTGGGTGGCCTGCTTGCTCCCCAGAATCAATTATGAGCAAGTGGGGAGATCCGGGGTGCAGCTCAAACATCCCGCTGGGCAGGGGCAGACATCAGGCCTGCAGGGGAAAGGGGAGAGTGGCAGTGACTTCACAAAGGCCTTTGGCCGGAATTTGTCCAATTGGGCAAAGGTGATGAGGCGGCTGTGACCTCACAGAGCTCCCTTGACAACAGCCAGGCACGACAGGGATGCGGGGCAGGGGGAACCTCAGAGACCCCTGTAGCCTTGCTGCAGCAAGTCTCTATCTCGCGGTCTCTCTGTGAGAACCAAGAGAGGATCGGTGTGGAGGAGATTGTGTGGGAGTTTTTTCATTTTTGTGTGGATTTTGTAGAAAGAAATTGTCATCTGTGTAGAAGGTAAGAAAGAAATATCGGCTCTATGTACGAGCTGGGGGACTCTATCCCAGCAGATTGTCAGGGAGCGGTAGAGAGGTTCGATATCTCTGTACTGGGCACTGGTACAACCACTCCTGGAATATTGTGTCCATTTCCGGTGTCCACAATTTGAGAGAGATGCTGATGAATTGGAGAGGGGTTCACAGAAGAGCCACAGGAATGAGGACAGGATTAGAAAACATGCCTTGTGCTGACAGACTATAGGAGCTCAGTCAAAGAGAAGGTTAAGCAGTGAGCCTATGGGAAGAAATATTTACTAATGGGCTCTTCACTTTAGCAGCTAAAGGTTATGAGCCGACAGTGGCTGCAAGCTGAAGCTAGACTAATTCACCCTGGAAATAAGGGGAGCATTTTTAACCTCAGGGTTTGGAACAATTTACCGAGGGTTGTGCTGGATCCTCCACAACTGGCTTTTTTAAAATCAAGATTGGGTGTTTTACTAACAAATCTGCTCTAATTCCTATGGCAATTATTTTGAGGGACGTCCTATGGCCGATGTGAAAGAGAAAGTCCGACCAGAGTGGTTCCTTCTGGGCTTGGAATTTAGGAATCTGAGACTTGCTGGGGGCATTTGGAATTTGTCCCTTCTTGCTTCCCTCTTCCTCCTTCCCTCTTGACTCTTCTTCTCTTTTCTCTTCTTCCATTTCTTTCTGCTGCTCTTCTTCCTGGGGAAGGTGGGGCCGTGCTCCAGCTGGCATTGTAGGAGGCCCTCACAAAGAGGTGGGGCCTGGAATTGTGCACTGATGGTGATCTCCACCCTAGTGCTCTCCTGTGGTGAATAGTGCTGTCTTTTGCCCGTCTGTGGAGAACGCTCGGCCTCCAGGGCCGAGAGTCTCCCAACTGATCGGGCACGTGCGGGGCTATTGCTGAGTTAATAGAGAGGAGACTCAGACTGTTGTGTATTTGGTTGTCATGGGTTAGGGTTATTTGGTTGTCATGGTAATAGCACCTTGTTGTTGCTATGGCAACTGAGTTGGATTATATGGGGCTAGTCCAGCCAGTTTGGGCTGGTTTGGTCAGTTCAGTGTGTGAAAATAAAGCACTGCTTCCATCGATCTCAGCTCTCTGTGTCTCAAATGATTTCTTCCCAAACCTGCTGCCCCAAGGATACAACACAGACACTCTTGGCTGAGTGCAGTGAGGCCTACGGCTCAATTCAAGGGCATTTCTTTGTCTGTCTGTAAGGCGATACTTTTTGAAGGCTACATCCAATTGATTCCAAAATGTCAGGGAATTTCGAGGCATCAGGGGGAAGAAGCTCGTTGATTTTGGTGACAATTGGAAAATAACACCACCAGAAAAGCCTGATTTCCACACTGGACCCCTTCCATTGGTGCTGTGACTGAAGAGCAATGTGACTTTAGCGTGAATTCAGCCAGTCAGTGCTAACTCTCCGCTGGGGATTTGCATAAGTCAGCCAAGGAGCCTGCAGGTTTCAGTGGGAGCGATGCCCAAAGCAGGCCACAGGCTTAGGGTTTATGCTCAGGATTAGTGGAGTCAGTGAGCGACAGGGGGCGGAGTTACCTCTGATGTCACCGTGTTACTGCTCCGGTTCCTCTACCTGCAGCACCACCAGGGCAGGGACTGTCAAGGGGAAGGTTTTGTAGATTTGAAAGGTATAAAACAGGAAGCGCAGAAGAGGAATGGCTTAGACAGTTTGACGATCACATGTAGGTTTTGTGGCAATATCCTGTGCAATTGCTACTGGTTGAAGGATGGAGACAACATTCCTGCCCCTCTTACCACTTCTGAGCAGGGGGTTGGACTAGATACCTCCTGAGGTCCCTTCCGACCCTGATATTCTCAGATTCTCTAATTCTTAGCTAGACCTCTGCTTCATTCAGTGGGGCTGGGGACACTCCCCTACAGACCTTGGGTCATCACGCATCAGGAATGTGCGTGAGGTACTAGGAGACCTTGAGACGGGAAGTGTCCTGCTGGATGTAGGTCAGTGGTGTGAACACCCGGTTGCTAGGCTAAGCTTATTCATCCCCTGGCAATAAAACATCATCTTGTTTTCACAGCCCCTTTCGATCTCCTGACTTCTACCCCCTACCCTGCTGGCAGGGCATTGGGCAGCACCCTTTACAGCCCACCTGGGTGCGGGAGATCGAGGAGGAGCGCATCTGCCATCCAGCTCCATCCCATCTAGAGCAAGTGAGTGGAGATCTCCAGAGCCATCCCCAGTGTGGTGGGAAAGGCCCAGCAACAGGGCTCCCAGCCCTTCCCTTGTAGGAGATTGTTCCCCAGCTCGAGAGTCTTTGGGGAGGGCAGAACGCGCCGGGTGTTGAACACCCACACCCGCAATCAGTGAGATCAGTGGGAACTGAGGGCGACTCCTCGCTCCTAGGATTGGCACCTTGTGAACTTTCGCTGGGGACTATCCGGGTTCTGCTCTTTCTCTGGCCTGGGAGGGAGCAGGACCTACTGGGGTGGAGGGAGCTTCTTAGCCAAACTAAAGGAGATCCTATCCTCCCTGCTCTGAAAGGACGAGACTCCCCCGGTGCCACAGGGCCCCATTGGTGAGGGGGAATTTTGGGAGCAGCCTGTGCTGTGAGCTGCTGCCAGTGTGTGCGGATGGCAGCCCCCGTGCCCTGGGGTGGGGTGTGTGGGGAGGAGGAATTGCCTCAGCGGAGGGGAGGTGGGCAGGGGACCAGGCAGGCCCGTTAATGAGAGGCTGCCTTGAGCCCAGACTCATGGCTGCTCCCCACCCTGTTCCAGGATGCAGCGGCTGAGGCGGATGCTGGGGAGGAAGTCTGGGCAGGTGGCTCCGGAGGGACTAGGGAGCAGCGGCCGGCTTGCCCAGCAGGGGAGCGGCCCCTCTGTCCCCGCGGGCGGGGAAGAGGCCAGAGGACAGGAGAGGAGGAGGAGCTTCCTGTCGCTCTGCAGGAGGGAGCCAGGAGAGGGCGGGAGCCGGGCCAGCTGGCTCTGCGGCTTCCTTTGCAGGAAGCAGAGGAGCCAGGAGCCGCGCCCCGGGGCCCAGCAGCAGCCATCCACCATCCTGGCCACTGCGGAGCCCCCGGCTGGCCCAGAGCAGGAGCTGGGCGACTCTGGCTCGGGGACCAGCAGCTCCGCCTACTCCCGAGGGGCCAGCAGCCCCTACCTGGGGTCTGACAGCCCCGAGGCTGGAGGCTCCCTCTTTGCAGGTGAGGGGAGACCCAGAGGACGGGGGGAAGAAGGGGGAGGTGGGGGACTAGTCACAGCCATGCCCTGCGGCAGGGGATGCTGGGGAGAGTCGGGGGAGCTCCCGCCTATTCTGAACATTTGGGGGTGGGGAGGGGGCTGACGGCCAGGGGGCCCGAGGCTGATGGGGCTGAGGGCGTCTCTGAGAGGGGCAGGGTGGGGCCCTCTCTGCCATGGGGCTCCTTGCAGGGGAGGGGGGAACATTGAGCCATTTCTCTCCACTGGATCCCCACAGCAGCAGCATAAATGACCCTTTCTCCTTCCCTGCCTGGTGCAGAGACCCCTAGTGCCCAGCTGGAGGACGAGGAGGATGAGGAGGAGTCCCCTGAACTACAGGCGGTATGGCCCATCCAGCAGCACCTCCATGGCAGAGCTCAGGTAAAAAAATCCCCCACCTGCCCTGCCCCCGAGTCTGTCCTGCCCCTTGTTCCATCCCCACTCACGCAGGGGGGTCTTGTCCCAGAGACTCCATCACCCCCACTGGGGGGCACTTCTCCTCTGTTATCTGGCACCCCAAAGTGGGGGTGTTTGTCTCACGCAGGACAAGGTGTCTGCTCCCTGCCGACAATGTCCCAGTTACAACCCCAGTCTGTGCAGGGCGACCTTGGTTTTGGGAAGCGGGGCGGCTTTCCCTGTCCAACCTCATGGAGGTCATGAGCCCTGGAGCTGGTGTAAGAGGGGTGGGGAGGTCCCTACCTAACCGTCTCTCTCTCTCTCCCCACATCCCACTCCTAGTGGCTGAAGGACACGGCCAAACAGCTCCGCTTCCTCCACGCTGTGCCACGTCTCTGCTTCGTGACACAGAAGCAGGGGCGGGACACTGTGGAGCCCATCTTCACCAAAGCGGCCCTCGTGGAGAGCATTGCGGTGAGTGGGACCCCGTGTCTGGCCCCTGGGGCGAGGGACCCAGATGTGGAAGGACGAGTTAGTGGGGCTGAAGTGGGGAGCAGAGGACAGGGGAGCAGAGGGTTGGGGAGCAGGGAAGGGGGAACTTCTGACACCGAGCGGGAGCTGGCAGTGGGGGAATTGTAAGGCCGGAGGGGAAGGGGAGGGGAGGAGGAATTAGGTGGCAGAGGGGAAAGGAAGGAGTAAGTTTGATGGGTGGGAGGAATGTGGGGCCCATCTGGTTGGGGGTGGGGTCACACTGGCTGTTTCTGCAGAGCACTTTGGCCTCCTCCCTGGGAAGCGCCTGGGGGTCTGCAGGGCCTGAGTCTCACCCGCGGTTTTGTCTCCTTGGGGTCTCTCAGGAGCTGATTGAGATCCTGCCCCTGGAGTCGGAGCCAACCTCCATCATCTCCGGCTCCATGGCCGCAGTTTGCAGCCTCAGGTACCAGAACCCTCCCATCCAGCTGCCCTAACCCTGGTGCTGGTCGGGTCCGGAGCCGGGAGTCCCAGATCCCCTCCTGCCGAGATTACCCCCAGCCGAGGCTGTTCGCATCCCCCAGCAGAGGAGGCAGGAATGTCCCCTCTTTCCTGGCTGGGGGGTGATTTCACTCCCGTAGCCTTAGAGTGGCCGTGGGGAGGGGATCACTGCGGGGGAGGGGGGTCATGTCCATGGCAGTGCCAGCGCCACTCCGGTGCTGCCAAGTGTAACCGGGCTCCTCTCTCCCACCAGCAAACTGCAGCCGCCGCTTGCCCGGGAGGTGGAGTCACGCCTCCTGCGTGCACTACTGTACGCAATTTACACCATGGGCACTGGGCACGACACCTCCCACTTCCAGGTAGGTCATGATCCTACTTCTCTGTCTCAGGAGCAGGAACGGACTCTGGTCCCTGCTCCCTTGGTTTGATGGAGCTTCTGAGAATAGGGGAGGGGTGAGCAGAGCTGGGATCACCCACAGAGGGGATTGACTTACCCCTCTGTGGGTGATCCCAGCCTTCCCTCCTCTCCTCATTCTGTGCTGTGATGCTTGGACTCTCCCGGGGATCCTACCTCCCACCCATCGCAGTTTGGCTGTTCCATACTCTGTTGGGTACCAGGCCCTGCGCAGAGAACTGCTAAGGGCGAGGATTGAAGAGCCAGCAGGCAGCCAGCCATGAACTCTTTCTGAGTGTCCCTGGAGTGATGTGAATGGGAGAGGCCAGGATGTGCCTTTTGGGTCTGGCCAGGGCTCCCGGACAACGCCCCTAATTGTCCCTTGGCTGGTGTAGCCCCAGATCCCATGACTGACAGGTGCTCCCTCTTCTTGCAGGCTCTGCACAAGAGCTACATGGAGAGCCTGGACACCATGCTCGGGGGCCTGCTCGCCGAGACCCCCACCACAGAGAGGCTGCAGCACCTCTTGGACGTGAGCAGAATGGGGGGGTCTGGGGTGGAATTTCCCCTGAACCCCGAGGGAGGGCAGCAAAGGAGAGACTAGAAGAACCATGTTTCCATTGTGGCCTCCCAGCTTGGACCGAAGCGGCAACATTTTCCCAGAGCTGTCCCTGCAGTGCCATGTTGGGACCCTTACGCCTCACGGGGCGGGGCGGGGGATCAGAGGGAAGGAGCTGGGACTGTCGGCCAGAGCTCTGCATGGTTCCATTCAGTACTAACAGTGAGCACCAGGCCTGGCTGGGGACTGAGAGACTAAAACCCCTGTGAGATGCCGGACATGGGCCTCTGAGAAAAGTCACTGGCTCCTTTCTAGCGAGACCCTGAGATACAGGAGGAGCCTCAGGGAATCAGCTCTTCTGTCCTAGGGACACTGCACTTCCCACAGGGATTGTCCTCACGACCGCTCCATCCATCCAACCAAGGTTCTGGAGCTGGGGTCTGGGGGCCCAGGGCATGTGTCTTGATCCTGATGTGCTGTTCATGGATCAGGTGTTCAGAGCAAACAGACCAGCCCCCCAAGACTGAACATTGTCCCAGGCTGGAGAGACAATGGCAGCTTGTGCCCAGCAAGACGTTGGCAGTGTCATGAACCCCCACATGGGGAGTTAGCTATTCCCCACCCACTCCAAGCACAAGGTCTCAGCCCCATGGGGAGGGGGAGGGGTGGAGGCTCATTAGTAGAGCACGTCCGCCTGCCCCCTGACCCTCCCCTGCCTCCTTCTCCCGCAGCACATCCATTTCTGGTTCCATTCTGGAAATGTCCAGGAGAGAGCGAGGGCCACACGGAGCAGCGCTGCCCTGCTCCGATTCGCCGCCTCCCTCCCCGGATTTGCCGTAAGTGACCTTTGACCCCAGCATCCTGCAGAGTCAGGGCTTGAGTCAAATTCCTCATCCCCTGGTTAAGTGGTTCCCCCCTGGCTCCGTGAGGGACTGAGACGTTCCATAGGCCACTGGCTGGCAGGGTCGGGCCTGGCCTCAGGGCCCTGGTTATTGTGGAGCAGCCTGGCAGCGAGTGCTCATAGAGGGCCCATGCCCTGGCCCCTTTGCTCCAAGCTCCCTTGGGGGCAGAGAGAAAGAGGGATCTAGCTCCTCTCCCCCAGTGCCTCCTACAGGTGGGTGGGAGCAGAGCTCTGTCCCAGGGGAGCGGGAGAGCTGAAGGCCCAAGGCCGGCAACTTCGTGCTGCAGCTGGGTCTCTACATCTCAGACCCAGCCAGCGACATCAGCCGGCAAGCCAGGAGCGGGATATATTGGCTGCAGAGGCTCCTGCTGCGGAGGAGGGGTAAGAAACCCAGCTGGGCTATGGGACCCCATAGAAGTGAGTCCCTTAGAGACTAGCTCCAGCTGGCCAACAGAACTAAGGCCTCTTCTGTTAGACCAACTGCAGCAGGGCAGAGGGACCCCAATGGAAACAAGGCCCCTGTTTTGGGCCCCACACTTGCTGGCCAAGGGACCCTAGAGAAAGAAGCCCCCTCCTCTGAGACCAACCCCAGCATAGATGATGACTCCCCCTTCCCATGACCAGAAGCTCTCACTCCCTGCCGCAGGTACTGCTTTATCTCAATGGGCCTGGGGGAGAAGGGCTGCGGGGAGTGGCCATAGAGCACACAGCACTGAGCGAAACCCAGGCCGAGACATCTGTCATGTCGCTCTCCTTCTTTTATTCCTAGGAAGGGAGTCCCCCGATGAGGGGTCTCTAGAGCTCCATCTGGGCAGTGCCTAGGAGAACCTGTTAATCATCCTGGTTCCCACCGGCATGCACCACCCTGCCCTGCCCTGCCCTCTGATTCCTCGATATCGACTCTGGCTTGACCCTTGGCTCCGGACTATGGTTATGACTTCGGCATGACCCTTCTTGGCTCCTGATGTTGGCTTCCCACCCTGGTTCCGTATTCTCCTTGCCTTTCTCTAGCCCTTCTCCAGGCCCTCCACTGACCCACTCCAGCATTGCCTCCTCCTCCTGAACTTACCCAAGCCCTCGGACTTTGACTACCCGGATTTGACCCTTGGCCTGTATCTCGACTCTGGCTTGACACTGACTTGGCTGATCTTTGCTCTCTGACTACCCGGCTACGACCTCTGGCATGGACTTGGACTCTGGCTCTGGTGACAGGTGACAGACTTCTCTTTTGGAGAACCGAGAGAAGCATGCGCACCACACCCAACCCTGGAGAGGTTTCGGCAGCATGGTCTCAACGCAGAATTGGAAAAGCGTACCTCCAGCCAACTCTCCACAGACCTTTTGGGATACATCCTGTCCCCGGAAGATATGACACTTGATCCAAATAAAGTGGAAGCCATTCATAGATGGGACGAAGTTTGAAGTCCTCAAGAAGACAGTACTTCATAGTCTTCACCCGCTTCACTTCTACATTGTCCCAGGGTTCTCAGGGCATGTAACCCCCACGAGAGCTCTCCTCCACATGACGGCCACATTCCTTTGGTCGCCCAAGTTCCAACAAGCCTGCAAACAGCTCAGAATTGCCTTCATCACTGCACCTATTCGGAGGCTCATCATTCATCCTGGAAGTAGACAAATCTCCTATGATCACCTGGGCCTGCTTTATTTGGTGGTGCCAGATGTGGGCTGAAATTCAGATGTAGCTTGACTGACGTGACTTCTGCGCTTTCACCCAGGCACCACGCACCAAACATCTTGGCATCTCAGGCCTCTGAAGATCCTGCCCTGGCCAAGGCCAGCCATCACCAGGAATTTTACCAAATCAAATGGCCACATGATGGAACTGACCATCATAGATCTCCTGACCACGATGGCGCGCTTCATCCCCTTGTGAACATGTATCGTCGATTGACAGGACGGATCAGTTCTGAATTTGCAAAGGCCAATGAAACCTTTATTTTGCTAAATGTAGATTTCCTACTGATTTCATGCAACGCTACGAACGGCCTCCCTGAACTTCCCAGCTATCGACCTGGGTCAACGAATCCATCACATTCGAGAAGAATGAAGGGAGGCCCTTCAGGACACTAGGAAGGAGTTCAGATAGTGTACGCACTGCTGATGACAAGAGGGAAGCCATTTGCTGAAGGGAGGTACAAAGCTCCCGGCACTGACCGAATCCCTGCACCCTGTCCGTGGCAGTTCCTGACCCATCCCCCTTTGCTGACCTTCCGATAACATCTTCCTCCCCTGGGTGTAGGGAGCAAACTCTGGGTCCCTTCCCTCACTCTGGACCAATCCGTGCCCAGAGTGTCCGAGCCCCTCGCCGACAATGGGACTCTCCTCCCTTGTCCTCCTTGTGGGCGGGACTAGTACCCCCATTTTACAGACAGGGAATGAAGGTGATGAAGTGACCTCTCCAAGGTCACACCCAGCAATGTGGGGGAGAGCTGGGAACTGGACTGGGTTCTACAGGAGTGCCCCTCCCCACAGAGGCAGCTTCCCTTTCTGCCCTTCATCCTCTCCTCCCTCTTGGCCCGTCTTGGAAGGGGGCTCTGATTGGGAAATGAGCAGGGGTTTCCTCCCCCCTCTGTCTTCCAGGCTCTGGGATCTGTCCATGTTGCCTACAGCGAAGCAGCCTGCAGCTGGCCCAGTTTGGGGAGCCACGATCACATCCTGTGCAATCGAGACGTGCTGGCTCTCAGGGATACTGAGACGAAAACCAGGCACCCCACACGGAGGTAGGAGCCACCCATTCCCAGGTTGTCCTGAGGAGCCACGATTCCTCCAGGAGCTGGGGAAGGGCGCAGTGATCAGTTTGTGAAAGGTAGGGGAGGATCGTGTAGGGAGAAGGTCTAAGAGAGGAGGAGCATGAGCCAGGCTCTGTATTTGGGCTTGGCAGGGATCAAGAGAAGGGACAGGGGTTGTTAGAGGGCAGTGGTGAGCTACAAGGGCAGTCGGAGGTGGGGGCAAGGCCAGAAAAGTTTATCTACTGTAGATCAGTTGTGGCAGAGAATCACCAGTTGAGGTGACTGAAAGCTGTGAACTGGGGCTGGCCAAAATCATCCTCCTCAGATGGGAACATCCCAAAAGGGATGCTCAGCCTCGGAGGTGACCGTTGTGGCCCAAACCTCTCTCTGCTCTGTACCTCACAGGATTCCCGCTGGCTGTGCCGATCCAGGGGGAAAACTCTGCCACCCAAGTCTCACAGCACCTGTGCACTGAAGTGCCACTTAAACCCGCTGTGATGCACAGATCTTGCCCTGGCTGCCGGCACAGGGCTGAATTTCACCCATTCAGAGTGTAAGGAAATAATTGGCTGGAGGCCTTTTCCTGTTCGGATCTGGTTCTAGTGGGCAAGAACCGTGGGGATTTTTCACCTGTATTGCTCCCGGGACTGGTGCTTTCATGAGGCAGAGAAGTACTGATGCTTTGGATTTTCTTTTTTTTCCCCGCTCTTAATCTACTCTCTTCCTCTCTTTTAACAGGTATTCTAAGGGCTCCCCGTGGTTCGTGTGGGCATTCCTGGGTGGGCAGATTGCGTCAGACCTGCACCGGAATAAATAATAGTGAATGAAATATGCAGACACTAAAGTTCTGCAGCCAAATTCTCAGAAAGTTTCCCCTTGAATGTAGAATCAAGATTTGTTTTTAATTTATTTTGTTTAAGGTGCTAAGCAGATGCTACCCTGTAATAAGAGGAAACAGAAGCAAAAACTGAAAGAATGTTACTTAAATCAGTGAACAGATGCAGAGAGTGGAAACACGGCAAAGCAAACAAATGAATACTGTGAGTAAACAACCTGACGGAAAATGGGGAAGAAAACCTCATCTGGATAATTGTGGTTCTTGGGAGAAAACCAGGTTCGTGGTACGTAGCCTGGCTGAGATCATCCCTTTTCCCTGGATCCCAGACCTGGGATTCAGATGTCATTCTCTGTGTGGGATCCTTCTTTTATTCCTAGGAAAAGGATCCCCAAAGGAGGTGTGAGGATCTTCGACTCTAATGTCTGCCGGAAGCTTCAGCCACCTTCACAGGTCGAAGTCACTTTCTTTCCTACAACGCCACTAGTGTCCTTTCCGCTCTCCAGGTCTACTCCCTGCAACAGGACAGAGACACCCCTTAACTCCCCGAGTCCTGATTTCCTGCCATTCAAGGGGCTGGGGGCTTGCATTGCCCCCACCCCGCCGTCAGATAGTTTTCCTAGGGGAATCTCTCTAGTTCAGGAGAGAAATCTGTTCTTCCCTTAGATCCACTCTGCTCATCTTGGTTGCTTTGTTTTTCCGAGATTAGAGGTATCTTCGGAAAACCCTTAGCGTGCGGGGGAGTGAGGTGGAGCGAGGGATACGGGAGCTCCAGGGGATTCCCCTGAAGACCACCCTGTTTTCTCTGGTCAGGCTCGGGCTAACCATGAAGGTGAAGACCAGATGGGAGCTGCTGGATTGACCTTGATATGCCACGCCCTTGTTTGGATGAAGGACCTACATCTCAGGGATGGCCAGCAGCAGATGTAAGACATGTGTCCAGGAATAGTGTAAACAACCTACACTGATAGGTAAGTAAAATCATGGCCACATGTAGACACCACAGGAATTGGGGGGGATTGAACCAGGGTCCTTCAGCACAAGCTCGACTCACTCATTGTCAACCCAGCCAGCTCCATCCACTAGACCACGCCCCCTTCCAGAGTCACATAACCCAGGAGCCCTGATTCTCAGACCAGAGCCTCACATCACCAGGCCAAACCTCCTCCCGTTATGGGCGCTGTAGAAGGGACCATCTGCCGAGACCCCCCTATATGCCCACCGTCAGAGACTGCAGCCACGGGTGACCAGTGATTGAGCAGAGATCTCCCCCATGGGAACCCGAGGGGCTGTGCATTTGGGGTATCACAGGGAAGGCATCTGGCAGCCATTGACAGAGAGATCCTGTGAGGAGATTTTCCGTCTCTAACAAAGGGTTTCTGTCCCCCCAGATCTCAGCCGCTCAGCGGGATGCGGGAGAGCCGAATGCTGATGGGCTGGAGGGGTCACGGGAGTCACCGTGTGGCCGTGCAGCAGGGGCAGTGTCTGCAGTCACCACGGGCCAAACCCTGCGCTCCAGACAGCCCAGGCTAAGGCTCCCGGGATTGGGAAGGGGACTTTGGCTTGTGGTATCGGTTGCTAGTGCCTGTGTCCACAACTGGGATGTTTTCACGAGGCTACTCAATGGTCCATGAAGCGCCATCCAAGCAAGGGGAGAATGGAGATTAAAGAGCCAGGCTGGGACCTCCGCGGAGCTGCTGCAGTCGAGCATCCACAGCCAGAAGAGAGACGATGGGAAACGCGCTTAGATGGCCGGCCACAGCCGCAGCAGCCGTCTCATAAAGCTCTGCTCATGCTCTAGCCAACAGAGGCAGGACGAAGAGCCACACAGTGAGAGCCTGGGTCAAGGTGCAGAGAATCCTCCAGCAAGTGAGCCGTGCCCTACGCTGCAGAGGAAGGCGAAAAAACCCCAGGGCCTCTGCCAATCTGCCCTGGGGGAAATTCCTTCCCAACTCCAAATATGGTGATCAGCTGAACCCTGAGCATGTGGGCAAGACTCACCAGCCAGATATATTCTTCTCTGGGTAACTCACATCCCATCCAACATCCCATCACAGGCCACTGGGCCCCATCTACCAGAAATAGTCAAAGATCCATTCATTGCCATAATCATGTTATCCCATCGTACCATCTCCTCCATAAACTTATCGAGCTTAATCTTGAAGCCAGATAGGTCTTTTCCCCCACTGCTTCCCTTGGAAGGCTGTTCCAGAACTTCATCCTCTGATGGTTAGACACCTTCGTCTAATTTCAAGTCTCAACTTCCTGTGGAAGTAAGAAAAAGGGATTTAAGTGCAGCCATCTTAGTTCTGTTGAAAAGAAAGCAAAAGTCAGGCTAACTCTTACCCCTAATAATGCAAAACTTATAAAAGCAAGACTGGTGAAAGCGTATAAAAATTGCAAAGCAAAGCTGTTTTTAACCTTGCCTTAAAATAACAATAAAATGTCATTGTTTTTAACATTTTTTGCTACAAATAAAATATAAAAAAGTCTAAACAAAACACAGCTTTATGTAATAAAGAGCTATAAATACTTGCTTTACATTGTTTATACAATACAAATTTGCATAAGGACACTCTGTCCAAACTGCTGTCTTCCGGCTAAGTGAACAAAATACTCCCTTGTGTAATTAACATGACAAATTTTACATGCATAATAATCCATCTAAAGAATTCCCACTAAAAGGTACCTTCAATGTAAATAAAATCATACACCTCAAAAATCTACAATACCTCTATGTCTCAAGTTTAATTTAAAATTTAAAAACTAAATGTAATTCAACCAAATGCCTCCCTACCCAAACTAGATTGTTAACACCTCGGCGCCTTTATATCCCCAATGAGCGCTAGCTAAAAGTGAAAAAAGGGTTAATTTAAAAAGTCAGTTTGACCTAAAAATTAAAAAAAAAGCTGCCCTGCATTCAAAATCAAAAAACACCAGAGCCCATGAAAAGCACAAAAACCTGCTTTCAGCCCCAGATGGCTGTAAAAAATATACAAACAAAAATAAACCAAAAGCAAATAAGTTGCAAAACTAAACTTACATTTGCAAAGTTTGGCTGCCTGGTAAAACTCAACAGCCTGCCTTTGCAACCCTAAAGCCGGTATGGTTTGAAAACGCTAAAAAAGCCACAAACAGCAGCGTCAGCTAAAATACCCCCAGTCGTAGCAAAACTAAGCAATAAAAAAAAATGTTACCCAACAGCTTAAAAAAATAAAGCAACTAAAAGCATGAATCACTAACCAAGCAGCAACTCAAACCTACGCCCAAAACAAGTTGCAAGCCTTAAAACAAAATTTCCAAGTAAAAAAGCGGAAGGGACCCTCCTAAAAGCACTGGCTGAGCAAGTACCGGTCCTTCAGGAACTTGTCAAAATTTCACCATTTGTGCTCAGCATATGCTGCAACAGAAGTGTGTCTGCCATAAAAAAAAATTAAGCAATTAAAACGCCAATTGGCCGTGCGTTCTGCCCAGGTGGCAAGCCTCACAAAAAAAACAACCTCGGGTAGCCCTTGTAAATGTTTTTTAAAAAATAACCAAAAGGGGTGGAGGCTAGTTCAAAAGCCCACCCTCCTTGCTAAAGTGGTAGTAAAACAAGGCTTGTGCCCATAAAAAGGAACGGCTCAGCAAAAAAAGCAAAATCGGGCCCAAGCAAGCA
Organism: Chelydra serpentina; assembly: GCA_037349315.1. NCBI lineage: Eukaryota > Metazoa > Chordata > Testudines > Chelydridae > Chelydra > Chelydra serpentina. Next base: position 321,180 of record JBAIAC010000151.1, read on the forward strand.
AGCAACAAATAAAAAAATTAAAAAACAAGTTAAAAACTTTAAAAGCATAGAAAATAACAACCATTACAAATTAAATCCCTAAAACAATAATCAAAATAGTAAAATCAAAGTAAATTAAGTGTCATTTGAAAAAATAAGCAAGTGATTTAAAAAAAATAAAGTTAAATCTATAATTAGTAAAACAAATTAAGCAGTTAAATTTTATAAAATGCTAAAAAAAAAAAAAAGAAAGAAATTCTTGGTTTCTGGAAAAAAAATATGGCCCTTTTCCAAAAAAAAGTTCTGTAAATAAATCCAAGCAAAAAAACTATTTAATTAAACTCAAATGGCCATGAACATTTTAGTCAAATTAGCTAAAAATACATAAGGGGTTTTATTAAAACCTAACTGCCCCCCCCAAAAAAGGGAGGGGTGGGGGGTTAAATGGGTCCAAGCAGCTGTAAAATTTGCAAAACACTGCCAGGCATTAATCAAATGTGTTAGGTCTTTGTATTCACAGGTAAAAAAAGGTCTGCTCTAAGAATGCTAAGTAAACCTGCCATTCGTTAAAACCCACGTAATTGGGTCTACGTAAAGGTCCATCAACAAAAAACTTCTCTGGCTCCACACTAAAAAGGCCCTTTCCAAGTCCTGCTAACTACCAAAACCGTTCTAAAGTGCCAAGCACTAACTGGCTGAACCCACGCTTCTCACAGCAAAAAAGCCCCTCCGCCTCAAAATAACTCCACTACAACTACTAATCAGCCTGTCCCTCCTGCTGGTATTTCTTTTCCTCCTTCTGGACAGCAAAAAAAAAAAAAAGAACAATGTGAAGTGCTAGTAACCTCTCTCCCGTCCGCTAATGAAATTACCATGCAGCCAGCGTTTGCTAAAAAACCCAAAGCACTGCAGGGTAAGGTGCTATTCACCCCTCCCCTGCATGGTATGAAACCACAACTGCTTCAAAAAAAAAAAAATTTGCTCACTCTGCTAAAACGGCTTAACTACAAAAAATGTTTAAAAACTAACCTTGGTAAAAAAAAAAACCCAAAAATTATACACTGCCCCCCAAAAAATAACCCTGGTAAAAACCAAAAAATTATACTCTGGCCAAAAAAAACTAACCCTGGTAAAAAAAAACCAAAAAATTATACACTGGCCAAAAAACCCCCCAAAAACTTCTAAAGCCCATGCTTAAAAATGTGGTATTAATTAAATGGTGGGGTTTATTCCACAGGCTGCATCCCCTGTTTTTAAATAAGTATCTTCAAAATGTATTGTCCTTGCTAATTGGCTGTTAAATAACAAATACCAAAGGTGTGTGTTGCCACTACCTCCGCCATTTTCTCCACTACACTACTCCCCCTGTAACACATCTAAATTCAAACAATACCATATATTCTAATCAAACCCAATGGCGAAGGCCTTCACATTTTAGTAATTTATTTAAATATTGTTTAAGAAAATATTTTTAAGGTTCAAAATATCCCATATAAGCAAACAATTCAATAAAAACCAAACTGGTCAGTAAAAACAAAAGAATACAACATTACTACAAATTAGCCCCAAAATTTAAAATTAAAATTAGTGGGTTTAAAATGGGGTTAATATAATGGCCATTCCAGGGGTCTATAGTATATATAACAAAGGGGTCCTTATAGTTTCTGGTTACGCAATTAGTAAATAATCAAATTCATATTTTAAACAGGTGTGTTCTGCCACCGAAAATTTACCTCTACAAACATAGTCCCAGTAATTAATAACCTAATCTGTACCATATTGCAATATACCCCTTCCTATGCTATTAATGTCAATGCTTCTTAAAGGTACATAAACAAATTAAAATAACAAATGTGGTGTTGTATTTATTAAAAAAATGTGTTAAAATATTCATTAACAATAATTTTACATTAACAACTGTAAAATTTGTTTTGCCCTCTCTAGTTTCAGGTCAATTTTATATATGCAAACTGCTCCAAGGGGGCTGCTCTTTGGTTGGCAATACAAAGGGCATGGGACTCCTCTAAAAAATAAAATCGGGTGAAACACCTTTAAAATGGGGCCAATAGTGCAACAGGAATTTGAAACATGTATAAAGGCCAACAACAGAAAAAAGAAATTAAAACTGCTAAAAAACGCCAATGGTCTTATTACTAAATCAGAGTTAACCCAGGTACAGGCTAAAGGTGGTAAATTACATGTTATCTTCAACCTTAGTTCAATAATCCAAAAAGCTGTTAAGAAAAATGGTATTAAATATCACTAAGGCAAAAATAAAAATTGCAGTGAAATCAGGCATGTTCAAAACTTCAAAATTTCCTAAATAACCAGTTAAAGGCCATTCAGAGTAATCTTAAGCATCAGTCTTACTAGTGCTTCAAAAGTGTCATCTAATCTGTGGCCGTAAGAACATAGTTAAAAATGTTCAGGGTAAAGTTGCAGGCACTCAGTGCTGCGAAAAATTACATTATTGGCCTGCAAATAAAGTCCTACAATTAAATCTTAGTTTGGTATTAAGGTCTTTTAATTAAAGTGTATTTGAAACCTAATTCCAAAACCTACACTCACTCCTACCAAAGGTTCAAAAAATCTCTAAATTACAAGGTCAAATTTAGGTAGTTCAAATTATAGATTAAATTAAAAAACATGCATTCTACACAGTTTATAAACTGTCTATTTTATATATTAATCATAATGTAATGTGTTATGTAACTAAGGCTATCAATCAACCCCAGCATATAGTTACAAAACAGAAATGTTGATATTGTTGTTCTGTAGTTTAAAAATATGTTGTTGTTGTTGTAAAAAGTAATAACAAAAATACATTTCATGTTCAAACATGTTGTTGTTATATCCAGTCACAGTTTATAAGACTAACCCATTTAATCTAAAATTAAAAATAAAAATTTAAAAATGGTAGTTGTGCTAAAAAAAATGCACAAAAGCGGGGAGGCCTCTCAGTTGTGTAAAAACCAAAGCAACAGTCAGGCTAACGCAGAACCATAATAACGCAAAATTTGTAAAGGTAGAATGGTAAAGCATACAAAAACTGCAAGCAAAGCTGTTTAACCTTGTCTTAAAATAAAATGTAATTGTTAGCAAAAAATGTTAAAAACAAATAAAATATCAAGTACAAAGTACAAACAAAGACACCATCTTACATAATAAAATAGTATAAATACTGCTTTATATTCTTTATACTTTAAAAAACTACTAAGGCAAAGGTATTCTCTGTCCATTGTATTTCTGCCCTTGCAATTGCTTAAAAAATAAACTGTTTCTGACGTCCTGCATTCAAACTAATTATATATCTATATATATAAAATTTTCTTCCACAGTACTAAACCACAATTTCTTAATACAAACAAAAAAAACAAACAAAGAAAACCGGCTCGGGCCGCAAAAATCGCCAAAGTCCAAAAATTCGAATTTATTTAAACATTATTTAAAAAATAATTAATTTTTAAGGTTCAAAATATCCCATATAGAAAAACCATTAAATAGAAAACAAATAGTCAATAAAAATAAAAGTATACAATGTCACTACAAATAAGCCTCAAAAATCTAAAATTAAAATTAGTGGGTTTTATAGTGGGGTTAATGTAATAGCCATTTCAGGGGTCTATAATATATCCAAAAATGTCCTTATTATTTTTGGTTACCCAATTAGTAAATAATCAAATGCATATTTTAAAAAGGTGTGTTCTGCTACCAAAAATTTACCTGGACTAAAATAGTCCCAGTAATTAATAACCTAATACACTACCGTATTGCAATATAACCCTTCCTATAAAATGGGGCCAATACAGCAGCAGCAATTTAACACATTGATAAAACCCAACAACATAATAAAAAATTAGAGCAACTAAAAAAGGCCACTAGTCTTGCTACTGAAGCACAGTTAACCCAAGTGCAAGCTAAAATGGGTAAATAACATGTTATCTCCGCCCTTTGTTTAATAACCCAAAAGCTGTTAATAAAAATGGTGTTAAATATCACTCAGGCAAACAAAAATTGCAGTAAAATCTGGCATGTTCAAAAATTCAAACTTTCCTAAATAACCAGCTAATGGCCATTCAAAGTAACCTTAAGCATCCGGCTTGGCCCACTGCCCTTGCTAGTGCTTCAAAAGTGCCATCTAACTTGTGGCCGTAAAAACATATTTAAAAATGTTCAGGGTAAAGTTGCAGGCACTCGCAGTGCTCCTTCCAAGCATACGGGCCGGTTAAAAGGGTGTGGGCTCCCACATAGCAAATTCTGCTGGGTCCGTACAAAAAATCCATATAAAATTAAACAATTCAGCGTAATATTTGAAAAAGTAATTCACCTGGTATGCCTAGCCAATTGATAGTTATTGCTCCTAAAATAGCACCCAATGTTTAAATAAAAATAAACAATAAATATTTTTGGCCTTTAAAGCCTCCGCTGCCTCAGTGTGTACAAAAGCTAAGCCAAAAAAAATGGTCACTGTTTATAACAGCAGTTGTTAAAAAAGTATAAAACATAAAAAGACCCTAACAAAACACCTGCTCTTCCAAGCTAATAACCGCCGTGTAAACGTTAAGGTCACCATTTTGCAAAACATACATTTTAATTTCACCACTACTGCAAAAAATCATATTATCTATTGGCCTGCAAATAAAGTCCTATAATTAATTCTTAGGTTTCAAATACCCTTTAATTAAACCACCTTAATACCCAAGCAATTCCAAAACCTACACTCACTCCTACCAAAGGTTCAAAAAAATCTCTAAATTACAAGGGCAAATCTATGAACTTCAAAATATATATCAAATTAAAAAACATTCCTCTCATATAGTCTATGAAACATTTATCTTATGGACTAGTTATAATGTATTGTCCTATGTAACTAAGGCTACAAAATAACCCCAGCATATTATTACAATAAAACATAAATGTTTTTATTGTTTTTGTTTAATTTAAAATATGTTATTGTTATAAAAAACAGAATAACAAAAATACCTTTCGTGTTCATACTAATTATGCATTATTCTTACATCCAACTAAAATTATGGGGCTAATCCTGACCCTTTTAAGCTAAAATCAAAAATACAAGGTCTAATAAAAATAAAGGTTTAAAAATGATGGTTGTGCTAAAAGCACTAATGGGAGGAGTGTGAAAGTAAAAAATGGGATTTAAATGCAGCCATCTTAGTTCTGTTAAAAAAAAAAGAAAAGTCAGGCTAACTCTAACCCCTAATCACGCAAAACTTATAACGGCAAAACTGGTGTAAGCGTATAAAAATTGCAAAGCAAAGCTGTTTTTAACCTTGCCTTAAAATAACAATAAAATGCAATTGTAGCAAAAAAAATGTTAAAAACAAATACAATATTAAAAAGGTATAAACAAAGCTGAGCTTTATGTAATAAAAAGGTATAAATACTTGCTTTACAATTGTTTATATTTTAAAAATTTGCATAAAAACAGACACTCTGTCCAAACTGCTGTCTTCCTTCTTGCAATTGACGAAAAATAAAACTGTCTCTAACTTGTTGCATCCAAACTAAAACTAAGAACTTGTTTTCTTCCACAATATCCATTTGTTCTTGTGTCCACATTAGTACTGAGCTAAAATAATTCCTCTCCCTCCATGGTATTTATCCCTCTGATATATTTATAGAGAGCAATCATCTCTTCCCTCAGCCTTCTTTAGGTTAGGCTAAACAAGGGAAGCTCCTTGAGTCTCCTTTCAAAAGACAGGTTTTCCATTTCTCGGATCATCCTAGTAGCTCTTCTCTGTACCTGTTCCAGTTGGAATTCATCCTTCTTACTAAACACAGTATTCCACATGAGGTCTCACCAGTGCCTTGTATAACGGTACTAACACCTCTTTATCTCTACTGGAAATACCTCGCCTGATGCATCCCAAAACCACATTAGCTTTTTTCACAGCCATATCACATTGGTGGCCCATAGTCATCCTGCAGTCAACAAATACTCTCAAGGTCCTTCTCCTCCTCTGCTACTTCCAATTGATGCGACCCCAGCTTATAACTAAAATTCTTGTTATTAATCCCTAAATGCATGACCTTACACTTCTCACTATTAAATGTCATCCTATTACTATTACTCCAGTTTACAAGGTCATTCAGATCTTCCTGTATGATATCCCGGTCCTTCTCTGAATTGGCAATACCTCCCAGCTTTGTGTCATCCACAAACATGATTAGTACACTCTCACTTTTTCTGCCAGTGTCAGTAATAAAAAGATTCAATAAGATTGGTCCCTAAACTGATTCCTGAGGAAGTCCACTGATAACTTTCCTCCAGCCTGACAGTTCACCTTTCAGTATGATGCGCTGTAGTCTCCCCTTTAACAAGTTCCTTATCCACCTTTCAATTTTCATATTGATCCCCATCTTTTCCAATTTAACCTTTTACTATTGGTTTTCATTCCCTTTGCAAGGTCCAACTCTACATGGCTTTTAACCTCTCACTTTATCCCTACATGTTCTAACCTCAGTAAGGTAGCTTTCCTGGCTGATCCCTCCCATCTTCCACTCCCTGTATACTTTCTGCTTTTTCTTAATCACCTCTCTGAGATGCTTGCTCATCCAGCTTGGTCTGCATATGATTTTTTCCCTTTTCTTGGGATGCAGGCTTCTAACAGATTCTGCAACTTTGATTTGAAGTCCAATCCACTTCCCTAACTAATGTCCTAATTTTTTTTTAAAGTTAGCACTTTTGAAATCAAAAACCCTAGTCACAGATCTATTTTCATTTATCCTTTCATTCAGTTTGAACTGAATTAGCTTGATCACTCGAATCAAAGTTGTGCGGAGTCCAAAGGCGGGGCCGGACTCATTCAACTATATAAAAACAATTCATACATAATTAATCAGGGTCTTTCCACAGGCTGTGTTCGCCCCTTGGCTCAAGGCCATACAAAGCAGTTCTAACTAGTTCAGAACGGGTTACAACTGGCGTGCCGTGCCCTACAGTAACCGGCCGCTGAGAAAGCGAAAACACCCTAGCTAGGCCGTAACACAGTCTTCCGCGGTTCCCTACGAGGCTAAACCCTAAATTAGCACAAGTCACCAGCTAACATGACCTTTCTGCAGTATGGACACAAGCTAGCTGCACTTGAGTGCTTCTAATTCTCCAAAGCCTTCCCACTCTCCCCCTGTGTACCAGGAAAGGACAGACACATTCTCCCACCATCCACTGGGGAAGAATCCATAGAGTGGCTCAGCTCACTGCTGTGGAAAGAGCCACGGGGTGAGCTCCTAAAAGTCTTAGTGCCCCACATGAGTGAGTGCAGCGCCAGTGTGACACAGCAGCACCTTTCTTTCTTCACAGTGTGGCTCTTCTCGCTTGAGAGAGGCTGACTCAAGAGCCGTAATTGAGTGTAGGAAACTCGAGTTAACTCTGCAGTGAAGACAAAGCCTGAGATCCATTGGCTGACAGGGATCTAGTCTACCACAGTGGTTCTCAACTCAGGGGTCTGTGGCCCTGTGGAGGTCACAAGCAGGCTTCAAGGGATCTGCCCAAATAAACCAGAGAGCTTGGCTGGCCTTAGATTCGGAAGCTTCTCTATCAAACCTTAAAACCCACATATTGTGTTAACCACTCGTATGGATGGACCTTGCGACTCCACAAGCTACTGCCCACTACCTGCAACTGTAACACAAACTTTAATTGTGACCTCAGCAACATTAGCACAAGTTTTCTAGAAAGGTGCAGTTATATGATCTATTCTTTCGTGTGGGGGAAGTATGAATTCAGAGTTAAATCACATGCTCCAGCTTGAACAGAATATATGGGCACGAAGGACAAATGACTGAGTGAGGGTCTTTTGCCTCTGTTACGAAGGAAGTTCAGCTCTACTTAAGGATATTGGTCCTTTCAGCATGTTTAAGTCACTTTAAAAAATGGATGTCTCTTTATGTCTTCCCAACACATCTCTATCTCTGACTTATAATGCTACATAACAATAACCCTGTTAGCTCTGTTCAGAATAGGACGTTTCTTTCAGCAGCTATTCGCATATTCCATAGAAGTGGAGCCACTGAGCCAAAGCCTGTGCTTAATAGCACACATATAAATCTGGAATAACGTCCTAATTTCACTGGTTTATCGATGGCATAAGAGCCTGATCCAAAGCGGCTGAACTCAATGACACCTTTTCCATTGACTTCAGATCAAGGCATAGAATTTGATGCACTACTTAACTCTTTCTTGTTGGGAAGAGTCATCTCTGCCTGTATCACCTCCCATCCTGAGCCAGGAATCTGGTGCCTTGCCAAGATGCTCTGATACAGTGCAAGGCTCTCTTAGTCTCACTAGCTGCAAGAAAAGAGGACTGAAGTAAGAGTGCCAGGGCAACACTTATTTGGACATTTGCTAATCTGAGAATGCGAAACATTGTAACCTTTTAATCCTTTTTAAAACCTTGACTTTGTATTTCTTAATTATTTGATGATTTAGTTTATTGATGAAAGCAAATTTAACTAATGTTAATTCAAAGGTTTTTTGTTCGTTAATTTCCTTGGTTTTTTTTAATACAAAGAAAATCTATTTGATATGTGCTGTTTAAACAATGAATCTCTTACTCATCTGTTATTTTCAGTATATATTTTATTGTGTTGTTATATTTGTGAAGGTCCCATTTCACCACTCAATGCTGTGTTGATCAGACTATTGAAAGTAAAGACATTAAACTGTATTAAAACTAAACTCATTTTATGAAACTTCAGTTTCAGTGAAAGTTCTAAGCTGTAATCCTCAATTTGTAACAAGCAGATAAAAAATATCCAAGAAAAAGAGCTGGAATTTTGCATCTTCTTTTCACCTAGCCCTTACTAAGGAAAGTAGCAAACAATTGCCCTTTGAAAAGAAACACTGTACTGTATCACAGTACAAACCCAAATGAGCACAGCAGGAGACTATCTTCCTTATTCAATACTGGCCTGTTTCATTACAAACTTCCTTTCTGTGATGATGTTCTGGCAATAAGGGGCCAATCAGGTGTCAAAGGTAGCTGTTGCCATGGCAGCCGGGGGCTAATCATTCTCCCCAAGTATGAAAATGAACTGGAGGGAGGAAGTGCTGAATGGTGGATTATCTCTGATGTCACAATGCTTCTGCTCAGGCAGCACCAGTGGGCAGCTAATGTGCACTGTATGTGTGTGTGTGTGTGTGTGTGGGGAAATAGGCTTTCCCAGTGCTCCTGTTTCCCCAAATTTCCTAAAGAAACCAACAACACAATACCGAATACACATTAGTGATTGTTCCACACACATGATAATTAGTAGCTGGAATTTGATTCAAATTCCCCATGGCATGTTTAGAAACTAGTGTTCCAAAACCAGGAGAGACCTTCTAAAACAGAAAAATGTGGTGCTCTGGTGTATTTGTGGTTGTGTTAAAATTGAATACTGTGACTTTACATTTTGGGCATGGTTCCTGGACCTGCTTGCATGTTACCTAGCTCAGTAGGGGTTTAGCAGCAGTCAGTCAGCAGGTAGCCAGTGAATTGTGCCTCTCTGTTATAGGCAGTCGCTTACATTCTCTCCCTCTGATTTTGGGGTTCTTATGTATTATTGTTCTGGTCTTAAGAAACAAATTAGCAAGACATTGCAAATTTCCAGCACCAATATTTTATTTTTTCTCTAACTTCTCTGCTTGTGTGCCACAAAACAGAAAAGACACAATCTCATAAAAAATTGAAATAAAATTCTGTAGCCGAAAGTCCTAATTTCCCCCATACTAATTCCCCCCCCCCCCCCCCCCCGACTGTTACTCACACCTTCTGGTCAACTGTTTAAAATGGGCCACTCTCATTACCACTGGTTGTCATTCTGGAAGGTGCCCTTTAGTGAATTACAAACTATTGGGCTTAATATGGTGCAAAGTGTGTGAAATTTCATAGCCTATGAAGTCGAGGCCAGATTAGGAGATCGAATAGTTTAACAATCTATGCCTCTATGAAAAACTCAGTGTGGGGTGAGGAACAGACTCTGCTGTTTTGCTGGGTGGCCTGCTTGCTCCCCGGAATCAATTATGAGCAAGTGGGGAGATCCGGGGTGCAGCTCAAACATCCCACCGGGCTGGGCAGGGGCAGACATCAGGCCTGCAAGGGAAAGGGGAGAGTGGCAGTGACTTCACAAAGGCCTTTGGCCGGAATTTGTGCAATTGGGCAAAGGTGATGAGGCGGCTGTGACCTCACAGAGCTCCCTTGACAACAGCCAGGCAGGACAGGGATGCGGGGCAGGGGGAACCTCAGAGACCCCTGTAGCCTTGCTGCAGCAAGTCTCTATCTCGCGGTCTCTCTGTGAGAACCAAGAGAGGATCGGTGTGGAGGAGATTGTGTGGGAGTTTTTTCATTTTTGTGTGGATTTTGTAGAAAGAAATTGTCATCTGTGTAGAAGGTAAGAAAGAAATATCGGCTCTATGTACGAGCTGGGGGACTCTATCCCAGCAGATTGTCAGGGAGCGGTAGAGAGGTTCGATATCTCTGTACTGGGCACTGGTGCAACCACTCCTGGAATATTGTGTCCATTTCCGGTGTCCACAATTTGAGAGAGATGCTGATGAATTGGAGAGGGGTTCACAGAAGAGCCACAGGAATGAGGACAGGATTAGAAAACATGCCTTGTGCTGACAGACTATAGGAGCTCAGTCAAAGAGAAGGTTAAGCAGTGAGCCTATGGGAAGAAATATTTACTAATAGGCTCTTCACTTTAGCAGCTAAAGGTTATGAGCAGACAGTGGCTGCAAGCTGAAGCTAGACTAATTCACAGTAGAAATAAGGGGAGCATTTTTAACCTCAGGGTTTGGAACAATTTACCGAGGGTTGTGCTGGATCCTCCACAACTGGCCTTTTTAAAATCAAGATTGGGTGTTTTACTAACAAATCTGCTCTAATTCCTATGGCAATTATTTTGAGGGACGTCCTATGACCGATGTGAAACAGAAAGTCCGACCAGAGTGGTTCCTTCTGGGCTTGGAATTTAGGAATCTGAGACTTCCTGGGGGCATTTGGAATTTGTCCCTTTTTGCTTCCCTCTTCCTCCTTCCCTCTTGACTCTTCTTCTCTTTTCTCTTCTTCCATTTCTTTCTGCTGCTCTTCTTCCTGGGGAAGGTGGGGCCGTGCTCCAGCTGGCATTGTAGGAGGCCATCACAAAGAGGTGGGGCCTGGAATTGTGCACTGATGGTGATCTCCACCCTAGTGCTCTCCTGTGGTGAATAGTGCTGTCTTTTGCCCGTCTGTGGAGAACACTCAGCCTCCAGGGCTGAGAGTCTCCCCACTGATCGGCCAAGTGTGGGGCTATTGCTGAGTTAATAGAGAGGAGACTCAGACTGTTGTGTATTTGGTTGTCATGGGTTAGGGTTATTTGGTTGTCATGGTAATAGCACCTTGTTGTTGCTATGGCAACTGAGTTGGATTATATGGGGCTAGTCCAGCCAGTTTGGGCTGGTTTGGTCAGTTCAGTGTGTGAAAATAAAGCACTGCTTCCATCGATCTCAGCTCTCTGTGTCTCAAATGATTTCTTCCCAAACCTGCTGCCCCAAGGTTACAACACAGACACTCTTGGCTGAGTGCAGTGAGGCCTACGGCTCAATTCAAGGGCATTTCTTTGTCTGTCTGTAAGGCGATACTTTTTGAAGGCTACATCCAATTGATTCCAAAATGTCAGGGAATTTCGAGGCATCAGTGGGAAGAAGCTCGTTGATTTTGGTGACAATTGGAAAATAACACCACCAGAAAAGCCTGATTTCCACACTGGACCCCTTCCATTGGTGCTGTGACTGAAGAGCAATGTGACTTTAGCGTGAATTCAGCCAGTCAGTGCTAACTCTCCGCTGGGGATTTGCATAAGTCAGCCAAGGAGCCTGCAGGTTTCAGTGGGAGTGATGCCCAAGGCAGGCCACAGGCTTAGGGTTTATGCTCAGGATTAGTGGAGTCAGTGAGCGACAGGGGGCGGAGTTACCTCTGATGTCACCGTGTTACTGCTCCGGTTCCTCTACCTGCAGCACCACCAGGGCAGGGACTGTCAAGGGGAAGGTTTTGTAGATTTGAAAGGTATAAAACAGGAAGCGCAGAAGAGGAATGGCTTAGACAGTTTGACGATCACATGTAGGTGTTGTGGCAATATCCTGTGCAATTGCTACTGGTTGAAGGATGGAGACAACATTCCTGCCCCTCTTACCACTTCTGAGCAGGGGGTTGGACTAGATACCTCCTGAGGTCCCTTCCGACCCTGATATTCTCAGATTCTCTAATTCTTAGCTAGACCTCTGCTTCATTCAGTGGGGCTGGGGACACTCCCCTACAGACCTTGGGTCATCACACATCAGGAATGTGCGTGAGGTACTAGGAGACCTTGAGACGGGAAGTGTCCTGCTGGATGTAGGTCAGTGGTGTGAACACCCGGTTGCTAGGCTAAGCTTATTCATCCCCTGGCAATAAAACATCATCTTGTTTTCACAGCCCCTTTCGATCTCCTGACTTCTACCCCCTACCCTGCTGGCAGGGCATTGGGCAGCACCCTTTACAGCCCACCTGGGTGCGGGAGATCGAGGAGGAGCGCATCTGCCATCCAGCTCCATCCCATCTAGAGCAAGTGAGTGGAGATCTCCAGAGCCATCCCCAGTGTGGTGGGAAAGGCCCAGCAACAGGGCTCCCAGCCCTTCCCTTGTAGGAGATTGTTCCCCAGCTCGAGAGTCTTTGGGGAGGGCAGAACGCGCCGGGTGTTGAACACCCACACCCGCAATCAGTGAGATCAGTGGGAACTGAGGGCGACTCCTCGCTCCTAGGATTGGCACCTTGTGAACTTTCGCTGGGGACTATCCGGGTTCTGCTCTTTCTCTGGCCTGGGAGGGAGCAGGACCTACTGGGGTGGAGGGAGCTTCTTAGCCAAACTAAAGGAGATCCTATCCTCCCTGCTCTGAAAGGACGAGACTCCCCCGGTGCCACAGGGCCCCATTGGTGAGGGGGAATTTTGGGAGCAGCCTGTGCTGTGAGCTGCTGCCAGTGTGTGCGGATGGCAGCCCCCGTGCCCCGGGGTGGGGTGTGTGGGGAGGAGGAATTGCCTCAGCGGAGGGGAGGTGGGCAGGGGACCAGGCAGGCCCGTTAATGAGAGGCTGCCTTGAGCCCAGACTCATGGCTGCTCCCCACCCTGTTCCAGGATGCAGCGGCTGAGGCGGATGCTGGGGAGGAAGTCTGGGCAGGTGGCTCCGGAGGGACTAGGGAGCAGCGGCCGGCTTGCCCAGCAGGGGAGCGGCCCCTCTGTCCCCGCGGGCGGGGAAGAGGCCAGAGGACAGGAGAGGAGGAGGAGCTTCCTGTCGCTCTGCAGGAGGGAGCCAGGAGAGGGCGGGAGCCGGGCCAGCTGGCTCTGCGGCTTCCTTTGCAGGAAGCAGAGGAGCCAGGAGCCGCGCCCCGGGGCCCAGCAGCAGCCATCCACCATCCTGGCCACTGCGGAGCCCCCGGCTGGCCCAGAGCAGGAGCTGGGCGACTCTGGCTCAGGGACCAGCAGCTCCGCCTACTCCCGAGGGGCCAGCAGCCCCTACCTGGGGTCTGACAGCCCCGAGGCCGAAGGCTCCCTCTTTGCAGGTGAGGGGAGACCCAGAGGACGGGGGGAAGAAGGGGGAGGTGGGGGACTAGTCACAGCCACGCCCTGCGGCAGGGGATGCTGGGGAGAGTCGGGGGAGCTCCCGCCTATTCTGAACATTTGGGGGTGGGGAGGGGGCTGACGGCCAGGGGGCCTGAGGCTGATGGGGCTGAGGGCGTCTCTGAGAGGGGCAGGGTGGGGCCCTCTCTGCCATGGGGCTCCTTGCAGGGGAGGGGGGAACATTGAGCCATTTCTCTCCACTGGATCCCCACAGCAGCAGCATAAATGACCCTTTCTCCTTCCCTGCCTGGTGCAGAGACCCCTAGTGCCCAGCTGGAGGACGAGGAGGATGAGGAGGAGTCCCCTGAACTACAGGCGGTATGGCCCATCCAGCAGCACCTCCATGGCAGAGCTCAGGTAAAAAAATCCCCCACCTGCCCTGCCCCCGAGTCTGTCCTGCCCCTTGTTCCATCCCCACTCACGCAGGGGGGTCTTGTCCCAGAGACTCCATCACCCCCACTGGGGGGCACTTCTCCTCTGTTATCTGGCACCCCAAAGTGGGGGTGTTTGTCTCACGCAGGACAAGGTGTCTGCTCCCTGCCGACAATGTCCCAGTTACAACCCCAGTCTGTGCAGGGCGACCTTGGTTTTGGGAAGCGGGGCGGCTTTCCCTGTCCAACCTCATGGAGGTCATGAGCCCTGGAGCTGGTGTAAGAGGGGTGGGGAGGTCCCTACCTAACCGTCTCTCTCTCTCTCCCCACATCCCACTCCTAGTGGCTGAAGGACACGGCCAAACAGCTCCGCTTCCTCCACGCTGTGCCACGTCTCTGCTTCGTGACACAGAAGCAGGGGCGGGACACTGTGGAGCCCATCTTCACCAAAGCGGCCCTCGTGGAGAGCATTGCGGTGAGTGGGACCCCGTGTCTGGCCCCTGGGGCGAGGGACCCAGATGTGGAAGGACGAGTTAGTGGGGCTGAAGTGGGGAGCAGAGGACAGGGGAGCAGAGGGTTGGGGAGCAGGGAAGGGGGAACTTCTGACACCGAGCGGGAGCTGGCAGTGGGGGAATTGTAAGGCCGGAGGGGAAGGGGAGGGGAGGAGGAATTAGGTGGCAGAGGGGAAAGGAAGGAGTAAGTTTGATGGGTGGGAGGAATGTGGGGCCCATCTGGTTGGGGGTGGGGTCACACTGGCTGTTTCTGCAGAGCACTTTGGCCTCCTCCCTGGGAAGCGCCTGGGGGTCTGCAGGGCCTGAGTCTCACCCGCGGTTTTGTCTCCTTGGGGTCTCTCAGGAGCTGATTGAGATCCTGCCCCTGGAGTCGGAGCCAACCTCCATCATCTCCGGCTCCATGGCCGCAGTTTGCAGCCTCAGGTACCAGAACTCTCCCATCCAGCTGCCCTAACCCTGGTGCTGATCGGGTCCGGAGCCGGGAGTCCCAGATCCCCTCCTGCCGAGATTACCCCCAGCCGAGGCTGTTCGCATCCCCCAGCAGAGGAGGCGTGAATGTCCCCTCTTTCCTGGCTGGGGGGTGATTTCACTCCCGTAGCGTTAGAGTGGCCGTGGGGAGGGGATCACTGCGGGGGAGGGGGGTCATGTCCATGGCAGTGCCAGCGCCACTCCGGTGCTGCCAAGTGTAACCAGGCTCCTCTCTCCCACCAGCAAACTGCAGCCGCCGCTTGCCCGGGAGGTGGAGTCACGCCTCTTGCGTGCACTACTGTACGCAATTTACACCATGGGCACTGGGCACGACACCTCCCACTTCCAGGTAGGTCACGATCCTACTTCTCTGTCTCAGGAGCAGGAACGGACTCTGGTCCCTGCTCCCTCGGTTTGATGGAGCTTCTGAGAATAGGGGAGGGGTGAGCAGAGCTGGGATCACCCACAGAGGGGATTGACTTACCCCTCTGTGGGTGATCCCAGCCTTCCCTCCTCTCCTCATTCTGTGCTGTGATGCTTGGACTCTCCCGGGGATCCTACCTCCCACCCATCGCAGTTTGGCTGTTCCATACTCTGCTGGGTACCAGGCCCTGCGCAGAGAACTGCTAAGGGCGAGGATTGAAGAGCCAGCAGGCAGCCAGCCATGAACTCTTTCTGAGTGTCCCTGGAGTGATGTGAATGGGAGAGGCCAGGATGTGCCTTTTGGGTCTGGCCAGGGCTCCCGGACAACGCCCCTAATTGTCCCTTGGCTGGTGTAGCCCCAGATCCCATGACTGACAGGTGCTCCCTCTTCTTGCAGGCTCTGCACAAGAGCTACATGGAGAGCCTGGACACCATGCTCGGGGGCCTGCTCGCCGAGACCCCCACCACAGAGAGGCTGCAGCACCTCTTGGACGTGAGCAGAATGGGGGGGTCTGGGGTGGAATTTCCCCTGAACCCCGAGGGAGGGCAGCAAAGGAGAGACTAGAAGAACCATGTTTCCATTGTGGCCTCCCAGCTTGGACCGAAGCGGCAACATTTTCCCAGAGCTGTCCCTGCAGTGCCATGTTGGGACCCTTACGCCTCACGGGGCGGGGCGGGGGATCAGAGGGAAGGAGCTGGGACTGTCGGCCAGAGCTCTGCATGGTTCCATTCAGTACTAACAGTGAGCACCAGGCCTGGCTGGGGACTGAGAGACTAAAACCCCTGTGAGATGCCGGACATGGGCCTCTGAGAAAAGTCACTGGCTCCTTTCTAGCGAGACCCTGAGATACAGGAGGAGCCTCAGGGAATCAGCTCTTCTGTCCTAGGGACACTGCACTTCCCACAGGGATTGTCCTCACGACCGCTCCATCCATCCAACCAAGGTTCTGGAGCTGGGGTCTGGGGGCCCAGGGCATGTGTCTTGATCCTGATGTGCTGTTCATGGATCAGGTGTTCAGAGCAAACAGACCAGCCCCCAAGACTGAACATTGTCCCAGGCTGGAGAGACAATGGCAGCTTGTGCCCAGCAAGACGTTGGCAGTGTCATGAACCCCCACATGGGGAGTTAGCTATTCCCCACCCACTCCAAGCACAAGGTCTCAGCCCCATGGGGAGGGGGAGGGGCCGAGGCTCATTAGTAGAGCACGTCCGCCTGCCCCCTGACCCTCCCCTGCCTCCTTCTCCCGCAGCACATCCATTTCTGGTTCCATTCTGGAAATGTCCAGGAGAGAGCGAGGGCCACACGGAGCAGCGCTGCCCTGCTCCGATTCGCCGCCTCCCTCCCCGGATTTGCCGTAAGTGACCTTTGACCCCAGCATCCTGCAGAGTCAGGGCTTGAGTCAAATTCCTCATCCCCTGGTTAAGTGGTTCCCCCCTGGCTCCGTGAGGGACTGAGACGTTCCATAGGCCACTGGCTGGCAGGGTCGGGCCTGGCCTCAGGGCCCTGGTTATTGTGGAGCAGCCTGGCAGCGAGTGCTCATAGAGGGCCCATGCCCTGGCCCCTTTGCTCCAAGCTCCCTTGGGGGCAGAGAGAAAGAGGGATCTAGCTCCTCTCCCCCAGTGCCTCCTACAGGTGGGTGGGAGCAGAGCTCTGTCCCAGGGGAGCGGGAGAGCTGAAGGCCCAAGGCCGGCAACTTCGTGCTGCAGCTGGGTCTCTACATCTCAGACCCAGCCAGCGACATCAGCCGGCAAGCCAGGAGCGGGATATATTGGCTGCAGAGGCTCCTGCTGCAGAGGAGGGGTAAGAAACCCAGCTGGGCTATGGGACCCCATAGAAGTGAGTCCCTTAGAGACTAGCTCCAGCTGGCCAACAGAACTAAGGCCTCTTCTGTTAGACCAACTGCAGCAGGGCAGAGGGACCCCAATGGAAACAAGGCCCCTGTTTTGGGCCCCACACTTGCTGGCCAAGGGACCCTAGAGAAAGAAGCCCCCTCCTCTGAGACCAACCCCAGCATAGATGATGACTCCCCCTTCCCATGACCAGAAGCTCTCACTCCCTGCCGCAGGTACTGCTTTATCTCAATGGGCCTGGGGGAGAAGGGCTGCGGGGAGTGGCCATAGAGCACACAGCACTGAGCGAAACCCAGGCCGAGACATCTGTCATGTCGCTCTCCTTCTTTTATTCCTAGGAAGGGAGTCCCCCGATGAGGGGTCTCTAGAGCTCCATCTGGGCAGTGCCTAGGAGAACCTGTTAATCATCCTGGTTCCCACCGGCATGCACCACCCTGCCCTGCCCTGCCCTCTGATTCCTCGATATCGACTCTGGCTTGACCCTTGGCTCCGGACTATGGTTATGACTTCGGCATGACCCTTCTTGGCTCCTGATGTTGGCTTCCCACCCTGGTTCCGTATTCTCCTTGCCTTTCTCTAGCCCTTCTCCAGGCCCCCCACTGACCCACTCCAGCATTGCCTCCTCCTCCTGATCTTCCCCAAGCCCTCGGACTTTGACTACCCGGATTTGACCCTCGGCCTGTATCTCGACTCTGGCTTGACACTGACTTGGCTGATCTTTGCTCTCTGACTACCCGGCTACGACCTCTGGCATGGACTTGGACTCTGGCTCTGGTGACAGGTGACAGACTTCTCTTTTGGAGAACCGAGAGAAGCATGCGCACCACACCCAACCCTGGAGAGGTTTCGGCAGCATGGTCTCAACGCAGAATTGGAAAAGCGTACCTCCAGCCAACTCTCCACAGAGCTTTTGGGATACATCCTGTCCCCGGAAGATATGACACTTGATCCAAATAAAGTGGAAGCCATTCATAGATGGGACGAAGTTTGAAGTCCTCAAGAAGACAGTACTTCATAGTCTT
Organism: Chelydra serpentina; assembly: GCA_037349315.1. Classification (NCBI taxonomy): domain Eukaryota; kingdom Metazoa; phylum Chordata; order Testudines; family Chelydridae; genus Chelydra; species Chelydra serpentina. The sequence continues at coordinate 339,441 of JBAIAC010000151.1, forward strand.
CACCCGCTTTACTTCTACTTTGTCCCAGGGTTCTCAGGGCATGTAACCCCCACGAGAGCTCTCCTCCACATGACGGCCACATTCCTTTTGTCGCCCAAGTTCCAACAAGCCTGCAAACAGCTCAGAATTGCCTTCATCACTGCACCTATTCGGAGGCTCATCATTCATCCTGGAAGTAGACAAATCTCCTATGATCACCTGGGCCTGCTTTATTTGGTGGTGCCAGATGTGGGCTGAAATTCAGATGTAGCTTGACTGACGTGACTTCTGCGCTTTCACCCAGGCACCACGCACCAAACATCTTGGCATCTCAGGCCTCTGAAGATCCTGCCCTGGCCAAGGCCAGCCATCACCAGGAATTTTACCAAATCAAATGGCCACATGATGGAACTGACCATCATAGATCTCCTGACCACGATGGCGCGCTTCATCCCCTTGTGAACATGTATCGTCGATTGACAGGACGGATCAGTTCTGAATTTGCAAAGGCCAATGAAACCTTTATTTTGCTAAATGTAGATTTCCTACTGATTTCATGCAACGCTACGAACGGCCTCCCTGAACTTCCCAGCTATCGACCTGGGTCAACGAATCCATCACATTCGAGAAGAATGAAGGGAGGCCCTTCAGGACACTAGGAAGGAGTTCAGATAGTGTACGCACTGCTGATGACAAGAGGGAAGCCATTTGCTGAAGGGAGGTACAAAGCTCCCGGCACTGACCGAATCCCTACACCCTGTCCGTGGCAGTTCCTGACCCATCCCCCTTTGCTGACCTTCCGATAACATCTTCCTCCCCTGGGTGTAGGGAGCAAACTCTGGGTCCCTTCCCTCACTCTGCACCAATCCGTGCCCAGAGTGTCCGAGCCCCTCGCCGACAATGGGACTCTCCTCCCTTGTCCTCCTTGTGGGCGGGACTAGTACCCCCATTTTACAGACAGGGAATGAAGGTGATGAAGTGACCTCTCCAAGGTCACACCCAGCAATGTGGGGGAGAGCTGGGAACTGGACTGGGTTCTACAGGAGTGCCCCTCCCCACAGGGGCAGCTTCCCTTTCTGCCCTTCATCCTCTCCTCCCTCTTGGCCCGTCTTGGAAGGGGGCTCTGATTGGGAAATGAGCAGGGGTTTCCTCCCCCCTCTGTCTTCCAGGCTCTGGGATCTGTCCATGTCGCCTACAGCGAAGCAGCCTGCAGCTGGCCCAGTTTGGGGAGCCACGACCACATCCTGTGCAATCGAGACGTGCTGGCTCTCAGGGATACTGAGACGAAAACCAGGCACCCCACACGGAGGTAGGAGCCACCCATTCCCAGGTTGTCCTGAGGAGCCACGATTCCTCCAGGAGCTGGGGAAGGGCGCAGTGATCAGTTTGTGAAAGGTAGGGGAGGATCGTGTAGGGAGAAGGTCTAAGAGAGGAGGAGCATGAGCCAGGCTCTGTATTTGGGCTTGGCAGGGATCAAGAGAAGGGACAGGGGTTGTTAGAGGGCAGTGGTGAGCTACAAGGGCAGTCGGAGGTGGGGGCAAGGCCAGAAAAGTTTATCTACGGTAGATCAGTTGTGGCAGAGAATCACCAGTTGAGGTGACTGAAAGCTGTGAACTGGGGCTGGCCAAAATCATCCTCCTCAGATGGGAACATCCCAAAAGGGATGCTCAGCCTCGGAGGTGACCGTTGTGGCCCAAACCTCTCTCTGCTCTGTACCTCACAGGATTCCCGCTGGCTGTGCCGATCCAGGGGGAAAACTCTGCCACCCAAGTCTCACAGCACCTGTGCACTGAAGTGCCACTTAAACCCGCTGTGATGCACAGATCTTGCCCTGGCTGCCGGCACAGGGCTGAATTTCACCCATTCAGAGTGTAAGGAAATAATTGGCTGGAGGCCTTTTCCTGTTCGGATCTGGTTCTAGTGGGCAAGAACCGTGGGGATTTTTCACCTGTATTGCTCCCGGGACTGGTGCTTTCATGAGGCAGAGAAGTACTGATGCTTTGGATTTTCTTTTTTTTCCCCGCTCTTAATCTACTCTCTTCCTCTCTTTTAACAGGTATTCTAAGGGCTCCCCGTGGTTCGTGTGGGCATTCCTGGGTGGGCAGATTGCGTCAGACCTGCACCGGAATAAATAATAGTGAATGAAATATGCAGACACTAAAGTTCTGCAGCCAAATTCTCAGAAAGTTTCCCCTTGAATGTAGAATCAAGATTTGTTTTTAATTTATTTTGTTTAAGGTGCTAAGCAGATGCTACCCTGTAATAAGAGGAAACAGAAGCAAAAACTGAAAGAATGTTACTTAAATCAGTGAACAGATGCAGAGAGTGGAAACACGGCAAAGCAAACAAATGAATACTGTGAGTAAACAACCTGACGGAAAATGGGGAAGAAAACCTCATCTGGATAATTGTGGTTCTTGGGAGAAAACCAGGTTCGTGGTACGTAGCCTGGCTGAGATCATCCCTTTTCCCTGGATCCCAGACCTGGGATTCAGATGTCATTCTCTGTGTGGGATCCTTCTTTTATTCCTAGGAAAAGGATCCCCAAAGGAGGTGTGAGGATCTTCGACTCTAATGTCTGCCGGAAGCTTCAGCCACCTTCACAGGTCGAAGTCACTTTCTTTCCTACAACGCCACTAGTGTCCTTTCCGCTCTCCAGGTCTACTCCCTGCAACAGGACAGAGACACCCCTTAACTCCCCGAGTCCTGATTTCCTGCCATTCAAGGGGCTGGGGGCTTGCATTGCCCCCACCCCGCCGTCAGATAGTTTTCCTAGGGGAATCTCTCTAGTTCAGGAGAGAAATCTGTTCTTCCCTTAGATCCACTCTGCTCATCTTGGTTGCTTTGTTTTTCCGAGATTAGAGGTATCTTCGGAAAACCCTTAGCGTGCGGGGGAGTGAGGTGGAGCGAGGGATACGGGAGCTCCAGGGGATTCCCCTGAAGACCACCCTGTTTTCTCTGGTCAGGCTCGGGCTAACCATGAAGGTGAAGACCAGATGGGAGCTGCTGGATTGACCTTGATATGCCACGCCCTTGTTTGGATGAAGGACCTACATCTCAGGGATGGCCAGCAGCAGATGTAAGACATGTGTCCAGGAATAGTGTAAACAACCTACACTGATAGGTAAGTAAAATCATGGCCACATGTAGACACCACAGGAATTGGGGGGGATTGAACCAGGGTCCTTCAGCACAAGCTCGACTCACTCATTGTCAACCCAGCCAGCTCCATCCACTAGACCACGCCCCCTTCCAGAGTCACATAACCCAGGAGCCCTGATTCTCAGACCAGAGCCTCACATCACCAGGCCAAACCTCCTCCCGTTATGGGCGCTGTAGAAGGGACCATCTGCCGAGACCCCCCTATATGCCCACCGTCAGAGACTGCAGCCACGGGTGACCAGTGATTGAGCAGAGATCTCCCCCATGGGAACCCGAGGGGCTGTGCATTTGGGGTATCACAGGGAAGGCATCTGGCAGCCATTGACAGAGAGATCCTGTGAGGAGATTTTCCGTCTCTAACAAAGGGTTTCTGTCCCCCCAGATCTCAGCCGCTCAGCGGGATGCGGGAGAGCCGAATGCTGATGGGCTGGAGGGGTCACGGGAGTCACCGTGTGGCCGTGCAGCAGGGGCAGTGTCTGCAGTCACCACGGGCCAAACCCTGCGCTCCAGACAGCCCAGGCTAAGGCTCCCGGGATTGTGAAGGGGACTTTGGCTTGTGGTATCGGTTGCTAGTGCCTGTGTCCACAACTGGGATGTTTTCACGAGGCTACTCAATGGTCCATGAAGCGCCATCCAAGCAAGGGGAGAATGGAGATTAAAGAGCCAGGCTGGGACCTCCGCGGAGCTGCTGCAGTCGAGCATCCACAGCCAGAAGAGAGACGATGGGAAACGCGCTTAGATGGCCGGCCACAGCCGCAGCAGCCGTCTCATAAAGCTCTGCTCATGCTCTAGCCAACAGAGGCAGGACGAAGAGCCACACAGTGAGAGCCTGGGTCAAGGTGCAGAGAATCCTCCAGCAAGTGAGCCGTGCCCTACGCTGCAGAGGAAGGCGAAAAATCCCCAGGGCCTCTGCCAATCTGCCCTGGGGGAAATTCCTTCCCGACTCCAAATACGGTGATCAGCTGAACCCTGAGCATGTGGGCAAGACTCACCAGCCAGATACTATAGAGAATTCTTCTCTGGGTAACTCACATCCCATCCAACATCCCATCACAGGCCACTGGGCCCCATCTACCAGAAATAGTCAAAGATCCATTCATTGCCATAATCATGTTATCCCATCGTACCATCTCCTCCATAAACTTATCGAGCTTAATCTTGAAGCCAGATAGGTCTTTTCCCCCACTGCTTCCCTTGGAAGGCTGTTCCAGAACTTCACTCCTCTGATGGTTAGACACCTTCGTCTAATTTCAAGTCTCAACTTCCTGTGGAAGTAAGAAAAAGGGATTTAAGTGCAGCCATCTTAGTTCTGTTGAAAAGAAAGCAAAAGTCAGGCTAACTCTTACCCCTAATAATGCAAAACTTATAAAAGCAAGACTGGTGAAAGCGTATAAAAATTGCAAAGCAAAGCTGTTTTTAACCTTGCCTTAAAATAACAATAAAATGTCATTGTTTGTAACATTTTTTGCTACAAATAAAATATAAAAAAGTCTAAACAAAACACAGCTTTATGTAATAAAGAGCTATAAATACTTGCTTTACATTGTTTATACAATACAAATTTGCATAAGGACACTCTGTCCAAACTGCTGTCTTCCGGCTAAGTGAACAAAATACTCCCTTGTGTAATTAACATTACAAATTTTACATGCATAATAATCCATCTAAAGAATTCCCACTAAAAGGTACCTTCAATGTAAATAAAATCATACACCTCAAAAATCTACAATACCTCTATGTCTCAAGTTTAATTTAAAATTTAAAAAGTAAATGTAATTCAACCAAATGCCTCCCTACCCAAACTAGATTGTTAACACCTCGGCGCCTTTATATCCCCAATGAGCGCTAGCTAAAAGTGAAAAAAAGGGTTAATTTAAAAAGTCAGTTTGACCTAAAAATTAAAAAAAAAGCTGCCCTGCATTCAAAATCAAAAAACACCAGAGCCCATGCCAAGCACAAAAAACTGCTTTCAGCCCCAGATGGCTGTAAAAAATATACAAACAAAAATAAACCAAAAGCAAATAAGTTGCAAAACTAAACTTATATTTGCAAAGTTTGGCTGCCCGGTAAAACTCAACAGCCTGCCTTTGCAACCCTAAAGCCGGTATGGTTTGAAAACGCTAAAAAAGCCATAAACAGCCGGCCTCAACTAAAATACCCCCAGTCGTAGCAAAACTAAGCAATAAAAAAAAATGTTACCCAACAGCTTAAAAAAATAAAGCAACTAAAAGCATGAATCACTAACCAAGTAGCAACTCAAACCTACGCCCAAAACAAGTTGCAAGCCTTAAAACAAAATTTCCAAGTAAAAAAGCGGAAGGGACCCTCCTAAAAGCACTGGCTGAGCAAGTACCGGTCCTTCAGGAACTTGTCAAAATTTCACCATTTGTGCTCAGCATATGCCACAACAGAAGTGTGTCTGCCATAAAAAAAAATTAAGCAATTAAAACGCCAATTGGCCGTGCGTTCTGCCCAGGTGGCAAGCCTCACACAAAAAAACCTCCGGTAGCCCTTGTAAATGTTTTTTAAAAAATAACCAAAAGGGGTGGAGGCTAGTTCAAAAGCCCACCCTCCTTGCTAAAGTGGTAATAAAACAAGACTTGTGCCCATAAAAAGGAACGGCTCAGCAAAAAAAGCAAAATCGGGCCCAAGCAAGCAAGCAACAAATAAAAAAATTAAAAAACAAGTTAAAAACTTTAAAAGCATAGAAAATAACAAAAATTACAAATTAAATCCCTAAAACAATAATCAAAATAGTAAAATCAAAGTAAATTAAGTGTCATTTGAAAAAATAAGCAAGTGATTTAAAAAAAATAAAGTTAAATCTATAATTAGTAAAACAAATTAAGCAGTTAAATTTTATAAAATGCTAAAAAAAAGAAAAGAAAGAAATTCTTGGTTTCTGGAAAAAAAAATATGGCCCTTTTCCAAAAAAAAGTTCTGTAAATAAATCCAAGCAAAAAAACTATTTAATTAAACTCAAATGGCCATGAACTTTTTAGTCAAATTAGCTAAAAATACATAAGGGGTTTTATTAAAACCTAACTGCCCCCCCCCAAAAAAGGGAGGGGTGGGGGGTTAAATGGGTCCAAGCAGCTGTAAAATTTGCAAAACACTGCCAGGCATTAATCAAATGTGTTAGGTCTTTGTATTCACAGGTAAAAAAAGGTCTGCTCTAAGAATGCTAAGTAAACCTGCCATTCGTTAAAACCCACGTAATTGGGTCTACGTAAAGGTCCATCAACAAAAAACTTCTCTGGCCCCACACTAAAAAGGCCCTTACCAAGTCCTGCTAACTACCAAAACCGTTCTAAAGTGCCAAGCACTAACTGGCTGAACCCACGCTTCTCACTGCAAAAAAGCCCCTCCGCCTCAAAATAACTCCACTACAACTACTAATCAGCCTGTCCCTCCTGCTGGTATTTCTTTTCCTCCTTCTGGACAGCAAAAAAAAAAAAAAAGAACAATGTGAAGTGCTAGTAACCTCTCTCCTGTCCGCTAATGAAATTACCATGCAGCCAGCGTTTGCTAAAAAACCCAAAGCACTGCAGGGTAAGGTGCTATTCACCTCTCCCCTGCATGGTATAAAACCACAACTGCTTCAAAAAAAAAAAAAAAAATTTGCTTACTCTGCTAAAACGGCCTAACTACAAAAAATGTTTAAAACTAACCTTGGTAAAAAAAAAACCCAAAAATTATACACTGGCCAAAAAAACCCCCAAAAACTTCTAAAGCCCATGCTTAAAAATGTGGTATTAATTAAATGGTGGGGTTTATTCCACAGGCTGCATCCCCTGTTTTTAAATAAGTATCTTCAAAATGTATTGTCCTTGCTAATTGGCTGTTAAATAACAAATACCAAAGGTGTGTGTTGCCACTACCCCTGCCATTTTCTCCACTACACTACTCCCCCTGTAACACATCTAAATTCAAACAATACCATATATTCTAATCAAACCCAATGGCGAAGGCCTTCACATTTTAGTAATTTATTTAAATATTGTTTAAGAAAATATTTTTAAGGTTCAAAATATCCCATATAAGCAAACAATTCAATAAAAACCAAACTGGTCAGTAAAAATAAAAGAATACAACATTACTACAAATTAGCCCCAAAATTTAAAATTAAAATTAGTGGGTTTAAAATGGGGTTAATATAATGGCCATTCCAGGGGTCTATAGTATATATAACAAAGGGGTCCTTATAGTTTCTGGTTACGCAATTAGTAACTAATCAAATTCATCTTTTAAACAGGTGTGTTCTGCCACCGAAAATTTACCTCTACAAACATAGTCCCAGTAATTAATAACCTAATCTGTACCATATTGCAATATACCCCTTCCTATGCTATTAATGTCAATGCTTCTTAAAGGTACATAAACAAATTAAAATAACAAATGTGGTGTGGTATTCATTAAAAAAATGTGTTAAAATATTCATTAACAATAATTTTACATTAACAACTGTTCAGGGTAAAGTTGCAGGCACTCACAGTGCTCCTTCCAAGCATACGGGCCGGTTAAAGGGGTGTGGGCTCCCACATACCAAATCCTGCTGGGTCCGTAAAAAAAATGCACGTACAATTAAACAATTGACTGTAATATTTAAAAAAATAAACCACCTTGTATGCCTAGTCCATTTGTTGTGAGTGTTCCTAAAGTACCACCTAATGTTTAAATACAAATGAAAAATTAATAAACACTTTGGCCTTTAAAGCCCCCACGACTTCAGTGCGTACAAAAGCCAAAAAAGTAGTCACTGTTTATAACAATGGTTGTTAAAAAGGTATAAAACAAAAAAACTACCCGTACAAAACACCTAATTTTCCAAGTTAGTAACAGAGGTCTCAATCTTGAGGCCACCACTTTGTAAAATATACATTTTAATCTCATCAGTGCTGCAAAAAATTACACTATTGGCCTGCAAATAAAGTCCTGCAATTATATCTTAGGTTTCAAATAACTTTTAATTAAACTACCTTAATACCAAACTAATTCCAAAACCTACACTCAATCCTACGAAAGATTCAAAATAACTCTAAATTACAAGGTCAAATTTATATACTTCAAAATATATAGTAAATTAAAACACATGCATTCCATACAGTTTATAAAGTGTCTAGATGATATTCTAAGCATAATGTAATGTGTTATATAACTAAGGCTATAAAGCAACCCCAGCATATTGTTACAATAAAAAACAGTAATGTTTGTTTTGTTTTTGTGTAGTTGAAAAGTGTTGTTGTTGTTGTTGTAAAAAATGTAATAACAAAAATACCTTTCATGTTCAGACAGTATTCTTTGTTGTTACAGCCAGTCAGAGTTTATAAAACGAACCCATTTAGTCTAAAATTAAAAATACAAAATAAAAATTAAAAATTGGTAGTTGTGCTAAAAAAATGCACAAAAGGGGAGAGGCCTCTCAGTTCTGTTAAAAACAAAGTAACAGTCAGAACCATAATAACTCAAAATTTGTAAAGGCAGAACTGGTAAAGCATATAAAAAACTGCAAGCAAAGCTGTTTAACCTTGCTTTAAAATAAAAATACATTGTAATTGTTAGTAAAAAAATGTAATAACAAATAAAATATTGAAAAAGTACAAACAAAGACACCATCTTATATAATAAAAGGGTATAAATACGGCTTTATATTGTTTATATTTTAAGAAACTACGAAGGCAAAGGTATTCTCTGTCCATTGTATTTCTTCCCTTGCAATTGCTTAATAAATAAACTGTTTCTGACTTGCTGCATTCAAACCAAAATAATAATAATAATAATAATTTTCTTCCACAGTACTAAACCACAATTGCTCAAAAACAAAACCAAAAAAAACCCCACCCGAAAAACCCACCAAAAACTCGCTCGCTCCGCTAAAACTGCCAAAGTCCAAAAATTCCGCCCTGCTAAAAAAGGCATAGCATTATACACTGGCAAAAAAACCCTTGTAAAATCCATGCTTTAAAATGTGGGATTAATTGGGGCTTGGGGTTTACTCCACAGGCTGCGCCCTGTGTTCTTAAATAAGTACCTTCAGCATGTATTGCCCTCCCTACTTAGCTTTCAAATAACAAATACCAAAGGTGCCTTGTTGCCACTGCCCCCGCCATTTTCTCCACTATACAATTACCCCTGTAACACATCCAAATACAGACAATACCATATATTCTAATAAAACCCAGTGGCCAAGGCCTTCACATTTTAATAATTTATTTAAATATTATTTACAGATGGTTTAAAAAATAATTTTTAAGGTTCAAAATATCCCATATAGGAAAACCATTAAATAAAAAACAAATAGTCAATAAAAATAAAAGTATACAATGTCACTACAAAAAAGCCTCAAAAATCTAAAATTAAAATTAGTGGGTTTTATAGCGGGGTTAATATAATAGCCATTTCAGGGGTCTATAATAGGTCAAAAAAGGTCCTTATTGTTTTTGGTTACCTAATTAGTAAATAATCAAATCCATATTTAAAAAAGGTGTGTTCTGCTACCAAATTTTTTCCTCTACTAAAAGAGTCCCAGTAATTAATAACCTAATCTGTACCATATTGCAAAATACCCCTTCATATGCTATTAATGTCAATGCTTCTTAAAAGTATATATAAATATTTAAACAACAAATGTGGTATGGTACTTTATTAAAACAATGAGCTAAAATATAAATTAATACTAATTAATGCTATATTAAAAACTCTGAAATGTACTCTGCCCCTATTTAGCTTTCAAGTCACTAACATATATCCAAATTGCTCCAAAAAAGCTGCTGTTCGGTTAGCACAGCAAAGGGCATGGGTCTCCTCTTCAAAAAAATAAATAAATAAATAAAATGGTGCCAATACTGCAATAGCAATTTAACACATTTATAAAACCCAACAACATAATACAAAATTAGAGCAACTAAAAAAGGCCACTAGTCTTGCTACTGAAGCACAGTTAACCCAAGTGCAAGCTAAAATGGGTAAATAACATGTTATCTCCGCCCTTTGTTTAATAACCCAAAAGCTGTTAATAAAAATGGTGTTAAATATCACTCAGGCAAACAAAAATTGCAGTAAAATCTGGCATGTTCAAAAATTCAAACTTTCCTAAATAACCAGCTAATGGCCATTCAAAGTAACCTTAAGCATCCGGCTTGGCCCACTGCCCTTGCTAGTGCTTCAAAAGTGCCATCTAACTTGTGGCCGTAAAAACATATTTAAAAATGTTCAGGGTAAAGTTGCAGGCACTCGCAGTGCTCCTTCCAAGCATACGGGCCGGTTAAAAGGGTGTGGGCTCCCACATAGCAAATTCTGCTGGGTCCGTACAAAAAATCCATATAAAATTAAACAATTCAGCGTAATATTTGAAAAAGTAATTCACCTGGTATGCCTAGCCAATTTATAGTTATTGCTCCTAAAATAGCACCCAATGTTTAAATAAAAATAAACAATAAATATTTTTGGCCTTTAAAGCCCCCGCTGCCTCAGTGTGTACAAAAGCTAAGCCAAAAAAAAATGGTCACTGTTTATAACAGCATTTGTTAAAAAAGTATAAAACATAAAACGACCCTAAGAAAACACCTGCTCTTCCAAGCTAATAACCGCCGTGTAAACGTTAAGGTCATCATTTTGCAAAACATACATTTTAATTTCACCACTACTGCAAAAAATCATATTATCTATTGGCCTGCAAATAAAGTCCTATAATTAATTCTTAGGTTTCAAATACCCTTTAATTAAACCACCTTAATACCCAAGCAATTCCAAAACCTACACTCACTCCTACCAAAGGTTCAAAAAAATCTCTAAATTACAAGGGCAAATCTATGAACTTCAAAATATATATCAAATTAAAAAACATTCCTCTCATATAGTCTATGAAACATTTATCTTATGGACTAGTTATAATGTATTGTCCTATGTAACTAAGGCTACCAAATAACCCCAGCATATTATTATAATAAAACATAAATGTTTTTATTGTTTTTGTTTAATTTAAAATATGTTATTGTTATAAAAAACAGAATAACAAAAATACCTTTCGTGTTCATACTAATTATGCATTATTCTTACATCCAACTAAAATTATGGGGCTAATCCTGACCCTTTTAAGCTAAAATCAAAAATACAAGGTCTAATAAAAATAAAGGTTTAAAAATGATGGTTGTGCTAAAAGCACTAACGGGAGGAGTGTGAAAGTAAAAAATGGGATTTAAATGCAGCCATCTTAGTTCTGTTAAAAAAAAAAGAAAAGTCAGGCTAACTCTAACCCCTAATCACGCAAAACTTATAACGGCAAAACTGGTGTAAGCGTATAAAAATTGCAAAGCAAAGCTGTTTTTAACCTTGCCTTAAAATAACAATAAAATGCAATTGTAGCAAAAAAAATGTTAAAAACAAATACAATATTAAAAAGGTATAAACAAAGCTGAGCTTTATGTAATAAAAAGGTATAAATACTTGCTTTACAATTGTTTATATTTTTAAAATTTGCATAAAAACAGACACTCTGTCCAAACTGCTGTCTTCCTTCTTGCAATTGCCGAAAAATAAAACTGTCTCTAATTGTTGCATCCACACTAAAAGTAAGAACTGGTTTTCTTCCACAATATCCATTTGTTCTTGTGTCCACATTAGTACTGAGCTAAAATAATTCCTCTCCCTCCATGGTATTTAGCCCTCTGATATATTTATAGAGAGCAATCATCTCTTCCCTCAGCCTTCTTTAGGTTAGGCTAAACAAGGGAAGCTCCTTGAGTCTCCTTTCAAAAGACAGGTTTTCCATTTCTCGGATCATCCTAGTAGCTCTTCTCTGTACCTGTTCCAGTTGGAATTCATCCTTCTTACTAAACACAGTATTCCACATGAGGTCTCACCAGTGCCTTGTATAATGGTACTAACACCTCTTTATCTCTACTGGAAATACCTCGCCTGATGCATCCCAAAACCACATTAGCTTTTTTCACGGCCATATCACATTGGTGGCCCATAGTCATCCTGCGGTCAACAAATACTCCAAGGTCCTTCTCCTCCTCTGCTACTTCCAATTGATGCATCCCCAGCTTATAACTAAAATACTTGTTATTAATCCCTAAATGCATGACCTTACACTTCTCACTATTAAATGTCATCCTATTACTATTACTCCAGTTTACAAGGTCATTCAGATCTTCCTGTATGATATCCCGGTCCTTCTCTGAATTGGCAATACCTCCCAGCTTTGTGTCATCCACAAACATGATTAGTACACTCTCACTTTTTCTGCCAAGGTCAGTAATAAAAAGATTCAATAAGATTGGTCCCTAAACTGATTCCTGAGGAAGTCCACTGATAACTTTCCTCCAGCCTGACAGTTCACCTTTCAGTATGATGCGCTGTAGTCTCCCCTTTAACAAGTTCCTTATCCACCTTTCAATTTTCATATTGATCCCCATCTTTTCCAATTTAACCTTTTACTATTGGTTTTCATTCCCTTTGCAAGGTCCAACTCTACATGGCTTTTAACCTCTCACTTTATCCCTACATGTTCTAACCTCAGTAAGGTAGCTTTCCTGGCTGATCCCTCCCATCTTCCACTCCCTGTATACTTTCTGCTTTTTCTTAATCACCTCTCTGAGATGCTTGCTCATCCAGCTTGGTCTGCATATGATTTTTTCCCTTTTCTTGGGATGCAGGCTTCTGACAGATTCTGCAACTTTGATTTGAAGTCCAATCCACTTCCCTAACTAATGTCCTAATTTTTTTTAAAGTTAGCACTTTTGAAATCAAAAACCCTAGTCACAGATCTATTTTCATTTATCCTTTCATTCAGTTTGAACTGAATTAGCTTGATCACTCGAATCAAAGTTGTCCCCTACAACCATTTCTTTTAGGAGGTCCTGACTGCTTACCAAAACCAAATATAAAATGGCATCCCCTCTTGTTGGTTCAGCAACTCCTTGATGAAGGACTCCGTCAGCTATCGCATCTAGGAAAGTCTGAGCCCTATTATTATTACTAGCACTTGTTCTCCAGTCTGTATCTAGGAAGTTAAAGTCTCCCATGATCAAGCAGTTCCCATTAGTATTGACTTCATTAAAAACATTAAAGAGGTCTCCATCCCTATTGTGGAAGAAAACATGAGGTTTTTTTGTGTCCTCCACCACTTGGGTCACCACCACTGCTGCCTCTGTATCTGTCATCGCCTTCTCACCTAAGTCCTTCCCCTCCAATAGAACTCCCACTCAAACTCCCCGGATTACAGCTCTGTGTGCTGGCTCCCGTGCCGCTGCAGCTACCTACAGTCTTTCTGGTCAGGTGAGGGATTTCAAAACGTTCTGACGAGTGCACAGAAATTGGTAGAGAACTTCACACTGAAGCTATTTCCCCACCAGGTCAATAATACAAGCGTCACCGAAGAAGATGACATTTGGATTATGAGGCACGGGATAATCTCATAAGAGACCCCATAAAACAATTCAAAGTTTAATTCATGGCTAGATTGTGCAATACAGTCAGTTGGAGGACGTTTCCTGCAGCTCAAGGAACACCGCAGTATATTTGGGAGGTGTTAGGATATTCCGAAACTCCTCACTATACCTGAAGAAGACCTAAACCAGCCATGCAGGGCACTAGAGACAGTGTTGACACATGACGACACGCGCGATATTGAGGCGAGTAATTTAAGTGATGAATTGAAAGCCCTTTCAAAATACATTTCAACAGGATCAACTCCAAAGGCTGTTCTGGAATATATGTGCACAAATAAGATGACCGCGCCTCTTTCCAAATGCATTTGTTTCTCTGTGCAAACTTCTAACACTTCCTGTAACAGTTGCCAGAGGAGAACACAGCTTCTCCAAGCTGAAATTAATAACAACGTATCTACGCTCCACAGTGACATGGCAGAGTCTAGTCGGCCTTGCAACCATCTCAATAGAGTATGAGCTGGCCCAGACTGTGGACCTTCAGAAAGCAGAAGCAGTTCAAATCTTTGCAACCAAGAAGGCACGGAAAGCACCACTTTGATTATTCAAATCTAAAAATGCCAGTGTTAACTTTCAAACGCCTGAACAGCAAATGTAACTTTTCTTGTCTGCATAGTAAAGTGTAATTAAAATTTTTGCACAAGGCATTTTAAGTTGTTAGTTCTCCTTTATTGGGGTAGGTAGCAGAGCAGTACCATGAGAGGAGTAGAACAGAAAGAAGGCAGAATTGAGACCTTTCAAAGTTTTGACCCAAGCAAGGGGGCATGGGGGCATCATTTGAGCTCCCTGCCTGATAGGGTGACCAGATAGCAAATTTGAAAAATCAGGACAGGGGGTGGGGGGTAATAGAAACCCATATAAGAAAAAGACCCAAAAGTCGGGATTGGCCCTATAAAGTTGGGACACCTGGTCAGCCTTCTGCCTGAGGTGCCAAAATATTGTGGACCGGCCCTGGTGTCAGGTGAATGTACTGAATAAAACAAACACATACAGAACAGGATGTGATCAAAGTTAGTCATTAAATAACTTATTTCTCTTCTGTTTATCTGGATGAAAGTATTAAATCAGGAATCACAAACTCTGCGAGCACAACAGCTGGGGGAGAAAGGTGACATAAATCCAGAGTTGGAACTAGATTTTCAACAAACCAGAGAGCAGGAGGAGACAGAGGTTCCCCAAGACAATCTCCTCTTATCGCCCTTTGTTCTTTAGCGGCCATGAGCTTGTTTAGAAGAGACGGGCACTGCCAGGTGTGAATGGTGCTTGTGAAAGTGAAGTGCAAGAACGAGGCCCACACACACACTGTGAGTTATTGGGTTTCTTGAAGGCAAAGTGACACACTCGCAACGGGGACTCCTGGCGTTGCTGTCACGGACGCGGGGAACCCAGCTCACCGAAGCTCGGCCTGGTGCGGAGTCCAAAGGCGGGGCCGAACTCATTCAACTATATAAAAACAATTCATACATAAATAATCAGGGTCTTTCCACAGGCTGTGTTCGCCCCTTGGCTCAAGGCCATACAAAGCAGTTCTAACTAGTTCAGAACGGGTTACAACTGGCGTGCCGTGCCCTACAGTAACCGGCCGCTGAGAAAGCGAAAACACCCTAGCTAGGCCGTAACACAGTCTTCCGCGGTTCCCTACAAGGCTAAACCCTAAATTAGCACAAATCACCAGCTAACATGACCTTTCTGCAGTATGGACACAAGCTAGCTGCACTTGAGTGCTTCTAATTCTCCAAAGCCTTCCCACTCTCCCCCTGTGTACCAGGAAAGGACAGACACGTTCTCCCACCATCCACTGGGGAAGAATCCATAGAGTGGCTCAGCTCACTGCTGTGCAAAGAGCCACGGGGTGAGCTCCTAAAAGTCTTAGTGCCCCACATGAGTGAGTGCAGCGCCAGTGTGACACAGCAGCACCTTTCTTTCTTCACAGTGTGGCTCTTCTCGCTTGAGAGAGGCTGACTCAAGAGCCGTAATTGAGTGTAGGAAACTCGAGTTAACTCTGCAGTGAAGACAAAGCCTGAGATTCATTGGCTGACAGGGATCTAGTCTACCACAGTGGTTCTCAACTCAGGGGTCTGTGGCCCTGTGGAGGTCACAAGCAGGCTTCAAGGGATCTCCCCAAATAAACCAGAGAGCTTGGCTGGCCTTAGATTCGGAAGCTTCTCTATCAAACCTTAAAACCCACATATTGTGTTAACCACTCGTATAGATGGACCTTGCGACTCCACAAGCTACTGCCCACTACCTGCAACTGTAACACAAACTTTAATTGTGACCTCAGCAACATTAGCACAAATTTTCTAGAAAGGTGCAGTTATATGATCTATTCTTTCGTGTGGGGGAAGTATGAATTTAGAGTTAAATCACATGCTCCAGCTTGAACAGAATATATGGGCACGAAGGACAAATGACTGAGTGAGGGTCTTTTGCCTCTGTTACGAAGGAAGTTCAGCTCTACTTAAGGATATTGGTCCTTTCAGCATGTTTAAGTCACTTAAAAAAATGGATGTCTCTTTATGTCTTCCCAACACATCTCTATCTCTGACTTATAATGCTACATGACAATAACCCTGTTAGCTCTGTTCAGAATAGGACGTTTCTTTCAGCAGCTATTCGCATATTCCATAGAAGTGGAGCCACTGAGCCAAAGCCTGTGCTTAATAGCACACATATAAAACTGGAATAACGTCCTAGATTTCACTGGTTTATCGATGGCATAAGAGCCTGATCCAAAGGGGCTGAACTCAATGACACCTTTTCCATTGACTTCAGATCAAGGCATAGAATTTGATGCACTACTTAACTCTTTCTTGTTGGGAAGAGTAATCTCTGCCTATATCTCCTCCCATCCTGAGCCAGGAATCTGGTGCCTTGCCAAGATGCTCTGATACAGTGCAAGGCTCTCTAGTCTCACTGGCTGCAAGAAACGAGTTCCCAAAGAACGGCAGCAAAAGGGTTAAGGAGCATCAAGTTATCTTCTACACACACCAAACTCTACTTCTCTGCTCAAAATGCCCATTGAAACTGACGTTCAAGGTGTGTCTTCAGATGCTGCATTTACATTTTCCCAGTATAGCTTATTATCATCATTATGTTTATACCCAAGACAGTATCTAGTATTGCAGCAGGTGAACGAATACTTTGATCGATACTGAGAGCAAAAGGCCAAAGAGGAAGGAAGGGCCGGCAGTCTGGAATTTGGAAGAGATGAGTTAAATTCCTCTCTCTGCCACAGATTTGCTGTGTGACCTTGGACAAGTCACTTAGCCCCTCATTTGAAATTCTGTAAAATGGGATTAATAGCACTTCCTTATTTCACAGAGGTGTTCTGAGGACACATACTGTAAAAGGTTGTGAAATACTCAATTGTTGCAGTAGCTGGAGCCATATATGTGCTTTAGATACATCACAAATACCTTACTTATGTTGGTGAATGCTGAGTCACATGAGCTGTCCCATTCACTCCTGCAGGAATAAGATGTCACCCATCAGGAAGAGTCCGGTGATGTGGCTCAAACAGATGTAGAAAATGGTTACCATTATCAATACCAACATTGTTATTACCGAGCCATTGGAATGCCTTTGGTGTGGGGTGTATACGTCCTTTCCAGCAGGTACCACACCTGACATTCATATCGCAGGGCATGTCTGCATGAAAAGGAGCTAGAAGGGAGGGGAGTTGAATGAATAAGCAATGTGTTTGATAAGAATTCCCAAAGGCCTGCCCCTTCCTTTCCTCCTCCGTGGCAAATATCCTGAATTCTGGATTGAGACATGAAGGATTCCATAGGCCAGACGCTTTGAAAACTATCCACTATCTGATTCAGAAACAACCATTTCCAAGAGACAACAAACCAAAAGGAGCATAACAGCATAAGGCAATTTTACTGCTGGCCTTAGTCTCTGCTGTCAGGGTATTTCCTCCAAAGTGATTGCCAAACTCTATCTCTAGCCGTCCTTGCTGCTCCTTGCTTTCTCTGCAGCTCCTGCAACTCTCTCAGCCACTTCCTCTTCTGCTCCCTGCTGATCAGTAAGAGAATCAGCTGATCCCTGTTCAGGTGGGCCTTCTTCGCCGCTAGGGTTGGCTGAGCTCAGGCCTCCAGTCCTTAAAATGCCGAGCCACCCCCTTACAGGGAAAGTCCATAATCAAAAATCTAGTCCGTTTCTACATCACAAAACAGAAAAGACACAATCTCATAAAAAAATGAAATAAAATTCTGTAGCCGAAAGTCCTCATTTCCCCCATACTAAATCCCCCCTCCCCCCGACTGTTACTCACACCTTCTGGTCAACTGTTTAAAATGGGCCACTCTCATTACCACTGGTTGTCATTCTGGAAGGTGCCTTTTAGTGAATTACAAACTATTGGGCTTAATATGGTGCAAAGTGTGTGAAATTTCATAGCCTATGAAGTCGAGGCCAGATTAGGAGATCGAATTGTTTAACAATCTATGCCTCTGTGAAAAACTCAGTGTGGGGTGAGGAACAGACTCGGCTGTTTTGCTGGGTGGCCTGCTTGTTCCCCGGAATCAATTACGAGCAAGTGGGGAGATCCGGGGTGCAGCTCAAACATCCCACCGGGCTGGGCAGGGGCAGACATCAGGCCTGCAAGGGAAAGGGGAGAGTGGCAGTGACTTCACAAAGGCCTTTGGCCGGAATTTGTCCAATTGGGCAAAGGTGATGAGGCGGCTGTGACCTCACAGAGCTCCCTTGACAACAGCCAGGCAGGACAGGGATGCGGGGCAGGGGGAACCTCAGAGACCCCTGTAGCCTTGCTGCAGCAAGTCTCTATCTCGCGGTCTCTCTGTGAGAACCAAGAGAGGATCGGTGTGGAGGAGATTGTGTGGGAGTTTTTTCATTTTTGTGTGGATTTTGTAGAAAGAAATTGTCATCTGTGTAGAAGGTAAGAAAGAAATATCGGCTCTATGTACGAGCTGGGGGACTCTATCCCAGCAGATTGTCAGGGAGCGGTAGAGAGGTTCGATATCTCTGTACTGGGCACTGGTGCAACCACTCCTGGAATATTGTGTCCATTTCCGGTGTCCACAATTTGAGAGAGATGCTGATGAATTGGAGAGGGGTTCACAGAAGAGCCACAGGAATGAGGACAGGATTAGAAAACATGCCTTGTGCTGACAGACTATAGGAGCTCAGTCAAAGAGAAGGTTAAGCAGTGAGCCTATGGGAAGAAATATTTACTAATGGGCTCTTCACTTTAGCAGCTAAAGGTTATAAGCAGACAGTGGCTGCAAGCTGAAGCTAGACTAATTCACCCTGGAAATAAGGGGAGCATTTTTAACCTCAGGGTTTGGAACAATTTACCGAGGGTTGTGCTGGATCCTCCACAACTGGCCTTTTTAAAAAATCAAACTGCTCTAATTCCTATGGGAATTATTTTCAGGGACGTCCTATGGCCGATGTGAAACAGAAAGTCCGGACAGAGTGGTTCCTTCTGGGCTTGGAATTTAGGAATCTGAGACTTGCTGGGGGCATTTGGAATTTGTCCCTTTTTGCTTCCCTCTTCCTCCTTCCCTCTTGACTCTTCTCCTCTTTTCTCTTCTTCCATTTCTTTCTGCTGCTCTTCTTCCTGGGGAAGGTGGGGCCGTGCTCCAGCTGGCATTGTAGGAGGCCCTCACAAAGCGGTGGGGCTGGAATTGTGGGCTGATGGTGATCTCCACCCTAGTGCTCTCCTGTGGTGACTAGTGCTGTCTTTTGCTGGTCTGTGGAGAACACTCGGCCTCCAGGGCTGAGAGTCTCCCCACTGATCGGCCAAGTGCGGGGCTATTGCTGAGTTAATAGACAGGAGACTCAGACTGTTGTGTATTTGGTTGTCATGGTAATAGCACTTTGTTGTTGCTATGGCAACTGAGTTGGATTATTAGTGGATTATATGGGGATAGTCCAGCCAGTTTTGGCTGGTTTGGCCTAAGGCTCATTTCAAGGGCATTTCTTTGTCTGTCTGTAAGGCGATAATTTTTGAAGGCTACATCCAATTGATTCCAAAATGTCAGGGAATTTCGAGGCATCAGGGAGAAGAAGCTCGTTGATTTTGGTGGCAATTGGAAAACAATACCACCAGAAAAGCCTGATTTCCACACTGGACCCCTTACATTGGCGCTGTGAGCTGAAGAGCAATGTGACTTTAGCGTGAATTCAGCCAGTCAGTGCTAACTCTCCGCTGGTGATTTGCATAAGTCAGCCAATGAGCTTGCAGGTTTCAGTGGGAGCGATGCCCAAGGCAATATCCTGTGCAATTGCTACTCGTTCAAGGATGGAGACAACATTTTTACCAAGACGGCTAACGGGATTTTTGGGTTGTATAAGTAGGGGCATTTCCAGCAGATCGAGGGACGTGATTATTCCCCTCTATTCGGCACTGGTGAGGCCTCATTTGGAGTACTGTGTCCAGTTTTGGGCCCCACACTACAAGAAGGATGTGGATAAATTGGAAAGAATCCAACGGAGGGCAACAAAAATGATTAGGGGGCTGGAGCACATGACTTATGAGCAGAGGCTGAGGGAACTGGGATTGTTTAGCCTGCAGAAGAGAAGAGTGAGGGGGGATTTGATAGCTGCTTTCAACTACCTAAAAGGGGGTTCCAAAGAGGCTGGATCTAGACTCTTCTCAGTGGTAGAAGATGACAGAACAAGGAGTAATGGTCTCAAGTTGCAGAGGGGGAAGTTTAGGTTGGATATTAGGAAAAACTTTTTCACTAGTAGGGTGGTGAGGCACTGGAATGGGTTACCTAGGGAGGTGGTGGAATCTCCTTTCTTAGAGGTTTTTAAGGTCAGGCTTGACAAAGCCCTGGCTGGGATGATCTAGTTGGGGTTGGTCCTGCTTTGAGCAGGGGGTTGGACTAGATGACCTCCTGAGGTCCCTTCCAACCCTGAGATTCTATGATTCTATGATTCTATGATTCCTGCCCCTCTTATCACTTCTGAGCAGGGGGTTGGACTAGATACCTCCTGAGGTCTCTTCCGACCCTGATATTCTCAGATTCTCTGATTCTTAGCTGGACTTGCAGTGTCCTGCTGGCTGTAGGTCAGTGTTGTGAACACCCGGTTGCTAGGCTAAGTTTATTCATCCCCTGGCAATAAAACATCGTCTTGTTTTCACAGCCCCTTTCGATCTCCTGACTTCTACCCCCTACCCTGCTGGCAGGGCATTGGGCAGCACCCTTTACAGCCCACCTGGGTGCGGGAGATCGAGGAGGAGCGCATCTGCCATCCAGCTCCATCCCATCTAGAGCAAGTGAGTGGAGATCTCCAGAGCCATCCCCAGTGTGGTGGGAATGGACCAGCAATAGGGCTCCCAGCCCTTCCCTTGTAGGAGATTGTTCCCCAGCTCGAGAGTCTTTGGGGAGGGCAGAACCCGCCGGGTGTTGAACACCCACACCCGCAATCAGTGAGATCAGTGGGAACTGAGGGCGGCTCCTCGTTCCTAGGATTGGCACCTTGTGAACTTTCGCTGGGGACTATCCGGGTTCTGCTCTTTCTCTGGCCTGGGAGGGAGCAGTACCTACTGGGGTGGAGGGAGCTTCTTAGCCAAACTAACAGAGATCCTCCCTGCTCTGAAAGGACGAGACTCCCCCAGTGCCACAGGGCCCCATTGGTGAGGGGGAATTTTGGGAGCAGCCTGTGCTGTGAGCTGCTGCCTGTGTGTGTGGACGGCATCCCCCGTGCCCTGGGGTGGGGTGTGTGGGGAGGAGGAATTGCCTCAGCGGAGGGGAGGTGGGCAGGGGACCAGGCAGGCCCGTTAATGAGAGGCTGCCTTGAGCCCAGACTCATGGCTGCTCCCCACCCTGTTCCAGGATGCAGCGGCTGAGGCGGATGCTGGGGAGGAAGTCTGGGCAGGTGGCTCCGGAGGGACTAGGGAGCAGCGGCCGGCTTGCCCAGCAGGGAAGCGGCCCCTCTGTCCCCGCGGGCGGGGAAGAGGCCAGAGGACAGGAGAGGAGGAGGAGCTTCCTGTCGCTCTGCCGGAGGGAGCCAGGAGAGGGCGGGAGCCGGGCCAGCTGGCTCTGCGGCTTCCTTCGCAGGAAGCAGAGGAGCCAGGAGCCGCGCCCCGGGGCCCAGCAGCAGCCATCCACCATCCTGGCCACTGCGGAGCCCCCGGCTGGCCCAGAGCAGGAGCTGGGCGACTCTGGCTCGGGGACCAGCAGCTCCGCCTACTCCCGAGGGGCCAGCAGCCCCTCCCTGGGGTCTGACAGCCCCGAGGCTGGAGGCTCCCTCTTTGCAGGTGAGGGGAGACCCAGGGGACGAGGGGAGGACGGGGGCGGTGGGAGACTAGGACTGAGCAGTAGGGGACTAGGCCCAGCCCCGCCCTGCGGCAGGGGATGCTGGGCAGAGTCGGGGGAGCTCCAGCCTCCCCTGACCATGTGGGGGGCGAGGGGGGGAGCTGACGGCTAGGGGGCCTGAGGCTGATGGGGCTGAGGGAGTCTCTGAGAGGGGCAGGGTGGGGCCCTCTCTGCCATGGGGCTCCTTGCAGCGGAGGGGGGAACATTGAGCCGTTTCTCTCCACTGGATCCCCACAGCGGCAGCATAAATGACCCTTTCTCCTTCCCTCCCTGCTGCAGAGACCCCCAGTGCCCAGCTGGAGGATGAGGAGGAGGAGGAGTTCGCTCTAGCAGACACCATCTGGGTCATCCAGCATCACCTCCAGGGCAGACCTAAGGTTCAAAAGTCTTCCAGCTGCGCTGCCTCCGAGTCTGTCCTGCCCCTTGTTCCATCCCCACCCACGCAGCGGGAGCTTGTCCCAGAGAATCCATCACCCGCACTGGGGGGCCCTTCACCCCTGTTATCTGGCACCCCAAAGTGGGGGGAGTTTGTCTCACGCAGGCCAAGGTGCCACAGACACTGTCCCAGTTACAACCCCAGTCTGTGCAGGGCGACCCTGGTTTCGGGAAGCGGGGCGGCTTTCCCTGTCCAACCCCATGGGGTTCCTGAGCCCTGGAGCTGGTGTAGGAGGGGTGGGGAGGTCCCTACCTAACCATCTCTCTCTCTCTCTCCACACCCCACTCCTAGTGGCTGAAGGACAGGGCCAATCCTCTCCGCTTCCTCCACGCTGTCCCACGTCTCTGCTTCTTGACACAGAAGCAGGGACGGGACACTGTGGAGCCGCTCTTCACCAAAGCGGCCCTTGTGGAGAGCATTGCGGTGAGTGGGACCCCGTGCCTGGCCCCTGGGGCGAGGGACCCAGATGTGGAAGGACGAGTTAGTGGGGCTGAAGTGGGGAGCAGAGGACAGGGGAGCAGAGGGCTGGGGAGCAGGGAAGGGGAAAATTCTGACACCGAGCGGGAGCTGGCAGTGGGGGAATTGTAAGGCCAGAGGGGAAGGGGAGGGAGGAATTGGGGGGGGGAGAGGTGGAAGGAAGGAGTAAGTTTGATGGGTGGGAGGAATGTGGGGCCCAGCTGGTTGGGGGTGGGGTCACACTGGCTGTTTCTGCAGAGCACTTTGGCCTCCTCCCTGGGAAGCGCCTGGGGGTCTGCAGGGCCTGAGTCTCACCTGCGGTTTTGTCTCCTTGGGGTCTCTCAGGAGCTGATTGAGATCCTGCCCCTGGAGTCGGAGCCAACCTCCATCATCTCCGGCTCCATGGCCGCGGTTTGCAGCCTCAGGTACCAGAAACCTCCCATCCAGCTGCCCTAACCCTGGTGCTGATCGGGTCCGGAGCCGGGAGTCCCAGATCCCCTCCTGCCGAGATTACCCCCAGCCGAGGCTGTTCGCATCCCCCAGCAGAGGAGGCGGGAATGTCCCCTCTTTCCTGGCTGGGGGGTGATTTCACTCCCGTAGCGTTAGAGTGGCCGTGGGGAGGGGATCACTGCTGGGGGAGGGGGGTCATGTCCATGGCAGTGCCAGCCCACTCTGGTGCTGCGAAGTGTAACCGGGCTCCTCTCTCCCGCCAGCAAACTGCAGCCGCCGCTTGCCCTGGAGGTGGAGTCACGCCTCCTGCGTGCTCTTCTCTATGCCCTTTTCACCATGGGCACTGGGAACGACACCTCCCACTTCCAGGTAGGTCACGATCCTACTTCTCTGTCTCAGGAGCAGAAACAGACTCTGGTCCCTGTTCCCTCGGTTTGATGGAGCTGCTGAGAATAGGGGAGGGGTGAGCAGAGCTGGGAACAGGCCTGCGGGGGGGACACAAACTGTCAGGGAGGGCCCCTTCCCCTCAGAGGGGATTGCGTTACCCCTCTGTGGGTGATCCCAGCCTTCCCTCCTCTCCTCATTCTGTGCTGTGCTGCTTGGACTCTCCCGGGGATCCTACCTCCCACCCATCGCAGTTTGGCTGTTCCATACTCTGCTGGGTACCAGGCCCTGCGCAGAGAACTGCTAAGGGCGAGGATTGAAGAGCCAGCAGGCAGCCAGCCATGAACTCTTTCTGAGTGTCCCTGGAGTGATGTGAATGGGAGAGGCCAGGATGTGCCTTTTGGGGCTGGCCAGGGCTCCCGGAGAACGCCCCTAATTGTCCCTTGGATGGTGTAGCCCCAGATCCCCTGACTGACAGGTGCTCCCTCTTCTTGCAGGCTCTGCACAAGAGCTACATGGAGAGCCTGGACACCATGCTCGGGGGCCTGCTCGCCGAGACCCCCACTACAGAGAGGCTGCAGCACCTCTTGGACGTGAGCAGAATGGGGGGTGTCTGGGGTGGAATTTCCCCTGAACCCCGAGGGAGGGCAGCAAAGGAGAGACTAGAAGAACCATGTTTCCATTGTGTCCTCCCAGCTTGGACCCAAGTGGCCACATTTTCCCACAGCTGTCCCTGCAGTGCAATGTTGGGTCCCTTACGCCTCACGGGGCGGGGGCGGGGGATCAGAGGGAAGGAGCTGGGACTGTCGGCCAGAGCTCTGCATGGTTCCATTCAGCACTAACAGTGAGCACCAGGCCTGGCTGGGGACTGAGAGACTGAAACCCCTGTGAGATGCCGGACATGGGCCTCTGAGAAAAGTCACTGGCTCCTTTCTAGCGAGACCCTGAGATACAGGAGGAGCCTCAGGGAATCAGCTTTTCTGTCCTAGGGACACTGCACTTCCCACAGGGATTGTCCTCACGACCGCTCCATCCATCCTAGCAAGGCTTCTGGACCTGGGGTCTGGGGGCCCAGGGCATGTGCCTTGATCCTGATGTGCTGTTCATGGATCTGGTGTTCAGAGCAAACAGACCAGCCCCTAAGGCCAAACATTGTCCCAGGCTGGAGAGACAATGGCAGCTTGTGCCCAGCAAGACGTTGGCAGTGTCATGAACCCTCACATGGGGAGTCAGCTATTCCCCCCCGAGCACAAGGTCTCAGCCCCATGGGGAGGTGGAGGGAGGGAGGTTCGTTAGTAGAGCACCTTCGCCTGCCCCCTGACCCTCCCCTGCCTCCTTGTCCCGCAGCACCTCCATTTCTGGATCCATTCCAGAAAGGTCCAGGAGAGAGCTAGGGCCACACGGAGCAGCGCTGCCCTGCTCCGATTCGCTGCCTCCCTCCCCGGATTTGCCGTAAGTGACCTTTGACCCCAGCATCCTGCAGAGTCAGGGCTTGAGTCAAATTCCTCATCCCCTGGTTAAGTGGTTCCCCCCTGGCTCCGTAAGGGACTGAGACATTCCATAGGCCACTGGCTGGCAGGGTCGGGCCTGGCCTCAGGGCCCTGGTTATTGTGGAGCAGCCTGGCAGCGAGTGCTCATAGAGGGCCTATGCCCTTGCCCCTTTGCTCCAAGCTCCCTTGGGGGCAGAGAGAAAGAGGGATCTAGCTCCTCTCCCCCAGTGCCTCCTACAGGTGGGTGGGAGCAGAGCTCTGTCCCAGGGGAGCTGGAGAGCTGAAGGCAGAATGTTGATGGATTCCCCTCTCCTGCTCCTCCCACCAGACCTCCTCCGATTTCCCCAAGGCCGGCAACTTTGTGCTGCAGCTGGGTCTCTACATCTCTGACCCAGCCAGCGACATCAGCCGGCAAGCCAGGAGCGGGATATATTGGCTGCAGAGGCTCCTGCTGCGGAGGAGGGGTAAGAAACCCAGCTGGGCAATGGAACCCCATAGAAGTGAGTCCCTTGGAGACCAGCTCCAGCTGGCCAACAGAACTAAGGCCTCTTCTGTTAGACCAACTGCAGCAGGGCAGAGGGACCCGACTGAAAACGAGGCCCCTGTTTTGGGCCCCCCACTTGCTGGCCAAGCGACCCTACAGAAAGACGCCCCCTCCTCTTAGACCGACCCCAGCATAGATGATGACTCACACTCCCTAATTCCGGGAGAGAGGAAG
The DNA here is from genome assembly GCA_037349315.1 of Chelydra serpentina. Lineage (NCBI taxonomy): Eukaryota > Metazoa > Chordata > Testudines > Chelydridae > Chelydra > Chelydra serpentina. Next base: position 365,264 of record JBAIAC010000151.1, read on the forward strand.
GGGATGAACATGCCAGGGAAATTGGCTGCTTTACCTCAGAGCCCGGCTCTGTCCCCCAGCCCAGGGAAATCAGCCCACCCAGGGGGCTGCCAGCTGGTGAGGGGACAGGAATGGAGCTATTGGGACACGTGGAGGGAAAGAGCCCTTCATGGGGGCAGGAGCAGGGACCACAGGGGATGGACACAAAGCTTGGGGGATGTCATCAGTTGGGTTGCCAAGTCCAGATCCTGACATCAGTGAGTGTGGGGGGTTCTCAGTATTAGACGCCACAATTAACAGGCGCCCACTCCCAGATCACAATGACCATAAGGGTCACGTGATTGCTGTGATGAATGAGACAAATCACCCTTCAGGTACTAAACTGCCTGGTCCATTGGGTGCCACGAGGACCCCGGGCAGTGTTCACCCAGGAAAGGAAACAGTCACTAAAACCAGGGACAAACCTCCCCAATGGGTGTGTCTTTCTTCCCCAGGGATGAACATCAGACAGGAGACCGATCTGTGGTGTCAGGACAGGCTCCAAGACACCGAGCGCCTGGCCTACAGAAACATGGCCCGGGTGGGGGAGGTAAGGACTCTCCGCCGGTGCATTGCAGCAGCTCAGGTGTGGAGCTGTCTCCCCCTGCAGTGAGTGTGTTATGGAGGGGGAGGGATAGCTCAGTGGTTTGAGCATTGGCTGGCTAAACCTTGGGTTATGAATTCAATTCTTGAGGTGGCCATTTAGGGATCTGGGGCAAAAATCTGTTGGAAGAAGATTTAGTTGAGCATTGGTCCTGCTTTGGCAGGGGGTTGGACTAGATGAACTCCTGAGGTGCCTTCCAACCCTGATATTCGATTATACTTATTTCCAGCTCACAGTGTTCGGGTGCAAGAGGCCAAGGACCCTGGGTTGGAGCCTCGTGTGTGTTCCATGTATCCATGGTTACGTGGCATAAAAGGGATCCTAGCAGGGGTTGAGTTAAAGGGGGATTGTGTCTCCAGGGATCTGGCTCTGCTCACTGTCTCCCTGGCTGACACACTGGTGTCTGAGAGGGGAGCCCCTGGGTCAGTGAGCTGGAAAACTCACACCAGCTATTGCTGGATCAGATTCTCGTTGGATTCCCTGCACCTGCGCAAGCACAGGCAGGGGGTGGGATTTGTCCGGCAGCATGGCGAGTCAGGGTGCAGAACCTGTCCCTGCCCTGGGAGGTGGGTGAGGGACGCTGAGTCACTGCAACATATGTGTTGCTCGTGGGATTGTCAGTGGGGTGAGGAGCAAGATTGGAAGCAGTGAATCCTGCTCCAGAAAGTGCCTGCAACCTCTTACTGAAGGGGGTTCTTTGGGCCATGGGACCCCAAAGGTTGGCTGCCCCAGGACTCTTATCCTCCTTGTGAGATATTAGCGGGATTTGGAGCCTGGTTCTGGGCATCTGACAAGGGCTCTGGTGCTGTTGGTTTTAGGTCTTTGGAGAGATCTTCCTGGAAGACCAGCGAAGATCTTTCCTGCAGGCGGCGCTTCTGGCCATACATGACCCCCAGCTCCGTGTGAGCCAGGCTGGCCTGGTTCTCACGTATTCCATCCTGGGGGAAGCCGGCCAGCTCATAGGGCACGAGGTAACCAAAGAAGGATCACTTGGGGAGGGACCCCCAGGGCCTTTCCCCTCCAGGCCATTGACAGTCACTCCCCTCCCGTCCCCATGCGCTGACCTGGGAGCAAGGAGAGGATGAACCCGGGCAGGTGCCATTGGTAGGTGCCAGCTTGTCCCTAAGCAGCTCGGAGCAGAGCAGAATCAGCTCGGCTATTTCCTCACATCAACACGACACGCTGCCATTGCTCATGCTAGGGGCTGCAAACTCCCCTAGCGACCTCTGGGAGCCTTTCCTACCCCTCCGGGCCTCAGGCCGGTTCCTAGCGCCCTAGGATCACGTGATCCCAGCCACCCCCTGCTCTGGGAGAACTGGAGGAGTCAGTTACCAGTTACCGGAGGCTGCTGAAGTGCCCCATTCCCCAGAGCTACTGTCCATGGCGTCCCCTTAACGACAGGGGGTTCCTTGGGAACAGGTGTCCACTTCCCCTCACCCCACGGCACTACTGCCCAAAGCCTCCCAGCCCCTCAGCTGGAGGGGGAGAGGGTGGCTGAGGGGCTCTGGGGAGCGGAGCTGAATCCCCGGCTGGGTTGGGAGGAAGAACAGCTCTCGGGGGGACTGAGAGGAAGGGGGCAGGAGTTTGTTGGGAGTGGGGGTTGGAGGTCACTAGAGAGGAGACAAGATTTCGTCTCGGGGGCTGGGTGGGGGAATCCGACCCTCAGATGTGGGGAGGGGTGGGGTTAATGCCCTTCATTACCATGGGTGCCGGAGTCTCTGGCTGATTCTGGTTCCCTTGCAGCAGGAGGACGTGACACCTACGATCCTGGCGCACCTCTTCTACATCAGGTGCTTGCGCCAGGTGCCCAAAGCGCTGCAGGGGCTGTGCTCAGTGGGGCACTTCTGAAGCCCCCCCCTTCTCCTGACCAGAAGCTCCCACTCCCTGCCGCAGGTACTGCTCTTTCTCACTGGGCCTGGGGGAGAAGGGCTGGGGGAGCGGCCATAGAGCTCACAGCACTGAGAGAAACCCAGGCCGAGCACCTCGCTCTCACCACGCTGCCCTGGCAGAAGCTCCCCTTGGCTTGGCCCCCAAGGTCGGAGACATCTTTGTCACCTTGTTCTCCTTCTTTTATTCCTAGGAAGGGAGTCCCCCGATGAGGGGTCTCTAGAGCTCCATCTGGGCAGTGCCTAGGAGAACCTGTTAATCATCCTGGTTCCCACCGGCATGCACCACCCTGCCCTGCCCTCTGATTCCTCGATATCGACTCTGGCTTGACCCTTGGCTCCGGTCTCTGGATATGACTTCGGCGTGATCCTTCTTGGCTCCTGATGTTGGCTTCCCACCCTGGTTCCGTATTCTCCTTGCCCTTCTCTAGCCCTGCTCCAGGCCCTCCACTGACCCACTCCAGCATTGCCTCCTCCTCCTGACCTTCCCCAAGCCCTCGGACTTTGACTACCCGGCTTTGACCCTCGGCCTGTATCTCAACTCTGGCTTGACACTGACTTGGCTGATCTTTGCTCTCTGACTACCCGGCTACGACCTCTGGCATGGACTTGGACTCTGGCTCTGGTGACATGTGACAGACTTCTCTTTTTGGAGAACCGAGAGAAGCATGCGCACCACACCCAACCCTGGAGAGGTTTCGGCAGCATGGTCTCAACACAGAATTGGAAAAGCGTACCTCCAGCCAACTCTCCACAGAGTTTTGAGGGTACATCCTCTCCCTGGAAGATGTCACGATTGATCCAAATAAAGTGGAAGCCTTTCATAGATGGGACGAAGTTTGAAGTCCTCAAGAAGACAGCACTTCCTAGACTTCACTCGCTTTACTGCTGCTTCGGCCCAGGGTTCTCAGAGCCAGTAACCCCCGACAAGAGCTCTCCTCCACATGACGGCCACATTCCTTTGGTCGCCCAAGTTCCAACAAGCCTGCGAACAGCTCAGAATTGCCTTCACCACTGGACCTATTCAGAGGCTCAGCATTCATCCTGGAAGTAGACAAATCTACTATGATCACCAAGGCCTGCTTCATTTGGTGGTGCCAGATGTGGGCTGAAATTCAGATGTAGCTTGACTGACGTAACTTCTGCGCTTACCGAATCAAATGGCCACATGATGGAACTGACTCTCATAGCTCTCCTGACCACGATGGCGCGCTTCTTCCCCTTGTGAACATGTACTGTCGATTGACAGGACGGATCACTTCTGAATTTGCAAAGGCCAATGAAACCTTTATTTTGCTAAATGTAGATTTCCCACTCATTTCATGCCACGCTATGAACGGCCTCCCTGAACTTCCCAGCTATCGACCTGGGTCAACGAATGCATCACATTCGAGAAGAATGAAGGGAGGCCCTTCAGGACACTAGGAAGGAGTTCAGATAGTGTGCGGACTGCTGATGACAAGAGGGAAGCCATTTGCTGAAGGGAGGTACAAAGTCCCTGGCACTGACCGAATCCCTACACCCTGTCCGTGGCAGTTCCTGACCCATCACCCTTTGCTGACCTTCCGATAACATCTTCCTCCCCTGGGTGTAGGGAGCAAACTCTGGGTCCCTTCCCTCACTCTGCACCAATCCGTGCCCAGAGTGTCCGAGCCCCTCGCCGACAATGGGACTCTCCTCCCTTGTCCTCCTTGTGGGCGGGACTAGTACCCCCATTTTACATCCAGGGAATGAAAGTGATGAAGTGACCTCTCCAAGGTCACACCCAGCAATGTGGGGGAGAGCTGGGAACTGGACTGGGTTCTACAGGAGTGCCCCTCCCCACAGGGGCAGCTTCACTTTCTGCCCTTTGTCCTCTCCTCCCTCTTGGCCCGTCTTGGAAGGGGGCTCTGATTGGGAAATGAGCAGGGGTTTCCTCCCCCCTCTGTCTTCCAGGCTCTGGGATCTGTCCATGTCGCCTACAGTGAAGCAGCCTGCAGCTGGCCCAGCTTGGGGAGCCATGACCTCATCCTGTGCAATCGAGACGTGCTGGCTCTCAGGGATACTTAGACGAAAACCAGGCACCCCACACGGAGGTAGGAGCCACCCATTCCCAGGTTGTCCTGAGGAGCCACGATTCCTCCAGGAGCTGGGGAAGGGCGCAGTGATCAGTTTGTGAAAGGTAGGGGAGGGTCGTGTAGGGAGAAGATCTAAGAGAGGAGGAGCATGAGCTAGGCTCTGTATTTGGGCTTGGCAGGGATCAAGAGAAGGGACAGGGGTTGTTAGAGGGCAATGGTGAGGTACAAGGGCAGTCGGAGGTGGGGGCAAGGCCAGAAAAGTTCATCTACTTTAGATCAGTTGTGGCAGAGAATCACCGGTTGAGGTGACTGAAAGCTGTGAACTGGGGCTGGCCAAAATCATCCTCCTCAGATGGGAACATCCCAAAAGGCTTCAGAAGCTCAGCCTCGGAGGTGACCGTTGTGGCCCAAACCTCTCTCTGCTCTGTACCTCACAGGATTCCCGCTGGCTGTGCCAATCCAGGGGGAAAACTCTGCCACCCAAGTCTCACAGCACCTGTGCACTGAAGTGCCACTTAAACCCGCTGTGATGCACAGATCTTGCCCTGGCTGCCTGCACAGGGCTGAATTTCACCCATTCAGAGTGTAAGGAAATAATTGGCTGGAGGCCTTTTCCTGTTCGGATCTGGTTCTAGTGGACAAGAACCATGGGGATTTTTCACCTGTATTGCTCCCGGGACTGGTGCTTCAATGAGGCAGAGAAGTACTGATGCTTTGGATTTTCTTTTTTTCCCGCTCTTAATCTACTCTCTTCCTCTCTTTTAACAGGTATTCTAAGGCCCCCCGTGGTTCGTATGGGCATTCCTGGGTGGGCAGATTGCGTCAGACCTGCACCGGAATAAATAATAGTGAATGAAATATGCAGACACTAAAGTTCTGCAGCCAAATTCTCAGAAAGTTTCCCCTTGAATGTAGAATCAAGATTTTGTTTCTAATTTATTTTTTTTAAGGTGCTAAGCAGATGCTACCCTGTAATAAGAGGAAACAGAAGCAAAAACCGAAAGAATGTTACTTAAATCAGTGAACAGATGCAGAGAGTGGAAACACGGCAAAGCAAACAAATGAATACTGTGAGTAAACAACCTGACGGAAAATGGGAAAGAAAACCTCATCTGGATAATTGTGGTTCTTGGGAGAAAAACCAGGTTCCTGGTACGTAGCCTGGCTGAGATCATCCCTTTTCCCTGGATCCCAGACCTGGGATTCAGATGTCATTCTCTGTGTGGTATCCTTCTTTTATTCCTAGGAAAAGGATCCCCAAAGGAGGTGTAAGGATCTTCGACTCTAATGTCTGCAGGAAGCTTCAGCCACCTTCACAGGTAGAAGTCACTTTCTTTCCTACAACGCCACTAGTGCCCTTTCTGCTCTCCAGGTCTACTCCCTGCAGCAGGACAGAGACACCCCTTAACTCCCCGAGTCCTGATTTCCTGCCATTCAAGGGGATGTGGGCTTGCATTGCCCCCACCCCGCCGTCAGATAGTTTTCCTATGGGAATCTCTCTAGTTCAGGAGAGAAATCTGTTCTTCCCTTAGATCCACTCTGCTCATCTTGGTTGCTTTGTTTTTCTGAGATTAGAGGTATCTTTGGAAAACCCTTAGCGTGCGGGGGAGTGAGGTGGAGCGAGGGATACGGGAGCTAGAGGAGATTCCCCTGAAGAACACCACCCTGTTTCCTCTGGTCAGGCTCGGGCTAACCATGAAGGTGAAGACCAGATGGGAGCTGCTGGATTGACCTTGATATGCCACGTCCTTGTTTGGATGAAGGACCTACATCTCAGGGATGGCCAGCAGCAGATGTAAGACATGTGTCCAGGAATAGTGTAAACAACCTACATTGATAGGTAAGTAAAATCATGGCCACATGTAGACACCACAGGAATTGGGGGGGATTGAACCAGGGTCCTTCAGCACAAGTTCGACTCACTCATTGTCAACCCAGCCAGCTCCACCCACTAGACCATGTCCCCTTCCAAAGTCACAGAACCCAGGAGCCCTGGTTCTCAGAACCGAGCCTCACATCACCAGGCCAAACCTCCTCCCATTATGGGCGCTGTAGAAGGGACCGTCTGCAGAGACCCCCCTATATGCCCCCCGTCAGAGACTGCAGCCACGGGTGACCAGTGATTGAGCAGAGATCTCCCCGTGGGAACCCGAGGGGCTGCGCATTTGGGGTGTCACAGGGAAGGCGTCTGGCAGCCATTGACACAGTGATCCTGTGAGGAGATTTTCCATCTCTAACAAAGGGTTTCTGTCCCCCCAGATCTCAGCCGCTCAGCGGGATGCGGGAGAGCCGAGTGCTGATGGGCTGGAGGGGTCACGGGAGTCACCGTGTGGCCGTGCAGCAGGGGCAGTGTCTGCAGTCACCACGGGCCAAACCCTGCGCTCCAGAGAGCCCAGGCTAAGGCTCCCGGGATTGCGAAGGGGACTTTGACTTGGGGAATCGGTTGCTGGTGCCTGTGTCCACAATGGGGATGTTTTCATGAGGCTACTCAATGGTCCGTGAAGCGCCATCCAAGCAAGGGGAGAATGGAGATTAAAGAGCCAGGCTGGGACCTCCGCGGAGCTGCTGCATGTCGAGCATCCACAGCCAGAAGAGAGACGATGGGAAATGCGCTTAGATGGCCGGCCACAGCCGCAGCAGCCGTCTCATAAAGCTCTGCTCATGCTCTAGCCAACAGAGGCAGGACAAAGAGCCACACAATGAGAGCCTGGGTCAAGGTGCAGAGAATCCTCCAGCAAGTGAGCCGTGCCCTACGCTGCAGAGGAAGGCGAAAAAACCCCAAGGCCTCTGCCATTCTGCCCTGGGGGGAAATTCCTTCCCAACTCCAAATATGGTGATCAGCTGAACCCTGAGCATGTGGGCAAGACTCACCAGCCAGATACTACAGAGAATTCTTTTCTGAGTAACTCAGATCCCATCCCAGCCAACATCCCATCATAGGCCACTGGGCCCCATCTACCACAAATAGTCAAAGATCCATTCATTGCCATAGTCATGTTATCCCATCGTACCATCTCCTCCATAAACTTATCGAGCTTAATCTTGAAGCCAGATAGGTCTTTTCCCCCCCACTGCTTCCCTTGGAAGGCTGTTCCAGAACTTCACTCCTCTGATGGTTAGACACCTTCGTCTAATTTCAAGTCTCAACTTCCTGTGGAAGTAAGAAAAAGGGATTTAAGTGCAGCCATCTTAGTTCTGTTGAAAAGAAAGCAAAAGTCAGGCTAACTCTAATTCCTAATAATGCAAAACTTATAAAGGCAAATCTACTGTAAGCGTATAAAAATTGCAAAGCAAAGCTGTTTTTAACCTTGCCTTAAAATAACAATAAAATGTCATTGTTTTTAACATTTTTTGCTACAAATAAATTATAAAAAAGTCTAAACAAAACACAGCTTTATGTAATAAAGACCTATAAATACTTGCTTTTCATTGTTTATACAATACAAATTTGCATAAGGATACTCTGTCCAAACTGCTGTCTTCCGGCTTAGTGAACAAAATACTCCCTTGTCTAATTAAAATTAAAAAGTTTACATGCATAATAATCCATGTAAAGAATTCCCACTAAAAGGTACCTTCGATTTAAATAAAGCCATACACCTCAAAAATCTACAAAACCTCTATGTCTCAAGTTTAATGTAAAATTTAAAAACTAAATGTAATTCAGCCAAATGCCTCCCTACCCAAACTACATTGTTAACCCCTCGGCACCTTTATATCCCCAATGAGTTCAAGCTAAAATGGAAAAAAAGGGTTAATTTAAAAAGTCAGTTTGACCTAAACATTAAAAAAAAGCTGCCCTGCATTCAAAATCAAAAAACACCAGAGCCCATGCCAAGCACAAAAAACTGCTTTCAGCCCCAGATGGCTGTAAAAAATATACAAACAAAAATAAACCAAAAGCAAATAAGTTGCAAAACTAAACTTACATTTGCAAAGATTGGCCGCCCGGTAAAACCCAGCAGCCTGCCTTTGCAACCCTAAAGCCGGTATGGTTTGAAAACGCTAAAAAAGCCACAAACAGCCGGCCTCAACTAAAATACCCCCCGTGGTAGCAAAACTAAGCAATAAAAAAAATATGTACCCAACAGCTAAAAAAAAATAAAGCAACTAAAAGGATCAATCACTAACCAAGCAGCAACTCAAACCTACGCCCAAAACAAGTTGCAAGCCTTAAAACAAAATTTCCAAGTAAAAAAGCAGAAGGGACCCTCCTAAAAGCACTGGCTGAGCAAGTACCGGTCCTTCAGGAACTTGTCAAAATTTCACCATTTGTGCTCAGCATATGCCGCAACAGAAGTGTGTCTGCCAAAAAAAAAAAAAGCAACTAAGACGCCAATTGGCCGTGCGTTCTGCCCAGGTGGCAAGCCTCACAAAAACAAAAACTCGGGTAGCCCTTGTAAATGTTTTTTAAAAAATAACCAAAAGGGGTGGAGGCTAGTTCAAAAGCCCACCCTCCTTGCTAAAGTGGTAGTAAAACTTTAAAAGCATAGAAAATAACAACCATTACAAATTAAATCCCTAAAACAATAATCAAAATAGTAAAATCATTAAAAAAAATAAGCAAGCGATTTAAAAACAATAAAGTTAAATCTATAATTAGTAAAACAAATTAAGCAGTTAAATTTTATAAAACGCTAAAAAAAAGAAAGAAATTCTTGGTTTCTTTGCAGCCATTCTGAAAAAAAAAAGGGGGGGGCCTTTTTAAAAAAAAGTTCTGTAAATAAATCCAGGCAAAAAAACTATTTAATAAAACTCAAATGGCCATAAACATTTTAGTCAAATTAGCCAAACATACATAAGGGGTTTTATTAAATCCTAACTGCCCCAAGAAAAAAAAGGGGGGGGAGGGTTAAATGGGTCCAAGCAGCGGTCAAATTTGCAAAACACTGCCAGGCATTAATCAAATGTGTTAGGTCTTTGTATTCACAGGTAAAAAAAGTCCTGCTCCAAGAATGCTAAGTAAACCTGCCATTCGTTAAAAAGCACGTCATTGGGTCTAGGTAAAGGTCCATCAACAAAAAACTTCTCTGGCCCCACGCTAAAAAGGCCCTTACCAAGTCCTGCTAACTACCAAAACCGTTCTAAAGTGCCAAGCACTAACTGCCTGAACCCACGCTTCTCACTGCAAAAAAGCCCCTCCGCCTCAAAATAACTCCACTACAACTACTAATCAGCCTGTCCCTCCTGCTGGTATTTCTTTTCCTCCTCCTGGACAGCAAAAAAAAAAAAAAAAGAACAAGGTGAAGTGCTAGTAACCTCTCTCCTGTCCGCTAATGAAATTACCATGCAGCCAGCGTTTGCTAAAAAACCCAAAGCACTGCAGGGTAAGGTGCTTTCCACCTCTCCCCTGCATGGTATTAAACCACAACTGCTTCAAAAAAAAATTTTTTTAAAAAAAATTTGCTCGCTCTGCTAAAACTGCCAATGTCCAAAAATTCCTAACTACAAAAAACGTTAAAAACTAACCTTGGTAAAAAAAAAACCAAAGAATTATACACTGGCCAAAAAAAACTAACCCTGGTAAAAAAAACCCAAAATTATACACTGGCCAAAAAAACCCCCCAAAAGTTCTAAAACCCATGCTTAAAAATTTGGTATTAATTAAATGTTGGGGTTTATTCCACAGGCTGCGTCCCTTGTTTTTAAATAAGTATCTTCAAAATGTATTGTCCTTTCTAATTGGCTGTTAAATAACAAATACCAAAGGTGTGTGTTGCCACTACCCCCGCCATTTTCTCCACTACACTACTCCCCCTGTAACACATCTAAATTCAAACAATACCATATATTCTACTCAAACCCAATGGCCAAGGCCTTCACATTTTAGTAATTTATTTAAATATTGTTTAAGAAAATATTTTTCAGGTTCAAAATATCCCATATAAGCAAACAATTAAATAAAAAACAAACTGGTCAATAAAAATAAAAGAATACAACATTACTACACATTAGCCCAAAAAATTAAAATTAGTGGGTTTAAAATGGGGTTAATATAATGGCCATTCCAGGGGTCTGTAGTATATATAACAAAGGCGTCCTTATAGTTTCTGGTTACGCAATTAGTAAATAATCAAATTCATATTTTAAACAGGTGTGTTCTGCCACCGAAAATTTACCTCTACAAAAATAGTGCCAGTAATTAATAACCTAATCTGTACCATATTGCAATATACCCCTTCCTATGCTATTCATGTCAATGCTTCTTAAAGGTACATACAAAAATTTAAATAACAAATGTGGTGTGGTATTTATTTTTAAAAAGTGTTAAAATATTAATTAACAATAATTTTACATTAAAAATCGGGGAAAACACCTTTAAAAGGGGGCCAATAGTGCAACAGGAATTTAAAACATGTATAAAGGCCAACAACAGAAAAAAAAAATTAAAACTGCTAAAAAATGCCAATGGTCTTATTACTAAAGCACAGTTAAGCCAGGTACAGGCTAAAGGTGGTAAATAACATGTTATCTTCAACCTTAGTTCAATAATCCAAAAAGCTGTTAAGAAAAATGGTATTAAATATCACTAAGGCAAAAATAAAAATTGCAGTCAAAACTGGCATATTCAAAACTTCAAAATTTCCTAAATAACCAGTTAAAGGCCATTCAGATTAATCTTAAGCATCAGTCTTACTAGTGCTTCAAAAGTGTCATCTAACTTGTGGCCGTAAGAACATAGTTAAAACTTTTCAGGGTAAAGTTGCAGGCACTCAATGCTGCGAAAAATGACATTATTGGCCTGCAAATAAAGTCCTATAATTAAATCTTAGTTTGGTATTAAGGTCTTTTAAAACCTACACTCACTCCTACCAAAGGTTCAAAAAATCTCTAAATTACAAGGTCAAATATAGGTATTTCAAATTATATATTAAATTTAAAAACATGCATTCTACACAGTTTATAAACTGTCTATTTTATATATTAATCATAACGTAATGTGTTATGTAACTAAGGCTATAAATCAACCCCAGCATATTGTTACAATAAAAAACAGTAATGTTTATTTTGTTTTTGTGTAGTTTAAAAGTGTTATTGTTGTTGTAAAAATGTAATAACAAAAATACCTTTCATGTTCAGACAGTATGCTTTGTTGTTGTAGCCAGTCAGAGCTTATAAAACGAACCCATTTAAATTAAAATACAAAATCTAATCAAAATAAAAAATTTAAAAATGGTAGTTGTGCTAAAAAATGCCCAAAAGGGAGGGAGGCCTCTCATTTCTGTTAAAAACAAAGTAACAATCAGAACCATAATAACTCAAAAATTGTAAAGGCAGAACTGGTAAAGCGTATAAAAAACTGCAAGCAAAGCTGTTTAACCTTACTTTAAAATAAAAATACATTGTAATTGTTAGTAAAAAAAAAAGAATAAATAAAATATCAAAAAACTACAAACAAAGACACCATCTTATATAATAAAAGGGTATAAAAACTGCTTTATATTGTTTATACTTTAAAAAACTACTAAGGCAAAGGTATTCTCTGTCCATTGTATTTCTTCCCTTGCAATCGCTTAATAAATAAACTGTTTCTGACTTGCTGCATTCAAACCAAAAAAAAAAAAATAATAATTTTTTTCTTCCACAGTACTAAACCACAATTGCTCATTAAAAAAAAAACCCACTCAAAAAACCCACCAAAAACGCGCTCGCTCCTCTAAAACTGCTAAAGTCCAAAAATTCCTATCTACAAAAAATATTAAAAACTGGCCCTGCTAAAAAAGGCATAGCATTATACACAGGCAAAAAAACCCTTGTAAAATCCATGGTTTAAAATGTGGTATTAATCGGGGTTTGGGGTTTATTCCGCAGGCTGTGCCCTGTTTTTTTAAATAAGTACCTTCAGCATGTATTGCCCTCCCTAATTACCTTTCAAATAACAAATACCAAAGGTGCCTTGTTGCCACTGCCCCTCCACTTTCTCCACTATACTATTACCGCTGTAACACATCCAAATACAGACAATACCATATATTCTAATAAAACCCAGTGGCCAAGGCCTTCACATTTTAATAATTTATTTAAATATTATTTACAGATGGTTTAAAAAATAATTTGTAAGGTTCAAAATATCCCATATAAGAAAACCATGAAATAAAAAAAAACTGGTCAATAAAAATAAAAGTATACAATTTCACTACAAATAAGCCTAAAACATTTACAATTTAAATTAGTGGGTTTTATAATGGCGTTAATATAATGGCCATTTCAGGGATCTGTAGTATATAAAAAAAAGGGGTCCTTATTCTTTTTGGTTACCCAATTAGTAAATAATCAAATCCATATATAAAATGTGTGTTCTGCCACCAAAACTTTACCTGTACTAAAATAGTCCCAGGAATTAATAACCTAATACTGTACCATATTGCAAGATACCCCTTCCTGTGCTATTAATGTCAATGCTTCTTAAAAGTATATAGAAATATGTAAACAACAAATGTGGTATGGTACTTTATTAAAAATCTGCTAAAATATAAATTAATAATAATTAATGCTATATTAAAAACTATAAAATGTACTCTGCCCTTATTTAGCTTTCAGGTCACTAACATATATCCAAATTGCTTCAAAAAACCTGCTGTTCGGGTAGCACAGCAAAGGGCATGGGTCTCCTCTGAAAAATAAAAATAAAAATTTGAGAAACATCTTTAAACTGGTGCCAATACAGCAGCAGCAATTTAACACATTGATAAAACCCAACAACATAATACAAAATTAGGGCAAGTGAAAAAGGCCACTAGTCTTATTACGAAAGCACAGTTAACCCAAGTGGAAGCTAAAATGGGTAAATAACATGTTATCTCTGCCCTTTGTTTAATAACCCAAAAGTTGTTAATAAAAATGGTATTAAATATCACTCAGGCAAACAAAAATTGCAGTAAAATCTGGCCTGTTCAAAAATTCAAACTTTCCTAAATAACCAGCTAATGGCCATTCAAAGTAACCTTAAGCATCCGGCTTGGCCCACTACCCTTACTAGTGCTTCAAAAGTGCCATCTATCTTGTGGCCATAAAAACATACTTAAAAATTTTCAGGGTAAAGTTGCAGGCATTCGCAGTGCTCCTTCCAAGCATACGGGCCGGTTAAAAGGGTGTGGGCTCCCACATACCAAATTCTGCTGGGTCCGTACAAAAAATGCACAGAAAATTAAACAATTCACCGTGATATTTAAAAAATGAATTCACCTGGTATGCTTAGCCAATTTATAGTTATTGCTCCTAAAATAGCACCCAATGTTTAAATAAAAATAAACAATAAATATTTTTGACCTTTAAAGCCCCCGCAGGCTCAATGTGTACAAAAGCTAAAGCCAATAAAAATGGTCACTGTTTATAACAGCGTTTGTTAAAAAAGTATAAAACATAAAACGACCCTAACAAAACACCTGCCCTTCCAAGCTAATAACAGCCGTGTAAACGTTAAGGTCATAATTTTGCAAACATACATTTTAATTTCACCACTGCTGCAAAAAATCATATTATCTATTGGCCTGCAAATAAAATCCTATAATTAAATCTTAGGCTTCAAATACCCTTTAATTAAACCACCTTAATACCAACCAATTCCAAAACCTACACTCACTCCTACCAAAGGATCAAAAAATCTCTAAATTACAAGGCCAAATCTATGTGCTTTAAAATATATATCAAATTAAAAAACATGCCTTTCATACAGTCTATAAAACATTTATTTTATGGACTAATTATACTATATTGTGATATGTAACTAAGGCTACAAAATAACCCCAGCAAATGATTACAATAAAAACATTAATGTTTGTATTGTTTGTTTAATTTAAAAATACGTTACTGTTATAAAAAACAAAGTAACAAAAATACCTTTAGTGTTCATCCTATTTATGCATTATCGTAACATCCAACCAAAACGATGGGGCTAATCGTGATACTTTAAATCTAAAATATAAAATACAGGGTCTGATAGAAAGAAAAGTTTAAAAATGATGGTTCTGCTAAAAACACAAAAGCGGGTAGTGTGAAAGTAAAAAAAAAAGGGATTTAAGTGCAGCCATCTTAGTTCTGTTAAAACAGAAAAGAAAAGTCAGGCTAACTCTAACCCCTAATAACGCAAAATTTATAACGGCAAAACTGGTCTAAGCGTATAAAAATTACAAAGCAAAGCTGTTTTCAACCTTGCCTTAAAATAACAATAAAATGCAATTGTAGCAAAAAAAATGTTAATAACTAATACAATATTAAAAAGGTATAAACAAAGCTGAGCTTTATGTAATAAAAAGGTATAAATACATGCTTTACAATTGTTTATACTTTAAAAATTTGCATAATAACCGACACTCTGTCCAAACTGCTGTCTTCCTTCTTGCAATTGCCTAAAATAAAACTTTCTCTAACTTGTTGCATCGAAACTAAAAGTAAGAACTTGTTTTCTTCCACAATATCCATTTGTTCTTGTGTCCACATTAGTACTGAGCTAAAATAATTCCTCTCCCTCCATGGTATTTATCCCTCTGATATATTTATAGAGAGCAATCATCTCTTCCCTCAGCCTTCTTTTGGTTAGGCTAAGCAAGGGAAGCTCCTTGAGTCTCCTTTCATAAGACAGGTTTTCCATTTCTCGGATCATCCTAGTAGCTCTTCTCTGTACCTGTTCCAGTTGGAATTCATCCTTCTTAAACATGGGAGACCAGAACTGCACACAGTATTCCACATGAGGCCTCACCAGTGCCATGTATAATGGTACTAACACCTCTTTATCTCTACTGGAATGCCTGATGCATCCCAAAACCACATTAGCTTTTTTCACGGCCATATCACATTGGTGGCCCATAGCCATCCTGCAGTCAACAAATACTCCAAGGTCCGTCTCCTCCTCTGCTACTTCCAATTGATGCGTCCCCAGCTTATAACTACAATTCTTGTTATTAATCCCTAAATGCATGACCTTACACTTCTCACTATTATATTTCATCCTATTACTATTACTCCAGTTTACAAGGTCATTCAGATCTTCTTGTATGATATCCCGGTCCTTCTGTGAATTGGCAATACCTCCCAGCTTTGTGTCATCCACAAACATGATTAGTACACTCTCACTTTTTGTGCCAAGGTCAGTAATAAAAAGATTCAATAAGATTGGTCCCTAAACTGATTCCTGAGGAAGTCCACTGATAACTTTCCTCCAGCCTGACAGTTCACCTTTCAGTATGACGCGCTGTAGTCTCCCCTTTAACAAGTTCCTTATCCACCTTTCAATTTTCATATTGATCCCCATCATTTCCAATTTAACTAATAATTCCCCGTATCAAATACCTTACTGAAATCTAGGTAAATTAGATCTACTGCGTTTCCTTTGTCTAAAAAATCTGTTACTGTCTCAAAGAAGGAGATCAGGTTGCTTTGGCACGATCTATCTTTTGTAAAACCATGTTTTATTTTGTCGCATTTGCCATTGACCTCAATGTCTTTAATTACTTTCTCCGTCAAATTTTTTTCCATACTACAGATGTCAAACTAACAGGCCTGTAGTTATCCTAATGGGCTTGCAATTTCATATGCCAGTTCCTTTAATATTCTTGGATGAAGATTATCTGGGCCCTCCGATTTAGTCCCCTCTAGACTATCCTTAACCTCCACGGAGTCCTCAGTGTTTAACAGTCCCACTTCTTCTTTCTTTGTTTTCTTCTTATTTATATGGCTGTAGAACCTTTTACTATTGGTTTTCATTCCCTTTGCAAGGTCCAACTCTACATGGCTTTTAGCCTCTCACTTTATCCCTACATGTTCTAACCTCAGTAAGGTAGCTTTCCTGGCTGATCCCTCCCATCTTCCACTCCCTGTATACTTTCTGCTTTTTCTTAATCACCTCTCTGAGATGCTTGCTCATCCAGCTTGGTCTGCATATGATTTTTTCCCTTTTCTTGGGATGCAGGCTTCTGACAGCTTCTGCAACTTTGATTTGAAGTAATCCCAGGCCTCCTCTGCCTTTAGATCCATAAATTCTTCAGTCCAATCCACTTCCCTAACTAATGTCCTAATTTTTTTTTAAAGTTAGCACTTTTGAAATCAAAAACCCTAGTCACAGATCTATTTTCATGTATCCTTCCACTCAGTTTGAACTGAATTAGCTTGATCACTCGAACCAAAGTTGTCCCCTACAACCATTTCTTTTAGGAGGTCCTGACTGCTTACCAAAACCAAATCTAAAATGGCATCCCCTCTTGTTGGTTCAGCAACTCCTTGATGAAGGACTCCATCAGCTATCGCATCTAGGAAAGTCTGAGCCCTATTATTCTTACTAGCACTTGTCCTCCAGTCTATATCTGGGAACTTAAAGTCTCCCATGATCAAGCAGTTCCCATTAGTATTGACTTCATTAAAAACATTAAAGAGGTCTCCATCCATATTGTGGAAGAAAACATGAGGTTTCTTTGTGTCCTCCACCACTTGGGTCACCACCACTGCTGCCTCTGTATCTGTCATCGCCTTCTCACCTAAGTCCTTCCCCTCCAACAGAACTCCCACTCAAACTCCCCGGTTTACAGCTCTGTGTGCTGGCTCCCGTGCTGCTGCAGCTACCTACAGTCTTTCTGGTCAGGTGAGGGATTTCAAAACGTTCTGACGAGTGCACAGAAATTGGTAGAGAACTTCACACTGAAGCTATTTCCCCACCCATTCAAGAATACAAGCGTCACCGAAGAAGACGACATTTTGATTATGAGGCACGGGATAATCTCATATGCAGCTCAAGGAACACCGCAGTATATTTGGGAGGTGTTAGGATATTCCGAAACTCCTCACTATACCTGAAGAAGACCTAAACCAGCCATGCAGGGCACTAGAGACAGTGTTGACACATGACGACACGCACGATATTGATGCGAGTGATTTAGGTGACGAACTGAAAGCCCTTTCAAAATACATTTCAACAGGATCAACTCCAAAGGCTGTTCTGGAATATATGTGCACAAATAAGATGACCGCGCCTCTTTCCAAATGCATTTGTTGCTCTGTGCAAACTTCTAACACTTCCTGTAACAGTTGCCAGAGGAGAACACAGTTTCTCCAAGCTGAAATTAATAACAACATATCTACGCTCCACAATGACATGGGAGAGACTAGTCGGCCTTGCAACCATCTCAATAGAGTATGAGCTGGCCCAGACTGTGGACCTTCAGGATGCAGAAGCAGTTCAAATCTTTGCAACCAAGAAGGCACGGAAAGCACCACTTTGATTATTCAAACCTAAAAATGCCAGTGTTAACTTTCAAACGCCTGAACAGCAAATGTAACTTTTCTTGTCTGCATAGTAAAGTGTACTTACAATTTTTGAACAAGGTATTTTAAGTTGTTAGTTCTCCTTTATTGGGGTAGGTAGCAGAGCAGTACCATGAGTGGACTAGAATAGAAAGAAGGCAGAATTGAGACCTTTCAAAGTTTTGGCGCAAGCAAGGAGGCATGGGGGCGTCATTTGAGTTCCCAGGGTGACCAGAGAGCAAAGGTGAAAAATCGGGACGGGGGTGGGCGGTAATAGGAGCCCATATAAGAAAAAGACCCAAAAGTCGGGACTGGCCCTATAAAGTTGGGTCATCTGGTCACCCTACTGCCTGAGGTGCCAAAACGTTGTGGGCCGACCCTGGTGTCAGGTGAATGTACTGAATAAAACAAACACATACAGAACAGGATGTGATTGAAGAGAATTAGTCAATGAATAACTTATTTCTCTTCTGTTTATCTTGATGGAAGTATTACATCAGGAATCACAGACTCTGCGAGCCCCACAGCTGGGGGAGAAAGGTGGCATTAATCCAGAGTTGGAACTGGACTTTCAAGAAACCAGAGAGCCGGAGGAGACAGACCTTCCCCAATACAATCTCCTCTTATCGCCCTTTGTTCTGTAGTGGCCGTGAACCTGTTAGAAGAGATGGGCACTGCCAGGTGTGAATGGGGCTTGTGAGAGTGACGTGTTTTCATTGTATTCTGCAGATAATATTGCTCAGATTCAAAATGAGATGCCGAGTTAACTCGAGCTACAACTTCTGCATTGCCCTAACTCGACTCAGGTCCACACAGCAAAACCCTAAGATGTGGGTTTTATAACTCAAGTGAGCCGGCCCCTCGGGGAACAGGCTAAACCCTAAATTAGCACAACTCACCAGCTAACATGACCTTTCTGCAGTATGGACGCAAGCTAGCTGCACTTGAGTGCTGCTAATTCTCCAAAGCCTTCCCACTCTCCCCCTGTGTACCAGGAAAGGACAGACACGTTCTCCCACCATCCACTGGGGAAGAATCCATAGAGTGGCTCAGCTCACTGCTGTGCAAAGAGCCACGGGATGAGCTCCTAAAAGTCTTAGTGCCCCACATGAGTGAGTGCAGCGCCAGTGTGACACAGCAGCACCTTTCTACATGACAATAACCCTGTTAGCTCTGTTCAGAATAGGACGTTTCTTTCAGCAGCTATTCGCATATTCCATAGAAGTGGAGCCACTGAGCCAAAGCCTGTGCTTAATAGCACACATATAAATCTGGAATAACGTCCTAGATTTCACTGGTTTATCGATGGCATAAGAGCCTGATCCAAAGGGGCTGAACTCAATGACACCTTTTCCATTGACTTCAGATCAAGGCATAGAATTTGATGCACTACTTAACTCTTTCTTGTTGGGAAGAGTAATCTCTGCCTATATCTCCTCCCATCCTGAGCCAGGAATCTGGTGCCTTGCCAAGATGCTCTGATACAGTGCAAGGCTCTCTAGTCTCACTGGCTGCAAGAAACGAGTTCCCAAAGAACGGCAGCAAAAGGGTTAAGGAGCATCAAGTTATCTTCTACACACATCAAACTCTACTTCTCTGCTCAAAATGCCCATTGAAACTGACGTTCAAGGTGTGTCTTCAGATGCTGCATTTACATTTTCCCAGTATAGCTTATTATCATCATTATGTTTATACCCAAGACAGTATCTAGTATTGCAGCAGGTGAACGAATACTTTGATCGATACTGAGAGCAAAAGGCCAAAGAGGAAGGAAGGGCCGGCAGTCTGGAATTTGGAAGAGATGAGTTAAATTCCTCTCTCTGCCACAGATTTGCTGTGTGACCTTGGACAAGTCACTTAGCCCCTCATTTGAAATTCTGTAAAATGGGATTAATAGCACTTCCTTATTTCACAGAGGTGTTCTGAGGACACATACTGTAAAAGGTTGTGAAATACTCAATTGTTGCAGTAGCTGGAGCCATATATGTGCTTTAGATACATCGCAAATACCTTACTTATGTTGGTGAATGCTGAGTCACATGAGCTGTCCCATTCACTCCTGCAGGAATAAGATGTCACCCATCAGGAAGAGTCCGGTGATGTGGCTCAAACAGATGTAGAAAATGGTTACCATTATCAATACCAACATTGTTATTACCGAGCCATTGGAATGCCTTTGGTGTGGGGTGTATACGTCCTTTCCAGCAGGTACCACACCTGACATTCATATCGCAGGGCATGTGTGCATGAAAAGGAGCTAGGAGGGAGGGGAGTTGAATGAATAAGCAATGTGTTTGATAAGAATTCCCAAAGGCCTGCCCCTTCCTTTCCTCCTCCGTGGCAAATATCCTGAATTCTGGATTGAGACATGAAGGATTCCATAGGCCAGACCCTTTGAAAACTATCCACTATCTGATTCAGAAACAACCATTTCCAAGAGACAACCAACCAAAAGGAGCATAACAGCATAAGGCAATTTTACTGCTGGCCTTAGGCTCTGCTGTCAGGGTATTTCCTCCAAAGTGATTGCCAAACTCTATCTCTAGCCGTCCTTGCTGCTCCTTGCTTTCTCTGCAGCTCCTGCAACTCTCTCAGCCACTTCCTCTTCTGCTCCCTGCTGATCAGTAAGAGAATCAGCTGATCCCTGTTCAGGTGGGCCTTCTTCGCCGCTAGGGTTGGCTGAGCTCAGGCCTCCAGTCCTTAAAATGCCAAGCCACCCCCTTACAGGGAAAGTCCATAATCAAAAATCTAGTCCGTTTCTACATCACCTCCCACCCTCTCTGCTTTACCAGTACAGCTAGCCCGATACCATGCGTGTTTCTTTCTCCCATTCCATTCTTCGTGTGTTTCCATATTGTTCCCTCTGCATGGAACATCCTCACCATACACGTTCCCCAGTGCACCACACTTTCTTTAATAATAATTATTATTATTCATCATTCATAATAAATGACTATTCTTGAAAAGAAAGAGAGAAAGAAAGAAATTCCTAGTCCTGACACATCCTGCTTTCTTTATATGTGTCCGTCTTCCTTTGAATCATAGAATCATAGAATCTCAGGGTTGGAAGGGACCTCAGGAGGTCATCTAGTCCAACCCCCTGCTCAAAGCAGGACCAACCCCAACTAGATCATCCCAGCCAGGGCTTTGTCAAGCCTGACCTTAAAAACCTCTAAGGAAGGAGATTCCACCACCTCCCTAGGTAACCCATTCCAGTGCTTTACCACCCTACTAGTGAAAAAGTTTTTCCTAATATCCAACCTAAACCTCCCCCTCTGCAACTTGAGACCATTACTCCTTGTTCTGACATCTTCTACCACTGAGAACAGTCTAGATCCATCCTCTTTGGAACCCCCTTTTAGGTAGTTGAAAGCAGCTATCAAATCCCCCCTCACTCTTCTCTTCTGCAGGCTAAACAATCTCAGTTCCCTCAGCCTCTCCTCATAAGTCATGTGCTCCAGCCCCCTAATCATTTTTGTTGCCCTCCGTTGGACTCTTTCCAATTTATCCACATCCTTTTTGTAGTGTGGGGCCCAAAACTGGACACAGTACTCCAAATGAGGCCTCACCAGTGCCGAATAGAGGGGAATAATCACGTCCCTCGATCTGCTGGAAATGCCCCTACTTATACAGCCCAAAATGCCGTTAGCCTTCTTGACAACAAGGGCACACTGTTGACTCATATTCAGCTTTTCGTCCACTGTACCCCTAGGTCCTTTTCTGCAGAACTGCTGCCCAGCCATTCGGTCCCTAGTCTGTAGCAGTGCATGGGATTCTTCCGTCCTAAGTGCAGGACTCTGCACTTGTCCTTGTTGAACCTCATCAGATTTCTTTTGGCCCAATCCTCTAATTTGTCTAGGTCCCTCTGTATCCTATCCCTACCCTCCAGCGTATCAACCACTCCTCCCAGTTTAGTGTCATCTGCAAACTTGCTAAGGGTGCAGTCCACACCATCCTCCAGGTCGTTGATGAAGATATTGAACAAAACTGGCCCCAGCACCGACCCTTGGGGCACTCCACTTGATACCGGCTGCCAACTAGACATGGAGCCATTGATCACTACCCATTCAGCACGACCATCCAGCCAGTTTTCTATCCACCGTACCGTCCATTCATCCAGCCCATACTTCTTTAACTTGCTGGCAAGAACGCTGTGCGAGACTGTATCAAAAGCTTTGCTAAAGTCAAGAAATAGCACATCCACTGCTTTCCCCTCATCCACAGAGCCAGTTATCTCATCATAGAAGGCAATTAGGTTAGTCAGGCATGACTTGCCCTTGGTGAATCCATGCTGACTGTTCCTGATCACTTTCCCCTCCTTTAAGTGGTTCAAAATTGATTCCTTGAGGACCTGTTCCATGATTTTTCCAGGGATTGAGGTGAGACTGACTGGCCTGTAGTTCCCCGGATCTTCCTTCTTTGATCATAAGGTCTTTGGATTATGGAGTGTTTTTACTTTTTCTGTCTCGTAAAGCACGCACTATTTACACTAAACAGACAAATAATAGATAGAAAGAAAATCTATTTGATAAGTGTTGTTTAAACAATGAATCTCTTACTCATCTGTTATTTTCAGTATATATTTTATTGAGTTGTTAAATTTGTGAAGGTCCCATTTCACCACTCAATGCTGTGTTGATCAGAGGATTGAAAGTAATGAAATTAAACTGTATTAAAACAAAACTCATTTTATGAAACTTCGGTTTCAGTGAAAGTTCTAAGCTGTAATCCTCAATTTGTAACAAGCAGAAAAAGAGCTGGAATTTTGCATCTTATTTTCACCTAGCCCTTTCTAAGGAAAGTAGCAAACAATTGCCCTTTGAAAAGAAACACTGTACTGTATCACAGTACAAACCCAAATGAGCACAGCAGGAGACTATCCTCCTTATTCAATACTGGCCTGTTTCATTACAAACTTCCTTTCTGTGATGATGTTCTGGTAATAAGGGGCCAATCAGGTGTCAAAGGTAGCTGTTGCCATGGCAGCCAGGGAGCTAGTCATTCTCCCCAAGTATGAAAATGAACTGGAGGGAGGAAGTGCTGAATGGTGGATTATCTCTGATGTCACAATGCTTCTGCTCAGGCAGCACCAGTGGGCAGCAAATGTGCACTGTATGTGTGTGTGTG
Organism: Chelydra serpentina; assembly: GCA_037349315.1. Taxonomy (NCBI): domain Eukaryota; kingdom Metazoa; phylum Chordata; order Testudines; family Chelydridae; genus Chelydra; species Chelydra serpentina. Next base: position 388,189 of record JBAIAC010000151.1, read on the forward strand.
TGTGTGTGGGGGGGGAAATAGGCTTTCCCAGTGCTCCTGTTTCCCCAAATTTCCTAAAGAAACCAACAACATAACACCGAATACAGATTAATGATTGTTCCACACCCATGATAATTAGTAGCTGGAATTTGATTCAAATTCCCCATGGCATGTTTAGAAACTAGTGTTCCAAAACCAAGAAAGACCTTGTAAAACAGTAAAATGTGGTGCTCTAGTGTATTTGTGGTTGTGTTAAAATTGAATACTGTGACTTTAAATTTTGGGCATGGTTCCTGGACCTGCTTGCCAGTTACCTAGCTCACTAGGGGCTTAGCAGCAGTCAGTCAGCAGGTAGCCAGTGAATTGTGCCTCTCTGTTATAGGCAGTTGCTTACATTCTCTCCCTCTGATTTTGGGGTTCTTATGTATTATTGTTCTGGTCTTAAGAAACAAATTAGCAAGACATTGAAAATTTCCCAGCACGAATATTTTTTGTTTTCTCTAACTTCTCTGCTTGTGTGCCATAAAACAGAAAAGACACAATCTCATAAAAAAATGAAATAAAATTCTGTAGCCGAAAGTACTAATTTCCCCCATACTAAATCCCCCCTCCCCCCCCCCCCGACTGTTACTCACACCTTCTGGTCAACTGTTTAAAATGGGCCACTCTCATTACCACTGGTTGTCATTCTGGAAGGTGCCCTTTAGTGAATTACAAAGTATTGGGCTTAATATGGTGCAAAGTGTGTGAAATTTCATAGCCTATGAAGTCGAGGCGAGATTAGGAGATCGAATTGTTACAATCTATGCCTCTATGAAAAACTCAGTGTGGGGTGAGGAACAGACTCTGCTGTTTTGCTGGGTGGCCTGCTTGTTCCCCGGAATCAATTATGAGCAAGTGGGGAGATCCGGGGTGCAGCTCAAACATCCCACTGGGCTGGGCAGGGGCAGACATCAGGCCTGCAGGGGAAAGGGGAGAGTGGCAGTGACTTCACAAAAGCCTTTGGCCGGAATTTGTCCAATTGGGCAAAGGTGATGAGGCGGCTGTGACCTCACAGAGCTCCCTTGACAACAGCCAGGCAGGACAGGGATGCGGGGCAGGGGGAACCTCAGAGACCCCTGTAGCCTTGCTGCAGCAAGTCTCTATCTCGCGGTCTCTCTGTGAGAACCAAGAGAGGATCGGTGTGGAGGAGATTGTGTGGGAGTTTTTTCATTTTTGTGTGGATTTTGTAGAAAGAAATTGTCATCTGTGTAGAAGGTAAGAAAGAAATATCGGCTCTATGTACGAGCTGGGGGACTCTATCCCAGCAGATTGTCAGGGAGCGGTAGAGAGGTTCGATATCTCTGTACTGGGCACTGGTGCAACCACTCCTGGAATATTGTGTCCATTTCCGGTGTCCACAATTTGAGAGAGATGCTGATGAATTGGAGAGGGGTTCACAGAAGAGCCACAGGAATGAGGAAAGGATTAGAAAACATGCCTTGTGCTGACAGACTATAGGAGCTCAGTCAAAGAGAAGGTTAAGCAGTGAGCCTACGGGAAGAAATATTTACTAATAGGCTCTTCACTTTAGCAGCTAAAGGTTATGAGCAGACAGTGGCTGCAAGCTGAAGCTAGACTAATTCACCCTGGAAATAAGGGGAGCATTTTTAACCTCAGGGTTTGGAACAATTTACCGAGGGTTGTGCTGGATCCTCCACAACTGGCCTTTTAAAAAAATCAATCTGCTCTAATTCCTATGGGAATTATTTTGAGGGACGTCCTCTGGCCGATGTGAAACAGAACGTCCGGACAGAGTGGTTCCTTCTGGGCTTGGAATTTAGGAATCTGAGACTTGCTGGGGGCATTTGGAATTTGTCCCTTTTTGCTTCCCTCTTCCTCCTTCCCTCTTGACTCTTCTCCTCTTTTCTCTTCTTCCATTTCTTTCTGCTCCTCTTCTTCCTGGGGAAGGTGGGGCCGTGCTCCAGCTGGCATTGTAGGAGGCCCTCACAAAGCGGTGGGGCTGGAATTGTGGGCTGATGGTGATCTCCACCCTAGTGCTCTCCTGTGGTGACTAGTGCTGTCTTTTGCTGGTCTGTGGAGAACACTCGGCCTCCAGGGCTGAGAGTCTCCCCACTGATCGGCCAAGTGCGGGGTTATTGCTGAGTTAATAGACAGGAGACTCAGACTGTTGTGTATTTGGTTGTCATGGTAATAGCACTTTGTTGTTGCTATGGCAACTGAGTTGGATTATTAGTGGATTATATGGGGATAGTCCAGCCAGTTTTGGCTGGTTTGGCCTAAGGCTCATTTCAAGGGCATTTCTTTGTCTGTCTGTAAGGCGATAATTTTTGAAGGCTACATCCAATTGATTCCAAAATGTCAGGGAATTTCGAGGCATCAGGGAGAAGAAGCTCGTTGATTTTGGTGGCAGTTGGAAAACAACACCACCAGAAAAGCCTGATTTCCACACTGGACCCCTTCCATTGGCGCTGTGAGCTGAAGAGCAATGTGACTTTAGCGTGAATTCAGCCAGTCAGTGCTAACTCTCCGCTGGTGATTTGCATAAGTCAGCCAATGAGCTTGCAGGTTTCAGTGGGAGCGATGCCCAAGGCAATATCCTGTGCAATTGCTACTGGTTCAAGGATGGAGACAACATTTTTATCAAGAAGGCTAACAGGATTTTTGGGTTGTATAAGTAGGGGCATTTCCAGCAGATCGAGGGACGTGATTATTCCCCTCTATTCGGCACTGGTGAGGCCTCATTTGGAGTACTGTGTCCAGTTTTGGGCCCCACACTACAAGAAGGATGTGGAAAAATTGGAAAGAATCCAACGGAGGGCAACAAAAATGATTAGGGGGCTGGAGCACATGACTTATGAGGAGAGGCTGAGGGAACTGGGATTGTTTAGCCTGCAGAAGAGAAGAGTGAGGGGGGATTTGATAGCTGCTTTCAACTACCTAAAAGGGGGTTCCAAAGAGGCTGGATCTAGACTGTTCTCAGTGGTAGAAGATGACAGAACAAGGAGTAATGGTCTCAAGTTGCAGAGGGGGAAGTTTAGGTTGGATATTAGGAAAAACTTTTTCACTAGTAGGGTGGTGAGGCACTGGAATGGGTTACCTAGGGAGGTGGTGGAATCTCCTTCCTTAGAGGTTTTTAAGGTCAGGCTTGACAAAGCCCTGGCTGGGATGATCTAGTTGGGGTTGGTCCTGCTTTGAGCAGGGGGTTGGACTAGATGACCTCCTGAGGTCCCTTCCAACCCTGAGATTCTATGATTCTATGATTCTTAGCTGGACTTGCAGTGTCCTGCTGGCTGTAGGTCAGTGTTGTGAACACCCGGTTGCTAGGCTAAGTTCAGTGGGGCTGGGGACACTCCCCTACAGACCTTGGGTCATCACGCATCAGGAATGTGAGTGAGGTACTAGGAGACCTTGAGACGGGAAGTGTCCTTCTGGGTGTAGGTCAGTGTTGTGAACCCCCGGTTGCTAGGCTAAGCTTATTCATCCCCTGGCAATAAAACATCATCTTGTTTTCACAGCCCCTTTCGATCTCCTGACTTCTACCCCCTACCCTGCTGGCAGGGCATTGGGCAGCACCCTTTACAGCCCACCTGGGTACGGGAGATCGAGGAGGAGAGCATCTGCCATCCAGCTCCATCCCATCTAGAGCAAGTGAGTGGAGATCTCCAGAGCCATCCCCAGTGTGGTGGGAATGGCCCAGCAACAGGGCTCCCAGCCCTTCCCTTGTAGGAGATTGTTCCCCAACTCGAGAGTCTTTGGGGAGGGCAGAACGCACCGGGTGTTGAACATCCACACCCGCAATCAGTGAGATCAGTGGGAACTGAGGGCGACTCCTCGCTCCTAGGATTGGCACCTTGTGAACTTTCGCTGGGGACTATCCGGGTTCTGCTCTTTCTCTGGCCTGGGAGGGAGCAGGACCTACTGGGGTGGAGGGAGCTTCTTAGCCAAACTAACGGAGATCCTCCCTGCTCTGAAAGGACGAGACTCCCCCGGTGCCACAGGGCCCCATTGGTGATGGGGAATTTTGGGAACAGCCTGTGCTGTGAGCTGCTGCCTGTGTGTGCGGACGGCAGCCCCTGTACCATGGGGTGGGGTGTGTGGGGAGGAGGAATTGCCTCAGCGGAGGGGAGGTGGGCAGGGGACCAGGCAGGCCCGTTAATGAGAGGCTGCCTTGAGCCCAGACTCATGGCTGCTCCCCACCCTGTTCCAGGATGCAGCGGCTGAGGCGGATGCTGGGGAGGAAGTCTGGGCAGGTGGCTCCGGAGGGACTAGGGAGCAGCGGCCGGCTTGCCCAGCAGGGGAGCGGCCCCTCTGTCCCCGCGGGCGGGGAAGAGGCCAGAGGACAGGAGAGGAGGAGGAGCTTCCTGTCGCTCTGCAGGAGGGAGCCAGGAGAGGGCGGGAGCCGGGCCAGCTGGCTCTGCGGCTTCCTTCGCAGGAAGCAGAGGAGCCAGGAGCCGCGCCCCGGGGCCCAGCAGCAGCCATCCACCATCCTGGCCACTGCGGAGCCCCCGGCTGGCCCAGAGCAGGAGCTGGGCGACTCTGGCTCAGGGACCAGCAGCTCCGCCTACTCCCGAGGGGCCAGCAGCCCCTCCCTGGGGTCTGACAGCCCCGAGGCTGGAGGCTCCCTCTTTGCAGGTGAGGGGAGACCCAGGGGAGGGGGGAGGACGGGGGCGGTGGGGGACTAGGACTGAGTAGTGGGGGACAAGGCCCAGCCCCGCCCTGCGGCAGGGGAAGCTGCGCAGAGTCGGGGGAGCTCCAGCCTCCCCTGACCATGTGGGGGGCGAGGGGGGGAGCTGACGGCCAGGGGGCCCTGATGCTGATGGCGCTGAGGGAGTTTCTGAGAGGGGCAGGGTGGGGCCCTCCTTGCCATGGGGCTCCTTGCAGGGGAGGGGGGAACATTGAGCCATTTCTCTCCACTGGATCCCCACAGCAGCAGCATAAATGACCCTTTCTCCTTCCCTGCCTGCTGCAGAGACCCCCAGTGCCCAGCTGGAGGATGAGGAGGAGGAGGAGTTCGCTCTAACAGACACCATCTGGGTCATCCAGCATCACCTCCAGGGCAGACCTAAGGTTCAAAAGTCTTCCAGCTGCGCTGCCCCCGAGTCTGTCCTGCCCCTTGTTCCATCCCCATCCACGCAGGGGGGGCTTGTCCCAGAGAATCCATCACCCGCACTGGGGGGCCCTTCACCCCTGTTATCTGGCACCCCAAAGTGGGGGGAGTTTGTCTCACGCAGGCCAAGGTGCCACAGACACTGTCCCAGTTACAACCCCAGTCTGTGCAGGGCGACCCTGGTTTCGGGAAGCGGGGCGGCTTTCCCTGTCCAACCCCATGGGGTTCCTGAGCCCTGGAGCTGGTGTAGGAGGGGTGGGGAGGTCCCTACCTAACCATCTCTCTCTCTCTCTCCACACCCCACTCCTAGTGGCTGAAGGACAGGGCCAATCCTCTCCGCTTCCTCCACGCTGTCCCACGTCTCTGCTTCTTGACACAGAAGCAGGGACGGGACACTGTGGAGCCGCTCTTCACCAAAGCGGCCCTTGTGGAGAGCATTGCGGTGAGTGGGACCCCGTGCCTGGCCCCTGGGGCGAGGGACCCAGATGTGGAAGGACGAGTTAGTGGGGCTGAAGTGGGGAGCAGAGGACAGGGGAGCAGAGGGCTGGGGAGCAGGGAAGGGGGAAATTCTGACACCGAGCGGGAGCTGGCAGTGGGGGAATTGTAAGGCCAGAGGGGAAGGGGAGGGAGGAATTGGGGGGGGAGAGGTGGAAGGGAGGAGTACGTTTGATGGGTGGGAGGAATGTGGGGCCCAGCTGGTTGGGGGTGGGGGTGACACTGGCTGTTTCTGCAGAGCACTTTGGCCTCCTCCCTGGGAAGCGCCTGGGGGTCTGCAGGGCCTGAGTCTCACCCGCGGTTTTGTCTCCTTGGGGTCTCTCAGGAGCTGATTGAGATCCTGCCCCTGGAGTCGGAGCCAACCTCCATCATCTCCGGCTCCATGGCCGCAGTTTGCAGCCTCAGGTACCAGAACCCTCCCATCCAGCTGCCCTAACCCTGGTGCTGATCGGGTCCGGAGCCGGGAGTCCCAGATCCCCTCCTGCCCAGATTACCCCCAGCCGAGGCTGTTCGCATCCCCCAGCAGAGGAGGCGGGAATGTCCCCTCTTTCCTGGCTGGGGGGTGATTTCACTCCCGTAGCGTTAGAGTGGCCGTGGGGAGGGGATCACTGCTGGGGGAGGGGGGTCATGTCCATGGCAGTGCCAGCCCACTCTGGTGCTGCCAAGTGTAACCGGGCTCCTCTCTCCCGCCAGCAAACTGCAGCCGCCGCTTGCCCTGGAGGTGGAGTCACGCCTCCTGCGTGCTCTTCTCTATGCCCTTTTCACCATGGGCACTGGGAACGACACCTCCCACTTCCAGGTAGGTCACGATCCTACTTCTCTGTCTCAGGAGCAGAAACAGACTCTGGTCCCTGCTCCCTCGGTTTGATGGAGCTGCTGAGAATAGGGGAGGGGTGAGCAGAGCTGGGAACAGGCCTGCGGGGGGGACACAAACTGTCAGGGAGGGCCCCTTCCCCTCAGAGGGGATTGCGTTACCCCTCTGTGGGTGATCCCAGCCTTCCCTCCTCTCCTCATTCTGTGCTGTGCTGCTTGGACTCTCCCGGGGATCCTACCTCCCACCCATCGCAGTTTGGCTGTTCCATACTCTGCTGGGTACCAGGCCCTGCGCAGAGAACTGCTAAGGGCGAGGATTGAAGAGCCAGCAGGCAGCCAGCCATGAACTCTTTCTGAGTGTCCCTGGAGTGATGTGAATGGGAGAGGCCAGGATGTGCCTTTTGGGGCTGGCCAGGGCTCCCGGAGAACGCCCCTAATTGTCCCTTGGATGGTGTAGCCCCAGATCCCCTGACTGACAGGTGCTCCCTCTTCTTGCAGGCTCTGCACAAGAGCTACATGGAGAGCCTGGACACCATGCTCGGGGGCCTGCTCGCCGAGACCCCCACTACAGAGAGGCTGCAGCACCTCTTGGACGTGAGCAGAATGGGGGGTGTCTGGGGTGGAATTTCCCCTGAACCCCGAGGGAGGGCAGCAAAGGAGAGACTAGAAGAACCATGTTTCCATTGTGTCCTCCCAGCTTGGACCCAAGTGGCCACATTTTCCCACAGCTGTCCCTGCAGTGCAATGTTGGGTCCCTTACGCCTCACGGGGCGGGGGCGGGGGATCAGAGGGAAGGAGCTGGGACTGTCGGCCAGAGCTCTGCATGGTTCCATTCAGCACTAACAGTGAGCACCAGGCCTGGCTGGGGACTGAGAGACTGAAACCCCTGTGAGATGCCGGACATGGGCCTCTGAGAAAAGTCACTGGCTCCTTTCTAGCGAGACCCTGAGATACAGGAGGAGCCTCAGGGAATCAGCTTTTCTGTCCTAGGGACACTGCACTTCCCACAGGGATTGTCCTCACGACCGCTCCATCCATCCTAGCAAGGCTTCTGGACCTGGGGTCTGGGGGCCCAGGGCATGTGCCTTGATCCTGATGTGCTGTTCATGGATCTGGTGTTCAGAGCAAACAGACCAGCCCCTAAGGCCAAACATTGTCCCAGGCTGGAGAGACAATGGCAGCTTGTGCCCAGCAAGACGTTGGCAGTGTCATGAACCCTCACATGGGGAGTCAGCTATTCCCCCCCGAGCACAAGGTCTCAGCCCCATGGGGAGGTGGAGGGAGGGAGGTTCGTTAGTAGAGCACCTTCGCCTGCCCCCTGACCCTCCCCTGCCTCCTTGTCCCGCAGCACCTCCATTTCTGGATCCATTCCAGAAAGGTCCAGGAGAGAGCTAGGGCCACACGGAGCAGCGCTGCCCTGCTCCGATTCGCTGCCTCCCTCCCCGGATTTGCCGTAAGTGACCTTTGACCCCAGCATCCTGCAGAGTCAGGGCTTGAGTCAAATTCCTCATCCCCTGGTTAAGTGGTTCCCCCCTGGCTCCGTAAGGGACTGAGACATTCCATAGGCCACTGGCTGGCAGGGTCGGGCCTGGCCTCAGGGCCCTGGTTATTGTGGAGCAGCCTGGCAGCGAGTGCTCATAGAGGGCCTATGCCCTTGCCCCTTTGCTCCAAGCTCCCTTGGGGGCAGAGAGAAAGAGGGATCTAGCTCCTCTCCCCCAGCGCCTCCTACACGTGGGTGGGAGCAGAGCTCTGTCCCAGGGGAGCTGGAGCGCTGAAGGCAGAATGTTGATGGATTCCCCTCTCCTGCTCCTCCCACCAGACCTCCTCCGATTTCCCCAAGGCCGGCAACTTTGTGCTGCAGCTGGGTCTCTACATCTCTGACCCAGCCAGCGACATCAGCCGGCAAGCCAGGAGCGGGATATATTGGCTGCAGAGGCTCCTGCTGCGGAGGAGGGGTAAGAAACCCAGCTGGGCAATGGAACCCCATAGAAGTGAGTCCCTTGGAGACTATCTCCAGCTGGCCAACAGAACTAAGGCCTCTTCTGTTAGACCAACTGCAGCAGGGCAGAGGGACCCGACTGAAAACGAGGCCCCTGTTTTGGGCCCCCCACTTGCTGGCCAAGCGACCCTACAGAAAGACGCCCCCTCCTCTTAGACCGACCCCAGCATAGATGATGACTCACACTCCCTAATTCCGGGAGAGAGGAAGGGGATGAACATGCCAGGGAAATTGGCTGCTTTACCTCAGAGCCCGGCTCTGTCCCCCAGCCCAGGGAAATCAGCCCACCCAGGGGGCTGCCAGCTGGTGAGGGGACAGGAATGGAGCTATTGGGACACGTGGAGGGAAAGAGCCCTTCATGGGGGCAGGAGCAGGGACCACAGGGGATGGACACAAAGCTTGGGGGATGTCATCAGTTGGGTTGCCAAGTCCAGATCCTGACATCAGTGAGTGTGGGGGGTTCTCAGTATTAGACGCCACAATTAACAGGCGCCCACTCCCAGATCACAATGACCATAAGGGTCACGTGATTGCTGTGATGAATGAGACAAATCACCCTTCAGGTACTAAACTGCCTGGTCCATTGGGTGCCACGAGGACCCCGGGCAGTGTTCACCCAGGAAAGGAAACAGTCACTAAAACCAGGGACAAACCTCCCCAATGGGTGTGTCTTTCTTCCCCAGGGATGAACATCAGACAGGAGACCGATCTGTGGTGTCAGGACAGGCTCCAAGACACCGAGCGCCTGGCCTACAGAAACATGGCCCGGGTGGGGGAGGTAAGGACTCTCCGCCGGTGCATTGCAGCAGCTCAGGTGTGGAGCTGTCTCCCCCTGCAGTGAGTGTGTTATGGAGGGGGAGGGATAGCTCAGTGGTTTGAGCATTGGCTGGCTAAACCTTGGGTTATGAATTCAATTCTTGAGGTGGCCATTTAGGGATCTGGGGCAAAAATCTGTTGGAAGAAGATTTAGTTGAGCATTGGTCCTGCTTTGGCAGGGGGTTGGACTAGATGAACTCCTGAGGTGCCTTCCAACCCTGATATTCGATGATACTTATTTCCAGCTCACAGTGTTCGGGTGCAAGAGGCCAAGGACGCTGGGTTGGAGCCTCGTGTGTGTTCCATGTATCCATGGTTACGTGGCATAAAAGGGATCCCAGCAGGGGTTGAGTTAATGGGGGATTGTGTCTCCAGGGATCTGGCTCTGCTCACTGTCTCCCTGGCTGACACACTGGTGTCTGAGAGGGGAGCCCCTGGGTCAGTGAGTTGGAAAACTCACACCAGCTATTGCTGGATCAGATTCTCGTTGGATTCCCTGCACCTGCGCAAGCACAGGCAGGGGGTGGGATTTGTCTGGCAGCACGGCGAGTCAGGGAGCAGAACCTGTCCCTGCCCTGGGAGGTGGGTGAGGGACGCTGATTCACTGCAACATATGTGTTGCTCGTGGGATTGTCAGTGGGGTGAGGAGCAGGATTGGAAGCAGTGAATCCTGCTCCAGAAAGTGCCTGCAACCTCTTACTGAAGGGGGTTCTTTGGGCCATGGGACCCCAAAGGTTGGCTGCCCCAGGACTCTTAGCCTCCTTGTGAGATATTAGCGGGATTTGGAGCCTGGTTCTGGGCATCTGACAAGGGCTCTGGTGCTGTTGGTTTTAGGTCTTTGGAGAGATCTTCCTGGAAGACCAGCGAAGATCTTTCCTGCAGGCGGCGCTTCTGGCCATACATGACCCCCAGCTCCGTGTGAGCCAGGCTGGCCTGGTTCTCACGTATTCCATCCTGGGGGAAGCCGGCCAGCTCATAGGGCACGAGGTAACCAAAGAAGGATCACTTGGGGAGGGACCCCCAGGGCCTTTCCCCTCCAGGCCATTGACAGTCACTCCCCTCCCGTCCCCATGCGCTGACCTGGGAGCAAGGAGAGGATGAACCCGGGCAGGTGCCATTGGTAGGTGCCAGCATGTCCCTAAGCAGCTCGGAGCAGAGCAGAATCAGCTCGGCTATTTCCTCACATCAACACGACACGCTGCCATTGCTCATGCTAGGGGCTGCAAACTCCCCTAGCGACCTCTGGGAGCCTTTCCTACCCCTCCGGGCTTCAGGCCGGTTCCTAGGGCCCTAGGATCACGTGATCCCAGCCACCCCCTGCTCTGGGAGAACTGGAGGAGTCAGTTACCAGTTACCGGAGGCTGCTGAAGTGCCCCATTCCCCAGAGCTACTGTCCATGGCGTCACCTTAACGACAGGGGGTCCCTTGGGGACAGGTGTCCACTTCCCCTCACCCCACGGCACTACTGCCCAAAGCCTCCCAGCCCCTCAGCTGGAGGGGGAGAGGGTGGCTGAGGGGCTCTGGGGAGCGGAGCTGAATCCCCGGCTGGGTTGGGAGGAAGAACAGCTCTCGGGGGGACTGAGAAAGGGGGCAGGAGTTTGTTGGGAGTGGGGGTTGGAGGTCACTAGAGAGGAGACAAGATTTCGTCTCGGGGGCTGGGTGGGGGAATCCGACCCTCAGATGTGGGGAGGGGTGGGGTTAATGCCCTTCATTACCATGGGTGCCGGAGTCTCTGGCTGATTCTGGTTCCCTTGCAGCAGGAGGACGTGACACCTACGATCCTGGCGCACCTCTTCTACATCAGGTGCTTGCGCCAGGTGCCCAAAGCGCTGCAGGGGCTGTGCTCAGTGGGGCACCTCTGAAGCCCCCCCCTTCTCCTGACCAGAAGCTCCCACTCCCTGCCGCAGGTACTGCTCTTTCTCACTGGGCCTGGGGGAGAAGGGCTGGGGGAGCGGCCATAGAGCTCACAGCACTGAGAGAAACCCAGGCCGAGCACCTCGCTCTCACCACGCTGCCCTGGCAGAAGCTCCCCTTGGCTTGGCCCCCAAGGTCGGAGACATCTTTGTCACCTTGTTCTCCTTCTTTTATTCCTAGGAAGGGAGTCCCCCGATGAGGGGTCTCTAGAGCTCCATCTGGGCAGTGCCTAGGAGAACCTGTTAATCATCCTGGTTCCCACCGGCATGCACCACCCTGCCCTGCCCTCTGATTCCTCGATATCGACTCTGGCTTGACCCTTGGCTCCGGTCTCTGGATATGACTTCGGCGTGATCCTTCTTGGCTCCTGATGTTGGCTTCCCACCCTGGTTCCGTATTCTCCTTGCCCTTCTCTAGCCCTGCTCCAGGCCCTCCACTGACCCACTCCAGCATTGCCTCCTCCTCCTGACCTTCCCCAAGCCCTCGGACTTTGACTACCCGGCTTTGACCCTCGGCCTGTATCTCAACTCTGGCTTGACACTGACTTGGCTGATCTTTGCTCTCTGACTACCCGGCTACGACCTCTGGCATGGACTTGGACTCTGGCTCTGGTGACATGTGACAGACTTCTCTTTTTGGAGAACCGAGAGAAGCATGCGCACCACACCCAACCCTGGAGAGGTTTCGGCAGCATGGTCTCAACACAGAATTGGAAAAGCGTACCTCCAGCCAACTCTCCACAGAGTTTTGAGGGTACATCCTCTCCCTGGAAGATGTCACGATTGATCCAAATAAAGTGGAAGCCTTTCATAGATGGGACGAAGTTTGAAGTCCTCAAGAAGACAGCACTTCCTAGACTTCACTCGCTTTACTGCTGCTTCGGCCCAGGGTTCTCAGAGCCAGTAACCCCCGACAAGAGCTCTCCTCCACATGACGGCCACATTCCTTTGGTCGCCCAAGTTCCAACAAGCCTGCAAACAGCTCAGAATTGCCTTCACCACTGGACCTATTCAGAGGCTCAGCATTCATCCTGGAAGTAGACAAATCTACTATGATCACCAAGGCCTGCTTCATTTGGTGGTGCCAGATGTGGGCTGAAATTCAGATGTAGCTTGACTGACGTGACTTCTGCGCTTACCGAATCAAATGGCCACATGATGGAACTGACTCTCATAGCTCTCCTGACCACGATGGCGCGCTTCTTCCCCTTGTGAACATGTACTGTCGATTGACAGGACGGATCAGTTCTGAATTTGCAAAGGCCAATGAAACCTTTATTTTGCTAAATGTAGATTTCCCACTCATTTCATGCCACGCTATGAACGGCCTCCCTGAACTTCCCAGCTATCGACTTGGGTCAACGAATGCATCACATTCGAGAAGAATGAAGGGAGGCCCTTCAGGACACTAGGAAGGAGTTCAGATAGTGTGCGGACTGCTGATGACAAGAGGGAAGCCATTTGCTGAAGGGAGGTACAAAGTCCCTGGCACTGACCGAATCCCTAGCCCTATCCGTGGCAGTTTCTGACCCATCCCCCTTTGCTGACCTTCCGATAACATCTTACTCCCCTGGGTGTAGGGAGCAAACTCTGGGTCCCATCCCTTACTCTGCACCAATTCGTGCCCAGAGTGTCCGAGCCCCTCGCCGACAATGGGACACTCCTCCCTTGTCCTCCTTGTGGGCGGGACTAGTACCCCCATTTTACAGACAGGAAATGAAAGTGATGAAGTGATCTCTCCAAGGTCACACCTAGCAATGTGGGGGAGAGCTGGGAACTGGACTGGGTTCTACAGGAGTGCCCCTCCCCACAGGGGCAGCTTCACTTTCTGCCCTTTGTCCTCTCCTTCCCTCTTGGTCCGTCTTGGAAGGGGGCTCTGATTGGGAAATGAGCAGGGGTTTCCTCCCCCCTCTGTCTTCCAGGCTCTGGGATCTGTCCATGTCGCCTACAGCGAAGCAGCCTGCAGCTGGCCCAGCTTGGGGAGCCATGACCTCATCCTGTGCAATCGAGACGTGCTGGCTCTCAGGGATACTTAGACGAAAACCAGGCACCCCACACGGAGGTAGGAGCCACCCATTCCCAGGTTGTCCTGAGGAGCCACGATTCCTCCAGGAACTGGGGAAGGGCGCAGTGATCAGTTTGTGAAAGGTAGGGGAGGGTCGTGTAGGGAGAAGATCTAAGAGAGGAGGAGCATGAGCTAGGCTCTGTATTTGGGCTTGGCAGGGATCAAGAGAAGGGACAGGGGTTGTTAGAGGGCAATGGTGAGGTACAAGGGCAGTCGGAGGTGGGGGCAAGGCCAGAAAAGTTCATCTACTTTAGATCAGTTGTGGCAGAGAATCACCGGTTGAGGTGACTGAAAGCTGTGAACTGGGGCTGGCCAAAATCATCCTCCTCAGATGGGAACATCCCAAAAGGCTTCAGAAGCTCAGCCTCGGAGGTGACCGTTGTGGCCCAAACCTCTCTCTGCTCTGTACCTCACAGGATTCCCGCTGGCTGTGCCAATCCAGGGGGAAAACTCTGCCACCCAAGTCTCACAGCACCTGTGCACTGAAGTGCCACTTAAACCCGCTGTGATGCACAGATCTTGCCCTGGCTGCCTGCACAGGGCTGAATTTCACCCATTCAGAGTGTAAGGAAATAATTGGCTGGAGGCCTTTTTCTGTTCGGATCTGGTTCTAGTGGACAAGAACCATGGGGATTTTTCACCTGTATTGCTCCCGGGACTGGTGCTTCAATGAGGCAGAGAAGTACTGATGCTTTGGATTTTCTTTTTTTCCCGCTCTTAATCTACTCTCTTCCTCTCTTTTAACAGGTATTCTAAGGCCCCCCGTGGTTCGTATGGGCATTCCTGGGTGGGCAGATTGCGTCAGACCTGCACCGGAATAAATAATAGTGAATGAAATATGCAGACACTAAAGTTCTGCAGCCAAATTCTCAGAAAGTTTCCCCTTGAATGTAGAATCAAGATTTTGTTTCTAATTTATTTTTTTTAAGGTGCTAAGCAGATGCTACCCTGTAATAAGAGGAAACAGAAGCAAAAACCGAAAGAATGTTACTTAAATCAGTGAACAGATGCAGAGAGTGGAAACACGGCAAAGCAAACAAATGAATACTGTGAGTAAACAACCTGACGGAAAATGGGAAAGAAAACCTCATCTGGATAATTGTGGTTCTTGGGAGAAAAACCAGGTTCCTGGTACGTAGCCTGGCTGAGATCATCCCTTTTCCCTGGATCCCAGACCTGGGATTCAGATGTCATTCTCTGTGTGGTATCCTTCTTTTATTCCTAGGAAAAGGATCCCCAAAGGAGGTGTAAGGATCTTTGACTCTAATGTCTGCAGGAAGCTTCAGCCACCTTCACAGGTAGAAGTCACTTTCTTTCCTACAACGCCACTAGTGCCCTTTCTGCTCTCCAGGTCTACTCCCTGCAGCAGGACAGAGACACCCCTTAACTCCCCGAGTCCTGATTTCCTGCCATTCAAGGGGATGTGGGCTTGCATTGCCCCCACCCCGCCGTCAGATAGTTTTCCTATGGGAATCTCTCTAGTTCAGGAGAGAAATCTGTTCTTCCCTTAGATCCACTCTGCTCATCTTGGTTGCTTTGTTTTTCTGAGATTAGGGGTATCTTTGGAAAACCCTTAGCGTGCGGGGGAGTGAGGTGGAGCGAGGGATACGGGAGCTAGAGGAGATTCCCCTGAAGAACACCACCCTGTTTCCTCTGGTCAGGCTCGGGCTAACCATGAAGGTGAAGACCAGATGGGAGCTGCTGGATTGACCTTGATATGCCACGTCCTTGTTTGGATGAAGGACCTACATCTCAGGGATGGCCAGCAGCAGATGTAAGACATGTGTCCAGGAATAGTGTAAACAACCTACATTGATAGGTAAGTAAAATCATGGCCACATGTAGACACCACAGGAATTGGGGGGGATTGAACCAGGGTCCTTCAGCACAAGTTCGACTCACTCATTGTCAACCCATCCAGCTCCACCCACTAGACCACGCCCCCTTCCAGAGTCACAGAACCCAGGAGCCCTGGTTCTCAGAACCGAGCCTCACATCACCAGGCCAAACCTCCTCCCATTATGGGCGCTGTAGAAGGGACCGTCTGCAGAGACCCCCCCATATGCCCCTCGTCAGAGACTGCAGCCACGGATGACCAGTGATTGAGCAGAGATCTCCCAGTGGGAACCCGAGGGGCTGCGCATTTGGGGTATCACAGGGAAGGCGTCTGGCAGCCATTGACACAGTGATCCTGTGAGGAGATTTTCCATCTCTAACAAAGGGTTTCTGTCCCCCCAGATCTCAGCCGCTCAGCGGGATGCGGGAGAGCCGAATGCTGATGGGCTGGAGGGGTCACGGGAGTCACCGTGTGGCCGTGCAGCAGGGGCAGTGTCTGCAGTTACCACGGGCCAAACCCTGCGCTCCAGAGAGCCCAGGCTAAGGCTCCCGGGATTGCGAAGGGGACTTTGACTTGGGGAATCGGTTGCTGGTGCCTGTGTCCACAATGGGGATGTTTTCATGAGGCTACTCAATGGTCCGTGAAGCGCCATCCAAGCAAGGGGAGAATGGAGATTAAAGAGCCAGGCTGGGACCTCCGCGGAGCTGCTGCAGTCGAGCATCCACAGCCAGAAGAGAGACGATGGGAAACGCGCTTAGATGGCCGGCCACAGCCGCAGCAGCCGTCTCATAAAGCTCTGCTCATGCTCTAGCCAACAGAGGCAGGACAAAGAGCCACACAATGAGAGCCTGGGTCAAGGTGCAGAGAATCCTCCAGCAAGTGAGCCGTGCCCTACGCTGCAGAGGAAGGCGAAAAATCCCCAGGGCCTCTGCCAATCTGCCCTGGGGGAAATTCCTTCCCAACTCCAAATATGGTGATCAGCTGAACCCTGAGCATGTGGGCAAGACTCACCAGCCAGATACTACAGAGAATTCTTTTCTGAGTAACTCAGATCCCATCCCAGCCAACATCCCATCATAGGCCACTGGGCCCCATCTACCACAAATAGTCAAAGATCCATTCATTGCCATAGGCATGTTATCCCATCGTACCATCTCCTCCATAAACTTATCGAGCTTAATCTTGAAGCCAGATAGGTCTTTTCCCCCACTGCTTCCCTTGGAAGGCTGTTCCAGAACTTCACTCCTCTGATGGTTAGACACCTTCGTCTAATTTCAAGTCTCAACTTCCTGTGGAAGTAAGAAAAAGGGATTTAAGTGCAGCCATCTTAGTTCTGTTGAAAAGAAAGCAAAAGTCAGGCTAACTCTTACCCCTAATAATGCAAAACTTATAAAAGCAAGACTGGTGAAAGCGTATAAAAATTGCAAAGCAAAGCTGTTTTTAACCTTGCCTTAAAATAACAATAAAATGTCATTGTTTTTAACATTTTTTGCTACAAATAAAATATAAAAAAGTCTAAACAAAACACAGCTTTATGTAATAAAGAGCTATAAATACTTGCTTTACATTGTTTATACAATACAAATTTGCATAAGGACACTCTGTCCAAACTGCTGTCTTCCGGCTAAGTGAACAAAATACTCCCTTGTGTAATTAACATTACAAATTTTACATGCATAATAATCCATCTAAAGAATTCCCACTAAAAGGTACCTTCAATGTAAATAAAATCATACACCTCAAAAATCTACAATACCTCTATGTCTCAAGTTTAATTTAAAATTTAAAAACTAAATGTAATTCAACCAAATGCCTCCCTACCCAAACTAGATTGTTAACACCTCGGCGCCTTTATATCCCCAATGAGCGCTAGCTAAAAGTGAAAAAAGGGTTAATTTAAAAAGTCAGTTTGACCTAAAAATTAAAAAAAAAGCTGCCCTGCATTCAAAATCAAAAAACACCAGAGCCCATGCCAAGCACAAAAACCTGCTTTCAGCCCCAGATGGCTGTAAAAAATATACAAAAAAAAATAAACCAAAAGCAAATAAGTTGCAAAACTAAACTTACATTTGCAAAGTTTGGCTGCCCGGTAAAACTCAACAGCCTGCCTTTGCAACCCTAAAGCCGGTATGGTTTGAAAACGCTAAAAAAGCCACAAACAGCCGCCTCAGCTAAAATACCCCCAGTCGTAGCAAAACTAAGCAATAAAAAAAAATGTTACCCAACAGCTTAAAAAAATAAAGCAACTAAAAGCATGAATCACTAACCAAGCAGCAACTCAAACCTACGCCCAAAACAAGTTGCAAGCCTTAAAACAAAATTTCCAAGTAAAAAAGCGGAAGGGACCCTCCTAAAAGCACTGGCTGAGCAAGTACCGGTCCTTCAGGAACTTGTCAAAATTTCACCATTTGTGCTCAGCATATGCCACAACAGAAGTGTGTCTGCCATAAAAAAAAATTAAGCAATTAAAACGCCAATTGGCCGTGCGTTCTGCCCAGGTGGCAAGCCTCACACAAAAAAACAACCTCGGGTAGCCCTTGTAAATGTTTTTTAAAAAATAACCAAAAGGGGTGGAGGCTGAGGGAACTGAGATTGTTTAGCCTGCAGAAGAGAAGAGTGAGGGGGGATTTGATAGCTGCTTTCAACTACCTAAAAGGGGGTTCCAAAGAGGATGGATCTAGACTGTTCTCAGTGGTAGAAGATGACAGAACAAGGAGTAATGGTCTCAAGTTGCAGAGGGGGAGGTTTAGGTTGGATATTAGGAAAAACTTTTTCACTAGTAGGGTGGTGAAGCACTGGAATGGGTTACCTAGGGAGGTGGTGGAGTCTCCTTCCTTGGAGGTTTTTAAGGTCAGGCTTGACAAAGCCCTGGCTGGGATGATCTAGTTGGGGTTGGTCCTGCTTTGAGCAGGGGGTTGGACTAGATGACCTCCTGAGGTCCCTTCCAACCCTGAGATTCTATGATTCTATGATTCTAGTTCAAAAGCCCACCCTCCTTGCTAAAGTGGTAGTAAAACAAGGCTTGTGCCCATAAAAAGGAACGGCTCAGCAAAAAAAGCAAAATCGGGCCCAAGCAAGCAAGCAACAAATAAAAAAATTAAAAAACAAGTTAAAAACTTTAAAAGCATAGAAAATAACAACCATTACAAATTAAATCCCTAAAACAATAATCAAAATAGTAAAATCAAAGTAAATTAAGTGTCATTTGAAAAAATAAGCAAGTGATTTAAAAAAAATAAAGTTAAATCTATAATTAGTAAAACAAATTAAGCAGTTAAATTTTATAAAATGCTAAAAAAAAAAAAAGAAAGAAATTCTTGGTTTCTGGAAAAAAAATATGGCCCTTTTCCAAAAAAAAGTTCTGTAAATAAATCCAAGCAAAAAAACTATTTAATTAAACTCAAATGGCCATGAACATTTTAGTCAAATTAGCTAAAAATACATAAGGGGTTTTATTAAAACCTAACTGCCCCCCCCAAAAAAAAAGGAGGGGCGGGGGTTAAATGGGTCCAAGCAGCTGTACAATTTGCAAAACACTGCCAGGCATTAATCAAATGTGTTAGGTCTTTGTATTCACAGGTAAAAAAAGGTCTGCTCTAAGAATGCTAAGTAAACCTGCCATTCGTTAAAACCCACGTAACTGGGTCTACGTAAAAGTCCATCAACAAAAAACTTCTCTGGCTCCACACTAAAAAGGCCCTTACCAAGTCCTGCTAACTACCAAAACCGTTCTAAAGTGCCAAGCACTAACTGGCTGAACCCACGCTTCTCACTGCAAAAAAGCCCATCCGCCTCAAAATAACTCCACTACAACTACTAATCAGCCTGTCCCTCCTGCTGGTATTTCTTTTCCTCCTTCTGGACAGCAAAAAAAAAAAAAAAGGAACAATGTGAAGTGCTAGTAACCTCTCTCCTGTCCGCTAATGAAATTACCATGCAGCCAGCGTTTGCTAAAAAACCCAAAGCACTGCAGGGTAAGGTGCTATTCACCTCTCCCCTGCATGGTATAAAACCACAACTGCTTCAAAAAAAAAAAAAATTTGCTCACTCTGCTAAAATGGCCTAACTACAAAAAATGTTTAAAAACTAACCTTGGTAAAAAAAACCCCAAAAATTATACACTGCCCCCCAAAAAATAACCCTGGTAAAAAGCAAAAAATTATACTCTGGCCAAAAAAAACTAACCCTGGTAAAAAAAAAACCAAAAAATTATACACTGGCCAAAAAACCCCCCAAAAACTTCTAAAGCCCATGCTTAAAAATGTGGTATTAATTAAATGGTGGGGTTTATTCCACAGGCTGCATCCCCTGTTTTTAAATAAAAATCTTCAAAATGTATTGTCCTTGCTAATTGGCTGTTAAATAACAAATACCAAAGGTGTGTGTTGCCACTACCCCTGCCATTTTCTCCACTACACTACTACCCCTGTAACACATCTAAATTCAAACAATACCATATATTCTAATCAAACCCAATGGCCAAGGCCTTCACATTTTAGTAATTTATTTAAATATTGTTTAAGAAAATATTTTTAAGGTTCAAAATATCCCATATAAGCAAACAATTCAATAAAAACCAAACTGGTCAGTAAAAATAAAAGAATACAACATTACTACAAATTAGCCCAAAAATTTAAAATTAAAATTAGTGGGTTTAAAATGGGGTTAATATAATGGCCATTCCAGGGGTCTATAGTATATATAACAAAGGGGTCCTTATAGTTTCTGGTTACGCAATTAGTAAATAATCAAATTCATCTTTTAAACAGGTGTGTTCTGCCACCGAAAATTTACCTCTACAAACATAGTCCCAGTAATTAATAACCTAATCTGTACCATATTGCAATATACCCCTTCCTATGCTATTAATGTCAATGCTTCTTAAAGGTACATAAACAAATTAAAATAACAAATGTGGTGTTGTATTTATTAAAAACATGTGTTAAAATATTCATTAACAATAATTTTACATTAACAACTGTAAAATTTGTTTTGCCCTCTCTAGTTTCAGGTCAATTTTATATATGCAAACTGCTCCAAGGGGGCTGCTCTTTGGTTGGCAATACAAAGGGCATGGGACTCCTCTAAAAAATAAAATCGGGTGAAACACCTTTAAAATGGGGCCAATAGTGCAACAGGAATTTGAAACATGTATAAAGGCCAACAACAGAAAAAAAAAATTAAAACTGCTAAAAAACGCCAATGGTCTTATTACTAAAGCAGAGTTAACCCAGGTACAGGCTAAAGGTGGTAAATTACATGTTATCTTCAACCTTAGTTCAATAATCCAAAAAGCTGTTAAGAAAAATGGTATTAAATATCACTAAGGCAAAAATAAAAATTGCAGTCAAATCAGGCATGTTCAAAACTTCAAAATTTCCTAAATAACCAGTTAAGGGCCATTCAGAGTAATCTTAAGCATCAGTCTTACTAGTGCTTCAAAAGTGTCATCTAATCTGTGGCCGTAAGAACATAGTTAAAAATGTTCAGGGTAAAGTTGCAGGCACTCAGTGCTGCGAAAAATTACATTATTGGCCTGCAAATAAAGTCCTACAATTAAATCTTAGTTTGGTATTAAGGTCTTTTAATTAAAGTGTATTTGAAACCTAATTCCAAAACCTACACTCACTCCTACCAAAGGTTCAAAAAATCTCTAAATTACAAGGTCAAATTTAGGTAGTTCAAATTATAGATTAAATTAAAAAACATGCATTCTACACAGTTTATAAACTGTCTATTTTATATATTAATCATAATGTAATGTGTTATGTAACTAAGGCTATCAATCAACCCCAGCATATAGTTACAAAACAGAAATGTTTATATTGTTGTTCTGTAGTTTAAAAATATGTTGTTGTTGTTGTAAAAAGTAATAACAAAAATACATTTCATGTTCAAACATGTTGTTGTTAAATCCAGTCACAGTTTATAAGACTAACCCATTTAATCTAAAATTAAAAATAAAAATTTAAAAATGGTAGTTGTGCTAAAAAAAATGCACAAAAGCGGGGAGGCCTCTCAGTTGTGTAAAAACCAAAGCAACAGTCAGGCTAACGCAGAACCATAATAACGCAAAATTTGTAAAGGTAGAATGGTAAAGCATACAAAAACTGCAAGCAAAGCTGTTTAACCTTGTCTTAAAATAAAATGTAATTGTTAGCAAAAAATGTTAAAAACAAATAAAATATCAAGTACAAAGTACAAACAAAGACACCATCTTACATAATAAAAGGGTATAAATACTGCTTTATATTCTTTATACTTTAAAAAACTACTAAGGCAAAGGTATTCTCTGTCCATTGTATTTCTGCCCTTGCAATTGCTTAAAAAATAAACTGTTTCTGACGTCCTGCATTCAAACTAATTATATATCTATATATATAAAATTTATATACTTCAAAATATATAGTAAATTAAAACACATGCATTCCATACAGTTTATAAAGTGTCTAGATGATATTCTAAGCATAATGTAATGTGTTATATAACTAAGGCTATAAAGCAACCCCAGCATATTGTTACAATAAAACACAGTAATGTTTATTTTGTTTTTGTGTAGTTGAAAAGTGGTGGTGTTGTTGTTGTTGTAAAAAATGTAATAACAAAAATACCTGTCATGTTCAGACAGTATTCTTTGTTGTTACAGCCAGTCAGAGTTT
This sequence comes from Chelydra serpentina, assembly GCA_037349315.1. NCBI lineage: Eukaryota > Metazoa > Chordata > Testudines > Chelydridae > Chelydra > Chelydra serpentina. The sequence continues at coordinate 409,875 of JBAIAC010000151.1, forward strand.
ATAAAACTAACCCATTTAGCCTTAAATTAAAAATACAAAATAAAAATTAAAAATTGGTAGTTGTGCTAAAAAAATGCACAAAAGGGGAGAGGCCTCTCAGTTCTGTTAAAAACAAAGTAACAGTCAGAACCATACTAACTCAAAATTTGTAAAGGCAGAACTGGTAAAGCATATAAAAAACTGCAAGCAAAGTTGTTTAACCTTGCTTTAAAATAAAAATACATTGTAATTGTTAGTAAAAAAATGTAATAACAAATAAAATATTGAAAAAGTACAAACAAAGACACCATCTTATATAATAAAAGGGTATAAATACGGCTTTATATTCTTTATATTTTAAAAAACTACGAAGGCAAAGGTATTCTCTGTCCATTGTATTTCTTCCCTTGCAATTGCTTAATAAATAAACTGTTTCTGACTTGCTGCATTCAAACCAAAATAATAATAATAATAATAATTTTCTTCCACAGTACTAAACCACAATTGCTCAAAAACAAAACCAAAAAAAACCCCACCCGAAAAACCCAGCAAAAACTCGCTCGCTCCGCTAAAACTGCCAAAGTCCAAAAATTCCGCCCTGCTAAAAAAGGCATAGCATTATACACTGGCAAAAAAACCCTTGTAAAATCCATGCTTTAAAATGTGGGATTAATTGGGGCTTGGGGTTTACTCCACAGGCTGCGCCCTGTGTTCTTAAATAAGTACCTTCAGCATGTATTGCCCTCCCTACTTAGCTTTCAAATAACAAATACCAAAGGTGCCTTGTTGCCACTGCCCCCGCCATTTTCTCCACTATACAATTACCCCTGTAACACATCCAAATACAGACAATACCATATATTCTAATAAAACCCAGTGGCCAAGGCCTTCACATTTTAATAATTTATTTAAATATTATTTACAGATGGTTTAAAAAATACTTTTTAAGGTTCAAAATATCCCATATAGGAAAACCATTAAATAAAAAACAAATAGTCAATAAAAATAAAAGTATACAATGTCACTACAAAAAAGCCTCAAAAATCTAAAATTAAAATTAGTGGGTTTTATAGCAGGGTTAATATAATAGCCATTTCAGGGGTCTATAATAGGTCAAAAAAGGTCCTTATTGTTTTTGGTTACCTAATTAGTAAATAATCAAATCCATATTTAAAAAAGGTGTGTTCTGCTACCAAATTTTTTCCTCTACTAAAAGAGTCCCAGTAATTAATAACCTAATCTGTACCATATTGCAATATACCCCTTCATATGCTATTAATGTCAATGCTTCTTAAAAGTATACATAAATATTTAAACAACAAATGTGGTATGGTACTTTATTAAAACAATGAGCTAAAATATAAATTAATACTAATTAATGCTATATTAAAAACTATGATATGTACTCTGCCCCTATTTAGCTTTCAAGTCACTAACATATATCCAAATTGCTCCAAAAAAGCTGCTGTTCGGTTAGCACAGCAAAGGGCATGGGTCTCCTCTTCAAAAAAATAAATAAATAAATAAAATGGTGCCAATACTGCAATAGCAATTCAACACATTTATAAAACCCAACAACATAATACAAAATTAGAGCAACTAAAAAAGGCCACTAGTCTTGCTACTGAAGCACAGTTAACCCAAGTGCAAGCTAAAGTGGGTAAATAACATGTTATCTCCGCCCTTTGTTTAATAACCCAAAAGCTGTTAATAAAAATGGTGTTAAATATCACTCAGGCAAACAAAAATTGCAGTAAAATCTGGCATGTTCAAAAATTCAAACTTTCCTAAATAACCAGCTAATGGCCATTCAAAGTAACCTTAAGCATCCGGCTTGGCCCACTGCCCTTGCTAGTGCTTCAAAAGTGCCATCTAACTTGTGGCCGTAAAAACATACTTAAAAATGTTCAGGGTAAAGTTGCAGGCACTCGCAGTGCTCCTTCCAAGCATACGGGCCGGTTAAAAGGGCGTGGGCTCCCACATAGCAAATTCTGCTGGGTCCGTACAAAAAATCCATATAAAATTAAACAATTCAGCGTAATATTTGAAAAAGTAATTCACCTGGTATGCCTAGCCAATTGATAGTTATTGCTCCTAAAATAGCACCCAATGTTTAAATAAAAATAAACAATAAATATTTTTGGCCTTTAAAGCCCCCGCTGCCTCAGTGTGTACAAAAGCTAAGCCAAAAAAAAATGGTCACTGTTTATAACAGCATTTGTTAAAAAAGTATAAAACATAAAACGACCCTAAGAAAACACCTGCTCTTCCAAGCTAATAACCGCCGTGTAAACGTTAAGGTCATCATTTTGCAAAACATACATTTTAATTTCACCACTACTGCAAAAAATCATATTATCTATTGGCCTGCAAATAAAGTCCTATAATTAATTCTTAGGTTTCAAATACCCTTTAATTAAACCACCCTAATACCCAAGCAATTCCAAAACCTACACTCACTCCTACCAAAGGTTCAAAAAAATCTCTAAATTACAAGGGCAAATCTATGAACTTCAAAATATATATCAAATTAAAAAACATGCCTCTCATATAGTCTATGAAACATTTATCTTATGGACTAGTTATAATGTATTGTCCTATGTAACTAAGGCTACAAAATAACCCCAGCATATTATTACAATAAAACATAAATGTTTTTATTGTTTTTGTTTAATTTAAAATATGTTATTGTTATAAAAAACAGAATAACAAAAATACCTTTCGTGTTCATACTAATTATGCATTATTCTTACATCCAACTAAAATTATGGGGCTAATCCTGACCCTTTTAAGCTAAAATCAAAAATACAAGGTCTAATAAAAATAAAGGTTTAAAAATGATGGTTGTGCTAAAAGCACTAACGGGAGGAGTGTGAAAGTAAAAAATGGGATTTAAATGCAGCCATCTTAGTTCTGTTAAAAAAAAAAGAAAAGTCAGGCTAACTCTAACCCCTAATCACGCAAAACTTATAACGGCAAATTGGTGTAAGCGTATAAAAATTGCAAAGCAAAGCTGTTTTTAACCTTGCCTTAAAATAACAATAAAATGCAATTGTAGCAAACAAAATGTTAAAAACAAATACAATATTAAAAAGGTATAAACAAAGCTGAGCTTTATGTAATAAAAAGGTATAAATACTTGCTTTACAATTGTTTATATTTTAAAAATTTGCATAAAAACAGACACTCTGTCCAAACTGCTGTCTTCCTTCTTGCAATTGACGAAAAATAAAACTGTCTCTAACTTGTTGCATCCAAACTAAAACTAAGAACTTGTTTTCTTCCACAATATCCATTTGTTCTTGTGTACACATTAGTACTGAGCTAAAATAATTCCTCTCCCTCCATGGTATTTATCCCTCTGATATATTTATAGAGAGCAATCATCTCTTCCCTCAGCCTTCTTTAGGTTAGGCTAAACAAGGGAAGCTCCTTGAGTCTCCTTTCAAAAGACAGGTTTTCCATTTCTCGGATCATCCTAGTAGCTCTTCTCTGTACCTGTTCCAGTTGGAATTCATCCTTCTTACTAAACACAGTATTCCACATGAGGTCTCACCAGTGCCTTGTATAACGGTACTAACACCTCTTTATCTCTACTGGAAATACCTCGCCTGATGCATCCCAAAACCACATTAGCTTTTTTCACAGCCATATCACATTGGTGGCCCATAGTCATCCTGCAGTCAACAAATACTCTCAAGGTCCTTCTCCTCCTCTGCTACTTCCAATTGATGCGACCCCAGCTTATAACTAAAATTCTTGTTATTAATCCCTAAATGCATGACCTTACACTTCTCACTATTAAATGTCATCCTATTACTATTACTCCAGTTTACAAGGTCATTCAGATCTTCCTGTATGATATCCCGGTCCTTCTCTGAATTGGCAATACCTCCCAGCTTTGTGTCATCCACAAACATGATTAGTACACTCTCACTTTTTCTGCCAGTGTCAGTAATAAAAAGATTCAATAAGATTGGTCCCTAAACTGATTCCTGAGGAAGTCCACTGATAACTTTCCTCCAGCCTGACAGTTCACCTTTCAGTATGATGCGCTGTAGTCTCCCCTTTAACAAGTTCCTTATCCACCTTTCAATTTTCATATTGATCCCCATCTTTTCCAATTTAACCTTTTACTATTGGTTTTCATTCCCTTTGCAAGGTCCAACTCTACATGGCTTTTAACCTCTCACTTTATCCCTACATGTTCTAACCTCAGTAAGGTAGCTTTCCTGGCTGATCCCTCCCATCTTCCACTCCCTGTATACTTTCTGCTTTTTCTTAATCACCTCTCTGAGATGCTTGCTCATCCAGCTTGGTCTGCATATGATTTTTTCCCTTTTCTTGGGATGCAGGCTTCTGACAGATTCTGCAACTTTGATTTGAAGTCCAATCCACTTCCCTAACTAATGTCCTAATTTTTTTTTAAAGTTAGCACTTTTGAAATCAAAAACCCTAGTCACAGATCTATTTTCATTTATCCTTTCATTCAGTTTGAACTGAATTAGCTTGATCACTCGAATCAAAGTTGTCCCCTACAACCATTTCTTTTAGGAGGTCCTGACTGCTTACCAAAACCAAATATAAAATGGCATCCCCTCTTGTTGGTTCAGCAACTCCTTGATGAAGGACTCCATCAGCTATCGCATCTAGGAAAGTCTGAGCCCTATTATTATTACTAGCACTTGTTCTCCAGTCTGTATCTAGGAAGTTAAAGTCTCCCATGATCAAGCAGTTCCCATTAGTATTGACTTCATTAAAAACATTAAAGAGGTCTCCATCCCTATTGTGGAAGAAAACATGAGGTTTTTTTTGTGTCCTCCACCGCTTGGGTCCACCACCACTGCTGCCTCTGTATCTGTCATCGCCTTCTCACCTAAGTCCTTCCCCTCCAATAGAACTCCCACTCAAACTCCCCGGTTTACAGCTCTGTGTGCTGGCTCCCGTGCTGCTGCAGCTACCTACAGTCTTTCTGGTCAGGTGAGGGATTTCAAAACTTTCTGACGAGTGCACAGAAATTGGTAGAGAACTTCACACTGAAGCTATTTCCCCACCAGGTCAATAATACAAGCGTCACCGAAGAAGATGACATTTTGATTATGAGGCACGGGATAATCTCATAAGAGACCCCATAAAACAATTCAAAGTTTAATTCATGGCTAGATTGTGCAATACAGTCAGTTGGAGGACGTTTCATGCAGCTCAAGGAACACCGCAGTATATTTGGGAGGTGTTAGGATATTCCGAAACTCCTCACTATACCTGAAGAAGACCTAAACCAGCCATGCAGGGCACTAGAGACAGCGTTGACACATGACGACACGCGCGATATTGATGCGAGTAATTTAAGTGATGAACTGAAAGCCCTTTCAAAATACATTTCAACAGGATCAACTCCAAAGGCTGTTCTGGAATATATGTGCACAAATAAGATGACCACGCCTCTTTCCAAATGCATTTGTTTCTCTGTGCAAACTTCTAACACTTCCTGTAACAGTTGCCAGAGGAGAACACAGCTTCTCCAAGCTGAAATTAATAACAACTTATCTACGCTCCACAGTGACATGGCAGAGTCTAGTCGGCCTTGCAACCATCTCAATAGAGTATGAGCTGGCCCAGACTGTGGACCTTCAGGATGCAGAAGCAGTTCAAATCTTTGCAACCAAGAAGGCACGGAAAGCACCACTTTGATTATTCAAACCTAAAAATGCCAGTGTTAACTTTCAAACGCCTGAACAGCAAATGTAACTTTCTTGTCTGCATAGTAAAGTGTAATTCAAATTTTTGAACAAGGCATTTTAAGTTGTTAGTTCTCCTTTATTGGGGTAGGTAGCAGAGCAGTACCATGAGAGGAGTAGAACAGAAAGAAGGCAGAATTGAGACCTTTCAAAGTTTTGACCCAAGCAAGGGGGCATGGGGGCGTCATTTGAGCTCCCTGCCTGATAGGGTGACCAGATAGCAAATTTGAAAAATCAGGACAGGGGGTGGGGGGTAATAGAAACCCATATAAGAAAAAGACCCAAAAGTCGGGATTGGCCCTATAAAGTTGGGACACCTGGTCAGCCTTCTGCCTGAGATGCCAAAATATTGTGGACCGGCCCTGGTGTCAGGTGAATGTACTGAATAAAACAAACACATACAGAACAGGATGTGATCAAAGTTAGTCATTAAATAACTTATTTCTCTTCTGTTTATCTGGATGAAAGTATTAAATCAGGAATCACAAACTCTGCGAGCACAACAGCTGGGGGAGAAAGGTGACATAAATCCAGAGTTGGAACTAGATTTTCAACAAACCAGAGAGCAGGAGGAGACAGAGGTTCCCCAAGACAATCTCCTCTTATCGCCCTTTGTTCTTTAGCGGCCATGAGCTTGTTTAGAAGAGACGGGCACTGCCAGGTGTGAATGGTGCTTGTGAGAGTGAAGTGCAAGAACGAGGCCCACACACACTGTGAGTTATTGGGTTTATTGAAGGCAAAGTGACACACTCGCAACGGGGACTCCTGGCGTTGCTGTCACGGACGCGGGGAACCCAGCTCACCGAAGCTCGACCTGGTGCGGAGTCCAAAGGCGGGGCTGGACTCATTCAACTATATAAAAACAATTCATACATAATTAATCAGGGTCTTTCCACAGGCTGTGTTCGCCCCTTGGCTCAAGGCCATACAAAGCAGTTCTAACTAGTTCAGAACGGGTTACAACTGGCGTGCCGTGCCCTACAGTAACCGGCCGCTGAGAAAGCGAAAACACCCTAGCTAGGCCGTAACACAGTCTTCCGTGGTTCCCTACAAGGCTAAACCCTAAATTAGCACAAATCACCAGCTAACATGACCTTTCTGCAGTATGGACACAAGCTAGCTGCACTTGAGTGCTTCTAATTCTCCAAAGCCTTCCCACTCTCCCCCTGTGTACCAGGAAAAGACAGACACATTCTCCCACCATCCACTGGGGAAGAATCCATAGAGTGGCTCAGCTCACTGCTGTGCAAAGAGCCACGGGATGAGCTCCTAAACGTCTTAGTGCCCCACATGAGTGAGTGCAGCGCCAGTGTGACACAGCAGCACCTTTCTTTCTTCACAGTGTGGCTCTTCTCGCTTGAGAGAGGCTGACTCAAGAGCCGTAATTGAGTGTAGGAAACTCGAGTTAACTCTGCAGTGAAGACAAAGCCTGAGATCCATTGGCTGACAGGGATCTAGTCTACCACAGTGGTTCTCAACTCAGGGGTCTGTGGCCCTGTGGAGGTCACAAGCAGGCTTCAAGGGATCTGCCCAAAGAAACCAGAGAGCTTGGCTGGCCTTAGACTCGGAAGCTTCTCTATCAAACCTTAAAACCCACATATTCTGTTAACCACTCGTATGGATGGACCTTGCGACTCCACAAGCTACTGCCCACTACCTGCAACTGTAACACAAACTTTAATTGTGACCTCAGCAACATTAGCACAAGTTTTCTAGAAAGGTGCAGTTATATGATCTATTCTTTTCGGGGGGGGGGAAGTATGAATTCAGAGTTAAATCACATGCTCCAGCTTGAACAGAATATATGGGCACGAAGGACAAATGACTGAGTGAGGGTCTTTTGCCTCTGTTACGAAGGAAGTTCAGCTCTACTTAAGGATATTGGTCCTTTCAGCATGTTTAAGTCACTTTAAAAAATGGATGTCTCTTTATGTCTTCCCAACACATCTCTATCTCTGACTTATAATGCTACATAACAATAACCCTGTTAGCTCTGTTCAGAATAGGACGTTTCTTTCAGCAGCTATTCGCATATTCCATAGAAGTGGAGCCACTGAGCCAAAGCCTGTGCTTAATAGCACACATATAAATCTGGAATAACGTCCTAATTTCACTGGTTTATCGATGGCATAAGAGCCTGATCCAAAGCGGCTGAACTCAATGACACCTTTTCCATTGACTTCAGATCAAGGCATAGAATTTGATGCACTACTTAACTCTTTCTTGTTGGGAAGAGTCATCTCTGCCTGTATCACCTCCCATCCTGAGCCAGGAATCTGGTGCCTTGCCAAGATGCTCTGATACAGTGCAAGGCTCTCTTAGTCTCACTAGCTGCAAGAAAAGAGGACTGAAGTAAGAGTGCCAGGGCAACACTTATTTGGACATTTGCTAATCTGAGAATGCGAAACATTGTAACCTTTTAATCCTTTTTAAAACCTTGACTTTGTATTTCTTAATTATTTGATGATTTAGTTTATTGATGAAAGCAAATTTAACTAATGTTAATTCAAAGGTTTTTTGTTCGTTAATTTCCTTGGTTTTTTTAATACAAAGAAAATCTATTTGATATGTGCTTTTTAAACAATGAATCTCTTACTCATCTGTTATTTTCAGTATATATTTTATTGTGTTGTTATATTTGTGAAGGTCCCATTTCACCACTCAATGCTGTGTTGATCAGACTATTGAAAGTAAAGAAATTAAACTGTATTAAAACTAAACTCATTTTATGAAACTTCAGTTTCAGTGAAAGTTCTAAGCTGTAATCCTCAATTTGTAACAAGCAGATAAAAAATATCCAAGAAAAAGAGCTGGAATTTTGCATCTTCTTTTCACCTAGCCCTTACTAAGGAAAGTAGCAAACAATTGCCCTTTGAAAAGAAACACTGTACTGTATCACAGTACAAACCCAAATGAGCACAGCAGGAGACTATCTTCCTTATTCAATTCTGGCCTGTTTCATTACAAACTTCCTTTCTGTGATGATGTTCTGGCAATAAGGGGCCAATCAGGTGTCAAAGGTAGCTGTTGCCATGGCAGCCAGGGGGCTAATCATTCTCCCCAAGTATGAAAATGAACTGGAGGGAGGAAGTGCTGAATGGTGGATTATCTCTGATGTCACAATGCTTCTGCTCAGGCAGCACCAGTGGGCAGCTAATGTGCACTGTATGTGTGTGTGGGGGGGGGGGGGGGGGAAATAGGCTTTCCCAGTGCTCCTGTTTCCCCAAATTTCCTAAAGAAACCAACAACACAATACCGAATACACATTAGTGATTGTTCCACACACATGATAATTAGTAGCTGGAATTTGATTCAAATTCCCCATGGAATGTTTAGAAACTAGTGTTCCAAAACCAGGAGAGACCTTCTAAAACAGAAAAATGTGGTGCTCTGGTGTATTTGTGGTTGTGTTAAAATTGAATACTGTGACTTTACATTTTGGGCATGGTTCCTGGACCTGCTTGCATGTTACCTAGCTCAGTAGGGGTTTAGCAGCAGTCAGTCAACAGGTAGCCAGTGAATTGTGCCTCTCTGTTATAGGCAGTCGCTTACATTCTCTCCCTCTGATTTTGGGGTTCTTATGTATTATTGTTCTGGTCTTAAGAAACAAATTAGCAAGACATTGCAAATTTCCAGCACCAATATTTTATTTTTTCTCTAACTTCTCTGCTTGTGTGCCACAAAACAGAAAAGACACAATCTCATAAAAAATTGAAATAAAATTCTGTAGCCGAAAGTCCTAATTTCCCCCATACTAATTCCCCCCGCCCCCCCGACTGTTACTCACACCTTCTGGTCAACTGTTTAAAATGGGCCACTCTCATTACCACTGGTTGTCATTCTGGAAGGTGCCCTTTAGTGAATTACAAAGTATTGGGCTTAATATGGTGCAAAGTGTGTGAAATTTCATAGCCTATGAAGTCGAGGCCAGATTAGGAGATCGAATAGTTTAACAATCTATGCCTCTATGAAAAACTCAGTGTGGGGTGAGGAACAGACTCTGCTGTTTTGCTGGGTGGCCTGCTTGCTCCCCGGAATCAATTATGAGCAAGTGGGGAGATCCGGGGTGCAGCTCAAACATCCCACTGGGCTGGGCAGGGGCAGACATCAGGCCTGCAGGGGAAAGGGGAGAGTGGCAGTGACTTCACAAAGGCCTTTGGCCGGAATTTGTCCAATTGGGCAAAGGTGATGAGGCGGCTGTGACCTCACAGAGCTCCCTTGACAACAGCCAGGCAGGACAGGGATGCGGGGCAGGGGGAACCTCAGAGACCCCTGTAGCCTTGCTGCAGCAAGTCTCTATCTCGCGGTCTCTCTGTGAGAACCAAGAGAGGATCGGTGTGGAGGAGATTGTGTGGGAGTTTTTTCATTTTTGTGTGGATTTTGTAGAAAGAAATTGTCATCTGTGTAGAAGGTAAGAAAGAAATATCGGCTCTATGTACGAGCTGGGGGACTCTATCCCAGCAGATTGTCAGGGAGCGGTAGAGAGGTTCGATATCTCTGTGCTGGGCTCTGGTGCAACCACTCCTGGAATATTGTGTCCATTTCCGGTGTCCACAATTTGAGAGAGATGCTGATGAATTGGAGAGGGGTTCACAGAAGAGCCACAGGAATGAGGACAGGATTAGAAAACATGCCTTGTGCTGACAGACTATAGGAGCTCAGTCAAAGAGAAGGTTAAGCAGTGAGCCTATGGGAAGAAATATTTACTAATGGGCTCTTCACTTTAGCAGCTAAAGGTTATGAGCAGACAGTGGCTGCAAGCTGAAGCTAGACTAATTCACAGTAGAAATAAGGGGAGCATTTTTAACCTCAGGGTTTGGAACAATTTACCGAGGGTTGTGCTGGATCCTCCACAACTGGCCTTTTTAAAATCAAGATTGGGTGTTTTACTAACAAATCTGCTCTAATTCCTATGGCAATTATTTTGAGGGACGTCCTCTGGCCGATGTGAAACAGAAAGTCCGGACAGAGTGGTTCCTTCTGGGCTTGGAATTTAGGAATCTGAGACTTGCTGGGGGCATTTGGAATTTGTCCCTTTTTGCTTCCCTCTTCCTCCTTCCCTCTTGACTCTTCTTCTCTTTTCTCTTCTTCCATTTCTTTCTGCTGCTCTTCTTCCTGGGGAAGGTGGGGCCGTGCTCCAGCTGGCATTGTAGGAGGCCCTCACAAAGCGTTGGGGCTGGAATTGTGGGCTGATGGTGATCTCCACCCTAGTGCTCTCCTGTGGTGAATAGTGCTGTCTTTTGCCCGTCTGTGGAGAACACTCGGCCTCCAGGGCTGAGAGTCTCCCCACTGATCGGCCAAGTGTGGGGCTATTGCTGAGTTAATAGAGAGGAGACTCAGACTGTTGTGTATTTGGTTGTCATGGGTTAGGGTTATTTGGTTGTCATGGTAATAGCACCTTGTTGTTGCTATGGCAACTGAGTTGGATTATATGGGGCTAGTCCAGCCAGTTTGGGCTGGTTTGGTCAGTTCAGTGTGTGAAAATAAAGCACTGCTTCCATCGATCTCAGCTCTCTGTGTCTCAAATGATTTCTTCCCAAACCTGCTGCCCCAAGGATACAACACAGACACTCTTGGCTGAGTGCAGTGAGGCCTACGGCTCAATTCAAGGGCATTTCTTTGTCTGTCTGTAAGGCGATACTTTTTGAAGGCTACATCCAATTGATTCCAAAATGTCAGGGAATTTCGAGGCATCAGTGGGAAGAAGCTCGTTGATTTTGGTGACAATTGGAAAATAACACCACCAGAAAAGCCTGATTTCCACACTGGACCCCTTCCATTGGTGCTGTGACTGAAGAGCAATGTGACTTTAGCGTGAATTCAGCCAGTCAGTGCTAACTCTCCGCTGGGGATTTGCATAAGTCAGCCAAGGAGCCTGCAGGTTTCAGTGGGAGCGATGCCCAAAGCAGGCCACAGGCTTAGGGTTTATGCTCAGGATTAGTGGAGTCAGTGAGCGACAGGGGGCGGAGTTACCTCTGATGTCACCGTGTCACTGCTCCGGTTCCTCTACCTGCAGCACCACCAGGGCAGGGACTGTCAAGGGGAAGGTTTTGTAGATTTGAAAGGTATAAAACAGGAAGCGCAGAAGAGGAATGGCTTAGACAGTTTGACGATCACATGTAGGTTTTGTGGCAATATCCTGTGCAATTGCTACTGGTTGAAGGATGGAGACAACATTCCTGCCCCTCTTACCACTTCTGAGCAGGGGGTTGGACTAGATACCTCCTGAGGTCCCTTCCGACCCTGATATTCTCAGATTCTCTAATTCTTAGCTAGACCTCTGCTTCATTCAGTGGGGCTGGGGACACTCCCCTACAGACCTTGGGTCATCACACATCAGGAATGTGCGTGAGGTACTAGGAGACCTTGAGACGGGAAGTGTCCTGCTGGCTGTAGGTCAGTGGTGTGAACACCCGGTTGCTAGGCTAAGCTTATTCATCCCCTGGCAATAAAACATCATCTTGTTTTCACAGCCCCTTTCGATCTCCTGACTTCTACCCCCTACCCTGCTGGCAGGGCATTGGGCAGCACCCTTTACAGCCCACCTGGGTGTGGGAGATCGAGGAGGAGCGCATCTGCCATCCAGCTCCATCCCATCTAGAGCAAGTGAGTGGAGATCTCCAGAGCCATCCCCAGTGTGGTGGGAAAGGCCCAGCAACAGGGCTCCCAGCCCTTCCCTTGTAGGAGATTGTTCCCCAACTGGAGAGTCTTTGGGGAGGGCAGAACGCGCCGAATGTTGAACACCCACACCCGCAATCAGTGAGATCAGTGGGAACTGAGGGCGACTCCTCGCTCCTAGGATTGGCACCTTGTGAACTTTCGCTGGGGACTATCCGGGTTCTGCTCTTTCTCTGGCCTGGGAGGGAGCAGGACCTACTGGGGTGGAGGGAGCTTCTTAGCCAAACTAAAGGAGATCCTATCCTCCCTGCTCTGAAAGGACGAGACTCCCCCGGTGCCACAGGGCCCCATTGGTGAGGGGGAATTTTGGGAGCAGCCTGTGCTGTGAGCTGCTGCCAGTGTGTGCGGATGGCAGCCCCCGTGCCCTGGGGTGGGGTGTGTGGGGAGGAGGAATTGCCTCAGCGGAGGGGAGGTGGGCAGGGGACCAGGCAGGCCCGTTAATGAGAAGCTGCCTTGAGCCCAGACTCATGGCTGCTCCCCACCCTGTTCCAGGATGCAGCGGCTGAGGCGGATGCTGGGGAGGAAGTCTGGGCAGGTGGCTCCGGAGGGACTAGGGAGCAGCGGCCGGCTTGCCCAGCAGGGGAGCGGCCCCTCTGTCCCCGCGGGCGGGGAAGAGGCCAGAGGACAGGAGAGGAGGAGGAGCTTCCTGTCGCTCTGCAGGAGGGAGCCAGGAGAGGGCGGGAGCCGGGCCAGCTGGCTCTGCGGCTTCCTTTGCAGGAAGCAGAGGAGCCAGGAGCCGCGCCCCGGGGCCCAGCAGCAGCCATCCACCATCCTGGCCACTGCGGAGCCCCCGGCTGGCCCAGAGCAGGAGCTGGGCGACTCTGGCTCTGGGACCAGCAGCTCCGCCTACTCCCGAGGGGCCAGCAGCCCCTACCTGGGGTCTGACAGCCCCGAGGCCGGAGGCTCCCTCTTTGCAGGTGAGGGGAGACCCAGAGGACGGGGGGAAGAAGGGGGAGGTGGGGGACTAGTCACAGCCACGCCCTGCGGCAGGGGATGCTGGGGAGAGTCGGGGGAGCTCCCGCCTATTCTGAACATTTGGGGGTGGGGAGGGGGCTGACGGCCAGGGGGCCTGAGGCTGATGGGGCTGAGGGCGTCTCTGAGAGGGGCAGGGTGGGGCCCTCTCTGCCATGGGGCTCCTTGCAGGGGAGGGGGGAACATTGAGCCATTTCTCTCCACTGGATCCCCACAGCAGCAGCATAAATGACCCTTTCTCCTTCCCTGCCTGGTGCAGAGACCCCTAGTGCCCAGCTGGAGGACGAGGAGGATGAGGAGGAGTCCCCTGAACTACAGGCGGTATGGCCCATCCAGCAGCACCTCCATGGCAGAGCTCAGGTAAAAAAATCCCCCACCTGCCCTGCCCCCGAGTCTGTCCTGCCCCTTGTTCCATCCCCACTCACGCAGGGGGGTCTTGTCCCAGAGACTCCATCACCCCCACTGGGGGGCACTTCTCCTCTGTTATCTGGCACCCCAAAGTGGGGGTGTTTGTCTCACGCAGGACAAGGTGTCTGCTCCCTGCCGACAATGTCCCAGTTACAACCCCAGTCTGTGCAGGGCGACCTTGGTTTTGGGAAGCGGGGCGGCTTTCCCTGTCCAACCTCATGGAGGTCATGAGCCCTGGAGCTGGTGTAAGAGGGGTGGGGAGGTCCCTACCTAACCGTCTCTCTCTCTCTCCCCACATCCCACTCCTAGTGGCTGAAGGACACGGCCAAACAGCTCCGCTTCCTCCACGCTGTGCCACGTCTCTGCTTCGTGACACAGAAGCAGGGGCGGGACACTGTGGAGCCCATCTTCACCAAAGCGGCCCTCGTGGAGAGCATTGCGGTGAGTGGGACCCCGTGTCTGGCCCCTGGGGCGAGGGACCCAGATGTGGAAGGACGAGTTAGTGGGGCTGAAGTGGGGAGCAGAGGACAGGGGAGCAGAGGGTTGGGGAGCAGGGAAGGGGGAACTTCTGACACCGAGCGGGAGCTGGCAGTGGGGGAATTGTAAGGCCGGAGGGGAAGGGGAGGGGAGGAGGAATTAGGTGGCAGAGGGGAAAGGAAGGAGTAAGTTTGATGGGTGGGAGGAATGTGGGGCCCATCTGGTTGGGGGTGGGGTCACACTGGCTGTTTCTGCAGAGCACTTTGGCCTCCTCCCTGGGAAGCGCCTGGGGGTCTGCAGGGCCTGAGTCTCACCCGCGCTTTTGTCTCCTTGGGGTCTCTCAGGAGCTGATTGAGATCCTGCCCCTGGAGTCGGAGCCAACCTCCATCATCTCCGGCTCCATGGCCGCAGTTTGCAGCCTCAGGTACCAGAACCCTCCCATCCAGCTGCCCTAACCCTGGTGCTGATCGGGTCCGGAGCCGGGAGTCCCAGATCCCCTCCTGCCAAGATTACCCCCAGCCGAGGCTGTTCGCATCCCCCAGCAGAGGAGGCGGGAATGTCCCCTCTTTCCTGGCTGGGGGGTGATTTCACTCCCGTAGCGTTAGAGTGGCCGTGGGGAGGGGATCACTGCGGGGGAGGGGGGTCATGTCCATGGCAGTGCCAGCGCCACTCCGGTGCTGCCAAGTGTAACCGGGCTCCTCTCTCCCACCAGCAAACTGCAGCCGCCGCTTGCCCGGGAGGTGGAGTCACGCCTCTTGCGTGCTCTACTGTACGCCATTTTCACCATGGGCACTGGGCACGACACCTCCCACTTCCAGGTAGGTCACGATCCTACTTCTCTGTCTCAGGAGCAGGAACGGACTCTGGTCCCTGCTCCCTTGGTTTGATGGAGCTTCTGAGAATAGGGGAGGGGTGAGCAGAGCTGGGATCACCCACAGAGGGGATTGACTTACCCCTCTGTGGGTGATCCCAGCCTTCCCTCCTCTCCTCATTCTGTGCTGTGATGCTTGGACTCTCCCGGGGATCCTACCTCCCACCCATCGCAGTTTGGCTGTTCCATACTCTGCTGGGTACCAGGCCCTGCGCAGAGAACTGCTAAGGGCAAGGGTTGAAGAGCCAGCAGGCAGCCAGCCATGAACTCTTTCTGAGTGTCCCTGGAGTGATGTGAATGGGAGAGGCCAGGATGTGCCTTTTGTGTCTGGCCAGGGCTCCCGGACAACGCCCCTAATTGTCCCTTGGCTGGTGTAGCCCCAGATCCCATGACTGACAGGTGCTCCCTCTTCTTGCAGGCTCTGCACAAGAGCTACATGGAGAGCCTGGACACCATGCTCGGGGGCCTGCTCGCCGAGACCCCCACCACAGAGAGGCTGCAGCACCTCTTGGACGTGAGCAGAATGGGGGGGTCTGGGGTGGAATTTCCCCTGAACCCCGAGGGAGGGCAGCAAAGGAGAGACTAGAAGAACCATGTTTCCATTGTGGCCTCCCAGCTTGGACCGAAGCGGCAACATTTTCCCAGAGCTGTCCCTGCAGTGCCATGTTGGGACCCTTACGCCTCACGGGGCGGGGCGGGGGATCAGAGGGAAGGAGCTGGGACTGTCGGCCAGAGCTCTGCATGGTTCCATTCAGCACTAACAGTGAGCACCAGGCCTGGCTGGGGACTGAGAGACTAAAACCCCTGTGAGATGCCGGACATGGGCCTCTGAGAAAAGTCACTGGCTCCTTTCTAGCGAGACCCTGAGATACAGGAGGAGCCTCAGGGAATCAGCTCTTCTGTCCTAGGGACACTGCACTTCCCACAGGGATTGTCCTCACGACCGCTCCATCCATCCAACCAAGGTTCTGGAGCTGGGGTCTGGGGGCCCAGGGCATGTGTCTTGATCCTGATGTGCTGTTCATGGATCAGGTGTTCAGAGCAAACAGACCAGCCCCCCAAGACTGAACATTGTCCCAGGCTGGAGAGACAATGGCAGCTTGTGCCCAGCAAGACGTTGGCAGTGTCATGAACCCCCACATGGGGAGTTAGCTATTCCCCACCCACTCCAAGCACAAGGTCTCAGCCCCATGGGGAGGGGGAGGGGTGGAGGCTCATTAGTAGAGCACGTCCGCCTGCCCCCTGACCCTCCCCTGCCTCCTTCTCCCGCAGCACATTCATTTCTGGTTCCATTCTGGAAATGTCCAGGAGAGAGCGAGGGCCACACGGAGCAGCGCTGCCCTGCTCCGATTCGCCGCCTCCCTCCCCGGATTTGCCGTAAGTGACCTTTGACCCCAGCATCCTGCAGAGTCAGGGCTTGAGTCAAATTCCTCATCCCCTGGTTAAGTGGTTCCCCCCTGGCTCCGTGAGGGACTGAGACGTTCCATAGGCCACTGGCTGGCAGGGTCGGGCCTGGCCTCAGGGCCCTGGTTATTGTGGAGCAGCCTGGCAGCGAGTGCTCATAGAGGGCCCATGCCCTGGCCCCTTTGCTCCAAGCTCCCTTGGGGGCAGAGAGAAAGAGGGATCTAGCTCCTCTCCCCCAGCGCCTCCTACACGTGGGTGGGAGCAAGGCCGGCAACTTTGTGCTGCAGCTGGGTCTCTACATCTCAGACCCAGCCAGCGACATCAGCCTGCAAGCCAGGAGCGGGATATATTGGCTGCAGAGGCTCCTGCTGCGGAGGAGGGGTAAGAAACCCAGCTGGGCTATGGGACCCCATAGAAGTGAGTCCCTTAGAGACTAGCTCCAGCTGGCCAACAGAACTAAGGCCTCTTCTGTTAGACCAACTGCAGCAGGGCAGAGGGACCCCAATGGAAACAAGGCCCCTGTTTTGGGCCCCACACTTGCTGGCCAAGGGACCCTAGAGAAAGAAGCCCCCTCCTCTGAGACCAACCCCAGCATAGATGATGACTCCCCCTTCCCATGACCAGAAGCTCTCACTCCCTGCCGCAGGTACTGCTTTATCTCAATGGGCCTGGGGGAGAAGGGCTGCGGGGAGTGGCCATAGAGCACACAGCACTGAGCGAAACCCAGGCCGAGACATCTGTCATGTCGCTCTCCTTCTTTTATTCCTAGGAAGGGAGTCCCCCGATGAGGGGTCTCTAGAGCTCCATCTGGGCAGTGCCTAGGAGAACCTGTTAATCATCCTGGTTCCCACCGGCATGCACCACCCTGCCCTGCCCTGCCCTCTGATTCCTCGATATCGACTCTGGCTTGACCCTTGGCTCCGGACTATGGTTATGACTTCGGCATGACCCTTCTTGGCTCCTGATGTTGGCTTCCCACCCTGGTTCCGTATTCTCCTTGCCTTTCTCTAGCCCTTCTCCAGGCCCTCCACTGACCCACTCCAGCATTGCCTCCTCCTCCTGAACTTACCCAAGCCCTCGGACTTTGACTACCCGGATTTGACCCTCGGCCTGTATCTCGACTCTGGCTTGACACTGACTTGGCTGATCTTTGCTCTCTGACTACCCGGCTACGACCTCTGGCATGGACTTGGGCTCTGGCTCTGGTGACAGGTGACAGACTTCTCTTTTGGAGAACCGAGAGAAGCATGCGCACCACACCCAACCCTGGAGAGGTTTCGGCAGCATGGTCTCAACGCAGAATTGGAAAAGCGTACCTCCAGCCAACTCTCCACAGAGCTTTTGGGATACATCCTGTCCCCGGAAGATATGACACTTGATCCAAATAAAGTGGAAGCCATTCATAGATGGGACGAAGTTTGAAGTCCTCAAGAAGACAGTACTTCATAGTCTTCACCCGCTTTACTTCTACTTTGTCCCAGGGTTCTCAGGGCATGTAACCCCCACGAGAGCTCTCCTCCACATGACGGCCACATTCCTTTTGTCGCCCAAGTTCCAACAAGCCTGCAAACAGCTCAGAATTGCCTTCATCACTGCACCTATTCGGAGGCTCATCATTCATCCTGGAAGTAGACAAATCTCCTATGATCACCTGGGCCTGCTTTATTTGGTGGTGCCAGATGTGGGCTGAAATTCAGATGTAGCTTGACTGACGTGACTTCTGCGCTTTCACCCAGGCACCACGCACCAAACATCTTGGCATCTCAGGCCTCTGAAGATCCTGCCCTGGCCAAGGCCAGCCATCACCAGGAATTTTACCAAATCAAATGGCCACATGATGGAACTGACCATCATAGATCTCCTGACCACGATGGCGCGCTTCATCCCCTTGTGAACATGTATCGTCGATTGACAGGACGGATCAGTTCTGAATTTGCAAAGGCCAATGAAACCTTTATTTTGCTAAATGTAGATTTCCTACTGATTTCATGCAACGCTACGAACGGCCTCCCTGAACTTCCCAGCTATCGACCTGGGTCAACCAATCCATCACATTCGAGAAGAATGAAGGGAGGCCCTTCAGGACACTAGGAAGGAGTTCAGATAGTGTACGCACTGCTGATGACAAGAGGGAAGCCATTTGCTGAAGGGAGGTACAAAGCTCCCGGCACTGACCGATTCCCTACACCCTGTCCGTGGCAGTTCCTGACCCATCCCCCTTTGCTGACCTTCCGATAACATCTTCCTCCCCTGGGTGTAGGGAGCAAACTCTGGGTCCCTTCCCTCACTCTGGACCAATCCGTGCCCAGAGTGTCCGAGCCCCTCGCCGACAATGGGACTCTCCTCCCTTGTCCTCCTTGTGGGCGGGACTAGTACCCCCATTTTACAGACAGGGAATGAAGGTGATGAAGTGACCTCTCCAAGGTCACACCCAGCAATGTGGGGGAGAGCTGGGAACTGGACTGGGTTCTACAGGAGTGCCCCTCCCCACAGGGGCAGCTTCCCTTTCTGCCCTTCATCCTCTCCTCCCTCTTGGCCCGTCTTGGAAGGGGGCTCTGATTGGGAAATGAGCAGGGGTTTCCTCCCCCCTCTGTCTTCCAGGCTCTGGGATCTGTCCATGTCGCCTACAGCGAAGCAGCCTGCAGCTGGCCCAGTTTGGGGAGCCACGACCACATCCTGTGCAATCGAGACATGCTGGCTCTCAGGGATACTGAGACGAAAACCAGGCACCCCACCTGGAGGTAGGAGCCACCCATTCCCAGGTTGTCCTGAGGAGCCACGATTCCTCCAGGAGCTGGGGAAGGGCGCAGTGATCAGTTTGTGAAAGGTAGGGGAGGATCGTGTAGGGAGAAGGTCTAAGAGAGGAGGAGCATGAGCCAGGCTCTGTATTTGGGCTTGGCAGGGATCAAGAGAAGGGACAGGGGTTGTTAGAGGGCAGTGGTGAGCTACAAGGGCAGTCGGAGGTGGGGGCAAGGCCAGAAAAGTTTATCTACTGTAGATCAGTTGTGGCAGAGAATCACCGGTTGAGGTGACTGAAAGCTGTAAACTGGGGCTGGCCAAAATCATCCTCCTCAGATGGGAACATCCCAAAAGGGATGCTCAGCCTCGGAGGTGACCGTTGTGGCCCAAACCTCTCTCTGCTCTGTACCTCACAGGATTCCCACTGGCTGTGCCGATCCAGGGGGAAAACTCTGCCACCCAAGTCTCACAGCACCTGTGCACTGAAGTGCCACTTAAACCCGCTGTGATGCACAGATCTTGCCCTGGCTGCCGGCACAGGGCTGAATTTCACCCATTCAGAGTGTAAGGAAATAATTGGCTGGAGGCCTTTTCCTGTTCGGATCTGGTTCTAGTGGGCAAGAACCGTGGGGATTTTTCACCTGTATTGCTCCCGGGACTGGTGCTTTCATGAGGCAGAGAAGTACTGATGCTTTGGATTTTCTTTTTTTTCCCCGCTCTTAATCTACTCTCTTCCTCTCTTTTAACAGGTATTCTAAGGGCTCCCCGTGGTTCGTGTGGGCATTCCTGGGTGGGCAGATTGCGTCAGACCTGCACCGGAATAAATAATAGTGAATGAAATATGCAGACACTAAAGTTCTGCAGCCAAATTCTCAGAAAGTTTCCCCTTGAATGTAGAATCAAGATTTGTTTTTAATTTATTTTGTTTAAGGTGCTAAGCAGATGCTACCCTGTAATAAGAGGAAACAGAAGCAAAAACTGAAAGAATGTTACTTAAATCAGTGAACAGATGTAGAGAGTGGAAACACGGCAAAGCAAACAAATGAATACTGTGAGTAAACAACCTGACGGAAAATGGGGAAGAAAACCTCATCTGGATAATTGTGGTTCTTGGGAGAAAACCAGGTTCCTGGTACGTAGCCTGGCTGAGATCATCCCTTTTCCCTGGATCCCAGACCTGGGATTCAGATGTCATTCTCTGTGTGGGATCCTTCTTTTATTCCTAGGAAAAGGATCCCCAAAGGAGGTGTGAGGATCTTCGACTCTAATGTCTGCCGGAAGCTTCAGCCACCTTCACAGGTCGAAGTCACTTTCTTTCCTACAACGCCACTAGTGTCCTTTCCGCTCTCCAGGTCTACTCCCTGCAACAGGACAGAGACACCCCTTAACTCCCCGAGTCCTGATTTCCTGCCATTCAAGGGGCTGGGGGCTTGCATTGCCCCCACCCCGCCGTCAGATAGTTTTCCTAGGGGAATCTCTCTAGTTCAGGAGAGAAAACTGTTCTTCCCTTAGATCCACTCTGCTCATCTTGGTTGCTTTGTTTTTCCGAGATTAGAGGTATCTTCGGAAAACCCTTAGCGTGCGGGGGAGTGAGGTGGAGCGAGGGATACGGGAGCTCCAGGGGATTCCCCTGAAGACCACCCTGTTTTCTCTGGTCAGGCTCGGGCTAACCATGAAGGTGAAGACCAGATGGGAGCTGCTGGATTGACCTTGATATGCCACGCCCTTGTTTGGATGAAGGACCTACATCTCAGGGATGGCCAGCAGCAGATGTAAGACATGTGTCCAGGAATAGTCTAAACAACCTACACTGATAGGTAAGTAAAATCATGGCCACATGTAGACACCACAGGAATTGGGGGGGATTGAACCAGGGTCCTTCAGCACAAGCTCGACTCACTCATTGTCAACCCAGCCAGCTCCACCCACTAGACCACGCCCCCTTCCAGAGTCACATAACCCAGGAGCCCTGATTCTCAGACCAGAGCCTCACATCACCAGGCCAAACCTCCTCCCGTTATGGGCGCTGTAGAAGGGACCATCTGCCGAGACCCCCCTATATGCCCACCGTCAGAGACTGCAGCCACGGGTGACCAGTGATTGAGCAGAGATCTCCCCCATGGGAACCCGAGGGGCTGTGCATTTGGGGTATCACAGGGAAGGCATCTGGCAGCCATTGACAGAGAGATCCTGTGAGGAGATTTTCCGTCTCTAACAAAGGGTTTCTGTCCCCCCAGATCTCAGCCGCTCAGCGGGATGCGGGAGAGCCGAATGCTGATGGGCTGGAGGGGTCACGGGAGTCACCGTGTGGCCGTGCAGCAGGGGCAGTGTCTGCAGTCACCACGGGCCAAACCCTGCGCTCCAGACAGCCCAGGCTAAGGCTCCCGGGATTGGGAAGGGGACTTTGGCTTGTGGTATCGGTTGCTAGTGCCTGTGTCCACAACTGGGATGTTTTCACGAGGCTACTCAATGGTCCATGAAGCGCCATCCAAGCAAGGGGAGAATGGAGATTAAAGAGCCAGGCTGGGACCTCCGCGGAGCTGCTGCAGTCGAGCATCCACAGCCAGAAGAGAGACGATGGGAAACGCGCTTAGATGGCCGGCCACAGCCGCAGCAGCCGTCTCATAAAGCTCTGCTCATGCTCTAGCCAACAGAGGCAGGACGAAGAGCCACACAGTGAGAGCCTGGGTCAAGGTGCAGAGAATCCTCCAGCAAGTGAGCCGTGCCCTACGCTGCAGAGGAAGGCGAAAAATCCCCAGGGCCTCTGCCAATCTGCCCTGGGGGAAATTCCTTCCCGACTCCAAATATGGTGATCAGCTGAACCCTGAGCATGTGGGCAAGACTCACCAGCCAGATACTATAGAGAATTCTTCTCTGGGTAACTCACATCCCATCCAACATCCCATCACAGGCCACTGGGCCCCATCTACCAGAAATCCATTCATTGCCATAATCATGTTATCCCATCGTACCATCTCCTCCATAAACTTATCGAGCTTAATCTTGAAGCCAGATAGGTCTTTTCCCCCACTGCTTCCCTTGGAAGGCTGTTCCAGAACTTCACTCCTCTGATGGTTAGACACCTTCGTCTAATTTCAAGTCTCAACTTCCTGTGGAAGTAAGAAAAAGGGATTTAAGTGCAGCCATCTTAGTTCTGTTGAAAAGAAAGCAAAAGTCAGGCTAACTCTTACCCCTAATAATGCAAAACTTATAAAAGCAAGACTGGTGAAAGCGTATAAAAATTGCAAAGCAAAGCTGTTTTTAACCTTGCCTTAAAATAACAATAAAATGTCATTGTTTTTAACATTTTTTGCTACAAATAAAATATAAAAAAGTCTAAACAAAACACAGCTTTATGTAATAAAGAGCTATAAATACTTGCTTTACATTGTTTATACAATACAAATTTGCATAAGGACACTCTGTCCAAACTGCTGTCTTCCGGCTAAGTGAACAAAATACTCCCTTGTGTAATTAACATTACAAATTTTACATGCATAATAATCCATCTAAAGAATTCCCACTAAAAGGTACCTTCAATGTAAATAAAATCATACACCTCAAAAATCTACAATACCTCTATGTCTCAAGTTTAATTTAAAATTTAAAAACTAAATG
Source organism: Chelydra serpentina (assembly GCA_037349315.1). Lineage (NCBI taxonomy): Eukaryota > Metazoa > Chordata > Testudines > Chelydridae > Chelydra > Chelydra serpentina. The sequence continues at coordinate 432,759 of JBAIAC010000151.1, forward strand.
TAATTCAACCAAATGCCTCCCTACCCAAACTAGATTGTTAACACCTCGGCGCCTTTATATCCCCAATGAGCGCTAGCTAAAAGTGAAAAAAAGGGTTAATTTAAAAAGTCAGTTTGACCTAAAAATTTTAAAAAAAGCTGCCCTGCATTCAAAATCAAAAAACACCAGAGCCCATGCCAAGCACAAAAACCTGCTTTCAGCCCCAGATGGCTGTAAAAAATATACAAACAAAAATAAACCAAAAGCAAATAAGTTGCAAAACTAAACTTACATTTGCAAAGTTTGGCTGCCCGGTAAAACTCAACAGCCTGCCTTTGCAACCCTAAAGCCGGTATGGTTTGAAAACGCTAAAAAAGCCACAAACAGCCGCCTCAGCTAAAATACCCCCAGTCGTAGCAAAACTAAGCAATAAAAAAAAATGTTACCCAACAGCTTAAAAAAATAAAGCAACTAAAAGCATGAATCACTAACCAAGTAGCAACTCAAACCTACGCCCAAAACAAGTTGCAAGCCTTAAAACAAAATTTCCAAGTAAAAAAGCGGAAGGGACCCTCCTAAAAGCACTGGCTGAGCAAGTACACCGGTCCTTCAGGAACTTGTCAAAATTTCACCATTTGTGCTCAGCATATGCCACAACAGAAGTGTGTCTGCCATAAAAAAAAATTAAGCAATTAAAACGCCAATTGGCCGTGCGTTCTGCCCAGGTGGCAAGCCTCACACAAAAAAACCTCCGGTAGCCCTTCTAAATGTTTTTTAAAAAATAACCAAAAGGGGTGGAGGCTAGTTCAAAAGCCCACCCTCCTTGCTAAAGTGGTAATAAAACAAGACTTGTGCCCATAAAAAGGAACGGCTCAGCAAAAAAAGCAAAATCGGGCCCAAGCAAGCAAGCAACAAATAAAAAAATTAAAAAACAAGTTAAAAACTTTAAAAGCATAGAAAATAACAACCATTACAAATTAAATCCCTAAAACAATAATCAAAATAATAAAATCAAAGTAAATTAAGTGTCATTTGAAAAAATAAGCAAGTGATTTAAAAAAAATAAAGTTAAATCTATAATTAGTAAAACAAATTAAGCAGTTAAATTTTATAAAATGCTAAAAAAAAAAAAAGAAAGAAATTCTTGGTTTCTGGAAAAAAAATATGGCCCTTTTCCAAAAAAAAGTTCTGTAAATAAATCCAAGCAAAAAAACTATTTAATTAAACTCAAATGGCCATGAACATTTTAGTCAAATTAGCTAAAAATACATAAGGGGTTTTATTAAAACCTAACTGCCCCCCCCACCCCAAAAGGGAGGGGTGGGGGGTTAAATGGGTCCAAGCAGCTGTAAAATTTGCAAAACACTGCCAGGCATTAATCAAATGTGTTAGGTCTTTGTATTCACAGGTAAAAAAAGGTCTGCTCTAAGAATGCTAAGTAAACCTGCCATTCGTTAAAACCCACGTAATTGGGTCTACGTAAAGGTCCATCAACAAAAAACTTCTCTGGCCCCACACTAAAAAGGCCCTTACCAAGTCCTGCTAACTACCAAAACCGTTCTAAAGTGTCAAGCACTAACTGGCTGAACCCACGCTTCTCACTGCAAAAAAGCCCCTCCGCCTCAAAATAACTCCACTACAACTACTAATCAGCCTGTCCCTCCTGCTGGTATTTCTTTTCCTCCTTCTGGACAGCAAAAAAAAAAAAAAAAGAACAATGTGAAGTGCTAGTAACCTCTCTCCTGTCCGCTAATGAAATTACCATGCAGCCAGCGTTTGCTAAAAAACCCAAAGCACTGCAGGGTAAGGTGCTATTCACCTCTCCCCTGCATGGTATAAAACCACAACTGCTTCAAAAAAAAAAAAAAATTTGCTTACTCTGCTAAAACGGCCTAACTACAAAAAATGTTTAAAACTAACCTTGGTAAAAAAAAAACCCAAAAATTATACACTGCCCCCCAAAAAATAACCCTGGTAAAAACCAAAAAATTATACTCTGGCCAAAAAAAACTAACCCTGGTAAAAAAAAACCAAAAAATTATACACTGGCCAAAAAAAACTCCAAAAACTTCTAAAGCCCATGCTTAAAAATGTGGTATTAATTAAATGGTGGGGTTTATTCCACAGGCTGCATCCCCTGTTTTTAAATAAGTATCTTCAAAATGTATTGTCCTTGCTAATTGGCTGTTAAATAACAAATACCAAAGGTGTGTGTTGCCACTACCCCTGCCATTTTCTCCACTACACTACTCCCCCTGTAACACATCTAAATTCAAACAATACCATATATTCTAATCAAACCCAATGGCGAAGGCCTTCACATTTTAGTAATTTATTTAAATATTGTTTAAGAAAATATTTTTAAGGTTCAAAATATCCCATATAAGCAAACAATTCAATAAAAACCAAACTGGTCAGTAAAAATAAAAGAATACAACATTACTACAAATTAGCCCAAAAATTTAAAATTAAAATTAGTGGGTTTAAAATGGGGTTAATATAATGGCCATTCCAGGGGTCTATAGTATATATAACAAAGGGGTCCTTATAGTTTCTGGTTACGCAATTAGTAACTAATCAAATTCATCTTTTAAACAGGTGTGTTCTGCCACCGAAAATTTACCTCTACAAACATAGTCCCAGTAATTAATAACCTAATCTGTACCATATTGCAATATACCCCTTCCTATGCTATTAATGTCAATGCTTCTTAAAGGTACATAAACAAATTAAAATAACAAATGTGGTGTGGTATTCATTAAAAAAATGTGTTAAAATATTCATTAACAATAATTTTACATTAACAACTGTAAAATTTGTTTTGCCCTCTCTAGTTTCAGGTCAATTTTATATATGCAAACTGCTCCAAGGGGGCTGCTCTTTGGTTGGCAATACAAAGGGCATGGGACTCCTCTAAAAAATAAAATCGGGTGAAACACCTTTAAAATGGGGCCAATAGTGCAACAGGAATTTGAAACATGTATAAAGGCCAACAACAGAAAAAAAAAATTAAAACTGCTAAAAAACGCCAATGGTCTTATTACTAAAGCAGAGTTAACCCAGGTACAGGCTAAAGGTGGTAAATTACATGTTATCTTCAACCTTAGTTCAATAATCCAAAAAGCTGTTAAGAAAAATGGTATTAAATATCACTAAGGCAAAAATAAAAATTGCAGTCAAATCAGGCATGTTCAAAACTTCAAAATTTCCTAAATAACCAGTTAAGGGCCATTCAGAGTAATCTTAAGCATCAGTCTTACTAGTGCTTCAAAAGTGTCATCTAATCTGTGGCCGTAAGAACATAGTTAAAAATGTTCAGGGTAAAGTTGCAGGCACTCAGTGCTGCGAAAAATGACATTATTGGCCTGCAAATAAAGTCCTACAATTAAATCTTAGTTTGGTATTAAGGTCTTTTAATTAAAGTGTATTTGAAACCTAATTCCAAAACCTACACTCACTCCTACCAAAGGTTCAAAAAATCTCTAAATTACAAGGTCAAATTTAGGTAGTTCAAATTATAGATTAAATTAAAAAACATGCATTCTACACAGTTTATAAACTGTCTATTTTATATATTAATCATAATGTAATGTGTTATGTAACTAAGGCTATCAATCAACCCCAGCATATAGTTACAAAACAGAAATGTTTATATTGTTGTTCTGTAGTTTAAAAATATGTTGTTGTTGTTGTAAAAAGTAATAACAAAAATACATTTCATGTTCAAACATGTTGTTGTTATATCCAGTCACAGTTTATAAGACTAACCCATTTAATCTAAAATTAAAAATAAAAATTTAAAAATGGTAGTTGTGCTAAAAAAAATGCACAAAAGCGGGGAGGCCTCTCAGTTGTGTAAAAACCAAAGCAACAGTCAGGCTAACGCAGAACCATAATAACGCAAAATTTGTAAAGGTAGAATGGTAAAGCATACAAAAACTGCAAGCAAAGCTGTTTAACCTTGTCTTAAAATAAAATGTAATTGTTAGCAAAAAATGTTAAAAACAAATAAAATATCAAGTACAAAGTACAAACAAAGACACCATCTTACATAATAAAAGGGTATAAATACTGCTTTATATTCTTTATACTTTAAAAAACTACGAAGGCAAAGGTATTCTCTGTCCATTGTATTTCTGCCCTTGCAATTGCTTAAAAAATAAACTGTTTCTGACGTCCTGCATTCAAACTAATTATATATCTATATATATAAAATTTTCTTCCACAGTACTAAACCACAATTTCTTAATACAAACAAAAAAAACAAACAAAGAAAACCGGCTCGGGCCGCAAAAATCGCCAAAGTCCAAAAATTCGAATTTATTTAAACATTATTTAAAAAATAATTAATTTTTAAGGTTCAAAATATCCCATATAGAAAAACCATTAAATAGAAAACAAATAGTCAATAACAATAAAAGTATACAATGTCACTACAAATAAGCCTCAAAAATCTAAAATTAAAATTAGTGGGTTTTATAGTGGGGTTAATGTAATAGCCATTTCAGGGGTCTATAATATATCCAAAAACGTCCTTATTATTTTTGGTTACCCAATTAGTAAATAATCAAATGCATATTTTAAAAAGGTGTGTTCTGCTACCAAAAATTTACCTGGACTAAAATAGTCCCAGTAATTAATAACCTAATACTGTACCATATTGCAATATAACCCTTCCTATAAAATGGGGCCAATACAGCAGCAGCAATTTAACACATTGATAAAACCCAACAACATAATACAAAATTAGGGCAACTAAAAAAGGCCACTAGTCTTATTACTAAAGCACAGTTAACCCAAGTGGAAGCTAAAATGGGTAAATAACATGTTATCTCCACCCTTAGTTCAATAACCCAAAAGCTGTTAATAAAAATGGTATTAAATATCACTCAGGCAAACAATGATTGCAGTAAAATCTGGCATGTTCAAACATTCAAAATTCCTAAACAACCAGCTAATGGCCATTCAAAATAACCTTAAGCATCAGGCTTGGCCCACTGCCCTTGCTAGAGCTTCAAAAGTGCCATCAAATCTGTGGCCGTAAAAACATACTTAAAAATGTTCAGGGTAAAGTTGCAGGCACTCACAGTGCTCCTTCCAAGCATACGGGCCAGTTAAAGGGGTGTGGGCTCCCACATACCAAATCCTGCTGGGTCCGTAAAAAAAATGCACGTACAATTAAACAATTGACTGTAATATTTAAAAAAATAAACCACCTTGTATGCCTAGTCCATTTGTTGTGAGTGTTCCTAAAGTACCACCTAATGTTTAAATAAAAATGAAAAATTAATAAACACTTTGGCCTTTAAAGCTCCCACGACTTCAGTGCGTACAAAAGCCAAAAAAGTAGTCACTGTTTATAACAATGGTTGTTAAAAAGGTATAAAACAAAAAAACTACCCGTACAAAACACCTAATTTTCCAAGTTAGTAACAGCTGTCTCAATCTTGAGGCCACCACTTTGTAAAATATACATTTTAATCTCATCAGTGCTGCAAAAAATTACACTATTGGCCTGCAAATAAAGTCCTGCAATTATATCTTAGGTTTCAAATAACTTTTAATTAAACTACCTTAATACCAAACTAATTCCAAAACCTACACTCAATCCTACGAAAGATTCAAAATAACTCTAAATTACAAGGTCAAATTTATATACTTCAAAATATATAGTAAATTAAAACACATGCATTCCATACAGTTTATAAAGTGTCTAGATGATATTCTAAGCATAATGTAATGTGTTATATAACTAAGGCTATAAATCAACCCCAGCATATTGTTACAATAAAACACAGTAATGTTTATTTTGTTTTTGTGTAGTTGAAAAGTGTTGTTGTTGTTGTTGTTGTAAAAAATGTAATAACAAAAATACCTGTCATGTTCAGACAGTATTCTTTGTTGTTACAGCCAGTCAGAGTTTATAAAACTAACCCATTTAGCCTTAAATTAAAAATACAAAATAAAAATTAAAAATTTGTAGTTGTGCTAAAAAAATGCACAAAAGGGGAGAGGCCTCTCAGTTCTGTTAAAAACAAAGTAACAGTCAGAACCATACTAACTCAAAATTTGTAAAGGCAGAACTGGTAAAGCATATAAAAAACTGCAAGCAAAGTTGTTTAACCTTGCTTTAAAATAAAAATACATTGTAATTGTTAGTAAAAAAATGTAATAACAAATAAAATATTGAAAAAGTACAAACAAAGACACCATCTTATATAATAAAAGGGTATAAATACGGCTGTATATTGTTTATATTTTAAAAAACTACAAAGGCAAAGGTATTCTCTGTCCATTGTATTTCTTCCCTTGCAATTGCTTAATAAATAAACTGTTTCTGACTTGCTGCATTCAAACCAAAATAATAATAATAATAATAATTTTCTTCCACAGTACTAAACCACAATTGCTCAAAAACAAAACCAAAAAAAACCCAACCCGAAAAACCCACCAAAAACTCGCTCGCTCCGCTAAAACTGCCAAAGTCCAAAAATTCCGCCCTGCTAAAAAAGGCATAGCATTATACACTGGCAAAAAAACCCTTGTAAAATCCATGCTTTAAAATGTGGGATTAATTGGGGCTTGGGGTTTACTCCACAGGCTGCGCCCTGTGTTCTTAAATAAGTACCTTCAGCATGTATTGCCCTCCCTACTTAGCTTTCAAATAACAAATACCAAAGGTGCCTTGTTGCCACTGCCCCCGCCATTTTCTCCACTATACAATTACCCCTGTAACACATCCAAATACAGACAATACCATATATTCTAATAAAACCCAGTGGCCAAGGCCTTCACATTTTAATAATTTATTTAAATATTATTTACAGATGGTTTAAAAAATACTTTTTAAGGTTCAAAATATCCCATATAGGAAAACCATTAAATAAAAAACAAATAGTCAATAAAAATAAAAGTATACAATGTCACTACAAAAAAGCCTCAAAAATCTAAAATTAAAATTAGTGGGTTTTATAGCGGGGTTAATATAATAGCCATTTCAGGGGTCTATAATAGGTCAAAAAAGGTCCTTATTGTTTTTGGTTACCTAATTAGTAAATAATCAAATCCATATTTAAAAAAGGTGTGTTCTGCTACCAAATTTTTTCCTCTACTAAAAGAGTCCCAGTAATTAATAACCTAATCTGTACCATATTGCAAAATACCCCTTCATATGCTATTAATGTCAATGCTTCTTAAAAGTATATATAAATATTTAAACAACAAATGTGGTATGGTACTTTATTAAAACAATGAGCTAAAATATAAATAAATAATAATTAATGCTATATTAAAAACTCTGAAATGTACTCTGCCCCTATTTAGCTTTCAAGTCACTAACATATATCCAAATTGCTCCAAAAAAGCTGCTGTTCGGTTAGCACAGCAAAGGGCATGGGTCTCCTCTTCAAAAAAATAAATAAATAAATAAAATGGTGCCAATACTGCAATAGCAATTTAACACATTTATAAAACCCAACAACATAATACAAAATTAGAGCAACTAAAAAAGGCCACTAGTCTTGCTACTGAAGCACAGTTAACCCAAGTGCAAGCTAAAATGGGTAAATAACATGTTATCTCCGCCCTTTGTTTAATAACCCAAAAGCTGTTAATAAAAATGGTGTTAAATATCACTCAGGCAAACAAAAATTGCAGTAAAATCTGGCATGTTCAAAAATTCAGACTTTCCTAAATACCCAGCTAATGGCCATTCAAAGTAACCTTAAGCATCCGGCTTGGCCCACTGACCTTGCTAGTGCTTCAAAAGTGCCATCTAACTTGTGGCCGTAAAAACATATTTAAAAATGTTCAGGGTAAAGTTGCAGGCACTCGCAGTGCTTCTTCCAAGCATACGGGCCGGTTAAAAGGGTGTGGGCTCCCACATAGCAAATTCTGCTGGGTCCGTACAAAAAATCCATATAAAATTAAACAATTCAGCGTAATATTTGAAAAAGTAATTCACCTGGTATGCCTAGGCAATTTATAGTTATTGCTCCTAAAATAGCACCCAATGTTTAAATAAAAATAAATAATAAATATTTTTGGCCTTTAAAGCCCCCGCTGCCTCAGTGTGTACAAAAGCTAAGTCAAAAAAAATGGTCACTGTTTATAACAGCATTTGTTAAAAAAGTATAAAACATAAAACGACCCTAAGAAAACACCTGCTCTTCCAAGCTAATAACCACCGTGTAAACATTAAGGTCACCATTTTGCAAAACATACATTTTAATTTCACCACTACTGCAAAAAATCATATTATCTATTGGCCTGCAAATAAAGTCCTATAATTAATTCTTAGGTTTCAAATACCCTTTAATTAAACCACCTTAATATCCAAGCAATTCCAAAACCTACACTCACTCCTACCAAAGGTTCAAAAAAATCTCTAAATTACAAGGGCAAATCTATGAACTTCAAAATATATATCAAATTAAAAAACATTCCTCTCATATAGTCTATGAAACATTTATCTTATGGACTAGTTATAATGTATTGTCCTATGTAACTAAGGCTACAAAATAACCCCAGCATATTATTACAATAAAACATAAATGTTTTTATTGTTTTTGTTTAATTTAAAATATGTTATTGTTATAAAAAACAGAATAACAAAAATACCTTTCGTGTTCATACTAATTATGCATTATTCTTACATCCAACTACAATTATGGGGCTAATCCTGACCCTTTTAAGCTAAAATCAAAAATACAAGGTCTAATAAAAATAAAGGTTTAAAAATGATGGTTGTGCTAAAAGCACTAACGGGAGGAGTGTGAAAGTAAAAAATGGGATTTAAATGCAGCCATCTTAGTTCTGTTAAAAAAAAAAGAAAAGTCAGGCTAACTCTAACCCCTAATCACGCAAAACTTATAACGGCAAAACTGGTGTAAGCGTATAAAAATTGCAAAGCAAAGCTGTTTTTAACCTTGCCTTAAAATAACAATAAAATGCAATTGTAGCAAAAAAAATGTTAAAAACAAATACAATATTAAAAAGGTATAAACAAAGCTGAGCTTTATGTAATAAAAAGGTATAAATACTTGCTTTACAATTGTTTATATTTTTAAAATTTGCATAAAAACAGACACTCTGTCCAAACTGCTGTCTTCCTTCTTGCAATTGCCGAAAAATAAAACTGTCTCTAATTGTTGCATCCACACTAAAAGTAAGAACTGGTTTTCTTCCACAATATCCATTTGTTCTTGTGTCCACATTAGTACTGAGCTAAAATAATTCCTCTCCCTCCATGGTATTTAGCCCTCTGATATATTTATAGAGAGCAATCATCTCTTCCCTCAGCCTTCTTTAGGTTAGGCTAAACAAGGGAAGCTCCTTGAGTCTCCTTTCAAAAGACAGGTTTTCCATTTCTCGGATCATCCTAGTAGCTCTTCTCTGTACCTGTTCCAGTTGGAATTCATCCTTCTTACTAAACACAGTATTCCACATGAGGTCTCACCAGTGCCTTGTATAATGGTACTAACACCTCTTTATCTCTACTGGAAATACCTCGCCTGATGCATCCCAAAACCACATTAGCTTTTTTCACGGCCATATCACATTGGTGGCCCATAGTCATCCTGCGGTCAACAAATACTCCAAGGTCCTTCTCCTCCTCTGCTACTTCCAATTGATGCATCCCCAGCTTATAACTAAAATACTTGTTATTAATCCCTAAATGCATGACCTTACACTTCTCACTATTAAATGTCATCCTATTACTATTACTCCAGTTTACAAGGTCATTCAGATCTTCCTGTATGATATCCCGGTCCTTCTCTGAATTGGCAATACCTCCCAGCTTTGTGTCATCCACAAACATGATTAGTACACTCTCACTTTTTCTGCCAAGGTCAGTAATAAAAAGATTCAATAAGATTGGTCCCTAAACTGATTCCTGAGGAAGTCCACTGATAACTTTCCTCCAGCCTGACAGTTCACCTTTCAGTATGATGCGCTGTAGTCTCCCCTTTAACAAGTTCCTTATCCACCTTTCAATTTTCATATTGATCCCCATCTTTTCCAATTTAACCTTTTACTATTGGTTTTCATTCCCTTTGCAAGGTCCAACTCTACATGGCTTTTAACCTCTCACTTTATCCCTACATGTTCTAACCTCAGTAAGGTAGCTTTCCTGGCTGATCCCTCCCATCTTCCACTCCCTGTATACTTTCTGCTTTTTCTTAATCACCTCTCTGAGATGCTTGCTCATCCAGCTTGGTCTGCATATGATTTTTTCCCTTTTCTTGGGATGCAGGCTTCTGACAGATTCTGCAACTTTGATTTGAAGTCCAATCCACTTCCCTAACTAATGTCCTAATTTTTTTTAAAGTTAGCACTTTTGAAATCAAAAACCCTAGTCACAGATCTATTTTCATTTATCCTTTCATTCAGTTTGAACTGAATTAGCTTGATCACTCGAATCAAAGTTGTCCCCTACAACCATTTCTTTTAGGAGGTCCTGACTGCTTACCAAAACCAAATATAAAATGGCATCCCCTCTTGTTGGTTCAGCAACTCCTTGATGAAGGAATCCATCAGCTATCGCATCTAGGAACGTCTGAGCCCTATTATTATTACTAGCACTTGTTCTCCAGTCTGTATCTAGGAAGTTAAAGTCTCCCATGATCAAGCAGTTCCCATTAGTATTGACTTCATTAAAAACATTAAAGAGGTCTCCATCCCTATTGTGGAATAAAACATGAGGTTTTTTTTGTGTCCTCCACCACTTGGGTCACCACCACTGCTGCCTCTGTATCTGTCATCGCCTTCTCACCTAAGTCCTTCCCCTCCAATAGAACTCCCACTCAAACTCCCCGGTTTACAGCTCTGTGTGCTGGCTCCCGTGCTGCTGCAGCTACCTACAGTCTTTCTGGTCAGGTGAGGGATTTCAAAACTTTCTGAAGAGTGCACAGAAATTAGTAGAGAACTTCACACTGAAGCTATTTCCCCACCAGGTCAATAATACAAGCGTCACCGAAGAAGATGACATTTTGATTATGAGGCACGGGATAATCTCATAAGAGACCCCATAAAACAATTCAAAGTTTAATTCATGGCTAGATTGTGCAATACAGTCAGTTGGAGGACGTTTCATGCAGCTCAAGGAACACCGCAGTATATTTGGGAGGTGTTAGGATATTCCGAAACTCCTCACTATACCTGAAGAAGACCTAAACCAGCCATGCAGGGCACTAGAGACAGTGTTGACACATGACGACACGCGCGATATTGAGGCGAGTAATTTAAGTGATGAACTGAAAGCCCTTTCAAAATACATTTCAACAGGATCAACTCCAAAGGCTGTTCTGGAATATATGTGCACAAATAAGATGACCGCGCCTCTTTCCAAATGCATTTGTTTCTCTGTGCAAACTTCTAACACTTCCTGTAACAGTTGCCAGAGGAGAACACAGCTTCTCCAAGCTGAAATTAATAACAACGTATCTACGCTCCACAGTGACATGGCAGAGTCTAGTCGGCCTTGCAACCATCTCAATAGAGTATGAGCTGGCCCAGACTGTGGACCTTCAGGATGCAGAAGCAGTTCAAATCTTTGCAACCAAGAAGGCACGGAAAGCACCACTTTGATTATTCAAATCTAAAAATGCCAGTGTTAACTTTCAAACGCCTGAACAGCAAATGTAACTTTTCTTGTCTGCATAGTAAAGTGTAATTCAAATTTTTGAACAAGGCATTTTAAGTTGTTAGTTCTCCTTTATTGGGGTAGGTAGCAGAGCAGTACCATGAGAGGAGTAGAACAGAAAGAAGGCAGAATTGAGACCTTTCAAAGTTTTGACCCAAGCAAGGGGGCATGGGGGCATCATTTGAGCTCCCTGCCTGATAGGGTGACCAGATAGCAAATTTGAAAAATCAGGACAGGGGGTGGGGGGGTAATAGAAACCCATATAAGAAAAAGACCCAAAAGTTGGGATTGGCCCTATAAAGTTGGGACACCTGGTCAGCCTTCTGCCTGAGGTGCCAAAATATTGTGGACCGGCCCTGGTGTCAGGTGAATGTACTGAATAAAACAAACACATACAGAACAGGATGTGATCAAAGTTAGTCATTAAATAACTTATTTCTCTTCTCTTTATCTGGATGAAAGTATTAAATCAGGAATCACAAACTCTGCGAGCACAACAGCTGGGGGAGAAAGGTGACATAAATCCAGAGTTGGAACTAGATTTTCAACAAACCAGAGAGCAGGAGGAGACAGAGGTTCCCCAAGACAATCTCCTCTTATCGCCCTTTGTTCTTTAGCGGCCATGAGCTTGTTTAGAAGAGACGGGCACTGCCAGGTGTGAATGGTGCTTGTGAAAGTGAAGTGCAAGAACGAGGCCCACACACACTGTGAGTTATTGGGTTTATTGAAGGCAAAGTGACACACTCGCAACGGGGACTCCTGGCGTTGCTGTCACGGACGCGGGGAACCCAGCTCACCGAAGCTCGGCCTGGTGCGGAGTCCAAAGGCGGGGCCGGACTCATTCAACTATATAAAAACAATTCATACATAAATAATCAGGGTCTTTCCACAGGCTGTGTTCGCCCCTTGGCTCAAGGCCATACAAAGCAGTTCTAACTAGTTCAGAACGGGTTACAACTGGCGTGCCGTGCCCTACAGTAACCGGCCGCTGAGAAAGCGAAAACACCCTAGCTAGGCCGTAACACAGTCTTCCGCGGTTCCCTACAAGGCTAAACCCTAAATTAGCACAAGTCACCAGCTAACATGACCTTTCTGCAGTATGGACACAAGCTAGCTGCACTTGAGTGCTTCTAATTCTCCAAAACCTTCCCACTCTCCCCCTGTGTACCAGGAAAGGACAGACACGTTCTCCCACCATCCACTGGGGAAGAATCCATAGAGTGGCTCAGCTCACTGCTGTGCAAAGAGCCACGGGATGAGCTCCTAAACGTCTTAGTGCCCCACATGAGTGAGTGCAGCGCCAGTGTGACACAGCAGCACCTTTCTTTCTTCACAGTGTGGCTCTTCTCGCTTGAGAGAGGCTGACTCAAGAGCCGTAATTGAGTGTAGGAAACTCGAGTCAACTCTGCAGTGAAGACAAAGCCTGAGATCCATTGGCTGACAGGGATCTAGTCTACCACAGTGGTTCTCAACTCAGGGGTCTGTGGCCCTGTGGAGGTCACAAGCAGGCTTCAAGGGATCTGCCCAAATAAACCAGAGAGCTTGGCTGGCCTTAGACTCGGAAGCTTCTCTATCAAACCTTAAAACCCACATATTGTGTTAACCACTCATATGGATGGACCTTGCGACTCCACAAGCTACTGCCCACTACCTGCAACTGTAACACAAACTTTAATTGTGACCTCAGCAACATTAGCACAAGTTTTCTAGAAAGGTGCAGTTATATGATCTATTCTTTCGTGTGGGGGAAGTATGAATTCAGAGTTAAATCACATGCTCCAGCTTGAACAGAATATATGGGCACGAAGGACAAATGACTGAGTGAGGGTCTTTTGCCTCTGTTACGAAGGAAGTTCAGCTCTACTTAAGGATATTGGTCCTTTCAGCATGTTTAAGTCACTTAAAAAAATGGATGTCTCTTTATGTCTTCCCAACACATCTCTATCTCTGACTTATAATGCTACATAACAATAACCCTGTTAGCTCTGTTCAGAATAGGACGTTTCTTTCAGCAGCTATTCGCATATTCCATAGAAGTGGAGCCACTGAGCCAAAGCCTGTGCTTAATAGCACACATATAAATCTGGAATAACGTCCTAATTTCACTGGTTTATCGATGGCATAAGAGCCTGATCCAAAGCGGCTGAACTCAATGACACCTTTTCCATTGACTTCAGATCAAGGCATAGAATTTGATGCACTACTTAACTCTTTCTTGTTGGGAAGAGTCATCTCTGCCTGTATCACCTCCCATCCTGAGCCAGGAATCTGGTGCCTTGCCAAGATGCTCTGATACAGTGCAAGGCTCTCTTAGTCTCACTAGCTGCAAGAAAAGAGGACTGAATTAAGAGTGCCAGGGCAACACTTATTTGGACATTTGCTAATCTGAGAATGCGAAACATTGTAACCTTTTAATCCTTTTTAAAACCTTGACTTTGTATTTCTTAATTATTTGATGATTTAGTTTATTGATGAAAGCAAATTTAACTAATGTTAATTCAAAGGTTTTTTGTTCGTTAATTTCCTTGGTTTTTTTAATACAAAGAAAATCTATTTGATATGTGCTGTTTAAACAATGAATCTCTTACTCATCTGTTATTTTCAGTATATATTTTATTGTGTTGTTATATTTGTGAACGTCCCATTTCACCACTCAATGCTGTGTTGATCAGACTATTGAAAGTAAAGAAATTAAACTGTATTAAAACTAAACTCATTTTATGAAACTTCGGTTTCAGTGAAAGTTCTAAGCTGTAATCCTCAATTTGTAACAAGCAGATAAAAAATATCCAAGAAAAAGAGCTGGAATTTTGCATCTTCTTTTCACCTAGCCCTTACTAAGGAAAGTAGCAAACAATTGCCCTTTGAAAAGAAACACTGTACTGTATCACAGTACAAACCCAAATGAGCACAGCAGGAGACTATCTTCCTTATTCAATTCTGGCCTGTTTCATTACAAACTTCCTTTCTGTGATGATGTTCTGGTAATAAGGGGCCAATCAGGTGTCAAAGGTAGCTGTTGCCATGGCAGCCAGGGGGCTAATCATTCTCCCCAAGTATGAAAATGAACTGGAGGGAGGAAGTGCTGAATGGTGGATTATCTCTGATGTCACAATGCTTCTGCTCAGGCAGCACCAGTGGGCAGCAAATGTGCACTGTATGTGTGTGTGTGTGTGTGTGGGGGGGGAAATAGGCTTTCCCAGTGCTCCTGTTTCCCCAAATTTCCTAAAGAAACCAACAACACAATACCGAATACACATTAGTGATTGTTCCACACACATGATAATTAGTAGCTGGAATTTGATTCAAATTCCCCATGGCATGTTTAGAAACTAGTGTTCCAAAACCAGGAGAGGCCTTCTAAAACAGAAAAATGTGGTGCTCTGGTGTATTTGTGGTTGTGTTAAAACTGAATACTGTGACTTTACATTTTGGGCATGGTTCCTGGACCCGCTTGCAAGTTACCTAGCTCAGTAGGGGTTTAGCAGCAGTCAGTCAGCAGGTAGCCAGTGAATTGTGCCTCTCTGTTATAGGCAGTCGCTTACATTCTCTCCCTCTGATTTTGGGGTTCTTATGTATTATTGTTCTGGTCTTAAGAAACAAATTAGCAAGACATTGCAAATTTCCAGCACCAATATTTTATTTTTTCTCTAACTTCTCTGCTTGTGTGCCACAAAACAGAAAAGACACAATCTCATAAAAAATTGAAATAAAATTCTGTAGCAGAAAGTCCTAATTTCCCCCATACCAATTCCCCCCCCCCCCCCCCGACTGTTACTCACACCTTCTGGTCAACTGTTTAAAATGGGCCACTCTCATTACCACTGGTTGTCATTCTGGAAGGTGCCCTTTAGTGAATTACAAACTATTGGGCTTAATATGGTGCAAAGTGTGTGAAATTTCATAGCCTATGAAGTTGAGGCCAGATTAGGAGATCGAATTGTTTAACAATCTATGCCTCTATGAAAAACTCAGTGTGGGGTGAGGAACAGACTCGGCTGTTTTGCTGGGTGGCCTGCTTGTTCCCCAGAATCAATTACGAGCAAGTGGGGAGATCCGGGGTGCAGCTCAAACATCCCACTGGGCTGGGCAGGGGCAGACATCAGGCCTGCAGGGGAAAGGGGAGAGTGGCAGTGACTTCACAAAGGCCTTTGGCCGGAATTTGTCCAATTGGGCAAAGGTGATGAGGCGGCTGTGACCTCACAGAGCTCCCTTGACAACAGCCAGGCAGGACAGGGATGCAGGGCAGGGGGAACCTCAGAGACCCCTGTAGCCTTGCTGCAGCAAGTCTCTATCTCGCGGTCTCTCTGTGAGAACCAAGAGAGGATCGGTGTGGAGGAGATTGTGTGGGAGTTTTTTCATTTTTGTGTGGATTTTGTAGAAAGAAATTGTCATCTGTGTAGAAGGTAAGAAAGAAATATCGGCTCTATGTACGAGCTGGGGGACTCTATCCCAGCAGATTGTCAGGGAGCGGTAGAGAGGTTCGATATCTCTGTACTGGGCACTGGTGCAACCACTCCTGGAATATTGTGTCCATTTCCGGTGTCCACAATTTGAGAGAGATGCTGATGAATTGGAGAGGGGTTCACAGAAGAGCCACAGGAATGAGGAAAGGATTAGAAAACATGCCTTGTGCTGACAGACTATAGGAGCTCAGTCAAAGAGAAGGTTAAGCAGTGAGCCTATGGGAAGAAATATTTACTAATAGGCTCTTCACTTTAGCAGCTAAAGGTTATGAGCAGACAGTGGCTGCAAGCTGAAGCTAGACTAATTCACTGTGGAAATAAGGGGAGCATTTTTAACCTCAGGGTTTGGAACAATTTACCGAGGGTTGTGCTGGATCCTCCACAACTGGCCTTTTTAAAATCAAGATTGGGTGTTTTACTAACAAATCTGCTCTAATTCCTATGGCAATTATTTTGAGGGACGTCCTATGACCGATGTGAAACAGAAAATCCGACCAGAGTGGTTCCTTCTGGGCTTGGAATTTAGGAATCTGAGACTTGCTGGGGGCATTTGGAATTTGTCCCTTTTTGCTTCCCTCTTCCTCCTTCCCTCTTGACTCTTCTTCTCTTTTCTCTTCTTCCATTTCTTTCTGCTGCTCTTCTTCCTGGGGAAGGTGGGGCCGTGCTCCAGCTGGCATTGTAGGAGGCCCTCACAAAGAGGTGGGGCCTGGAATTGTGCACTGATGGTGATCTCCACCCTAGTGCTCTCCTGTGGTGAATAGTGCTGTCTTTTGCCCGTCTGTGGAGAACACTCGGCCTCCAGGGCTGAGAGTCTCCCCACTGATCAGCCAAGTGTGGGGCTATTGCTGAGTTAATAGAGAGGAGACTCAGACTGTTGTGTATTTGGTTGTCATGGGTTAGGGTTATTTGGTTGTCATGGTAATAGCACCTTGTTGTTGCTATGGCAACTGAGTTGGATTATATGGGGCTAGTCCAGCCAGTTTGGGCTGGTTTGGTCAGTTCAGTGTGTGAAAATAAAGCACTGCTTCCATCGATCTCAGCTCTCTGTGTCTCAAATGATTTCTTCCCAAACCTGCTGCCCCAAGGATACAACACAGACACTCTTGGCTGAGTGCAGTGAGGCCTACGGCTCAATTCAAGGGCATTTCTTTGTCTGTCTGTAAGGCGATACTTTTTGAAGGCTACATCCAATTGATTCCAAAATGTCAGGGAATTTCGAGGCATCAGTGGGAAGAAGCTCGTTGATTTTGGTGACAATTGGAAAATAACACCACCAGAAAAGCCTGATTTCCACACTGGACCCCTTCCATTGGTGCTGTGACTGAAGAGCAATGCGACTTTAGCGTGAATTCAGCCAGTCAGTGCTAACTCTCCGCTGGGGATTTGCATAAGTCAGCCAAGGAGCCTGCAGGTTTCAGTGGGAGCGATGCCCAAGGCAGGCCACAGGCTTAGGGTTTATGCTCAGGATTAGTGGAGTCAGTGAGCGACAGGGGGCGGAGTTACCTCTGATGTCACCGTGTTACTGCTCCGGTTCCTCTACCTGCAGCACCACCAGGGCAGGGACTGTCAAGGGGAAGGTTTTGTAGATTTGAAAGGTATAAAACAGGAAGCGCAGAAGAGGAATGGCTTAGACAGTTTGACGATCACATGTAGGTTTTGTGGCAATATCCTGTGCAATTGCTACTGGTTGAAGGATGGAGACAACATTCCTGCCCCTCTTACCACTTCTGAGCAGGGGGTTGGACTAGATACCTCCTGAGGTCCCTTCCGACCCTGATATTCTCAGATTCTCTAATTCTTAGCTAGACCTCTGCTTCATTCAGTGGGGCTGGGGACACTCCCCTACAGACCTTGGGTCATCACACATCAGGAATGTGCGTGAGGTACTAGGAGACCTTGAGACGGGAAGTGTCCTGCTGGCTGTAGGTCAGTGGTGTGAACACCCGGTTGCTAGGCTAAGCTTATTCATCCCCTGGCAATAAAACATCATCTTGTTTTCACAGCCCCTTTCGATCTCCTGACTTCTACCCCCTACCCTGCTGGCAGGGCATTGGGCAGCACCCTTTACAGCCCACCTGGGTGCGGGAGATCGAGGAGGAGCGCATCTGCCATCCAGCTCCATCCCATCTAGAGCAAGTGAGTGGAGATCTCCAGAGCCATCCCCAGTGTGGTGGGAAAGGCCCAGCAACAGGGCTCCCAGCCCTTCCCTTGTAGGAGATTGTTCCCCAGCTCGAGAGTCTTTGGGGAGGGCAGAACGCGCCGGGTGTTGAACACCCACACCCGCAATCAGTGAGATCAGTGGGAACTGAGGGCGACTCCTCGCTCCTAGGATTGGCACCTTGTGAACTTTCGCTGGGGACTATCCGGGTTCTGCTCTTTCTCTGGCCTGGGAGGGAGCAGGACCTACTGGGGTGGAGGGAGCTTCTTAGCCAAACTAAAGGAGATCCTATCCTCCCTGCTCTGAAAGGACGAGACTCCCCTGGTGCCACAGGGCCCCATTGGTGAGGGGGAATTTTGGGAGCAGCCTGTGCTGTGAGCTGCTGCCAGTGTGTGCGGATGGCAGCCCCCGTGCCCCGGGGTGGGGTGTGTGGGGAGGAGGAATTGCCTCAGCGGAGGGGAGGTGGGCAGGGGACCAGGCAGGCCCGTTAATGAGAGGCTGCCTTGAGCCCAGACTCATGGCTGCTCCCCACCCTGTTCCAGGATGCAGCGGCTGAGGCGGATGCTGGGGAGGAAGTCTGGGCAGGTGGCTCCGGAGGGACTAGGGAGCAGCGGCCGGCTTGCCCAGCAGGGGAGCGGCCCCTCTGTCCCCGCGGGCGGGGAAGAGGCCAGAGGACAGGAGAGGAGGAGGAGCTTCCTGTCGCTCTGCAGGAGGGAGCCAGGAGAGGGCGGGAGCCGGGCCAGCTGGCTCTGCGGCTTCCTTTGCAGGAAGCAGAGGAGCCAGGAGCCGCGCCCCGGGGCCCAGCAGCAGCCATCCACCATCCTGGCCACTGCGGAGCCCCCGGCTGGCCCAGAGCAGGAGCTGGGCGACTCTGGCTCGGGGACCAGCAGCTCCGCCTACTCCCGAGGGGCCAGCAGCCCCTACCTGGGGTCTGACAGCCCCGAGGCCGAAGGCTCCCTCTTTGCAGGTGAGGGGAGACCCAGAGGACGGGGGGAAGAAGGGGGAGGTGGGGGACTAGTCACAGCCACGCCCTGCGGCAGGGGATGCTGGGGAGAGTCGGGGGAGCTCCCGCCTATTCTGAACATTTGGGGGTGGGGAGGGGGCTGACGGCCAGGGGGCCTGAGGCTGATGGGGCTGAGGGCGTCTCTGAGAGGGGCAGGGTGGGGCCCTCTCTGCCATGGGGCTCCTTGCAGGGGAGGGGGGAACATTGAGCCATTTCTCTCCACTGGATCCCCACAGCAGCAGCATAAATGACCCTTTCTCCTTCCCTGCCTGGTGCAGAGACCCCTAGTGCCCAGCTGGAGGACGAGGAGGATGAGGAGGAGTCCCCTGAACTACAGGCGGTATGGCCCATCCAGCAGCACCTCCATGGCAGAGCTCAGGTAAAAAAATCCCCCACCTGCCCTGCCCCCGAGTCTGTCCTGCCCCTTGTTCCATCCCCACTCACGCAGGGGGGTCTTGTCCCAGAGACTCCATCACCCCCACTGGGGGGCACTTCTCCTCTGTTATCTGGCACCCCAAAGTGGGGGTGTTTGTCTCACGCAGGACAAGGTGTCTGCTCCCTGCCGACAATGTCCCAGTTACAACCCCAGTCTGTGCAGGGCGACCTTGGTTTTGGGAAGCGGGGCGGCTTTCCCTGTCCAACCTCATGGAGGTCATGAGCCCTGGAGCTGGTGTAAGAGGGGTGGGGAGGTCCCTACCTAACCGTCTCTCTCTCTCTCCCCACATCCCACTCCTAGTGGCTGAAGGACACGGCCAAACAGCTCCGCTTCCTCCACGCTGTGCCACGTCTCTGCTTCGTGACACAGAAGCAGGGGCGGGACACTGTGGAGCCCATCTTCACCAAAGCGGCCCTCGTGGAGAGCATTGCGGTGAGTGGGACCCCGTGTCTGGCCCCTGGGGCGAGGGACCCAGATGTGGAAGGACGAGTTAGTGGGGCTGAAGTGGGGAGCAGAGGACAGGGGAGCAGAGGGTTGGGGAGCAGGGAAGGGGGAACTTCTGACACCGAGCGGGAGCTGGCAGTGGGGGAATTGTAAGGCCGGAGGGGAAGGGGAGGGGAGGAGGAATTAGGTGGCAGAGGGGAAAGGAAGGAGTAAGTTTGATGGGTGGGAGGAATGTGGGGCCCATCTGGTTGGGGGTGGGGTCACACTGACTGTTTCTGCAGAGCACTTTGGCCTCCTCCCTGGGAAGCGCCTGGGGGTCTGCAGGGCCTGAGTCTCACCCGCGGTTTTGTCTCCTTGGGGTCTCTCAGGAGCTGATTGAGATCCTGCCCCTGGAGTCGGAGCCAACCTCCATCATCTCCGGCTCCATGGCCGCAGTTTGCAGCCTCAGGTACCAGAACCCTCCCATCCAGCTGCCCTAACCCTGGTGCTGATCGGGTCCGGAGCCGGGAGTCCCAGATCCCCTCCTGCCGAGATTACCCCCAGCCGAGGCTGTTCGCATCCCCCAGCAGAGGAGGCGGGAATGTCCCCTCTTTCCTGGCTGGGGGGTGATTTCACTCCCGTAGCGTTAGAGTGGCCGTGGGGAGGGGATCACTGCGGGGGAGGGGGGGTCATGTCCATGGCAGTGCCAGCCCACTCTGGTGCTGCCAAGTGTAACCAGGCTCCTCTCTCCCACCAGCAAACTGCAGCCGCCGCTTGCCCGGGAGGTGGAGTCACGCCTCTTGCGTGCACTACTGTACGCAATTTACACCATGGGCACTGGGCACGACACCTCCCACTTCCAGGTAGGTCACGATCCTACTTCTCTGTCTCAGGAGCAGGAACGGACTCTGGTCCCTGCTCCCTCGGTTTGATGGAGCTTCTGAGAATAGGGGAGGGGTGAGCAGAGCTGGGATCACCCACAGAGGGGATTGACTTACCCCTCTGTGGGTGATCCCAGCCTTCCCTCCTCTCCTCATTCTGTGCTGTGATGCTTGGACTCTCCCGGGGATCCTACCTCCCACCCATCGCAGTTTGTCTGTTCCATACTCTGCTGGGTACCAGGCCCTGCGCAGAGAACTGCTAAGGGCGAGGATTGAAGAGCCAGCAGGCAGCCAGCCATGAACTCTTTCTGAGTGTCCCTGGAGTGATGTGAATGGGAGAGGCCAGGATGTGCCTTTTGGGTCTGGCCAGGGCTCCCGGACAACGCCCCTAATTGTCCCTTGGCGGGTGTAGCCCCAGATCCCATGACTGACAGGTGCTCCCTCTTCTTGCAGGCTCTGCACAAGAGCTACATGGAGAGCCTGGACACCATGCTCGGGGGCCTGCTCGCCGAGACCCCCACCACAGAGAGGCTGCAGCACCTCTTGGACGTGAGCAGAATGGGGGGGTCTGGGGTGGAATTTCCCCTGAACCCCGAGGGAGGGCAGCAAAGGAGAGACTAGAAGAACCATGTTTCCATTGTGGCCTCCCAGCTTGGACCGAAGCGGCAACATTTTCCCAGAGCTGTCCCTGCAGTGCCATGTTGGGACCCTTACGCCTCACGGGGCGGGGCGGGGGATCAGAGGGAAGGAGCTGGGACTGTCGGCCAGAGCTCTGCATGGTTCCATTCAGTACTAACAGTGAGCACCAGGCCTGGCTGGGGACTGAGAGACTAAAACCCCTGTGAGATGCCGGACATGGGCCTCTGAGAAAAGTCACTGGCTCCTTTCTAGCGAGACCCTGAGATACAGGAGGAGCCTCAGGGAATCAGCTCTTCTGTCCTAGGGACACTGCACTTCCCACAGGGATTGTCCTCACTACCGCTCCATCCATCCAACCAAGGTTCTGGAGCTGGGGTCTGGGGGCCCAGGGCATGTGTCTTGATCCTGATGTGCTGTTCATGGATCAGGTGTTCAGAGCAAACAGACCAGCCCCCAAGACTGAACATTGTCCCAGGCTGGAGAGACAATGGCAGCTTGTGCCCAGCAAGACGTTGGCAGTGTCATGAACCCCCACATGGGGAGTTAGCTATTCCCCACCCACTCCAAGCACAAGGTCTCAGCCCCATGGGGAGGGGGAGGGGCCGAGGCTCATTAGTAGAGCACGTCCGCCTGCCCCCTGACCCTCCCCTGCCTCCTTCTCCCGCAGCACATTCATTTCTGGTTCCATTCTGGAAATGTCCAGGAGAGAGCGAGGGCCACACGGAGCAGTGCTGCCCTGCTCCGATTCGCCGCCTCCCTCCCCGGATTTGCCGTAAGTGACCTTTGACCCCAGCATCCTGCAGAGTCAGGGCTTGAGTCAAATTCCTCATCCCCTGGTTAAGTGGTTCCCCCCTGGCTCCGTGAGGGACTGAGACGTTCCATAGGCCACTGGCTGGCAGGGTCGGGCCTGGCCTCAGGGCCCTGGTTATTGTGGAGCAGCCTGGCAGCGAGTGCTCATAGAGGGCCCATGCCCTGGCCCCTTTGCTCCAAGCTCCCTTGGGGGCAGAGAGAAAGAGGGATCTAGCTCCTCTCCCCCAGTGCCTCCTACAGGTGGGTGGGAGCAGAGCTCTGTCCCAGGGGAGCGGGAGAGCTGAAGGCCCAAGGCCGGCAACTTCGTGCTGCAGCTGGGTCTCTACATCTCAGACCCAGCCAGCGACATCAGCCGGCAAGCCAGGAGCGGGATATATTGGCTGCAGAGGCTCCTGCTGCGGAGGAGGGGTAAGAAACCCAGCTGGGCTATGGGACCCCATAGAAGTGAGTCCCTTAGAGACTAGCTCCAGCTGGCCAACAGAACTAAGGCCTCTTCTGTTAGACCAACTGCAGCAGGGCAGAGGGACCCCAATGGAAACAAGGCCCCTGTTTTGGGCCCCCCACTTGCTGGCCAAGGGACCCTAGAGAAAGAAGCCCCCTCCTCTGAGACCAACCCCAGCATAGATGATGACTCCCCCTTCCCATGACCAGAAGCTCTCACTCCCTGCCGCAGGCACTGCTTTATCTCAATGGGCCTGGGGGAGAAGGGCTGCGGGGAGTGGCCATAGAGCACACAGCACTGAGCGAAACCCAGGCCGAGACATCTGTCATGTCGCTCTCCTTCTTTTATTCCTAGGAAGGGAGTCCCCCGATGAGGGGTCTCTAGAGCTCCATCTGGGCAGTGCCTAGGAGAACCTGTTAATCATCCTGGTTCCCACCGGCATGCACCACCCTGCCCTGCCCTGCCCTCTGATTCCTCGATATCGACTCTGGCTTGACCCTTGGCTCCGGACTATGGTTATGACTTCGGCATGACCCTTCTTGGCTCCTGATGTTGGCTTCCCACCCTGGTTCCGTATTCTCCTTGCCTTTCTCTAGCCCTTCTCCAGGCCCTCCACTGACCCACTCCAGCATTGCCTCCTCCTCCTGAACTTACCCAAGCCCTCGGACTTTGACTACCCGGATTTGACCCTCGGCCTGTATCTCGACTCTGGCTTGACACTGACTTGGCTGATCTTTGCTCTCTGACTACCCGGCTACGACCTCTGGCATGGACTTGGACTCTGGCTCTGGTGACAGGTGACAGACTTCTCTTTTGGAGAACTGAGAGAAGCATGCGCATCACACCCAACCCTGGAGAGGTTTCGGCAGCATGGTCTCAACGCAGAATTGGAAAAGCGTACCTCCAGCCAACTCTCCACAGAGCTTTTGGGATACATCCTGTCCCCGGAAGATATGACACTTGATCCAAATAAAGTGGAAGCCATTCATAGATGGGACGAAGTTTGAAGTCCTCAAGAAGACAGTACTTCATAGTCTTCACCCGCTTTACTTCTACTTTGTCCCAGGGTTCTCAGGGCATGTAACCCCCACGAGAGCTCTCCTCCACATGACGGCCACATTCCTTTTGTCGCCCAAGTTCCAACAAGCCTGCAAACAGCTCAGAATTGCCTTCATCACTGCACCTATTCGGAGGCTCATCATTCATCCTGGAAGTAGACAAATCTCCTATGATCACCTGGGCCTGCTTTATTTGGTGGTGCCAGATGTGGGCTGAAATTCAGATGTAGCTTGACTGACGTGACTTCTGCGCTTTCACCCAGGCACCACGCACCAAACATCTTGGCATCTCAGGCCTCTGAAGATCCTGCCCTGGCCAAGGCCAGCCATCACCAGGAATTTTACCAAATCAAATGGCCACATGATGGAACTGACCATCATAGATCTCCTGACCACGATGGCGCGCTTCATCCCCTTGTGAACATGTATCGTCGATTGACAGGACGGATCAGTTCTGAATTTGCAAAGGCCAATGAAACCTTTATTTTGCTAAATGTAGATTTCCTACTGATTTCATGCAACGCTACGAACGGCCTCCCTGAACTTCCCAGCTATCGACCTGGGTCAACCAATCCATCACATTCGAGAAGAATGAAGGGAGGCCCTTCAGGACACTAGGAAGGAGTTCAGATAGTGTACGCACTGCTGATGACAAGAGGGAAGCCATTTGCTGAAGGGAGGTACAAAGCTCCCGGCACTGACCGAATCCCTACACCCTGTCCGTGGCAGTTCCTGACCCATCCCCCTTTGCTGACCTTCCGATAACATCTTCCTCCCCTGGGTGTAGGGAGCAAACTCTGGGTCCCTTCCCTCACTCTGCACCAATCCGTGCCCAGAGTGTCCGAGCCCCTCGCCGACAATGGGACTCTCCTCCCTTGTCCTCCTTGTGGGCGGGACTAGTACCCCCATTTTACAGACAGGGAATGAAGGTGATGAAGTGACCTCTCCAAGGTCACACCCAGCAATGTGGGGGAGAGCTGGGAACTGGACTGGGTTCTACAGGAGTGCCCCTCCCCACAGGGGCAGCTTCCCTTTCTGCCCTTCATCCTCTCCTCCCTCTTGGCCCGTCTTGGAAGGGGGCTCTGATTGGGAAATGAGCAGGGGTTTCCTCCCCCCTCTGTCTTCCAGGCTCTGGGATCTGTCCATGTCGCCTACAGCGAAGCAGCCTGCAGCTGGCCCAGTTTGGGGAGCCACGACCACATCCTGTGCAATCGAGACGTGCTGGCTCTCAGGGATACTTAGACGAAAACCAGGCACCCCACACGGAGGTAGGAGCCACCCATTCCCAGGTTGTCCTGAGGAGCCACGATTCCTCCAGGAGCTGGGGAAGGGCGCAGTGATCAGTTTGTGAAAGGTAGGGGAGGATCGTGTAGGGAGAAGGTCTAAGAGAGGAGGAGCATGAGCCAGGCTCTGTATTTGGGCTTGGCAGGGATCAAGAGAAGGGACAGGGGTTGTTAGAGGGCAGTGGTGAGCTACAAGGGCAGTTGGAGGTGGGGGCAAGGCCAGAAAAGTTTATCTACTGTAGATCAGTTGTGGCAGAGAATCACCAGTTGAGGTGACTGAAAGCTGTGAACTGGGGCTGGCCAAAATCATCCTCCTCAGATGGGAACATCCCAAAAGGGATGCTCAGCCTCGGAGGTGACCGTTGTGGCCCAAACCTCTCTCTGCTCTGTACCTCACAGGATTCCCGCTGGCTGTGCCGATCCAGGGGGAAAACTCTGCCACCCAAGTCTCACAGCACCTGTGCACTGAAGTGCCACTTAAACCCGCTGTGATGCACAGATCTTGCCCTGGCTGCCGGCACAGGGCTGAATTTCACCCATTCAGAGTGTAAGGAAATAATTGGCTGGAGGCCTTTTCCTGTTCGGATCTGGTTCTAGTGGGCAAGAACCGTGGGGATTTTTCACCTGTATTGCTCCCGGGACTGGTGCTTTAATGAGGCAGAGAAGTACTGATGCTTTGGATTTTCTTTTTTTTCCCCGCTCTTAATCTACTCTCTTCCTCTCTTTTAACAGGTATTCTAAGGGCTCCCCGTGGTTCGTGTGGGCATTCCTGGGTGGGCAGATTGCGTCAGACCTGCACCGGAATAAATAATAGTGAATGAAATATGCAGACACTAAAGTTCTGCAGCCAAATTCTCAGAAAGTTTCCCCTTGAATGTAGAATCAAGATTTGTTTTTAATTTATTTTGTTTAAGGTGCTAAGCAGATGCTACCCTGTAATAAGAGGAAACAGAAGCAAAAACTGAAAGAATGTTACTTAAATCAGTGAACAGATGCAGAGAGTGGAAACACGGCAAAGCAAACAAATGAATACTGTGAGTAAACAACCTGACGGAAAATGGGGAAGAAAACCTCATCTGGATAATTGTGGTTCTTGGGAGAAAACCAGGTTCGTGGTACGTAGCCTGGCTGAGATCATCCCTTTTCCCTGGATCCCAGACCTGGGATTCAGATGTCATTCTCTGTGTGGGATCCTTCTTTTATTCCTAGGAAAAGGATCCCCAAAGGAGGTGTGAGGATCTTCGACTCTAATGTCTGCCGGAAGCTTCAGCCACCTTCACAGGTCGAAGTCACTTTCTTTCCTACAACGCCACTAGTGTCCTTTCCGCTCTCCAGGTCTACTCCCTGCAACAGGACAGAGACACCCCTTAACTCCCCGAGTCCTGATTTCCTGCCATTCAAGGGGCTGGGGGCTTGCATTGCCCCCACCCCGCCGTCAGATAGTTTTCCTATGGGAATCTCTCTAGTTCAGGAGAGAAATCTGTTCTTCCCTTAGATCCACTCTGCTCATCTTGGTTGCTTTGTTTTTCCGAGATTAGAGGTATCTTCGGAAAACCCTTAGTGTGCAGGGGAGTGAGGTGGAGCGAGGGATACGGGAGCTCCAGGGGATTCCCCTGAAGACCACCCTGTTTTCTCTGGTCAGGCTCGGGCTAACCATGAAGGTGAAGACCAGATGGGAGCTGCTGGATTGACCTTGATATGCCACGCCCTTGTTTGGATGAAGGACCTACATCTCAGGGATGGCCAGCAGCAGATGTAAGACATGTGTCCAGGAATAGTCTAAACAACCTACACTGATAGGTAAGTAAAATCATGGCCACATGTAGACACCACAGGAATTGGGGGGGATTGAACCAGGGTCCTTCAGCACAAGCTCGACTCACTCATTGTCAACCCAGCCAGCTCCATCCACTAGACCACGCCCCCTTCCAGAGTCACATAACCCAGGAGCCCTGATTCTCAGACCAGAGCCTCACATCACCAGGCCAAACCTCCTCCCGTTATGGGCGCTGTAGAAGGGACCATCTGCCGAGACCCCCCTATATGCCCCCCGTCAGAGACTGCAGCACGGGTGACCAGTGATTGAGCAGAGATCTCCCCCATGGGAACCCGAGGGGCTGTGCATT
This sequence comes from Chelydra serpentina, assembly GCA_037349315.1. Taxonomy (NCBI): domain Eukaryota; kingdom Metazoa; phylum Chordata; order Testudines; family Chelydridae; genus Chelydra; species Chelydra serpentina. The sequence continues at coordinate 460,107 of JBAIAC010000151.1, forward strand.
TGGGGTATCACAGGGAAGGCATCTGGCAGCCATTGACAGAGAGATCCTGTGAGGAGATTTTCCGTCTCTAACAAAGGGTTTCTGTCCCCCCAGATCTCAGCCGCTCAGCGGGATGCGGGAGAGCCAAATGCTGATGGGCTGGAGGGGTCACGGGAGTCACCGTGTGGCCGTGCAGCAGGGGCAGTGTCTGCAGTCACCACGGGCCAAACCCTGCGCTCCAGACAGCCCAGGCTAAGGCTCCCGGGATTGTGAAGGGGACTTTGGCTTGTGGTATCGGTTGCTAGTGCCTGTGTCCACAACTGGGATGTTTTCACGAGGCTACTCAATGGTCCATGAAGCACCATCCAAGCAAGGGGAGAATGGAGATTAAAGAGCCAGGCTGGGACCTCCGCGGAGCTGCTGCAGTCGAGCATCCACAGCCAGAAGAGAGACGATGGGAAACGCGCTTAGATGGCCGGCCACAGCCGCAGCAGCCGTCTCATAAAGCTCTGCTCATGCTCTAGCCAACAGAGGCAGGACGAAGAGCCACACAGTGAGAGCCTGGGTCAAGGTGCAGAGAATCCTCCAGCAAGTGAGCCGTGCCCTACGCTGCAGAGGAAGGCGAAAAAACCCCAGGGCCTCTGCCAATCTGCCCTGGGGGAAATTCCTTCCCAACTCCAAATATGGTGATCAGCTGAACCCTGAGCATGTGGGCAAGACTCACCAGCCAGATACTATAGAGAATTCTTCTCTGGGTAACTCACATCCCATCCAACATCCCATCACAGGCCACTGGGCCCCATCTACCACAAATAGTCAAAGATCCATTCATTGCCATAATCATGTTATCCCATCGTACCATCTCCTCCATAAACTTATCGAGCTTAATCTTGAAGCCAGATAGGTCTTTTCCCCCACTGCTTCCCTTGGAAGGCTGTTCCAGAACTTCACTCCTCTGATGGTTAGACACCTTCGTCTAATTTCAAGTCTCAACTTCCTGTGGAAGTAAGAAAAAGGGATTTAAGTGCAGCCATCTTAGTTCTGTTGAAAAGAAAGCAAAAGTCAGGCTAACTCTTACCCCTAATAATGCAAAACTTATAAAAGCAAGACTGGTGAAAGCGTATAAAAATTGCAAAGCAAAGCTGTTTTTAACCTTGCCTTAAAATAACAATAAAATGTCATTGTTTTTAACATTTTTTGCTACAAATAAAATATAAAAAAGTCTAAACAAAACACAGCTTTATGTAATAAAGAGCTATAAATACTTGCTTTACATTGTTTATACAATACAAATTTGCATAAGGACACTCTGTCCAAACTGCTGTCTTCCGGCTAAGTGAACAAAATACTCCCTTGTGTAATTAACATGACAAATTTTACATGCATAATAATCCATCTAAAGAATTCCCACTAAAAGGTACCTTCAATGTAAATAAAATCATACACCTCAAAAATCTACAATACCTCTATGTCTCAAGTTTAATTTAAAATTTAAAAACTAAATGTAATTCAACCAAATGCCTCCCTACCCAAACTAGATTGTTAACACCTCGGCGCCTTTATATCCCCAATGAGCGCTAGCTAAAAGTGAAAAAAAGGGTTAATTTAAAAAGTCAGTTTGACCTAAAAATTAAAAAAAAAGCTGCCCTGCATTCAAAATCAAAAAACACCAGAGCCCATGCCAAGCACAAAAAACTGCTTTCAGCCCCAGATGGCTGTAAAAAATATACAAACAAAAATAAACCAAAAGCAAATAAGTTGCAAAACTAAACTTATATTTGCAAAGTTTGGCTGCCCGGTAAAACTCAACAGCCTGCCTTTGCAACCCTAAAGCCGGTATGGTTTGAAAACGCTAAAAAAGCCATAAACAGCCGGCCTCAACTAAAATACCCCCAGTCGTAGCAAAACTAAGCAATAAAAAAAAATGTTACCCAACAGCATAGGCTCAGCATATGCCACAACAGAAGTGTGTCTGCCATAAAAAAAAATTAAGCAATTAAAACGCCAATTGGCCGTGCGTTCTGCCCAGGTGGCAAGCCTCACACAAAAAAACCTCCGGTAGCCCTTGTAAATGTTTTTTAAAAAATAACCAAAAGGGGTGGAGGCTAGTTCAAAAGCCCACCCTCCTTGCTAAAGTGGTAATAAAACAAGACTTGTGCCCATAAAAAGTAACGGCTCAGCAAAAAAAGCAAAATCGGGCCCAAGCAAGCAAGCAACAAATAAAAAAATTAAAAAACAAGTTAAAAACTTTAAAAGCATAGAAAATAACAACCATTACAAATTAAATCCCTAAAACAATAATCAAAATAGTAAAATCAAAGTAAATTAAGTGTCATTTGAAAAAATAAGCAAGTGATTTAAAAAAAATAAAGTTAAATCTATAATTAGTAAAACAAATTAAGCAGTTAAATTTTATAAAATGCTAAAAAAAAGAAAAGAAAGAAATTCTTGGTTTCTGGAAAAAAAATATGGCCCTTTTCCAAAAAAAAGTTCTGTAAATAAATCCAAGCAAAAAAACTATTTAATTAAACTCAAATGGCCATGAACATTTTAGTCAAATTAGCTAAAAATACATAAGGGGTTTTATTAAAACCTAACTGCCCCCCCCCCAAAAAAGGGAGGGGTGGGGGGTTAAATGGGTCCAAGCAGCTGTAAAATTTGCAAAACACTGCCAGGCATTAATCAAATGTGTTAGGTCTTTGTATTCACAGGTAAAAAAAGGTCTGCTCTAAGAATGCTAAGTAAACCTGCCATTCGTTAAAACCCACGTAATTGGGTCTACGTAAAGGTCCATCAACAAAAAACTTCTCTGGCCCCACACTAAAAAGGCCCTTACCAAGTCCTGCTAACTACCAAAACCGTTCTAAAGTGCCAAGCACTAACTGGCTGAACCCACGCTTCTCACTGCAAAAAAGCCCCTCCGCCTCAAAATAACTCCACTACAACTACTAATCAGCCTGTCCCTCCTGCTGGTATTTCTTTTCCTCCTTCTGGACAGCAAAAAAAAAAAAAGAACAATGTGAAGTGCTAGTAACCTCTCTCCTGTCCGCTAATGAAATTACCATGCAGCCAGCGTTTGCTAAAAAACCCAAAGCACTGCAGGGTAAGGTGCTATTCACCTCTCCCCTGCATGGTATAAAACCACAACTGCTTCAATAAAAAATTTGCTTACTCTGCTAAAACGGCCTAACTACAAAAAATGTTTAAAACTAACCTTGGTAAAAAAAAAACCCAAAAATTATACACTGCCCCCCAAAAAATAACCCTGGTAAAAACCAAAAAATTATACTCTGGCCAAAAAAAACTAACCCTGGTAAAAAAAAACCCAAAAAATTATACACTGGCCAAAAAAACCCCCAAAAACTTCTAAAGCCCATGCTTAAAAATGTGGTATTAATTAAATGGTGGGGTTTATTCCACAGGCTGCATCCCCTGTTTTTAAATAAGTATCTTCAAAATGTATTGTCCTTGCTAATTGGCTGTTAAATAACAAATACCAAAGGTGTGTGTTGCCACTACCCCTGCCATTTTCTCCACTACACTACTCCCCCTGTAACACATCTAAATTCAAACAATACCATATATTCTAATCAAACCCAATGGCCAAGGCCTTCACATTTTAGTAATTTATTTAAATATTGTTTAAGAAAATATTTTTAAGGTTCAAAATATCCCATATAAGCAAACAATTCAATAAAAACCAAACTGGTCAGTAAAAATAAAAGAATACAACATTACTACAAATTAGCCCAAAAATTTAAAATTAAAATTAGTGGGTTTAAAATGGGGTTAATATAATGGCCATTCCAGGGGTCTAGAGTATATATAACAAAGGGGTCCTTATAGTTTCTGGTTACGCAATTAGTAACTAATCAAATTCATCTTTTAAACAGGTGTGTTCTGCCACCGAAAATTTACCTCTACAAACATAGTCCCAGTAATTAATAACCTAATCTGTACCATATTGCAATATACCCCTTCCTATGCTATTAATGTCAATGCTTCTTAAAGGTACATAAACAAATTAAAATAACAAATGTGGTGTGGTATTCATTAAAAAAATGTGTTAAAATATTCATTAACAATAATTTTACATTAACAACTGTTCAGGGTAAAGTTGCAGGCACTCACAGTGCTCCTTCCAAGCATACGGGCCGGTTAAAGGGGTGTGGGCTCCCACATACCAAATCCTGCTGGGTCCGTAAAAAAAATGCACGTACAATTAAACAATTGACTGTAATATTTAAAAAAATAAACCACCTTGTATGCCTAGTCCATTTGTTGTGAGTGTTCCTAAAGTACCACCTAATGTTTAAATACAAATGAAAAATTAATAAACACTTTGGCCTTTAAAGCCCCCACGACTTCAGTGCATACAAAAGCCAAAAAAGTAGTCACTGTTTATAACAATGGTTGTTAAAAAGGTATAAAACAAAAAAACTACCCGTACAAAACACCTAATTTTCCAAGTTAGTAACAGCTGTCTCAATCTTGAGGCCACCACTTTGTAAAATATACATTTTAATCTCATCAGTGCTGCAAAAAATTACACTATTGGCCTGCAAATAAAGTCCTGCAATTATATCTTAGGTTTCAAATAACTTTTAATTAAACTACCTTAATACCAAACTAATTCCAAAACCTACACTCAATCCTACGAAAGATTCAAAATAACTCTAAATTACAAGGTCAAATTTATATACTTCAAAATATATAGTAAATTAAAACACATGCATTCCATACAGTTTATAAAGTGTCTAGATGATATTCTAAGCATAATGTAATGTGTTATATAACTAAGGCTATAAATCAACCCCAGCATATTGTTACAATAAAAAACAGTAATGTTTATTTTGTTTTTGTGTAGTTGAAAAGTGTTGTTGTTGTTGTTGTAAAAAATGTAATAACAAAAATACATTTCATGTTCAGACAGTATTCTTTGTTGTTACAGCCAGTCAGAGTTTATAAAACTAACCCATGTAGTCTAAAATTAAAAATACAAAATAAAAATTAAAAATTGGTAGTTGTGCTAAAAAAATGCACAAAAGGGGAGAGGCCTCTCAGTTCTGTTAAAAACAAAGTAACAGTCAGAACCATAATAACTCAAAATTTGTAAAGGCAGAACTGGTAAAGCATATAAAAAACTGCAAGCAAAGCTGTTTAACCTTGCTTTAAAATAAAAATACATTGTAATTGTTAGTAAAAAAATGTAATAACAAATAAAATATTGAAAAAGTACAAAGACACCATCTTATATAATAAAAGGGTATAAATACTGCTTTATATTGTTTATACTTTAAAAAACTACGAAGGCAAAGGTATTCTCTGTCCATTGTATTTCTTCCCTTGCAATTGCTTAATAAATAAACTGTTTCTGACTTGCTGCATTCAAACCAAAATAATAATAATAATAATAATTTTCTTCCACAGTACTAAACCACAATTGCTCAAAAACAAAACCAAAAAAAACCCCACCCGAAGAACCCACCAAAAACTCGCTCGCTCCGCTAAAAAAGGCATAGCATTATACACTGGCAAAAAAAACTTTGTAAAATCCATGCTTTAAAATGTGGGATTAATTGGGGCTTGGGGTTTACTCCACAGGCTGCGCCCTGTGTTCTTAAATAAGTACCTTCAGCATGTATTGCCTTCCCTACTTAGCTTTCAAATAACAAATACCAAAGGTGCCTTGTTGCCACTGCCCCCGCCATTTTCTCCACTATACAATTACCCCTGTAACACATCCAAATACAGACAATACCATATATTCTAATAAAACCCAGTGGCCAAGGCCTTCACATTTTAATAATTTATTTAAATATTATTTACAGATGGTTTAAAAAATACTTTTTAAGGTTCAAAATATCCCATATAGGAAAACCATTAAATAAAAAACAAATAGTCAATAAAAATAAAAGTATACAATGTCACTACAAAAAAGCCTCAAAAATCTAAAATTAAAATTAGTGGGTTTTATAGCGGGGTTAATATAATAGCCATTTCAGGGGTCTATAATAGGTCAAAAAAGGTCCTTATTGTTTTTGGTTACCTAATTAGTAAATAATCAAATCCATATTTAAAAAAGGTGTGTTCTGCTACCAAATTTTTTCCTCTACTAAAAGAGTCCCAGTAATTAATAACCTAATCTGTACCATATTGCAATATACCCCTTCATATGCTATTAATGTCAATGCTTCTTAAAAGTATATATAAATATTTAAACAACAAATGTGGTATGGTACTTTATTAAAAAAATGAGCTAAAATATAAATTAATAATAATTAATGCTATATTAAAAACTCTGAAATATACTCTGCCCCTATTTAGCTTTCAAGTCACTAACATATATCCAAATTGCTCCAAAAAAGCTGCTGTTCGGTTAGCACAGCAAAGGGCATGGGTCTCCTCTTCAAAAAGATTTATCCCTCTGATATATTTATAGAGAGCAATCATCTCTTCCCTCAGCCTTCTTTAGGTTAGGCTAAACAAGGGAAGCTCCTTGAGTCTCCTTTCATAAGACAGGTTTTCCATTTCTCGGATCATCCTAGTAGCTCTTCTCTGTACCTGTTCCAGTTGGAATTCATCCTTCTTACTAAACACAGTATTCCACATGAGGTCTCACCAGTGCCTTGTATAACGGTACTAACACCTCTTTATCTGTACTGGAAATACCTCGCCTGATGCATCCCAAAACCACATTAGCTTTTTTCACGGCCATATCACATTGGTGGCCCATAGTCATCCTGCGGTCAACAAATACTCCAAGGTCCTTCTCCTCCTCTGCTACTTCCAATTGATGCGTCCCCAGTTCATAACTAAAATACTTGTTATTAATCCCTAAATGCATGACCTTACACTTCTCACTATTAAATGTCATCCTATTACTATTACTCCAGTTTACAAGGTCATTCAGATCTTCCTGTATGATATCCCGATCCTTCTCTGAATTGGCAATACCTCCCAGCTTTGTGTCATCCACAAACATGATTAGTACACTCTCACTTTTTGTGCCAAGGTCAGTAATAAAAAGATTCAATAAGATTGGTCCCTAAACTGATTCCTGAGGAAGTCCACTGATAACTTTCCTCCAGCCTGACAGTTCACCTTTCAGTATGATGCGCTGTAGTCTCCCCTTTAACAAGTTCCTTATCCACCTTTCAATTTTCATATTGATCCCCATCTTTTCCAATTTAACCTTTTACTATTGGTTTTCATTCCCTTTGCAAGGTCCAACTCTACATGGCTTTTAACCTCTCACTTTATCCCTACATGTTCTAACCTCAGTAAGGTAGCTTTCCTGGCTGATCCCTCCCATCTTCCACTCCCTGTATACTTTCTGCTTTTTCTTAATCACCTCTCTGAGATGCTTGCTCATCCAGCTTGGTCTGCATATGATTTTTTCCCTTTTCTTGGGATGCAGGCTTCTGACAGATTCTGCAACTTTGATTTGAAGTCCAATCCACTTCCCTAACTAATGTCCTAATTTTTTTTTAAAGTTAGCACTTTTGAAATCAAAAACCCTAGTCACAGATCTATTTTCATTTATCCTTTCATTCAGTTTGAACTGAATTAGCTTGATCACTCGAATCAAAGTTGTCCCCTACAACCATTTCTTTTAGGAGGTCCTGACTGCTTACCAAAACCAAATATAAAATGGCATCCCCTCTTGTTGGTTCAGCAACTCCTTGATGAAGGACTCCATCAGCTATCGCATCTAGGAAAGTCTGAGCCCTATTATTATTACTAGCACTTGTTCTCCAGTCTGTATCTAGGAAGTTAAAGTCTCCCATGATCAAGCAGTTCCCATTAGTATTGACTTCATTAAAAACATTAAAGAGGTCTCCATCCCTATTGTGGAAGAAAACATGAGGTTTTTTTTGTGTCCTCCACCACTTGGGTCACCACCACTGCTGCCTCTGTATCTGTCATCGCCTTCTCACCTAAGTCCTTCCCCTCCAATAGAACTCCCACTCAAACTCCCCGGTTTACAGCTCTGTGTGCTGGCTCCCGTGCTGCTGCAGCTACCTACAGTCTTTCTGGTCAGGTGAGGGATTTCAAAACTTTCTGAAGAGTGCACAGAAATTGGTAGAGAACTTCACACTGAAGCTATTTCCCCACCAGGTCAATAATACAAGCGTCACCGAAGAAGATGACATTTTGATTATGAGGCACGGGATAATCTCATAAGAGACCCCATAAAACAATTCAAAGTTTAATTCATGGCTAGATTGTGCAATACAGTCAGTTGGAGGACGTTTCATGCAGCTCAAGGAACACCGCAGTATATTTGGGAGGTGTTAGGATATTCCGAAACTCCTCACTATACCTGAAGAAGACCTAAACCAGCCATGCAGGGCACTAGAGACAGTGTTGACACATGACGACACGCGCGATATTGATGCGAGTAATTTAAGTGATGAACTGAAAGCCCTTTCAAAATACATTTCAACAGGATCAACTCCAAAGGCTGTTCTGGAATATATGTGCACAAATAAGATGACCACGCCTCTTTCCAAATGCATTTGTTTCTCTGTGCAAACTTCTAACACTTCCTGTAACAGTTGCCAGAGGAGAACACAGCTTCTCCAAGCTGAAATTAATAACAACATATCTACGCTCCACAGTGACATGGCAGAGTCTAGTCGGCCTTGCAACCATCTCAATAGAGTATGAGCTGGCCCAGACTGTGGACCTTCAGGATGCAGAAGCAGTTCAAATCTTTGCAACCAAGAAGGCACGGAAAGCACCACTTTGATTATTCAAACCTAAAAATGCCAGTGTTAACTTTCAAACGCCTGAACAGCAAATGTAACTTTTCTTGTCTGCATAGTAAAGTGTAATTCAAATTTTTGAACAAGGCATTTTAAGTTGTTAGTTCTCCTTTATTGGGGTAGGTAGCAGAGCAGTACCATGAGAGGAGTAGAACAGAAAGAAGGCAGAATTGAGACCTTTCAAAGTTTTGACCCAAGCAAGGGGGCATGGGGGCGTCATTTGAGCTCCCTGCCTGATAGGGTGACCAGATAGCAAATTTGAAAAATCAGGACAGGGGGTGGGGGGTAATAGAAACCCATATAAGAAAAAGACCCAAAAGTCGGGATTGGCCCTATAAAGTTGGGACACCTGGTCAGCCTTCTGCCTGAGGTGCCAAAATATTGTGGACCGGCCCTGGTGTCAGGTGAATGTACTGAATAAAACAAACACATACAGAACAGGATGTGATCAAAGTTAGTCATTAAATAACTTATTTCTCTTCTGTTTATCTGGATGAAAGTATTAAATCAGGAATCACAAACTCTGCGAGCACAACAGCTGGGGGAGAAAGGTGACATAAATCCAGAGTTGGAACTAGATTTTCAACAAACCAGAGAGCAGGAGGAGACAGAGGTTCCCCAAGACAATCTCCTCTTATCGCCCTTTGTTCTTTAGCGGCCATGAGCTTGTTTAGAAGAGATGGGCACTGCCAGGTGTGAATGGTGCTTGTGAGAGTGAAGTGCAAGAACGAGGCCCACACACACTGTGAGTTATTGGGTTTATTGAAGGCAAAGTGACACACTCGCAACGGGGACTCCTGGCGTTGCTGTCACAGAGGCGGGGACCCAGCTCACCGAAGCTCGGCCTGGTGCGGAGTCCAAAGGCGGGGCCGGACTCATTCAACTATATAAAAACAATTCATACATAATTAATCAGGGTCTTTCCACAGGCTGTGTTCGCCCCTTGGCTCAAGGCCATACAAAGCAGTTCTAACTAGTTCAGAACGGGTTACAACTGGCGTGCCGTGCCCTACAGTAACCGGCCGCTGAGAAAGCGAAAACACCCTAGCTAGGCCGTAACACAGTCTTCCGCGGTTCCCTACAAGGCTAAACCCTAAATTAGCACAAGTCACCAGCTAACATGACCTTTCTGCAGTATGGACACAAGCTAGCTGCACTTGAGTGCTTCTAATTCTCCAAAGCCTTCCCACTCTCCCCCTGTGTACCAGGAAAGGACAGACACGTTCTCCCACCATCCACTGGGGAAGAATCCATAGAGTGGCTCAGCTCACTGCTGTGGAAAGAGCCACGGGATGAGCTCCTAAACATCTTAGTGCCCCACATGAGTGAGTGCAGCGCCAGTGTGACACAGCAGCACCTTTTTTTCTTCACAGTGTGGCTCTTCTCGTTTGAGAGAGGCTGACTCAAGAGCCGTAATTGAGTGTAGGAAACTCGAGTTAACTCTGCAGTGAAGACAAAGCCTGAGATCCATTGGCTGACAGGGATCTAGTCTACCACAGTGGTTCTCAACTCAGGGGTCTGTGGCCCTGTGGAGGTCACAAGCAGGCTTCAAGGGATCTGCTTTTTCTTAATCACCTCTCTGAGATGCAGATGCAGATACTAATTCCCCCCCCCCCCCCGACTGTTACTCACACCTTCTGGTCAACTGTTTAAAATGGGCCACTCTCATTACCACTGGTTGTCATTCTGGAAGGTGCCCTTTAGTGAATTACAAACTATTGGGCTTAATATGGTGCAAAGTGTGTGAAATTTCATAGCCTATGAAGTCGAGGCCAGATTAGGAGATCGAATTGTTTAACAATCTATGCCTCTATGAAAAACTCAGTGTGGGGTGAGGAACAGACTCGGCTGTTTTGCCGGGTGGCCTGCTTGCTCCCCGGAATCAATTATGAGCAAGTGGGGAGATCCGGGGTGCAGCTCAAATATCCCACCGGGCTGGGCAGGGGCAGACATCAGGCCTGCAGGGGAAAGGGGAGAGTGGCAGTGACTTCACAAAGGCCTTTGGCCGGAATTTGTCCAATTGGGCAAAGGTGATGAGGCAGCTGTGACCTCACAGAGCTCCCTTGACAACAGCCAGGCAGGACAGGGATGCGGGGCAGGGGGAACCTCAGAGACCCCTGTAGCCTTGCTGCAGCAAGTCTCTATCTCGCGGTCTCTCTGTGAGAACCAAGAGAGGATCGGTGTGGAGGAGATTGTGTGGGAGTTTTTTCATTTTTGTGTGGATTTTGTAGAAAGAAATTGTCATCTGTGTAGAAGGTAAGAAAGAAATATCGGCTCTATGTACGAGCTGGGGGACTCTATCCCAGCAGATTGTCAGGGAGCGGTAGAGAGGTTCGATATCTCTGTACTGGGCACTGGTGCAACCACTCCTGGAATATTGTGTCCATTTCCGGTGTCCACAATTTGAGAGAGATGCTGATGAATTGGAGAGGGGTTCACAGAAGAGCCACAGGAATGAGGAAAGGATTAGAAAACATGCCTTGTGCTGACAGACTATAGGAGCTCAGTCAAAGAGAAGGTTAAGCAGTGAGCCTATGGGAAGAAATATTTACTAATAGGCTCTTCACTTTAGCAGATAAAGGTTATAAGCAGACAGTGGCTGCAAGCTGAAGCTAGACTAATTCACAGTGGAAATAAGGGGAGCATTTTTAACCTCAGGGTTTGGAACAATTTACCGAGGGTTGTGCTGGATCCTCCACAACTGGCCTTTTAAAAATCAAGATTGGGTGTTTTACTAACAAATCTGCTCTAATTCCTATGGCAATTATTTTGAGGGACGTCCTATGACCGATGTGAAACAGAAAATCCGACCAGAGTGGTTCCTTCTGGGCTTGGAATTTAGGAATCTGAGACTTGCTGGGGGCATTTGGAATTTGTCCCTTTTTGCTTCCCTCTTCCTCCTTCCCTCTTGACTCTTCTTCTCTTTTCTCTTCTTCCATTTCTTTCTGCTGCTCTTCTTCCTGGGGAAGGTGGGGCCGTGCTCCAGCTGGCATTGTAGGAGGCCCTCACAAAGAGGTGGGGCCTGGAATTGTGCACTGATGGTGATCTCCACCCTAGTGCTCTCCTGTGGAGAATAGTGCTGTCTTTTGCCCGTCTGTGGAGAACACTCGGCCTCCAGGGCTGAGAGTCTCCCCACTGATCGGCCAAGTGTGGGGCTATTGCTGAGTTAATAGAGAGGAGACTCAGACTGTTGTGTATTTGGTTGTCATGGGTTAGGGTTATTTGGTTGTCATGGTAATAGCACCTTGTTGTTGCTATGGCAACTGAGTTGGATTATATGGGGCTAGTCCAGCCAGTTTGGGCTGGTTTGGTCAGTTCAGTGTGTGAAAATAAAGCACTGCTTCCATCGATCTCAGCTCTCTGTGTCTCAAATGATTTCTTCCCAAACCTGCTGCCCCAAGGATACAACACAGACACTCTTGGCTGAGTGCAGTGAGGCCTACGGCTCAATTCAAGGGCATTTCTTTGTCTGTCTGTAAGGCGATATTTTTTGAAGGCTACATCCAATTGATTCCAAAATGTCAGGGAATTTCGAGGCATCAGTGGGAAGAAGCTCGTTGATTTTGGTGACAATTGGAAAATAACACCACCAGAAAAGCCTGATTTCCACACTGGACTCCTTCCATTGGTGCTGTGACTGAAGAGCAATGTGACTTTAGCGTGAATTCAGCCAGTCAGTGCTAACTCTCCGCTGGGGATTTGCATAAGTCAGCCAAGGAGCCTGCAGGTTTCAGTGGGAGCGATGCCCAAGGCAGGCCACAGGCTTAGGGTTTATGCTCAGGATTAGTGGAGTCAGTGAGCGACAGGGGGCGGAGTTACCTCTGATGTCACCGTGTTACTGCTCCGGTTCCTCTACCTGCAGCACCACCAGGGCAGGGACTGTCAAGGGGAAGGTTTTGTAGATTTGAAAGGTATAAAACAGGAAGCGCAGAAGAGGAATGGCTTAGACAGTTTGGCGATCACATGTAGGTTTTGTGGCAATATCCTGTGCAATTGCTACTGGTTGAAGGATGGAGACAACATTCCTGCCCCTCTTACCACTTCTGAGCAGGGGGTTGGACTAGATACCTCCTGAGGTCCCTTCCGACCCTGATATTCTCAGATTCTCTAATTCTTAGCTAGACCTCTGCTTCATTCAGTGGGGCTGGGGACACTCCCCTACAGACCTTGGGTCATCACACATCAGGAATGTGCGTGAGGTACTAGGAGACCTTGAGACGGGAAGTGTCCTGCTGGCTGTAGGTCAGTGGTGTGAACACCCGGTTGCTAGGCTAAGTTTATTCATCCCCTGGCAATAAAACATCATCTTGTTTTCACAGCCCCTTTCGATCTCCTGACTTCTACCCCCTACCCTGCTGGCAGGGCATTGGGCAGCACCCTTTACAACCCACCTGGGTGCGGGAGATCGAGGAGGAGAGCCTCTGCCATCCAGCTCCATCCCATCTAGAGCAAGTGAGTGGAGATCTCCAGAGCCATCCCCAGTGTGGTGGGAAAGGCCCAGCAACAGGGCTCCCAGCCCTTCCCTTGTAGGAGATTGTTCCCCAGCTCGAGAGTCTTTGGGGAGGGCAGAACGCGCCGGGTGTTGAACACCCACACCCGCAATCAGTGAGATCAGTGGGAACTGAGGGCGACTCCTCGCTCCTAGGATTGGCACCTTGTGAACTTTCGCTGGGGACTATCCGGGTTCTGCTCTTTCTCTGGCCTGAGAGGGAGCAGAACCTACTGGGGTGGAGGGAGCTTCTTAGCCAAACTAAAGGAGATCCTATCCTCCCTGCTCAGAAAGGACGAGACTCCCCCGATGCCACAGGGCCCCATTGGTGAGGGGGAATTTTGGGAACAGCCTGTGCTGTGAGCTGCTGCCAGTGTGTGCGGATGGCAGCCCCCGTGCCCCGGGGTGGGATGTGTGGGGAGGAGGAATTGCCTCAGCGGAGGGGAGGTGGGCAGGGGACCAGGCAGGCCCGTTAATGAGAGGCTGCCTTGAGCCCAGACTCATGGCTGCTCCCCACCCTGTTCCAGGATGCAGCGGCTGAGGCGGATGCTGGGGAGGAAGTCTGGGCAGGTGGCTCCGGAGGGACTAGGGAGCAGCGGCCGGCTTGCCCAGCAGGGGAGCGGCCCCTCTGTCCCCGCGGGCGGGGAAGAGGCCAGAGGACAGGAGAGGAGGAGGAGCTTCCTGTCGCTCTGCAGGAGGGAGCCAGGAGAGGGCGGGAGCCGGGCCAGCTGGCTCTGCGGCTTCCTTTGCAGGAAGCAGAGGAGCCAGGAGCCGCGCCCCGGGGCCCAGCAGCAGCCATCCACCATCCTGGCCACTGCGGAGCCCCCGGCTGGCCCAGAGCAGGAGCTGGGCGACTCTGGCTCAGGGACCAGCAGCTCCGCCTACTCCCGAGGGGCCAGCAGCCCCTCCCTGGGGTCTGACAGCCCCGAGGCCGAAGGCTCCCTCTTTGCAGGTGAGGGGAGACCCAGAGGACGGGGGGAAGAAGGGGGAGGTGGGGGACTAGTCACAGCCACGCCCTGCGGCAGGGGATGCTGGGGAGAGTCGGGGGAGCTCCCGCCTATTCTGAACATTTGGGGGTGGGGAGGGGGCTGACGGCCAGGGGGCCTGAGGCTGATGGGGCTGAGGGCGTCTCTGAGAGGTGCAGGGTGGGGCCCTCTCTGCCATGGGGCTCCTTGCAGGGGAGGGGGGAACACTGAGCCATTTCTCTCCACTGGATCCCCACAGCAGCAGCATAAATGACCCTTTCTCCTTCCCTGCCTGGTGCAGAGACCCCTAGTGCCCAGCTGGAGGACGAGGAGGATGAGGAGGAGTCCCCTGAACTACAGGCGGTATGGCCCATCCAGCAGCACCTCCATGGCAGAGCTCAGGTAAAAAAATCCCCCACCTGCCCTGCCCCCGAGTCTGTCCTGCCCCTTGTTCCATCCCCACTCACGCAGGGGGGTCTTGTCCCAGAGACTCCATCACCCCCACTGGGGGGCACTTCTCCCCTGTTATCTGGCACCCCAAAGTGGGGGTGTTTGTCTCACGCAGGACAAGGTGTCTGCTCCCTGCCGACAATGTCCCAGTTACAACCCCAGTCTGTGCAGGGCGACCTTGGTTTTGGGAAGCGGGGCGGCTTTCCCTGTCCAACCTCATGGAGGTCATGAGCCCTGGAGCTGGTGTAGGAGGGGTGGGGAGGTCCCTACCTAACCGTCTCTCTCTCTCTCCCCACATCCCACTCCTAGTGGCTGAAGGACACGGCCAAACAGCTCCGCTTCCTCCACGCTGTGCCACGTCTCTGCTTCGTGACACAGAAGCAGGGGCGGGACACTGTGGAGCCCATCTTCACCAAAGCGGCCCTCGTGGAGAGCATTGCGGTGAGTGGGACCCCGTGTCTGGCCCCTGGGGCGAGGGACCCAGATGTGGAAGGACGAGTTAGTGGGGCTGAAGTGGGGAGCAGAGGACAGGGGAGCAGAGGGTTGGGGAGCAGGGAAGGGGGAACTTCTGACACCGAGCGGGAGCTGGCAGTGGGGGAATTGTAAGGCCGGAGGGGAAGGGGAGGGGAGGAGGAATTAGGTGGCAGAGGGGAAAGGAAGGAGTAAGTTTGATGGGTGGGAGGAATGTGGGGCCCATCTGGTTGGGGGTGGGGTCACACTGGCTGTTTCTGCAGAGCACTTTGGCCTCCTCCCTGGGAAGCGCCTGGGGGTCTGCAGGGCCTGAGTCTCACCCGCGGTTTTGTCTCCTTGGGGTCTCTCAGGAGCTGATTGAGATCCTGCCCCTGGAGTCGGAGCCAACCTCCATCATCTCCGGCTCCATGGCCGCAGTTTGCAGCCTCAGGTACCAGAACCCTCCCATCCAGCTGCCCTAACCCTGGTGCTGATCGGGTCCGGAGCCGGGAGTCCCAGATCCCCTCCTGCCAAGATTACCCCCAGCCGAGGCTGTTCGCATCCCCCAGCAGAGGAGGCGGGAATGTCCCCTCTTTCCTGGCTGGGGGGTGATTTCACTCCCGTAGCGTTAGAGTGGCCGTGGGGAGGGGATCACTGCGGGGGAGGGGGGTCATGTCCATGGCAGTGCCAGCGCCACTCCGGTGCTGCCAAGTGTAACCGGGCTCCTCTCTCCCACCAGCAAACTGCAGCCGCCGCTTGCCCGGGAGGTGGAGTCACGCCTCTTGCGTGCTCTACTGTACGCAATTTACACCATGGGCACTGGGCACGACACCTCCCACTTCCAGGTAGGTCACGATCCTACTTCTCTGTCTCAGGAGCAGGAACGGACTCTGGTCCCTGCTCCCTCGGTTTGATGGAGCTTCTGAGAATAGGGGAGGGGTGAGCAGAGCTGGGATCACCCACAGAGGGGATTGACTTACCCCTCTGTGGGTGATCCCAGCCTTCCCTCCTCTCCTCATTCTGTGCTGTGATGCTTGGACTCTCCCGGGGATCCTACCTCCCACCCATCGCAGTTTGGCTGTTCCATACTCTGCTGGGTACCAGGCCCTGCGCAGAGAACTGCTAAGGGCGAGGATTGAAGAGCCAGCAGGCAGCCAGCCATGAACTCTTTCTGAGTGTCCCTGGAGTGATGTGAATGGGAGAGGCCAGGATGTGCCTTTTGTGTCTGGCCAGGGCTCCCGGACAACGCCCCTAATTGTCCCTTGGCTGGTGTAGCCCCAGATCCCATGACTGACAGGTGCTCCCTCTTCTTGCAGGCTCTGCACAACAGCTACATGGAGAGCCTGGACACCATGCTCGGGGGCCTGCTCGCCGAGACCCCCACCACAGAGAGGCTGCAGCACCTCTTGGACGTGAGCAGAATGGGGGGGTCTGGGGTGGAATTTCCCCTGAACCCCGAGGGAGGGCAGCAAAGGAGAGACTAGAAGAACCATGTTTCCATTGTGGCCTCCCAGCTTGGACCGAAGCGGCAACATTTTCCCACAGCTGTCCCTGCAGTGCCATGTTGGGACCCTTACGCCTCACGGGCGGGGGCGGGGGATCAGAGGGAAGGAGCTGGGACTGTCGGCCAGAGCTCTGCATGGTTCCATTCAGCACTAACAGTGAGCACCAGGCCTGGCTGGGGACTGAGAGACTAAAACCCCTGTGAGATGCCGGACATGGGCCTCTGAGAAAAGTCACTGGCTCCTTTCTAGCGAGACCCTGAGATACAGGAGGAGCCTCAGGGAATCAGCTCTTCTGTCCTAGGGACACTGCACTTCCCACAGGGATTGTCCTCACGACCGCTCCATCCATCCAACCAAGGTTCTGGAGCTGGGGTCTGGGGGCCCAGGGCATGTGTCTTGATCCTGATGTGCTGTTCATGGATCAGGTGTTCAGAGCAAACAGACCAGCCCCCAAGACTGAACATTGTCCCAGGCTGGAGAGACAATGGCAGCTTGTGCCCAGCAAGACGTTGGCAGTGTCATGAACCCCCACATGGGGAGTTAGCTATTCCCCACCCACTCCGAGCACAAGGTCTCAGCCCCATGGGGAGGGGGAGGGGCCGAGGCTCATTAGTAGAGCACGTCCGCCTGCCCCCTGACCCTCCCCTGCCTCCTTCTCCCGCAGCACATCCATTTCTGGTTCCATTCTGGAAATGTCCAGGAGAGAGCGAGGGCCACACGGAGCAGCGCTGCCCTGCTCCGATTCGCCGCCTCCCTCCCCGGATTTGCCGTAAGTGACCTTTGACCCCAGCATCCTGCAGAGTCAGGGCTTGAGTCAAATTCCTCATCCCCTGGTTAAGTGGTTCCCCCCTGGCTCCGTGAGGGACTGAGACGTTCCATAGGCCACTGGCTGGCAGGGTCGGGCCTGGCCTCAGGGCCCTGGTTATTGTGGAGCAGCCTGGCAGCGAGTGCTCATAGAGGGCCCATGCCCTGGCCCCTTTGCTCCAAGCTCCCTTGGGGGCAGAGAGAAAGAGGGATCTAGCTCCTCTCCCCCAGTGCCTCCTACAGGTGGGTGGGAGCAGAGCTCTGTCCCAGGGGAGCGGGAGAGCTGAAGGCCCAAGGCCGGCAACTTTGTGCTGCAGCTGGGTCTCTACATCTCAGACCCAGCCAGCGACATCAGCCGGCAAGCCAGGAGCGGGATATATTGGCTGCAGAGGCTCCTGCTGCAGAGGAGGGGTAAGAAACCCAGCTGGGCTATGGGACCCCATAGAAGTGAGTCCCTTAGAGACTAGCTCCAGCTGGCCAATAGAACTAAGGCCTCTTCTGTTAGACCAACTGCAGCAGGGCAGAGGGACCCCAATGGAAACAAGGCCCCTGTTTTGGGCCCCCCCACTTGCTGGCCAAGGGACCCTAGAGAAAGAAGCCCCCTCCTCTGAGAACAACCCCAGCATAGATGATGACTCCCCCTTCCCATGACCAGAAGCTCTCACTCCCTGCCGCAGGTACTGCTTTATCTCAATGGGCCTGGGGGAGAAGGGCTGCGGGGAGTGGCCATAGAGCACACAGCACTGAGCGAAACCCAGGCCGAGACATCTGTCATGTCGCTCTCCTTCTTTTATTCCTAGGAAGGGAGTCCCCCGATGAGGGGTCTCTAGAGCTCCATCTGGGCAGTGCCTAGGAGAACCTGTTAATCATCCTGGTTCCCACCGGCATGCACCACCCTGCCCTGCCCTGCCCTCTGATTCCTCGATATCGACTCTGGCTTGACCCTTGGCTCCGGACTATGGTTATGACTTCGGCATGACCCTTCTTGGCTCCTGATGTTGGCTTCCCACCCTGGTTCCGTATTCTCCTTGCCTTTCTCTAGCCCTTCTCCAGGCCCCCCACTGACCAACTCCAGCATTGCCTCCTCCTCCTGATCTTCCCCAAGCCCTCGGACTTTGACTACCCGGATTTGACCCTCGGCCTGTATCTCGACTCTGGCTTGACACTGACTTGGCTGATCTTTGCTCTCTGACTACCCGGCTACGACCTCTGGCATGGACTTGGGCTCTGGCTCTGGTGACAGGTGACAGACTTCTCTTTTGGAGAACCGAGAGAAGCATGCGCACCACACCCAACCCTGGAGAGGTTTCGGCAGCATGGTCTCAACGCAGAATTGGAAAAGCGTACCTCCAGCCAACTCTCCACAGAGCTTTTGGGATACATCCTGTCCCCGGAAGATATGACACTTGATCCAAATAAAGTGGAAGCCATTCATAGATGGGACGAAGTTTGAAGTCCTCAAGAAGACAGTACTTCATAGTCTTCACCCGCTTTACTTCTACTTTGTCCCAGGGTTCTCAGGGCATGTAACCCCCACGAGAGCTCTCCTCCACATGACGGCCACATTCCTTTTGTCGCCCAAGTTCCAACAAGCCTGCAAACAGCTCAGAATTGCCTTCATCACTGCACCTATTCGGAGGCTCATCATTCATCCTGGAAGTAGACAAATCTCCTATGATCACCTGGGCCTGCTTTATTTGGTGGTGCCAGATGTGGGCTGAAATTCAGATGTAGCTTGACTGACGTGACTTCTGCGCTTTCACCCAGGCACCACGCACCAAACATCTTGGCATCTCAGGCCTCTGAAGATCCTGCCCTGGCCAAGGCCAGCCATCACCAGGAATTTTACCAAATCAAATGGCCACATGATGGAACTGACCATCATAGATCTCCTGACCACGATGGCGCGCTTCATCCCCTTGTGAACATGTATCGTCGATTGACAGGACGGATCAGTTCTGAATTTGCAAAGGCCAATGAAACCTTTATTTTGCTAAATGTAGATTTCCTACTGATTTCATGCAACGCTACGAACGGCCTCCCTGAACTTCCCAGCTATCGACCTGGGTCAACCAATCCATCACATTCGAGAAGAATGAAGGGAGGCCCTTCAGGACACTAGGAAGGAGTTCAGATAGTGTACGCACTGCTGATGACAAGAGGGAAGCCATTTGCTGAAGGGAGGTACAAAGCTCCCGGCACTGACCGAATCCCTACACCCTGTCCGTGGCAGTTCCTGACCCATCCCCCTTTGCTGACCTTCCGATAACATCTTCCTCCCCTGGGTGTAGGGAGCAAACTCTGGGTCCCTTCCCTCACTCTGGACCAATCCGTGCCCAGAGTGTCCGAGCCCCTCGCCGACAATGGGACTCTCCTCCCTTGTCCTCCTTGTGGGCGGGACTAGTACCCCCATTTTACAGACAGGGAATGAAGGTGATGAAGTGACCTCTCCAAGGTCACACCCAGCAATGTGGGGGAGAGCTGGGAACTGGATTGGGTTCTACAGGAGTGCCCCTCCCCACAGGGGCAGCTTCCCTTTCTGCCCTTCATCCTCTCCTCCCTCTTGGCCCGTCTTGGAAGGGGGCTCTGATTGGGAAATGAGCAGGGGTTTCCTCCCCCCTCTGTCTTCCAGGCTCTGGGATCTGTCCATGTCGCCTACAGCGAAGCAGCCTGCAGCTGGCCCAGTTTGGGGAGCCACGACCACATCCTGTGCAATCGAGACATGCTGGCTCTCAGGGATACTGAGACGAAAATCAGGCACCCCACCTGGAGGTAGGAGCCACCCATTCCCAGGTTGTCCTGAGGAGCCACGATTCCTCCAGGAGCTGGGGAAGGGCGCAGTGATCAGTTTGTGAAAGGTAGGGGAGGATCGTGTAGGGAGAAGGTCTAAGAGAGGAGGAGCATGAGCCAGGCTCTGTATTTGGGCTTGGCAGGGATCAAGAGAAGGGACAGGGGTTGTTAGAGGGCAGTGGTGAGCTACAAGGGCAGTCGGAGGTGGGGGCAAGGCCAGAAAAGTTTATCTACTGTAGATCAGTTGTGGCAGAGAATCACCGGTTGAGGTGACTGAAAGCTGTAAACTGGGGCTGGCCAAAATCATCCTCCTCAGATGGGAACATCCCAAAAGGGATGCTCAGCCTCGGAGGTGACCGTTGTGGCCCAAACCTCTCTCTGCTCTGTACCTCACAGGATTCCCACTGGCTGTGCCGATCCAGGGGGGAAAATCTGCCACCCAAGTCTCACAGCACCTGTGCACTGAAGTGCCACTTAAACCCGCTGTGATGGACAGATCTTGCCCTGGCTGCCGGCACAGGGCTGAATTTCACCCATTCAGAGTGTAAGGAAATAATTGGCTGGAGGCCTTTTCCTGTTCGGATCTGGTTCTAGTGGGCAAGAACCGTGGGGATTTTTCACCTGTATTGCTCCCGGGACTGGTGCTTTCATGAGGCAGAGAAGTACTGATGCTTTGGATTTTCTTTTTTTTCCCCGCTCTTAATCTACTCTCTTCCTCTCTTTTAACAGGTATTCTAAGGGCTCCCCGTGGTTCGTGTGGGCATTCCTGGGTGGGCAGATTGCGTCAGACCTGCACCGGAATAAATAATAGTGAATGAAATATGCAGACACTAAAGTTCTGCAGCCAAATTCTCAGAAAGTTTCCCCTTGAATGTAGAATCAAGATTTGTTTTTAATTTATTTTGTTTAAGGTGCTAAGCAGATGCTACCCTGTAATAAGAGGAAACAGAAGCAAAAACTGAAAGAATGTTACTTAAATCAGTGAACAGATGCAGAGAGTGGAAACACGGCAAAGCAAACAAATGAATACTGTGAGTAAACAACCTGACGGAAAATGGGGAAGAAAACCTCATCTGGATAATTGTGGTTCTTGGGAGAAAACCAGGTTCGTGGTACGTAGCCTGGCTGAGATCATCCCTTTTCCCTGGATCCCAGACCTGGGATTCAGATGTCATTCTCTGTGTGGGATCCTTCTTTTATTCCTAGGAAAAGGATCCCCAAAGGAGGTGTGAGGATCTTCGACTCTAATGTCTGCCGGAAGCTTCAGCCACCTTCACAGGTCGAAGTCACTTTCTTTCCTACAACGCCACTAGTGTCCTTTCCGCTCTCCAGGTCTACTCCCTGCAACAGGACAGAGACACCCCTTAACTCCCCGAGTCCTGATTTCCTGCCATTCAAGGGGCTGGGGGCTTGCATTGCCCCCACCCCGCCGTCAGATAGTTTTCCTAGGGGAATCTCTCTAGTTCAGGAGAGAAATCTGTTCTTCCCTTAGATCCACTCTGCTCATCTTGGTTGCTTTGTTTTTCCGAGATTAGAGGTATCTTCGGAAAACCCTTAGCGTGCGGGGGAGTGAGGTGGAGCGAGGGATACGGGAGCTCCAGGGGATTCCCCTGAAGACCACCCTGTTTTCTCTGGTCAGGCTCGGGCTAACCATGAAGGTGAAGACCAGATGGGAGCTGCTGGATTGACCTTGATATGCGACGCCCTTGTTTGGATGAAGGACCTACATCTCAGGGATGGCCAGCAGCAGATGTAAGACATGTGTCCAGGAATAGTCTAAACAACCTACACTGATAGGTAAGTAAAATCATGGCCACATGTAGACACCACAGGAATTGGGGGGGATTGAACCAGGGTCCTTCAGCACAAGCTCAACTCACTCATTGTCAACCCAGCCAGCTCCATCCACTAGACCACGCCCCCTTCCAGAGTCACATAACCCAGGAGCCCTGATTCTCAGACCAGAGCCTCACATCACCAGGCCAAACCTCCTCCCGTTATGGGCGCTGTAGAAGGGACCATCTGCCGAGACCCCCCTATATGCCCCCCGTCAGAGACTGCAGCACGGGTGACCAGTGATTGAGCAGAGATCTCCCCCATGGGAACCCGAGGGGCTGTGCATTTGGGGTATCACAGGGAAGGCATCTGGCAGCCATTGACAGAGAGATCCTGTGAGGAGATTTTCCGTCTCTAACAAAGGGTTTCTGTCCCCCCAGATCTCAGCCGCTCAGCGGGATGCGGGAGAGCCAAATGCTGATGGGCTGGAGGGGTCACGGGAGTCACCGTGTGGCCGTGCAGCAGGGGCAGTGTCTGCAGTCACCACGGGCCAAACCCTGCGCTCCAGACAGCCCAGGCTAAGGCTCCCGGGATTGGGAAGGGGACTTTGGCTTGTGGTATCGGTTGCTAGTGCCTGTGTCCACAACTGGGATGTTTTCACGAGGCTACTCAATGGTCCATGAAGCGCCATCCAAGCAAGGGGAGAATGGAGATTAAAGAGCCAGGCTGGGACCTCCGCGGAGCTGCTGCAGTCGAGCATCCACAGCCAGAAGAGAGACGATGGGAAACGCGCTTAGATGGCCGGCCACAGCCGCAGCAGCCGTCTCATAAAGCTCTGCTCATGCTCTAGCCAACAGAGGCAGGACGAAGAGCCACACAGTGAGAGCCTGGGTCAAGGTGCAGAGAATCCTCCAGCAAGTGAGCCGTGCCCTACGCTGCAGAGGAAGGCGAAAAATCCCCAGGGCCTCTGCCAATCTGCCCTGGGGGAAATTCCTTCCCAACTCCAAATATGGTGATCAGCTGAACCCTGAGCATGTGGGCAAGACTCACCAGCCAGATACTATAGAGAATTCTTCTCTGGGTAACTCACATCCCATCCAACATCCCATCACAGGCCACTGGGCCCCATCTACCAGAAATAGTCAAAGATCCATTCATTGCCATAAACATGTTATCCCATCGTACCATCTCCTCCATAAACTTATCGAGCTTAATCTTGAAGCCAGATAGGTCTTTTCCCCCACTGCTTCCCTTGGAAGGCTGTTCCAGAACTTCACTCCTCTGATGGTTAGACACCTTCGTCTAATTTCAAGACTCAACTTCCTGTGGAAGTAAGAAAAAGGGATTTAAGTGCAGCCATCTTAGTTCTGTTGAAAAGAAAGCAAAAGTCAGGCTAACTCTTACCCCTAATAATGCAAAACTTATAAAATCAAGACTGGTGAAAGCGTATAAAAATTGCAAAGCAAAGCTGTTTTTAACCTTGCCTTAAAATAACAATAAAATGTCATTGTTTTTAACATTTTTTGCTACAAATAAAATATAAAAAAGTCTAAACAAAACACAGCTTTATGTAATAAAGAGCTATAAATACTTGCTTTACATTGTTTATACAATACAAATTTGCATAAGGACACTCTGTCCAAACTGCTGTCTTCCGGCTAAGTGAACAAAATACTCCCTTGTGTAATTAACATTACAAATTTTACATGCATAATAATCCATCTAAAGAATTCCCACTAAAAGGTACCTTCAATGTAAATAAAATCATACACCTCAAAAATCTACAATACCTCTATGTCTCAAGTTTAATTTAAAATTTAAAAACTAAATGTAATTCAACCAAATGCCTCCCTACCCAAACTAGATTGTTAACACCTCGGCGCCTTTATATCCCCAATGAGCGCTAGCTAAAAGTGAAAAAAGGGTTAATTTAAAAAGTCAGTTTGACCTAAAAATTAAAAAAAAAGCTGCCCTGCATTCAAAATCAAAAAACACCAGAGCCCATGCCAAGCACAAAAAACTGCTTTCAGCCCCAGATGGCTGTAAAAAATATACAAACAAAAATAAACCAAAAGCAAATAAGTTGCAAAACTAAACTTACATTTGCAAAGTTTGGCTGCCCGGTAAAACTCAACAGCCTGCCTTTGCAACCCTAAAGCCGGTATGGTTTGAAAACGCTAAAAAAGCCACAAACATCCGGCCTCAACTAAAATACCCCCAGTCGTAGCAAAACTAAGCAATAAAAAAAAATGTTACCCAACAGCTTAAAAAAATAAAGCAACTAAAAGCATGAATCACTAACCAAGCAGCAACTCAAAGCTACGCCCAAAACAAGTTGCAAGCCTTAAAACAAAATTTCCAAGTAAAAAAGCGGAAGGGACCCTCCTAAAAGCACTGGCTGAGCAAGTACCGGTCCTTCAGGAACTTGTCAAAATTTCACCATTTGTGCTCAGCATATGCCGCAACAGAAGTGTGTCTGCCATAAAAAAAAATTAAGCAATTAAAACACCAATTGGCCATGCGTTCTGCCCAGGTGGCAAGCCTCACACAAAAAAAACAACCTCGGGTAGCCCTTGTAAGTGTTTTTTAAAAAATAACCAAAAGGGGTGGAGGCTAGTTCAAAAGCCCACCCTCCTTGCTAAAGTGGTAATAAAACAAGACTTGTGCCCATAAAAAGGAACGGCTCAGCAAAAAAAGCAAAATCGGGCCCAAGCAAGCAAGCAACAAATAAAAAAATTAAAAAACAAGTTAAAAACTTTAAAAGCATAGAAAATAACAACCATTACAAATTAAATCCCTAAAACAATAATCAAAATAGTAAAATCAAAGTAAATTAAGTGTCATTTGAAAAAATAAGCAAGCGATTTAAAAAAAATAAAGTTAAATCTATAATTAGTAAAACAAATTAAGCAGTTAAATTTTATAAAATGCTAAAAAAAAAAAAAGAAATAAATTCTTGGTTTCTGGAAAAAAAATATGGCCCTTTTCCAAAAAAAAGTTCTGTAAATAAATCCAAGCAAAAAAACTATTTAATTAAACTCAAATGGCCATGAACATTTTAGTCAAATTAGCTAAAAATACATAAGGGGTTTTATTAAAACCTAACTGCCCCCCCCCAAAAAAGGGAGGGGTGGAGGGTTAAATGGGTCCAAGCAGCTGTAAAATTTGCAAAACACTGCCAGGCATTAATCAAATGTGTTAGGTCTTTGTATTCACAGGTAAAAAAAGGTCTGCTCTAAGAATGCTCAGTAAACCTGCCATTCGTTAAAACCCAAGTCATTGGGTCTACGTAAAGGTCCATCAAGAAAAAACTTCTCTGGCCCCATGCTAAAAAGGCCCTTTCCAAGTCCTGCTAACTACCAAAACCGTTCTAAAGTGCCAAACACTAACTGCCTGAACCCACGCTTCTCACTGCAAAAAAGCCCCTCCGCCTCAAAATAACTCCACTACAACTACTAATCAGCCTGTCCCTCCTGCTGGTATTTCTTTTCCTCCTCCTGGACAGCAAAAAAAAAAAAAAGGAACAAGGTGAAGTGCTAGTAACCTCTGTCCTGTCCGCTAATGAAATTACCATGCAGCCAGCGTTTGCTAAAAAACCCAAAGCACTGCAGGGTAAGGTGCTATTCACCCCTCCCCTGCATGGTATAAAACCACAACTGCTTCCAAAAAAAAAAAAATTTTGCTTACTCTGCTAAAACGGCCTAACTACAAAAAATGTTAAAAACTAACCTTGGTAAAAAAAAAAACCCAAAATTATACACTGGCCAAAAAAAAATAACCCTGGTAAAAACCAAAAAATTATACTCTGGCCAAAAAAACCTAACCCTGGTAAAAAAAAACCCAAAAATTATACACTGGCCAAAAAAAACCCCAAAAACTTCTAAAGCCCATGCTTAAAAATGTGGTATTAATTAAATGGTGGGGTTTATTCCACAGGCTGCATCCCCTGTTTTTAAATAAGTATCTTCAAAATGTATTGTCCTTGCTAATTGGCTGTTAAATAACAAATACCAAAGGTGTGTGTTGCCACTACCCCCGCCATTTTCTCCACTACACTACTCCCCCTGAAACACATCTAAATTCAAACAATACCATGTATTCTAATCAAACCCAATGGCCAAGGCCTTCACATTTTAGTAATTTATTTAAATATTGTTTAAGAAAATATTTTTCAGGTTCAAAATAACTCATATAAGCAAACAATTCAATAAAAAACAAACTGGTCAGTAAAAATAAAAGAATACAACATTACTACACATTAGCCCAAAAATTTAAAATTAAAATTAGTGGGTTTAAAATGGGGTTAATATAATGGCCATTCCAGGGGTCTATAGTATATATAACAAAGGGGTCCTTATAGTTTCTGGTTACGCAATTAGTAACTAATCAAATTCATCTTTTAAACAGGTGTGTTCTGCCACCGAAAATTTACCTCTACAAACATAGTCCCAGTAATTAATAACCTAATCTGTACCATATTGCAATATACCCCTTCATATGCTATTAATGTCAATGCTTCTTAAAGGTACATAAACAAATTAAAATAACAAATGTGGTGTTGTATTTATTAAAAAAAATTGTTAAAATATTCATTAACAATAATTTTACATTAACAACTGTAAAATTTGTTTTGCCCTCTCTAGTTTCAGGTCAATTTTATATATGCAAACTGCTCCAAGGGGGCTGCTCTTTGGTTGGCAATACAAAGGGCATGGGACTCCTCTAAAAAATAAAATCGGGTGAAACACCTTTAAAATGGGGCCAATAGTGCAACAGGAATTTGAAACATGTATAAAGGCCAACAACAGAAAAAAGAAATTAAAACTGCTAAAAAACGCCAATGGTCTTATTACTAAAGCAGAGTTAACCCAGGTACAGGCTAAAGGTGGTTATCTTCAACCTTAGTTCAATAATCCAAAAAGCTGTTAAGAAAAATGGTATTAAATATCACTAAGGCAAAAATAAAAATTGCAGTCAAATCAGGCATGTTCAAAACTTGCAAAATTTCCTAAATAACCAGTTAAAGGCCATTCAGAGTAATCTTAAGCATCAGTCTTACTAGTGCTTCAAAAGTGTCATCTAATCTGTGGCCGTAAGAACATAGTTAAAAATGTTCAGGGTAAAGTTGCAGGCACTTAGTGCTGCGAAAAATTACATTATTGGCCTGCAAATAAAGTCCTACAATTAAATCTTAGTTTGGTATTAAGGTCTTTTAATTAAAGTGTATTTGAAACATAATTCCAAAACCTACACTCACTCCTACCAAAGGTTCAAAAAATCTCTAAATTACAAGGTCAAATTTAGGTAGTTCAAATTATAGATTAAATTAAAAAAACATGCATTCTACACAGTTTATAAACTGTCTATTTTATATATTAATAATAATGTAATGTGTTATGTAACTAAGGCTATCAATCAACCCCAGCATATAGTTACAAAACAGAAATGTTTATATTGTTTTTCTGTAGTTTAAAAATATGTTGTTGTTGTTGTAAAAAGTAATAACAAAAATACATTTCATGTTCAAACATGTTGTTGTTATATCCAGTCACAGTTTATAAGACTAACCCATTTAATCTAAAATTAAAAATAAAAATTTAAAAATGGTAGTTGTGCTAAAAAAAATGCACAAAAGCGGGGAGGCCTCTCAGTTGTGTAAAAACCAAAGCAACAGTCAGGCTAACGCAGAACCATAATAACGCAAAATTTGTAAAGGTAGAATGGTAAAGCATACAAAAACTGCAAGCAAAGCTGTTTAACCTTGTCTTAAAATAAAATGTAATTGTTAGCAAAAAATGTTAAAAACAAATAAAATATCAAGTACAAAGTACAAACAAAGACACCATCTTACATAATAAAAGGGTATAAATACTGCTTTATATTCTTTATACTTTAAAAAACTACTAAGGCAAAGGTATTCTCTGTCCATTGTATTTCTGCCCTTGCAATTGCTTAAAAAATAAACTGTTTCTGACGTCCTGCATTCAAACTAATTATATATCTATATATATAAAATTTTCTTCCACAGTACTAAACCACAATTTCTTAATACAAACAAAAAAAACAAACAAAGAAAACCGGCTCGGGCCGCAAAAATCGCCAAAGTCCAAAAATTCGAATTTATTTAAACATTATTTAAAAAATAATTAATTTTTAAGGTTCAAAATATCCCATATAGAAAAAACATTAAATAGAAAACAAATAGTCAATAAAAATAAAAGTATACAATGTCACTACAAATAAGCCTCAAAAATCTAAAATTAAAATTAGTGGGTTTTATAGTGTGTTTAATGTAATAGCCATTTCAGGGGTCTATAATATATCCAAAAATGTCCTTATTATTTTTGGTTACCCAATTAGTAAATAATCAAATGCATATTTTAAAAAGGTGTGTTCTGCTACCAAAAATTTACCTGGACTAAAATAGTCCCAGTAATTAATAACCTAATACTGTACCATATTGCAATATAACCCTTCCTATAAAATGGGGCCAATAGTGCAGCAGCAATTTAAGACATTTTTAAAACCCAACAACATAATACAAAATTAGGGCAACTAAAAAAGGCCACTAGTCTTATCACTAAAGCACAGTTAACCCAAGTGCAAGCTAAAATGGGTAAATAACATGTTATCTCCACCCTTAGTTCAATAACCCAAAAGCTGTTAATAAAAATGGTATTAAATATCACTCAGGCAAACAAGGATTGCAGTAAAATCTGGCATGTTCAAACATTCAAAATTCCTAAATAACCAGCTAATGGCCATTCAAAATAACCTTAAGCATCAGGCGTGGTCCACTGCCCTTGCTAGAGCTTCAAAAGTGCCATCAAATCTGTGGCCGTAAAAGCATACTTAAAAATGTTCAGGGTAAAGTTGCAGGCACTCGCAGTGCTCCTTCCAAGCATACGGGCCGGTTAAAGGGGTGTGGGCTCCCACATACCAAATCCTGCCGGGTCCGTAAAAAAAATGCACGTACAATTAAACAATTGACTGTAATATTTAAAAAAATAAACCACCTTGTATGCCTAGTCCATTTGTTGTGAGTGTTCCTAAAGTACCACCTAATGTTTAAATAAAAATGAAAAATTAATAAACACTTTGGCCTTTAAAGCCCCCACGACTTCAGTGCATACAAAAGCCAAAAAAGTAGTCACTGTTTATAACAATGGTTGTTAAAAAGGTATTAAACAAAAAAACTACCCGTACAAAACACCTAATTTTCCAAGTTAGTAACAGCTGTCTCAATCTTGAGGCCACCACTTTGTAAAATATACATTTTAATCTCATCAGTGCTGCAAAAAATCACACTATTGGCCTGCAAATAAAGTCCTGCAATTATATCTTAGGTTTCAAATAACTTTTAATTAAACTACCTTAATACCAAACTAATTCCAAAACCTACACTCAATCCTACGAAAGATTCAGAATAACTCTAAATTACAAGGTCAAATTTATATACTTCAAAATATATAGTAAATTAAAACACATGCATTCCATACAGTTTATAAAGTGTCTAGATGATATTCTAAGCATAATGTAATCTGTTATATAACTAAGGCTATAAATCAACCCCAGCATATTGTTACAATAAAAAACAGTAATGTTTATTTTGTTTTTGTGTAGTTGAAAAGTGTTGTTGTTGTTGTAAAAAATGTAAAACAAAAATACCTGTCATGTTCAGACAGTATTCTTTGTTGTTACAGCCAGTCAGAGTTTATAAA
The DNA here is from genome assembly GCA_037349315.1 of Chelydra serpentina. Taxonomy (NCBI): domain Eukaryota; kingdom Metazoa; phylum Chordata; order Testudines; family Chelydridae; genus Chelydra; species Chelydra serpentina. The sequence continues at coordinate 489,807 of JBAIAC010000151.1, forward strand.
ACTAACCCATTTAGTCTAAAATTAAAAATACAAAATAAAAATTAAAAATTGGTAGTTGTGCTAAAAAAATGCACAAAAGGGGAGAGGCCTCTCAGTTCTGTTAAAAACAAAGTAACAGTCAGAACCATAATAACTCAAAATTTGTAAAGGCAGAACTGGTAAAGCATATAAAAAACTGCAAGCAAAGCTGTTTAACCTTGCTTTAAAATAAAAATACATTGTAATTGTTAGTAAAAAAATGTAATAACAAATAAAATATTGAAAAAGTACAAACAAAGACACCATCTTATATAATAAAAGGGTATAAATATGGCTTTATATTGTTTATACTTTAAAAAACTACGAAGGCAAAGGTATTCTCTGTCCATTGTATTTCTTCCCTTGCAATTGCTTAATAAATAAACTGTTTCTGACTTGCTGCATTCAAACCAAAATAATAATAATAATAATAATTTTCTTCCACAGTACTAAACCACAATTGCTCAAAAACAAAACCAAAAAAAACCCCACCCGAAAAACCCACCAAAAACTCGCTCGCTCCGCTAAAAAAGGCATAGCATTATACACTGGCAAAAAAACCCTTGTAAAATCCATGCTTTAAAATGTGGGATTAATTGGGGCTTGGGGTTTACTCCACAGGCTGCGCCCTGTGTTCTTAAATAAGTACCTTCAGCATGTATTGCCCTCCCTACTTAGCTTTCAAATAACAAATACCAAAGGTGCCTTGTTGCCACTGCCCCCGCCATTTTCTCCACTATACAATTACCCCTGTAACACATCCAAATACAGACAATACCATATATTCTAATAAAACCCAGTGGCCAAGGCCTTCACATTTTAATAATTTATTTAAATATTATTTACAGATGGTTTAAAAAATAATTTTTAAGGTTCAAAATATCCCATATAGGAAAACCATTAAATAAAAAACAAATAGTCAATAAAAATAAAAGTATACAATGTCACTACAAAAAAGCCTCAAAAATCTAAAATTAAAATTAGTGGGTTTTATAGCGGGGTTAATATAATAGCCATTTCAGGGGTCTATAATAGGTCAAAAAAGGTCCTTATTGTTTTTGGTTACCTAATTAGTAAATAATCAAATCCATATTTAAAAAAGGTGTGTTCTGCTACCAAATTTTTTCCTCTACTAAAAGAGTCCCAGTAATTAATAACCTAATCTGTACCATATTGCAATATACCCCTTCATATGCTATTAATGTCAATGCTTCTTAAAAGTATATATAAATATTTAAACAACAAATGTGGTATGGTACTTTATTAAAACAATGAGCTAAAATATAAATTAATAATAAGTAATGCTATATTAAAAACTCTGAAATGTACTCTGCCCCTATTTAGCTTTCAAGTCACTAACATATATCCAAATTGCTCCAAAAAAGCTGCTGTTCGGTTAGCACAGCAAAGGGCATGGGTCTCCTCTTCAAAAAAATTTATCCCTCTGATATATTTATAGAGAGCAATCATCTCTTCCCTCAGCCTTCTTTAGGTTAGGCTAAACAAGGGAAGCTCCTTGAGTCTCCTTTCATAAGACAGGTTTTCCATTTCTCGGATCATCCTAGTAGCTCTTCTCTGTACCTGTTCCAGTTGGAATTCATCCTTCTTACTAAACACAGTATTCCACATGAGGTCTCACCAGTGCCTTGTATAACGGTACTAACACCTCTTTATCTGTACTGGAAATACCTCGCCTGATGCATCCCAAAACCACATTAGCTTTTTTCACGGCCATATCACATTGGTGGCCCATAGTCATCCTGCGGTCAACAAATACTCCAAGGTCCTTCTCCTCCTCTGCTACTTCCAATTGATGCGTCCCCAGTTCATAACTAAAATACTTGTTATTAATCCCTAAATGCATGACCTTACACTTCTCACTATTAAATGTCATCCTATTACTATTACTCCAGTTTACAAGGTCATTCAGATCTTCCTGTATGATATCCCGATCCTTCTCTGAATTGGCAATACCTCCCAGCTTTGTGTCATCCACAAACATGATTAGTACACTCTCACTTTTTGTGCCAAGGTCAGTAATAAAAAGATTCAATAAGATTGGTCCCTAAACTGATTCCTGAGGAAGTCCACTGATAACTTTCCTCCAGCCTGACAGTTCACCTTTCAGTATGATGCGCTGTATTCTCCCCTTTAACAAGTTCCTTATCCACCTTTCAATTTTCATATTGATCCCCATCTTTTCCAATTTAACCTTTTACTATTGGTTTTCATTCCCTTTGCAAGGTCCAACTCTACATGGCTTTTAACCTCTCACTTTATCCCTACATGTTCTAACCTCAGTAAGGTAGCTTTCCTGGCTGATCCCTCCCATCTTCCACTCCCTGTATACTTTCTGCTTTTTCTTAATCACCTCTCTGAGATGCTTGCTCATCCAGCTTGGTCTGCATATGATTTTTTCCCTTTTCTTGGGATGCAGGCTTCTGACAGATTCTGCAACTTTGATTTGAAGTCCAATCCACTTCCCTAACTAATGTCCTAATTTTTTTTAAAGTTAGCACTTTTGAAATCAAAAACCCTAGTCACAGATCTATTTTCATTTATCCTTTCATTCAGTTTGAACTGAATTAGCTTGATCACTCGAATCAAAGTTGTCCCCTACAACCATTTCTTTTAGGAGGTCCTGACTGCTTACCAAAACCAAATATAAAATGGCATCCCCTCTTGTTGGTTCAGCAACTCCTTGATGAAGGACTCCATCAGCTATCGCATCTAGGAAAGTCTGAGCCCTATTATTATTACTAGCACTTGTTCTCCAGTCTGTATCTAGGAAGTTAAAGTCTCCCATGATCAAGCAGTTCCCATTAGTATTGACTTCATTAAAAACATTAAAGAGGTCTCCATCCCTATTGTGGAAGAAAACATGAGGTTTTTTTTGTGTCCTCCACCACTTGGGTCACCACCACTGCTGCCTCTGTATCTGTCATCGCCTTCTCACCTAAGTCCTTCCCCTCCAATAGAACTCCCACTCAAACTCCCCGGTTTACAGCTCTGTGTGCTGGCTCCCGTGCTGCTGCAGCTACCTACAGTCTTTCTGGTCAGGTGAGGGATTTCAAAACTTTCTGAAGAGTGCACAGAAATTGGTAGAGAACTTCACACTGAAGCTATTTCCCCACCAGGTCAATAATACAAGCGTCACCGAAGAAGATGACATTTTGATTATGAGGCACGGGATAATCTCATAAGAGACCCCATAAAACAATTCAAAGTTTAATTCATGGCTAGATTGTGCAATACAGTCAGTTGGAGGACGTTTCATGCAGCTCAAGGAACACCGCAGTATATTTGGGAGGTGTTAGGATATTCCGAAACTCCTCACTATACCTGAAGAAGACCTAAACCAGCCATGCAGGGCACTAGAGACAGTGTTGACACATGACGACACGCGCGATATTGATGCGAGTAATTTAAGTGATGAACTGAAAGCCCTTTCAAAATACATTTCAACAGGATCAACTCCAAAGGCTGTTCTGGAATATATGTGCACAAATAAGATGACCACGCCTCTTTCCAAATGCATTTGTTTCTCTGTGCAAACTTCTAACACTTCCTGTAACAGTTGCCAGAGGAGAACACAGCTTCTCCAAGCTGAAATTAATAACAACATATCTACGCTCCACAGTGACATGGCAGAGTCTAGTCGGCCTTGCAACCATCTCAATAGAGTATGAGCTGGCCCAGACTGTGGACCTTCAGGATGCAGAAGCAGTTCAAATCTTTGCAACCAAGAAGGCACGGAAAGCACCACTTTGATTATTCAAACCTAAAAATGCCAGTGTTAACTTTCAAACGCCTGAACAGCAAATGTAACTTTTCTTGTCTGCATAGTAAAGTGTAATTAAAATTTTTGAACAAGGCATTTTAAGTTGTTAGTTCTCCTTTATTGGGGTAGGTAGCAGAGCAGTACCATGAGAGGAGTAGAACAGAAAGAAGGCAGAATTGAGACCTTTCAAAGTTTTGACCCAAGCAAGGGGGCATGGGGACGTCATTTGAGCTCCCTGCCTGATAGGGTGACCAGATAGCAAATTTGAAAAATCAGGACAGGGGGTGGGGGGTAATAGAAACCCATATAAGAAAAAGACCCAAAAGTCGGGATTGGCCCTATAAAGTTGGGACACCTGGTCAGCCTTCTGCCTGAGGTGCCAAAATATTGTGGACCGGCCCTGGTGTCAGGTGAATGTACTGAATAAAACAAACACATACAGAACAGGATGTGATCAAAGTTAGTCATTAAATAACTTATTTCTCTTCTGTTTATCTGGATGAAAGTATTAAATCAGGAATCACAAACTCTGCGAGCACAACAGCTGGGGGAGAAAGGTGACATAAATCCAGAGTTGGAACTAGATTTTCAACAAACCAGAGAGCAGGAGGAGACAGAGGTTCCCCAAGACAATCTCCTCTTATCGCCCTTTGTTCTTTAGCGGCCATGAGCTTGTTTAGAAGAGATGGGCACTGCCAGGTGTGAATGGTGCTTGTGAGAGTGAAGTGCAAGAACGAGGCCCACACACACTGTGAGTTATTGGGTTTATTGAAGGCAAAGTGACACACTCGCAACGGGGACTCCTGGCGTTGCTGTCACGGACGCGGGGAACCCAGCTCACCGAAGCTCGGCCTGGTGCGGAGTCCAAAGGCGGGGCCGGACTCATTCAACTATATAAAAACAATTCATACATAATTAATCAGGGTCTTTCCACAGGCTGTGTTCGCCCCTTGGCTCAAGGCCATACAAAGCAGTTCTAACTAGTTCAGAACGGGTTACAACTGGCGTGCCGTGCCCTACAGTAACCGGCCGCTGAGAAAGCGAAAACACCCTAGCTAGGCCGTAACACAGTCTTCCGCGGTTCCCTACAAGGCTAAACCCTAAATTAGCACAAGTCACCAGCTAACATGACCTTTCTGCAGTATGGACACAAGCTAGCTGCACTTGAGTGCTTCTAATTCTCCAAAGCCTTCCCACTCTCCCCCTGTGTACCAGGAAAGGACAGACACGTTCTCCCACCATCCACTGGGGAAGAATCCATAGAGTGGCTCAGCTCACTGCTGTGCAAAGAGCCATGGGATGAGCTCCTAAAAGTCTTAGTGCCCCACATGAGTGAGCGCAGCGCCAGTGTGACACAGCAGCACCTTTCTTTCTTCACAGTGTGGCTCTTCTCCTTTGAGAGAGGCTGACTCAAGAGCCGTAATTGAGTGTAGGAAACTCGAGTCAACTCTGCAGTGAAGACAAAGCCTGAGATTCATTGGCTGACAGGGATCTAGTCTACCACAGTGGTTCTCAACTCAGGGGTCTGTGGCCCTGTGGAGGTCACAAGCAGGCTTCAAGGGATCTGCCCAAAGAAACCAGAGAGCTTGGCTGGCCTTAGATTCGGAAGCTTCTCTATCAAACCTTAAAACCCACATATTGTGTTAACCACTCGTATGGATGGACCTTGCGACTCCACAAGCTACTGCCCACTACCTGCAACTGTAACACAAACTTTAATTGTGACCTCAGTAACATTAGCACAAATTTTCTAGAAAGGTGCAGTTATATGATCTATTCTTTCGTGGGGGGGAAGTATGAATTTAGAGTTAAATCACATGCTCCAGCTTGAACAGAATATATGGGCGCGAAGGACAAATGACTGAGTGAGGGTCTTTTGCCTCTGTTACAAAGGAAGTTCAGCTCTACTTAAGGATATTGGTCCTTTCAGCATGTTTAAGTCACTTAAAAAAATGGATGTCTCTTTATGTCTTCCCAACACATCTCTATCTCTGACTTATAATGCTACATGACAATAACCCTGTTAGCTCTGTTCAGAATAGGACGTTTCTTTCAGCAGCTATTCGCATATTCCATAGAAGTGGAGCCACTGAGCCAAAGCCTGTGCTTAATAGCACACATATAAAACTGGAATAACGTCCTAGATTTCACTGGTTTATCGATGGCATAAGAGCCTGATCCAAAGGGGCTGAACTCAATGACACCTTTTCCATTGACTTCAGATCAAGGCATAGAATTTGATGCACTGCTTAACTCTTTCTTGTTGGGAAGAGTAATCTCTGCCTGTATCACCTCCCATCCTGAGCCAGGAATCTGGTGCCTTGCCAAGATGCTCTGATACAGTGCAAGGCTCTCTAGTCTCACTGGCTGCAAGAAACGAGTTCCCAAAGAACGGCAGCAAAAGGGTTAAGGAGCATCAAGTTATCTTCTACACACACCAAACTCTACTTCTCTGCTCAAAATGCCCATTGAAACTGACGTTCAAGGTGTGTCTTCAGATGCTGCATTTACATTTTCCCAGTATAGCTTATTATCATCATTATGTTTATACCCAAGACAGTATCTAGTATTGCAGCAGGTGAACGAATACTTTGATCGATACTGAGAGCAAAAGGCCAAAGAGGAAGGAAGGCCGGCAGTCTGGAATTTGGAAGAGATGAGTTAAATTCCTCTCTCTGCCACAGATTTGCTGTGTGACCTTGGACAAGTCACTTAGCCCCTCATTTGAAATTCTGTAAAATGGGATTAATAGCACTTCCTTATTTCACAGAGGTGTTCTGAGGACACATACTGTAAAAGGTTGTGAAATACTCAATTGTTGCAGTAGCTGGAGCCATATATGTGCTTTAGATACATCACAAATACCTTACTTATGTTGGTGAATGCTGAGTCACATGAGCTGTCCCATTCACTCCTGCAGGAATAAGATGTCACCCATCAGGAAGAGTCCGGTGATGTGGCTCAAACAGATGTAGAAAATGGTTACCAGTATCAATACCAACATTGTTATTACCGAGCCATTGGAATGCCTTTGGTGTCGGGTGTATACGTCCTTTCCAGCAGGTACCACACCTGACATTCATATCGCAGGGCATGTCTGCATGAAAAGGAGCTAGAAGGGAGGGGAGTTGAATGAATAAGCAATGTGTTTGATAAGAATTCCCAAAGGCCTGCCCCTTCCTTTCCTCCTCCGTGGCAAATATCCTGAATTCTGGATTGAGACATGAAGGATTCCATAGGCCAGACGCTTTGAAAACTATCCACTATCTGATTCAGAAACAACCATTTCCAAGAGACAACAAACCAAAAGGAGCATAACAGCATAAGGCAATTTTACTGCTGGCCTTAGGCTCTGCTGTCAGGGTATTTCCTCCAAAGTGATTGCCAAACTCTATCTCTAGCCGTCCTTGCTGCTCCTTGCTTTCTCTGCAGCTCCTGCAACTCTCTCAGCCACTTCCTCTTCTGCTCCCTGCTGATCAGTAAGAGAATCAGCTGATCCCTGTTCAGGTGGGCCTTCTTCGCCGCTAGGGTTGGCTGAGCTCAGGCCTCCAGTCCTTAAAATGCCGAGCCACCCCCTTACAGGGAAAGTCCATAATCAAAAATCTAGTCCGTTTCTACATCACAAAACAGAAAAGACACAATCTCATAAAAAAATGAAATAAAATTCTGTAGCCGAAAGTCCTCATTTCCCCCATACTAATTCCCCCCCCCCCCCCCCCCCCGACTGTTGCTCACACCTTCTGGTCAACTGTTTAAAATGGGCCACTCTCATTACCACTGGTTGTCATTCTGGAAGGCCTTTTAGTGAATTACAAACTATTGGGCTTAATATGGTGCAAAGTGTGTGAAATTTCATAGCCTATGAAGTCGAGGCCCGATTAGGAGATCGAATTGTTTAACAATCTATGCCTCTGTGAAAAACTCAGTGTGGGGTGAGGAACAGACTCGGCTGTTTTGCTGGGTGGCCTGCTTGTTCCCCAGAATCAATTACGAGCAAGTGGGGAGATCCGGGGTGCAGCTCAAACATCCCACCGGGCTGGGCAGGGGCAGACATCAGGCCTGCAGGGGAAAGGGGAGTGTGGCAGTGACTTCACAAAGGCCTTTGGCCGGAATTTGTCCAATTGGGCAAAGGTGATGAGGCGGCTGTGACCTCACAGAGCTCCCTTGACAACAGCCAGGCAGGACAGGGATGCGGGGCAGGGGGAACCTCAGAGACCCCTGTAGCCTTGCTGCAGCAAGTCTCTATCTCGCGGTCTCTCTGTGAGAACCAAGAGAGGATCGGTGTGGAGGAGATTGTGTGGGAGTTTTTTCATTTTTGTGTGGATTTTGTAGAAAGAAATTGTCATCTGTGTAGAAGGTAAGAAAGAAATATTGGCTCTATGTACGAGCTGGGGGACTCTATCCCAGCAGATTGTCAGGGAGCGGTAGAGAGGTTCGATATCTCTGTACTGGGCTCTGGTGCAACCACTCCTGGAATATTGTGTCCATTTCCGGTGTCCACAATTTGAGAGAGATGCTGATGAATTGGAGAGGGGTTCACAGAAGAGCCACAGGAATGAGGACAGGATTAGAAAACATGCCTTGTGCTGACAGACTATAGGAGCTCAGTCAAAGAGAAGGTTAAGCAGTGAGCCTATGGGAAGAAATATTTACTAATAGGCTCTTCACTTTAGCAGCTAAAGGTTATAAGCAGACAGTGGCTGCAAGCTGAAGCTAGACTAATTCACCCTGGAAATAAGGGGAGCATTTTTAACCTCAGGGTTTGGAACAATTTACCGAGGGTTGTGCTGGATCCTCCACAACTGGCCTTTTTAAAAAATCAAACTGCTCTAATTCCTATGGGAATTATTTTCAGGGACGTCCTATGGCCGATGTGAAACAGAACGTCCGGACAGAGTGGTTCCTTCTGGGCTTGGAATTTAGGAATCTGAGACTTGCTGGGGGCATTTGGAATTTGTCCCTTTTTGCTTCCCTCTTCCTCCTTCCCTCTTGACTCTTCTCCTCTTTTCTCTTCTTCCATTTCTTTCTGCTGCTCTTCTTCCTGGGGAAGGTGGGGCCGTGCTCCAGCTGGCATTGTAGGAGGCCCTCACAAAGCGGTGGGGCTGGAATTGTGGGGTGATGGTGATCTCCACCCTAGTGCTCTCCTGTGGTGACTAGTGCTGTCTTTTGCTGGTCTGTGGAGAACACTCGGCCTCCAGGGCTGAGAGTCTCCCCACTGATCGGCCAAGTGCGGGGCTATTGCTGAGTTAATAGACAGGAGACTCAGACTGTTGTGTATTTGGTTGTCATGGTAACAGCACTTTGTTGTTGCTATGGCAACTGAGTTGGATTATTAGTGGATTATATGGGGATAGTCCAGCCAGTTTTGGCTGGTTTGGCCTAAGGCTCATTTCAAGGGCATTTCTTTGTCTGTCTGTAAGGCGATCATTTTTGAAGGCTACATCCAATTGATTCCAAAATGTCAGGGAATTTCGAGGCATCAGGGAGAAGAAGCTCGTTGATTTTGGTGGCAATTGGAAAACAATACCACCAGAAAAGCCTGATTTCCACACTGGACCCCTTACATTGGCGCTGTGAGCTGAAGAGCAATGTGACTTTAGCGTGAATTCAGCCAGTCAGTGCTAACTCTCCGCTGGTGATTTGCATAAGTCAGCCAATGAGCTTGCAGGTTTCAGTGGGAGCGATGCCCAAGGCAATATCCTGTGCAATTGCTACTGGTTCAAGGATGGAGACAACATTTTTACCAAGACGGCTAACGGGATTTTGGGGTTGTATAAGTAGGGGCATTTCCAGCAGATCGAGGGACGTGATTATTCCCCTCTATTCGGCACTGGTGAGGCCTCATTTGGAGTACTGTGTCCAGTTTTGGGCCCCACACTACAAGAAGGATGTGGATAAATTGGAAAGAATCCAACGGAGGGCAACAAAAATGATTAGGGGGCTGGAGCACATGACTTATGAGCAGAGGCTGAGGGAACTGGGATTGTTTAGCCTGCAGAAGAGAAGAGTGAGGGGGGATTTGATAGCTGCTTTCAACTACCTAAAAGGGGGTTCCAAAGAGGCTGGATCTAGACTCTTCTCAGTGGTAGAAGATGACAGAACAAGGAGTAATGGTCTCAAGTTGCAGAGGGGGAAGTTTAGGTTGGATATTAGGAAAAACTTTTTCACTAGTAGGGTGGTGAGGCACTGGAATGGGTTACCTAGGGAGGTGGTGGAATCTCCTTTCTTAGAGGTTTTTAAGGTCAGGCTTGACAAAGCCCTGGCTGGGATGATCTAGTTGGGGTTGGTCCTGCTTTGAGCAGGGGGTTGGACTAGATGACCTCCTGAGGTCCCTTCCAACCCTGAGATTCTATGATTCTATGATTCTATGATTCCTGCCCCTCTTATCACTTCTGAGCAGGGGGTTGGACTAGATACCTCCTGAGGTCTCTTCCGACCCTGATATTCTCAGATTCTCTGATTCTTAGCTGGACTTGCAGTGTCCTGCTGGCTGTAGGTCAGTGTTGTGAACACCCGGTTGCTAGGCTAAGTTTATTCATCCCCTGGCAATAAAACATCGTCTTGTTTTCACAGCCCCTTTCGATCTCCTGACTTCTACCCCCTACCCTGCTGGCAGGGCATTGGGCAGCACCCTTTACAGCCCACCTGGGTGCGGGAGATCGAGGAGGAGCGCATCTGCCATCCAGCTCCATCCCATCTAGAGCAAGTGAGTGGAGATCTCCAGAGCCATCCCCAGTGTGGTGGGAATGGACCAGCAATAGGGCTCCCAGCCCTTCCCTTGTAGGAGATTGTTCCCCAGCTCGAGAGTCTTTGGGGAGGGCAGAACCCGCCGGGTGTTGAACACCCACACCCGCAATCAGTGAGATCAGTGGGAACTGAGGGCGGCTCCTCGTTCCTAGGATTGGCACCTTGTGAACTTTCGCTGGGGACTATCCGGGTTCTGCTCTTTCTCTGGCCTGGGAGGGAGCAGTACCTACTGGGGTGGAGGGAGCTTCTTAGCCAAACTAACAGAGATCCTCCCTGCTCTGAAAGGACGAGACTCCCCCGGTGCCACAGGGCCCCATTGGTGAGGGGGAATTTTGGGAGCAGCCTGTGCTGTGAGCTGCTGCCAGTGTGTGCGGATGGCAGCCCCCGTGCCCCGGGGTGGGGTGTGTGGGGAGGAGGAATTGCCTCAGCGGAGGGGAGGTGGGCAGGGGACCAGGCAGGCCCGTTAATGAGAGGCTGCCTTGAGCCCAGACTCATGGCTGCTCCCCACCCTGTTCCAGGATGCAGCGGCTGAGGCGGATGCTGGGGAGGAAGTCTGGGCAGGTGGCTCCGGAGGGACTAGGGAGCAGCGGCCGGCTTGCCCAGCAGGGGAGCGGCCCCTCTGTCCCCGCGGGCGGGGAAGAGGCCAGAGGACAGGAGAGGAGGAGGAGCTTCCTGTCGCTCTGCAGGAGGGAGCCAGGAGAGGGCGGGAGCCGGGCCAGCTGGCTCTGCGGCTTCCTTCGCAGGAAGCAGAGGAGCCAGGAGCCACGCCCCGGGGCCCAGCAGCAGCCATCCACCATCCTGGCCACTGCGGAGCCCCCGGCTGGCCCAGAGCAGGAGCTGGGCGACTCTGGCTCGGGGACCAGCAGCTCCGCCTACTCCCGAGGGGCCAGCAGCCCCTCCCTGGGGTCTGACAGCCCCGAGGCTGGAGGCTCCCTCTTTGCAGGTGAGGGGAGACCCAGGGGACGGGGGGAGGACGGGGGCGGTGGGAGACTAGGACTGAGCAGTAGGGGACTAGGCCCAGCCCCGCCCTGCGGCAGGGGATGCTGGGCAGAGTCGGGGGAGCTCCAGCCTCCCCTGACCATGTGGGGGGCGAGGGGGGGAGCTGCCGGCCAGGGGGCCTGAGGCTGATGGGGCTGAGGGAGTCTCTGAGAGGGGCAGGGTGGGGCCCTCTCTGCCATGGGGCTCCTTGCAGCGGAGGGGGGAACATTTAGCCGTTTCTCTCCACTGGATCCCCACAGCGGCAGCATAAATGACCCTTTCTCCTTCCCTCCCTGCTGCAGAGACCCCCAGTGCCCAGCTGGAGGATGAGGAGGAGGAGGAGTTCGCTCTAGCAGACACCATCTGGGTCATCCAGCATCACCTCCAGGGCAGACCTAAGGTTCAAAAGTCTTCCAGCTGCGCTGCCTCCGAGTCTGTCCTGCCCCTTGTTCCATCCCCACCCACGCAGCGGGAGCTTGTCCCAGAGAATCCATCACCCGCACTGGGGGGCCCTTCACCCCTGTTATCTGGCACCCCAAAGTGGGGGGAGTTTGTCTCACGCAGGCCAAGGTGCCACAGACACTGTCCCAGTTACAACCCCAGTCTGTGCAGGGCGACCCTGGTTTCGGGAAGCGGGGCGGCTTTCCCTGTCCAACCCCATGGGGTTCCTGAGCCCTGGAGCTGGTGTAGGAGGGGTGGGGAGGTCCCTACCTAACCATCTCTCTCTCTCTCTCCATACCCCACTCCTAGTGGCTGAAGGACAGGGCCAATCCTCTCCGCTTCCTCCACGCTGTCCCACGTCTCTGCTTCTTGACACAGAAGCAGGGGCGGGACACTGTGGAGCCGCTCTTCACCAAAGCGGCCCTTGTGGAGAGCATTGCGGTGAGTGGGACCCCGTGCCTGGCCCCTGGGGCGAGGGACCCAGATGTGGAAGGACGAGTTAGTGGGGCTGAAGTGGGGAGCAGAGGACAGGGGAGCAGAGGGCTGGGGAGCAGGGAAGGGGAAAATTCTGACACCGAGCGGGAGCTGGCAGTGGGGGAATTGTAAGGCCGGAGGGGAAGGGGAGGGGAGGAGGAATTAGGTGGCAGAGGGGAAAGGAAGGAGTAAGTTTGATGGGTGGGAGGAATGTGGGGCCCAGCTGGTTGGGGGTGGGGTCACACTGGCTGTTTCTGCAGAGCACTTTGGCCTCCTCCCTGGGAAGCGCCTGGGGGTCTGCAGGGCCTGAGTCTCACCCGCGGTTTTGTCTCCTTGGGGTCTCTCAGGAGCTGATTGAGATCCTGCCCCTGGAGTCGGAGCCAACATCCATCATCTCCGGCTCCATGGCCGCGGTTTGCAGCCTCAGGTACCAGAAACCTCCCATCCAGCTGCCCTAACCCTGGTGCTGATCGGGTCCGGAGCCGGGAGTCCCAGATCCCCTCCTGCCGAGATTACCCCCAGCCGAGGCTGTTCGCATCCCCCAGCAGAGGAGGCGGGAATGTCCCCTCTTTCCTGGCTGGGGGGTGATTTCACTCCCGTAGCGTTAGAGTGGCCGTGGGGAGGGGATCACTGCTGGGGGAGGGGGGTCATGTCCATGGCAGTGCCAGCCCACTCTGGTGCTGCCAAGTGTAACCGGGCTCCTCTCTCCCGCCAGCAAACTGCAGCCGCCGCTTGCCCTGGAGGTGGAGTCACGCCTCCTGCGTGCTCTTCTCTATGCCCTTTTCACCATGGGCACTGGGAACGACACCTCCCACTTCCAGGTAGGTCACGATCCTACTTCTCTGTCTCAGGAGCAGAAACAGACTCTGGTCCCTGCTCCCTCGGTTTGATGGAGCTGCTGAGAATAGGGGAGGGGTGAGCAGAGCTGGGAACAGGCCTGCGGGGGGGACACAAACTGTCAGGGAGGGCCCCTTCCCCTCAGAGGGGATTGCGTTACCCCTCTGTGGGTGATCCCAGCCTTCCCTCCTCTCCTCATTCTGTGCTGTGCTGCTTGGACTCTCCCGGGGATCCTACCTCCCACCCATCGCAGTTTGTCTGTTCCATACTCTGCTGGGTACCAGGCCCTGCGCAGAGAACTGCTAAGGGCGAGGATTGAAGAGCCAGCAGGCAGCCAGCCATGAACACTTTCTGAGTGTCCCTGGAGTGATGTGAATGGGAGAGGCCAGGATGTGCCTTTTGGGGCTGGCCAGGGCTCCCGGAGAACGCCCCTAATTGTCCCTTGGCTGGTGTAGCCCCAGATCCCCTGACTGACAGGTGCTCCCTCTTCTTGCAGGCTCTGCACAAGAGCTACATGGAGAGCCTGGACACCATGCTCGGGGGCCTGCTCGCCGAGACCCCCACCACAGAGAGGCTGCAGCACCTCTTGGACGTGAGCAGAATGGGGGGTGTCTGGGGTGGAATTTCCCCTGAACCCCGAGGGAGGGCAGCAAAGGAGAGACTAGAAGAACCATGTTTCCATTGTGTCCTCCCAGCTTGGACCCAAGTGGCCACATTTTCCCACAGCTGTCCCTGCAGTGCAATGTTGGGTCCCTTACGCCTCACGGGGCGGGGGCGGGGGATCAGAGGGAAGGAGCTGGGACTGTCGGCCAGAGCTCTGCATGGTTCCATTCAGCACTAACAGTGAGCACCAGGCCTGGCTGGGGACTGAGAGACTGAAACCCCTGTGAGATGCCGGACATGGGCCTCTGAGAAAAGTCACTGGCTCCTTTCTAGCGAGACCCTGAGATACAGGAGGAGCCTCAGGGAATCAGCTTTTCTGTCCTAGGGACACTGCACTTCCCACAGGGATTGTCCTCACGACCGCTCCATCCATCCTAGCAAGGCTTCTGGACCTGGGGTCTGGGGGCCCAGGGCATGTGCCTTGATCCTGATGTGCTGTTCATGGATCTGGTGTTCAGAGCAAACAGACCAGCCCCTAAGGCCAAACATTGTCCCAGGCTGGAGAGACAATGGCAGCTTGTGCCCAGCAAGACGTTGGCAGTGTCATGAACCCTCACATGGGGAGTCAGCTATTCCCCCCCGAGCACAAGGTCTCAGCCCCATGGGGAGGTGGAGGGAGGGAGGTTCGTTAGTAGAGCACCTTTGCCTGCCCCCTGACCCTCCCCTGCCTCCTTGTCCCGCAGCACCTCCATTTCTGGATCCATTCCAGAAAGGTCCAGGAGAGAGCTAGGGCCACACGGAGCAGCGCTGCCCTGCTCCGATTCGCTGCCTCCCTCCCTGGATTTGCCGTAAGTGACCTTTGACCCCAGCATCCTGCAGAGTCAGGGCTTGAGTCAAATTCCTCATCCCCTGGTTAAGTGGTTCCCCCCTGGCTCCGTAAGGGACTGAGACATTCCATAGGCCACTGGCTGGCAGGGTCGGGCCTGGCCTCAGGGCCCTGGTTATTGTGGAGCAGCCTGGCAGCGAGTGCTCATAGAGGGCCTATGCCCTTGCCCCTTTGCTCCAAGCTCCCGTGGGGGCAGAGAGAAAGAGGGATCTAGCTCCTCTCCCCCAGCGCCTCCTACACGTGGGTGGGAGCAGAGCTCTGTCCCAGGGGAGCTGGAGAGCTGAAGGCAGAATGTTGATGGATTCCCCTCTCCTGCTCCTCCCACCAGACCTCCTCCGATTTCCCCAAGGCCGGCAACTTTGTGCTGCAGCTGGGTCTCTACATCTCTGACCCAGCCAGCGACATCAGCCTGCAAGCCAGGAGCGGGATATATTGGCTGCAGAGGCTCCTGCTGCGGAGGAGGGGTAAGAAACCCAGCTGGGCTATGGGACCCCATAGAAGTGAGTCCCTTGGAGACCAGCTCCAGCTGGCCAACAGAACTAAGGCCTCTTCTGTTAGACCAACTGCAGCAGGGCAGAGGGACCCGACTGAAAACGAGGCCCCTGTTTTGGGCCCCCCACTTGCTGGCCAAGGGTCCCTACAGAAAGACGCCCCCTCCTCTGAGACCGACCCCAGCATAGATGATGACTCACACTCCCTAATTCCGGGAGAGAGGAAGGGGATGAACATGCCAGGGAAATTGGCTGCTTTACCTCAGAGCCCGGCTCTGTCCCCCAGCCCAGGGAAATCAGCCCACCCAGGGGGCTGCCAGCTGGTGAGGGGACAGGAATGGAGCTATTGGGACACGTGGAGGGAAAGAGCCCTTCATGGGGGCAGGAGCAGGGACCACAGGGGATGGACACAAAGCTTGGGGGATGTCATCAGTTGGGTCGCCAAGTCCAGATCCTGACATCAGTGAGTGTGGGGGGTTCTCAGTATTAGACGCCACAATTAACAGGCGCCCACTCCCAGATCACAATGACCATAAGGGTCACGTGATTGCTGTGATGAATGAGACAAATCACCCTTCAGGTACTAAACTGCCTGGTCCATTGGGTGCCACGAGGACCCCGGGCAGTGTTCACCCAGGAAAGGAAACAGTCACTAAAACCAGGGACAAACCTCCCCAATGGGTGTGTCTTTCTTCCCCAGGGATGAACATCAGACAGGAGACCGATCTGTGGTGTCAGGACAGGCTCCAAGACACCGAGCGCCTGGCCTACAGAAACATGGCCCGGGTGGGGGAGGTAAGGACTCTCCGCCGGTGCATTGCAGCAGCTCAGGTGTGGAGCTGTCTCCCCCTGCAGTGAGTGTGTTATGGAGGGGGAGGGATAGCTCAGTGGTTTGAGCATTGGCTGGCTAAACCTTGGGTTATGAATTCAATTCTTGAGGTGGCCATTTAGGGATCTGGGGCAAAAATCTGTTGGAAGAAGATTTAGTTGAGCATTGGTCCTGCTTTGGCAGGGGGTTGGACTAGATGAACTCCTGAGGTGCCTTCCAACCCTGATATTCGATTATACTTATTTCCAGCTCACAGTGTTCGGGTGCAAGAGGCCAAGGACCCTGGGTTGGAGCCTCGTGTGTGTTCCATGTATCCATGGTTACGTGGCATAAAAGGGATCCTAGCAGGGGTTGAGTTAATGGGGGATTGTGTCTCCAGGGATCTGGCTCTGCTCACTGTCTCCCTGGCTGACACACTGGTGTCTGAGAGGGGAGCCCCTGGGTCAGTGAGCTGGAAAACTCACACCAGCTATTGCTGGATCAGATTCTCGTTGGATTCCCTGCACCTGCGCAAGCACAGGCAGGGGGTGGGATTTGTCCGGCAGCATGGCGAGTCAGGGTGCAGAACCTGTCCCTGCCCTGGGAGGTGGGTGAGGGACGCTGAGTCACTGCAACATATGTGTTGCTCGTGGGATTGTCAGTGGGGTGAGGAGCAAGATTGGAAGCAGTGAATCCTGCTCCAGAAAGTGCCTGCAACCTCTTACTGAAGGGGGTTCTTTGGGCCATGGGACCCCAAAGGTTGGCTGCCCCAGGACTCTTATCCTCCTTGTGAGATATTAGCGGGATTTGGAGCCTGGTTCTGGGCATCTGACAAGGGCTCTGGTGCTGTTGGTTTTAGGTCTTTGGAGAGATCTTCCTGGAAGACCAGCGAAGATCTTTCCTGCAGGCGGCGCTTCTGGCCATACATGACCCCCAGCTCCGTGTGAGCCAGGCTGGCCTGGTTCTCACGTATTCCATCCTGGGGGAAGCCGGCCAGCTCATAGGGCACGAGGTAACCAAAGAAGGATCACTTGGGGAGGGACCCCCAGGGCCTTTCCCCTCCAGGCCATTGACAGTCACTCCCCTCCCGTCCCCATGCGCTGACCTGGGAGCAAGGAGAGGATGAACCCGGGCAGGTGCCATTGGTAGGTGCCAGCATGTCCCTAAGCAGCTCGGAGCAGAGCAGAATCAGCTCGGCTATTTCCTCACATCAACACGACACGCTGCCATTGCTCATGCTAGGGAATGCAAACTCCCCTAGCGACCTCTGGGAGCCTTTCCTACCCCTCCGGGCCTCAGGCCGGTTCCTAGCGCCCTAGGATCACGTGATCCCAGCCACCCCCTGCTCTGGGAGAACTGGAGGAGTCAGTTACCAGTTACCGGAGGCTGCTGAAGTGCCCCATTCCCCAGAGCTACTGTCCATGGCGTCCCCTTAACGACAGGGGGTTCCTTGGGAACAGGTGTCCACTTCCCCTCACCCCACGGCACTACTGCCCAAAGCCTCCCAGCCCCTCAGCTGGAGGGGGAGAGGGTGGCTGAGGGGCTCTGGGGAGCGGAGCTGAATCCCCGGCTGGGTTGGGAGGAAGAACAGCTCTCGGGGGGACTGAGAGGAAGGGGGCAGGAGTTTGTTGGGAGTGGGGGTTGGAGGTCACTAGAGAGGAGTCAAGATTTCGTCTCGGGGGCTGGGTGGGGGAATCCGACCCTCAGATGTGGGGAGGGGTGGGGTTAATGCCCTTCATTACCATGGGTGCCGGAGTCTCTGGCTGATTCTGGTTCCCTTGCAGCAGGAGGACGTGACACCTACGATCCTGGCGCACCTCTTCTACATCAGGTGCTTGCGCCAGGTGCCCAAAGCGCTGCAGGGGCTGTGCTCAGTGGGGCACCTCTGAAGCCCCCCCCTTCTCCTGACCAGAAGCTCCCACTCCCTGCCGCAGGTACTGCTCTTTCTCACTGGGCCTGGGGGAGAAGGGCTGGGGGAGCGGCCATAGAGCTCACAGCACTGAGAGAAACCCAGGCCGAGCACCTCGCTCTCACCACGCTGCCCTGGCAGAAGCTCCCCTTGGCTTGGCCCCCAAGGTCGGAGACATCTTTGTCACCTTGTTCTCCTTCTTTTATTCCTAGGAAGGGAGTCCCCCGATGAGGGGTCTCTAGAGCTCCATCTGGGCAGTGCCTAGGAGAACCTGTTAATCATCCTGGTTCCCACCGGCATGCACCACCCTGCCCTGCCCTCTGATTCCTCGATATCGACTCTGGCTTGACCCTTGGCTCCGGTCTCTGGATATGACTTCGGCGTGATCCTTCTTGGCTCCTGATGTTGGCTTCCCACCCTGGTTCCGTATTCTCCTTGCCCTTCTCTAGCCCTGCTCCAGGCCCTCCACTGACCCACTCCAGCATTGCCTCCTCCTCCTGACCTTCCCCAAGCCCTCGGACTTTGACTACCCGGCTTTGACCCTCGGCCTGTATCTCAACTCTGGCTTGACACTGACTTGGCTGATCTTTGCTCTCTGACTACCCGGCTACGACCTCTGGCATGGACTTGGACTCTGGCTCTGGTGACATGTGACAGACTTCTCTTTTTGGAGAACCGAGAGAAGCATGCGCACCACACCCAACCCTGGAGAGGTTTCGGCAGCATGGTCTCAACACAGAATTGGAAAAGCGTACCTCCAGCCAACTCTCCACAGAGTTTTGAGGGTACATCCTCTCCCTGGAAGATGTCACGATTGATCCAAATAAAGTGGAAGCCTTTCATAGATGGGACGAAGTTTGAAGTCCTCAAGAAGACAGCACTTCCTAGACTTCACTCGCTTTACTGCTGCTTCGGCCCAGGGTTCTCAGAGCCAGTAACCCCCGACAAGAGCTCTCCTCCACATGACGGCCACATTCCTTTTGTCGCCCAAGTTCCAACAAGCCTGCGAACAGCTCAGAATTGCCTTCGCCACTGGACCTATTCAGAGGCTCAGCATTCATCCTGGAAGTAGACAAATCTACTATGATCACCAAGGCCTGCTTCATTTGGTGGTGCCAGATGTGGGCTGAAATTCAGATGTAGCTTGACTGACGTGACTTCTGCGCTTACCGAATCAAATGGCCACATGATGGAACTGACTCTCATAGCTCTCCTGACCACGATGGCGCGCTTCTTCCCCTTGTGAACATGTACTGTCGATTGACAGGACGGATCAGTTCTGAATTTGCAAAGGCCAATGAAACCTTTATTTTGCTAAATGTAGATTTCCCACTCATTTCATGCCACGCTATGAACGGCCTCCCTGAACTTCCCAGCTATCGACCTGGGTCAACGAATGCATCACATTCGAGAAGAATGAAGGGAGGCCCTTCAGGACACTAGGAAGGAGTTCAGATAGTGTGCGGACTGCTGATGACAAGAGGGAAGCCATTTGCTGAAGGGAGGTACAAAGTCCCTGGCACTGACCGAATCCCTACACCCTGTCCGTGGCAGTTCCTGACCCATCACCCTTTGCTGACCTTCCGATAACATCTTCCTCCCCTGGGTGTAGGGAGCAAACTCTGGGTCCCTTCCCTCACTCTGCACCAATCCGTGCCCAGAGTGTCCGAGCCCCTCGCCGACAATGGGACTCTCCTCCCTTGTCCTCCTTGTGGGCGGGACTAGTACCCCCATTTTACATCCAGGGAATGAAAGTGATGAAGTGACCTCTCCAAGGTCACACCCAGCAATGTGGGGGAGAGCTGGGAACTGGACTGGGTTCTACAGGAGTGCCCCTCCCCACAGGGGCAGCTTCACTTTCTGCCCTTTGTCCTCTCCTCCCTCTTGGCCCGTCTTGGAAGGGGGCTCTGATTGGGAAATGAGCAGGGGTTTCCTCCCCCCTCTGTCTTCCAGGCTCTGGGATCTGTCCATGTCGCCTACAGCGAAGCAGCCTGCAGCTGGCCCAGCTTGGGGAGCCATGACCTCATCCTGTGCAATCGAGACGTGCTGGCTCTCAGGGATACTTAGACGAAAACCAGGCACCCCACACGGAGGTAGGAGCCACCCATTCCCAGGTTGTCCTGAGGAGCCACGATTCCTCCAGGAGCTGGGGAAGGGCGCAGTGATCAGTTTGTGAAAGGTAGGGGAGGGTCGTGTAGGGAGAAGATCTAAGAGAGGAGGAGCATGAGCTAGGCTCTGTATTTGGGCTTGGCAGGGATCAAGAGAAGGGACAGGGGTTGTTAGAGGGCAATGGTGAGGTACAAGGGCAGTCGGAGGTGGGGGCAAGGCCAGAAAAGTTCATCTACTTTAGATCAGTTGTGGCAGAGAATCACCGGTTGAGGTGACTGAAAGCTGTGAACTGGGGCTGGCCAAAATCATCCTCCTCAGATGGGAACATCCCAAAAGGCTTCAGAAGCTCAGCCTCGGAGGTGACCGTTGTGGCCCAAACCTCTCTCTGCTCTGTACCTCACAGGATTCCCGCTGGCTGTGCCAATCCAGGGGGAAAACTCTGCCACCCAAGTCTCACAGCACCTGTGCACTGAAGTGCCACTTAAACCCGCTGTGATGCACAGATCTTGCCCTGGCTGCCTGCACAGGGCTGAATTTCACCCATTCAGAGTGTAAGGAAATAATTGGCTGGAGGCCTTTTCCTGTTCGGATCTGGTTCTAGTGGACAAGAACCATGGGGATTTTTCACCTGTATTGCTCCCGGGACTGGTGCTTCAATGAGGCAGAGAAGTACTGATGCTTTGGATTTTCTTTTTTTCCCGCTCTTAATCTACTCTCTTCCTCTCTTTTAACAGGTATTCTAAGGCCCCCCGTGGTTCGTATGGGCATTCCTGGGTGGGCAGATTGCGTCAGACCTGCACCGGAATAAATAATAGTGAATGAAATATGCAGACACTAAAGTTCTGCAGCCAAATTCTCAGAAAGTTTCCCCTTGAATGTAGAATCAAGATTTTGTTTCTAATTTATTTTTTTTAAGGTGCTAAGCAGATGCTACC
Source organism: Chelydra serpentina (assembly GCA_037349315.1). Classification (NCBI taxonomy): domain Eukaryota; kingdom Metazoa; phylum Chordata; order Testudines; family Chelydridae; genus Chelydra; species Chelydra serpentina. Next base: position 510,824 of record JBAIAC010000151.1, read on the forward strand.
CTGTAATAAGAGGAAACAGAAGCAAAAACCGAAAGAATGTTACTTAAATCAGTGAACAGATGCAGAGAGTGGAAACACGGCAAAGCAAACAAATGAATACTGTGAGTAAACAACCTGATGGAAAATGGGAAAGAAAACCTCATCTGGATAATTGTGGTTCTTGGGAGAAAAACCAGGTTCCTGGTACGTAGCCTGGCTGAGATCATCCCTTTTCCCTGGATCCCAGACCTGGGATTCAGATGTCATTCTCTGTGTGGTATCCTTCTTTTATTCCTAGGAAAAGGATCCCCAAAGGAGGTGTAAGGATCTTCGACTCTAATGTCTGCAGGAAGCTTCAGCCACCTTCACAGGTAGAAGTCACTTTCTTTCCTACAACGCCACTAGTGCCCTTTCTGCTCTCCAGGTCTACTCCCTGCAGCAGGACAGAGACACCCCTTAACTCCCCGAGTCCTGATTTCCTGCCATTCAAGGGGCTGTGGGCTTGCATTGCCCCCACCCCGCCGTCAGATAGTTTTCCTATGGGAATCTCTCTAGTTCAGGAGAGAAATCTGTTCTTCCCTTAGATCCACTCTGCTCATCTTGGTTGCTTTGTTTTTCTGAGATTAGGGGTATCTTTGGAAAACCCTTAGCGTGCGGGGGAGTGAGGTGGAGCGAGGGATACGGGAGCTAGAGGAGATTCCCCTGAAGAACACCACCCTGTTTCCTCTGGTCAGGCTCGGGCTAACCAATAAGGTGAAGACCAGATGGGAGCTGCTGGATTGACCTTGATATGCCACGTCCTTGTTTGGATGAAGGACCTACATCTCAGGGATGGCCAGCAGCAGATGTAAGACATGTGTCCAGGAATAGTGTAAACAACCTACATTGATAGGTAAGTAAAATCATGGCCACATGTAGACACCACAGGAATTGGGGGGGATTGAACCAGGGTCCTTCAGCACAAGTTCGACTCACTCATTGTCAACCCATCCAGCTCCACCCACTAGACCACGCCCCCTTCCAGAGTCACAGAACCCAGGAGCCCTGGTTCTCAGAACCGAGCCTCACATCACCAGGCCAAACCTCCTCCCATTATGGGCGCTGTAGAAGGGACCGTCTGCAGAGACCCCCCCATATGCCCCTCGTCAGAGACTGCAGCCACGGATGACCAGTGATTGAGCAGAGATCTCCCAGTGGGAACCCGAGGGGCTGCGCATTTGGGGTATCACAGGGAAGGCGTCTGGCAGCCATTGACACAGTGATCCTGTGAGGAGATTTTCCATCTCTAACAAAGGGTTTCTGTCCCCCCAGATCTCAGCCGCTCAGCGGGATGCGGGAGAGCCGAGTGCTGATGGGCTGGAGGGGTCACGGAAGTCACCGTGTGGCCGTGCAGCAGGGGCAGTGTCTGCAGTCACCACGGGCCAAACCCTGCGCTCCAGAGAGCCCAGGCTAAGGCTCCCGGGATTGCGAAGGGGACTTTGACTTGGGGAATCGGTTGCTGGTGCCTGTGTCCACAATGGGGATGTTTTCATGAGGCTACTCAATGGTCCGTGAAGCGCCATCCAAGCAAGGGGAGAATGGAGATTAAAGAGCCAGGCTGGGACCTCCGCGGAGCTGCTGCAGTCGAGCATCCACAGCCAGAAGAGAGACGATGGGAAACGCGCTTAGATGGCCGGCCACAGCCGCAGCAGCCGTCTCATAAAGCTCTGCTCATGCTCTAGCCAACAGAGGCAGGACAAAGAGCCACACAATGAGAGCCTGGGTCAAGGTGCAGAGAATCCTCCAGCAAGTGAGCCGTGCCCTACGCTGCAGAGGAAGGCGAAAAAACCCCAAGGCCTCTGCCATTCTGCCCTGGGGGGAAATTCCTTCCCAACTCCAAATATGGTGATCAGCTGAACCCTGAGCATGTGGGCAAGACTCACCAGCCAGATACTACAGAGAATTCTTTTCTGAGTAACTCAGATCCCATCCCAGCCAACATCCCATCATAGGCCACTGGGCCCCATCTACCACAAATAGTCAAAGATCCATTCATTGCCAAAATCATGTTATCCCATCGTACCATCTCCTCCATAAACTTATCGAGCTTAATCTTGAAGCCAGATAGGTCTTTTCCCCCACTGCTTCCCTTGGAAGGCTGTTCCAGAACTTCACTCCTCTGATGGTTAGACACCTTCGTCTAATTTCAAGTCTCAACTTCCTGTGGAAGTAAGAAAAAGGGATTTAAGTGCAGCCATCTTAGTTCTGTTGAAAAGAAAGCAAAAGTCAGGCTAACTCTTACCCCTAATAATGCAAAACTTATAAAGGCAAATCTGGTGTAAGCGTATAAAAATTGCAAAGCAAAGCTGTTTTTAACCTTGCCTTAAAATAACAATAAAATGTCATTGTTTTTAACATTTTTTGCTACAAATACATTATAAAAAAGTCTAAACAAAACACAGCTTTATGTAATAAAGAGCTATAAATACTTGCTTTACACTGTTTATACAATACAAATTTGCATAAGGATACTCTGTCCAAACTGCTGTCTTCCGGCTTAGTGAACAAAATACTCCCTTGTCTAATTAAAATTAAAAAGTTTACATGCATAATAATCCATGTAAAGAATTCCCACTAAAACGTACCTTCGATTTAAATAAAGCCATACACCTCAAAAATCTACAAAACCTCTATGTCTCAAGTTTAATTTAAAATTTAAAAACTAAAGGTAATTCAACCAAATGCCTCCTTACCCAAACTACATTAACACCTCGGCGCCTTTATATCCCCAATGAGTTCAAGCTACAAGGAAAAAAAGGGTTAATTTAAAAAGTCAGTTTGACCTAAAAATTAAAAAAAACTGCCCTCCATTCAAAATCAAAAAACACCAGAGCCCATGCCAAGCACAAAAAACTGCTTTCAGCCCCAGCTGGCTGTAAAAAATATACAAACAAAAATAAACCAAAAGCAAATAAGTTGCAAAACTAAACTTACATTTGCAAAGATTGGCCGCCCGGTAAAACCCAAAAGCCGGCCTTTGCAACCCTAAAGCCGGTATAGTTTCAAAACGCGAAAAAAGCCACAAACAGCCGCCTCAACTAAAATACCCCCAGTCGTAGCAAAACTAAGCAATAAAAAAAAATATGTACCCAACAGCTAACAAAAATAAAGCAACTAAAAGCATAAATTACTAACCAAGCAGCAACTCAAACCTACGCCCAAGTAAAAAGTGGAACGCACCCACCTAAAAGCACTGGCTGAGCAAGTACCGGTCCTTCAGGAACTTGTCAAAATTTCACCATTTGTGCTCAGCATATGCTGCAACAGAAGTGTGTCTGCCATAAAAAAAAATTAAGCAATTAAAAGGCCAATTGGCCGTGCGTTCTGCCCAGGTGGCAAGCCTCACACAAAAAAACCTCCGGTAGCCCTTGTAAATGTTTTTTAAAAAATAACCAAAAGGGGTGGAGGCTAGTTCAAAAGCCCACCCTCCTTGCTAAAGTGGTAGTAAAACAAGGCTTGTGCCCATAAAAAGGAACGGTTCAGCAAAAAAAGCAAAACCAGGCCCAAGCAAGCAAGCAACAAATAAAAAAATTAAAAAACAAGTTAAAAACTTTAAAAGCATAGAAAATTACAAGCATTAAAAAATGTAAATCCCTAAAACAATAATCAAAATAGTAAAATCAAAGTAAATTGTCATTTGAAAAAATAAGCAAGCAATTTAAAAAAAGATAAAGTTAACTCTATAATTACTAAAACAAATTAAGCAGTTACATTTTATAAAACGCTAAAAAAGAAAGAAAGGAATTCTTGGTTTCTTTGAAGGCATTCTAAAAAAAAAAAGGGGGGGGGGGCCTTTTCCAAAAAAAAGTTCTGTAAATAAATCCAGGCAAAAAACCTATTTAATTAAACTCAAATGGCCATAAACATTTTAGTCAAATTATCTAAAAATACATAAGGGGTTTTATTAAAACCTAACTGCCACAAGAAAAAAAAGGAGGGGCGGGGGTTAAATGGGTCCAAGCAGCTGTAAAATTTGCAAAACACTGCCAGGCATTAATCAAATGTGTTAGGTCTTTGTATTCACAGGTACAAAAAGTCCTGCTCCAAGAATGCTAAGTAAACCTGCCATTCGTTAAAAACCACGTCATTGGGTCTAGGTAAAGGTCCATCAACAAAAAACTTCTCTGGCTCCACACTAAAAAGGCCCTTTCCAAGTCCTGATAACTACCAAAACCGTTCTAAGGCCTTGGCTACACTTACAAGTTACAGCGTAATAAAACTGCCGGCAGCGCTGTAACTCATTAACTGGCTACACTTGCAAGGCACGTGCAACGCTGTATCTCCTCAGATACAGCCCTGCATGTACTCCACCTCCCCGAGAGGAATAACAGCTGCTGCGAAGTGGGTGCAACGTTCGTCTTTCAGTGTAGCCCAGGAACAACGGAGTTAATGATCTTCCGAAGTTGCCTTTGTTTTTAAACGGCACTTCCGGGTTGGAGTTCGGAGCTCTGTTCTTTAAGCTGCTAAACACAGGCTCCGTTTCCTCTCTTTTATCTGCTCTTTAAAAACAAACAAAGCCCCTGCTGTTTGCTTTCAGTGATTGAGAGAGAGGCAGGGGATGTGGAGGTGTGGAAATAATGAGCTGACACTCTGGCTATTCCAAAAATCCACTCTTTTTCCAAAAACGCTCCCTGTCAAAGTCCCCCTCACCCCCCCCCCCCCGATTTGAAAAGCACATTGCAGCTACCTGAATGCCCATAATGCACCGCTCCCAATACAGCTGCAAGTGCCGCAAATGTAGCCACGTCAGTGGTAGTTACTGCGCTTTCCCTACTCAGCTGTACGAACACGGGTTTAACTAACAGCGCTGTACATCTGCAAGTGTAGCCTAGGCCTAAAGTGCCAAGCACTAACTGCCTGAACCCACGCTTCTCACTGCAAAAAAGCCCCTCCGCCTCAAAATAACTCCACTACAACTACTAATCAGCCTGTCCCTCCTGCTGGTATTTCTTTTCCTCCTTCTGGACAGCAAAAAAAAAAAAGAACAAGGTGAAGTGCTAGTAACCTCTCTCCTGTCCACTAATAAAATTACCATGCAGCCAGCGTTTGCTAAAAAACCCAAAGCACTGCAGGGTAAGGTGCTTTCCACCTCTCCCCTGCATGGTATTAAACCACAACTGCTTCCAAAAAAAAAATGTTTTGCTCGCTCTGCTAAAACTGCCAAAGTCCAAAAATTCCTAACTACAAAAAACGTTAAAAACTAACCTTGGTAAAAAAAAACAAAACCCAAAGAATTATACACTTTCCAAAAAACCCCACCAAAACTTCTAAAACCCATGCTTAAAAAGGTGGCATTAATTAAATGTTGGGGTTTATTCCACAGGCTGCGTCCCCTGTTTTTAAATAAGTATCTTCAAAATGTATTGTCCTTTCTAATTGGCTGTTAATTAACAAATACCAAAGATGTGTGTTGCCACTACCCCTGCCATTTTTTCCACTACACTACTCCCCCTGTAACACATCTAAATTCAAACAATTAAATACAAAACAAACTGGTCAGTAAAAATAAAAGAATACAACATTACTACAAATTAGCCCCAAAATTTAAAATTAAAATTAGTGGGTTTAAAATGGGGTTAATATAATGGCCATTCCAGGGGTCTGCAGTATATATAAAAAAGGGGTCCTTATAGTTTCTGGTTACGCAATTAGTAAATACTCAAATTCATATTTTAAACAGGTGTGTTCTGCCACCGAAAATTTACCTCTACAAAAATACTCCCAGTAATTAATAACCTGATCTGTACCATATTGCAATATACCCCTTCCTATGCTATTCATGTCAATGCTTCTTAAAGGTACATACAAAAATTTAAATAACAAATGTGGTGTGGTATTTATTTTTAAAAAGTGTTAAAATATTAAATAACAATAATTTAACATTAACAATTGTAAAATTTGTTTTGCCCTATCTCGTTTCAGGTCAATTTTATATATGCAAACTGCTCCAAGGGGGCTGCTCTTTGGTTGGCAATACAAAGGGCATGGGACTCCTCTAAAAAATAAAATCGGGTAAAACACCTTTAAAATGGGGCCAATAGTGCAACAGGAATTTGAAACATGTATAAAGGCCAACAACAGAAAAAAAAACTAAAACTGCTAAAAAATACCAAAGGTCTTATTACTAAAGCACAGTTAACCCAGGTACAGGCTAAAGTTGGTAAATTACATGTTATCTTCAACCTTAGTTCAATAACCCAAAAGCTGTTAAGAAAAATGGTATTAAATATCACTACGGCAAAAATAAAAATAGTAGTCAAAACTGGCATGTTCAAAAATTCAAAATTTCCTAAATAACCAGTTAAAGGCCATTCAGATTAATCTTCAGCATCAGTCTTACTAGTGCTTCAAAAGTGCCATCTAATCTGTGGCCGTAAGAACATAGTTAAAAATGTTCAGGGTAAAGTTGCAGGCACTCAGTGCTGCGAAAAATTACATTATTGGCCTGCAAATAAAGTCCCACAATTAAATCTTAGTTTGGTATTAAGGTCTTTTAATTAAAGTGTATTTGAAACCTAATTCCAAAACCTACACTCACTCCTACCAAAGGTTCAAAAAATCTCTAAATTACAAGGTCAAATTTAGGTAGTTCAAATTATAGATTAAATTAAAAAAACATTCATTCTACACAGTTTATAAACTGTCTATTTTATATATTAATCATAATGTAATGTGTTATGTAACTAAGGCTATCAATCAACCCCAGCATATAGTTACAAAACAGTAATGTTTATATTGTTTTTCTGTAGTTTAAAAATATGTTGTTGTTGTTGTAAAATGTAATAACAAAAATACATTTCATGTTCAAACATGTTGTTGTTATATCCAGTCACAGTTTATAAAACTAACCCATTTAATCTAAAATTAAAAATAGAAAATCTAATCAAAATAAAAATTTTAAAATGGTAGTTGTGCTAAAAAAAAAGCACAAAAGCGGGGAGGTCTCTCAGTTGTGTAAAAACCAAAGCAACAGTCAGGCTAACGCAGAACCATAATAACGCAACATTTGTAAAGGTAGAACTGGTAAAGCATACAAAAACTGCAAGCAAAGCTGTTTAACCTTGTCTTAAAATAAAATGTAATTGTTAGCAAAAAATGTTAAAAACAAATAAAATATCAAATAAAGTACAAACAAAGACACCATCTTACATAATAAAAGGGTATAAATACTGCTTTATATTCTTTATACTTTAAAAAACTACTAAGGCAAAGGTATTCTCTGTCCATTGTATTTCTGCCCTTCCAATTGCTTAAAAAATAAACTGTTTCTGACTTCCTTCATTCAAACTAATTATAGATAGATAGATAGATAAAATTTTCTTCCACAGTACTAAACCACAATTTCTTAATACAAACAAAAAACCCAAAACAAAAAAAAAACCCACTCGCGCTGCAAAAATCGCCAAAGTCCAAAAATTCTTAACTACAAAAAATATTAAAAACTGGCCCTGGTAAAAAAGGCGTAGCATTATACACTGGCAAAAAAAACCCTTGTAAAATCCATGCTTAAAAACGTGGTATTAATTGGGTTTTGGAGTTTATTCCACAGGCTGCGCCCTGTGTTTTTATAAAAATACCTTCAGCATGTATTGCCCTCCCTAATTAGCTTTCAAATAACAAATACCAAAGTTGCATAATTGCCACTGCCCCCGCCATTTCCTCCACTATACAATTACCCCTGTAACACATCCAAATACAAACAATACATATATTCTAATAAAAGCCAATGGCCAAGACCTTCACATTTTAATAATTTATTTAAACATTCTTTAAAAAATAATTTTTAACGTTCAAAATATCCCATATAGGAAAACCATGAAATAGAAAACAAATAGTCAATAAAAATAAAAGTATACAATGTCACTACAAATAAGCCTCTAAAATTAAAATTAGTGGGTTTTATAGCGGGGTTAATATAATAGCCATTTCAGGGGTCTATAATATATCCAAAAATGTCCTTATTATTTTGGGATACCCAATTAGTAAATAATCAAATCCATATATTAAAAAGGTGTGTTCTGCCACCAAAAATGTACCTGGACTAAAATAGTCCCAGGAATTAATAAACTAATCTGTACCATATTGCAATATAACCCTTCCTGTGCTATTAATGTCAATGCTTCTTAAAAGTATATAAAAATATTTAAACAATAAATGTGGTATGGTACATTATTAAAAATGTGCTAAAATACCAATTAATAATAATTAATGCTATATTAAAAACTATAACATTTACTCTGCCCCTATTTAGCTTTCAGGTCACTTACATATACGCAAATTGCTCCAAAAAAGCTGCTGTTCGGTTAGCACAGCAAAGGGCATGGGTCTCCTCTTAAAAAATAAATACATTGAAGAAACACCTATAAAATGGGGCCAATAGTGCAGCAGCAATTTAACACATTTTTAAAACCCAACCACATAATACAAAATTAGGGCAACTAAAAAAGGCCACTAGTCTTATTAAGAAAGCACAGTTAACCCAAGTGCAAGCTAAAATGGGTAAATAACATGTTATCTCCACCCTTAGTTCAATAACCCAAAAGCTGTTAATAAAAATGGTATTAAATATCACTCAGGCAAACAATAAGTGCAGTAAAATCTGGATGTTCAAACATTCAAAATTTCCTGAATAACCAGCTAATGGCCATTCAAAATAACCTTAAGCATCCGGCTTGGCCCACTGCCCTTGCTAGTGCTTCAAAAGTGCCATCAAATCTGTGGCCGTAAAAGCATACTTAAAAATGTTCAGGGTAAAGTTGCAGGCACTCACAGTGCTCCTTCCAAGCATACGGGCCGGTTAAAGGGGTGTGGGCTCCCACATACCAAATCCTGCCGGGTCCGTACAAAAATGCACGTAAAATTAAACAATTGACAGTAATATTTAAAAAATTAAAACACCATGTATGCCTAGTCCATTTGTTGTGAGTGTTCCTAAAATACCACCTAATGTTTAAATAAAAATGAAAAATTAATAAACACTTTGGCCTTTAAAGCCCCCACGACTTCAGTGCGTACAAAAGCCAAAAAAGTAGCCACTGTTTATAACAATGGTTGTTAAAAAGGTATAAAAGAAAAAAACTACCCGTACAAAACACCTAATTTTCCAAGTTAGTAACAGCTGTCTCAATCTTGAGGCCACCATGTTGTAAAATATACATTTTAATCTCATCAGTGCTGCGAAAAATTACATTATTGGCCTGCAAATAAAGTCCTGCAATTATATCTTAGGTTTCAAATAACTTTTAATTAAACTACCTTAATACCAAACTAATTCCAAAACCTACACTCAATCCTACGAAAGATTCAAAATAACTCTAAATTACAAGGTCAAATTTATATACTTCAAAATATATAGTAAATTAAAACACATGCATTCCATACAGTTTATAAAGTGTCTAGATGATATTCTAAGCATAATGTAATGTGTTATATAACTAAGGCTATAAAGCAACCCCAGCATATTGTTACAATAAAAAACAGTAATGTTTATTTTGTTTTTGTGTAGTTGAAAAGTGTTGTTGTTGTTGTTGTAAAAAATGTAATAACAAAAATACCTTTCATGTTCAGACAGTATTCTTTGTTGTTATAGCCAGTCAGAGTTTATAAAACTAACCCATTTAATCTAAAATTAAAAATACAAAATAAAAATTAAAAATTAGTAGTTGTGCTAAAAAAATGCACAAAAGGGGGGAGGCCTCTCAGTTCTGTTAAAAACAAAGTAACAGTCAGAACCATAATAACTCAAAATTTGTAAAGGCAGAACTGGTAAAGCATATAAAAAACTGCAAGCAAAGCTGTTTAACCTTGCTTTAAAATAAAAATACATTGTAATTGTTAGTAAAAAAATGTAATAACAAATAAAATATTGAAAAAGTACAAACAAAGACACCATCTTATATAATAAAAGGGTATAAATACTGCATTATATTGTTTATACTTTAAAAAACTACTAAGGCAAAGGTATTCTCTGTCCATTGTATTTCTTCTCTTGCAATTGCTTAATAAATAAACTGTTTCTGACTTGCTGCATTCAAACCAAAAAAAAATAATAATAATTTTCTTCCACAGTACTAAACCACAATTGCTCAAAAAAACCCCACCAAAAAACCCACCAAAAACCCGCTCGCTCCGCTAAAACTGCCAAAGTCCAAAAATTCCTATCTACAAAAAACATTAAAAACTGGCCCTGCTAAAAAAGGCGTAGCATTATACACTGGCAAAAAAAAACCCTTCTAAAATCCATGCTTTAAAATGTGGGATTAATTGGGGTTTGGGGTTTGGGGCTTACTCCACAGGCTGCGCCCTGTGTTCTCAAATAAGTACCCTCAGCATGTATTACCCTCTCTACTTAGCTTTCAAATAACAAATACCAAAAGTGCCTTGTTGCCACTGCCCCTCCATTTTCTCCACTATACAATTACCCCTGTAACACATCCAAATACAGACAATACCATATATTCTAATAAAACCCAGTGGCCAAGGCCTTCACATTTTAATAATTGATTTAAATATTATTTACAGATGGTTTAAAAAATAATTTTTAATGTTCAAAATATCCCATATAGGAAAACCATTAAATAAAAAACAAATAGTCAATAAAAATAAAAGTATACAATGTCACTACAAAAAAGCCTCAAAAATCTAAAATTAAAATTAGTGGGTTTTATAGCGGGGTTAATATAATAACCATTTCAGGGGTCTATAATAGGTCAAAAAAGGTCCTTATTGTTTTTGGTTACCTAATTAGTAAATAATCAAATCCATATTTAAAAAAGGTGTGTTCTGCTACCAAATTTTTTCCTCTACTAAAAGAGTCCCAGTAATTAATAACCTAATCTGTACCATATTGCAATATACCCCTTCATATGCTATTAATGTCAATGCTTCTTAAAATTATATATAAATATTTAAACAACAAATGTGGTACGGTACTTTATTTAAAAAATGAGCTAAAATATAAATTAATAATAATTAATGCTATATTAAAAACTATAAAATGTACTCTACCCCTATTTAGCTTTCAAGTCACTAACATATATCCAAATTGCTCCAAAAAAGCAGCTATTGGGTTAGCACAGCAAAGGGCATGGGTCTCCTCTTCAAAAAAATAAAATCAATAAAATTGGAGAAACACCTATAAAATGGGGCCAATACTGCAATAGCAATTTAACACATTTATAAAACCCAACAACATAATACAAAATTAGGGCAACTAAAAAAGGCCACTAGTCTTGCTACTGAAGCACAGTTAACCCAAGTGCAAGCTAAAATGGGTAAATAACATGTTATCTCTGCCCTTTCTTTAATAACCCAAAAGCTGTTAATAAAAATGGTGTTAAATATCACTCAGGCAAATATCACTGCCCTTACTAGTGCTTCAAAAGTGCCATCTAACTTGTGGCCGTAAAAACATATTTTAAAATGTTCAGGGTAAAGTTGCAGGCACTCGCAGTGCTCCTTCCAAGCATACGGGCCGGTTAAAAGGGTGTGGGCTCCCACATGGCAAATTCTGCTGGGTCCGTACAAAAAATCCATATAAAATTAAACAATTCAGCGTAATATTTGAAAAAGTAATTCACCTGGTATGCCTAGCCAATTTATAGTTATTGCTCCTAAAATAGCACCCAATGTTTAAATAAAAATAAACAATAAATATTTTTGGCCTTTAAAGCCCCCGCTGCCTCAGTGTGTACAAAAGTTAAGCCAAAAAAAATGGTCACTGTTTATAACAGCATTTGTTAAAAAAGTATAAAACATAAAACGACCCTAAGAAAACACCTGCTCTTCCAAGCTAATAACCGCCGTGTAAACGTTAAGGTCATCATTTTGCAAAACATACATTTTAATTTCACCACTACTGCAAAAAATCATATTATCTATTGGCCTGCAAATAAAGTCCTATAATTAATTCTTAGGTTTCAAATACCCTTTAATTAAACCACCTTAATACCCAAGCAATTCCAAAACCTACACTCACTCCTACCAAAGGTTCAAAAAAATCTCTAAATTACAAGGGCAAATCTATGAACTTCAAAATATACATCAAATTAAAAAACATGCCTCTCATATAGTCTATGAAACATTTATCTTATGGACTAGTTATAATGTATTGTCCTATGTAACTAAGGCTACAAAATAACCCCAGCATATTATTACAATAAAACATAAATGTTTTTATTGTTTTTGTTCAATTTAAAATATGTTATTGTTATAAAAAACAGAATAACAAAAATACCTTTCGTGTTCATACTAATTATGCATTATTCTTACATCCAACTAAAATTATGGGGCTAATCCTGACCCTTTTAAGCTAAAATCAAAAATACAAGGTCTAATAAAAATAAAGGTTTAAAAATGATGGTTGTGCTAAGGGAGGAGTGTGAAAGTAAAAAAAGGGATTTAAATGCAGCCATCTTAGTTCTGTTAAAAAAAGAAGAAAAGTCAGGCTAACTCTAACCCCTAATCACGCAAAACTTATAACGGCAAATCTGGTGTAAGCGTATAAAAATTGCAAAGCAAAGCTGTTTTTCACCTTGCCTTAAAATAACAATAAAATGCAATTGTAGCAAAAAAAATGTTAAAAACAAATAAAATATTTAAAATGTATAAACAAACCTGAACTTTATGTAATAAAAAGGTATAAATACTTGCTTTACAATTGTTTATACTTTAAAAATTTGCATAAAAACAGACACTCTGTCCAAACTGCTGTCTTCCTTCTTGCAATTGCCTAAAAATAAAACTTTCTCTAACGTGTTGCATCCAAATTAAAAGTAAGAACTTGTTTTCTTCCACAATATCCATTTGTTCTTGTGTCCACATTGGTAGTGAGCTTAAATAAATCCTCCCCCTCCATGGTATTTATCCCTCTGATATATTTATAGAGAGCAATCATCTCTTCCCTCAGCCTTCTTTTGGTTAGGCTAAACAAGGGAAGCTCCTTGAGTCTCCTTTCATAAGACAGGTTTTCCATTTCTCAGATCATCATTTCTCTTCTCAGTACCTGTTCCAATTTGAATTCATCCTTCTTAAACATGGGAGACCAGAACTGCACACACTATTCCAGATGAGGTCTCACCAGTGCCATGTATAACGGTACTAACACCTCTTTATCTCTACTGGAAATACCTCGCATGATGCATCCCAAAACCACATTAGCTTTTTTCATGGCCATATCACATTGGTGGCCCATAGTCATCCTGCAGTCAACAAATACTCCAAGGTCCTTCTCCTCCTCTGCTACTTCCAATTGATGCGTCCCCAGCTTATAACTACAATTCTTGTTATTAATCCCTAAATGCATGACCTTACACTTCCCACTTTTAAATTTCATCCTTTTACTCTTACTCCAGTTTACAAGGTCATTCAGATCTTCCTGTATGCTATCCCGGTCCTTCTCTGAATTGGCAATACCTCCCAGCTTTGTGTCATCCACAAACATGATTAGTACACTCTCACTTTTTGTGCCAAGGTCAGTAATAAAAACATTCAATAAGATTGGTCCCAAAACTGATTCCTGAGGAAGTCCACTGATAACTTTCCTCCAGCCTGACAGTTCACCTTTCAGTATGACGCGCTGTAGTCTCCCCTTTAACAAGTTCCTTATCCACCTTTCAATTTTCATATTGATCCCCATCTTTTCCAATTTAACTAATAATTCCCTGTATCAAATACCTTACTGAAATCTAGGTAAATTAGATCTCCTACGTTTCCTTTGTCTAAAATATCTGTTACTGTCTCAAAGAAGGAGATCAGGTTGGTTTGGCATGATCTATCTTTCGTAAAACCAAGGTGTATTTTGTCGCATTTGCCATTGACCTTAATGTCCTTAATTACTTTCTCCTTCAACTTTTTTTCCATACTACAGATGTCAAACTAACAGGCCTGTAGTTACCCGGATTACTTTTTTTCCTTTCTTAAAAATAGGAACCATGTAAGCAATTCTCCAGTCATATGGTACAACCCCTGCGATTACAAAATCATTTAAAATTCTTGCTAATGGGCTTTGCAATTTCACGTGCCAATTCCTTTAAAATTCTTGGATGAAGATTACCTGGGCCCTCCGATTTAGTCCCCCCTAGATTATCCTTAACCTCCACTGAGTCCTCAGTGTTTAACGGTCCCACTTCTTCTTTCTTTGTTTTCTTCTTATTTATATGGCTGCAGAACCTTTTACTGTTGGTTTTCATTCCCTTTGCAAGGTTCAACTCAACATGGCTTTTAGCCTCTCACTTTATCCCTACATGTTCTAACCTCAGTAAGGTAGCTTTCCTGGCTGATCCCTCCCATCTTCCACTCCCTGTATACTTTCTGCTTTTTCTTAATCACCTCTCTGAGATGCTTGCTCATCCAGCTTGGTCTACAACTAATGCATATGAATTTTTTCCCCTGTCTTGGGATGCAGGCTTCTGACAGCTTCTGCAGCTTAGACTTGCAGTAATCCCAGGCCTCCTCTGCCTTTAGATCCATAAATTCTTCAGTCCAATCCACTTCCCTAACTAATGTCCTTAATTTCTTTTTAAAGTTAGACCTTTTGAAATCAAAAACCCTAGTCACAGATCTATTTTTGTTTATCCTTCCATTCAGTTTGAACTGAATTAGCTCAGGATCACTCGAATCAAGGTTGTCCCCTACAACCATTTCTTCTAGGAGGTCCTCACTACTCACCAAAACCAAATCTAAAATGGCATCCCCTCTTGTTGGTTTAGCAACTCCTTGATGAAGGAATCCATCAGCTATCACATCTAAGAAATAATAGGGCTCAGATTTTCCTAGATGTGATAGCTGATGCCCTCCAGTCTATATCTGGGAAGTTAAAGTCTCCCATGATCATGCAGTTCCCATTAGTATTTACTTCATTAAAAACATTAAAGAGGTCTCCATCCATATTGTGGAAGAAAACATGAGGTTTTCATTGTGTCCTCCACCGCTTGGGTCCACCACCACTGCTGCCTCTGTATCTGTCATCGCCTTCTCACCTAAGTCCTTCCCCTCCAATAGAACTCCCACTCAAACTCCCCGGTTTACAGCTCTGTGTGCTGGCTCCCGTGCTGCTGCAGCTACCTACAGTCTTTCTGGTGAGGTGAGGGATTTCAAAACTTTCTGAAGAGTGCACAGAAATTGGTAGAGAACTACACACTGAAGCTATTTCCCCACCCGTTCAATAATACAAGCGTTACCGAAGAAGATGACATTTTGATTATGTGGCACGGGATAATGTCATAAGAGACCCCAAATGACAATTCAAAGTTGAATTCTTTAACCATGTGCTAGATTGTGCAATACAGTCAGTTGGAGAATGGTTCATGCAGCTCAAGGAACACCACAGTATATTTGGGGATGTCGTAGGATATTCCCAAACTCCTCACTATACCTGAAGAAGACCTAAACCAGCCATGCAGGGCACTAGAGACAGTGTTGACACATGACGACATGCGCGATATTGATGCGAGTGATTTAGGTGATGAACTGAAAGCCCTTTCAAGATGCATTTCAACAGGATCAACTCCAAAGGCTGTTCTGGAATATATGTGCACAAATAAGATGACCACGCCTCTTTCCAAATGCATTTGTTGCTCTGTGCAAACTTCTGACACTTCCTGTAACAGTTACCAAAGGAGAACACAGCTTCTCCACGCTGAAATTAATAAAAACATATCTATGCTCCACAATGAGACGGGAGAGGCTAGTTGGCCTTGCAACCATCTCAATAGAGTATGAGCTGGCCCAGACTGTGGACCTTCAGGAAGCAGAAGCAGTTCAAATCTTTGCAACCAAGAAGGCACGGAAAGCACCACTTTGATTATTCAATCATAAAAATGCCAGTGTTAACTTTCAAATGTCTGACCAGCAAATGTAACTTTTCTTATCTGCAAAGTAAAGTGTACATAACATTTTTGAACAAGGCATTTTAAGTTGTTCTCCTTTATTGGGGTAGGTAGCAGAGCAGTACCAAGGGAGGAGTAGAACAGAAAGAAGGCAGGATTGAGACCTTTCAAAGTTTTGGCACAAGCAAGGAGGCATGGGGGCGTCATTTGAGTTCCCTGCCTGATAGGGTGACCAGACAGCAAAGGTGAAAAATCAGGACAGGGGGTGGGCGGTAATAGGAGCCCATATAATAAAAAGACCCAAAAGTTGGGACTGGCCCTATAAAGTTGGGACATCTGGTCACCCTACCGCATGAGGTGACAAAATGTTGTGGGCTGGCCCTGGCGGCAGGTGCAGTGTACTAAATAAAACAAACACATACAGAACAGGATGTGATTGAAGAGAATTAGTCATTAAATAACTTATTTCTCTTCTGTTTATCTGGATGGAAGTATTACATCCGGAATCACAGACTCTGCGAGCCCCACAGCTGGGGGAGAAAGGTGGCATTAATCCAGAGTTGGAATAGGACTTTCAAGAAACCAGAGAGCTGGAGGAGACAGACCTTCCCCAACACAATCTCCTCTTATCGCCCTTTGTTCTGTAGTGGCCGTGAACCTGTTAGAAGAGATGGGCACTGCCAGGTGTGAATGGGGCTTGTGAGAGTGACGTGTTTTCATTGTATTCTGCAGATAATATTGCTCAGATTCAAAATGAGATGCTGAGTTAACTCGAGCTACAACTTCTGCATTGCCCTAACTCGACTCCTGTCCACACACAAAATCCCCTAAGATGTGGGTTTTATAACTCAAGTGAGCCGGCCCCTCGGGAAACAGGCTAAACCCTAAGTTAGCACAACTCACCAGCTAACATGACCTTTCTGTAGTATGGACACAAGCTAGCTGCACTTGAGTGCTGCTAATTCTCCAAAGCCTTCCCACTCTCCCCCTGTGTACCAGGAAAGGACAGACACGTTCTCCCACCATCCACTGGGGAAGAATCCACAGAGTGGCTCAGCTCACTGCTGTGCAAAGAGCCACGGGAAGGTTTGACCCATTGACCTAGCACTGTCTGCATTAGGGATTATGTTGGTTTAAACTACATCGCTCAGCGGTGTGGATTTTTCACACCACTGAGTGATTTAGCTGGGTCGATTTAACTTTTGAATGTAGACCTGGCCTTACTCCACTAAGGAAGACTAATCTGATAAAAGCCAAACAGTGCTTTCCTTCCTGGTCACAAATTAGCTCCAAGGCCTCGTCTGCAATTCTGCTTCCTGTGTCTTCAGGAGCCACCCAACAACATTCAGATCAACCCCCTCCCCTCCTCAAATTCAAAACAAGCCATCTGGGTGTACTGTCCATCCAGGAGATATTGTGCCTCTGAGTCCCTAGCAGCATGTGTTCCTTTTTGTCTTTACCCAACAACATGCCACATCCTAAAATTTCACTTAACAACGTTTATCCCAACATCTCATAACATACACTTTCAAGGTAACATAGGCCACCATCTACACTAGTGAGCATACAGAGGCATAGTTGTATTGATGCCACTGTAAGATCACTTGTGTAGCCGCATTAGGCCGACGGGAGAGAGTGCTTCTCTCAACATAATTAAACCACCTTCAACAAGCGGCAGCAGCTATATCTGTGGGTGAGCATCTTCCACCGACATAGTGCTATCCACACTGGTGCTTCTGTCAGTGTAACTTTTGTCACTCAGAGCGATGCTTTTTCACACCCTGAGTGACATAAGTTATACCAACAAAAGAGTTAGTGTAGTCCCTTCTCCAAGAAGAGTTTAACATTTCCCTTTCATTGTGTGTTA
Source organism: Chelydra serpentina (assembly GCA_037349315.1). Taxonomy (NCBI): domain Eukaryota; kingdom Metazoa; phylum Chordata; order Testudines; family Chelydridae; genus Chelydra; species Chelydra serpentina. Next base: position 528,536 of record JBAIAC010000151.1, read on the forward strand.
CTCTACATTTATTGATTTTTAACTTTATTTGCCATAGTGTCTATTCACCCAGTTTTTATAGTTCTCTCTGAAATTCCTCACAGTTCTTTGTTCCCAATTAATCTAAATAACTTTGTGTCATCTGCAACTATGGCTACCTCACTATTCACCCCACTTTTCAGATAATTAGTTAACATGTTAAACTACACTTAGAGAACTTTGGTCATCCCACTGTCAACTTTTTGCCACGAAGAAACATGGACCATTTAATTCTACTTTTTACTTTCCGTCTCCTAGCCAGGTTTTGATCCCTGATGATACTTTGCCTTTTGCTATGACTAAACAATTTCTTTAGAAGCCTCTAATGTGGGACATTGGCAAAGGTCTTTTGGAAGTCTAAATACATTTTGTTTATTGCAAACTGTTCTTTGTATCCACTATTTTATTGGCACTGTGGCAAGGCACCTTCTCTGTCTCACCAGCTTCAGCAATTCTCCCTTTGGCAAGATGAACTTGGGGTGAAGCAACCCCCCTCGGCTTCACTGGGCAGTCAGTCTTTCCCTTAGCAGGTGCTTTAGGCTTGTTTCTTTCCCCTATAGGAAGGAGCACAGCCTCCCCCCTTGGAGAGACTTGCTCCGCTGCTGCTTGGAGCATATTTACAGCTTGTCTCCCTCCCTCTCTCCTCCTCCCCCGCTCAACAGGGGAGGGGTTTAAAAAGGTCTCAAGCAGCCCTTAATTGGAGTCAGCTGATCCTAAATGACCTGAGACAACCCCTTCTTAGCTGATCCTAATTGTCCTCAGGTAACTCTATCTCAGCTGAACCTGATTAACCTGTGGTAACCCCTTCTCAGTTGCTAGAGAGGAGGGCCTTTTAACCTTCTAGGGCCTTCTTCTACTACCCCTAATCATTTTTGTTGCCCATCACTGCACCTTTTCCAATTTTAATATATCTTTTTTTTTTTAAGCTGGGGCAGCCAGAACTGCGTGTGGTATTCAATATGTGGGTGTACCGTGAATTGATACGATGGCATTATAATATTTTCTGTCTTATCGGGCCCTTTCCTGCTGGTTCCTAGCATTCTGTTAACTTTTTTGAGTGTCACTGCACATTGAGCACATGTTTTAAGAGAAGTCTCCATGATGACTCCAAGATCTTTCAATGTAGGTAAAAAAAATGTCAGCAAATTAAAAGTTTCTCATATAAAAGTTTGATATTGTCGCAACCTTGTTTCTTCCTAAACTAGGTATAACTGTTACTATTTTGTTTAAGATCAAATTTACCGTTACACTTAAAGAGTGAGGTCAATAATACCCTTTGTATTGTATAAATCATGTGGTCACTTTACATTCTAAAGGCGTTCCTGGCCCTGCTTGCAACAGTGGGTCTGAGTGGAAGTGTGCTGTCTGGGTCCTCAGCCTTGAGTCTGCTAACAGGACAGTCTGGAGCAAGGCAGGTTGTGTTGTGCCCCCTGCCTTAGATAACAGTCTGCTGGGTCTATTTCTGTATTTGATTGTTGTGTATTAAATTTCTGGATTTTAAGAAATAAAGTCATAGGCCCTGACTCCGTGGGTGCTCAGAGGAAAAAAATAGTGGGTGCTAAGCACCCATCGGCAGCTCTACTGATCAGCTTCTCCCCCTCCTTCCCAGTCCCTCCTGCCCACTGCAATCAGCTGTTCAGCCATGTGCAGGAGGTGCTGGGGGGAAGGGGCGGGGTAAGTTTTGGGGCGGGGACGGAATGGGGCAGGAAGAGGCAAGGTGAGGACAGAGCAAGGGCAGGAAGAGGCAGGGAGAATTGGGGCGTTGGGGGCAGGGTTGCAGTGGGGCCAGGGCCAAGGGTAGAGCGGAGGTCAAGCACACTCGGGAAAATTACAAAATTGGCACCAATGAATGAAATAATGTTTTGTTGCAACTCTCTAGCAAGAGCATGTTTTATTTCTATCTCTGTGTGTGTATGCAGTAAACATAATAGGGACCTTCTTGCTCTTTGAACCTTTCTACATACCAACTACAGTGAGTGACATTTGTACTTTGATTTTCCAGATAGGAAACTGGTTTCTGTTTTAGAGAAAGAGAGAAGAGAGTGAGTTCCGAACTATGCTCTTGCTCCAGGGATATTGCAAAAGGCACTCACAGTAAGTATTCATATTTAATTTCTAAATAAGGCTTTGTTCCATTGTAACAAATTGTAAGTTTTGTTGCTGCAGTTTCTGCATTATGGGTAGGGCTCTGCCAAATGTATGGCCTGGAAAAACACATCATGGTCCGTTCGATCTGGTCTCCTCCAATGAAATCTGGTCTTTTGTGTACTTCTACCCTAGACTATACAGATTGTCACAGGGAAACTAGTGTTTCTCAAACTGGGGGTCTCTACCCAAAAGAGTGTTGTTGGTGGGTTGCAGAACTATTGTGGGGCATCACAGTATTGCCCCCTTTACTTCTCCGCTGCCTTCAGAGCCGGGAGGCTGGAGGGTGGTGGAGGCTGCCTGACCACCCAGCTTTGAAGGCAGCACCACAGCCAGCAGCAGCGCAGAAGTAAAGGTGGCAATACCGTACTATGCCGCCCTTATTGCTGCACAGTGGTGCTGGGTTCCTGGCGAGCAGCCGCAGAGCTTCCTGCAGCCGGGGGAGGTTCCTGGATGCGGGTCTGCCCCAGGAGCGGCCCCTGCAGGGGAAAAGGAAATCCCCTGCCTCATCAGTCTGGCCAGGACCAACAGCTGCAGCCCGTCGTGCAGTAGGAGCCCTCAGCCAGGAAGCCCCGTGCCGTGCCCTGCCGTGGCTCCGGGCCCAGTGCCCTGGCAATTGGGAGTTAAAGGGGACTTGGGCTGGCAAGGGGGGAGGAGTTTGACCACGGAACTCCCCCCACAGCCATGGCACCGTGGGTAGTTGCCCATATCGCCTATCTGTAAGACTGGCTTTGCTTCCACCCAAAGGTCAGGGCCCCCCCATACCATGCCACCCTCACTTTAGGCGCTGCTGCTGGGAGTGGTATTGCCTTCAGAGCTGGGTGCCTGGCCAGCAGCTGCTGCCCTCCGGCCGCCCAGCTCTGAAGGCAGCGCCGCCGCCAGGAACAGTGCAGAAGTAAGAGTGGCAGCACGCTGACCGCCCCCCTACAATTGACTTGCAACCCCCACATGGCCCCATTTGGGGTTGGGACCTCCACAGTTACAACGTCGTGAAATTTCAGATGTAAGTATCTGAAACCGTGACACTTACCATTTTTAAAATACTATGACAGTCAAATTGACCAAAATCGACCGTCTATTTGGTAGGGCCCTACCCATTCTGTATGTACTCTACATGCTGCCATAATTGTAGACACACCCAAAGAGGCAGAGCCATTAGTGACACATATCGAATCGAATATACACCCGTGGTTAAAATTCACAAATGCAATTTAACCTACCACCTCCAGTAAAACATGACAAAGTTTAGCCCAAGAGCTCTATAGCCTACCATGTATTCTGCCTTGTACCTCCTCCTGCGTGTGTGTTTGGTAACATTGCAAAGTGTGTGCTAGGGGAGAGAATGGAAAGTGACCTAGGCGGTCCTGAAGCAGACTCATGCCCATAGGCGTCATACACCAATTTGCCCCAGCTCACTGTGTGTTCCCATGCAGTTTGGCTTCAGGAGTTTTGGGAAAAAATTGTCCTAGGTGTTTCTATTTTCACATCTTTATTTAAAAAAATGAACGCATTCGAATGAAGATATTTTTGTTTGTTTTTAATAAAATCTTAGGTTCCAGACTCTATTCCCATTAACCAGCTTCTGCACACATTCATGGCATCTACCTGCTTCGAATCCACTGTCTCTAAGATCTGTGTTACACCTAGTAGTGATCCTTCAGGTCTCAGCCAGATGTTCTGCTTATAAGCAAATGGCTTCGATGAATCTCCAGTAGTCTCATAAATGATTTTTTTTTTAATTTGAGTAAACATTGGGCTTAACTCTGTTCTGATATATACAAGTGCCAACACCCTGGTTAAACCAATGTAAACAAGAACAGAATTTCCTCCTTTTTATCTTGAACACCTCTTTATATTTAAATTCCACCTACCATATACTGCTCACATTGTATAGGATCTCTTTCTCCCTAATTTTCTCACATTATCTATTAACTGAACAGTTGCTGGAGGTTTTAGAAGGAGATAGAGGATAAGATTCCCTTCAAACTGAATGTGTAAGTAAAGACCTTTTTACTGCTTTTAATCAGGCATTTTGCTATAGCTCATTTGTTAATGGCTTGTATTTGGGGATGTAGTTCCAATATGATTTTCTTTCTATTGTTCCCATGTCTTTAATCTAAATAGTACAGAGCACATTGAGGTGAACTACCAGGCAGACATTATCCTCCGTAGCGGATATTCCAGTATTCAGCTTTGTCATAATAACACAGGAATTGCCAGAATGGATCAGACTCAAGGTCCTATTCCAGTATCCTGTCTCTGACGGTGGCCACCACCAAAGGATGGTATAAGAACCCTACAGTAGGCAGAGGTGGGATAATTGGATTTAAGTCCCAAAGCATGAAGTTCAATATCCTTTCCAACATTTTTATTAACTCTGGGTGTTTTTTATCCATCGAAATGCCCAATCCCTTTTTTGAATATTGCCAAGATCTTGGTCTCAGTGACTTCCTGTGGCTGTGAGTTCTGGAGTCTAATCATTTGTTTTACGACAAACTATTAAAGGTTTATCAGTTTTGAATATTTCACCTTTTAATTTCATTGACTGTCTCATTTTTCTTGTGGTATGTGTCATGGTGAACAGAAGCTCTCAATGTGTCTTCTCTAGATCACTCATACTCCCTTGTCTCCTTTATAAAGTAAACAGACCATTTTTTTCACTCTCTCTTCATAGGAGAGCTTTTCCACACTCTTGATCTTTCTCATCACCCTACTCTGAACCCCTCTAATTCTGCAAGACTTTTTTTTAGATGGTTTGACTAGTGCCACAGACAGCTGAGTCTTCATTATTGAGTTATATAATGTCATAATGTTTCCCACATTATTTGCCATCCCATTTCTTCTGCAACTGAACATCTTGTTTGCTTTTGTGTGCACAGCTGCACATTTAGCAGAGGATTTAGCCACCAGCAGTGATGAACAGGTCCCCTTCCTGAACAGATACAGTTAATTTACACCCTGTAAGGAGTACGACTATGTCACTCCAGCCTCTTCTTGGGCAAATACCTTGTTCCACACTGGTGTCCCTGGGTTTCTATTACACCCTTTCCACGCCTCTAAACTTCCTATGAGGATACTTCCTGTGACTATCAGGAGAACCTGGCCGCTTTTCTTCACGAGGTTTCAAAGGTTCTGATGATCTATTCTAACCCTGTACTGATTGACTAGTCTTCCAACTCGCTGTGTTTGAAAAGCCTCTTAGCTTTTAATTAACCAGAGTGATCATAACATGAATCTAACAATGGCCATCAGTAACACTTCTGCTTCTCAGGGGCTTGTCTACACTTGAAATGCTATAGTGGTGCAGCTCCCATCGGTGTCGATAATGCACCTTCCCGAGAGGCAGTAGCTAGGGGCTTGGCTACACTTGCACTTTATACCGCAATAAAGCCTCCTAGAGCGCTCTACCTTACTCCCCGTCCACACTGGCAAGGCACGTAGAGCGCAATGACTCCCAGGCTGGAGCGCTCCTCGTACTCCACCCCCCCGAGAGGATTCACAGCTGTTGCGTCTTGGCTGAAACGCTCCAGGGCTAATCGAAGAAGCAAGAATTTAAAATGTTGAGAAATTGTGTAACCTGATCAAATGGCCCAATGTTTAGAGACACAGAGTAATTGAAGTCTCCCGTTATTAGTTTGTTAGATTATGCTGCCTCTTTGATCTCCCTCAACAACGTGCACTTGATTTCCTTTTCTTGATGAGGCCAGAAGCATAGCCCTAGTGATATAATGACATTCCTACTGCTTCTTACAACTGTGTAGTCCTCTCCACTCTGAATTTTTCTCTCACTAGATAGTATTTACTTTCAGATACAGCACAGCTGTGGCCTAGTCTGTCTGTCTTGTACAGTTTGTAACCAGTATCAGAGGGGGAGCCGTGTTAGTCTGGATCTGTAGAAGCGACAAAGGGTCCTGTGGCACCTTATAGACTAACAGACGTATTGGAGCATAAGCTTTCGTGGGTGAATCCCCACTTTGTCGGATGCATGCAGTGGCATGCATCCAAAGTTTGTAACCAGGCATTTCCAAATCCCATTGGTTTTTTCTTTATGCCTAGTTTCTATAAAGCACATTATTTCAATGTCCTCTTCCATTGCACAGCATCCTAGTTTTTAAGAACTGCCAGTTCAGCACCGTGACAGATGTGGCAATTTTCTGGAATATTGTTAGGATATTTTCTTGTAGTAAGATTACGTCTCAATCTGGGCCAGGGTTTGTATGTAATTCCATGGGACAGGGGGACAACATCTCCTCCAGGAACTAAGAAAAATGGGGTTGATTAGGCAAATTCACTCAGCCTGTAACACCTCCCAGGAGCTACCACCACCTGGACAGGCTCCCATGTACTGGTTTGAACTGATTCTCCAGAAGCCAACAGATAATAAGAGGACTTCCTGGAGAGTGCAGGAAAGACTTTGGCCTATGGAGGGCCCATGATAGGTGGCCTCTGCTAAGTTTTTAGTGTGTGTAGAGAAATGTTTATTATTTTTAATATGATTTCTCTGTAATGCTTTCTCCTTAATAACGAATGTGCTTCCGTAGAAAGAGGTGTGTAGCAACTTAAAACTGGGGACATCTACACTGTTTATACCCTCTAAAGAGAGAGAAAAATACAGACCCTGCCTGCTTAGGTAGTCTGGGTTGCTGGGGGTATCACAGTGTATGCAGGGAACTGTTCAGCATGGAAAAAACCTAGCCAGGAGGGAGAGAGAGATGCATGTCTCCACCAAAGAGAAGTGATGGCTCGGGAGTGGGGGGTTTGGAAACCTGAAAGCAGGTGCCCTTTGTGGACCATGAAGGGAAAAACAGGTGCATTTGCCCTGAACTGTGACAAATATTATCTCCGTTATATGTGAGCATAACATCAGACTGTTCAACACAATGCTCCTCACTTTGACTAGAATTATACTGATTCCCACGTTCCTCTTTTTGTCCACTAACGCTGCTAAACTGACTCCTATGGCATTGCTTTGCCTGCAGGTTCAGAGTGATGCTTTGCAAACAGACAAGGGACATCTCTTTCCCCCAAGCTTTTTGTTCTTAATACTCTTTCAGCTCTGCCATAGAAACCCTTGGACAAATGTGCAGGACACAGAGATAACCTTTCCCCTCATCCAGAAAACCTATTTGACAAGTTCAGTCTCTGTATGTGCCTGACCCAATGCCTATTTAGATAATTGAAAGTGTTTCTACTAATTGGAATGAGCAATGGATCCAGCCTTGCATGAGGAAATTACATTGAAAAATTCCTTCTTTTATATTAATATGAAAGAATATGAATGTGGCAGAACTTCATCTGTCTATTTACTAAGAGTTCATAAATCCTCTGTGATAGCCCAACACTAAAACGAAAGGAAAATATCAAGTCTGTAGGTAATTTCCAAAGCTGTTTGCACAAACCTTTGTACACTAGATAAGCATGGGAGTGTAGGCTACCAGATGCATTAGTAGATACTCTGATGCCTTAGAAATTCCTTTCAATATTTACTAATCAAAAGTTCTCAGATTCATGCAACGAAACCAATAGGCTTAATAACACAGCAATATAATACAGCTAGCATGATTTACTTCTGGGTGAACCCTTGTGTATTTTGTGGTTTGAATTTATTTAAAGGATTGAACTGAATATTCATATAATTGTTGTTTATAGTATTTACCCAGCTTCACCTTTGCTGAAATTTTAGTCTTATTTCATTCAAAATCCATGTTAAATAGAATCATAGAATCATAGAATCTCAGAGTTGGAAGGGACCTCAGGAGGTCATCTAGTGCAACCCCCTGCTCAAAGCAGGACCAACCCCAACTAGATCATCCCAGCCAGGGCTTTGTCAAGCCTGACCTTAGAAACCTCTAAGGAAGGAGATTCCACCACCTCCCTAGGTAACCCATTCCAGTGCTTCACCACCCTACTAGTGAAAAAGTTTTTCCTAATATCCAATCTAAACCTCCCCCTCTGCAACTTGAGACCATTACTCCTTGTTCTGTCATCTTCTACCACTGAGAACAGTCTAGATCCATCCTCTTTGGAACCCCCTTTTAGGTAGTTGAAAGCAGCTATCAAATCCCCTCTCATTCTTCTCTTCTGCAGGCTAAACAATCCCAGTTCCCTCAGCCTCTCCTCATAAGTCATGTGCTCCAGCCCCCTAATCATTTTTGTTGCCCTCCGTTGGACTCTTTCCAATTTATCCACATCCTCCTTGTAGTGTGGGGCCCAAAACTGGACACAGTACACCAAATGAGGCCTCACCAGTGCCGAATAGAGGGGAATAATCACGTCCCTCGATCTGCTGGAAATGCCCCTACTTATACAGCCCAAAATGCCGTTAGCCTTCTTGGCAACAAGGGCACACTGTTGACTCATATAAATAAATGCTAAGTATAACAATGCCCCTTGGGGGAATTGAACTCAGGACATCCAGATCTGAAACCACAGACTACAATTGCCCAAGGTGCAGTGCGGCAGGATCAGAAGCAGTAGCAGACTCATATTCCTATGTACACAATGTAGTCACTAGATGGGGACAGAAAGCCGTGCTGTTTCAGCGTGGGTTACGTACATACTCCTATTGACTGGAATAGCCCACCGTGGGCTTTAGTGCTCCACAGAAGTTCAGCTCCCCATCTACTCAAACAATTGTAATAATGCCGTCACTCAGGCTGTCTGTGGTGACTGAACCCAGTCTTCCTGGATTTAAAGGCAGGATCTTCCACTGCATCAGATAATGGACCACAGTAGACACCATAACATCAATAGCAGACTCATGAAGCTCTCTGCATGGTCCGGGTACTAGATGGAGAAAAAGAGACAGACTGTTACTGTGGGTTACATGAAATGGCATGGTTATCTGCTCAGAAATCAGGGAACTTCATTGGTTCATTGAGAGTGAAATCCCAGAATTCATAGATTCATGGACTTTAAGGCCTGAAGGGACCATTGTGATCATCTAGCGTCACACATCACAGGCCACAGAACCTCATTGCCCTCCCCTCCCCCTCTAATAGACCCATAATCTCTGGCTGAGATACTGAAGTAATCAAATCATGGTTTAAAGAGTTCAAGTTACAGAGACTTTACCATTTACACTAGTTTAAACCTGCAAGCAATACATGCCCCATGCTGCAGAGGAAGGCAACCCCACCCCCATAGGATCTTTGCTAATCTGACCCAGGGAAAATTCCTTCCCAACCCCAAATATGATGATCAGTTCAGTGGTTCTCAAACTTTTTTTTTTGAAGGCCACTTAAAAATTGCTGAGGGTCTCGGCGGACCACTAAAAGATCTTTCCAAATGTTGTTTGTACTGTTAGCTAACTATTTGTAAAGCGCTTTTGATAAAAGCACTATATAAAAAAAGCCTTAATAATAATTAACTATCCCTCTTGCACACATTATCTACACACATAGCTCAGCTTTAAGATGCTAAAGAAATCTATGAGTCAACTAGAAATAGTCATGCTCTCATCGCAAATCTTAATACAATATTTTCTGATACTGGAAAGGAGAGTAAAAGGCCTTCACTCAGGCTTATGCAATTTCTCTGAGACGTCCACTCTAAATTTGATTAATACTTCAAACACACGGAGCAGTAAAAATAAGTAATAAAGCAACAGAAACAGCAAAAGAAAACCGCACACAAACAAGTGACAACACTGAAGATACGAAGGGAAGTAAAACATCATGTGGTTGGTGATGGGTATTTTAAATGAGTGTTTAGGACCCACGCTGAGCAAATGCAACAGAGCCCTGTAGAAACAGGCAAAGTTCTCCTGGTTTCACATTGAGTGGGTCACCAACTCAAAAACTCACAGTGGACTCACTGAGTTTTTATAAGCCCTGAAGCACATTAACACGTGGCTTGGAGTTTGCAGACAGAGCCCTGCTTCAGAGAGCTTGCAAATAAGGTCATTATCCTACAAAACGCCTAGCAGCACCCCACCAAACCTAGTGCTGCTTGCTACTAAAGAGTCAATGGGAGTCCTCTTAGGCTTAGAGGGAACTATCAACGGACCACAGTTTGAGAACCTCTGAGTTAGACCCTGAGCATGTGAGCAAGACCAACCAGCCAGGCACCTGGGAAAGAATTCTCTATAGTAACTTTGAGCTCTTCCCATCTAGTGTCCCATCACTGGCTATTGAAGATATTTGCTCCTAGCAGTCGCAGATTAGCTACATGCTATCATGGGCAGTCTCATCATACCATCCCCTCCATAAACTTATCAAGATCATTTTTAAGCCAACTAGGTTGTTTGCCCCCACTGCTCCCCTTGGAAAGGCTGTTCCAGAACTTCACTCCTCTGATGGTTAGAAACCTTTGCCTAAACTTACTGATGGCCAGTTTGTTCTTGTGTCCACATTGGCACTTAAATTAAATAGCTCCTCTCCCTTCCTGATATTTATCCCTCTGATGCATTTCATAGGATCATAGGGTTGGAAGGGACTGCAAGGGTCACCTAGTCTAACCCCCTGTCAAGATGCATGATTTGTTGTGTCCAAACCATCCAAGACAGACGCCTGTCCAGCCTCCGTTTGAAAACCTCCAGTGAAGGAGCTTCTACAACTTCCCTAGGCAGTCTCGTTGATTATCGCCCTGTTCTTACAGTTAGGAAGTTTCCCCTGAGATTTAACCTAAATCTGCTATGCTGCAGTTTGAACCTATTGCCTCTTCTCCTGCCCTGTGTTTCTGTCCATTTTTGGTGCCATCTTTCAACGGTTTCTCTGCGGCGCTCTCTGTCTTACCTCTTGGTCTGCGGGAATGGAACCTGAACTGCTGAGGAGCATGCTGACGAGTCTCGCCGGCAAGTCACGTTTAGCATTTGAGCTACTCCTTAAGATCCAAACTAACAGTGAGGAGTCCGACGATGATATTGAGTGGCGTAACGCGTACGATAAGTAATTGCTTGTCTCATTCACGGACATGCTCTCCACCATGGAACGCCGCTTTTGGGCTCGGGAAACAAGCACTGAGTGGTGGGATCACATCGTTTTGCAAGTCTGGGATGACGAGCAGTGGCTGCAGAACTTTCGGATGAGAAAAGCCACTTTCATGGGACTATATGCTGAGTTCGACCACACCCTGCGGCGCAAGGACACGAGATTGAGAGCTGCCATGATGGTGGAAAAGCGGGTGTCTATTGCAGTCTGGAAGCTGGCAACTCCAGACAGCTACCAATCGGTTGCTAACCAGTTTGGAGTGGGAAAGTCGAGCATTAGAATCTTTAATCGCATCCTGCTGAGAAGAACCGTGACTCTGGGTAACGTGCAGGACATTGTGGCTGGCTTTGAACAAATGGGTTTCCCTAACTGTGGAGGGGCGATAGATGGGACGATTATTCCTATTCTGGCACCAGACCACCTAGTCTCCGAGTACGTTAACCAAAAGGGGTATTTCTCCATGATTCTCCAGGCGCTTGTAGATCACCGTGGGCGTTTCATTGACATTAACGCAGGCTGGCCCAGAAGGGTGCATGACGCACGCATCTTTCGGAACACTGGCCTGTTCAAGAAGCTGCAAGCCGGGACTTTTTTCCCAGACCAGAGGATCACCGTAGGGGAAGTCGAAATGCTCATTATGATAGTTGGAGACCCCGCTTACCTTTTAATGCCATGGCTCATGAAACCCTACACAGTGAGCCTGGACAGCAGCCAGGAACGGTTCAATTACAGGCTGAGCCAGTGCCGAATGACTATGGGGGGCGGGGGAGGGAAAGCTCAGTGGTTTGAGCATTGGCCTGCTAAACCCACGGTTGTGAGTTCAATCCTTGAGGGGGCCATTTGGGGATCTGGGGCAAAAATTGGGGATTGGTCCTGCTTTGAACAGGGGGTTGGACTAGATAACCTCCTAAGGTCCCTTCCAACCCTGATATTCTATGATTCTAAGAAAGAACATGTTTTATCCATAATTTTTATGGAAGCACTTTAAGTATTTGAAGACCTCTATCAAGAACCCCTTACTCTACTCTTTTGCAAACTAAACATATTCAGTTCTTTCAGTCTTTGCTCATATGGCTTGCATTCCATCCCTTTGATCATCTTTGTTGCTCTCATCTGGATCTTTTCCAGTTTCTCTACATCCTTTCTATATATTGGTGATCAAAAGTGGACACAGAACTCCATCTGAGGCCTAACCAGCACTGAGTAGAGCGGTGCTGTCACTTCCCATGAGTTGCATGCTATGCCTGTGTTACTACAACCCAAAATTGCATTTGCTTTTTTTGGCCCCATCCACCAAACCAGTTACATTCTCAAAGAAGGAAATCGGGCTGGTTTAGTAAATCTATGCTGGCTACCAGTGATTACCCCTTCATCCTCCTGGCATTCACAAATTGAATGTTTTGTACATTGTGCTAGTAGATTCCCAGGTATTGAAGTCAGGCTGACTGGGCTATAGTTCCATGGCTCCTCCTTTTCCCCCCATTTTAAAGGTGGGCACTATGTCCCTTCTCCCAGTTTCATCTGCAAACCTTCCCTACAATTTTTCCCCTGTCTGACATACAGCATTCAGATAGTTTCTGCAACTTACACTAAAAGTAATTCCAAGCCTCCTCCACATTCAGATCCTTGAGTTCTTCAGTCCAGTTCACTTGCCTAACTAATTCCCTTTTTTTTTTAACGTTTGCACTTTTGAAGTCAAGAATCCAAGTTTAAGGTCCATTTTTGTTTATCCTTCCATTTATTTTAAACTGAATTAGCTCAAGATCACTCAAACCAAGGTTGTCCTCTACAAGCAGTTATTCTAATGTCCCCACTACTCACTAATACTAAATCTAGATTGGCATAATCATTTCTTGATTTGGTGACTATTTCGTGAAGAAATCTGTTAGGGTATGTCTATACTTACCTCTGGGTTTGGTGTTAAGCAATCGATCTTCTGGGATCGAGTTATCACTTCTTCTCTAGACATGATAAATTGATCCCGGAAGTGCTCGCCATCGACACCGGTACTCCTGCTCCGCGAGAGGAGTATGCAGAGTTGACGGGGGAGCCTGCCTGCCGCGTGTGGACCCGCGGTAAGTACCTTGTAGTTCGAACTAAGATACTTTGACTTCAGCTACGTTATTCACCTAGCTGAAGTTGCGTATCTTATTTCGAACTGGGGGGTTAGTGTGGACCAGCCCTTAGCTATCACAGTAATAACAGGTTCCTACCATTATTAGTAGCATTTGCCCCCCAATCAATATCTGGGAAGTTAAAGTCTCCCATTATGACAATGTTGCCAGTAGTATTTATTTAATTAAAAGTATTAAGGAGGTCTCTATCCGTATCCAAATTGGGGGCATCTGTAGCATATCCCAAGCAATATCCCAGTGGAGATTGTTAACTTTCTTTCTTAAAGTGATTTTGACCTGAACATATTCTGTATTAGCCATTCCTAAATAAGTGAATTTTATTGATTGAACCACAGTTGTTTGTAGGGGTTCGATCCTGTGCGCACTATATTCAATGGAGTTCAAATTCAAAAGAGCTGCAAGTGGCTGAAGTCTCGGGTCCTCGATAAATGTACATTACTATAGTAATAAGTGCTTTAAAATGTTGATTTATAGCTAGACAGGTAGATTGGGATTTTAATATTGGCATAAAGAATAGGCAATGTTTCAACTTCAGAAATAGTCAATGGGTGTTAGGCTAAGCAGTGTCTTAAGGGTAACATTTTAAGTGATTACCAATAATGAGGCAAAAAAGTCGGAAATGGTTACAAAGAAAATAAAAGACAAAATGCAAACTAATACCTAATTTAGCAAGGTTCAATTAATTCAAAACAAAGGTTTCTCTCACCTCATGTTCTTTGCAGTCTTTCCTGGCAGGAAGTCCCCCAGTCAGGACTCCTCCCTCAGTTCAGTGTTTGTAACAGGGCCTGACTTTTGCTCACAGCCTGACTCTTACTAACTTTGCTTTATATCAACAAGGCTTGGCTTTAGTTAAGGCCTTAGCCTTTATACCAAGCTCCTTATACCAGGCCTCATGGCTCAAGTTCTCTTTTTTTATTACACCTGTAATTTGAAGCATCAAGACCTTTGTGCTTTTTTATAAGCTGAGTGAAAATCTGGGTAAGTCTTGTCATCCACAGCACCTTCTGGTCTACAATGAGCCTCTGGTAGATGACAGTGGCAAAGAATATCTTGTCAGCTTTGTCGTACATCTCTTCAGCACAAATGGGTTTATCCTTATCAGTTGACTTTGTCTCTGTAATGTTTGACAGTATCGGATTTTAACTGCCAAACAAAAGGTCTTGTGCTGGTATGTGAATTACAATGCCCTGATCCTCTTTCAGCTCTGCATTCTCTTTAACTTTCTTTCATCTACAGTTTCTGCCTGGACTACTTGATCCTTCTTGCATTTATGGGCCAAATTGATGTATCTCCCCTTTCTTGCATATGCTGAAGATAGCAGGAAGAACTGGTCCAGATATACAAATAGGGGGGGGCCATATATCGACCAAAGTGTCTTCCTGGGTCTGGTCAGAGGTCTGCAACTGGTGCTGGAAGAGGTAGACTGTCAATTATCCTGTTTCCTGCATAATACTGACTATTTAGCACAGCCTTTTCTTGCACTTTCTCTGTGCTTTTTGTCTATAAAACGCCAATAGCTGGTGAGGAGAAACCCCGCATCACTGGGAAGTCATCAGATTCTTCTGACAGGTTCTTGAGCGCATTCGCAGTATTTATCCCACCTGACATATGTAAATGATTCAGTGAACTCCTTCTTCACTGTAGCTAGATGCGTATAACAGTGCTAATCAGTTATAAAACTGGATTTCTTGTGACTCTTAGATGATCGACAAAGGCTTTTTTTGGTCTTCATCACTATTCTTGATCATGAGCATACTGGTTCTGCATGAATACACATGTTAACAGGCCAAATTCAAAGACTCTACACTTTACTACTGTCTCTTTTTACGTAGTGCAAGTGGCTGGCTTTCCAATCCTTGCCCTGGATGATGAAAAGTTTTAAAAAAAAAAAGACGGGGAGGGTCTAGGAGACAACAATAAAGTTACTGTGGGTAACTATAACTGGGATGTCCTAAACCTATTGTGTATGGGGGTGTGTGCTTAAATCGAATAAACTGAAGTTTTAAATAAGAGCATACTTGTTTTAATCATTTATCAGACAGACTAGATGTGTTCCCATTGATTTATTCCTGACACTGCCTGGAGTAAAACAGTTAAATTACCACTGTTTTGGGTTCTGAAAACCCCGGGTAACACTGGTGCTGGGTCAGAACATTACTGCACTGTAACTTTTGTTACTATGGATCATTTGACATAGCAAACATTGTAGATGCTGAATAAGCTGCCTTGTTTTTAACTCGTTGAGAATGATGAAAGCAATATGTATATGTTGAAAATGTTGTTTTTCTCTTTCAGAAAAGCCAAAGATGGGAAATAGTAAGTACTGTATGCATTGGTTTCTGAAGTTTAATTAGTAGTGATGAGTGTTCCATCATCCAGTTCTGTACCATATATTACCTGCTTCTTTGACTTCCCTTCAGAAATAATTCGCTATATTTGATAGGGTTTTATTAAACCTCACTCCCATTGGCCATTTGGATGGTGGAATAGATTCCATGATACAAGGTTAACTAAGAGGCTTTGTTTCTCCATTGTGTGTAAAACATGGATTATATAAGGTGGACTTTCCAAAAGTGCCTAAATGATTTAGGAG
The DNA here is from genome assembly GCA_037349315.1 of Chelydra serpentina. Taxonomy (NCBI): domain Eukaryota; kingdom Metazoa; phylum Chordata; order Testudines; family Chelydridae; genus Chelydra; species Chelydra serpentina. Next base: position 544,357 of record JBAIAC010000151.1, read on the forward strand.
CACAATTTTCTACTTCAAGTCAATGGGACGTGTGCTCCTAAGTCACTTAGGGTCAGATCCATAAAGGGACTTAGGAACCTATCCCCCGTATTTTGGCATCACTGAGATCCACAAAACCCCCACTTAGCTGGAGCTAAACCATGCATGCACTCACTCAGTGCTAAATCTTTGGGATAAAATTTCCCTCGATGCCTAAACTTCTGCCATTGGGCATGTGCTCCACTGCCTCCCTTTAGGCATCCAGCCATCTATCTCCTGCATAAGCACCAGAGCAATCCTAAAGCAAAGGGAAGATAGACATTCTTCAGCATGCACAATCCACAGGGCCCCGATATGTTAGGTGTAATCTAGGTATGCTGAACTCCACACAAAATGGTGGAGGGTGGGTGGATGGGAAGAATGAAGAGCCAGAAGCCCTACCTAATAAGAGATTTGAACAGAGATCTTCCACCTCTCATGTGAGTACCCTAATCACTGAGATATCCTTACCTGGGACTCCCTCAGTCTCTCCAGTTGAAGCCCTTCTACAGTAATCAAATAAAGAGATGAGATACCCTTGAGAGATGAGAGACCCCTATTCAACTCTCTTGAATTGAGTCAGGGTGTCCCAGGTCTCATAAAAATTGCATACAACTATTTCTATTTATTAACATTACTCTAACATTCTGAAAATGGAACAAGTGTTTTGATATAAATAATAGCACATGCTAATTTCCTCTTTACTTTGATTCACACTGACAATCAATTTTTGTTTTTCTCTATACCAGACAAAGGGAAGCATGGTAAGTTTGGACTGATTTTTTCAACAAGTACAAGGAAACTCTTTTTGTGTCATGGAAATATGTATCAAATATTTTTAATTCTGCTTTTTACTCCAATCTTTCCCATTAGATTGGCTAATAGGGAGAAGTGATGGATAAGCAAGATTTGTTTTCTACTAATCAGTGGAAAGTGATATAATAATCTACCACTGAGAATATAGTTCTTAGCCAAACATGGATCAAAATGTGCACCTGCTGAAATATTTGGCAAGTGCAGACAAGATGGAACGAAATCATTGTTCATTTCTAATTGAACAGTCACATTGAATTGGCCAAATTCTAGCCTCAGATTCACCTGTGTAGTTGTGGGTAGATACTGACCCTTCCAGAGTAGTGATAGTAATTAACTTGGGATTTCCTCAGCTCTGTGCTACCTCCAAAAATAGTCTGGTACTGAGAAGTCTGTTTACTGAAACCCATAGTACCATGATTAATTACTCCATTATTTCATAAATTGGGACTTCATTTGAAGGGTTTAACTCTCCATGTCCCAAACACAATGAATCTTTCCCCCCAAGCCTTCCCTCATCTTTCCTTTTGTAATTACCTTGCCACTCAGGTCTTTAACCTTGGCACCTTCTTCAATGCAGCCCTCTTTCACGCTCCTGGCATCCTGGCTATGTCTAAACTTTGCCCATTCCTGCTGCAGAATGTTATAACAATAAATAACAATAATAGATTAAAGGGTTTAATAATGTCGGAGAAGAAATGCATAAATATAAGATGGCAGCCACATGCTGGCTTTTTCTGAAATAGGTCAGAGGAGTTGTACTTTATAAACTGAATTTACTACACGGCAACAAGAGGGCAGATGGGAAAATATGTGTATCATTCCTGCTCCAAACTCTCATTAGAAACAACTAATAAAGTTCCCATGTGGATTTTTCTTTCCGACCGAGTCCAAGGCATAGAGGGTAAGGTCTCATTCAGAATAATATTTTAAGAATGACATTATCAAATTTTCTTCAGTACTTTCATCCAAGTCTAACAGCAAGAAATGTTTTGGTTTCTTTTCTCCTACGTTTTTCATGAGAACACCCAATATGTATGCTGGCACCAAGATTAGCTAACAGGAGGGTTAGTTAGCCATGTCCATGTCCCCAAGTCTCAGAGGGCCACCCCATACACTGTTGTGTAGCAGAGGGGAAGAGTAATTAGCCTTTGAAATGTATTTTATTTTATTGAGAAGGAAGAAGAGAGGATTTTTAGGATTAAGGGTCTTTTTTTGCCATTATTCTTCTAAGTGAAAGTTTATTCATCAGCACGTGATGATTACTGAAGGATTCTTTAACTCTCCTCTTACAAAACGGCTCCCATCTCCCCTAGTTCTCAACAGGAGTGAAGCCCCAGTATTCTCAGTCTTTTTGGAGTGGGGCATCTCTCACATATTGCTATCACAGGGATTGAACAACCAACAAAGAGGGATGCCACCTCCATTCACCTGCTCTTCTCGGGGCTCCTCTTTGTGTAAGGGGACTGCTGGCCCCTTACTAAACCTCAATGAGGGATTCTGGTTACTAGCTCCTAGTACCACAAGGAAGGGTAAGGGTCAATGAGAAATCAGGACCCTGAGACTGACAGTCCCCAGTGGCATTGGGGAAAGGTCAATGCCCCAGGTCAGCCTGATTGACAGGGCAGACAGGCTAATGAGGAAGTCGGGGGTCACAGAGGTCCCATCCGCCGTGTGAGCTGGAATTGCCCTGGGTCAGACAAACAGAGTGGGGCCGAGCTAAGGAGAGAAAAGTAGCCCAAGCTTCAGTGCTGAGACAGAGTGGAGCCAGAGCGAGACCTGATATGAAACTTTTTGTTTTGTTTTGTTTTGCTTTTAATTCAACAAGTCTGGTAAATACCCTACATAACGATTTGGAATCTATCTGACCCAAACATGCACAAACATGTAAATAAAAGTTTTCATTGAAAATCTTTGCCTTTGCATACATTAAGTATTATCAAATTAGAATGAAGTCAATCTTTCTACACTGCCTTTATCATCCTACCCGTGTAGCAAATAAGAGTCACTACAAAGGTAATGGGGTCAGTTAGACCACTCAGTTTTAATCAAGGGAGAAGATGAAATGGACTACACCTCCAAAGGTCTTTTGGGGGAGGGCCTTTTGCACCCCCAGCATGTACGGAAACATAAATAAAACATGATAGACACGCCAGTGCTGCTTCTTTAATAATAATAATTATATAGATAAATAGATAGATATAGATATGCCAATCTCCTAGAACTGGAAGGACCTTGAAAGGTCATCGAGTCCAGCCCCCTGCCCTCATGGCAGGACCAAATACTGTCTAGACCATCCCTGATAGACATTTATCTAACCTACTCTTAAATATCTCCAGAGATGGAGATTCCACAACCTCCCTGGGCAGTTTATTCCAGTTTTTAACCACCTTGACAGTTAGGAACTTTTTCCTAATGTCCAACCTAAACCTCCCTTGCTGCAGTTTAAGCCCATTGCTTCTTGTTCTATCCTCAGAGGCTAAGATGAACAAGTTTTCTCCCTCCTCCTTATGACACCCTTTTAGATACCTGAAGACCGCTATCATGTCCCCTCTCAGTCTTCTCTTTTCCAAACTAAACAAACCCAATTCCTCCAGCCTTCCTTCATAGGTCATGTTCTCTAGACCCTTAATCATTCTTGTTGCTCTTCTCTGGACCCTCTCCAATTTCTCCACATCTTTCTTGAAATGCAGTGCCCAGAACTGGACACAATACTCCAGTTGAGGCCTAACCAGCGCAGAGTAGAGCTGCAGATGTGAGGTATTCAACTGTTTCCGTGAGCATAGGGGGCTTCCTAAACTGCAGTGATCTGCAAGGTCCCACTGGTCCACCACTCTATCATCATGAGAAGGAAATATACATCAAATGTTGCTGGATTTCTGTGTAGGATTGTGACTGTGTCTATTTAAGGACAGGAAGTACGGGCAGGGATAGACAGTTAGAATTAGGAAGGGATCGGGGAACTTGACTGTGAAGGGTTTACACTGAATGATTTCTCACTCTGGAAAACTAAGCTATTCTCTCAAGTTGTACATTAAAATAAAAGTTCCTTTGTTGAAAGTTCCCTGTTTTCTTTCTCAGATAAAGTACCAGTGCGAATGGGTAAGTCCCCACTGCTTTTTGTATGTTTCACTCATACATATATAGGGAAAGAGGGAGAAGCAACCTCATTGACTGAACACCTCAGAGTTCAGATCAAGAACTGAATGAGTCCTGGACTCTACACTCCCCTCCAACACCTAGCAGGTGAAAGTACATTGGTGGAGCTGTGAGAGGACAGCTCATAGGCCCCGTGCCCGTGTTACACATTTTCTTTGGATGAACAAATGATTATTACAACTCTATGGGTGTCAATCTGGCACTGTCATGAGGAGGAAAGTTACAAACTGAGACCTGAGATATTGCTGCATTTCTGAAGGGGTCTCTGATGGTCTATTTCAGGAGAGGCGCCTCGGGCAGGGCTCGGCAGTTTGTGCTGGGGAGGGATGGGGAAACTTGGCTGGGAGGGGATCAGGCTGAATGATTGCTCACTCTGGGAAACTGAGCTATTCTCTCAACTTGTAGATAAAATAGTTTCTATTTTTTTTTAATCAATCACTTTTTTCCTTTTCCAGGGGAATTGCTGGATCAAACAGGTAAGTCCCCACTGATTTCTCAGTCGGGGAAACTAAGCTCTTCTCTCAACTTGTACATTAAAATAAGTTCCTCTGTTGAAAAGGTCCCTTTTGTCTTTCTCAGATGAATTACTGGACCAAATGGGTAAGTCCCCACTGATTTTTGTATGTTCCACTCCACAGAAGAACACCCTGGAAGTGATACCATATTTTAATGTCTAGTGCTCCCTATGTCCTAAACTATGTCGCACCATATCTCCTATGCAATATACTCTGAGAGTGGTGGGAGGAGGAACAAGTGGCGATATGGGGGTTATTATTAGGGATAGGGCTGATCTGGGGGCATGGCCAGGGAGGGTGAGGGGGCCTCTCAACCAATGAAGTATTAGAGGTTTGGCAGCTAGGGAAGCTGACATACCAGTGCTATTCCAGACACACCTTGGTGGCCGTTTCAGACATTCGAAATTCTGTATTATATACAGTATGTTGGGTGATTCAGTTGCTTAGGCCAGTGGTTTGCTGCGTAAAAGGCTGCGTACCCTTTTCCAAATAATGTAGTCTACCATGTACCCCCGTATGAGAGAGGCTTATAACATACCTATAATTAGATTGGAATGTCTTACTAAATAAAATATGTTGTCCACCATTACAGGATTTTGCTTGCATATCCCCTGATGAGAGCTTGCATACCCCTAGGGGTTCATGTAACCCAGGACTGGTCTACACTATGGGGGGGTGGTGTCGATGTAAGGTATGCAACGTGAATAACGTAGCTGAAGTCAATGTACCTCACTCGACTTACCTTGCCGTGAGGACGCTGCAATGTCGACTGCTGTCGCTCCCCCGTCGACTCCACTTCCGCCTCACATCGGGGTGGATTACCGGAGTCGACGGGGAGTGGGTTCGGGGATCGTTTTATCGCGTCTACATTAGACAGGAAAAATCGATCCCCAAAAGATCGATTGCTACCCACCAAATCGGCGGGTAGTGTAGACAAAGCCCCAGTTTCAAATCCGCTGGCCTAGGATATATGCAAATCAGTGTATGAATATCCTTAAACATGAGGATTTTCTTTTCTTTTCTTTTCTTTTCTTTTCTTTTCTTTTCTTTTCTTTTTTTTTTCTTTTCTTTTCTTTTCTTTTCTTTCAGAATCAAAGAACAAGAAAAAGAGTAAGTTTGAATTGATATCTGAACAGTTACATTCAGAAGACATGTATGTGGCCTTCCCAGTAACAATACTAGTTTACTTAGTTTAACTTTGTGGGATGTCTCTGATACTTAATGGTGCCTGGCATTGAAGCTGAATGAATAATGGATATTTTGGTTTGGGGGTGGAACAAAAAATCCAGTTTGATTTGAATTTTCTTTCAATTTTTTCATCTAAGCAAATAGTTTGAAAATATTACGTTTTGAATCGACTAAAATGTTTTAAGTTGACATGAAACTTTCTTTTTTTTTAGTTTTGCTTTTAATTCAACAAGTCTGGTAAATACCCTACATAACGATTTGGAATCTATCTGACCCAAACATGCACAAAAATGTAAACAAAAGTTTTAATTGAAAATCTTTGCCTTTGCATACATTAAGTAGAATGAAGTCAGTCTTTCTACACTGGCTTTATCATCCTACCTGTGTAGCAAAAAAAAAAAAAGTCACTACAAAGGTAATGGGGTCAGTTAGACCACTCAGTTTTAATCAAGGGAAAACATGAAATGGACTACATCTCCAAAGGTCTTTTGGGGGGGGGCTTTTGCACCCCAAACATGTACAGAAATATAAATATGTAACCTTTTCTTTTTATTTGAAATATATGTAGTAATGTTGTATTACACCACTGTGGGTTTGGCTCTGGTGGGTACAGTCTGGAGTTGGCACTTGTTTCAGATCTAGAGCTTATAGGAACACATAAAGACCAAGGAATGTAACACATACAGTCACAAAAACACGGTCTAATATCTTTTATCAGTTTTATTAAAGCTACCAACAAAGTTCTCAGTATCACAGCATATAAAGATCCTAGATATATCCATGCACCAATTATATCTACAGTCATACTCACATCCTCCTAGATAGTGCTAGGGTCTTATGGGTCTCTCCCAGATAGATCATCCTGCTGGAGTTTCCCATAGGGAGATCAGTTTTCCCAATTTGGACACCCTGTTTTATAATGTAATGTTGACTATACCTACACTTTGCACATGCGCATAAAAGTGTCAACTCTCTTTTCCCTTATTGGTCTTGGGTCCCCCCAAAATTGTAATGTACCCCATTTCTTATAGGTTGTGTGTAATTCCTTTTAGTCTCATTAGCATTGACACACAGCCTGCCTTCTCTGGTTAAGGAATATGTTAGAGAGAAATGTGCCTCTAGAGCAATTTTTGATCTAAAATTAATATTCCAACTAAGTTTTTGCAGTATTACCCATCAGTACGTCTTTTCCTGTAATCTTATCATTGGGTTATTCTTCGGTCACTTATTTATACAGCATTTCTTAACTCTAAGGCCTAAAATAGCTCAGCTATAATTGCATAGGCCTCAGCATATGCACCTTGCATTTCAGCCCTCCTTACTTTTATACCTAATGCACAAGTATCACTTCTAATTACTGACCAAACTTACATTTCTGTAATCGTACAATTTGTCTATTTAGCATATAATGATTATATAAAAATGACATTTTAGTTAATCGTAACACAACACAATAACCGAATGATAAAATGATCTGAATGAAATCATTGCTACAAATAAAACCTGATAGGAAAACCAGTGCTGCTTCTTTCTTGAAGTTGTCTCAACCTATGATGAGGACAACCTTTAAGCACTGGTTTTGTCTGCATTCCAGAGCAGGGAGCTGTTAACAATGTGGCATAAGCACATCTGGAGAAAAGGTTTCACCTGACTCGTCCATGGTGGCAGTACTGTATCTTTCCTCCCTGAGACACAGGCCATAGAAAAGTGCAGGGTTGCCCTGAAGCCATCCAACACCACTGTAATGAGCTGGATGAAGTAAGAGAAGACGATGCAGAGTTGCTGTTCTGACGTGCAGAGACTCAGCATCTGTTTCACTGGGGCCTTTCAAAGGACCATCAGGAGCCCTACAGATCTGAGGCATTCCTAAACTGCTGTGATCTACAGGGTCCCACTGGACCTGAACCTCTCTGATGCCCACTCGATCATCTGCCCGAAATGTTCTAGATAGATATAGAGAGACAGCTTGATTGAAGACTTCTGAATTCAGATCAAGAATTAAATGAGTCCTGCAGTCTGCACTCCCCAGGGCAAGTCTAAGGCACATGGCTTCTGCCCGTGTTACACATTTTCTGTGGATGAACAAATGATTATTACAACTCCATGGGTGTCAATCTGGCACCATGATGAGAAACAAAGTTACAAACTGAGACCTGAGATATTGCTGCATTTCTGTAGGGGTCTGTACTCTGTCTGTTTCAGGAGAGGAGCTACAGGCAGGGCTAGGCAGTTTGTGCTGGGGGGAGATGGGGAAACTTGGCTGGGAGGGGATCAGGCTGAATTCTCTCAACTTATACATAAAATAGTTTCTATTTAAAAACAAATCAATCACTTTTTTTCTTTTCCAGGGGAATTGCAGGATCAGACAGGTAACTCTCCACTGATTTCTCAATCAGGGAAACTAAGGGCTTGTCTGCACTACCGGCCGGATCGGCGGGCAGCGATTGTTGCAGCGGGGCTCGATTTATCGCATCTAGTCTAGACGCAATAAATCGACTGCCGAGCGCTCTCCCGTCGACTCTCAGGGCTCCTTTTTGCCTCCTGACAGCAGAAAGACTATCATGACGTTTGTTATGGGAATACTGTGCAGCATTTGCCACAGTACATATGGATAAGCCATCATGGTATTGTTTTTCATGAACCCTGTCTGGTGTTGGGTCTTAAGTAGATTTGGTCCCAAATGACACTTTTTTGCATAGAAACTTTCACCTCTGTAGACTACATCTCCTGTGTCCCCTCTTGGTGTGGGGATATGGTACCATTATGGTCTCACCGGCCATGGTGCATCGTGGGATATATCATCCAGCTGAGAAGACTGGACCATATAAGAGAGTGAGGATATGAGATTATCTATTTCCACCAAAATTTCAATTTCAAAACTTTTTGAGTTTAGATGCATTTTTCAATCAAATATTTTCTTTGATAAGCTATTTTTTTAAACAAAACTTCATTTTGTTGACAATCCAATCTTCCACTGAGGAACTGTGGCCAGAATACAGCTGAGCAGGAATCCTTCCTTCCCCCTGCCGTGCAGCCCAGGGGAGGCCAGAGGAATGAAACAGACCTTTCTCCTCCCCTTGGTCTCTTTGTTCGCACAGAGACCAAGGATGCCAGAAATGGCAGGGCAGTTCAAGAGGCACCTCACTTGGGGGTTTTTATAAGCCCCACCGTACATGCGACGCAATTTAGTCTGATTGTGCGGGGAGTGGTCACTAGTGGAGGAAGAGGTTATTTGTAGGGATGGAGCTTGTCTGGGGGCATGGACAGGGATGGTGAAAGGGGCCTCTCAACTAGTGAACTATTGGAGGTTCGGCAGCTGTTAAGCTGACATACCAGTGCTACCTCTGACTCACCTTAGTGGCCATTTGAAACATTAGGAATTCTGTACATCGTGTGAGTCATTTGTCCAGGTTATATGAAAACCAATATGTGAATGTCCTTAAACATGAGGCTTCTGGTTTTTTTCCCCGTGGCTTTTTTTCAGAATCAAAGAGCAAGAAAAAGAGTAAGTTTGAATTGAAATCTGTACAGTTATATTCAGAGGAGACACATGCTGTCTTCCTAATAACAATATTAGTTTGCTCAGTTAATGTTATGGAAGGTTTGGAGCTAATGAAAAATAGATTTTTTGGTTTGGGGATGGAACAAAAAGTCCAGTTTGATTTGAACTAAGACTTTTAAAAAATTATTTTACCTAATTGAAAAACTTGAGCATATTTTGTTTTGAATCAACTGAATGTTTGAGTTAACCTGAAGCATTTTTTTTTTAGTTTTGCTTTCGATTCCACAAGTCTGGGTGTTTACCCCACATAACATTTTGGGGTCTATCTGACCCAAACATGCACACAAATATAAATAAAATGGAAAATATGTGCCTCTTCATACATTAAGTATTCTGTGATTAGAATGAAGTCAATATTTCCATCTGTTGTCAGTTTTATGTAGCAAAAAAATTAACTACAAAGGTGATGGGGTCAGTTAGACCATTCATTGTTCGTCAAAGGGAGAAAAAGAAAATACTACACCTGCATAGGTCTTGCGGGGGGGAGGGGGAAGGGTTTGTACCCCAAATATGTACAAAAATGTAACTAAAACCTGATAGGCAGAATGCTTTTTCTTTCTTTAGGTAGTCTCAAACTAAGATGAGGACAACCAGTTAGCATTGGTGTTCTCTGCATACCATAGGAAGGAAGTGTTAACAATGTGCCTTAGGCACTTCTGATGAAAAGCTTTGACCTGCCTGGGACAGAGGGAGTCTTTAAAATTGTCTATGGTGTCTGCACTGTATCTTTCGTCAGTGAGACACAGGCCATAGAAAGATGCAGGCTCTCCCGGAAATGACCCAGCATTAGCGTGATGACCTGGATGGAAACAAGAGAGGCCGGTGCAGAGTTGTTGTCCCTGAGGTGCAGAAACTCAGCATCTGTGTCGCTGGGGCCTTTCAAAGGACCATCAGGAGCACTACAGAGCACTTATATGGGAGGCATTCCTAACCTGCTGCCATCTGCAGAATTCAAATCCAAGAACGGAATGATTCCTGGAATCTGCATTCTCCTCCCACATCTCACAGGTGCCTCCCCAGGGCAGGCCTAAGGCACATGGCTGCTGCCCATGTCGCACGGTTTCTGTGGCGCAAAGAATGTTCCTGCATTACTGAGGAAGACTGTGACTGCATCTATTTCAGGACAGGGCTATGGGCAGCGATAGACCAAACTGGGAAGGGATATGGGAACTTGACTGGGAGGGGATCAGGCTGAATGATTGTTCACTCTGGGAAGCTATTCTCTTAAATATTCTGTTAAAAATCCACTTTTGTCTTTCTCAGATAGTCTATGGAGCCAAATACGCAAGTCCCCAGGCAAAATAAGTAAATACATGTTTTGTTATCCCTTGTTTTTTTTAGGGGGGGGGGTGTCTTTTTTGTGATTTTTGAACTTTTTCAGTTGGTAATGCTATATTACTATGATATGTCCATATCATTCTATAAGTGAATTTTATTGTTTGAACCACAATTGTTTGTAGGGGTTTGATCCTGTACGCACTGTATTAAATGGAGTTCACCATACGGCATATAATAATATATTCATAGATTTGTAGATGCTAAGGTTAGAATGGCCCATTGTGATAAACCGTGATGACTTTTGGACAGCACAGGCCAGAGAACTTCCCTAAAATAATAAATAATTCCTACAGTAGATCTTTTAGAAACAACATCCAATCTTAATTTTAAAATAGTCAGTGGTGGTGAATTCCCCATAACTCTTGGTAAATTTTCCAATGGTTAATTACTCTCATCATTAAAAATGTGCACCTTATTTCCAGTCTGAATATATCTTCTTTTTTATACTGAAAGACAAACTAATACAGAGCATAAGATGCATTCAGAGAGCCAATGAACCCTCAGGAATTTTAATAAATTACAGCTGCTATAGTGATTGTTTGAAAAATTCCCAAGACGGAACTTCCAACAAGCTCTCAGAGTTCCACCTGCAAAATTCAGAATTATATAATGAATGAAGAATGTCTGAGATCCTTATATCCTTAAACTCATTCATCTGGTGCTGGCTTGGAATTTGACATTCCCGCGTGTACTCCAGAACTTGACATTCCTGCAGCCAGCTATTTTGTGTGTGCAGCCACTGCTTGCTGAAAACTAAACATTATATAGCTAGAAACAATTTCAGACTTTTGTGAAACAAGGTTAAACAGTTGCATAGTCACAGTTTATTAATTCAAATAAAAACAATTAAATACAATTATTTAAAGAGTAACTAAATAATAACCTTAGCGTTAGATGCCCCAATATATTGTTGTTATGTCTAAAAATACTAAAACTGTTTTAAAACAAATAGTTTGTTAAAATAAAAAAAATAGTAACCCAGTAAAAGTTATTATGCTGACCCACTAGAAGTCACTATAAATTATGTTTTGTTAGATTTAGGTTTTAAAAATTAGGTAAAAGTAACTGTTTCAGAGCAGTCTGAGGGAGCTTTTCTTCAACTAAACTCTCCATCAGCTGGATGGGAAAAGGGCCCCTGGAAGTCCAACTGTTAATTACTCAAAACTATCCCAGACTGTGGGTAACTATATCTGGGATGTCCAAACCTATTGTGTATGGGGGTGTGTGCTTAAATCGAATAAACTGAAGTTTTAAATAAGAGCATACTTGTTTTAATCATTTATCAGACAGACTAGATGTGTTCCCATTGATTTATTCCTGACACTGCCTGGAGTAAAACAGTTAAATTACCACTGTTTTGGGTTCTGAAAACCCCGGGTAACACTGGTGCTGGGTCAGAACATTACTGCACTGTAACTTTTGTTACTATGGATCATTTGACATAGCAAAGATTGTAGATGCTGAATAAGCTGCCTTGTTTTTAACTCGTTGAGAATGATGAAAGCAATATGTATATGTTGAAAATGTTGTTTTTCTCTTTCAGAAAAGCCAAAGATGGGAAATAGTAAGTACTGTATGCATTGGTTTCTGAAGTTTAATTAGTAGTGATGAGTGTTCCATCATCCAGTTCTGTACCATATATTACCTGCTTCTTTGACTTCCCTTCAGAAATAATTCGCTATATTTAATAGGGTTTTATTAAACCTCACTCCCATTGGCCATTTGGATGGTGGAATAGATTCGGTGATACAAGGTTAACTAAGAGGCTTTGTTTCTCCATTGTGTGTAAAACATGGATTATATAAGGTGGACTTTCCAAAAGTGCCTAAATGATTTAGGAGCACAATTTTTTTCTACTTCAAGTCAATGGGACGTGTGCTCCTAAGTCACTTAGGGTCAGATCCATAAAGGGACTTAGGAACCTATCCCCCATATTTTGGCATCACTGAGATCCACAAAACCCCCACTTAGCTGGAGCTAAACCATGCATGCTCTCACTCAGTGCTAAATCTTTGGGATAAAATTTCCCTCGATGCCTAAACTTCTGCCATTGGGCATGTGCTCCGCTGCCTCCCTCTAGGCATCCGGCCATCTATCTCCTGCATAAGCACCAGAGCAATCCTAAAGCAAAGGGAAGATAGACATTCTTCAGCATGCACAATCCACAGGGCCCCGATATGGTAGGTGTAATCTAGGTATGCTGAACTCCACACAAAATGGTGGAGGGTGGGTGGATGGGAAGAATGAAGAGCCAGAAGCCCTACCTAATAAGGGATTTGAACAGAGATCTTCCACCTCTCATGTGAGTACCCTAATCACTGAGATATCCTTACCTGGGACTCCCTCAGTCTCTCCTGTTGAAGCCCTTCTATAGTATCAAATAAAGAGATGAGATACCCTTGAGAGATGAGAGACCCCTATTCAACTCTCTTCTCCTCATTGGGTAGAGGGGCGAATTGAGTCAGGGTCTCCCAGGTCTCATAAAAATTGCATACAACTATTTCTACTTATTAACATTATTCTAACATTCTGAAAATGGAACAAGTGTTTTGATATAAATAATAGCACATGCTAATTTCCTCTTTACTGCGATTCACACTGACCATCAATTTTTGTTTTTCTCTATACCAGACAAAGGGAAGCATGGTAAGTTTGGACTGATTTTTCAACAAGTACAAGGAAACTCTTTTTGTGACATGGAAATATGTATCAAATATTTTTAATTCTGCTTTTTACTCCAATCTTTCCCATTAGATTGGCTAATAGGGAGAAGTGATGGATAAGCAAGATTTGTTTTCTACTAATCAGTGGAAAGTGATATAATAATCTACCACCGAGAATAGTTCTTAGCCAAACATGGATAAAAATATGCACCTGCTGAAATATTTGGCAAGTGTAGACAAGATGGAATGAAATCATTGTTCATTTCTAATTGAACAGTCACATTGAATTGGCCAAATTCTAGCCTCAGATTCACCTGTGTAGTTGTGGGTAGACACTGACCCTTCCAGAGTAGTGATAGAAATTAACTTGGGATTTCCTCAGCTCTGTGCTACCTCCAAAAATAGTCTGGTACTGAGAAGTCTGTTTACTGAAACCCATAGTACCATGATTAATTATTCCATTATTTCATAAATTGGGACTTAATTTGAAGAGTTTAACTCTCCATGTCCCAAACACAATGAATCTTTCCCCCAAGCCTTCCCTCATCTTTCCTTTTGTAATTACCTTGCCACTCGGGTCTTTAACCTTGGCACCTTCTTCAATGCAGCCCTCTTTCACGCTCCTGGCATCCTGGCTATGTCTAAACTTTGCCCATTCCTGCTGCAGAATGTTATAACAATAAATAATAATAATAGACTACAGGGTTTAATAATGTCAGAGAAGAGATGCATAAATATATGATGGCAGCCACATGCTGGCTTTTTCTGAAATAGGTCAGAGGAGTTGTACTTTATAAACTGAATTTACTATGCGGCAACAAGAGGGCAGATGGGAAAATATGTGTATAATTCCTGCTCCAAACTCTCATTAGAAACAACTAATAAAGTTCCCATGTGGATTTTTCTTTCAGACCGAGTCCAAGGCATAGAGGGTAAGGTTTCATTCAGAATAATATTTTAAGAATGACATTATCAAATTTTCTTCAGTAATTTCATCCAAGTCTAACAGCAAGAAATGTTTTGGTTTCTTTTCTCCTACGTTTTTCATGAGAACACCCAATATGTATGCTGGCACCAAGATTAGCTAACAGGAGGGTTAGTTAGCCATGTCCATGTCCCCAAGTCTCAGAGGGCCACTCCATACACTGTTGTGTAGCAGAGGGGAAGAGTAATTAGCCTTTGAAATGTATTTTATTTTATTGAGAGGGAAGAAGAGAGGATTTTTAGGATTAATGGTCATTTTTGTTTTATTATTCTAAGTGAAAGTTTATTCATCAGCACATGATGATTACTGAAGGATTCTTTAACTCTCCTCTTACAAAACGGCTCCCATCTCCCCTAGTTCTCAACAGGAGTGAAGCCCCAGTACTCTCAGTCCTTTTGGAGTGGGGCATCTCTCACATATTGCTATCACAGGGATTGAACAACCAACAAAGATGGATGCCACCTCCATTCACCTGCTCTTCTCAGGGCTCCTCTTTGTGTAAGGGGACTGCTGGCCCCTTACTAAACCTCAATGATGGATTCTGGTTACTAGCTCCTAGTACCACAAGGAAGGGTAAGGGTCAATGAGAAATCAGGACCCTGAGACTGACAGTCCTCAGTGGCTTTGGAGAAAGGTCAATGCCCCAGGTCAGCCTGATTGACAGGGCAGACAGGCTAATGAGGAAGTCGGGGGTCACAGAGGTCCCATCCACCGTGTGAGCTGGAATTGCCCTGGGTCACACAAACAGAGTGGGGCCGAGCTAAGGAGAGAAAAGTAGCCCAAGCTTCAGTGCTGAGACAGAGTGGAGCCAGAGCGAGACCTGATATGAAACTTTTTGTTTTGTTTTGTTTTGCTTTTAATTCAACAAGTCTGGTAAATACCCTACATAACGATTTGGAATCTATCTGACCCAAACATGCACAAACATGTAAATAAAAGTTTTTATTGAAAATCTTTGCCTTTGCATACATTAAGTATTATCAAATTAGAATAAAGTCAATCTTTCTACACTGCCTTTATCATCCTACCCGTGTAGCAAATAAGAGTCACTACAAAGGTAATGGGGCCAGTTAGACCACTCAGTTTTAATCAAGGGAGAAGATGAAATGGACTACACCTCCAAAGGTCTTTTGGGGGAGGGCCTTTTGCACCCCCAGCATGTACGGAAACATAAATAAAACATGATAGACACGCCAGTGCTGCTTCTTTAATAATAATAATTATATAGATAAATAGATAGATATAGATATGCCAATCTCCTAGAACTGGAAGGACCTTGAAAGGTCATCGAGTCCAGCCCCCTGCCCTCATGGCAGGACCAAATACTGTCTAGACCATCCCTGATAGACATTTATCTAACCTACTCTTAAATATCTCCAGAGATGGAGATTCCACAACCTCCCTGGGCAGTTTATTCCAGTTTTTAACCACCTTGACAGTTAGGAACTTTTTCCTAATGTCCAACCTAAACCTCCCTTGCTGCAGTTTAAGCCCATTGCTTCTTGTTCTATCCTCAGAGGCTAAGATGAACAAGTTTTCTCCCTCCTCCTTATGACACCCTTTTAGATACCTGAAGACCGCTATCATGTCCCCTCTCAGTCTTCTCTTTTCCAAACTAAACAAACCCAATTCCTTCAGCCTTCCTTCATAGGTCATGTTCTGTAGACCCTTAATCATTCTTGTTGCTCTTCTCTGGACCCTCTCCAATTTCTCCACATCTTTCTTGAAATGCGGTGCCCAGAACTGGACACAATACTCCAGTTGAGGCCTAACCAGCGCAGAGTAGAGCTGCAGATGTGAGGTATTCAACTGTTTCCGTGAGCATAGGGAACTTCCTAAACTGCAGTGATCTGCAAGGTCCCACTGGTCCACCACTCTATCATCATGAGAAGGAAATGTACATCAAATGTTGCTGGATTTCTGTGTAGGATTGTGACTGTGTCTATTTAAGGACAGGAAGTACGGGCAGGGATAGACAGTTAGAATTAGGAAGGGATCGGGGAACTTGACTGTGAAGGGTTTACACTGAATGATTTCTCACTCTGGAAAACTAAGCTATTCTCTCAAGTTGTACATTAAAATAAAAGTTCCTTTGTTGAAAGTTCCCTGTTTTCTTTCTCAGATAAAGTACCAGTGCGAATGGGTAAGTCCCCACTGTTTTTTGTATGTTTCACTCATACATATATAGGGAAAGAGGGAGAAGCAACCTCATTGACTGAACACCTCAGAGTTCAGATCAAGAACTGAATGAGTCCTGGACTCTACACTCCCCTCCAACACCTAGCAGGTGTCTCCCCAGAGCAGGTGAAAGTACATTGGTGGGGCTGTGAGAGGACAGCTCATAGGCCCCGTGCCCGTGTTACACATTTTCTGTGGATGAACAAATGATTATTACAACTCCATGGGTGTCAATCTGGCACTGTCATGAGAAGGAAAGTTACAAACTGAGACCTGAGATATTGCTGCATTTCTGAAGGGGTCTGTGACGGTCTATTTCAGGAGAGGAGCCTCGGGCAGGGCTCGGCAGTTTGTGCTGGGGAGGGATGGGGAAACTTGGCTGGGAGGGGATCAGGCTGAATGATTGCTCACTCTGGGAAACTGAGCTATTCTCTCAACTTGTAGATAAAATAGTTTCTATTTTTTTTTAATCAATCACTTTTTTCCTTTTCCAGGGGAATTGCTGGATCAAACAGGTAAGTCCCCACTGATTTCTCAGTCGGGGAAACTAAGCTCTTCTCTCAACTTGTACATTAAAATAAGTTCCTCTGTTGAAAAGGTCCCTTTTGTCTTTCTCAGATGAATTACTGGACCAAATGGGTAAGTCCCCACTGATTTTTGTATGTTCCACTCCACAGAAGAACACCCTGGAAGTGATACCATATTTTAATGTCTAGTGCTCCCTATGTCCTAAACTATGTCGCACCATATCTGCTATGCAATATACTCTGAGAGTGGTGGGAGGAGGAACAAGTGGCGATACGGGGGTTATTATTAGGGATGGGGCTGATCTGGGGGCATGGCCAGGGAGGGTGAGGGGGCCTCTCAACCAATGAAGTATTGGAGGTTTGGCAGCTAGGGAAGCTGACATACCAGTGCTATTCCAGACACACCTTGGTGGCCGTTTCAGACATTCGAAATTCTGTATTATATACAGTATGTTGGGTGATTCAGTTGCTTAGGCCAGTGGTTTGCTGCGTAAAAGGCTGCGTACCCTTTTCCAAATAATGTAGTCTACCATGTACCCCCGTATGAGAGAGGCTTATAACATACCTATAATTAGATTGGAATGTCTTACTAAATAAAATATATTGTCCACCATTACAGGATTTTGCTTGCATATCCCCTGATGAGAGCTTGCATACCCCTAGGGGTTCATGTAACCCAGGGCTGGTCTACACTATGGGGGGGTGGTGTCGATGTAAGGTATGCAACGTGAATAACGTAGCTGAAGTCAATGTACCTCACTCAACTTACCTTGCCGTGAGGACGCTGCAATGTCGACTGCTGTCGCTCCCCCGTCGACTCCACTTCCGCCTCACATCGGGGTGGATTACCGGAGTCGACGGGGAGTGGGTTCGGGGATCGTTTTATCGCGTCTACATTAGACAGGAAAAATCGATCCCCAAAAGATCGATTGCTACCCGCCAAATCGGCGGGTAGTGTAGACAAAGCCCCAGTTTCAAATCTGCTGGCCTAGGATATATGCAAATCAGTGTATGAATATCCTTAAACATGAGGCTTTTCTTTTCTTTTCTTTTCTTTTCTTTTCTTTTCTTTCAGAATCAAAGAACAAGAAAAAGAGTAAGTTTGAATTGATATCTGAACAGTTACATTCAGAAGACATGTATGTTGCCTTCCCAGTAACAATACTAGTTTACTTAGTTTAAGGTTGTGGGATGTCTCTGATACTTAATGGTGCCTGGCATTGAAGCTGAATGAATAATGGATATTTTGGTTTGGGGGTGGAACAAAAAATCCAGTTTGATTTGAATTTTCTTTCAATTTTTTCATCTAAGCAAATAGTTTGAAAATATTACGTTTTGAATCGACTAAAATGTTTTAAGTTGACATGAAACTTTCTTTTTTTTTAGTTTTGCTTTTAATTCAACAAGTCTGGTAAATACCCTACATAATGATTTGGAATCTATCTGACCCAAACATGCACAAAAATGTAAACAAAAGTTTTAATTGAAAATCTTTGCCTTTGCATACATTAAGTAGAATGAAGTCAGTCTTTCTACACTGGCTTTATCATCCTACCTGTGTAGCAAAAAAAAAAAAAGTCACTACAAAGGTAATGGGGTCAGTTAGACCACTCAGTTTTAATCAAGGGAAAACATGAAATGGACTACATCTCCAAAGGTCTGTTGGGGGGGGCTTTTGCACCCCAAACATGTACAGAAACATAAATATGTAACCTTTTCTTTTTATTTGAAGTATATGTAGTAATGTTGTATTACACCACTGTGGGTTTGGCTCTGGTGGGTACAGTCTGGAGTTGGCACTTGTTTCAGATCTAGAGCTTATAGGAACACATAAAGACCAAGGAATGTAACACATACAGTCACAAAAACACGGTCTAATATCTTTTATCAGTTTTATTAAAGCTACCAACAAAGTTCTCAGTATCACAGCATATAAAGATCCTAGATATATCCATGCACCAATTATATCTACAGTCATACTCACATCCTCCTAGATAGTGCTAGGGTCTTATGGGTCTCTCCCAGATAGATCATCCTGCTGGAGTTTCCCATAGGGAGATCAGTTTTCCCAATTTGGACACCCTGTTTTATAATGTAATGTTGACTATACCTACACTTTGCACATGCGCATAAAAGTGTCAACTCTCTTTTCCCTTATTGGTCTTGGGTCCCCCCAAAATTGTAATGTACCCCATTTCTTATAGGTTGTGTGTAATTCCTTTTAGTCTCATTAGCATTGACACACAGCCTGCCTTCTCTGGTTAAGGAATATGTTAGAGAGAAATGTGCCTCTAGAGCAATTTTTGATCTAAAATTAATATTCCAACTAAGTTTTTGCAGTATTACCCATCAGTACGTCTTTTCCTGTAATCTTATCATTGGGTTATTCTTCGGTCACTTATTTATACAGCATTTCTTAACTCTAAGGCCTAAAATAGCTCAGCTATAATTGCATAGGCCTCAGCATATGCACCTTGCATTTCAGCCCTCCTTACTTTTATACCTAATGCACAAGTATCACTTCTAA
Source organism: Chelydra serpentina (assembly GCA_037349315.1). Taxonomy (NCBI): domain Eukaryota; kingdom Metazoa; phylum Chordata; order Testudines; family Chelydridae; genus Chelydra; species Chelydra serpentina. The sequence goes on from JBAIAC010000151.1 coordinate 563,830, forward strand.
TTACTGACCAAACTTACATTTCTGTAATCGTACAATTTGTCTATTTAGCATATAATGATTATATAAAAATGACATTTTAGTTAATCGTAACACAGCACAATAACTGAATGATAAAATGATCCGAATGAAATCATTGCTACAAATAAAACCTGATAGGAAAACCAGTGCTGCTTCTTTCTTGAAGTTGTCTCAACCTATGACGAGGACAACCTGTAAGCACTGGTTTTGTCTGCATTCCAGAGCAGGGAGCTGTTAACAATGTGGCATAAGCACATCTGGAGAAAAGGTTTCACCTGACTCGTCCATGGTGGCAGTACTGTATCTTTCCTCCCTGCGACACAGGCCATAGAAAAGTGCAGGGTTGCCCTGAAGCCATCCAACACCACTGTAATGAGCTGGACGAAGTAAGAGAAGACGATGCAGAGTTGCTGTTCTGACGTGCAGAGACTCAGCATCTGTTTCACTGGGGCCTTTCAAAGGACCATCAGGAGCCCTACAGATCTGAGGCATTCCTAAACTGCTGTGATCTACAGGGTCCCACTGGACATGAACCTCTCTGATGCCCATTCGATCATCTGCCCGAAAAGCTCTAGATAGATATAGAGAGACAGCTTGATTGAAGACTTCCGAATTCAGATCAAGAATTAAATGAGTCCTGCAGTCTGCACTCCCCAGGGCAAGTCTAAGGCACATGGCTTCTGCCCATGTTACACATTTTCTGTGGATGAACCAATGATTATTACAACTCCATGGGTGTCAATCTGGCACCATGATGAGAAACAAAGTTACAAACTGAGACCTGAGATATTGCTGCATTTCTGTAGGGGTCTGTACTCTGTCTGTTTCAGGAGAGGAGCTACAGGCAGGGCTAGGCAGTTTGTGCTGGGGGGAGATGGGGAAACTTGGCTGGGAGGGGATCAGGCTGAATGATTGCTCACTCTGGGAAACTGAGCTATTCTCTCAACTTATACATAAAATAGTTTCTATTTAAAAACAAATCAATCACTTTTTTTCTTTTCCAGGGGAATTGCAGGATCAAACAGGTAACTCTCCACTGATTTCTCAATCAGGGAAACTAAGGGCTTGTCTGCACTACCGGCCGGATCGGCGGGCAGCGATTGTTGCAGCGGGGCTCGATTTATCGCATCTAGTCTAGACGCAATAAATCGACTGCCGAGCGCTCTCCCGTCGACTCTCAGGGCTCCTTTTTGCCTCCTGACAGCAGAAAGACTATCATGACGTTTGTTATGGTAATACTGTGCAGCATTTGCCACAGTACATATGGATAAGCCATCATGGTATTGTTTTTCATGAACCCTGTCTGGTGTTGGGTCTTAAGTAGATTTGGTCCCAAATGACACTTTTTTGCATAGAAACTTTCACCTCTGTAGACTACATCTCCTGTGTCCCCTCTTGGTGTGGGGCTATGGTACCATTATGGTCTCACCGGCCATGGTGCATCGTGGGATATATCATCCAGCTGAGAAGACTGGACCATATAAGAGAGTGAGGATATGAGATTATCTATTTCCACCAAAATTTCAGTTTCAAAACTTTTTGAGTTTAGATGCATTTTTCAATCAAATATTTTCTTTGATAAGCTATTTTTTGAAACAAAACTTCATTTTGTTGACAATCCAATCTTCCACTGAGGAACTGTGGCCAGAATACAGCTGAGCAGGAATCCTTCCTTCCCCCTGCCGTGCAGCCCAGGGGAGGCCAGAGGAATGAAACAGACCTTTCTCCTCCCCTTGGTCTCTTTGTTCGCACAGAGACCAAGGATGCCAGAAATGGCAGGGCAGTTCAAGAGGCACCTCACTTGGGGGTTTTTATAAGCCCCACCGTACATGCGACGCAATTTAGTCTGATGGTGCGGGGAGTGGTCACTAGTGGAGGAAGAGGTTATTTGTAGGGATGGAGCTTGTCTGGGGGCATGGACAGGGATGGTGAAAGGGGCCTCTCAACTAGTGAACTATTGGAGGTTCGGCAGCTGTTAAGCTGACATACCAGTGCTACCTCTGACTCACCTTAGTGGCCATTTGAAACATTAGGAATTCTGTACATCGTGTGAGTCATTTGTCCAGGTTATATGAAAACCAATATGTGAATGTCCTTAAACATGAGGCTTCTGTTTTTTTTTCCCCGTGGCTTTTTTTCAGAATCAAAGAGCAAGAAAAAGAGTAAGTTTGAATTGAAATCTGTACAGTTATATTCAGAGGAGACACATGCTGTCTTCCTAATAACAATATTAGTTTGCTCAGTGTATGTTATGGAAGGTTTGGAGCTAATGAAAAATAGATTTTTTGGTTTGGGGATGGAACAAAAAATCCAGTTTGATTTGAACTAAGACTTTTAAAAAATTATTTTGCCTAATTGAAAAACTTGAGCATATTTTGTTTTGAATCAACTGAATGTTTGAGTTAACATGAAGCATTTTTTTTTTAGGTTTGCTTTCAATTCCACAAGTCTGGGTGTTTACCCCACATAACATTTTGGGGTCTATCTGACCCAAACATGCACACAAATATAAATAAAATAGAAAATATGTGCCTCTTCATACATTAAGTATTCTCAGATTAGAATGAAGTCAATATTTCCATCTGTTGTCAGTTTTATGTAGCAAAAAAATTAACTACAAAGGTGATGGGGTCAGTTAGACCATTCATTGTTCGTCAAAGGGAGAAAAAGAAAATACTACACCTGCATAGGTCTTGCGGGGGGGAGGTGGAAGGGTTTGTACCCCAAATATGTACAAAAATGTAACTAAAACCTGATAGGAGGAATGCTTTTTCTTTCTTTAGATAGTCTCAAACTAAGATGAGGACAACCGGTTAGCATTGGTGTTCTCTGCATACCATAGGAAGGAAGTGTTAACAATGTGCCTTAGGCACTTCTGGTGAAAAGCTTTGACCTGCCTGGGACAGAGGGAGTCTTTAAAATTGTCTATGGTGTCTGCACTGTATCTTTCGTCAGTGAGACACAGGCCATAGAAAGATGCAGGCTCTCCCGGAAATGACCCAGCATTAGCGTGATGACCTGGATGGAAACAAGAGAGGCCGATGCAGAGTTGTTGTCCCTGAGGTGCAGAAACTCAGCATCTGTGTCGCTGGGGCCTTTCAAAGGACCATCAGGAGCACTACAGAGCACTTATATGGGAGGCATTCCTAACCTGCTGCCATCTGCAGAATTCAAATCCAAGAACGGAATGATTCCTGGAATCTGCATTCTCCTCCCACATCTCACAGGTGTCTCCCCAGGGCAGGCCTAAGGCACATGGCTGCTGCCCATGTCGCAGGTTTTCTGTGGCGCAAAGAATTTTCCTGCATTACTGAGGAAGACTGTGACTGCATCTGTTTCAGGACAGGGCTATGGGCAGCGATAGACCAAACTGGGAAGGGATATGGGAACTTGACTGGGAGGGGATCAGGCTGAATGATTGTTCACTCTGGGAAGCTATTCTCTTAAATATTCTGTTAAAAATCCACTTTTGTCTTTTTCAGATAATCTATGGAGCCAAATACGTAAGCCCCCAGGCAAAATAAATAAATACATGTTTTGTTATCCCTTGTTTGGGGGGCAGTAGCCTAGCCAGGGAGGGAGCAGGGGGAGCGGCCGCTCCCCCTTGAGCAGATACGGCGGAAGCGGCGCCTTTTTTTAGCAGCACTAAAAAAAGGCGCCGCTTCTTTTTAAGCGCCGCTTCTTGCACTCACCCGGCGGCGCTCCGGGTCTTCGGCGGCATTTCGGAGGCGGGTACCACCGAAGACCCGGAGTGAGCCGCTGAAGTGCTGCCGAAGACCCGAAGCGCCACCAGATGAGTACAGGGGGAGCCGCCTTTTTTTAGCACCGCTCCCCCTGCGGTCCGGTCCTGGCTGTGCTACTGTTTGCGGAGGGGGTGTGTGTGTCTTATTTGTGATTTTTGAACTTTTTCAGTTGGTAATGCTATATTACTATGATATGTCCATATTATTCTTTGAAGTGTTAGGGTAGTGCCCCTTTAAATTCTCTGTGAGCCCTCTCTTTGTTCTCACCATGTTCTATAACATTTTTTGTCATACACACTTCTCCAGAGGATGCTGTGAAGGCCAAGATTATAAGAGGGTTCAAAACAGATCTAGATAAGTTCACGGAGGATAGGTCCATCAATGGCTATTAGCCAGGATGGGCAGGGATGCAAAACCATGCTCTGAAGTGTCCCTAGCCTCTGATTGCCAGTAGCTGGGAATGGGCAACAGAGGATGGATCACTTGATGATTTTCTGTTCTGTAACTTCTGTTCATTCCCTCTGTAGTCCTGACATTGGTCACTGTCAGAAGACAGGATACTGGACTAGATGTGGCATAGGGAATCTGTGAAACGTATGTGCTGAGTGTATTGGGGGCAGACAAGCTTCCACTCAGATATAGGAAATAGAGCATTGCTGAGGGTGAAGAGTTTTCAATCTTCTGCCAAAGAAAACAATTACTCTTTGAGCTTGTCTACATGGGGAGATTGACGCATAATTATTCTGGAACAACTCCCCATGTGAACACTCTTATTCTGGACAAAGAATGTATTTTTCCAGTTTAGATTACTCTCTTTTGGAAGTGGAAAAAGGCACTTTTTCTGGAAAAAAGAGTGTCCACTGAGGGAGTTACTCCAGAATCACTGTAGAGCTTTAGATTCACGCCATACTTTATTCCACGATAACTTCCTCATGTAGGTAAGCCCTTATTTGGAAAGGTTTGGCCACAAGGTTTGGTAGCAAGCTATTCTGCAGGTGGGACATGTGCAAGTTCTTCTTTGCTTGAATTCCTGCTGGTTTTATTCACTTCTTTAGTGGAGGAACTTGTGGATCATAAGGCTACTGCGTTTTGGTTAGACCCATGCTCATCATGGTTGGTGAAATCTTGTGATGGATCCATTACTGGTTGAAGCTGTTAATATGTTCCTTAGGGAGGGCAAGTGGACTCATCTCTCTTACATGGGTCTCTCTTTTTAGGCTTCTGCTTAACAACTCATCTCTTTACACTTACGTGTTTATTGATATAAACCTAGGCTCGGTTCCACAAAGGGACTGAGGTGTTGTGACACATAAACCTTAGTTAGGCACCTAAACTCCCTATACATTGCTTGGGGGGAGAGAGGCACCTTAAAATGGTATCCATAAAAGCCAGAGACATACGCAGAGAGTCACCTAAGAAAACCAATTGGAGATGCTGCTGAGAGGGGTGTGTGCTAAATTTCATCCCCTCACAAAGGCAGGTATCTAAATCCAGGCTACAAGGGAGGAGTCATTCTCTGCTTGCCATCTGCAGTCAGCTTTAGACACAGAAGCTGTTTATTGCAAGAAATCCCCAGGAGGAGATGGTAGGTGCTCGCTTATTACTTTTAGCCCAGTGGTTAGCACGCTGACCTGAAATGTGGGAGACCCAGGTTCAATTCCTTTTTCGCCCTAATGGGGAGAAAGAATTTGAAGGGGAGACTCCCATCTTTCAGGTGAGTGTTGTAACCACTGGGCTATGGGATAGTCTGATGTAGTTCTCTCTCAACCTCTCCTGTTGAGGCTGTTCTACTTTGAATAAATAATTAGTCACTGGGCCAAAGAGAGAGAAAATGAGACTTATTCTGTAGCCTGGTGGCTAGGAAAATGGGAGACCCAGGAGCCAGGCCCCTTGTGCCACACAAAGCTACAGTAAGAAATGAACATCCTGGCAGATAAAAGGAACTTTGCATTGATTCCTCCTCAATATATTTTGCCATTGTGGTTCCTTTATATACTATTTTCAGTCTGTCCAAAACATTCAGCAAATGAACAGAAATCCATTTTCACTTCAGGTCTGCAAGAAATTCCCTCTGAAATCTGTCTCTCAAAGCAGGCCCCAGCCGCCTCCCACTATCCCCTTGGTGGAAAGCCACCCATACAAATATATAAAGAGCTATGAAGGGCTTACTCTTGGAAATATGGGAGTCAAATATGTTTTCCTAATAATCTTTTTACTTATATCATGGGATGTCTTTGAACTCCACTAGCATCTCCAAAGCAGTGATAATGCTCAGGATTTCCTCTATTGCAGTGACAAGTTTTATGAGGGAGTTTTATAGCTAGGAAGTGAGTCTGTTTGGGAATCTTCTACTGTGGTCTTCACAAGGGTGTCAGACTGGAATTTTCCATTAATTTCATGAATGGGATCAAGATCAGACATGCTGGGAAAGTGTATGTGTGCCGACATGGGGCTGACAAACACTTCTGTTTAACCAATGAGAAATGTTCTCTTCCCCCCCCCTTTTCATATAGGTGGGAAAGAAAAGCACAAAGAACCAGGTAAGGTTTCCCAGAATCCTATTTGCCCTTCAGCCAGTGTCAAATCTTTCTTGGTCATATGGAGCTAAAGGGAAAGGGTCAGGCAAATATTTTGGATCCCAGTTGTATACAGCCACCACTACAAGGGGAGAAGGGTATTTTAAGGGAGTGGTGAGCTTTTAACAGAATGAATCCCTTTGGAACTGGAGTTGTGTCAGTGTTGCTACTTTTCATACCATTTTGATGGATTAGGTTGGTAATTGTAGAAAGGTGATTTCTTCACACACACACACACATGCGCACGCGAACACACACGGTTTAAACCTCTTTATCAGCATTAATGTGGACAAATTGGATATAGTCCAAGGGAGAGGAACAAAAATAATAAAAAAAGTTTTGAAAACCTGAACTATGAGGAAAAGTTAAAAAAAACCAATCAATGTAGTGTTGAGAAAGGACGATTGGGGTGGGGGGAGACCTAGTAATAATCTTCAAGTATGTTAATGAAAAAAGAGTGTGGTGATCAGTTGTTCTCCATGTCCACTGAAGGTAGGACAAGAAATAATGGGCTTAATCTGTAGTAAGTGAGATTCAGATTAGATATTAGGAAAATATTTTTAATTCTAAGGGTAGCTAAGCTCTGGAGTAGTCTTCCAAGGGAAGTTGTGGAATCCTCATAATTGAAAGTTTTTAAGAACAGGTTGGACAAGTACATGTCAGGGATGGTCTAGGTTTACTTGGTCCTGCCTCAGCTCAGGGAGCTGGACTAGATGACCTCTTGAGGTCCATTCCAGCCCTACATTTCTATGATTCAATGATAAAACATGACATTCGCATGGCCTGCTTTGTGACAAAGTCCAACTTTCAGGAGCATTAAGGCCTCTAGGGATCTGGGGAAACTCCAGTTTATGCATAGGCGCCGACTCCGTGGGTGCTCCAGGGCTGGAGAAATTAGCAAGTGCTCTGCACCCACCGGCAGACAAACTCCCCCCGCCTCCTCTTCGCCTTCTACTCCTTCTCCTTCCCAGCATTTCCTGCCCGCCCGCCTGCCGCCAAACAGCTGTTTGGTGGCTCTTAGGACTTGCCGGGAGGGAGGGGGAGGAGCGGGAACATGGTGCACTCAGGGGAGGAGGCGGAGAAGAGGCAGGGCAGGGGCGGAGACTCGGGGGAAGGGGGTGGAATTGGGGCAGGGAGGGGGTGGGGCTGGGGTGGGAAGAGGTGGGGCGGGGTGGGGACTTTGGGGAAGGGATGGAATGGGAGCGGGGTGAGGGCATTGCAGGGGCAGGGCCAGGGGTGGGGGGGGCGAGCACCCACCAGGCAGAGGGGAAGTCGGCGCCTATGAGTTTATGGGTCTGTTTTTTGGCTACAGCGAAGGAGTATGAGACTCAAACGCCAACTATGATGTACAAATGAAGGGATGTGGGGCTCAGATTTGCATTTTCCCAGTCTTCAGTTTGCTGTATGCTGGGCCAATCCAGTGCCCTCTCTCTGAGGGCCACTCTAGTTAGAACAGCGGTCACTGTCTCAACAGGACTGATACCGCCGTTTGAAATTGATGGAGGTAACAAACCCCTGGCCATGCTCCGGCTGCCATGACCACGTCCCTTAATAAAGCAGTCAAGATTCGGGGTGGTGGAGCAGACACTATGCTGGCTCTGTGTTATCAGAGGATCCATCTGCAATGGACTGATCCTTCTGTACCTCTCAGCCTTGTGCTAACGGCTCAGCACAGAGCCACCACACCACACGGGATAATCTGGGTCCATGTTGGGAATCTCCAAAATGGCCCCATCTGGCAAAAGTCATTGACGTTAAGGCCCAGTTATGTTTAAGGGATATAAGACTGGTCTTATTGTTTCCTGATATTTCTGTTTCCTTTCACTCCGGTGGGAACTGGGGCTGGCCTTTGCAGAAATGCAAGGGGCAGGGGAATGGTGGGTGCTTGTGGAAACTGGAAAATTCAAAATGACATTAGACTTTTCTGATCCTCTTACTACCTTTTTTTCAGAACTACAAACTCTGAGGTCTCAAGTAGGTAAGAAAAATGGACCTTCTGGTGTTATTGCTGAAGGAAACAATCCTTCCCTTTTTAACCCTATTTAACACCACAGCTGGCCCAGGTGTGGCAGATAGAAAGAAGGCTGAAAATGGTTTCTGTTATAAAGACCTATTAGCAGCTGCTCAGCGCTTTGTGTAACAGCCTTCTCCTGGTCTAGAAAAGTCTCTGTTTTGTTCCTGCCCAAAGGTTTTTTTCCTTTTGGGAGTATTTAAAAGAAAAGCTGGTCAGATCTTTCTGAGAAGAGAGTAAATATTTTTCCCTCACATTATTAGAAAAAGAAGAAGAAAATTGTGAACTTTTTTGGTGTGGAGCCATAAGGCCCATGTGGCTGAGGGCAGAAAGCTGTGATTTGATACTGCAGCATTTCAGTATCACTGAGGAGCATTGCTCAGCTTTGCTCTGGAGAAGCCTGTTCTGGATTTACCTGAGTTCTGAACTGCTGAAAATCACACACTGAGCATGTAGAGTGAGCTATTCTGTTAAGGAGCAACGATGCCCTGTATTTGTGGGCTTAGCTTAGTTTAGCAGCTAATTAACTTGTGTCAATGATTGACAAGATTGGTGGTATGCTGACAGTCTCCTGGGAGTACCCCGTTAATGTTCCAGAACCCCAAGGGACTCTTCCACAAGGGCAGGCAATGTAGCTTCAATGCCTCTGAGACTGAGCCTTCAAGCTACAGCACTATTTCACACTGGGAGTTCTGACCACTGAGTTCAACAAAGATGGACTCCTGTCCAGAGACTTTTAGATTTTTCAAGGATAAGTGCACCTCAGCAAGTATTTGCTGTGACACCCTCCGTAGCCATTCAAAACAGAGCTAGGTTTATTACTCAGCTGGAACACAACCTCAGGAAGTCGTTGGGTTAGTATAGAGAAACAAACTTTGGTTAGGGCATTGTCCAGACTGGTTAATCCAGGGCTCTCTTGAGCCATGCTTCTGAAGGAACAAGCTTAGTTTCCTGTCTGTTCTGTTGTCTCCCAGTCCCAGAAGGAGCTCTTATGTCTCCAAAGGCCAGGCCTTATCCTAACTTCCTGTCACCTCTCGCTCCCTTGTCATCCTCTACAAAGCCATGCTGAATTCACACATTCGACCTGCTAGAACTTCCAGTTGTTAGGTGTCAGCTGTTGACTTACTGGGGTTCTCCTTGTTTTCCTGGATACACCATTGACATGGGTCATTTTCAGCCAGTGTTTAACAACCCATTCATACCACCCCAGAGAATTACATGACACACACGTCTCATGTTTCCTGGTCTGCCCCAGGAGCAGCATGTTAACTCCTCTGCACCCACTGGGTAGCAATTCCAAGTAAAATGAGTCACTGCCACATGTATCAATCATGAAAATATTATGGAAAATTCCCACATTATTCACACCTACTTGGCAGAATGGCTCCAGACCTCCTCAGAATGTGGCAAAAGAGATTATCTTCCTTCATCTTCTCCCCTATGGGCCCCAATCCTGCAATGGGATCTGTGCTTTTGACCTTCAGACTTGTGCAGACCTACACTGCAGTCAGCTGGTCTCTGCAGAGTTACAGGTTTCACCCACCTAGAACCAACTGCAGACTCGGGACCAAAACTGCCTCCCATTATTCTAGAGGGCCATGCACAGGGCTGTGAGCTGGGAGGACCTGCCGATAATGAGTTCTTGATGCAGCTGGTGGAATGATCTGGACCTAGTTAGGCCATCTCTAAATCTAGCCAATGCCACACTTCTGGCATATGCCTGTGCATCACCAGAATGAGTAAAAGTAATAACGAGACAAGGTGGGCGAGGTAATAACTCTTTTTGGACCAACCTCTACTGGGGAGAGAGACAAGCTTTTGAGCTTACACAGAGCTCCTCCTCGGGTCTGGGAAGCATATGTAGAGCGTCACACCTAAAAACAAGGCGTAATAGATTGTTTAGCATCAGTGGTTAACACACTGTATGTAAGAGCCCATTTAAGGTGAAATGGGCTGTTAACACCTCTGTAGTCATACAATAAAAAGGTTGGTTACTGAGTTAGAGATTCTTGTAATAAACCATAAATCCAGTGTGATTAATTAAGACCAGGACGTTTAGTGCCTAGCAAAGTTATGAATTTAAGCTCCCAGGCTCATCTTTTGAAGGTGTTGTGCAGGTTTCTGTTTTGAGGATGAGGACTGAGAGCTCAGATATGGAGTGATTGTTTAGTAGAAAGTGTTCACCCACAGGCGGTAGGATGTTTTTAGCTTTATCATTTTTTCTGTGTGAGTTGATTTGAGCATGTAGTGATTGTCTGGTTTTACCCACACAGTTGTAATTGGGGCATTTAGTCCCCAGGATGAGGTACACCACACGTTGTGAATGGCATGGGTAGGACCCGTGGATCTTTCTCACTCCATATCTGACCTCTCAGTCCTCATTCTCCAAAGGAGAGGCCTAATATTCACTAACCCGAAAGCTGATTAAAATGATTGATTAAAATCATTACAATGATGATTAAAATGATGCCTATACTAAGAAGTTATTTTTGCTTTGCAGATGCACTCCAGATAAAAATGGGTATGTTTTCCATTGACTTTTCAAATATAAATGTCAATTCAGTTCCTGCTAGAAAAGAGATACAAATAGAAATGCAGTTCTCACAGTTAGAAACACAGAAAGGGAATGATTTTTTTTTTTTTGTTAAAATGTTGTTTTTTCTAAAACTTGCTCAGATAGACAGATCAGTGCTACATCCCTATTCCTGCTCTCATTTGGTGAAAATCTCTCCTGTGGAAAGGGTTATTCATCACTTAAATCCCACCTAGCCCTTCAAAATAGGGCACAAAGGTGTACCTTATGCTGCACAGGTCTAGTGCTTGCTCACTGTCCAGGGATGAATTCCACCCTAAATCAGCCCTAACGTGTCTCTGAATATACGAAGATTGAGGCCCTGATAATGTGTCATAAATTATATGATTTGGAATCAGAGGGGAAAGTGGGCCGTTGTGGGCCGGTACAGCGTACCGGTAAGAGCCGGCCGATGTTACCAGCCCGCACACGGCCGACGTTAGCTGCCCCTTTTGCTGCCCCATGTCGGTGGCCCTGCTGGTAGGGTCTGGCAGCGCTACCGCAGCAACACTCCCAGACCTTACCGGCAGGGCCGCCGATGGCGGGGGGAGCAAAAGGGGCAGCTTCCCCGGGGGTTGGCGATTTAAAAGGGCCCGGGCTCCCACCCTTCAAATCATCGCAGCGGCCATGAAGGGCTGGCTGGGGGGAGTCTGCCCCCAGCCCTGCCCTTCTGCCTGAGATCTCACCCCTTCCGGGGGCCCAGAGCTGCTCTCCCTTGCCAAGGAAGGTAACACAGAATGCACCAGTAAGTCATCGGGTTTACTTTCACCCCTGCTCGGAGTTTGCCATTGACTTCAATAAGGAGAGTAACAGCACACCCTTTGAGATAGTGAATGTGTGTGGTTGTCTTGCTGACAAAATATAGACCATCTAGTACCCTTTCGGATTGTTTTGCTATATCTGTCAGTTGTCTCTTCTCCATCCCCATTTGAGGTCTAGTGAGTTAAAGACACACACTCCTGCCAGGCTTCAAGGCCATGTGAGAAGGTGGAGACACATTCTTTAACGTTTCACCTGGCATCCTCCAACCTCACCTTACAAGAGCTAGGACAAATGCTCTCAAACTTTATCATCTGCCAAACAATTCTTTATTCAAGTAGTCTCAGTCAGTAGTAGGGCTGGGTGGGAAATGATGTTCCTGTCCCATTAGAATTTTAAACATTTCAAAACATTGTCCCATCCTGAATCAGGATACACAGTTGAAATCTTGAAATGTTTCACAAACTGAAAGCCCCCTACGCTCACCCGGTTCACTTCAAGTTAATTGAAAAATGTTATTCTGATCATTTGGAAATGTTTTGTTTAGATTGTCATAGTGCCTGGTTTGGGTCACAGCTGAGAATTCCATATGCAGAACAGACTGTAGGAAGCAGGGCAGACACAGCATAAAATTGGTGGTTTATTCTATCAATAGACGTCACCAAGCCAGTTACAAAACTGAGCCACTGTATCATTATACTAGTTAATAAGGAGCCCAAACAGTCCCCTATAGGCAATCACCCCATCACCACCCAGACAAGCGGACTTTTGTGATGTATGGTTATTAAAACCAAAACCACCACATATAAGGTTTGTCTAGTTCCAAAGAACCAGCCACACACTCCAGGTCAATATACAGTTTAGATCTTACCCAATAATCATGCCATTGGCCAATTCCTTTAGTCAACTAAACTAAAGGTTTATTAATAAAAAAATAGAGTCTTTAATTGGCTAAAGGGATCATATACATCACAAATGATTTCAGAATCTGTAGGTCAGGATAATAGCAGTGATGGTAATGCTGCTAGTTTGTAATAAGTCTCTTTGGATCACCCAAAATGATTGGGGGTCATCACTCCTTTCTTCAAAGCTTCCCTTTGTTAGAAATCATAGTCCAGAGATGTGGAACAGGAATGAAGACAAAGCATGATATCACAGTCTGCAATTTATAATTCTGAGTCCAAGTGCATGAAAAATTACTGGCACAGACATGGAGTCCTGGGTCACATATACCTTGCTGAATCATGAAGCATTAATTGTCTACATGCTGCCTGAAGAGAACATGGGAGGGGTCCCTGGAAGAGCTGATTGTCCTTAATGGGCCATCAAGCAGGCTAACTTATCTTGGGGTATTACCAGAAACACAACAGATTTGACATACAAACATATAGCAGATTTTCATATACAATGATGATACATGCATATAAACAGAATAATAATACTTAACATCTCATAACTTTTCCAATGATACCTTATGAGGCATCCTTTACATAAGATTTAGTACAATTGTGCAACAGCGGTGATACATCAATGGTTATAACTTAGCATACATGTGGTCATCTTTCTTTCTATACAGTGTCACATAGATTTTGAAGGGTTTTTTTTTCCCCAAAACCATTTTAGTGTAAATTTACTAAAATTTCTCCTAAACAAAAAAATCTGTTGACTTGCAAATTCAAAACTTTCCATTGCAAAAATGTTGATGTGGAATGTTTTTAAAATATTAAACCTTTGATGAGAAGGTTTTTTTTGATTCACTGTTTCAGTGAAGAGAACCCAATTTCTCAAAGCTTCAGTTTTGATGAATCAGCATTTTCAAGCACATTTCATTGAAAAAATTCCCATTCAGCTCTAATTTCCTGTCTCAATTTGTCCAATTTCAACTTCCATTGGGTCATCTCATACATTTCTCTGCTAATTGGCTCTTCAGTCTAGTAGAGGAAGGTATAACATGGTCCAGTGGCTACAAGCTGAAGCTAGACAAATTCAGACTCAAAATAAGGAGTAAAATTTTAATGGTGAGAGTAATTAATCATTGGGAAAAAAATTACCAAGGGTCTCTAGGAATTAGATTCGGGAAGTTGTATGGCCTGTCTTACACTAGGGTTCAGAATATATAATCACAAAGGTCTCTCCTGGCACTGGAATCAAGGGAAGTTCACTGGTATCCGAGTATTATTGACTTTGATTCTTGCATTTTACTATTTCTGTACTTAGAATATTTTATAAATTACCAAACTTTGGTTTGGTTCTGGATATTACATTATTTCTGTATCCTATGGACACAAAACTGGAAGTATAGGCTTAAGCACACAGTTTTCTATTTATTTTTATTTTTCAGGAAGACTCCAGAAAGAAAAAGGTTAATTCCCATTGGCGTCTGTTGCTTGGAGGATGTCTGGTTGGGTAATATTTGAGGGTGATGTTTGGGGGACAAGAGCTGTGAATACAAGACAGATTGATGACTGTCAGTGTGTTGATGAAAAGAGACTGGGAAATGGCAGTGATGGGTTGTGAGAGCAGTTTCCATGGGAAGACAAGGGGTCTGTAGCATTTCCAATGCTGGGAGAAGGCTTGGGATTTCCTCTTCATAGGGTGAGTTTTTTCAGAGGTCTGCCATGGCTGGGCGATGATTCTGGTTGGGTACTGGGCATTGGGGCAGAAGTTGGGAGTGGGTGAGAGTGGCATAGGTGGGGTGTTGAGAAGCTCTTTAGGAATGGTTAAAATGTAATGTTTGTGAATATTTGTTAGCCCATTCCACGGATACATGTATACAAGAAGAGATGACTATCAAAGCAGAAAAAGGGAACTTTGAATCGGTTCTTCTTCAATACAATTATATTCTAAACTGGTAAAAAGAGCTGTGAAGGGTTCACTGTTAGAAGTATAGGAGCAAAAATACTTTTCCAAATAATCTTTTAATTTATCTCCAGGGTTGTGTTTGGATTCCAGAAAAGTGTAGTGCGTAGCATCTCTAAAGCAGTGACTACGCTCAGAATTTCTTGTATTGCAGTTCCAGGATTTACTGGGGAGTTTTAGAGTAGGGGGATGAGTCTGGTTCGGACTCTTGCAGCAGAGTTGCTGAGAGGTGTCAGATGAGAAGCTTTTCAGGAGAGGTGGAATATCTGCTAGCTAACCCCACTGAAATTCACAAGGTATGTGAATTAAGAAATTATTTTCTTCTTTGCAGATGAACTCCAAGTAGAACTGAGTAAGTGTGCATTGATTCTTTGAATGTAAAACTCAATTCAGTTCCATGCTGGAAAAGAGATGCAAATAGAAATTGAAATTCTCACAGTTAGAAATATGGGAATTGAAGGATCTTTGTTGTTGTTAGAATCCTATTTCCACAAAATTTGCTAGGAAGGATGGTTGAATGCTATAGACCAATTCCTGCTCCCATTGGGTGAGAGTCTTCCCTATGCAATGGGCTGTGTGTCGCTTATATCCCACCTAACCCTTCAAAGTAGGGTATACCTGAGTATCTTGTGCTGCATAGTCCTAGTGTTTATGCTCATAGTCCAGAGATGAATTTCATCACAAATCAGCCCTTACATGTCTTTGTCAGCACCTAACTCCCTCTATATTCAATGTGCTTCCAATGATATGATTTGGAATTTGCCATGGATAACAATAGCAGTAAGATCACGCCCTTTGAGACAGGGAATGCTTGTGAGTGTTCCACACTCAAAATATGAACCATCTATTGCCCTTGCTGACTTTTTGCTATATTTTCTGTTCTTCACCAACCTCACCCACCCTCCCCGAGGTCTGGGGCAGGCAAGACACACACACCTGCCGGGCTTGAAGAGTGTGAGAGCCACAGGCGCCAACTTTCTCATTTCCCCAGGGATGCTTGAATTGCACGTCACCCTAGGCCTTGCCCCCGCTCCACCCTTCCCCCAAGGCCCCACCCCCATCCACCTCTTTCCTGTCCCACCACCTTTCCTGAGCACCCTCCGCCTCTTCCTGCCCCCGCTCCTCTCCCACCCCCTCAGTGCCTCCTGCCTGCCACTGAAAAGCTGATCAACAGCGGGCGGGAGGCACTGTGGGGTGAGAGGGAGGAGCTGGTTGGAGGGGTAGGTACAGGGTGGGCGCTCCAGCCCCGGAGCACCCACGGAGTCGGCACCTATGGTGAGAGCCCCTCCAATGCCTTTCACACTGGCCAGGCCTGAGGGGCACACCTTCGTCTCTTTGGGGACTGGTAGAGATGAAATCTACCACTCCTGACCAAAGGGGCTAGAGAGAGTGGAGCTAAAGAGAGGAGAGAAGTAGCAGAGAAAACATGGATTGGCACCTTCCTAGCAGGCACAGTGATGAAAGGGCTGAGGACTTCAGGAGCGCGCCCACCTTTTTGGTACAGGGAGCTGAGGAAGGAGAAACCTTCGTTTACTGAGGGAAGAGGGTGTCTCTCAGCACGTGCTGACTGGCTGCAAGCCAAAGGAGTTGGGCAGGTAGCTGGTCAGACTGTGGTTATCATATAGTAACATCTAAAAACCTATGGGTTATGGGGCAATTCTCCCCTCCCTCCCACATACGCACTAACAAAAGTGGTGGTGATATAGGGTGACCAGATGTCCCGATTTTATAGGGACAGTCCCGATTTTTGGGTCTTTTTCTTATATAGACTACTATTACCCCCCCACCCCCATCCTGATTTTTCACACTTGCTGTCTGGTTACCCTATGGTGATAAGAGATAACTGTCAAGGTAGAAAAAAGTAGCTTTGAAATTGATCCTCAATACAATTCTATTAAACTGGGGGGAGGGATAGCTCAGTGGTTTGAGCATTAGCCTGCTAAACCCAGCGTTGTGAGCTCAATCGTTGAGGGGGCCATTTAGGGATCTGGGGCAAAAATTGGGGATTGGTCCTGCTTTGAGCAGGGGGTTGGACTAGATGACCTTCTAAGGTCCCTTCCAACCCTGATATTCTATGACTATACTGGCAATGAGTGTGTGTGTGTGCACACGTGTGTAGAGAGAGAGCTACAAAGGGCTCACTGTTAGAAATATGGGGGCAAAAATACTTTTTTTCCTAATAATCTTTTAATTTACCTCCCAGATGTGTTTCAACTCCAGAAACAGGTCACGTGTAGCACTGACAGGTTGTATGAGGCAGATTTACAGTAGGGGGATGAGTCTGGTTGGGAATCTTTTGCAATGGAGTTAGTGAGGGGTGTCAGATTAGAAACGTTGCACGAGCGGGTTAATATCTGCTAGCCAACCCAACTGAAATCCACAAGGTGTGTGAATTAAGATTTGTTTTCCTTTGCAGGTGAATGCCAAGTAGAACTGAGTAAGTGTGCATTGATTCTTTGAATGTAAACGGCATTTCAGTCGCATGCTGGAAAAGAGATACAAACAGAAATGAAGTTCTCACAGAGAAACAGGAACTGAAGGATTTTTCTTCTTGTTGTTAGCATACCATTTTGATACAATTTGCTAGGATAGACAGATCAATGCTACAGACCTATTCCTGCTCCCATTGGGTGAAAGTCTTCCCTATGCAATGGGCTATGTGTCACTTCAATCCCATCTAACCCTTCAACATAGGGCATAGTGCATAAACTGTGCTGCAGAGGCATAGCCTTGTTCTCTGTCCAGAAAGGAATTTCACCCATTGTATCAGTTTGGCTGGAATCAATAGGGCAATGTAACCCTGTCACGATACAACATTAAAATCTTAAACAAGATACAGGGTTTGGTGTGCAGAGACCTCAGCTTTCTTAGTAGCTTGACAAAGCCACTATTTAAAATATTTTTAACCTTTTATTAAAGATAAAGAACAGAAGGAAAAACAGTTAAAGCATTTGAAATGTAAAGTAGTAAAAAGGCCTTTCATTTTAACAACATCCCTTGTTCCCTTTCCCTTCATCTGGAAAGAGTTTTGGTATATCTGTTAATTGTCTTTTCTCCACTCCTATTTGAGGTCTGGGGAGGGCAAGATACTCACTGCTGCCAGGGCTGAAGGGCATCGGACAGTCCCCACCGCCTATTGTTCTCGCCAGGCCTGTGTACGCATCCCCATTTCTTTGTGGGTCTGGTAGTGAGGGAGTCTCTTCTGTACCACTCTTGGCCTAAGGGCTTGGTGGAGCTACAGAGGGGAGATGAGTAGCAGTAGCTGAGCTAACATGGATTGTCACTTTCCTAGCAAGCACTAAGATGAAAGGGATTCAGGAGCACTCCCACCTTTTTCTACAGGGAGCGAAGGAGAGAGAAGGCTGCTTCATTTCCTGAGACAAGAGTCTGTCTCTCAGCATGTGGCACATCTCTGAGTGGTTGCAATGCAAAGGAGGAGGGTAGATAGCCAGTCAGAATGGAATTACCCTATAAAAACAGCTGAAAACCTATGGCTTAGGCGGAAATCCCATAGACCTGGCAAATCAGAGACCATCTGAAATCCCACAGAGTTGGCAGGTCTGAGTCAATTTGACTTTGAAGGATGCCACCCATTTGACATATTAAGTACAGGTAAACATTATGACCAGGGATCCTAGTTTTCCATGCTAAAAAAATGTCCAATAAAAAACCATAAAACCCTGTGCTTTTCTGTGATTAAAATGAAACGCTGAACTTTTTAAAAAACTTAGCCACATTACCACACCATGCCACCCTAGCTTCTGCACTGCTGCTGGTGACAACACTGTCTTCAGAGGTGGGTGCCTGGCCAGCAGCCGCCGCTCTCCACGCTGCCTGAAGAGCTAAAAATTAGAGAGTCTTTAAAAACACAAATTTTGCATTTTCCCCGCATTTTTCCATGGCAAAGGGATTTGTAGGATTCCCGATCATGACAAAAACATCTGATTACCTTGGTTATCTTTGTGCAATGACATTTTGTCTGCCTCATCCACTCTCTGCTCACCAGCCTTAAACTCCCCTCTTGGTTATTGGAGGGAGCAGGCCTTTCTCTTATATTACTCTCCTATCTCCCTTGCTTCTGTAGCCCATTTTCATCTCTCGCAGCAGGAAAGACCACAGCTCCAGGCAGAAATAATGCAGCTACCCACATCTCCAGCATGACCACACTTGTTTTCTTGTGTCTCACTGCTTGAGCCTGAGGTCTGAGTGAAGGATGGAACACACCTGGTGACTCCATGACAGCCACAAATGGGGCCCCAAAGTGTACAATAACCACAGTGTGTGTGTACCTTTAGTGTGCTTTCCTGTCTCTTTTCTGCACAAATAAACCACTCTGTATTGTGTCCCGACGTCCTCAGTTATCCTCAGCCTGGGAAATTTCTGCTGCCCAAAGCAGGACAATTGGCAGTATGTGCCTCTTTGAATTCAATGTCTGTTGTTTCTCACTTTGATTTCAGAGTGGAGAAGGGCTCGCATCTATGCAGGTAACAGATTACACATCTCTCCTGGTAATCCGAAATCATATTAATACTTTATAAAACAAGAAACAGAATTTACTGCTGTCCTGGAGATGAAACCTGAGGAAACTCCATTATCTCCCAGGCCTAACTCATTCACTTCCTGTAACGAATGTCAATTAAATCTGAATCTGGCACAATACATTTGAGTTTGGATACGATAAAAAATTCTGTGTAAAATTCAATCAAATATCACATCTCTGAAATAGTTCAGTGTAACGAAAATGTCAGTGGGAGTTTTGCCTGAGTAAGGACAGCAGGAATTGGCCCACAAGCCATATCTCCCATGTTCCAGTGTGTACTGGCGTTAGACAAGGGTTTCTTCAATCCAAATCTCTCTTTGCAGATGACATCACTCTTAATCCAGACACAGCCCACCCCAACCTCTCTATTGCTGGGAATAAGAAGAGTTTGAAACATGAAGCCCAACCTCAGCAAGTTAAGCAAAATCCAGAGAGGTTTTATTCGATTGTCTGTGTGTTGGGCTCTGAAGGATTCTCCTCTGGAAAGCACTACTGGGAGGTGGAGGTTGGCAGCAGCACAGACTGGGACCTGGGAGTGGCCAGAAAATCAATAGAGAGAAAAGGAAAACTTTTCCTGTCCCCTAAAGAGGAATTCTGGACTCTGGGTCTGAGTGGGAAAGATTATTGGGCAAAAACACATCCCTGGACACGTGTCATGGTGCAGAAAAAGCCCAAGAAAATTGGAGTTTATCTTAGTTACCAAGATGGGCAGGTGACCTTTTTCAATGTAACTGACATGTCTCTGTTGTTCACATTTAATAGTTGTTCATTCACAGGAGAAGTTTATCCATTCTTTAAAAATTCCCACAAAGAAACATCCATGAGAATTTGTTCTATACAAGAAGATGAATGAGCTGAAAGTGGCACTTATACCACTGTATCTTTGAAATAAAATTTCTCATCTCTGAATTTGAATTTACGTTTTGCCTCTACATTATCTGTGGTGCCGTGTGTAAAACAGCACTGTTACTCACTTTATGGCTCTGAACCTATGACATCAAGTTTCTCACCAATAACATTGGAATTGAAGTTTTTCTCTGTACTCGGTGAGCTTCCATCTTAACAACAAACAATTTTGTTCCTTACTTCTGACAAATGCTGTTGTTTGACTAAGCTTTTAAGGAAAGGATATTTGTGTTGCAGATTTTCAAGAGCTCAGCTGCCAATTATCCAGCACAAACAGCTCCTTAGAAAACCTGACACTGTCACCGTTGGTGCTGTTGGGTAGATATTAATGAGAGAAACACCCATCCCGTCTCCCACATTCATCTTTATCTTTAGAGACACAACATCTATAACTCATAACCAATTTAGGGCTTGTGACTGGCCTGTGTAGCCACACAGCGAGGTAAGGGAATATTAAATACTTCCCATCCCTCTACACAGCCATGCAAGATTTACTTTCATAGTTACAAGGCAGCTGCACTTCTGACCCCCTTCTAGTCCCTCTGAGAGCACCCCACCCTGACGCCTCTTGACCTTGACCTCAGGGTGGAATCTTACAAGTCTTCAACACTTAGGGCTGGTCCACACTACCCCCCAAGTTCGAACTAAGATACGCGACTTCAGCCACGTAAATAACGTAGCTGAAGTCGAAGTATCTTATTTCGAACTTCAAAGTACTCACCGCTGGTCCACACAGTGGCACGCAGGCTCCCCCGTCGACTCCGCCTGCTCCGTTCGTGGAGCAGGATTACCGGCGTCGACGGAGGAGTCCAATCGATCTTCTGGGTTCGATTTATCGCGTCTAGACAAGACGCGATAAATCGAACCCAGAAGATCGATTGGACTCCTCCGACACGGCGGGTAAGTATAGACGTACCCTTAGACAGGGATCTGACTATAGCAGGGGTCTCAAACACGCGGCCCGCGGGCCACATGCGTCCCGCCATAGGCGCCAACTCCACTGGCAGCCAAGCTCCAAACGTTACTGAGTGTTCATATTTTATTAAAACCCCTCTTTGCATTTCAGTTTTAAAAAAGTTAATAGATTGACTTTTAATAGAATACTATATTACTCTTCATTACTTTTATATCATTGTATGAAAAGGTTTCAGTGATGCGGCCCTCGGGCCAATTTACTAGTTCTCACGTGGCCCTCGTGGTAATTTGAGTTTGAGATCCCTGGACTATAGTAACCTGCTTATACTATCCACTTACTACCTTTCGGTCCTATCACAGATTGGGCACCTGCTTGATCCTCTATTCAGAAAACTGATAGGTGATACTGACCAAAAGCCTTTTAGAAGCTACAGCGCAGCACTATGTATGCACCTAGGCCATGCATGCTTGTGTATATTTAGTAAACTCGTTTATTTGTAATTGCATGAGCCTGTGTGGTTTCTTCATATTGTATTGGCTTTGTAAGGAGCAGATGACATAATGATTGGTAACAAGGAGGAAAACCCAATCCCAGAGTACTAGACTAAAAGGAAACGACAGCCACTTGGACTATAAGAAAACAGATCATTAAGGAAAAAATATTAAAAGGTTTGTTAAAAAGTAATAATATAGAGAGAGATACGCCTATCTCATAGAACTAGAAGGACCTTGAAAGGTCATCGAGTCCAGTCCCCTGCCTTCACTAGCAGGACCAAGTACTGTCCCCTGACAGATTTTTGCCCCAGATCCCTAAATGGCCCCCTCAAGGATTGAACTCACAACCCTGGGTTTAGCAGGCTAATGCTCAAACCCCTGAGCTACCCCACCCTCCTGTCTGTTTTGGGAAAAATGACTTGTTTGATAGGTGGGTCAGTCCTCTGCTGAGCTGTGGTGAGAGACTGGAACAGAGTATGATAGCTAATGGTATCCGTGTTGAGCAAAGGGTGTCACTTTTACCGAATGTAATGGGGACTAAAGTGTATAACCCACTGTGTAGCCTGACAGCTCCTGTTGAACCAGCACTTGCTGAGATTGTGGAAATTCTCCAAAAAACACCTTTTGCGAAAGGCGCAGGCTATTGCAGAGTGTTTCTGATTTTATAAATGAAATAAAAAACAAACAAAAAACAATCCCTGAATATGTGGCCAATTTAAGGATATTCACAGAGTGTGGCTGGTTTGGAGAGAGTTTAAATGACGTTATTGAGTGATAAGCAAAATGAAGGAATCCAAAACCAGTTATTGACTGAGGCTGATTGGACCGTACAGCCTGCGCTAGAACTTGCTGTATCAATGGAAATTGCTACTGAAGATGCCATGGAGCTAGTGTTTGGAACAGCATCTGCACTTGCTATTTGTAGTGGGCCATGGATTAGGCATGAGAGGGTATTGCTGGCACTGGGTTAACAGTGGATGATATGTTGGTCATGGGAGCTGGTGATTAATAACACTGTGGACACCTCCCAAAGGTGCAGGCAAGGCTGTCTGAGTGTGGGCTTAGGACAAACAAGGAGAAATATGATCTTTATAGATTCAGTTGCATACTGCCGGCACACGACTGATAGAGACGGTTTGTATTAATCACAGCACACAGTTGAAGCTGTCCTTATGGCACCTCAACAATCACATGGCACAATTGTGTCCCTTTACGGGGATGCTGAGTTGTGATTGTCACAGTTCAGGGCAACTGCAGCTGTATTTCCCCTCGGCGGCCCAGCATTGTCATCCACTCTCAGGCTTCCGGCTCCTCAGCCACCACCTACCTCTCTTGGACAGAAACCCACATCTCACTGTTCAGTCTCAAGATGGAAGGGACAGATAAAAGGACACATCTCAGCTCGGTCTGAGGAGGAGGAAGGACATGTACTGCAGGATCCTCCAGCCAAGGAGATGACTGAGATGGACTTTGCGGTAGGAAGTGAGACAGGGAATGTATTAGAAGCTGATGCTTAAGCCCTTAACTGGGAATTTTCCTGACTTCATTGGGCCCCGGGTCAGAACTCGGTGGAGTAGGGTGATCCCAGCTTCCTCTATCCCACACACACACATTCATTTGCCACTAGGTGTGGCTACTGATGGTTGTTTGCTCTGCCCTGCTCAGGGGCTACAGACTGTTTATTCTGCCCTTTCCAGAGGTTCAGAACACCTAGCTGCTATTACCTGCCCCAGCCCGGAGGCTTAGGGGCCATAGACTGTTTGTTTGCCTTACCCTGACCAGAGGCTACAGACAGATTGTTCTGCCCTGCTCAGGGCATCCCAAACCCCAACTACTGTTGCCTGCCCCAGCCAGGAGACTCAGAGACCATAGGCTGTTTGTTTGTCCTGCCCCGCCCAGGGGCTGAGAATGGATTGCTAGTCCAGCTCCACAAGGGGTCTCGAGCCCTTTTATTGCAATTGCCTGATCCTACGGGGATTGCTGACAATCGTGGGACATGGTGTGCCAACTCCGCAGTGGGCCAAACGGGGCAGCCCCAAACAGGGCCTTCTGTTACACCTCCCTTAATGATTTGAGCCCTCGGTGGACTAGAGGTTCTGTCCATTTGCAGGATCAGGAAGAGGGCCCTAAGTCAATCTAAACAGGTTATTTATCCAAAAATATTTTCTTTGTCTGTTGCTCCCTGGAGAATCCAGTGCGAACTAGGATATGCACAGCTCTCCAGTGGGGTGGCTTCGAAGGCTGGCGTCAAAGGGGAAACTTTGCATTTCCCATATCCCCAGGTATTTCCTAGGAAATCCACTTCACACACATTGTTCCAAAAAGTCCTTTGAATTTCCACTCAGTCCCAGAATAGTGCACACACATTTGCATTGTTAATGCAATGAACTACAGAGATATAAAACTTAATTCAATAAGGTTTAAGTTAATTCGATAACGTTCATTCCGGATATTACAGGAAATTGTCAGCCTGTCACAATTATAGTTTCTTGCCTAACACAGCATGGCACACTCCACGTAAACTGTTGGACAGGAATGGTGTTGGCCCAAACACTGCATGGGATGGGACCAAGAAGCTTGTATCATCTGAAAGGGTCCTTACACACTACAGTGCCTCTTTACCTGTACAGTCAGCTAATCACAGAGGAGCAGTGATTTCACATGTGCTGGAAGAGCAGAATGAAAGGCCTGTTGCCTTTGTTTCTACATTTCTCACCTCTGTAGAATGCAAATATTCTCAGACTGATAGAGAAGCTGTGAATTTAGTCACCTTAGGACTTTGTGAGCCAGGGCATTGGGGATAGGCTGGGGTTACTCAAAATAACAGACACACAGCCACCCCCTTGACATCCATATCATTGGGTGGGAAGTCTCCCATTATTATCAATTTGTTAGATTATGCTGCCTCTTTGATCTCTCTCAATATTGTGCACTCAGTCTCCTTTTCTTTCATGGGAAGGCCAGAAACATAGCCCTTATGATCTAATGAGACTCCTACAGCTTCTTAAAACTGTGTGGTCCTCTCCACTCACAATTTTTATCACACTAGATCCTATTTATCCTTCAGACACAACACAGCTGTGGCCTAGTCTGTCTTTCTTGTACATTTGTTACCAAGCATTTCAGTATCCCATTGCCTTTTCTTTTTATACCTAGTTTTTATAAAGTAAATTACCCCAAAGTTCTCCTCCGGTTTTGGCAATATTTTTCAACATGAACATTTTTTGGGGGGGGAAAGCTTATAAATTGTTGAAATGTTTCAAAATAAAAAAAAATCCATTTTCATGATTCAACACGAAAAGTCATTTTGAAATTTCAGCTAATTGCAGCTAAAAAAAATGTTTGTGACCAAACCAAAATGGTATAGAATGCATCAAAATAAAATATTTTAATTTACCTGAATTTATTTCTTTTCCTGATTTTTGGTTAGCAAATATGTTCAATGTTTTGACTCCGTCCCAATTCAAGACAGAAAAACTGTGAATATCACAACATTTTTCATGGGATAGGAAAACCATTTTCTGCCCTGTTTTGCTCGGGTTCTGGGGGCAATCACTGTCATGTATCAATGCATCAGAGTTACAGGGAGAGCTTAATCATAGAAGCATTTATTACCAGTGTGCAGACTCTGTCCACTCAGGCTGACCAGTGCTACCAGACAAACAGGATGGGAGGCCAGGTTCTGGTTTATCTTCAAGTCAATTGCTCATTCAGCTCTGTGCACGCTCTAGCTACCCCACCCCTATCACTGAGGGAACACTAGTGATCGCATTCTGCCTATGTACTTCCATTTTCTGTGAGTGCCTGAGACTTGCCCAGGTTTACACTCAGACAAGAACCTGTCAATGCCTAGTGCTGGACAAGCCAAGACCAGCAGCATCAGACTAGGTTGCCTGATACCATAGCGCTTTCCCTGCTGAATCTACAAGCAAAAGGCTTTTAGTCTATGCCAGCTAAAAGTATCTCTGCCATATAGAAAGATTTGCAATGTGTGGGAGAACATAGTTATAATGCACATCTGCAGAAGGTATGTTTTATCCCAGTGGGTTTATAACAGATCTCTATTATAGATGTCCACTATTAGGGGTCTACATCCATATTTAGATATTGCATTTTAAACTGGCCTGTGTTTTCAATAGAGCTGTGTGAATAGCAGATTTTTTTGGTTTGTGGCAATTTCAAAAAGCCAGAAAAAAATCATTTTCGGTCATGCTGAAAAGGAATTTATTTGAAATTTTCAGCAAATCTTAAAGTAAAAAAAAGGTTTTTTTAACCTGAAACAAAATGTTTTGTTTTCCTTGTGAGCAGTTTTAAATGATTGTTTAATAAAAAAAATAATCAATCAAAGGAAATGTTGGAACTACAAGTCACATCAAACGAAAAATATTTTGTTGTTGCTGAATCTGCATTTCTCCTGGGAAAAATAATAGTTCAACTGAATTTTTTTTCCAGTTGTAGTTTTCAAAGGTGATGAGTACCAGAGCTTCCAGTGATGTCCATGGGATCAGGAACAGAAAAGAAGGGCTAATGAATGAACTCTAGGCCATTCACTGGTCTCTCTATATATAGTCATTGACTTCCCTTTTCATATGGAACATCACCTTTCTTTGTTACTTCTGACTGTATAGGGAAATCTACTCAGGTTATCGGGTTGGATGCACTTTAATGCACAATATGCGCTAATTCTCAAGGTGACAAAGCCTTAGCTGTAGTGAACAGTGTGAGTGTAATGCAAACAGTGCATTCCCTAGGATTGTCCCCTGATGTATTCCTACTACCTCGGGTTGGAACAATATTTCACGAGGGAAGTCAGAATGAGTGTGAAGGGTCCACTCTTGGTCCTTTCTTGGTGCCTCTTTAATTGTACATTTCACTTTTCCCCTGTAAAGGAGATCATGGTTGGAAGAAATGGTGGAGGGAAATCACACCGTAGTTACAGACTTCATTTTCCAGGGATTCATGGATCATCCGGAGCTTCAGGTCCCCCTCTTTGTGTTGTTCCTAATGATCTACGTTATCACCCTGGCGGGGGGGGGGGTTCTCGGGATGATCGTCTTGATCAGGTTCAGCTCCCGACTGCACACCCCCATGTACTATTTCCTCAGCAGTTTGTCTCTTGCCGATGTTAGTAATTCCTCTGTTGTTGCTCCCAGGTTGCTGATGACTTTTGTGGTGGAGGCAAAACCCATTTCTCTCTTTATTTTTTTTTTTGCTCAACAACTTTCCTCTCATCCGGCCCTCGGCTGTTTTCTTTGGAGTAATATGGCCCTCACCGCTTTACGAGTTGTGCAGGCCTGCTCTATAGCGTCGTCATGTCAAAGAGACTTTGTGTATTATTAGTGGTTGCTTCGTACATCTGTGGCTTTGTGAATGCAGTTGTTCAGACTCCATTTATATTTACCCTGTCCTTCTGAGACTCCAATGTCATCAACCATTTCTTCTGTAACATCCCCCCAATCCTTAAGCTGTCCTGCTCAGACACCCACAATGCTAACACAGTGCATTTCACCTTGTCCACTATAGTGGTCACGACTACTATTCTCACTGTACTATTCTCCTACATGTACATCCTCATTGCCATCCTGAAGATCCACTCTGCCAAGGGCAGGCGCAAAACCTTCTCCACCTGCGCCTCCCACCTGACGGCCGTCACAATTTTCTATGGGACTGTGATCTTCATGTATTTACGACCCAGTTCCCGCTACACCACAGACAAGATCATCTCGGTGTTTTATATACTCATAATTCCCATGCTGAACCCCCTGATCTACAGCCTGAGGAACAAGGCGGTGAAGGACGCCTTTAGAAGTATGATAAACAGGAAGGTTTGTTTGTAGTTAATATAATTATTGGGATTTGTGCTTATCAATAAACTAGTGATGAATGAATAGTGAATTCTGTGTGTCAGTTCTGATTTCTTCGTTTTAACTGTATTCTGTGGCTTGTTCAAAAAAATGGAATCAAAGCCTGTTAATCTTGGAAATTCAGTTTCCCAGGTTCAAGAATGACGGTGAGGCTGCAAAGAATACACTATAGGAAGGGAGCATTTGTCACAGATCCCCTCTGACTCCCCTTGCTGGATACCCACCAGCTTGTGTTGAGGGGAATCCCAGCTTGGATTCCGAGATGTTTTAAGATGACAGAGAGTGAATGGAGCCAGCCCCTGCTGCCGTCTTGGGGTTCCTAGGCACACAATCAGGGTGCAGACCCTCTGCCTAGCGCCCTTTCTGGAGAGCTAGAACCTGCTATCTAGCTCCTAGTCTCTTGGCTCAGGGATGATTGTTCAGACTCTGCCATAACTTAAACACCCCTGCAATGCCACCAAACAGTGTGAGCCTTCTGGGTTACAGCTGAACTCTCCCATAGGGCCTCACAGTGTGTGCAAAGAATGTAACACAGAGAGAGACTCTGAACAGGAATCTAACATGGAAGAGCTAACACTTCACCAATAAAGCACAAGCCCGTTTAGAAAGGGAAACACATCCTAACTTCAATGGGCCTCACTAGCTCATCCTTTCCTTGGGAGTCCCCTGGGGTATCCATCCGTGTTCAGAAGACTGCTCCTCCCTCTTCTCATCTAACTCCTACATGCAGCTCCTCTCAGTTCTAGCTGGTCAAACGTGGCCAGGTAGAGCCCAAACAGAGCAGCTTCTGCCCTTTTATAACTATCTAACCCTCTATCAGGTGACCTCATGATCAGCCTCTTCCGATGACCAGGTACCCCTACCAGGCAACCAATCCGTTTCCCCCCCCGCATCAACAGAAAGTTTAGATGGGAAATTTTCAACCACCCCCCAACAAGGAACAGATCCAAAGCTCATTGAAGCCAATGAACAGACTCCAATTGACTTCAGTTAATATTGGTTCAGGCTGCATGCGTTTAAGTGGGGATATTCAAAAGGCATCAAACTCCCATTCCAGGGAGTTGTCCAGGGGACTGGATGTCTAACTGCTCATTGAAAATGTCTATTTGCTATGGGGCAGTTGTCGATTGCACTATGGGGTTTCCAATCCTGTATTAAAGTGTTGAAAGGAAAATAGCAGCGGAAGCAAAATGACTTTGTCCCACACACACATTGCCAGTTTAAGAACACCACGATGTTAATCAATAGAGTAACTTTGATGTCCTTTTATGTTATGGCACTATAGCTCCATTCCATTTTGCACATATATGGCCAAATCATAAGCAGTATTCCTAGGAGCACAAGAAGAGGATTTAAGTCATCGATGATTCAGACAAAACTTCCCTGGACTAACCAGAGCATACCCAGTATGAATATTCAGATGTCACAGTGTGTGAACAAGCTTGCTAGTGCTATGAATATTGATAGCCCCATCGCACTAGTACTTCATAATGTGTGCTAATACATCACAATCATACATCTTTATAAATTGATTGGACTACATTCGTTCTTGGTCTGTCCCCATATCATTCTCTCAATCAAGGGAGTTACTTCAGGGATGAACTGGTCTCAATGTTTACAAAGTCCAAAGAAAGCCAAACAAAGCAGACCATTGATATAATTTCAGGATTGCCAGGGAAACTCTTTCATCGGTTGGAGAGAAGATAAATAAATAAAAGCCCTATTTAAAATGGCAACAGTTTCCAATGAGTAAAACCAGTGGTTCTCAATATTCTCTGGCCTGTGACCCCATGTTAAACAGAAAAAAATGTTTGAGATCCCTATTAAGTTTTGGGATGCTCCCCTTCCATCTAACCGTGAAGACAGGGAGGTTGGTTGTGATGACTGGAAACAACCTCCTATGTTGAGAACTCAAGAGTAAAACAACATCCTCTTAATGTCAGCGTGATGCAGCGATGAGAAAAGATGCTCTGGTTTGGTGCAGATTAGCTCTGCATGATAAAGGTCAACTCTGCGTTATTCAGACTAAGTCCCTAAGCTCACCCTAGAGGACTTTTCTGGGGAATGTATCATTACACATTCTGATAACTTGACCTATCTACCTAAGCTGAGCTTTGGTAATCGTTCTGCTTGCTTTTAGTCTGCATGTTTAGCAGGGCCCTCCCCTGGATGAAATCTCAGAACTGATGAAGGATACATACGATCTTCTCATCCTCTCACCTGAACTCCAACCTGGCCTAAAACATGAAAGGCAACAGCAATTGTCCTTTAAGCCAAATGTCAGAGCATCTTCCCCATTCCCCATAGTGTCACGGACCCTCATTCATGGATCTTAAAAACAGCAGTTTCCAATATTGTATTTGACTGCGTTACATTATATTATTTTCTGTACATCACATGGAGTGGCTGAGTCAGAGAAATAAGGATAATGATGCATAAAACTCACACTTCTTCCATCTACTGTTTATTGGTTAAAATATAATAATGATTATAATTACCAAGAAACAATCTTCCTGTGTATCATCCTTTTAAAGGCATCATTTACCTCCTTGTTTCTCAGGCTGTAGATCAGGGGGTTCAACATGGGGATCACAAGGGCATAAAACACAGAGGTAACCTTGTCTTGGTCCATCAAAGAGCTAGAACTGGGTCTTAAATATATACATATCAGCGTCCCATAAAACATAGCGATGACTGTCAGGTGGGAGGCGCAGGTGGAAAAGGTTTTGCGTCTCCCCTTGGCAGAACGGATCCTGAGAATGGCCACAAGGATGCAGATGTAGGAGATTAGGACACCCAGGAAAGTAGTCGTGACAATTACAGTAGAGAAAGTGAAAAGTACGAGGTCAGTGACATGGGTGTTGGAGCAGGACAGCTTCAGCATGGGGGGCACGTCACAGAAGAAATGGTTGACAACATTGGAGCTGCAGAAGGACAGACTGAATATAAATAGAGTTTGCACAATTGAATTCACAGAGCCACATACATATGTACCAGCCACAAACAGGACACAGCGTCTCTTGGACATAATGGCTCTGTATAGCAGAGGATTACAGATCGCTTTGAAGCGGTCGTACGCAATCACAGCCAGGAGGCAACATTCATTGGTCACAAAGAAACAGACGAAGAATAGTTGTGCCGCACACTCAGTCAAAGGAATGGTTCTAGTCTCTGCTACAAAGGTCATTAGCAACCTGGGAGCTATGGCAGTGGAATATCCAATATCTACAATGGACACCTGGCTTAGGAAAAAGTACATGGGGGTATGAAGTCGGGGTTCAACCATGATTAACGCTATCATCCCAAGATTCCCCATCAGGCTGACCACATACATCACTAGGAACAACATAAAGAGGGCGATCTGTAGATCTGGGTGGTCTGTGAATCCTACGAAAATGAACTCGGTCACTGTGGTGCGGTTTCTCTCTGCCATTTATTCCAAAAACGCTCTCCTCTGCTGGTGAAAAAAAAAAGGATTACAATTAATCACAGGCCAATAAAGTACTGAGTACAGATCCCTCATAATCCCTGTGATTGTTCCTGTGAAACAGTGTATAAACATAATACATCTGAAATACACCGAAGGACACTCCTAGGGAATGTTCTCTTTGAATTTTCCACATGCTTTCCATTAGAGATAGGGCACGTTCCAGCTACAGAAATATTGTGTACTTTGTGTAAGGGTGACCAGATGTCCCTATTTTATAGACACAGTCCCGATTTTGGCGGCTTTTTCTTATATAGGCATCTATTGCCCCCCACCCCCATCCCGATTTATCACACTTCCCCTCTGGTCACCCTACTCTGTGTTAATATGCATGAAACCATCCAGTGGGTCAAATCTTCTATAAAATAAGAGATAGATAGATTGTGAGTGTTTAGTTTAGAAGGGAGGCAAATAATCTCCTATCAATGTATGCAAATCAATGAATGCAAATAATCAATGCTATAGAGTTTATTCATTGTCATTGATTTTCTCTTCCTAATCCAAATGACCTCAAAGTACACAAGTGATGCTCAGTGCCCCTTTTATATAGTTGCCTAAATATAGATTTAGGTGCCTAATATGAGGTAGCCCAGGTTGAAAAGTTTGGTATCACTGTATGTAGCCTTAAAGTGTCACTGTCCTATTGGAGTCAGTGTATGTTTTACAGACATTCTTTGTAACCACATGCATTATTTTCCTCCCTGTTACAAATCCTCCTAGAGGTAAGAACACTTGTAGGTGGTGTGGACTGTAACTGATTCTATGATTATTTTTGACTCATAGATTCACAGAGCCTAGAAATGAGAAAATGCATCTCCTAGGGATGTGGAACTCCTTGCCAGAGGATGTTTTGAGGGCCAAGACTATAGCGGGGTTCAAAAAAGAGCTAGATAAATTCATGGAATAGGTCCGTCTACAGCTATTAGCCAGGATGGGCAGGGATGGTGTCCCTAGCCTCTGTTTGCCAGAAGCTGGGAATGGGCGATAGAGGATGGATCACTTGATGATTATCTGTTCTGTTCATTCCCTCTGGGGCACCTGGCTTTGGTCATTGTCAGAAGACAGGATACTGAGCTAGATGGACTTTTGGTCTGACCCAGTATGCCCATTCTTATGTTTCTATGGAATTTCACTGCCACATGCACAAAGAGATGCTCCAAAGACAATAATAATTACATTTCTTACCAGTCATGGTGTAGGTGTACACTCAGTAAATTCCATTGTGGTTTGTATTTGGTGGAGGAAGATATGGGCTGGTTTGACTCCTCATTACTCAGTTGACTTCAGATGAGCTACTCTACATTCACACTAGTGTGACTGAGATCAGAATCTGGCCAGTGACACGGTAACACAATGGGAGATGTGTGCTGATGGGAGCAAAGCATCTCATGTCCGTTTGTAATCTTTAGGATAGAAAGAAAATGAGTTGGAGATAATTTCAGAGTTTCCTAGTTACTGGAAAAAGACAGGTCTCTGAGTTCTGCATATTCCCTCTGTCTTTACACCTGGGCTAGATGAGTAAAATGAAATGAAATAATTTTTAGTAAATATAGGGGACATAGGAATTTCCATACAAGATCGGACAAATGATGCATCTAATTGACTATTGTCTATGCATTGGCCGTCTTTGCAGTGTGCTTCAGGTAAAGGAGCAAAGACCTCACAGTAGGAAGTTATTCAATAACATGCCTATAGCGGTATTTTCACCCTACATCCAGGCAATTAGTGGTTGCCTCATGCTCTGAAGCATGGAGGTTTACATTCCTTGCAAATGTCTGTATCATACCTCATGTAACTGTTCTCAATATTCATACTGTGAATCAACCCCTCCTTCCCCCACCTCCCAAAATAAAACATACAAAAAAAACCTGCTCAAAAGACTTTAAGGTTGAAAACTTCAGCAATTGAAAATTAGGAAATGCCAGATTTGTGGTTGCCCATGCAACCTTAATTCTGTCCTCTTAGGTGTTTGCATTATGATAGTCTTTAATTACATTATCACATGCTGTTTTTTCTTAGCACCACTGGACCCCTGCCTTATTCAGTGTATAGGACACACTAATTTTGGGTGACTGTGTAGACAACCGAAATGATGTTTTGTTAATATAGTTTTGCATGTGTCATTTCCGGGGTTTTAAAAAAAGGCAATTTGTTTTGTCACACCGCCATTCTTCATCCTCTTGGTTTGCACCTGTAACCACCTGCACTGCATCACAGACTTCTACCACTTGCGCTACAGGCCTTTGCAAGAGCAGGCTGTTTTCCTATAGATGACCAGGGAGATGTGCAGGATCTGTGGGGAGCCTGGCCCGGTATTCTGCCTCTCTCTTCCTCTAGGGAAGCTAGGGGAGAGCCAGCCACATAAAATCCCCAGAGAAGGGAATGGACCACTGGGCCATGTATGTAATGCGGAGGTGGCTCTCTCCTGTCCCAATCAACTCTGGTTGAGCAGGTCCAGAAGCAGTCACTATTCCAGGTGCAACATTGTCAACGTCTGCTGCTCTTTTTGGTGGTAGCGTGGGCCCATCTGTTTAGAATACAGGTGTTATACCAGCAGGAAGCTCAAATTCTGCTCACAACTGAAGCAAGGAAGGTGTGACAGTGATTGTCAAAAGCTATCACTCAGCTAAACCTGAATAGAATTTCATGGGCAAAAACTAACAAACACAAAATGCTCTTCTCAAGTCTGAGCACTTTCTCCCAACCGAATTTCAAAAACTTGCTGCAAACAATGGAGGTGTTTTAGCTTTTCAAAAACAAAAATGCAAGAAGCTGTTAGAATGGAAAGTGCTCGGTAACCTAATAAAGGGAACATGACCAGCTCCTCCAGTAGTAAATGCCGGATTCTTTTTTTAATTATTAAATATAGAGCTGATAAAGCTGCTTGATTGTGTAACCTAAGCTCACACTTCATAGCTCTCTGTCCTCCTCCAGAGGCTGGACCGCACAGAGCTAACAAAAACAGGCATTTTAAAACAGGTATTTTGTTTTTTCAGATCCCGAGGTCCTGGGCTTGATCCCCAGCGTCAATGACAGAGCCAAGAACACTGTGTTACAAGTGATATTAAGCGGAGACAGAAATATTATGTTCCTCCCCAGAACAGGCACACAACCAGGTGTGTGACAAAGATTTCCGAGGACTCTGTGTCTGGTCCTCTTACCTGCTGGTGTGCATCAGCCTTGCCCTTGAGACAATGTCAGAACGAGATGTGGTATTGTAGAGTGGAATCTTGAGTTGCCTTTAATTTATGCTGTATCCATTCGGTGTGTAAATAGAGAACTTCCGTTCTTAAAATTGTCACTCCAGGACCAGATCCGCTCTAGAATTTTTGAGTTAACACCACATTTCTTCATGCAAAAGGAACACATTTGACATGAAATAAATGAGATATCAAAATAAGACATAAGAAAACAAGAGATTATATTTTACGGTTTTCCCTGTCTGCTATTTATCATACACTATTTGATTTTTCTGCAAATAGATACCATCAACATAAGCAATCCTGTAACATCAGGTACCTTTTCCCACTGTGTATTATTCCAAAGCAGAAAAGCCAAAAAATAATATGGGGCTAAAATATCTGGAACGCTGATGACAGGGAATCTAATTTAAATTCCAAAAGCAAAAGATCAAGAGAATATTTATTCCGACTCTGTCAGAGCTGAGTGGATTAAGCCTACCTGTGGAGAAAGAGGTATGTTATCACTGATCCCAGTAG
This sequence comes from Chelydra serpentina, assembly GCA_037349315.1. Taxonomy (NCBI): domain Eukaryota; kingdom Metazoa; phylum Chordata; order Testudines; family Chelydridae; genus Chelydra; species Chelydra serpentina. The sequence goes on from JBAIAC010000151.1 coordinate 598,294, forward strand.
AATGGTGTGGGGCTGACACAAATGATTCTTATTTGGTTCTGTGGCAACTAGGGACAAAATCCCTGAAGCTGCATGAACCTCAGAAGAGATAGTTAAAATGTCTTTTATGTCTCCTGGAGGTTGGAGATAATAAATCACAGAGTCCAAAGTAGAACAGCTCCAACAGGAGAGACTGAGGGAGAATCACACCAGAATATCCCATACTTCAGCGGCTAGAGTGCCCACAGGAGAGGTGGGAGACTCCTGGTCAAATCTCTTCTCCTGAGAGGTGGAAGGGCTAGGCATCTGGATGCTCAGAAAGAAGTCATGGTGTGCATACCCAGAGGCCAAAACATAGGCACAAAGGAGATTTTACTGCAAAAATGTAAGTGCCAAGTGAGTTTAGACACCTATAGGGTTTGGCCTCAGCTGAGGGGGGGATTTCAGGAATAGCAGTGGGGCCTGGTTCTGGATTGAGACACCCAAAGTGGCAATTAGATTTAGGAGTACAAGTTTCATCTCTGCCAAGTGCCAACACTTAGGGTACGTCTATACTCACGTGTCCTGTCAGAGGAGTCCAATCGATCTTCTGGGTTCGATTTATCGCGTCTTGTCTAGACGTGATAAATCGAACCAGGAAGTGCTCCCCGTCGACGCTTGTAATCCTGCTCCACGAACGGAGTAGGCGGAGTCGACGGGGGAGCCTGCGCGCCACGTGTGGACCCCGGGTAAGTACCTTTTCATTCGAACTAAGATAGTTCGACTTCAGCTACGTTATTCACGTAGCCGAAGTTGCGTATCTTAGTTCGAATTGGGGGGTTAGTGTAGACCAGCCCTTAGATCTGGCCTACAGCCGAAAGATTTACAGGTATTGCTATATCTGCTAGGGATGTGCTTGTCTATGGATATAGGTATACTGGGATAAGCATCAGTGTGGATGAAGTTATACCAGTGTAAAGGTGCCATATACTGGAATAGGTCCATAGATTATAGGCCAGAGAGGACCATTGTAACCAGCTAGTCTGACGTCCTGTGTAATACAGGCCATAAAGGAAATGTTGAAAGTCTTGATTCAGGTGAACCCCCAATCTTTGCATCACCACCCCCATTAGTAGGGATCACGGACTAGCCATTGTACCACAAAGCTCCCTATCACATTGCATGAGTGCTTTTGCCCTATTGCTACCCTAGAATAAAACACCTTTACCCTGCTGTAACTGAGGCTATGCTACAGGGTAGAGTGGAGTGAAATTCAGCGTTTCCATGCCATGGGAAAAACTGACTTTGCAACATTTGTTTGCATCCCAAATCAAGGAAAAAATTTAAAATATTAACATTTTGAACGGAATGGAAATTCTGAAAAATGTCCATTTGGAAATGCCAAAATGTTTTGTTTTGAAATTTTTGATCAACATGAAGCACTTGGACATTCCAAAATTGAAATGCTTCATGTTGGTGTCTTGACCTGACTTAAAATGCTGCTGCCTGCCTCAGATTGAAATGTATGTATTTGGAAAATTTTAGCCTGGTCTGCCATTTCTGAGACTGAAGCTAGGGGGAAAAAAGACATTGTTTTGCCCACATTATATATATATGATGCCTTTTCCTGTGAGAAGCTCTGGTGACCCCCAGCTTTGCAGCAGTGACTTGAAATTTGACAGGTCAGTGCCTTATGCCATTCTCATGAAAATCAGCCCAAAGTTGACCATTTACAAAATTGATGTTCATACAGGATCAACAGAGATTTGCTAGAGCTTCTCAGTTTAATCCCCCCAAGATTCCATCTGCCCTGGGGAGGCAACACCCCAGGGATTCCATTGCCAGAGCAGGATTTTCCCAGCAATTCCAGATCTGGGATGTTGCAGGCTCTCAAATTAGGCACCCAAACTTAGTGGCAAGTGTTGACCTTAATTTCTCTGTGCCTGAGTTCCCTACCTCATAGGTATATTTGAAAACAAATTCAGACACTACAGTGATGAACACCATAGAAAAGCACACAAGCAAATTATTTACTCTGTCTTCAGAGCAGGGTTGGAATAGTTTAAATAAGACCTGGAGTAGCAAGGCCCTGCAGGTCCCTCTTGGCTCCTGCTGGGCTGACAAAGTCATTCAGAGACCCTGGGGGTCAGTAACCACTGGTGTCATTCACTTACAGGTTCTGTTCCCACCACCTTTTTGCCATACACAGCTGAGTTCTAGTGTCTGCACCCAGGAGAGATGCACTATCTCTACCCCCACGCCCTTAGCCTCTCCCCCTGCCTTTTGGCTGCCTTCCTCCCAGCCTTTTCTATAGCCCCAGGCTAACTGGGTGGGTAACTGTCTCCCATTCACCAATTAGGTGCAGGTTTCTCTAGCCAGCTCCAATTTGCTTCCCTTAATGGGAGCTGGGGTGACAGAGGGCTGAGTCAGCAGCTCTTGCCCAGTCCCCTGCCACACCTGGGCCCACACACTGAATGATGAGGCTAAAAGAAAGTACTGCACAGCTGCTCTCAAAGTGGGCACTGTCCATTCTCTGCACTCAAGCTGGCTGGGAACTTTTTAATAAAATGGATTTTCCACCAAAAATATGGATTTGTCAACTAGGAATCTTTTAGTGGGAATGTCTCAGTTTGGTTTAAACATTTCTCAGGTTCAGGATGGAATTTCTGGTTATACTCCAGAGACATAGAAAGAGTGACCCCAAAATGGCCAAATCCCAGCTACCAGGGAACTCACCTGGGATGTGGGAGACCCCTATTCAAGTCCCTTCTCTACCTGATTAAGAGCAGGGAAATAGATCAATGTTTCCAATATCACAGGTGAGTGCCTTAATGTCTGCCCTGTTTTCTATTCTATGGTGCAGCTCTGTCTTTCAATCTCTCCTGTTGGAGCTGTTCCACTTTGTATGAATAATAAAGGATTCATTGGGACACACAGAGAGAGAAAGTCTATCTCGATAGCCCAGTGGTTGTAAGCCTGATCTGGGATGTGAGACCCAGGCCCAAGTGCCTGATTTGGAACGGGGTCTTAAATCTGAGTCTCCCTCATGTGGCAGTATGAACCACATGGGGGAACAACAACAAAAGAAACCAAGCAGCTGACTCCAATTATCTACTCCCAGTGGCTGTAGTGAGTAGGAGGAGTCTGGGGACTATATAAGCCAGACCTAACTCATTCCAGAAGAGCTAGGAGCAGAGGCAACACCTAAGCACTCTTTTCTATAAGTGTTACTGCAGTCTCTCCAGCATCCTTTCTTCTCCAGCCTTTTCTGTGGTGGTCAAATTGTCCTGACCCACCCGGCAATTGGTGGCATTTTGAGTGGTGGTATCTGGGGCTTATCTGGAGAGCCAAGCCACATTAGTGATTGTCAGCTGGTCTCCCTGGAGCTGTTGAAAATCCACCAGTTCATCCCTTATCGTAGATGAGTGCCCTAACCACTGGGCTACTGGCTATTCGTGGGTCAGGCTTCTCTATCTCTCATTTTCTGTGAAGTTTTTCTAGAATACCAGGTTTCATCCCAATGTAGAAAGGGAAAATATTTTGAAATCTTGAAAATGGTCAGGGGATGGGAAACCTGTTCCCACCTATGTCTATTCTGTACCCACTTATAATATTACCACTTGTAATAATCCTTTAAAACAATTGTCAAAATTAGGGTTTGGGGCTTACATCGCTGCCATAGAATTGAGGAGTATCCAAGCTGAAATCACACCTTGGAATGGCACATATATATACACACAATGAGGGGAAAAAACTATTTTTAGAACGTGTTATGGTCCTTATGTTAGCTATCACTTATGGTCACCTAAATGTATTATTGCCCTTTGATGCCAGTGACTCTCTAAAGTTGAGCAGATCTTTCCATTTAATATCCAGCCTTCAGGAAGAAAAAAGACATTCAGTAACATGAATGTCTCCACAGGTACATACTATCCCTGCAACATCTTTCTGCTGGGGATTCCCAGCATTGGACAAACATCCTTCGTAGGACCCTTTCTCTGAGTTTCAGTGGTGCTCATGCCATCAACTCCCACTGACATTGTTGGAAGCCAGAAGAGAAAACCAGTGTAAATGAAAACATCCTACACCATTCATTATTGTCTATACATTTACAAGAGATGATTTATCTCCTTTCCAAACTAATCTGACTTAACAATAGAGAGGGTGTGCAGGAGAGACCAGGATGGCAAAGACCCTAAGGGACTTTTCTGGCATGGGAAGAATTCAGATTTGGACAGTCTCTCATATTGTGGTGGAATCTCTGCATGTATTTAATTGAATGTAAAAGAATACACAGTGTGCTACGTTTCTGTGAGGAGACAGTACACTAGCTCCAGGGGGAAGTGTGTGCATAACCCATAGCACATTCCCCAAGACACACTATTTCACCGGAGCTGTCAGAGTTATTACAAGGAATCCACACGTGGTCCCTTTTGGGCTCCTGTTTACTTGAAAAATTAGCTTTTCCCCCCTCATACCATGGTGACACAGTTGATTTTCCTGGGATTCATGGACCACGCAGAGCTGCAGGTCCCCCTCTTCATGTTGTTCCTCCTGAGCTATGTTATCATCCTGGTAGGGAATCTTGGGAGGATTGTTTTAATCAGGATTGACTCCCGTCTTCACACCCCTATGTACTTCTTCCTCTGTAATCTGTCCAGTGTAGATGTTGCTTATTCCTCTGTCATTGCGCCTAGGATGCGCATGAGTTCTGTAGCAGAGAGTAATAGAATCATTTCATTCACTGAGTGATCTGTGCAATTTTTCTTTGTGTCTTTGTGACTGATGAATGATGCCTCCTGGCCACCAGGGCCTCTGACCGCTTCACAGTCATCTGTAACCCACTGCTCTAGTCATGTCATCGTGTCCAGGAAACTCTGTGTGCTGCAGGTAGTTGTGTCTTTGTCAAATGCCCAAACAATTTGTATATTCAGCTTGTCTTTCTGTCACCTCAGTGTCACCAATCATTTCTTCTGTGACATCCCTCCCCATCCTTAAGCTGTCCTGCTCTGACATACACAGCGCAGATGTTATTCATTTCACCTTGTCAACTAGATTGGTCATGATTACTATCCTAGTTCTTCTAGTCTCTTATACGGACATCCTCGTCGCCCTCTGTGGTCAGATGTTGGCTGCATGTGTATTCGTTCAGTGTGCTGTCCCAGCTTTGCACAGATAGTGGAGATAGCAGACCTCAATTAAACAGCCCAATAAATCCACGGACATGCTTTTCAGCAAAGGCACCCAACCAAGTTTACTGTTAACGAAGCCCGGTAATAGCACCTGGATGGATAGTTAGACCTGTATGCTCGTGACAATGGATGCAGCTCAGTCACTGCTCCCTAGGCTAGCCAAAGACATCTCCCTCTGAGATACACCATTACAAACAAGTTACGTATTGCCCCTGACGTATCAGAGTGACACCCTCTGACGTATCAGAGTGACATCCATTGACGGATCCAGGGGCTGCCCATTACCTTGTACATGTTGGTTAGATTAAAACATCTCTATCCATCATGCTGTCATCCTGACCTTATCCTTAAGATGGGTCTGCGTGCTCCTCTTATCTCTGGGGTATCGAGGTGTTCTGGTACCATCTTTCTGGAATGTGTTGGCGTATATATTCTTGTGCCTAGCACTACTTAGGCATGTGTGTTTCTGCAATATCAGCTCTGTTCTTGCCAGATTATGTGAATGGGGCCTGCCTCTTGCTCACAGCTTGGCTTTGCTTTATATCTGCAAAGTTTTGACTACTTTAGCTCAGGCCTCAGGCCTCACACCTGGCCTCTGATACACGGCCTTCTGTTTCAGGCTGTCTTCTCACTACACCCTCCTGAAGATCCACTCTGTTAAGGGAGACTCAAACCCTTCTGTACCTGTGCCTCTCACCTGACAGCTGTCACTACCTTCTACGGTACTCTGATTTCATGTGTTTATGACCCAGTTCTGGCTACACCTTGGACCAAGACAACGTCATCTGTGTTCTCTATGCTGAACCCCCTGATCTACAGCCTGAGAAACAAGGAGGTGAAGGACGCCGTTAGAAAGATGATATACAGGAAGATATTTTCTCAATAAATGTAATTATTGATTTTTTAAAAAATCAATAAACAGCTGCGAGAGAGGGGCAAGTTCTCTGTGTCACCATCCTGATTTCTCTGCTTGCACCATTTCTTTGATTTGCACAAAAATGATTGTGCATAACGCGGGCTCGTTAATATTGGAAATCCCAATAGGAACATGGGACAGGAAGTGACACCCCTCCCCCACCCCGGGTCATTGAGTCCAGTCTACTTCTGTTGCAGGCAGCAACATGATACAATCCCATTCATAAATTGTTCAGCTCCACTTTAAATCTAGTTAGGTTGTATAACTCCACTAACTCTAGTGGAAGGTTGTTCCTGAACGTCACTCCTCTGATGGTTAGAAACTTTCTTCCCCTTTCCAGACTAATTTTATTCATGGCCATTTTCTGCCCATAAATAAGAAACAGGCCAGGGCTAGCTGACCCTGGTTTCAATCCACCGACCACTGGGTTATTATGGGAGTAGCACACTTCCAGCATTCTACTTAGAGGTTGTCTGCAGTTTGTTGTAATCAGTGAGGCTAGACCTCAAGAGATTCTGTCTGTAAATCACAGGCCTCTTAAACTTGATTTAAAGGTGAATTGCAGTTACCATTAGTGCTTTAGGTTGGGTGCCCTCTGTGGATTGAAACTCAGGTAAAAGGATGCTGAAATCATACAAATACCTGAGCTGTTCTGAAATTGCATCTCAATAGAGGACGCTGTTAAATATACAGGCCCGTACATTTTATATTCTCTCTCGTTACACTGTGCTCAACTCCCAGTGTGCTAAGGTCACAGAATCTCAATTCCAGCACTCGAGTGACAGAATTTTAAGGAGGCCAGGACTGCAGAGAACAGTACATCTCAACTGTGTGGGATCAGAGAGAGAACTCAGGGCCTGGTATGTGGAAAATATTTCCATAAAACTAAAAGATCATGTGAAATTCACTCTGATTCCAGTGCAGACTCAGATATGGACCTATAAAAAGTCAGGGAAGGTTATGGACAAAGTTGACAATGCCGATGATTCTTAGGGAGAACTGATTAAATGACGTTGGAATAACCACTACATGGGCCTCTGAGAAAATGCCAAGATGGAAACACACCATCACCTAATATACCATTGTTTTCATTCTCCAGTTGGTGGAGACTGAATTGTCTATAGAAAGTAGATCAAGAATGTCTCTTCTCCGGTCTCACAACAGAAGAACAGGAGAAAAATCAATCAAATTAAAAGTTAGGAAATTCAAAATCAAGACAAGGAAGTCAATTTTCACAAAATGTATGATTTTTCTCGGGAACTCGCTGCCCCAAGAAGTAATGGGTGGTCAAGAATGTAGTGAGGTTCAAAAAGGGATAGGATATTTACATTCATATGCAGCATATCAAGAGTTCTAATTAGGTTAGTTCAGTCATGGAACAAGAGTCTGCCCCAGAACTTCCCCACACTCTGCAGGGTTATGGTTAGGAAGCTGTGAAAATAAGACAGTTCACACTTGTCCCTGTGGATGGATAATTTGATGTGCATCTGTAACACTGACAGACCTCGGTAGGCAGGATTGAACCTAGGACCTCTGCAGCTTAGTGCATGAGCCTCTACCACATGAGCTAAAAGCCACATGGCTCTTAACTAAGGCTGTAGGGCAAACTCATTAATCTCCCTCTAAGTGGTCTCAGTGCCACCAGATGGGACAGAGCACCACACCCAGGAGGGGTGTGTGGGTTATATATCTACACCGGGTTACAAGTTAAGGACATGATCCGCCAATTGGGTGTAACTAGCCAGACCGCTGCCCCAATAAGGGGCTTGTGCCCCTAAGCCATTTATGTGCTTTGGGAAATCCTATGAGCATAAGGGCCAGATCCTCCTCTTGTATAAGTGTATGAAGCCCCACTGACTTCAATGGAGTGACACCAATTTTGACCAGTTATGGTTCCAATGACTTCAGTAGAGCTCCACCTATTTACTAAAGCTGGGGGTCTCACCCATTAGCGCCAATGGAGATAATGCTGATTTTCACCCGCTGGGGATCTGGCCCCGTTAATTGCAATGTAGTGATGCTAGCTTACACCAGCTGGAGCTGGAGCGCCATTGATTTCAGAGGATCAAAGCTGATTTACACCCGCTGGAGATATAGCCACATCGATGTAAGTGGCACTCTATCGAGTTACATTAGCTGGGGTTTCTGGCCCATTAACATTAGTGGAGTGATGCTGATTTACACTAGCTGAGAAGCTGGCCAATTGTGTTTCACTTAACCATCAGTTTCAACACTGATTTATATCACTGTTACATTGACGTAAAATGCAACAGTCTGAGGATTGCACTTTTTTCCAGATTAAATAGGAGATTCTGGTTATTTCCCTAACATAGTTTCTTGGCTTTTTAATGTCATATTTTGATCTCCTTACCCACACATTTTCAGCAGGTAGTCCTGTGGAAGTCAATGAGACCAATCCCAGAGTAAGAGGCTCTTCAGTGTGAGGACATCAGAATCGAGCCTATAGTTTCGAGATGCCCTAACATATTGTTATGTATCAAATAAAGCCCCTTCTTGTCTTTCTTGTGTGCATTAAAATTCTTCTTAGTTTATTTGGAACATAAGCCTATCTTGCTTTACTTGGACTAAGTAGTACTTGCTCTCATTGAGGCTACTGGTATGAGTAAGTACTAGTCAATGTGAGCAAGGATCACAGACGCACGCCTGCAGTGACCTGGTTTGATTTGTCATGGCTTTGGACACAATGGGCCAAATGTAGCCCTGGCATAAAAGAATGATGCCAGAGAGGAATTTGGCCTGAAAGTGAAGATATTGAAAGGGAAAAAAAGGGAAAGAGAGTAAATGCTATTGTCCAGCACTAGTTATGCCAATAATGTTCCTACTGACATAATTACCCAAAGGTAGGAGAACTTTGTAGAAAGCATCCATCATTATGGATTATAATAAGCCGCTGTGGGCCTCATTAAAACATTGTTTTTTGAGCCATTCTGTCATTATCTAATTAGGCAAGAAAACGTATTGGGAATAGATAGGAAAACAACATATGACTCATGACACAGAAATAATGTCAATATTAACACTTGCTCTGCCAGAGTAATGAATAAGGAAACATATTTGTAGTTAAACTGAAGTTAAGAAATTTGCCGAGACAGTTCTCCCGGAGAACAGCTGTGTGCAAAAAAATAGCCACCCCTTGTCATTAAAATCAGTCTGAAAAAATGATACCAGCCCCCTTGTCATTTATTAAGGGCCTGAGCATTGACTATTGGACTCAATGGAGTCTTTCCGGGGATTCCAGGGCATATCAGTTCAGTACCATAGATCCCAGTCCTGGGCATTCTTATGTGAGTGCTTCAATTTACGCATGTGAGTAATCCCTTTGACTTCAATTGGACTACTCACATGAGTAAAAATTAAGCACATGCACATGTGCTTGAAGGATTAGGGAACTTGGAAATCACAAGAAAGGTGGTCAACACAAATGCTTCAAAGACAACCTAAAACAGAACCTCAGCTCATGCAACATAAATATAGACAAGTTTGAAGATGCAGCCAACTAGAGACCTGAAAGGACAGCAACTATCAATAAACACTTTGAGAAAAACTGATTGAAAAAATGGTCAAGCATCATGCCAAGTCTTTACAGCCACAAGGGAGCATACGCAATGCCATGACGTCATTGCTGGATACAATGGATGGCCATACATTCTCTCCCCAGATGTGTTCAAAGCTAATGTCTGATGTTCACAGAATTTTGGGTCAGAGAATTTTAAGACGTTTCCACTAGATCCACAAAGGCACTTTAGGTAACTAATATCCATTTGAGACATATAAGTCCAACATTTAGGTGCTATGGAGGCGCAAAGGCACAAAAGGGCTGTTAGATACCTAGTTCCCACAGATGCTCATTGGGACCTGAGTGCTTAACTAACCTTTGTGCTGTTGGGATATCCCTCCTTTGGCTATGTCTACACTTACATGCGTACTTGGATAGTTGACTGTGTACATATTCCCGCATATTCCTCAGACCTGCATGTAGTGTCCACATATACTGTGCTGGCGAGAGGTAAAACCCTGTGTAGATGCATATACCTGTGTCCACACTGCCACTTTGGTTATGCCAGAGCAGCGCTACCACTTCAGAGGCAGTATCACAGGGTTCTGTGCCTCACAGGAGACACTCTAGGAACTGCCTTTCTGAGAGCAGTTGCCACAGCCCATCCCTTTTACACATTAGCCCATGGCAGTACCAGCTCATCTCTCCCTCTGGCCACACTGGGTGGAAGACATGGAGGGATGGTGGTTCTGCTCCTGCTCCTCGTTAGCAGGCTTTCCCTTCACCCTCTCACTCCCCTGAAGAAGACCAGAAGTCCCAAGTGCAGATGATGCAATGTTTATTGGGTTTAGTTGTCAGCAAACATGTGTCCCATAACTCTGATGTCACAGAGCCTTGTTTCCCAGTGTCCTGTTCTCCACCTCCTCAGTAGGCATAATTATACCTGAAATGAACACCCACAGTCCCACCCCTTAAAAATTATGGTCACGTTCCATGTCAGAGGGTCGTGGGTCTGGGGTCTTCATCCCACCCCTTCTGTGCCCCATGGGAGGGGTAAGGAGTGAGTTTGTGCTACAGTCAGGAGCAGGCATTTCTCTGGCCTTTTAGTGTTTTACCTTCCCCCAGTTCCCCTTTGCCCCTCCTGACTGGTTGCTTGTCCTTGCCTTGAGATAGGAGTTGAGGCAGTCTTCGAGTGTGTGCTCATATATTACACTCCCACCATGCCAAGATGAGAGCAGTAAAAGTGTTACTGTTCCCATTATACTAACAAACCCATCTGGCTTAGGCAAAAGCAGCATACACGGTGTCTGTCTTTGTCCTTAGTAAGGGTCCCTTTATTCACACACATTAGTAAAACTGCATATATATATAAACCAAACAGGCAAGCAGAACTTAAAATACTATCTCAGGCGAAAAAATAAGCCAGGATCCTACATTGGCACTTGCACTCCTAACGCCACTTCTTGAGGGACAAGTGTTCATGCGGTGGGGTGGGCAATTGGCGAGATGCTGGATGGAATGTGGACAGAACTCTCTGACATGTCGAAGATGGCTGACCATGATGGGCGACTCACAATCTCCTCTGGCCCTATGGAACAGAGATGGTGACTGGCAGTATTGCCAAGGTATGCCCATGGATGGGCCGCCACTTCTGGTCAGGGAGAACCAGCATGGTGTCATGAGATTGCATGATTTTGGAAAGCTGGGATGCTGAACAGTGGCTTCAGAACTTCCGAATGTGTGATGAGATCACCCCAACCCTCCAGTGCCACAAGCCTCGATATAGGAGAGCCATGCCAGTGTCAAAGCAAATGGTTATTGCCCTGAGGAAGCTGGCGCTACCTGACCAACTCAGACAACTTTTTCAGTTCAGAGGAAGGACCGGAGGCTAATAATGGTAAGATATGGGGAGTACTGTTTTTTTTTTAAATAAAAATATTTACAGTGCCTCCAGGGGGTGGCAGGAAAGGGGTTTGGTTCCTTCCAGGGCCTGCGGAAGAGCTCTGTGTACGCTCAAAAGCTGGTCTCTCTCTCACCAACAGAAGTTGGTCCAATAAAAGATATGACCTCGCCCACATTGTCTGTCTCTCAAGTTGAGAACTGGAAGCCTGCAAGGTGTACGAGTACTTTACATTCAGAAGTGAAAAGTCAGATATTGGCTCGGCTCTACTTATATGGCCCCATCACCAGAGTATCTCAGAAGCTTTAATATATTTATCCTCACAACATGCTTGTGAGGTATGGAAGCATTAATATCCCCAATTTGCAGGAAGAGAAAGACTAAGTGGTTTGCCCTATGTCACACAGGAAGACTGTGATGGAGAAAGGAAATGACCATGTCTCCTGAGTATCAGGCTAGTGTTCTAGCCACTGGAGGGATTATTCAGGTTTCCTGCCTGAGAAAAATAGCTGGTTCACTTTGAAAAAGAGATAAAAGAAGCACCAGGGAGTTTGCACAGGTTTTGTAGGCAACACACTTATGTGCAGTTATTCCAAGGGGACATGAAAGACATTCTAATAATCCCACCTGTGCCTGGCCTGATGTTCAGACTCGGCAGCACTCTAAGGATACCATCCCAATATGCCACCAAAATAAATGTAAACAACCCCTCTGACCTCCAAAAACAATCCCATTTGGGATCAAGAACATCAGACATCTCCCTCTTGTAGGCTTGTCATTTAAGCTCCAAAGGAGATGGTATAAATTTTCTCCTTTGGTTCCGACATGTGGATACAATTGTCATTTTGAGCTAATTCATGCGGAGATCAGACTCACTGAAAGCAGAGTCCTGATTATCCGAACAGCGTATTTATATTGTTTTTTCTGTTGCAGGATAAGCACAGTGACAGGGGAAACGATGCCCATGCCGCTCACATTCTGAGAAAGGGAAGCGATTACTTAGGTAAGAATAACGTATTGCAAACTAGGGCATCTTTATTTCTATTTTTTTGAAAATGTATTTTGATTGTAAAGAAATGTGTCCAGTCGGCATATTTGCCACGTGTGTCTGGAGATCAAGGATGTGGATTGTTTCATTAATTTTGTACCGTGATGAGGTGCAGGTGATTGACTATTCTGGAGGTAGATATTCTAAGAACACTAGATCCTCAGCTGGCATCAGTCAATGTAGATCCACTGAAGTCAATTCCCATTCATGCTAGCTGAGCATCTGGCTCATCGTTCTTTATCCACAGCTGAGTCAGCAACCTCCCACTCCGCCTTGTCTATTTCCTAGATTTATATTGTCTAGGTGTGGGACTAGTCACACTGGCAGACTGCTGAAAGAGGGGAGAAGTGTTTTAGGGAAACCTCCCATTGTCACAGCCAGAGCATGTTCTGGTGCATGGCGTAGGAGATGCTCTTTCAAAAGACATCAGTCGAACGACTTCCCTTTTGATATACATCCTGAAAAACAATCTGTAGAAACATCAAAACTAGAGATGGTCAAAACAATTTTGATGGAGCAGTTGAGAAGAAAATGCAAATTTGACAAAAATAACATTTTGCAGGAATGCGTTGATTTTGATGAAATTTTGGATGGGAACATGTCTAACCAAAATATCTCTTACTTTTTCATTTTGGTTTGATAATGTCAAAATGTTTTGCTATGATAAGGTAAAAATGTTTCATTTTGAGTTTATGGTATTCTTTTATTTCTTATTTACTTTTATATTATATTACAACTTTAATTTAATCATCTATAATATATTAAATATCTTCCATTATATTATTGTTTTTAAATTACTGAAAAAAATCAATATTATCAAAAATATCTTTTCAATGTTTCTGAACTGAAATTCTTGTTCGGAATTTCCATTCCCGGGTAAAGTTTGAAACGTCAACATTTCATTCTCTAGAAGCTCATCAGATAACTGTGGCAACTCAGTATGGTCAATTACAGATCCCTTTCCTACAACTCTGCCTACCTGCCACGTACCTTATTGTTTGAAACAACGTACCTGGCTCCATAAAAAGGAAGTGGACAAGCACCTATATCCTATATCCTCACCTTAATCGCTTGCTGTGCACAGAATACCACTGGCCAGGGGTAGAATTAATCAACCTGGGTAATCGTATGTGAATTTAATCATAATAAAATATATTGTAATGAGACAGCACTGGGTGAGCTCTCGGCAGTAAGCACTGAATTTGGGACTTCTATCTAGTAGAATATAAGCCTCTACCGCCCGATCATTCATTGGTGACCCCTCGATTTGAGGAGGATCTCTACCACCATTTACATATGGGTCCTGAGATGACTCAGGAATCCAATCCTGGAACCACAAATCTGCCCACAGTAGGTACAGACATTTAGTGGCCGGCCAGCTGCCTGCTGGGAGAAAGTTCTTTCTTTTTCCTATAGCCTGAGTTAAGAGACCCATGCCTGGTAGTTCAAAACCCATAATGGAGTCTTAAACCTGTGTTGGATCCGACCAGAGAACCACATGGTACATGATCAGAATGATTCCAGGGAATTGATACTCAGCCTTTATTTGTCTCTTCTTTCCATGTTATGCTCACTTTCTCCCGTGTGGGGAACAGCACATCAGGGATAAATGTTGAAAGGGAATCACACCACTGTGACCGAGTTCATCTTGTTGGGATTCACGGACAACATGAAGCTGAGAGTCATGCTCTTTGTGGTGTTTCTGTTGATCTACCTGCTCATCCTGGTGGGGAATCTCGGGATGGTCACTTTAATCAGGATTGACTCCCGGCTTCACACCCCCATGTACTTTTTCCTCAGTAACCTGGCCCTCTTAGATGTTGGATACTCCACCGTCATCGCTCCCCAGACACTGATGGCCTTTGTAGTGGAGAGCAGAGCCATTCCATTCACTGGGTGCGCTGTGCAGTTTTACTTCTTCTGCATTGCTGTGTCCTGTGAGTGCTGCCTGTTGGGTGTCATGGCGTACGATCGCGTCACAGCCATCTGCAGCCCATTGCTGTACGCCGTCGTCATGTCCAAGCGGTTCTGCGTCCTGCTGGTGCTGGGGTCGTATCTAACCAGCTGGGTAAATGCAACCGTTCAGACTATATTTGTATTCCATTTGTCCTTCTGTGGATCAAACGTCATCAATCATTTCTTCTGTGACGTGCCCCCCATCCTGAAACTGGCCTGCTCTGACACCCACATCACAGACATTGTTCACTTCACCTTTTCGACTGTAATTATAACATCTACGCTCCTGACCATTGTCATCTCCTATGTCTACATTGTGGTCACTATTCTAAGGATCAACTCCACGGAGGGCAGGCACAAAGCCTTCTCCACCTGCACCTCCCACCTGACGGCCGTCACCATCTTCTACGGAACGGTCATTTTTATGTATTTACGGCCCAGTTCAAAGTACTCCCTGGACCAGGACAAAATCATCTCTGTGTTTTATACCCTGTTGATCCCCATGCTGAACCCCCTGATCTACAGCCTGAGGAACAAGGAGGTGAAAGAGGCTTTTAGGAGGATGATAGGAAGGTTTTTTTTTCTCAGTGAATGTAAAAGTGGAGACTTTTTGTTTTGAATAAATAAATGGGAGTAAGATGGAGGAGGGACTTCTCTGTGTCGTTACCTTGATTTCCGTGAACCACCAAATTTGTTTGTCTTGCATCAAAAGACGCTAAGGGCCAGATTTTCCCAACAGTTCTGCATGCACCCACCAGCTACTAGTTCAGCAACGTGCTCAGCGGCCAGTCAGTGACATAAAGTCAGAGTCCAGAATTATTGATCTCCATGGTAACTGCTGGGTGCAGCTAGACGTACCAACGTGCTCCCCACCCCCGCCACACACACACACAGGGAAAGGGTTGTGGGAGCCCAAGCCGGGTCCCGATCCAAACTGGGACCTGGTTCAGATCCGTGGGGGATGGGATCAGGGTTGGGAGCTCCCAGAGCCCCCGTGGGAGGGAGACAGGCAGGTGCCGTCCGGATCCGGGCTGGGGGAGGTGTCAGGAGGTGGCTGCTCGTCTGCACTGGAGGCCGGGACTGCAGTGAAGCCCCGCTTGCCATTGGCCACAGCTGGATTCACCCGGCTGGCTGGAGCGCGGGGTGGGGGCACGGCGCCGGGCCCAGCCCAAGTTTAGTTATCAGATGCAAGAAGAGCTTCTTAAAGGAGCCACATCCTTTGTCTCCCCCCTACCCAGCACTAAGGAGGTCTGCAGCCAGTTCCTCCTGGCTGGAGGCGGGCAGGGGTCCTGGAGGAGACACCAGGGCAGGGTGACAATGGCTAGCTCGGTCCTCAAGAAATGCTCCCCATTCACCACCTGCGGCCAGCGGAGAAGCTGCCTGTTCCCCTACTTGTCCCCCTGGCCCAGCTCCCTCTGCCCTGAACAGTAAAAAGACTCACCTGCCTGCAGTGGGGGAGGTGGGAGCCCGGCTGGGAGCTGAACAAGCCGCACACGCTGGGTGCGAAACAGCCGATACACCAAACAGCTGATGATGCACATACGAAATAGCGGATTGGCGGGTGCCATCAGCTGACCTCCCCGGTGGGTGCTAAATGCCCACTAATTATTTTCCCTGAGTGCTGCAGCCCTGGAGCACCCACGGAGTCGGTGCCTATGGGAGTGTGGGTCGCTCACTGGCTTAGGTTTGCTGCAGGAGGCGCAGGGTTTGGAGCCGGGGGACCAGGGCACGTCTGGCTCCAGATGTGGAGGACGCTCCCTAAACAAATGTGAGAATCCAACTAACTATTGACACAAGTATTTACAAGGTAAACTGAAGACAAGAACTCTTGGAGAAAAGAAGAGGGATGCAGAAAAGCAGTGAGAGCCACTGACAATCACCTTGCTGAAGAAAGAGAAGCTGTTCTAGTGATTGTCATGGGTGGTAAGAGGGAACTGAGAGGATTCAGGACCGGCCGCACCCCTTGTACCAGCGCATAAGGGGCTAGAACTGGCCCGGCGGATACCACTGAGGGTAAAAATCCCCCGTGACTGTCCATCTAGCGCACTCACACCTAACATGGAAGGGGCATGTGCAAGCACCTGAAGAAGAGATTTTTTGTTCACTGGCATGTCTGGATTTTTTTGTTAAATCACTTTGGGTCAAACCAAAACCAACTTTTTTGAAATTCTCAGTCAGTTAAAAAGTAAAAGATAAAAAAGCTGAGCCCTGTGATCCAAGGGGTTTCCGTGGAGACTGAGATAGCAAACGCAGGGCCTGGGGCATTGAGCGGTGGTGGGGCTGTGTGGGTGAGAGGGGAGCAGCACAGACAGAAGGACACAGAGAAGGAGCAAAGGAGCCCCAGACACAGCCAGAGAAGCAGGAGTAGCATGACCCTGAGGGAAAACGCTGAGCAGGTCAGATTTTGGGTGAGCAAGTGTAACATTAATGTGAATTGTTTATGTCTGCTGGGCTGTGAGCTTGTGTTAGTGACAGCAACATCCATCTTGTAGGTCAAACAAAAGCTGGTGAGGTTGGTGCTGGATTTTAGATCCTGTGGGCATTTTAGATCCTGCGGGAGTTCATTTCTCAGCACTGGGTGGCTCCAGGAAAGCTCCGTCTCCGGCTCAGATGAGCCTGTCCTCACCACCTCGTTCAGTTTTCTCATTCTCTTCTCAGTCCCCCTGCGCAGCCGTGGACATTCTGCCATTCAATCATGTCAGCTCAGGCCTGTGGATAATGCTGATGTTGCTAACGTTATGTTCTGGGTTTAGTGTGTGTGTCCTAGGGAGTCGCACGCTAGGTTGTTGCTGGTGGGTGAACTTAATTCACACACGACAGGATTCTCACTTCCCTCCATTCCCACCCACAACCTTCCTGTGTGCCACTGTCCCAGGCCACTTGATTTCAGGGGTTCTGTGTGCCTCCCAAACTCCCTCCTCCTCCCATCGCAGGGCCCCCGTTTTCCCCTCCAATGCCAGTAGCATTGTGTGCCTCCTTTTCCCCCCATACCAGGGTCTTTGTGTTCCCTATTCCTCACTCTCCCAATGCCTGGGTCCCCAATTCTCCCCCATGGCAGGGGCTCTGAATGTGCTCCCATTCCCCTATTACCCGCCCCCATACCCCCTCACTCCCTCTATACCAGGTTTCCCTAGTCTCCCCCCCCCATGCGGAGTTCTGTGTGCCCCCCATTACTCCCTCCCTCTATACCAGGGCCCCCTTCTCTCTCAGGCCAGGAGCTCTGTCTGCTCCCCATTCCCAACTTCCCCTCCATGCTAGGGGTTCTGTGCACCCCCTTTCCACATACCAGGTTCCCCCAATTTCATTCTATGTGGAGTGGCTCACAACTGTGAGTGCCAATCTCTGGTCAGACTGTCAGAAAACAGGGCAGCCACCCCAAGCTGGTGGTGTGGTCTATAATTAGATTTCACCAAACAGAAACAAATGTGAGCTCCTGGATCACTGTTCCAGTCTTACCAGGGAGTCACAGACAGTCCACGTAAGCTATCCAGCCCCTCTTACCATGCAAACAAACCGGACTTGGTGATAACGGTCACATAAACCAAAGATCACCCCACATCAGATTGCTCCCAGTCCCAAGACATCAGTCACTTCCCCCTCACCAACTGGTTCTCTGGATCTTACAC
This sequence comes from Chelydra serpentina, assembly GCA_037349315.1. Taxonomy (NCBI): domain Eukaryota; kingdom Metazoa; phylum Chordata; order Testudines; family Chelydridae; genus Chelydra; species Chelydra serpentina. Next base: position 616,407 of record JBAIAC010000151.1, read on the forward strand.
CAAGGACAGCACTGGTAGCCAATTCTATAGTTAACTAACTATAGGTTTATTAGCTGAGAAAAAGAAATGAGAGTTATTGAGAGGTTAAAGCAGGTAAAATACATTAACAGGTGAGTCAAAGTTTGTAAACCCCAAAAAAGGATGGCAGAGATGTAGTAATCTGCCAGTTCAGGGCTACCCAGAATAATTCTGGGGATCTCCATCTTCTCATGTAGTTATTCCACCCTGGTAGAATCCAAACCATCCAGAGATTAAAGGGTCTTCCTTTGAATCAGTACTTATAGCTTCTTCTCCACACAACAATCAGAGAAGCGTTCTTACTCACACAATAGCCAATTGCTTTGAATTTAGCACTCTTCATTTGCATTCAAGGAGTTATTTAATTACAAGCTTAGACATAATATAACTGCCTCCCTTTACATTATAATAGGAATAGATAAATGAAAACAATACAAGAAACATTCCATTAGTTTCATAAAGTTCTAACATCTGAATACACTCTTAGGCTAGGTCTACACTACCCCCCCCTATCGAACTAAGGTACGCAACTTCAGCTACGTGAATAACGTAGCTGAAGTCGAAGTACCTTAGTTCGAATGAAAAAGCACTTACCCGGGATCCACACGCGGCGCGCAGGCTCCCCCGTCGACTCCGCCTACTCCGTTCGTCGAGCTGGAGTACCAGCGTCGACAACGGAGCACTTCCTGGTTCGATTTATCGCGTCTTGACAAGACGCGATAAATCGAACCCAGAACATCGATCGCGCGCCTCCGACGGGACGCGTAAGTATAGACATACCCTCAGATTAACACACACTTTGATCTAGGTCTGTTTAATTACCAGGCATGCATAATGTAAATGTAATGTACTAGTAAACAACTATGACCTCCTGAGGTCACTTCCAACCCTGAGATTCTATGAACAAGATATAGTTAGGCAAAAACAATACAATTAACATCTCCTTTGAATTCTATTAACACACAAGTGAATTGGCTGAATATCTCCTAATACGTTTAACTCCTTTGATATCCACACACCAGTGACAGGGCCCATGGCTCTGGTCTGAGCCGGTTTGTCAGCATCACATCTGCCACCAGGAGTTATGTGAGCCCTTCACACCAGGGTCCCGCATTCTCCGCCCATGCCATGGGCTGTGTGCATGACCCCATTCTCCCATCTATACATCCCCATTCCCTCTGCCATCCCTCCTCCATATTATTTTTTTTTCCTGGGAGATCAGTCATTCAGGTGGCCAACATCTTACACTCCACAGGGAGGATGGGCAGAGCTGAGTTAGGGGGTGTTGTTATGCTGGAGGCATTAATCCGGCCATCAGCCGGTTGTTTGATCTATAGACAACTGCAGAGGTGCTTGAAGATGTGGCTGTGCTAAACGGATGCCAGGGACTTCATGTGTCCCCCATTTCCCCCTTTCTGGTTGACTGATTTCCCCTAAAATCAAAAGGGTTCTGGCCATGGGTGCCCAGGGAACTGCCTGAAATATTGGAATTGATCAGATGAGGCATTTAAAAGTTATCCCATTACAGACAGAGAGACAGACAGAGACATGGGACCAAGCTGAGTGTAAGGGTGTTTCATGCCTGGACAAAAAGTGACATTTTAAGGGTTTTTTTATCCCTTGGACAGGGCAGCATCCACCACTTCCCTTCCTCGCCCATCCCCTCATGTAAATGGAGAAAATGTCTCTCATCAGTAGCCAGCAAAGCTCAGTACAGATCCACAGGGGCAGCCTCTTCCCTGTGGTGGGACTGAGGTGGGCTAGACAGAGAAGTGGGGGGCTGCGCTATACATCTTGTGGGCACACACACGTATTGGTTGTTTTAACAATGCGCTCTTAAACATCGCTTTTATCCATGTTAGCCTCAAAAAGAGAATAAAAATAGACACAGATCAGATCAGTTTTAACCGATGGCAGCTAACTGGGGCAAAATTTATTCACAGAAAATCAATCGAAAAATAATTTGTGCTCAGGATGCTCCTCTCTCCAAACCTCGTCTCTCTTTCCTGTAAACCATTTCTCTTGTTTAATTTTCTTTGGAAATTCTTGATAATTTATACACAAAATAAATCCAAATGGCAGTATGTGACCTTGCACCTGGGACCACAGATTTCTTAGCAGCACTAACTGCCCTCCCTGACTGCTTCCCCCACCATGCAGAGGGTGGCCGGCAATCACAGGGGGAGTAGCCAATAGCACCATGGCTTCTCAGCCTTACTGCCCTGGGAGAGGGGGATGTGCGGGGCAGAAAGCAGGGCAGATGGAAAGACCATTCTCAGGGATGGGATGGGCTTGTGGGGATTCCCTTTGAATCATCAGGGTCTGTTGTGTTTGCAGCCTGCATCCCTCCCGTCCCCATTGCGTTACACTGCAAACCTCCCTCATTGATGTTTCTGAAGTACTTTTCCCCTCCCATGTGTTTCCCCAGGGAAGGTGAGCATCAGGGCCAGGCTGTTTGGTGTCAGATTAGCTGCAAAAGTGCAGGTTATTGAGGCTTTAAGTAGCAGAAGTGGATGGTTGGTATTCAGAGGGCTCTTTGGAGGTTTCCAGGTTACTACATGGTACCACTGCACCAGCAAAATGCAGTGGGGAGGATAAATTTGGGATTTTGGTCATTTTCTCCATAATAAAAAGATGCAGAAACTCCACATATGGATCTTTCCCTCATCTTTAACTTTGCCATACATTTTATGTGACGTGAAATGTGCAAAAGTGTTGTTTCTTTATCTGTTTGGAAGCTGCAACCTGTGTCTGATATTAAAAGAGAAACAACATTACATATTTAGAAGATATGGGATTTTTTCACATGCCAGATTTAAAGAAAATTATCTTCTGCAACTTTCTGCTCACAACAGAGTTTCTCAGCCTGTTTTTGACTTCAATGTAAAGGCTTCCTTTAAGCTCTCCAGTGCCTGCTCTTTTGTTATTTTATCCCAGTCCTCAGGGAGATCTGCAGGGAGGGCATGAAACTTTTCAGCAAACTGGTGATTGAATTCCTTGAAAACAAACTTCCAGTAATCGGAAGCCGTGATGCTGGGATCTGGCTGGATGCGCCAGTCTGGAAAATATTTCCGATAATCTTTATAAGGATGAAACTTCCCTTTTGTCTCTGTACAGCTGAATGAGTTATTGGAAGCCACAGAAGAGGAGCATATATCAGAGACAAGTCTCCTTGTTTCATTCCACTGGTATTTCCCTAATCCTTCAGGTCGATGCACTGAGGCAAAATGCTCCTCATGAACAGGGGCTCCTGCATCACAGGGGACTTTACAGAAGGGACACTGCTTCCCACAGCCAAACACTCGCTTGAAGATCTCATCCTGGGGATTCACTGCAAGTTTCGAGAGTTTTGACTCAATTTCTAGTTTTTCAAAAGTGAATAAAACTTTTTTTTCTAGTTTAGGAATAAACTGTTCTATAAAAGCTGAAAATTGGTCTCCACTTGCTGAGTTTTTAAACAGTATCACTTCTAAGCTGTCCTTGGGAATGACTAGATCCTGCTGCAGCTTCTCACAAAAGTTGTCTAAAAAAGCAGAGACTGGCATAGTCTTCTCACCTTTGGAGTTTTTCAGAACATCCCTGAGTTTCTTAATTATTGAGGAGAGAATCCTTTTCTCCAACTCTCCCAAACTTGCCTTCTCTTTATAGTGTGTTAACAAGTGTCTCCGTATCTGGGTTTTGATAAAATTAACATAATTCCTTGTGTATTGCACATAACTGTTAAAGTCATTTTCTTCTAACAGCTTCTCCAGAACAAAGAATTGGAAGAAGTTTCGGGTGCTGTACTCAATAGACCATTCACTGCAAAGAAAGTTGTCAATTATTTCTGACCCAAGCCTCTTGTTCACGTAGTCCACCAGGGCAGGTCTCAGACACTGATGACAGAAATCCCAGGCCTTGCCCTGACACTCATCCTTCTCTAAATACAGCGCTTTGAATGTGGAGAGATACTGAGGTTTCAGTTTCCCCAGACGCTCCAGAGGATCATTTTCTTTAATGAATTTTTCATGCATCTTCTGAAATGCACAAGCTGCATCCCCCAAAATGTGAAGCTTCAGGTCAACTTCAAAGCACTTGCTGGTGTGAAGGTTTTGAACATTCGCCTGCTGAAGCTGTTCGTCAATCATCCGCAACAACTCTCTGCAATACGTTTCATCGTAATCTGCTTTGCCATTTACCTTTTTTTCAATATAACTACGGCACTCATCTATTAAGTATTTAGCTAGAACCTGTGTTCTATGCCGGCAATCCTGTGTAAAGTATTCTTTCACAGCTGATACTGATATTTTCATACCTTTGAACACCTTTAAGTCTGAGTATTCATTTTTCATTGTGAAATTCTGTGTTGTATAATTAGACAAGCTTTTGGCATCATCTAACATCTGCCATACTGCACTCCCCTTATTCTCTAGGTCTTTTCTCAGATGTAACATCATCTCGCCACATATGTTGCGTTTCTGTAAACAAGGAATGAGTGATAACTCCATTTCTGTATATATGTTGTGTTTCTGAAAAGGAATAAGTGATAATTCCGACAATGTTTCTTTCCACATGTTTTCAAATTCCTTCTCCAGTTCATCATTAGTCAGTTTACATTTGCGTTTCCTGCAGTGGTTCAGAAGCCTGTCAACTTTCTCTTCAATTTTTTTTTTGCAGTTGGACAGGATAGCATCTGTTTTGTGTCGGCCTTTTTTAATTTGAATTGCTTCTTGCCACTTGCTGCATGAATAATTCTCCAGTTCATTCTTGAGACCATTTGCACTTCTCCTAAAATCTTCTCTGTACTTTTCTATCAGGTGGAGATTTGCTGCTCCACTTTCAAAATATTGTTTTAAATTATCCAAAACCTTCTGTTCTTCTTGCCTCAGTTTTTTCTGTGCGTCATTCCTTAATTTGGTTAAAACACTGGTTTCTAGTTTATCTAGTGGCTGATTTTCGATGAAAGTTTCCTTTTCAGATACCCAGAGATGTATCTCCTTCCGGAAACCCCATTCCCAATCTAAATACTTTACAGACAGCTGGTTATAGGCCTCAGCGACGAGGCTGTTTCTAAAGCTGAAGATGAAGTTCTCATGTTTTACAGCTTTCCACAGACTCTTCACCCATTCAAGGAATTGGGGAATGTCCTTGGGGGATCTGTTCTGTGAACAGCCTTTCAGAAATTCAAACAAATATTTCTTTAATTCATAAACCTTTTCACTGTATCCCATATTCACTGGAGCCATGGGGGGGACTCCATGCCACAGAGCAGGAATGTACCAATTGTGTTTTTCCAGATCATAATCCATAATATCAGAAAATTTCATCTCCTTGCATTTCTTTTCCATGTTTGCTGCAGCTTTGGTCATTTCATCCAGCTGCTCCAGGAGGTGTTTCCTGTCCCTCATGTTTTGTTCATGTGCAGACACATCACTGACGTTCTGATGCACAAACTGGCAGTTGGGTTTTTGCCCAATTTCCTCCATTCTGAGAAAGGCGTGTACCACAATTTGCAGAACATCCTTCATTTCTGTGGCGTTCTCCATGGCCACGTTAACGATGGTGATGTCACTCAGTCCAACAACCAGTGTGGCCAGCTCATTGTCGTGTTCATAACTGTCCTCTAGCTTGGCCAGTTCAGGGGCTTTCAAGCCTTCTGTGTCTATCACCAGGATGAAATCACAGCCCAGCTCCTGCCGAAAGTTCTCTGCCACTTTAATAAGCGTCATGAAGGCTCCTCTCGTACATCGGCCGCTGCTCACTGCAAACTGCAGGCCAAACATGGTGTTGAGGAGGGTGGATTTCCCAGTGCTCTGCACTCCCAGCACCGTTAGAACCAGCATTTTGGACCTTCCCCCCAGCTTGGTATGGAGCTCGGTCAGAACATCTGTCACCCACTGCAGTGGGATGGTGGACACATCTCCATCGATCAGCTCCATGGGAAACCCTTCCAGCATCAGGTCGGCTGCTGTGCCTGGGAGATGGGTGAATTGTCTTTGGATTTCTGCCAATTTACCTTCTTTAACCATTGAGTGTTCAGCCTCATAGAACTGCCCCAACTCACGCATGAAATGCTCCACCCCTAAGGAACTGGCAGAGATTAATTTGTCTAGTTCTGCAAATTTTTTGTGGTCATCTTTTGAGTTTTTGCATTTCTCTTTATATTGCTCCCGTAGTTTAGAAAGAGTCTCCCGAGCAATGTGATCCAGGTCAAATTTAATCCATTTCAGGAAGTAATGTTTCTCCATAGGAGATAGTTGTTCTATTCCAATAATAAATGTAGTCAAACCATCAGTAAGGTCGTGTTTATTCTGCTGAACACGCAACTTTAATAAATCCTCTTTCAGCTGAGATTTATATTTCTCAACAGGGATGTCTCCTTGTCTTTTCATTAGGCACATTTCTTTTTCCACTTCAGCCAAGTTTTTCCATAGCTCCCCTTGAAGTCTCAGCTTTTCCCTCTTGTACTTTGCCACATCTTTTATTGGAACAGTGATTTCCTTTACATATTTGCAGGCACTCTGACAATTCTTATTATCCTCATCTACCTGGATGCCTAACTGACGCGCTGTCTCAGCCATCGCTTCTATACTCACTCCCTTGGGAGAAGACTTCATTACGGCCGCTATTGCAGACTGCAGAGCTTTTACAAATTCTGCCTTATTTGTGCCACTTCCTTTCTGCAGCACATGTGAGTTGTTCAGTTTCAGCACCAGGGCCAACTTTTTCAGGAATCTCAGTGTTTCCTTGGATTTCCCAGCCTGATTACTGAAGATGAAGTAGTATTTAGTGGCTGATCCCCGAAGAGATGATAACAGCTCGTATTCTCTCTCATTGATGCTCTCAGTAACTATGAACACTGCTGAGGAAACCTGTGTTAAAAAACTGAACTGCAGCCAGTGCGACTCAATGTCTCCGCGCAGGTTTGTAACCGAGACGGGCTCTGGAAAAAGATCTGAATTCTCCCTCCCACCAGGGAAATACCAGGAAATCTCCACCAGCCCATCTGCGATTTCCCGAGGGACATTCCCAGACTCCATGTCCCGATGGATAAAGAAATTGTGGTGTTGCTGGGAGGGGCTGAGAACCTCATTGAGGAGTTTGGACTTGGAGAAGCTGCAGCTCCCCATCCGCACAAAGGAAATGGTTGGCATTGACGTGAGCACCAGGTTCTCCTCTTTGAACCCTCTGCTCTCTGCCAGGGAGTGCGGCCTCCACTTCCTCACAATGTCCCTCATGGCCCACATCGTCAGGGTGCACTTGGGGGTGTCGAGGGCAGGTAGCAGCAGAGGCAGGGCAAACTGGCACATGGACATTTTGAACAGGATCTCCTGCTGTAGGAAACTGTCTGAGCAAAGCAGCATGGCACAGAGAACATCAAGGGGGTGCAGAGAAACTCTGGTGACAGTGTCACTAAGAGAAAAAATATCATCATGAATACCCAGCTCCTCTTTGTGCACCCTTCTGCTTTGATCACGAGTTGCCCTGTGCTCAAGGCTTGTGTTTCTCGCCGTCCCATTCAGAGCCATGAGCTTCCTCAGGAAATGCCACGGTAAATCTTCTATTGTCTGAGGAGTCCAGTTCTTTAGATTTTCTGGGGTAATTTCCAGGATGTGTCTCAGCTTTAGTTTCCTGCTTCTGTATTTCTGCATTTTTAGCTTTGATTCAATATACTGAAGGGCTCTTTGTTTCCCTGCAGAAAGATGATACAACGTGAACACAGCTTATTGAAGTGAAGAAGTTGTTAAATATGAATGTTAATTTGATATTAGGGCTACAGTGAAAATCATGGAGGCCTCACTGCTGCATTTCCCTTGCTAGTGACAGTCACTTAGAAGGGTGGGTGCAACTGTCACACATTTGACCCCCCCTGTCCCACTCTCAGCCATCCAAATTGAAATGCAACCGATAAGTAGAACTGAGTTAATTATTTTAGAGGATTGTTTATTCAACAAAAAATCAGTTTTCTTAATCTATTTGCAAATATGACATGAGTCATTTTGTCCATTCACGAAATAGCCACAGGAGAAGGCAGAAGTGTCCTGCTGCCACTCTCTGCCCCCACCTCGCGGCATAACCTTTAGCCCAGTGGATGTGGAAAAGCCAATTTTGAATTCCCGCTCTGGAACCTGCCCCCAATGGACTTTTTTGATTAACTGAAAATTCCAGAAAACCTCAGATTTGGTTCAACCCAAACCAAATTTTTTAAACAAATTTTTTTTTGCCGGGGGGGGGGGGGGGAGAATTGCCGCTGAACCAGCTTTGTTTATAACCAGGACTGCAGGCAGTGAGCAAATTCTTCCATGTCTTCATGTTCCAGTTTGTGAAACACATGGTTTCAAGAGGGACACATAATTCCAACCCAAGGGCGAGATTGAGAGAAATGGAGCTAATCCTAGAGAAATGCCTTCAAATAGCAAGGTCAGCTGAACTGTCCAGGGAAAGGATCCAAATAATCATAGATCACAGAAATGCAAGGCTGGAAGGGACCTCAAGAAGGCATCAACTCCAGCCCCCTGTGCTATCGCAGGACCAAGTAAACCTAGATGATTCCTGACAGGTGTTTGTCCAACCTATTTTTTTTAAAAAAACTTCCAGTGATGGAGATTCCACAACCTCCCTTGGAAGCCTATTCCAGAGCTTCACTACCCTTCGAGTTGAAAGTTTTTCCTAATATCTAACATAACTCTGCCTTCCTTCATATTAAACCCATTACTAGTTCTCCTGCTTTCACTGGACATGGAAAACAACTGATCACCATCCTCTTTATAAGAGCCCTTAACATATTTGAAGACTGTTATCAGGTTTTCTACTTAGTCTTTTTTTCTCAAGACTAAACATGCCCAGTTTTTAAACCTCTCCTCATAGGACAGGTTTTCTAAACCTTTTATCATTTTTCTGGCTCTCCTCTGGACTTTCTCCAATTTATCCACATCTTTCCTAATATTTGGAGCCAGAACTGGACACAGTACTCCAGCTGAGGCCTCATCAGTTCCAAGTAGAGGGGACAGTTACCTCCTGTGTCTTACATATGACACACCTGTTAATATACTCCGGGATGATATTCACCTTTTTTTCACAACTGCATCACACTGGTGACTCATATTCAATTTGTGATCCACTGTAACCCACAGATACTTTTTCAGCAGCATGACCACTTAGCTAGTTATTCCCAATGTTATAGCTATGCATTTGATTTTTCCTGCCAAACTGAAGTACTTTGCACTTGTCTTTATTGACTTTCATCTTGTTGACTTCAGACCAATTCTCCAATTTATCATGATCCCTTTGAATTTTAATATTTGCCTCCATTATCCAAGTCATAAAAGAAACATTGAATAGCACTGGACCCAGGACTGATCACTGCACGTCCCCACTAGATACACCCTCTCAGTTTGCCAGCAAACCATTGATAACTACACTTCGAGCACTATCTTTCAACCAGTTGTGTACCCACCTTATAGTCATTTCTACCAGACCATATTTCCCTAGTTTGCTTATGAAAATGCCATGTGGTACTGTGTCAAAATCCTTACCAAAATCAAGATATAGCACATCTATTGCTTCCCCCCATCCACTAGGCCAGTATCCTTGTCAAAGAATGATATTAGGTTGGTTTGGCATGATTGTTCTTGACAAATCCATGCTAGTTATTCCTTATAAATGTATTATACTCAGGTGTGTACAAACTGATTATTGCATAATTTTTCCCAGTACCTTTTCAGGTATAAACCAGTCAGACTAACTTTGATAATTCCTGAGGTGTACTTTTTTCCCACCTTTAAAGACAGGTATTATGTTTGTCCTTCTAGAGACTTCTGGGCCCTCATCCATCCTCCAGGAGTTCTCAAAGATAATTGCTAAAGATTCCGAGATTGGTTCAGCTAGTTCCTTAAGTTTCCTCAGATGAATTTCATCAGGCCTCGCTCACTTAAATACATCTAACTCATTTAAATATTCTTTAAATACTCTTTTCCTATTTTGGCTTGCATTCCTTCTCCCTTGTTGTTAAGATAAATTGTATTGAATATCTGGTCACCATTAACCTTTTTAATGAAGACTGGCACAAAATAGGCAATGAGCACCTCAGCTTTCTTGATGTCATCACTTATTAGCTCTCTTTCCCCATAAAGTAGATGACCTACACTTTCCTTTGCTTTTCTATTGCTTCTAAAGTATTTAGAGAACCTCTTATAATTATTTTGTTCCCCTTGCTAGGCGTGACAAATTTTGGGCCTTAGTCTTCCTGATTTTGTTCCCAGATGCTTGTGTTATTCTTTTGTACTCCTCCTTAGTAATGTATCCCTATTTTCTTTTTTTTTTTTAGGATTCCTTTTTGATTTTTCAGGTCATTAAAGAGCTCCAGATGGAGTCATATTGGCCTCTTCTTATTATTCCCATCTTTCCTTCACATTGGGATAGTTTGCGATTGTGCCTTTAATATTGTCTCACTGCGAAACTGCCAGACGTCCAGAACTCTTTTTCCCCTTAGATTTCCCATTGGACCATTTCCTACCAGTCTTTGAGTATGCTAAAGTCTGCAATGAAAGACATTAGTGCAGAACTAGTACACAGAGTGGAAAACCTGGAGGCAGCACAGAGACAAACCAAATGAGAATTCAGGCATCGTGACTCAGTGTATAAACAGTGAAAAATGGTACAAAAGGCAAAGAGAAAATTCACAGCTCATTAGCAATGGTGCAAGGGGTGTGGGCAGGGCTGGCGGACCCACTAGGGGACCCGAGGAGGTCGCCTTCGGCGCCGGGAGCCAGGGGGCGGCTGGCCGCGGCTGCCTGCTGCCCTCCCGGCTCCTCGGCTGAGCTGGGAGCCGGGGGGGGGCATCAGGGAGCCGGGGGAGGCGGCTGGCCGTGGCTGCCTCCTGCCCTCCCGGCTCCACGGCTGAGCCGGGAGCTGAAGGGGTGCCGCGTTCCGGGGGGAAGCTGCCACGGGCGGGGGGCTGAGCTGCCGCCGGGGGGCTGAGCTGCCGCCGGGGGGGGACGGGACTGGCTGCCGGGGGGGGGTGTTAACTGGGGTGGGGGCGCAGGGCTGGTGCAAGGAAGTTTCACCTAGGGCGCAAAACTTCCTTCCTTCCTTGGGTGTGGGAAACAGAACTACTTTTGTCCCATGCCACTGCTACCCCAAGAAGTGAAAAAGCAGCAGTACATGCAGTGATTGAAAAGGTAGGGACTTCCAAGTAAAAGGATAATAACTGTAGTGTGACTTTGGCAGCCAGGGCTGCCAACAGAGGGGGCAAAAGGGGCAGCTGCCCTGGGGCCCGGTGATTTAAAAGAGCCCAGGGATCCCGGCCGCTGATGCTGCTACTGCAGCAGTGGCAGCAGCTGGAGCCCGGGCCCTTTAAATTGACCGTGGAACCCCAAGTGGTGCGGGTGAGGCAGTGCTGAAGGGCAGGCTGTGGGAGGCTAGCCCCATTCCTGCCCCTTTTGTCTGAGCTTACACCCCTTCGGGAGGCCCAGAACCACCCCCCACCTTGCCCAGGGGCCCGGCACTTCTGTTGGCAGCCCAGTTAGCAGCTTTAAAGATTCATGAGGGAGCTTTGTGAAGCAGAGGACAAGGGGGATCCAGTGGATAGTGTACTTAGATTTTCAGAAAGCCTTTGACAAGGTCCCTCACCAAAGGCTCTTAAGCAAAGTAAGCTGCCATGGGATAAGAGGGAAGGTGCTCTCATGGATTGGTAACTGGTTAAAAGATAGGAAACAAAGGGTAGGTATAAATGGTCAGTTTTCAGAATGGAGAGTGGTCAATAGTGGTGCCCCCCAGGGGTCTGTACTGGGACCAGTCCTATTCAACATATTCATAAATCATCTAGAAAAAGGGGTAAACATTGAGGATGCAAAATTTGCTGATGATACAAAACTACTCAAGATAGTTAAGTCCCAGGCAGACTGCGAAGAGCTACAAAAAGATCTCTTAAAACTGGGTGACTGGGCAACAAAATGTACTTGTTTAATCTTAAGTAGCCTCAGTGAAGCAGTTAGTCAGCTTCCTGAGAAAAGACTATTCTCAGTAAGTGCCCAATCAAGAAACACTGAAGCCAACAATGAACTTGGAGACGCCAATCCACATCTGAGCTTTCCCAGGAATGTGGCTTAGCTGGCAAGGAACTCAGTCGTGAATCGACATGTGATTTGCCCATGTGACTCCACAACTCCATTTTGTAGCTGGATTCTACACAGGGAGAGGGAGGGGTGTCCACCCATGAGAGAAAGTCTATTTAAGCCCCTGGAAGACCCCTCCATTTTGTCTTCAGCTGGCTTAAGAAATAGCCTCTCCACCCCCAAAGGATACCTGAAAGAAACTGGAACAAAAGGACAGTAACCACAGGGGTGTGAGTGATTGTTGGACCCGGACTAGAAGGAGGCTAGTTTGTAAAATAAGCTTATTGGAATATCTCTGAGGGTGAGATTGCATCTGTAATCACTTTCTTACTGTATTAGTCTTGCATGTTTTATTTTATTTTGCTTGGTAATTCACTTTGTTCTATCTGCTATTACTTGGAACCACTGAAATCCTTCTTTTTGTATTTAATAAAATCACTTTTGTTACTAATTAATTAACCCAGAGTAAGTGTTAATACCGGGGGGGGGGGGGGGGGAGGGACAGCTGTGCATATCTCTTTATCAGTGTTATAGAGGGTGAACATTTATGAGTTTATCTTGTATAAGCTTTATACAGGGTAAAACAGATTTATTTGGGGTTTGAACCCCATTGGGAATTGGGCATCTGAGTGTTAGAGACAGGAACACTTCTTAAGCCACTTTTAGTTAAGCCTACAGCTGTTAGGGGACGTGGTTCAGACCTGGGTCTGTGTTTGCAGCCGGCAAACGTGTCTGGCTCTAACAAAGCAAGTTGCTGGAGTCCCAAGCTGGCAGGGAAAATGGGTTAGAAGTAGTCGCAGCACATCACTTGGCAGTTCCCAAGGGGGTTTCTGTGATCCAACCCATCACATCCACTTCCTTCATCCCTCTCCTGTGCAGTGTCTGATCTGTGGGTAGCCAGGACCAATGCACCTACCCTTCCTCCTCAGAGACCACTCTATCACTCCAGCTCTATGTACCCTGGCCAAACCTTGTTTTTCCTTTTACAGTGGCAGGAGTGTGAACATTTCCCATGGACCAGGTTCTCCAACAGTTCAGTACGAGCCCTCCTACCTCAGAGCCTTGTAATAGAGTCATGTTGATGAAGTTACTTTGGATTTTCATGGGTGTAAATGAGAAGAGAATTTGGCCAGTTACCAGCAGGTGTGAAGGGAAGGGTTATAGGAGGAAATACCTGCAACAGGATCTCTCTCCTGAGCCTTCAGGACTTGATCAGTGTCAGCTTCCTGCTTCTGAACTTCACAATCTAGTAAGAAAATCAAAGAAGAAAATACATAATTGTTGCTTAGTCAGATGTTCTCTTTAGACACTTTCCCAGCAGTTACATGTCCCCACCTGGAATGAGGAAGGATTAAGGAACAGGGGGAGATGATGTCTCTGCTCTTGACACAGCTCCAGGGATTTATGCCTCTTATTCCTGTCCCCTTGTTACATTGGGGTGAGGTGTCTCTGAAGCAGTTTCCAGAGCTGAGGTGCCAGTTGTGCTGCTCAGAGAGCTTCTCCTTTGATTTGCTGGCAGGGACGTCCTGCTCTGCTGAGCACGTTCTGATGGGAAGCATATCTCCAGATGCAAAGGGTGTTATTGAGGGGCATGGATAGCCCCCTTTCTGGCCTATGTTATGGAAGGACTGGAGAAGCTTAGATGTTTGGGGCGCGTGGGAGAGAGGGAATGGTGGGGAAAGTTATATCTTCTTGGGGGGGGCGGGGAACCAGAAGCTGCTGTGTCCACACTGGAGCTGCACTCATGCATGAGTGGAATTCAGACTTTTTAGTAGTTCTTTTTAGGAGTTCGCCCCATGGCTCTCTGCACTGCAGTGAGCTGAGCAGGGAACTGTGGGAGAACTTGTCTGTCCTTTCTGGCTACACAGGGGGAATAGTGGGAAAGCTTTAGCGAACTAGCAGCACAGGAGTGGAGCTAGCTTGCGTCCATACTACAGAAAGGTCGCGTTAGCTGGTGAGTTGTACTAACTCAGGCTTTAGCCAGTGCCCCGATGGGTCAGCCCACTTGAGTTACAAGCACCACACTTGAGATAAGGGTTTATGTGTGTGGATGGGACACAAATTAGGGCAACACATGAGTTATAGCTCAAGTTAACTCTGCAGTGAAAACAAGCTCTGAGAAAGATATTAGGTCCAATTTTATAAGGGATTGCCTTGGGTCTAACTGTGATGAAGAGGAAGGCTTAGTTCCCTGGCTGGGTGTTAGGCGTTGCCTGCAATAATATAAACCTCACTTTCCCTAGAGGGTTTTCCCCCAATATGAGTTGTGTGTAGAGAGGCACTGCTTCAGTGGCTTTTGCTAGGAAGTCAGAGGTAACCTTTCCTTAGCCTGCGTGGAAAGTGATTGTGAATCTTTGATCACAGAGCAGATGTGGAAACTGAATTATGGTGCTGAATATATGATTAAATATCATTTTCCCTTTTCCTAGAGAACTATTGTGAGAACAGGTGAGTAAGGAGCTTTATGAAATGATGAGGATTGTGACTGATGGGATGTGAGTAGCTAGGAGGAAGGATGGGGGGTTGAAATGGAGACATTGGGGCTGTGGGGGTGGTGAATGGGCTGTGGGGTAAGAGCGGGGGAAACAGGCATGTGAAAGCTCAGAGGGAAGGGGGTGTGGACTGAAAAGAGAAAAAACAAAGACAACAAGGAAGGAGAAAAGAAGTAAAAGATAAACAGGGAAGCAAGGACCCAAGCAGATGAGAAACACCAAAAGGAGGAGTTGGATGGTGACGTAGTTAGAAGCAGAAAGACAAGCACAAGAAAGAAAGAAAGTGAGTGCTTCTCTTTGGCAGAGGGAGACAAAGAGATAACTGTCATTTTCGCCCACCTGTCCTTTGATGTGAACTGTTCCGATTTCTCCTGTAGACACTGGGGAGGAGGTAGGTAGCTAGGAGTGGAGGAGAGGGAGGAGAAGTCACTCTTCTGTCTCCTCCTTATTACACTTGTCAGGGCTCCCTCCCCACTCTGAACTCTAGGGTACAGTCGTGGGATCTGCATGAAAGACCCCCTAAGCTTATTTCTACCAGATTAGGTTAAAAACTCCCCAAGGTACAAATTCTCCCTTGTACCCTGAAGTAAGTAACTGCTGCCAGCATCCAAGTGATTTAAACAAAGAACGAGAGAAAAGGACCACTTGGAGTTCTCCTTCCTCCCAAAATATCCCCTCAAGCCCATATACCGCCTTTCCTGGGGAGACCTGAGAATAATCGCCTAACCAATTGGTTACAAAGTGATCAAAGACCCAAACCCCTGGGTCTTAGAACAATGGAAGAATCAGTCAGGTTCTTTAAAGAAGGATTTTATTTAAAAAAGAAAGGTAAAAATCATTTCTGTAGAATCAGGATGGAAAATAACTTTATAGGGTACTCAAATTCAAAACTCAGAGGATTCCCCCCTCTGGGCAAAACCTTAAAGTTACAGAAAACAGGAATAACACCTCCCTCTTAGCACAGGGAAAATTCACAAGCAAAACAAAAGATAACCTAATCGCAATGCCTGAATAACTTACTTGTTGCAATATTGGAGACTTGGTTGAGGCTGGGTTGGAGGAGATGGATTTTCTGCCCGGTCCCTCTCATTCCCAAGAGTGAACACACACACACACAAACAAAGAGCACAAACAAAACCTTCCCCCCTCCCAAGATTTGAAAGTATCTTCTTTCCTCATTGGTCCTCTTGGTTAGGTGTCAGCCAGGTTATTTGAGCTTCTTAACCCCTTACAGGTAAGGAGGAATCCTAGGCTACCCTTAGCTGTATGGTTATGACAGCAGTGCTGGCCAAAAGCCTTCCCAATAACTGTCTCCCTTCCTCCCTGTACAGAGGCCCCATATTTTCACCTGAAAAATCTGGTTGGCCCTTTCAGGGGGAGGGGGAGGTGGGCGGGGAGAGTAGGTGTGAGGAAGATGGAGGCAGGAGAAGATGTCTGGTGTCTATAACTCCACCAGTAATGTTGGACAGCAGCTGCGACTGGCCCCAGTGATTTCCCACTGGCCTTCACTGGCCAGGAAGAACATGGATCAACTAACAGGCTGTGGCTCAAAGCACACCACTGAGCAATACTCGCCAAAGCTTAAGCAGAGGAACCCCTGTGTTTGTGCCTCAAAACCACTGACCAATTTCCAGGGCATCTTGGTTTGAATCTGAGCAATTTTATCTGCAGACTACCACAAAAATTCTTCACTGTCACAAGCACCATTCACACCTGGCAGTGCCAAGCTCTTCTAAAGGTGTTCACTCCCACTACAGAAGGAAGGGTGATAAGTGAAAATTACCTTTGAAAACGTCTGTCTCGTCCGGCTTTGTGTCTTGTTGAAAGTCTAATTTCAACTCTGGATTTATGCCACCTTTCTCCCCCACCTTTGGGGCTCGCAGAGTCTGTGATTCCTGATTTAATCCTTCCAGCAAGAAAACCAGAGGAGAAATAAATGATTTAATGACTCATTCTTTTCAGTCACTTCCTGTTTTGTGTGTGTTTGTTTTATTTAGTACACTGCACCATCCGCTGTATTTCATTACATCGTTTCTCTTTTGTAATAGAAGACCAGCTTATCTAACACAGTGGTACACAGCAGTGTGATGCTTTATATAAACAATGCAATGGACTCAAAAGCATTCTGGCTTCTGAAGACTTCTAAGGGAGATCAGGGATTGTTAATCCTCAGTCACGTTCCATTCTGATCACAGAGCCCCAGAGTGGAACTATGCACCCATGTATGGGTCTGGATCCCCACTATATTCTATCCTGTTCTCCAGTCAATTCCCAGTAAGCTATGACACATTTAATAAATGGTGTCTTTGACTTCTATTGCCACATCAGATTAGACTCATAAGGTCAGAAGGGACCATTATGATCACCTAGTCTGACCTCCTGCACAATGCAGGCCACAAAATCTCACCCACCCACTCCTGCAATAATCCTCTCACCTATGTCTCAGCTATTAAAGTCCTCAAATCATGGTTTAAAGACTTCAAGATGCAGAGAATCCGCCAGCAAATGACCCGTGCCCCATGCTGCAGAGGAAGGTGAAAAACCTCCAGGGCCTCTGCTGATCTACCCTGGAGGAAAATTCCTTCCCAGCCCCAAATATGGTGATTAGCAGAACCCTGAGCATGTTGGCAAGACTCACCAGCCAGACACCCAGGAAAAAGTTCTCTGTAGTAACTTCTAACATCCCATCATTGACCATTGACCATTGGTCCTATTTACCACTGGTGGCAATTAACTGACCTTTGACTAAGATCATGTTATCCCATCAAACCATCCCCTCCATAAACTTATCTCGTTTAATCTTGAAGCCAGATAGGTCTTTTGCCCCCACTGCTTCCCTTGGAAGGCTGTTCCAGAACTTCACTCCTCTGATGGTTAGAAACCTTTGTCTAATTTCAAGTCTAAACTTCCTGATGACCAGTTTATATCCATTTGTTCTTGTGTCCACATTGGTACTGAGCTTAAATAATTCCTCTCCCTCCCTGGTATTTATCCCTCTGATATATTTAAAGAGAGCAATCATATCTCCCCTCAGCCTTCTTTTGGTTAAGGTAAACAAACCGAGCTCCTGGAGTCTCCTTTCATACACTAGATTACACTACCTTGGTGAATTTCCATTGCCGTACCAGCTTACATAATCCTGGTGGACGTGGCACCATCAAAACTCTCTAGCTAGAATTTAAAGAGGTTTTATTATCTTACACAGAGACTGTCTGGTTTGGCCAATGTACATGGCAGAGGGGCATTGCTGGCACATGATGGCATATATCACATTAGTAGATGTGCAGGTGAATGAGCCTCTTATGGTGTGGCTAATGTGATTGGGTCCTATGATTGTGTTACTAGAGTAGATATGGGGACAGAGTTGGCACCGGGGTTTGTTACAGGGATTGGTTCCTGGGTTAGCGTTTCTGTGGTGTGGTGTGTAGTTGCTGGTGAGTATTTGCTTCAGGTTGGGGGGCTGTCTGTAAGCAAGGACTGGCCTGCCTCCCAAGGTCGGTGAGAGTGAGGGATCGTTTTCCAGGATAGGTTGTAGATCGTTGATGATGCACTGGAGAGGTTTTAGCTGGGGGCTGTATGTGATGGCCAGTGGCGTTCTGTTATATTCCTTGTTGGGCCTGTCCTGTAGTAGGTGACTTAAGGGTATCCATCTCATTCTGTCAATCTACTTCCTCACTTCCCCAGGTGGGTATTAGGGTTTGAAGAATGCTTGATAAAGATCTTGTCTCTGTTTGTCTCTGTCTGAGGGATACAACCGCATTTGCTCCAATCCCTCAGACAGAGACAAACACCTGCAAAATCTATATACCATCGTGTGCCAGCAATGCCCCTCTGCCATGTACATTGGCCAAACCAACAGTCTCTACGTAAAAGAGTAAGTGGACACAAATCAGACATCAGGAACGGTAACATACAAAAGCCAGTAGGAGAACACTTCAATCTCCCTGGACATTCAATAATAGTGTCACGGGGTGACACCCTGCTCGGGCCCTCAGGGGCTGGAAACAGCCCTGGCAGAGGGCTGAGGCTGAGAAGCTGGGCTGATTGTCAAAGCAGCCACTGCTGTGGCCTGTTAATTAGGGCCCAGCTGGCCCTTATAAGAGGGCAGTGGGCCTGGAGCAAACAAGAGGGTCTTCCTCTGCCTGTAGAGGGAGAAGGGCCTGGCTGCAGGGACCTCAGCAGGTACCTAGAGTGGAGCAGGGCTGGGGAAAGGCCAGAGAAGCTGGGGAGCTCTGGCCTAGGCAAACCCCAGGCTCCAGGGCTAGTGTTAAGTCCAACAAGTATTGGGGTTTCAGGGACAGCCCAAGGTTAGACAGAGGCAGCAGGCCCAAACCCAACCTTGCCTGTGATGAGTGGCTTATACTGCAGTCTGCCCCAGGGCGCGGGGGCTAGCTGGTGACTGGCAGTACCCTACGACTGAGGTGAGGTGGGGATAGTGGGTTGGGGGTTCCCCAGGGAGGGGAGACCCAGATCTGGGGGTTACTGCCAGGGGGCAGCACCCCAGTTAAAGGAGCACCGGGGTCCTGGGAGGGACACGGGGCCAGAGGTCAGGCGGATCACTGGCCTGAAGAGGGCGTTCCAGAGGCTGGCGAGCTAATTCCCAGAAGATACCAGCAGGAGGCGCTGCAGGGGTGAGTCCGACCCGCTTAGAAATAGATGTAAAAGTAGCCATTATACAACAAAAAACTTCAAAAACAGACTTCCAAGATAAACGGCAGAGCTGCAATTCATTTGAAAACCTTACACCATTAATTTGGGCTTGAATAGGGACTGGGAGTGGCTGGCTCACTACAAAAGCAATTTTCCCTCTCTTGATATTTACACTCCTCATCAATTATTAGGAGTGGACCACATCCACCCTGACTGAATTGGCTTTCAACCCTGGTTCTCCACTTGTAAGGTATCTCCCTTCTCTTCACGTGCCAGTATATTTATGACTGTATCTGTAATTTTCACTCCATGCATCTGAAGAAGTGGGGTTTTTACTCACAAAAGCTCATACCCAAATAAATCTGTTAGTCTTTAAGGTGACACTGAACAGGTCCTGAGATAAAGTGTCACATTTCAAAAATTTCTTCTATTTTGAAAGATTTTACAGGTCTGTGGGAGTTCCCGTATACTTAAAGGGACTCATCCAAAGCCCACCAATGTCAAAGAAGCTATATCGATTTTAACCTCCTGAAGATCTTTTTGTTTCTACTTCTGTTCTATTGGTAAATGTCTATCATAAAAGGTCTCTAAAATGTGCCACAATTTGATCATTTCACTTTTGAGTAAAGAAGCCCAACAATAACTGTCCGAGAACAATATGTTTGAATTTTATCATTTTCATGCATTTAAATTCTCAGCCATAATTTTGCATTAACACAGGTTTTCCCATTTAACATGTAACTACTTGGAAATGTGTCCTTGATCAATGTTGTAGCTATTACATTTTTTCCTCTTGAAAGACAAATAAACAAAAACAAATACAAAACAAAAACCAACAGCCTACCACATTCAGGATCTTGTAAATCCTGTTTTGAGCCAGGAAACATGGTTTCTAAACACTCCAGAAACTGGTGACAAGCCAATTCCCCGTTCCTTTGTACTTGAATTAACAATTTTCTAATTTTGGTCACTGTATCCGTTATTCTATTCATACTGTCATAGTCCTCTTCTGTGATGATAGACTGGGCAAGAGACTCATCCACGACACTCTCTGGGGCACTTTGAATCATTTTAATCAGTTTATAGCGTTCTTTGCATATAATCTTCGAGGATTTGTCACCAGTGGCCACTGTTACTGAACCAGGAGATCTGTAAGAATGAAAAAACACAATGCTTTTAGACAAGGGGCAAGACATCATTTGTGAAGGTGCCAGAATTAGATTCAGTTTAGTGAGTGACAATCTGGGATTCTGCCTTCCTCAGTATCAGGCGCTAAGCCTATGAAAAGGTTTAGGGTTGTTTAGGGCAATCAGAGGTATCACTGCATCACTTCTAGACATATCCAAGCTAGCTTTGATCTAGCTAGAGCCAATAGCAATAGCAGTGAACCCACGGTGGCATGGGCTAGCCACTTGAGTAGGTATCCAGGGTCCCAGACTGGCACCCATACTGCCATGACTTTGCTGCTCTTATTCAGCCTAGATAGATTGAAGCTAGCTTGGGTATGTCTACATGTGCACATAGCTATCATCTATCTATCGATAGCTATATGCATGTAACATGACTTTTCTAGGCCACGATGTAGGGAAGGGACTCTGAGTCTCACTTTCCCTCCTCGTACTGCTTCCAACTGGTAGTTTACCACCTTTCCTCCTGCCCTGGTCAGTCCTCCAGTCCTACCAGGACTGTGGAGGGACCAGAAGGAGAGAGGAATTGGTCACTACATAGGAGCAAGGTGTGCTCAGGAAACTCCTCATGCTTCCACCCGATGACCCTCAATCCTGCCCCACCCTTGCTACTAGGGTGACCAGAGAGCAAGTGTGAAAAATTGGGACAGGGGGTAGGGGGGTAATAGGAGCCTATATAAGAAAAAGACCCCAAAATCAGGACTGTCCCTATAAAATTGGGACCTCTGGTCACCCTACTTACTACCCCCACATCAATGGAACACAAGGGAAATTCGCTGCTAAAAAACTTCATGTACACAGCTTTACCCTTCCCCCGCACTGCCTCCTGTCCCTCCAGATGCGGGAGGATGGCTAAATATGAATGAGGAAACACAGAATTAAGGTGATGTCTCCCACACCAGATCCCCTCACAGCCTTAACTCTGGCCCCTTTGAACGATGTCCCCAAAAATCCTTCTGAGGCAGCATAGCGCTGTCTCCTTCCCAAGCATTTGGAGGATGGCAGAGAGAGTGAAGCAGAGTAACGCGGGGGAAGTGTCCAATGGTTCTCAACCTATTTAACATTGTGGGCTTTCATTCCACTCACCCCGGCCTAGATTGTTTAAGCACTGGAACCCCAGAATGAGGCTCCACTGGGATCCACAAAACTTCAGCCACACCCAGTAGGTGCCTCAACTCAGTCGGTGCCAAAAAAATGTCAGTAAAAATCTCCCTGGGCACCTGTGTTTCTGCCCCTGGGTCCGTACACTACTGCCTCCCTCTGTGCATTCGGACACCAGTCTCCTGCCTAAGCCCCAGAGTAATTCACGGAAAGGGTGAGACAGGCATTTGGTTGCCTCACTCACTCAGGGGACCTGATCTGGTAGGTGTGCTCAGAGGCAGCCTACTGGATAGGGCCCCTCAGGTGAGTTCACACAACACCGCCTTTGGGGGAGGGGAGGAAGACCTGTTTTATCACTTTTTGCCCAGTGGTTGGGGTACTCACCTGGGATGTGGGAGACCTCCAATTCAAGTCCCCCCTATACCTCATGAGGAGAAGGGACTTCCACCGGGGTCTCCCACTGCTCAGATGAGTGCTCCAGCCACTGCACTCTGGGATGTTCTGATGGGGGGAATCCGTCAGTCTCTCCTGTTGAAACCGTTCTATTATTGACTGTATAATTAAAGAGTCATTTAGGCCAGAAAGCAAGTGAGCAGGGGGATGACCCTGTGGCCTAGTGGTTGGAACACTCAGTGCCCAGGTGGGAGACTCTGGTTCCTGTTCCAATGAGGGGTCTCAGCTGAGATACAGGAGTAGTTGATATGGGTGCTTGTGATGGGTTGGACCCCCCTTCTGGGATGCCACCTATGTACTGGGGTTTCACTGAGCATCTCTTGCCCCACAAGTCTGGATTTCCTCTCCCTGTTTTGTTTAATTAATCTCTCTGGCCTCTTGCAGCACACAGACCAGTAGGGCCACACCCAGCTGCAGACACAGACTGAAGTCAGCTCTGTGTGAGAGTATTCCCCCAGAACTCACGTGCACACCCCTTTTTGGGAGATAAACCCCAAATAATGCTGTCTTGTGCTGTATAGAGAGATCTGCACAGCACAAGTTCATAAAAATTTGTCCTCTCCCTCAATGGGAAGAGAGATACGCACAACTTCTTGCCCCACCGCCAGTTAGAAATTGCACAAACTGGGTTTAATAATAAACAAAACAAATGTATTAACTACAAATGGCAGTTTTTAAGTGGTTGTAAGGGATACCATATAGACCGAAACACGTACACTAAGCTTAAGATCTAAAAGAGTCTGGTTTTAAGAAGTAATTTCTTACTCTAAATGTTCTTTTGGGCAAATTGCAGAGTTTCTGTAGCTTAGAGTTTCAGTTATTTCTTCTTACAGACTGGACCCCTGTCCCAGTCTGGACTCACCCCTGCCTTTCCCCTCAGGGGAGTTCCTTTGTCCCTTCAGGTACTTTCGGCAGTCTCTCTTCTTGGGTAGGCAATGGAGGAGAGTCCTGTTTGCCTTGCTCCCCCACTTTAAATAAGATTTACAGAAGGTGGAAAGACTTTATTTCCAGTGGAAAAGTACCAGTAGTGTCCAAGGTGGTATTTTGCATCAGGTGACATTATCCCCTGACCTTGTAGTGTCAATGCTGCATTCCCAGAAACTCCGCAGGATGTGGGAGATTAGTATCTTCAGAGTTCCATTGTCCTCCTTAAATGGCTCATTCAGGATAACTGCTTACTCTCTGATGGGCATTTCTCCAAGTACACACACAGGGCATGTCTACACTACTCACCGGATCGGCGGGTAGTGATCGATCGATCGGGAATTGATTCATCGCGTCTAGTATAGATGCGATAAATCGATCCCCGAGAGCTCTCCCAATTGACTCCTGTACACCACCGCCGCGAGAGGTGGAAGCGGAGTCGACGGGGGAGTGGCAGCGGTCGACTCGCCACCGGGAGGACACCAAGGTAAGTCGATAGAAGATACATTGACTTCAGCTACTCTATTCCCATAGCCGAAGTTGCGTATCTTAGGTCGACCTCCCCCAACCAGTGTAGACCTGCCCACCGTTGTAATTGGACCATAGTCAATATTCCTAACTTCAGATACAGAAACGATACATGCATACAAATTGGATAATCACATTCAGTAAATCATAACCTTTCCAATGATGTCTTACGTGAGCCATCTTGCAAAAAGTATATCTTTGTTATGCCATATTCATATAATAACTATATTTATATGAAGAATATGGGGTGTAACATCACGGGGCTTACCTGCAGTCCACACTTAGGCACCTATCTCTGTGAGAGGGGTGGGGCTTAACACACACCTCTCTTGTGAGCATCTCCCATTGGCTATCTTAGGCAGTCTAAAAAGCCCACCTCTCCGCATTCTTTGACAGGAAGTCCAGCACCAAACCCAGGCTCTGTGAATAGCAGTGGATTCTAGTGATTTTCTAGGTGCTGAATAGTTAGGCATCATGAGCATCACAAAACTTTGTGAATTTTGCCCTTTTTTCAGTCACTTATACCCCATCAGATAAATTACCCTGTAGCTGAGTTTCTGAGTGTAGAACTGCTGCCCGGCTCTCCCTTCGCTTTCTCGTCCCTTGGCCTTGCTGGTGAGGTCTCCCCAGTTCGTGCAGATGCTGTGAGATAAAGCAGAACCAAGTACAACAAATCCTTTATGAGAGCAAGGATGGAAAGCAAGAGATTAAAATTCCCCAGACAAAATGCCTAGCTAAAGTGGAATCAAGTTTGCAAATCCTCGTCAGTAACCTGGGTGTTAAAGGCCTTTCAAGAACACTGGACTTAGCAAAGATAAACGTCACAAAGCTAGACAACTCAGACCTGAGATTACGAGAAGGGTGTAATTGTGTAAATAAACAACAACAGATAAACACAGGAAATTATAAAGTAAGGCTGACATTCCAAAAATAACCCCCCAATATTTGAAAATATGGAAATTCACAGTTTAAGTCACCCGAACAACCTTAACTCTGCCTCATGACAACACCAGTCTTCCATCTCTATGTGCCTTTCATACCAATGTTACAAACAGCAGGGTTTCCATCCCTTGCAATTTTTTGGAGTCATGTGGTTTTCTTTTGTTTTTATAGGAAATTTCTAGCCTTCATGGCTGCAGAGAAAAGTGTGAAAACATGACCCCAAAAAACTCAAAACCTAGAAAGTAAATAAATAGAACTCAAAATGCATTACATTTTAAATCTCATAATTTGAAGCAAATTTCATGATGGGGGGGCGGTGTCTGACTCATGATCTGTGAATATGTGGGGATAGCATTAAGGAAGTAGCAATAAGTTTGAATTAAAGCTTTTTTTCCCAAGGTATTAAGTCTGCAGCCATTGGGAGACAATTTGTGAGTTATAATTTCAAAATGTGAACCACAGACTACCAGTTCTAGTTTGAAACATACATGTATTTTTTAACGGGTGTGATTCTATGTCCCCACTACAGCCCTGTCTCAATGCCCAGGAGATTTGTTTACATACTGTAGATGGAAGAAAGCTAATGTTGCACCAATATTTTAAAAAGGAAAACAGGAAGACCCAGGTAATTATAGGATTGTCAATCTGACATTTTTCCTGGGCTACCTAATGGAACAGTCAATTAATAAAGAATTGAAGGAAGGTAATATAATTAATGCTTAGCAACATGGATATATGGAAACTATCCTGTGAGTTGGGAGAGGTAATATCTTTTATTGAACCAACAAATATTGGACCACCTTGTCTCTCTACAATCCTGGGACCAACATTACAGAACAAGGAGCAATGGTCTCAAGTTGCAGTGGGGGAGGTCAAGGTTGGATATTAGGAAAAAACATTTTCACTAGGAAGGTGGTGAAGCACTGGAATGGGTTACCTAAGGAGGTGGTGGAATCTCCTTCCTTAGAGGTTTTTAAGGTCAGGCTTGACAAAGCCCTGGCTGGGATGATTTAGTTGGGGTTGGTCCTGCTTTGAGCAGGGGGTTGGACTAGATGACCTCCTGAGGTCCCTTCCAACACTGATATTCTATGATTCTATGACTGCAACAACACTGCATACATAAAATTAAGATGGCAGATATTCATTACATTTTATTTTCTACACTCAGACTTTTGCCTCTCAGAGGTGCCCAGGGGTGGTGTGCAATTTTCACGGGTTACTGGGTTGGGACTCGAGCCGGTACTGTGTTGTACCTCTAGGAAAAGGAACCCTTAGATATTGAACCCGACCTTGGTTGCTGCTGGCTCCACCTGGCAGAAGGGTTACATTCTGGGTTCTCATCCTGGGGTCAGTACCCCGCACAAGTACATCCTGAGTGATCCACTAAGTTGGGAAAACAATTGTGTTTATATTTTGGGGAAATCACAGTCTGTGCAATGGCTAATAGGTCATTGGGGGGGGAGGGATAGCTCAGTGGTTTGAGCATTGGCCTGCTAAATCCAGGGTTGTGAGTTCAATCCTTGAGGGGGCGATTTAGGGATCTGGGGCAAAAATTGGGGATTGGTCCTGCTTTGAGCAGGGGGTTGGACTAGATGACCTCCTAAGGTCCCTTCCAACCCTGAGATTCTATGATTCTAGGTCAGGTTAGTTGGGTCCTGGCTCAGCATCCTCTTGCTTGGGGGCTGCAACCTTGGCCAATGGGCAAAACCACTGGGGCAAACACTGGAAAAGGTTGTGCTGTCCCATGCTACATCAAACACCTATCATAAGTTAAGGTTATTTGCTGGGGGTCCCATCCCAATACCTGGGGAAGAGGAGTTTTGACCCTGCTTACAACATGCCACTGAAATGCTGCAGGTGTGGGCCATACCAGATACAGAAAAGCGAAGATGTCTAGTAGAGAGCCTCAGGGGCCCAGCACTAGATGTGATACACATCTTGAAGCTCATTGGCCCTGGGGTCAGTGTGAAGGACTGCCTAGAGGCCCTTGCTCACACTTTTGGGAGCGTAGAGGGCTCTGAGGACAGTTACTGTAAGTTCCTTAATTCCCGAAAGCACAGGGGTGAGAAGGTTTCAGCCTATATACAGAGGCTGGAGAGACTGCTTCAGAGAGCTGTCATGAGGGGAGCAGTGACTGCTGAGCACATGGATCAGACCAGACTGGCTCAAATTTTAAGAGGAACTCAGTATCTGAACCCAATTCTACTTCATCTGTGGCTAAGAGAACGACGGGAACATCCCCCAAGTTATTCCCCCCTGATAAATGAGGTCAGCGAGGAGGAAGAAAGGCAGGCTCCCAGTGAGTTTTGAAAAGCCCAAACATCTAAGCCTGCCAGCACAGCACCCCTGAAAACAGCCAGTGTACTGATGGTGCACAACAGAGAGGAACTTGCCAATAAGTGCAAGTCCTGACAGAACAGATAGCTGAGCTGAAAAGCACCATTGACCGAGCTAAGACTTCCAGGCATAAGGAGCCTCTGGCTATGGCAGTAGAGAAGTCAGCATTTAGAGCAAGGGTGGGGAACCTTTTTTTGGTCAAGGGCAAATGACCCACAGAAAAATCAGTCGGGGGCCACACACAAGTAAAAAGTGAAGTGTGTGTTGTATGTGGCTTGTCTTGTATTTGTAAAGTCCAGCTATGTTGAAGTTTGTGTGGAAGGTCGGCTTTCTATGAGAGACTCCTGTTCCGAGAGCTCATTCTTAATCTTCACCTCTTTTCTGTACAGGATGCTGATCAGGTGGTTCCTCGGTTTCTTTGAGAGTGTATGGCACAGTCTCTCACCATAGTCTGTGTAATATGCTGATTGTAATAGATTTTTTACTCTCAGTCCATTTGGTACGATTTCCATCTGTTTGCATTTGGAAAGGAAGATGATGTCTGCCTGGATCTGTGCGAGTTTTTTCATGAAGCTGTTGGATTTCCACGTCATACGGCTAAATTCAGTGCCTTGCATGGTGACAAGTTTCAGAGGGGTAGCCGTGTTAGTCTGTTTCAGCAAAAACAAGGAGGAGTCTTGTAGCGCTAACAAGGCCAATTTGCAAACTTGCCAACATCAAATTAGGCCTGAATAAAGACTGGGAATGGCTAGGTCACTAATCCTCTCATCCCATCATCTGTTAAGTATGGGCCATCCACCCTGAATTGGCCTCATTAGCACTACAAGGTTGATATTCACACCTTCTTGTCAACTGTTGGAAATGGGACACATCCCCCCTGATTGAATTAGCCTCCTTAGCTTTTCATGTGCCGTATATTTATGCGTGCCTACTGTAATTTTCACTCCATACATCTGAAGAAGTGGGTCACCAAGGTGTTCTCACTGCATGAGTGGGATGTGGGATGTGCAAAAGGGGTAGAGCACAACATCACACTACATGACTCCCGACCCATCATGGAAAGATCTAGGAGTGTTACTCTGTCAGAGATGGAAGATGTGTGACATCATCTTCAGGAGCTAATTGCAAATGGCATCAATACTGAGTCCCACAGCCCCTTTGACTCACCCACTATTGTGGTCTGTAAAAAGAATGGGAAAATCTGGATGTGTATCGACTACCACACCCTAAACAGCCATACTGTGGTTGACCAGTCCACTATGCCTCAAGTCCAAGATGGTTAGACTGTTTGCTGGGAAGCCAGTGGTTCTCAGTATTGGATCTTTGAAGGAGATACTACCAGATCCCTCTGGGAGCAGAAGATAAGGAGAAGACAGCCTTCATCTGCTCATTAGGGTTTTACCAGTTTGAACTAATGCCTCAAGGGATTTCTGGGGCACTGGCCACATTAAATGTGTTTTGGAGAAAGTTGTGGAAGACATGAACTTACTGCAAGTCTTAATTTATTTGGATGACCTGATTGTGTTTGGAAGAACCTTGGAGGAGCATGAAGAACGACTTCTTAAAGTGCTTGACGGATGGACTGAAGCTTTCCATTGATAAGTGCCAGTTCTGCAGAACATCAGTGAAGTACGTGGGTCACATTGTGTCCCAAGAGAGTGTGAGTACTGATCCTTTAATTAAAAGTTTATTTTCTATCCTCAGATGCTGTGCTTGCAAGTGGGGAAGTATTGCCTCCCAGAGGCACCCAGAGATGGTGTGTCATTTTCCCAGATTACTGGGTGGGGGCTTAAGCCAGTTCTGTGTTGTATTGTTGAAAATGAAGCCCTAGATATTGAACCCAGTCCTGGTTACTGCTGGCTACACCTGGCAGAAGGGTTACATAAACAAATGCCTCTGTGGTGGCAGAGTGTGATGGGTCTAGGAAGGTTCTGCTTTAGAGAAGATTTTCTTCACTAGCTCAGCAAGGGCTTGTCTGTGTAACATAAGAAGGACAGGAGAAACTGTGACACAGATATGAGGCTAAACTGGGCAGTACCTGCAGCATTTGCTTTCTTGGGGCTGGTCTACACTACCCCCTAAGTTCGAACTAAGATACGCGACTTCAGCTACGTGAATATTTCGAACTTCAAAGTACTCACCGCTGGTCCACACGGGGGCGTGCAGGCTCCCCCGTCGACTCCGCCTGCTCCGTTCATGGAGCAGGATTACCGGCGTCGACGGGGGAGCACTTACTGGTTCGATTTATCGCGTCTAGACAAGACGCGATAAATCGAACTCAGAAGATCAATTGGACTCCTCCGACGCGGCGGGTAAGTATAGACGTACCCTTGGAGGACACTGGATCATGATTCTCAGACCTGTCCTCTGGAAACACAGAGCCATATTGATTCTCAGGACTATGTCCTGGGAATGCCAGGCAGTCTTGATTACTGGGAAATTTCTTCATATTTAAAGATCCTGGAAAGAAAAGATAAAAGAAAGTTGAAAGCCAGCTCAGTCAGGAGTTCTGGAACCTTGCAGGGAAGAGGGGGATGAGTCTCCGCCTGACTCTGTGGCCCCATCCCTGCTCCTCCTTTCCCACCCCATGATGTCCCACCCCTTGTCCAGGCCAGAAGCCAGAGTCAGTCCGTGGTAACCAGCCAGGGACCCCAGGCTGCTGTGTGGACCCCAGACCCTCCACCCGCCTTGGGCGGTGAACCCCGGGTTGGGGTAGGGTCATGGACTAGGGGCTGATCTCCAACACCCCACCCAGGTCAAGTGGAGAGCCCTGGGCACCTCAACTCCCCCACACCAGAAAGAGGCTGACACCGCTGGCAGGGGAACGGATCATCACCTCCCCTGCCGCAAAGCGCAGCCCCATCGCCGCAAAGCGCAGCCCCACCTGTGCAGCTTCACACATGCCTGGGCTTCCAGTTGGCGGGGCGGGGGGGGGGAGGGGAATGTAGCCCCCTGTCCCCAAACTATGCCCATGTTAAAAAGGGGGGGGGGAATAGCCCGCCTACTTTTAAATGTGAGATGGACTGTGGCCACCCTGCCCCCCACTCTGTTCTGGTGACA
This sequence comes from Chelydra serpentina, assembly GCA_037349315.1. NCBI lineage: Eukaryota > Metazoa > Chordata > Testudines > Chelydridae > Chelydra > Chelydra serpentina. The sequence goes on from JBAIAC010000151.1 coordinate 646,194, forward strand.
CTGAGCTCAGGCCCATAAAGATTCTCATGTTGTTCTTGTGTCCTTACAGAAGATCCCATCATCCCTTCCTTCCCCCATTCAGAGCATGCACCAGGAATCCAAACACCAGCACATTGGACTTGCCCAACTTCATGGGAAATCTGATCCCTGAAGTACTTAATTTAAACGTAATCATACAGAATTTCTAGTATGGGAGCTGCAGATACCCACAGAGGACAAATCCTGCCAGTGTCCCAGGAGCACCATGGCTGTATTTGACCAACAGGATGAGGATACTCACTGTGCCAAAGGAAGCAAGAGCTGCCCGATCCAGACGAGTCTCAGAGCATCCCCCTGTGGACCTTAGCCATGGCGGGGAAGCTGACAGAGTTTGTCCTGCCAGGCCCCTGACCCTGAATGGAGACAGAGCACAGAGTTCTGAGTCACTGAGGTGGCCTGGGGAATGGGACCTAACTCCCCAACCCCAAGGATTGGACAGAGGACAATGAAGGCAAATGGCACTGCAGCATTTTCAGCTATGCGGGGACCAATCCTGTTCCCGTTGAAGGAAATGGCAGAACTTCTCCCTGACTCCAATGGGAGCAGGATCAGAACACCTGAGGATGGGAGAAAAATTAAAACCAAGCAACATGGTTTTCTGGAAAATAGGTCTTGCAAAACAAACGTGATGTCATTTCCTGATGAGGTGACAAGTGTGGTCTATTAAAGGTAAAGGTCATGATGTAATGTATTCAATTTCTGTAAAGCATTTGACTTAGTATCACATGACATTCTGATAAATAAATCAGCATTATACAAAGTCGATATGGTACACATTCAATGGATTAAGAACTGGATAATTGAGAGATCTCAAACAGTAATTGTAAATGTGGAATCATCATCCAGTGGAAGTGTTTCTCGTGGGATCTCACAGGGGTCTGTTCTTGGCCCCACACCCAGATCAGTATCTTTATCAGTGAGCTGAAAGAAAACCTAAAATCATTGCTGGTAAAATTTGTAGATGATACAAAATTTGGTGGAGTGGTAAATAATGCTGAGGACAGCTCAGTTACACAGGTGGATCTGGAACACTTGGTAAGGTGGTCTCATCGGATTAATGTGTTTAAATAAAGCCAAATGCAAGGTCATGTATTTGGGAAGAAAGAATGCAGGTGATACAAAAATATGGGTCTGTATTCTGGAATGTAGTGACACTGACACAAACTTTAAAGACGAAACCAACTGAACGTGTGTTCCTAGCAGCTAAAAGTGTGAATGTGATCCTTGGATATATTAGCAGGGGAACATCAAATAGGCGTACGGAGGTCATGTTCATAGAATCATAGAATCTCAGGGTTGGAAGGGACCTCAGGAGGTCATCTAGTGCAACCCCCTGCTCAAAGCAGGACCAACCCCAACTAGATCATCCCAGCCAGGGCTTTGTCAAGCCTGACCTTAAAAACCTCTAAGGAAGGAGATTCCACCACGTCCCTAGGTAACCCATTCCAGTGCTTCACCACCCTACTAGTGAAAAAGTTTTTCCTAATATCCAACCTAAACCTCTGTATACAGCATTAGTGAGGCTTTGCTGGATACTGTGTCCATTTCTGGTGTCCACACTTCTAAAAGAATGTTGAAAAATTTGGGAAGTGCTCAGAAGAGAAATACGAGAATGATCTGAGGTCTGGAAAGCCTGCCTTACAGTGAAAGACTAATGAAGTTCAATCTGTTCAGTTTAGGAAAAGGTTAAGAGGTGATTTGATCACAATCTGCAAATACTTTGCATGGGAAAAAGATCCCAGCCAGCTGAGGGCTCTTTAATCTAGCAGACAAAAGCAGAACAAGATCCAATGTTTGGAAGCTGAAATGAGACAAATTCAAGTCAAAACAAGGCTCAGATTTTTAAGAGAGAGAGCGAGAGGAATTAACCATCAGAACAGATTGCCTAGGGATATGACAGACTCTCATCATTTAGGCCTTGTCTACCCTACAGAGTTTAGTCGACAAAAGTTATGTCGATGCTCAATAAACGTTATGATAAAAACGGTATTTCATGTTCACACTAGTATGCTTCCTTTGTCGGCAGAGCTCATCCACACTTGGGGCACTAGCATCGACAGTGTGAGCAAGGTACTGTGGGTACCTATACCACATTCCTGCTTGACTCCTTCTGCCACTAGGTTTTGCCAGAAGGCAGAGTGGATCACAGCACATCTTAGGACTGGGCTCAATGACTCATGATGCATTGTTTTCCATCCCAGCACTCCATGGACTTCTGGCTTTCTTTTGCAACATTTTTCAACGGCTCTTGTTTGCTGTGCACCCCAGCACCTCTGTATGAAGGGATGGATCCCGTACTGCTCTCCAATGCTCTGATAACTGTCATTAACATATTGTGGATAGCAGTGCAGTTAATCATGAAGTTCCTAACTGAACAGGACTCCCAGTTGCCTGACATGGTGTGTGATATGGATAGGAGCAACTTTAGATTTCTTTTGGCATTCACAGAATAGCTGCACACAGTGGACCATCACTTTTTGGCCCAGGAAACAAGCATGGAGGGGTGGGATCATATTGTCCTGCAGGTCTGAGTTGACAAGCAGTGATTGCAGAACTTTCAGATGTAGAAAACCACCTTCCCGGAACTGTGTGTGGAGCTCACCCCAACCCTGTGGCGCAAGAACACCAGAGTGAGAGCTGCCTTATCACGTGGCAATTGCAGTGTGGAAGTCTGCAACTCCAGACTCCTGCTGATTGGTTGCAAATCAGTTTGGTGTCAGGAAGTCAACCGTTGGGGCTACTTTAACACAAGTGTGCAGGGCCATTAATCTCACCCTGCTATGAAGGACTGTGCCTCTGGGAAATGTGTGTGAAACAGTGGACGGCTTTCCCTTACTGCGGAGGGGTGGTAGATGTCACGCATATTCCAATGTTGGCACTGGACCACCTTGCAACAGAGTACATCAATGGAAGGGGTACATCTCCGTGGTGTTGCAGGTGCTTGTGGATCACTGCTGGCATCTCACTGACATCAGCGTGGGGTGGTCTGGGAAGGCACATGACACATACATCTTCAGAAGCACCGGCCTGTACAGAAAGCTGCAAGTGGGGACTTTCTTTCTGGACCAGAAGATGACAGTGGGGGATGCTGGAAAGCCCATAGTGCTCCTGGGTAACCTGGCATACCCCTTACAGCCATGGCTCATGAAACCTTACACGGGAAACCTGGAGAGCAGTAAGGAGAGGTTAAATAGGCTGTGTAGGTGCCAGAGGACCGTGGAATGTGCCTTTGGCAGGTTAAAGTCATGCTGGTGATGCCTTTATGGCAGGTTAGACCTCAATGAGGATAATATTCTCATGATCATAGCTGTGTGTTGTACATTGCATACAGGGCCAGATTAACTCTTCTGGGGGCCTGGGCCTATTAGATTTTGTGGGCCCCCTAGGCTCTGGGGTGGAGCCAAAATGAGGGGTTCAGAGTGCAGAAGGAGGCTATGGGTTAAGGCAGGAAGGTGGGTGCAGGAGGGTGTGAGGGCTCCAACTGGGGGTGTGGGCTCCGGGGTGAGCCTGGGAATGAGTCTTTTGGGGTGCAGGAGGGGGCTCCTGGCTGGGGCTGAGAGGTTTGGAGTGTGGGAGGGGGCTCAGGGCAGGAGCTTGGGGTGGGGGTGTGGGTTCTGGGCAGGAGTTAGGGTGTGGGATGGGGCTCAGGATTGAGGTCTGGAAGGGAGTTAGGTGCAGGAGCGAGCTCAGGGCTGGGAGCTGTGGGGGGCGAAGCCTGCAGGCCAGGGCAGCACAGGGACGGAGCTTCCCGGTGCTTGTGGGGATACAGCTCCAGTCCAGCGGGGGAGATGTCAGCGGGCGGAGCCGCCTCCCCCTCCTCCTCCCCGCCAGGCAGGGCTGGAACACGGAAGCTTTAGTGGCTGAAGCCCAGGGCCGCAAGCTAAGGGGGCCCTGCAAAAAGTTCTGCACTTTGGGCCATCCACACTTCTTTTTGCAGGGTCCCCCTTAGCCCAGTGCTCTGGGCTGCAGCCCCTAAAGCCCCTTTCTTACTCCGGCCCTGGTTGCATAATGTTTGTGAAGCGAAGTGTGAAAGGTTTGCTGAGGGGGGAGTGCTGAGGCAGACTGCCTGGCTGCTGATTTTGAGCAGTCAGGTACCAGGGCTAACAGGGGCGGGGGGGGGGGAGGGGCAATTCAAATAAGCAAGGCTTTGAGGCAACACTTTCAAAATGAGAATCAGTAATGTATATTCCTGTGCTCAGTACGACAATGTTACAGACTTTCTAGGAAGCAATTGTAAATGTTGTGGCTTTAATGTCCCAACTTCCTGTGTACGTCAGCATGGTGCCTGCTTTCTCAATTTGTAGGACACAAATAAAGATTACTTCTCATTCAAAAACTTTGCTTTTATTGCTCTGCTGGTGTATGTAGGGTAACCTCTGAAGGCCTCAACTGCTGAATCACAAGAAACAATACACAGCAATGTGATTTATAAGTTCATGCACAGCTGTGATAAATGGCGGGGGGGTAGCACCCTTGTGTAACTCCACAGCCATTCAGTGAGCTATAGAATCCTCCTTAGCAGCTGTACCCTAATTGCCTGCCCTGTAAAGGGTTAAGAGAAGCTTAACATGAGTTGGCATGTGACCAGGGGAACCAATAGGGAAGCTGTACCTTTTCAAATTGAGAAAAAATTACCCCTTTGTCTGTCTGTTGTTGGGGTCTTTGCTCTTTCGGCTGGAGAGATAGGGCAACAGCTATGCTGTAAGAAGGCAGCATCATACCTAGAAACTACTCATTTGGAACCCCAGATATGTAAGTAGATCAGAAAATGTATAGGTAGATGCTATTAGGAATCTTTTTTGCTTTGGCTTGTGGATTCTTCTGTGCTAAACGCAGGTATTTTTGTTTTTCTTTTGTAACTTTAAGCTGGACCCCAAGAAAGTTATTCTTGGTGTTTCATTCTGAATAGCCAGATTTTCCAGATGTTGCCTTTCTTTCTTTTTTAATAAAATTTACCTTTTTAAGAACATGATTGGATTTCTGTGTCTTATGAGGTAAAGCATATTTTAATCAGCTGATACAACAGCTGGGTTTACCTTTTGTTTGGTTTCTTTCTCGGCTTCCCTGAGGGAGGGGTGGAAAACCCGCAGGGCCTCAGGAAAAATCTTCCCAAGTGAGTTTTTTTCTGGATTGGCAAAAGGCAGTTTTCACTTGGGTGGTGGCAGCATTACCAGCCTGGTATTCATTTTTGGAGTCCTTGCGGCCCCCACCTTCTGCACTCGAAGTGCCAGCATGGGGAATCAGCCCTGATACCAGCACTGAAACATTTTCAGTAAAATACACCTCTCGTAACATACCAATCACGTTCTCACTGACCCTTGGCAAGTACACATCTTGGTGAACACCCTAAGCATGGTGAGTGTCGTCTGGGGGGGGCGGGATGTCTGTATGGGGAAAAGAGCATGCTGAAAGGGTCACGGTGCAACTGACTAAGGACAAAATTCTAAATTCTCGCACATTTTTCCACAGACAGAGATCATTGTAACAGATGTCTCACTCCTGACAGTAAACAGTGAAGCAAGGCTGCATCTACTACACGCTTGCGACTTCCGCCCTGGTCCCTATGCTGCTCGTCTGTGTGTCACTTTAGTCCCTGCCCTAGTGATTATCCTGTAGGTGGGAAAGTTTCCTACAATGGAGGAATGATAAAGCTGCTTTGTCAAGGAACCTTCAGCAACGGATTGCCTAGTACCTCCAAGAAAGCTTCTTAGGGATCTCTCTGGAGGATTCTTGGGAGATCTTGGTATGCATCAACACCCTTTTGCACCATACCGTTTAGCTACACAGGGAAATGTCCAGCGCACAGAAACACAGCAAGCTTTGAACATTTCTATGCCTTGCCCCCACCTCTGCACTACAAAAAGCAAAGCCACTTTACCAGGGGCCTACTCTCCTTCTTCTTGCTTGCCAGAGAGCAGCTGCTGAGACTGGCTGGACACCTCAGGAGAGACGAACAATTCCTGGCTGCCTACCACACCAGGCACCCCCACTGTGGACTCCAAAATGCCGTCTCACTCCACCTCTTCGTCAAGAGCTTCATCCTCTGGGTTAGGTCCTCTTCCTGCCACCGCCAGTCCTGCCAAAGTATCCACGGGGCTGGTGGAGGTGGGGTTTCCACCAAGGATAGCGTCCAGCTCCTTATAGAACTGGCAGGTCTTGGGTGCAGGGTTTTCCTCCATTGCCTTATGGTACGCCTGCCTCAGCTCCTTTATCTTTGCTCTGCACCTTGTTCTGGTAATAGCCTTTTTCGCACAAGCTTAAAAAAAACTGCCCATAAGTATTGAAATTCCTGCGCCTGAGATGCAGCTGAGACGGCACAGTCTCCTCTCCCCATATACGGAGCAGATCTAGCAGCTCTGCAGTGGTCCAAGCAGGAGAGCATTTGGAGTGTGGGGCTGCCACGGTCAGCTGGGAAGATGCAATGAGACCTCTCCAGGCCGAACAAACAGGAGGTGGAATTTCAAAAATTCCCAGGCCTTTAAAGGGGGAGAGGTGGATGATTGTTTACCTGGCTGCCGGTCAGCAGAGTTCAAACAGCTGACCAGAGAGGTCGGGATGGGCATTATGGGACATCTCCTAGACGCCAGTTAATGCAGTAAAATCATGTGTGGTGTCTACACTGGCATTTTGTCGACCAAACGTTCGCATAAAAAGCCTTATGTCTGTTGCTGGAGTGGTTTTATTTTGTCACCAAACAGAGAACTTTTGCCGCCAAAAGTCACATTGTAGTGTATACACATCCACTATTTTTTGACAAAAGCTGGCTTTTGTGGACAAAACTGTGTAGCGTAGTCTAGGCCTTACAGTCCTGTAAGGACCTGTTTCTAGAAGATAGTCTCTAACTCACAGCGAAGTTCTCGCTGTGATGCTGCAATCAGTGGGAGGGGTCTTTGGCCCGGGCTATGTGGGAGGTCAGACTAGATGATCAGAGCAGCCCCCTCTGGTTTTACAGTTTATTAATCTATTGGGGTGGGATTAGACAGGCGTGGTGGCGACTCATCGCTCCAATGCAAATCAAACTTCTGAATATTATTTCTTTGGTTCAGCTTCTGGAATTGACTGTATCCCTTGGGTGAGGTTCGATGCGCACTGCTTTGATGTTTAGAAGCGATTCAGACACCCAGTATTCCAAATGGAATCACGGGGAAGTTGAGATTCATGGCAGTGTCAGAAATGCAATCCGTGCATTACAGAAAATCTTCTTATTTCTTATTGGCTGATGAAACTGATGACACTGAAGGTCATGTGCACACAGCAGCTGGAGGTGTAATTCTCACTGTGGGTAGACAGACATGCGCTAACTCTGCTCCAGCTAACACCTCTAAAAATAGCCGTATGGCCGCGGCATCACAGGCAACCGCTTGACTAGCCACCCGCGTACGTACCCGGGGGGGCTGGTAGGACCTATCAACTGTGCCACTGTGACCACACTGCTATTTGTAGGTGCTAGGTTGAGCAGAACTAACACATGTACGTTACCTGAACTGGGAATTACACCTCCCAGATGCTGCGTAGACATTCCCAACAGGGAGTACCGGGTTTTGGGAGTGCATCACATTGCTTTAAACTCTTTGGACATTTCAGCCATTGATCATAAGAATTTTCTATATTATTAACAATTTAAAACACACTTTTTAATTGCTTGTGGATGCACGAATAGGTAGCGTTGGCAGCGGCGGTCCAGCTCCCTCCTCCCTCTCAGTTCCCAGACACAGTTGGCTGGAAAATAACAGGCCAGAGTCCAATCTGCAGGCAATTTGTGGGGTTTATTGGGGCTAAACAAGCAAGCATGAGGTAAAGCATATGTTAATCACGGGATTGGCCCCTTATCTTCAAGGCTATCAGCTGGGAGAGGACTGTCGCCTTGTGCTTTCACTTACATTTTCTTGCTTGCATATTGATAGAATCGCATGATTGGAAGGGACCTTAGGAGGTCATCTAGTACTACCCCCTGCTCAAAGCAGGGCCAATCCTCAATTTTTGCCCCAGATCCCTAAATGGCCCCCTCAAGGATTGAACTCACAACCTTGGGTTTCAGCAGGCCAATGCTCAAACCACTGAGCTCTCTCTTCCCCCCCCCCAATCCCATTTAAACTATTCAACCTGTTTAAACTAAAAGCAAGGCCAAAAGCAAGATTGTTATTATTTAGTCTCTACCCTATTTACTTCACATTCTCCTAACAGGTAGAAATCAGCATTTATTGACATCCACTAACTAGTACCCAAAACCTGCAAAGTCTCACACCCATGCTTAACTTTACTCAACTCAGTATTACTCCTTGCATGTCAAGCTTGTGTGTGCATTTCTAAGATCAGGTCCCGAAGTCAAATCTTTCCAGCATAGGTAATGAAATGACCTTGAAAGCAAAATTAATGATGACCTGCCCATCAATTTACAGACCTGCTAAACTCAGGAATAATTATGTATTTTAATCAAATCAAGGAAGACATAGGAATAGCAAAATGCTGTGTCTCAGGAGTCAGTCTTTGTAATCTGTCTACATGAGTAAACTATAAAGATGCCATGGGGTCCTTTTTGTACATAGTAACCCCTGTGTCTTTGTGTCACCAGGAAAATTAAAACAAATATTTCACTCACATAATAATGTACTGCATAAAATTACAGAAACTCACCAAAGTGCTCAGGCTGCCAAACATTTAAAACACTCATGATTATGTGTGAACGAAATACATACAAACTCATTTCCCTTTTAGACCCCTCAGAAGACTTTGTATTTACTGTTAGCAGAAAGGTGTCTGTACAAACACATAGTGAATGAAGTCCAAGTGTGAGGTACTTCATTAACAATTTCATCAAGGATAATGTTGTTCCTTGCACCTCACTATCTATTCTAGTCATTACCATTACTAATGGTATTACTAATGATGCATCCGATGAAATGGGTACTAACCCACGAAAGCTTATGCTGAAATAAATTTGTTAGTTTCTAAGGTGCTACAAGTTTTTCTTTCTTATTTTCGTTTTGCTGACACAGACTAACACGGCTACTACACTGAAACCTAAAATTACCATTACTGTTTCTCTAACAGTTTGGACACTGGGAGGTGAGTAGGAAAGGTAGGAGTTGGTAGCAGCAATCACACCTCTGCCTGTTGTAAAATATCCTGGTACATTTATCTCTGGCATTTCTACACAAACCATTAAAGCTCTGTTCTGATTGATGGCAACAAACAGATGCTAACACGCTCTGAAAATCAATATTGTTCAGTTTCTGAGCTCCTTATTTCGCTCTGACTCTGTTTTCAATTGTCTTGATTCAGTTTTACTCCACTGTACCCCAAGGGAGTTTCACTGAGAGAAGCTCTCCAGGATTGGCCCAGAGATTTTTGTTCCAAGAAATTTTCCAGGGTATTTTTTTTTCTTTTTGTAATAAAGAGTGCCACCTACCTCCTGTTCTCTGGTAGAATTAAAAACAAACACAGCTCCCCATGAAGTCTCACTTTGCAGGATTTGCATCATGCTATATAAATAGTCAATTGGAATCTGAAAGTAAAATCTTTACAAGGGGGCCGGCTCTGAGCATTTCTGCTGATAAATGGAAATCACGCCGCATTAGAAGGACTGTAATCACTTCAACTCACAGAAGTTCAGCCGCGCCCTCCTCCCAGCTGACACTTGGCCCAATCCCCTACACAGCCTGTGTGTCCATTGTAATGGGGAGCACACATGAAACTGGAAGAAAGTCTTGGGATTCAGTTTCAGGACACTGCTCATGGGGCTAATCTCACCCCAATTTACCCTGCAGCTGCACCCCAATAATGGAGGGCAGAGTTGAGCCCACAGTGCTCATTGCGGTGTCAGGCTGTCATACATCATGGCTTGTGGATGGCAGGAGAAGGGTACAACCCCCTTTTGCTTCTCATTTGCGGGGTGAGGTCTCAGAGAGACACACCAGTTCTTACCCAGGAGATTCCCCTTTTATGTCTCTGCTGCTGCCAGAGGGGACCCACTCAAAATGGAGTGGGGGAGATGGGGTCTGGGTTTGGGGGAGAGGTAGCAACAGGGCCCAAAATGATCTGTAGGGGGTGGGGATGAGGTATAGCAGAGGGCCCATCATACTCAGGAGGGGAAGTGGGTAGGATCCACCATTTGGGGGAGACACGGCCCTGCACACTAGTGGGCAATGCAGGGAACAGGGTGTAAGCGTGTTGCTCCCTTACCTGAGTGGAAGCAGGTTTTTGGGGCCTTGCAGGTCAATTTCCCAACTGAAGCAGAAATCAGTGACGTGGAGTCATGTTTTCTTGGGCGTGGTGCACACCGGAAGGTTTTACACCTTTAAATACACTGGCATAGTTAAAGAGCAAAACCCTCCTGCTGTAGATACAGCTTAGATCAGCAAAATTGCTCGTTTGCCAGTATAGCTTATACCGGTTCCCCGAGCAAAATGAACTAAACTAAAAAACCCACATTTGTTCCAGTAAAAATATGTTTACACTAGGGCTTTTGCTGGCATGTCTACTTTGTAAAAATGACACTCCCAACCAACGTAGCTATGTGGGTGAACCTTTTCTATGTCGCCCTACCATTAATGTAATCTGTGTATTTACAAAATGTAAATGAGCACTGCTTCCTTGTACAGAGGTGTCCCAAACTGCAGACGGGCAATTTCTTCTTGCACAAACCTCAGCTAAGCCAGTATTGCCTTGTCCTAGAAAGTACCTGATGAACCTCTGTTTCACTCCAGAGTCTCACACCAAACTGAGAGCCAGACCAAGGAGAGTGTTGTAAACGTACAACCTGCTTAACGAGGGTCTGGTTGCTTATACATCATTGCCCCCAATGGGAAAGCCATTAGCAACTTTCTGCATAACAAGGACTCACCATACTTGAGGTGAGGGAAATTGGGGGTATTTATTGTTGCCCCTTTTTGACCCTAGCAGCTGGTCAAAAATTGGGGCTCTGGGGATGTTCCAGTTTGAAGTAAAAATTGAGAGAGTGTGGTATTTTCTTGTCTATTTACAAGGGATGTACAAAGCCCTTCTCTGAATGCAACAGGAACCAAGAATAATCAGACCAGTTTCTGAGCTTACAGTCCCAAACCTCTTTAGCAAACAGACCAACAAGCCCTCTCTATACCTTTTTCCAAGGTCACACTGTACTCACAGCCTATTTCTTGGATTTCTTACTATTTCCCCTGCCTCTCTCTCTCTGTTCTGGATTTCTGTGTGTCCTCCCTTCCCTCACAAACACACCTGGTCACAATACCCAGGGGAATCCTCCTGCTCGTTTCTGGGCACACTCCCTATGGCTTTGCTTATATTGCAATTATTATCAGTCTTGTGTACAGCAGGTTATTTTCATATGGCATAGCCCTCCATGAAGTTTCACTGAAGTTATAAATGAGATGTTAGTGTGTGGCTAAGGCAACCACTAATGATACAGGTGGCTGTGTTCAGCTCCAAATCAATGAGATCCATGTGCCCACTTCTGCCCCAAATTGCTGCACAATATTCTACTGGAGCAAATACCAGCACCAGGAATGAGGGCCATAGATCATTTGCCTCTACTCCGCAGGCAGTTCCTCCTAGCTTCTGGATCAAGGCAGTGTGGGAGATGATCTTTTTCATTGAGTGTTCTAGATGGGACCAGTATGTTAGATTATGGTCCAGTTTGAGTCCTAAATAAGTGACAGTTTGCAGCCACTGTCTTAGATTCACTCATTGTAAACCTCCTCTGATGAAGCTCAGTGGCCAGAGCATTCATGTCCTGGCTGAATGACCCTTCAATATTACCCACACCAGCAAGACAGATGTCATCCATATATATGTACTTATCAGCCTTAGCTGTTGGTAGGTTGGAAGTCTATATGTTGAAAAGGAGAGGAGCTAGAACAGATCCTTCTAGGAATCCATTACAGAAATGCCTAAGAAGGATGACTTGGTCTCCAGCTTGCAAAATGAAGCTTCGATTCATTATCATTTCCATGACAAACTACACTGCAGGCTTATAGGAAATAGCCGGCAACAACATGATGGTCAGTCCCATATGCCAGACAGTGTTATATGAAACTGACAGATCCACCTATATGATGCCAACTATCTTGGCCTTCTCAAAGGCATCATTGATGTGTTAGTTGAGTGATCTAGACTTGGGTACACTATCCTCATTTGAAGCCAGCCAGTATGAAGGGCAGTTCTGGTTTGATAACTTCATTGATGTGCATCCGAATCAGTCTCTTCCTAAGCTTGCATGTAACATAAAGGAGAGAGATGGGTCCACACCATTAATGACACTGGAAAATAAGGCTAGATTGTACAGTGACTCATGTGGGACCCGCTACTCGCACTTGCATCTTAATCTGCTCCTGATTTTATAACCCTTTGTTTGTTCCTTGTACCTCCCCTCTTAGGTACCCATTGTTGTTCACAACAGTTACACATAGAATCATAGAATCTCAGGGTTGGAAGGGACCTCAGGAGGTCATCTAGTCCAACCCCCTGCTCAAAGCAGGACCAACCCCAACTAGATCATCCCAGCCAGGGATTTGTCAAGCCTGACCTTAAAAACCTCTAAGGAAGGAGATTCCACCACCTCCCTAGGTAACCCATTCCAGTGCTTCACCACCCTACTAGTGAAAAGGTTTGTCCTAATATCCAACCTAAACCTCCCCCTCTGCAACTTGAGACCATTACTCCTTGTTCTGTCATCTTCTACCACTGAGAACAATCTAGATCCATCCTCTTTGGAACCCCCTTTCAGGTAGTTGAAAGCAGCTATCAAATACCCCTCATTCTTCTCTTCTGCAGGCTAAACAATCCCAGTTCCCTCAGCCTCTCCTCATAAGTCATGTGCTCCAGCCCCCTAATCATTTTTGTTGCCCTCTGCTGGACTCTTTCCAATTTATCCACATCCTTCTTGTAGTGTGGGGCCCAAAACTGGACACAGTACTCCAGATGAGGCCTCACCAGTGCCGAATAGAGGGGAATGATCACGTCCCTCGATCTGCTGGAAATGCCCCTACTTATACAACTCAAAATGCCATTAGCCTTCTTGGCAACAAGGGCAGCAAATGAAACCCTTCCCCCCTTAATGACAACTTCCATACTGGGATAAACAAGATCAGCCCATTCAATCCACCTATGGTCTCAACATCGCTTAACCTGAAGAAGTGGCCTTTAATCAGCTTCATAGGGAAATGTATGGGCAGGAGCTGTTGGGGTAGATAATGGACTCACTTCTGGGCTTTGGCAAGGGGAACTGAGCCCTGGGCCACAGACTGCTCTAACTTACAGCATCCTCTCCATGGACAGGGGCCACAGTGGGGCTTGAAATTTTAAACCAGTCTCAGGAGCAGCTGCTTTCATTCAGTCTCCTCTGTGTCCCCGGATTCCCGAAACCCTTGTTCCGTCCCCTACATTTTAAGAACTGGTCCTTGGTAGCCTGGCTGTCTGGGAAACCCTGGCCTGGCCTCCTTTTTTCTGTGCACATTAAAATATATCAAATGCCAGCATTTATATCTGTCAATCTCTAAACTAAAAAAACCAAGCAGGGGATCCGCTGTCCTATATATAGGAAAACCTGGCTCCTGAACTCATCTCCCATCTACAAAAACCTTTCTCCTGTTAGTTACTAAACTGCCCATTCTTTCACTGTTGGGTACTCAGTAATGCAGAGATCCGTGTCAATCCTGCATGGCCTAAATTTAGAGATGGTTGAAACATTTTCATCAAAATATTTTTTCTTCAGAAAATGCCATAACAAAAGAACTGAATTTTATCACAAAATCGTATTGATTTTGATGGAATTTTGTTTAGAAAAAAATGGTAAAAAATGTTTTGAAAATGTCGAAACATCCCATCTCAGAATGAAAGTCTTGATTTCTAGTTTTAAAACACCTTTTTGTTTCTAAATTTACTTTACGTCATATAAAACATTAAAAATTAAAAAGTGTGGAGATCAAAATGAAATGTTTTAAATTTATCAAAAACGATTTCTATTGTTTTGAAAAGACATTTGTTAGAATTTTCTTTTGTGAAAAAAGGGAAATGTTTGCTTTTTGTCCTGATTTGGGATTACTTCTTTTTTTAAATCTCAGAATATTTTGTGGAATGGAAAATCCATTTTATGACCAGATCTATTCTACCTATGGGCTTGGCTACACTTGCAGATGTAGAGCGCTTTGGGTTAAAACAGCCTTCGGAGAGTGCACTAGGGAAAGTGCTGCAGTCTGTCCACACTGACAGCTGCAAGTGCGCTGGCGTGGCCACATTTGCGGCACTTGCAGCGGCATTGGGAGCGGTGCATTATGGCAGCTATCCCAGCGTTCAAGTGGCTGTAACATGCTTTTCGAATGCGGGGGGTGGGGTGGAGTGTGACAGGAAGTGTGTTGTGTGTATGTGGGGGGAGAGAGAGTGAGCTTTTGGGGTGCTGAGAGTGTGTCAGTATGCTGTCTCGTAAGTTCAGACTCCCCCTCCCCCTGCCTCTATCTCTCACTCACTCAAAGCAAACAGTAAATGTTTGCCTTGTCTCGGAGCTTTGAAAGGGCACTTCCGCATTCCTACAGCCAATTTCACAACAATGAGAAGAGTGGCCACTTGACTTAAGGGGATTATGGGACGTTTCCAGATGTCAATCCGAGTGCAGTAATGCAACTCCTCATTCACATTGACGCTGGGGCGTCCACCCAATACGCATCAGATGTTAATCCTTTCACGGGGTGGAGTACCAGGAGCGCTCCAGCCAGGGAGTCAGAGCACTCTATGTGCCTTGCCAGTGTGGACGGGGAGTAAGGTAGAGCGCTCTGGGCAGCTTTATTGAGGTATAACATGCAAGTATAGCCAAGGTCTTCATTCAGCCTAGCCTGTGAGCAGATATTGCCATAAAAGATTAAGTATCCTAAAGTGTGAACAACTCCACTTCCCAGAAAGTGCCAGAGAAGGAAAGCGGTGAAAGTAAAAGCTCTGTAGCAGTATGGGGTGGGGCTGGGGAGTGAGTGTGATAACAGCTGAGAGTGAGAGATACGATATAAGTTAATCTTTTATTTTCCACTGGTAACATTATCAGTAGCACTTGTAAAATGGATTTGAGCCAGAAATCCAGCAAGTCTCTAGCCCTAACCTCAACAGGGGAAAGAGGCAGGGCAGCACGGTAAACTGGAATAGGAATCTGAAATGCTCTGGCCAAATGTCCTGCCAACAACTGCAGGTGTCTCTGTCTGAGCAGGTGTGGGGACGATAGCTCAGTGTGGAGGGGGATAGCTCAGTGGTTTGAGCATTGGCCTGCTAAACCCAGGGTTATGAGTTCAATCCTTGAGGGGGCCATTTGGGGATCTGGGGCAAAAATTGGGAATTGGTCCTGCTTTGAGCAGTGGGTTGGACTAGATGACCTCCTAAGGTCCCTTCCAACCCTGAGATTCTATGATTCTAAGAAGAGAGGTGGGGATGAGTCTATGCTTACCCCCTTTCCCTCCACACCATTCTTCTTTTTCTTCTTCAGTGCCCATTACAAGTTAATATCTAGACCATTCACCCATCTAACTGCTGCATCACTGAGGGTAGCAAGGTGCTGCAGTCCACCCGCCAGTCTTCTAATTGTGCATTCCTCCATCACACTTTGACCATCTGCATCTCTGTCCCACAGGCACACACTGAAGATTGAGCTAACCCCAGTTTCTTCGTTGTTGCAGCCACTCTGGCCAGTCAGTCTGCAATCTGCTAAGCCTACTCCAAGATCTGCATCCCAGGCTGCAAACAGGTGAATGTAAGGATGGACTTTGGATGTTCATCCGCAAGCTGTCTCTCTGTCCCAGAGTTGCTATCACTCAATGGGGACACAATGGTCAGCCCTGATAGGCAGCATGGGACATAAGGATGTTATGAAATCAGTTGCGGCAAGTCAGCAGGAATTGCAATTGTAGGTTTTTCTTCTGGAGATGGACGGATCCTCTTATGGGATGCGTTTGTTGCTTATTTGCAGCTATTGAAACCATTATCAACATTGTATGAGTAAGTTATTTTAATCTGCCATAGCCCTCCATGCAATATAAAGGGTAATGGCATCTCATTGAATTTTGGCTGGAGCTGTATGCACCAACACATATAAATTAGATATTAAAGTGTTGCTAAGGTTATGTCTACAATTATGGCAGTGTGTAGAGTATATATACTGTATGCGCCCTTAAGATGAGTAGAAATAGCAGTGTAGATGGTGAGGCGCTGCTTAGGTGAGTAGGGTAAAGACATGCCAGAGCCTCAGGGTATGTGCCCTGCATGGCTCGCTGTATGCTCATGCAGTGCATCCCCTGTCTAAACAGTAGTGTCCTACTGTCTCTGCACTCCTGGAACCTTTCCCTGCTGCCGCCCCGAATCAGATCCTTTCATTGCTGTGTGTAGCTACACACCACAACATGGATGCAGCCTGCTTTTCACAGCTGCATGTAGCTACATGTAAGCGACATGCTGCTGCCGGTGTAGACCAGACCAAAGACAACCACGAATGATACAGGTGACTGTGTTCACCTGCCAATCAACGAGATGCCAATGCTGACTTCTACCTCAGATTGCTGCACAATATTCCACCGGAGCCAATATCAATGCCAGGGCTGAACAGTAGCCTCTGCTCCTCAAGCGGTTCCTGGCCGCGTCTGGATCTTCTGGCTCAAGGCAGCGCAGGAGGTGATCGTTTTTCTTTAAGCGTTCTAGGTGGGAATGGAATGTAAGGGTTTCTCTACACTGCCAAGTTGTCCGCAAATCTTTTGTCTTTCAGGGATGCTTAATAAATGTAGAGCTCCACCAACAAAGATAAGTGACCAGAGCATACATGTCCTGGCTAAGTGACCCTTCAATGTTATGTAGATCATTACCCACATCAGCGAGACAGATGTCTTCTGCATATATATACTTAAAACCTACCACATGCTAAAGCTGATAAGTCTATACATTGCAGGTGTGTTGAGTGTTTGAATTGAACAATGATTTGAGATTGTCAAATAGAGTCAAATGAAACTTTGTCAAAGATTGTCAATCAGAGATTAGTACAGCACTATACAGAGTACAGAAAGAATAAATACATCACACCCTCTTGGTATAAGGTAGGGCTGGCCTCTGTGTCTCTCCCCTGTATAACTGGTGAGATGCCAGCAGTTTTCAATCCCCAGTTCCCAGAACCTCTATCTTTTTTTAGGTTTCAGAGTAGCAGCCGTGTTAGTCTGTGTCAGCAAAAAGAAAAGAAGTACTTGTGGCACCTTAGAGACTAACAAATGCATTTCAGCATAAGCTTTCGTGGACTACAATCCACTTCTTCGGATTTGTTAGTATCTGTTTATATTGTATGAGAAAAAGAAAACCCTTTTTTGGAGGGGACAAATACTTTCCCATGATTAATTTCACTGTGTCCTTTTTTGACATTTTTGTTTTACATAATTACTTATGGAATTTCTTTTATGGTACCTTTAGGTTACATGATTGATAACCTAAGGGGAGTTCTAATCCTGTCATTATTATTGTTTCATCCCTCACAGAACCCATCTGTGCTAACAATTATCACATATTGACCACCCAGTCCATTATAGAAAACATCTGCCATAAGCAATATTCCTTATTAGTTACCCAGTTTTGTTTATACTTCTGTAGACACTTTTAATAATTTCAGGAGTCTTTTCCTTAGACATTTATATTTCCACAAACTTGGAGGCACCAACCGTAATGAAGTATGGCCCAATACATAATCACATAAACTTCCCAACTTCTACAGGTCACTTACAGGTTAAGAGCTAACACTCTTGGCCTTAGAATTTAAACACACTCTTTGCTAATATCATAAAGATTCTGGAACAATAGTTAATATGCAGAGGAATTTCATATACAAGAACAAGAGGACCAAAAAAGTTCATATTTATTATCAGTTGAATAGGAGAGGAACTAGAAAAGATCCTTGTGGAAGCCCATTTAGGGAGACACCTAACTTGATCTCCAGTTTGCCAAATTAAGCTCTGATTTGTTCTCATTTCCATGATAAATCACACTGTAGGCTTACAGGAAATAGTCTGCAACAATTTGGTGATCAGCTGCACATGACAGACAGTGTCACGTGCAGCTGACAGATCCATCAGAACAGCGCCTACTTTCTTGCCCATCTTGAAAGCATCTTTGATGTGTTAGGTGAGTGACTTGATCTTGGCTACACCTTCCTGATCCAAGCCAGCCCGCACAAAGGGCAGCTGTGGTTCAATAATCTCATTCATGCCCATCAGAATCAGTCTCTCCGTAAGCTTGTATATAACACAAAGGAGAGAGATGGGTCAGTAGTTCTTGAGATCTTCCAGTGTTTTCACTGGTTTTTACAATGGCTACTACATTTGCCCTCTGCCAGATTTTTTGGATGAAGTTGTCCTGGAAACATTAGTTAAGGAACTGAAGCAGCTGACTTTTGGGCCTAGATGCAGAAGAAACTCCATATAGATATAATCCAAGGCCTGGAGCCTTTCCTGGTTTCAAAGCCTGTATGGCCTTGTTCAGCCCTTCATCTGAAAAGGAGGCCACTAGATTTGAATCCACACTAGGAGCCTGCAACCTCTCAGTAACCTCAGTTTTGACCATATGGCCGAAAGACTTTTCCAAGTTCTATGTATGGCTGTTAGCCACTAGCTGGGATGCAGTAGTATTTGTGGTGACTGGAAGCTTCTTTTGCCAAAGCTAGAATCTCCAAAAGTCTTTGTATGATCTGCCAGGATGATTAAAATACCTCTTTGTGACTATCTCTCTCCATCACTTGCACCTGGTTTGATCCAGCAATTGTTTGAGTTCCTTGCTCTTGACAACAGCCTCTTGTTCATTACCAGCAGATCTGAATTCCTGGTAGAGTTTTATTGCCTCTGACAAGCATCCAGGGATACACTGTTGTCAATAGCTTCTAGGGATTGATTTCTTAGCAGCTGCTTTAACTAATTCAGAGCAAGTTTGGTAAGGGTAATTTATATTGGCTGGACATGTGTGACAGAAAGTACCCCGTTGCCTACACCCTACGCACTGTTATAATAATCTTTGTACAAAATATGTCTTGTGAGATATCATTTGAAAACTCATAATTTCCTGGTCATTATTGTTCTGGTAAAATATGTGTGGCAACATTGTATGCAGTAGCGTAGGCAGGTCCGGAGCACAGGGGGAGTGGCGCTATAAAAAGGCACCTCCCCGCTCCCCCTCTACTCACCCGGCGGTGCCTCCGGGCGGTCCGGTATGGTGTACTAGCAAGAGCCAGCGCCATGCCGGACCGTACTGGCTTCCCCGGCGGTGATTTAAAGGGACCAGGGCTCCAGCCACTGCGGGGAGCCCCGGGCCCTTTAAAGTGCCGCCGGGGCTCGGGCGGTGCTTTAGAAGGCTCGCAGCTCCCTGCAGTGGCAGGAGCCCCGGGACTTTTTAAGCACCGCCCGAGCCCCGCTTCAGGAGCCGGGCTCGGGTGGGGATTTAAAAGGCCCATGGCTCCTGCAGCCACGGGGAGCAGCGGGCCCTTTAAAGCGCCGCGCAAGCCTGGCTCCAGCAGCAGGGCTCGGGCGGCGCCGCTTCGCTCGCAGGGGGAGCGGCTGCTCCCCCTGCTCCCCACCGGCTACGCTACTGATTGTATGTGAAGATGTAAGATTCCACTGTATGGTGTTATTAACACATGTTCCAAACTGAATTGGCAAATAAGGGAGTCTCAAACAAAGAAACGTGTGCTCTGCTTAATTTGCATATAAGCAGGAAACAAAAAGTCATCCAGAAGGAAGGGAAACAGAGGATGGGCAAACAGGTGAGAAAAAAGCAGCAGGGAGCATCCATCCCCACAGACTCCGTCTCCTGAATCTCAGCTGGAAATGTTTTTCAGAAGGGGACTGAAACTATAAAAGGAGGGACAAACACCCTAAGGCACCCCTCTCCCCCTCTCTTCTCTGTCCATTCATCCACTGCACCTGAAGGGATGAAGTAAGCAGCTGTTGGACTGGAGAAGAGATCCTGAGCCAAGAAGTGTGGTCAGAAGATTGCTGAAAGCATGTGGTGAGATGGAAAGTTCCTGTGTTTACAGGGTGGGGACAGATACCTGTTTATGGTTTCGGGAGGAGTCATTTTGTGATTTCGCGTACATTCCCTCCTATGAAAGCAGCTAATGGCCCTTTGTTGTCCTGGCTCCTTCTCTGATTGTTGTTATTGTGGCACATTAACAACATTATCATAGTGAGCTATTTCACACTTAAAACAGGAGTTCAATACATGGGGTTTTTTGGTATGAAAAAACCTAGTATGTCTGCCCACAATTTTCAGTCCATACATCCGCAGTTTTTCTGGCCTGGTATTTAGGCATCTAGTGGGATTTTCAAAAGCATTTAGGTGCCGAAAACTGACTGATTTCAATGGGTGTTAGGCCACTACATGCTTTTGAAAAACTCAGTAGGCACCTCGACACCTTTACAAATCTGAACCAGAGTCTCTGAGTAAAACTTGAATGTTATGAAGATTTTCAAGTAAGTCTGTTAATTATTATTCAAATTGTAATTAGTTGAAAATTAGCCTTTAAAACAGTTCACAGTTTGAATCTCAAGATGTTTTTGGCCTCTCTAGTTCAAAATAATAAATTGCACAATGTCAGATATTTTTACATAGTGAGCGTGTGTGGGTCTTTTGGGGATTATCTGATCATTTTAATAATTAAAAAAGAAAACAACAGATTAGTGTTATTGCTCATAACTGAATTCTTATTTTCGTCTTCCTTGATTTTTCAGTAGCTCATGTTAATCATAACATCATTTCCCCCATACAGCTCTGCTTAATTGCCTATGAAAGTTTATATTCAGTCAAGAAACTTCATTAAGGCAGAGTTAAGGTTGACTGGCAGGGCCTCATACCCTTCTAAAAGGTTTAAGTCAAGGTGCACTCAGCGTTCTACAAGGGCAGTGAGCAACTGAGCAACCTTAATTCTGCTTTGACAAAGTTTTTGGGGGAGTGAAATTCTCTTATTTTTTGAAGAACTGTTGACATGAGGGGGAATGATTAAGGAACACTTGGAGGGAGGACACGAGCCGGCCTTCTGGCACACCTCCCTACCAATCAACTACCAGCTTTCCTATCCTTTTCAGAGAGTCATAGGACGGAGGTGCCAAAGGCAGGAGTGAAGGTGATAGCTGATTGGCTGTTAGCAAGCAGCTGGAGGCAGCAAGGGGGATCAGGGGGAAGCCCCATACTACTTACTCTATGTTGGGGGCTAGTATGGGAGAACATAAAAACGTCCATACTGGGTCAGACCAATGGTCCATCTAGCCCAGAATTCTGTTTTCTCACAGTGGGAAATGCCAGATGCTTCAGAAGGAATTAGCAGAACAGGGCAGTTATGAAGTGATCCATACCCTGTCGTCCAGTCCCGGCTTCTGGCAGCGAGAGGTTCAGGGAGACCCAGAGCATGGGGTTGCATCCCTGACCATCTTGGCTAATAGCTGTTGATTGATTAATCCTCCTTGAATTTATGTAATTCTTGCTTTAATCTGTTTATACTTTGGGATTTCACAGCATCCCCTGGCAACAAGTTCCACAAGTGACTGTGTGTTGTGTGGAAAAGTACTTCCTTTTGTTTGTTTTAAACCTGCTTCCTATTCATTTCATTGAGTGATCCTTAGTTCTTGTGCCGTGTGAAGGGGTAGATAACACTTCATTATTCACTTCTTCCACACCATTCATGATTGTATAGACCTGAGTCATATTCCCCCTTAGCCATCTGTTTTCCAAGTTGAACAGTTCCAGTCTTTTTAATCTCTCCTCATATGGAAGCTGTTCCATACCTTTAATCATTTTTTCTTGTCCTTCTCTGTACCTTTTCCATTTCTAATATATATTTTTTGAGATTGAGTGACCAGAACTGAACATAGTATTCAAGGTGTGGGCGTGCCATGGATTTATGTAGAGGCAATATGATATTTCCTGTCTTATTGTCTATCCCTTTCCTAAGGGTTCCTAAATTTCTGTTAACTTTTTTGACTGCCACAGCACATTGAGCAGATGTTTTCAAAAACTACCCACAATAACTCCAAGATCTCTTTCTTGAGCAGTAACAGCCAATTTAGACCCCAACATTTTATATGTATAGTTGGGAATATGTTTTCCAGTGTGCATTACTTTGCGTTTATCAGCATTGAATTTCATCTCGCATTTGGTTGCCCGGTCACCCAATTTTGTGAGATCCCTTTGTAATTCTTCATAGTATGCTTTGGACTAAGGGTTTGTCTATATGTAAAGTGGTGCAGGGGTGCAGCTGTACTAATTCAGCTGTTCCCCTGCAGCAGGTCTGGTGAGGATGCTCTATGCGGCCCACGGAGGCTCTGTGTGCGGCCCGTGGGGGGGTTGTCTTAAAAAAAAAATTATTATTTTTTTGATCAACAACTTTTGCCGGAGAGTTTTTTTTTTTTTTTTTTTTTGCTGCTCAACAACTTTCCTTGCATCCGGCCCTCGGCTTTTTTCTTTGGAGTAATCTGGCCCTCACCACTTTATGAGTTGTGCAGGCCTGCGCTATGCCGATGGGAGAGAGATCTCCCATCGACATAAAAACACCCACCTTCACGAGCGGCGGAAGCTATTTTGGCAAAAGAAGCTCTCCTACCTGCATAGCGCTATGCACACAAGTGCTTATGTCAGTGTAACGTACGTTGTTCAGGAGGGTACAATATTCACACCCCTGAGTGCCATAGGCTGTAGTGTAGACATTACTCATGTCGGCAAAACGTATATCACTCCGGGGTCATAACCTTAACTATCTTGAGTAATTTTTATCATCTGCAAGTTTTGCCACATCACTGTTTACTCCTTTTTCGAGATCATTTATGAATATGTTGAACAGTCCTGATTTCAATACAGGTCCCTGGGAGACACCACTATTTACCTCTCTGCATTCTGAAAACTGACCATTTATTCCTACCCTTTGTTTCCTGTCTTTTAACCATTTAGTGATTCATGAAAGGACCTTCCCTCTTATCCCATGACAGCTTATTTTGCTTAACAGCCTTTGGTGAGGGATTTTGTCAAAGGATCTCTGAAAGTCCAAGTACACTATAATCTCTGGATCACCCTTTTCGACATTTTTGTTCGCTGCTTCAAAACATTCTATTAGATTCGCCCCCCTTAGCAAAACATTATTCCAATTTCCTCCCCCCCCCCACTTCCTGTTTGACCTCAGTTTATATCATAAAATCTGAGTTCTGCTTAGATATACCTTAACCAATCATTTTACTGAAATATTACTAACAAATCCTAACATATTGTAACATAATTCTCTGACCAATTATATCTCACCACCTTGATTCATTTACACCAGAAAAATTAATTATACAACAGACAGAAATAATTAAAGAACCAGACAGAGACCATACAGATAAACAGTAGAAAAGTAGGGACCATAAAGACAAAACAATAAAGAAATGAAGGTTTCAGAACGACAATTATTGATAAGTGAGTTCTTGAAAGACAGAAAGTTATCAAACTAAGTTTTCTTTATCTCAAGGTGTTAGATTGAATCACCTTCTTAACAGCCTAATTTTACTTTATTTCAGTGTGACTGGTTTGCAATATGAGGATGTGACCGTACACTTCCCAGTTTATGGCTGCCCCTGTTGCTTAGTTAAAGAAGAAGGACTCAGACTGTCACAGTGAGAGAAGGCTCATACACAGGTGGATTGTGATTTTTGACTCTTTGGTTTTAATACCCCGTGTAATTAGTTAAATAATAAGAATACACCTAAATTCTTAACATTATAGGCATTTACAGGCAGGCCTGAATATCTATATTTTAACAGAGAGTGCCAATAGCCCTATTAAACGGAACACACATGCCCAGGGACTATCTCAGGAATTGTTTACAATTGAGGCTTCTCAAAGGTAGCACGTAGACAACAGAGGATGCTTGACTGGGGGAAGAGGAGATGGACTTCCAAGTCATGAGCAAAGATCTTTCCAGCAAGCTGGAAGAAGCTACAGAAGGGGGAAGTGACATCATCACTTGGCCTCACTCCCCCCACAACTCAACACCTGGAAACATGTCTGGATAAAAAGACTGAACTGGGGAAATGGTCCCAGGCTGAAGGGTTTTCTAGCCTGTCTATGGAAGATTTGTGACCTATTTGTATTGTCTATCAGGATGAGATTCCACTTGATTCAAATCCTGTCTAGTTTGTGGAATTCAGATTGCGATTTTACTTTTTATTTCTTAGGTAATCAACTTTGATCTGTATGCTTACCACTTATAATCACTTAAAATCTACCTTTCTGTAGTTAATCTGTTTTATATTTTTTTTAACCTAAAACAGTGTGTTGCTTGAAGTGCACGGAAAATCTGCTTAGGTACAAGGGCTGGAGCATGTCTTCTCCACATTGAGGGAGGGGTGGACTGGGTAATATACTTACACTGGTCAGGCTTCTGACCAGGGCAAGACCAGTAAATCTAACTTCAGTACCAGGCAAATAGGTTGAAACTATGGTGAAGAACAGAATTATCTGACACATAGATAAACATGATTTGTTGGAGAAGAGTCAACACGACTTTAGTGAAGGGAAATCACACCTCACCAATCTATTAGAATTCTATGAGGGTGTCAACAAACATGGATAAGGGAGGTCCAGAGGATATAATGTACTTGTACTTTCAGAAAACCTTTGGTAAGATCCCTCTCCTGAGGCTCTAAAGCAAAGTAAGCTATTGTGGGATCACAGGAAAAATCCTCTCCTGAATTCGTAACTGGTTAAAACAAAGGGTAGGAATAAATGGTCAGTTTTGACAATGAAGAGAGGTAAGTAGCAGATCCCCCAAATATCTTTACTGGGATGTGTGCTGTTCAACATATTCATAACATCTGGAAAAGGGGGGTACGCAGTGAAGTGTCAGAGCTTTCAGATGATACAAAAATATTCAAGATAGTTAATTCCAAAGCAGACTGCAAAAAGTTACAGAGGGATCTCACAAAACTGGGTGACTGAGTTACAAAATGGCACATGAAATTCAGTGTTGATAAGTGCAAACTAATGGACATTGGAAAACATAATCCCAACTATAGCTATAAATTGATGGGGTCTAAATTAGCTGTTACCACTCAAGAGAGTCATCGTGAACAGTTCCTCAAAAACATCTACTCAATATGAAGTGGCAGTCAAAAAAGTTAACAGAATGTTAGGAATCGTTAGGAAGGGGATAGATAAGACTGGAAATAGCATAATGTCACTATATAAATCCACACCTTGAATTCTGCATGCAGTTCTGGTTGCCCATCTAAAAAAAGGGTTTTTGAGAATATATTTGAGAATTGGACGAAGTAGAGAGAAGTGCAAAAATCTCTTCACATGAAGAGAGTTTAAAAAGACTGTGATTGCTCATCTTAGAAAAGAGACGACTGGGGGGGATATGACAGAGTTCTATAAAATCATGAATGGTGTGGAGAAAGTGACCACAGAAGTGTTATTTACCCCTTCACATAACCCAAGAACCAAGGGTCCTCCAACAAAATTGATACAAACATAAGGAAGTATTTCTTCACACAACAGATAGTCAATCTGTGGAACTCATTGCCAGGGGATGTTGTGAAGGCCAAAAGTATAACTGAGTTTTAAAAAAAACCTAGATAACTTCATGGAGGATAGCTCCATCAATGGCTATTAGCCAGGATGGGCAGGGACACACCCTACATCTGACTGCCAGAAGATGGGACTGGACAATGGGATGGATCACCCTAAATTGCCATCTTCTGTTCATTCCCTTTGAAATTTGGCAATGGCTACTGTTGGAAGACAGGACACTGGGCTAGATGCCTATTGGTTTGACTCAGTATGGCTGTTCTTATATCAATAGACTGAATTAATCCAAAAAATAAGGAATGTCTACCTCCCTTTTGCACCATTTGTTATAGGTTACTGGGACATTTTATGTACTTTCACTTTTCACAGCTGAGCTCACAGCTAAGGTAAATTTGTAGTCTCAATTATTACAGTATCTCCCAGTGCTCAACCTACCCAGAGCAAACAAACCTCTGCAGCTCACCTAAACTCTGTGCACTTAGACATGCAGTATCCGGCCCCACAGGGAATGGAAACAGGAATGTGCAGTGTGAGCCAGCCATACAGTGGCCTCCTGAAAAATAGCAAGTGCTCGACCAACCAGACCATTCCAATGTAAGGTGTCACAACAGGGTGAGAAAGCAGGCAGTGACAGTCCAGCCTCCAGTCTGTGCAGTAAGGTGGAGAGTGAAGTCAGACTGTTCACCTGTGGGGGCGGGGGAAGGGTTGCTACCCAGTGACAGGCAAACAGCAGTTCTGCCAGGCCAGGTGCCAGCTCCCCAGGGCCAGAGGATGCACATACATCCACAGCAGATTTCTAATCAGCACAGCTCAACCTTTTTATTAGGAATGCTGAAACCCTGCAGATCTCCAGAGCAGCCCCTGGCTAAGCTCAATATCTCCATGTCTACCCCTCCTGGCAGGAAAACAGCTGTGGGTTAACATAGCATGGGGGGAATGCATTCTGAGCTGTTTGCAGAGAGCTGATTTGTTAGAAAAATTGGTTTATACTCTCTTAATGATCACAAAGGTTATAAGATAGATGTGTAAATAAGTGTCGTGAACATAGCCCTGTGTCAGAGGGCAGTCAATGAAACCTTTTCTGCATTTAGGGCATGACCATGACAGAAATTCTGGGTCTGCTTTCTTTCCCTGTCCTTTTGGACTTTTATTAACTGAATGGAAAGTGGATATGTGGCAATCCTGTGCAGAAAAACTCACTCCTGTTTGATTAGAATTTCTTCCTTGCCTTTCTCTAAAGAGACAAAAAGGCTATTTAACAAGAGACCAGAAAAGCATTACGTGACCGGGCAAGGGAGAGGGAATATTCATAGATTCATAGATTCTAGGGCTGGAAGGGACCTCGAGAGGTCATCGAGTCCAGCCCCCTGCCCCCATGGCAGGACCAATTACTGTCTAGACCATCCCCGATAGACATTTATCTAACCTACTCTTAAATATCTCCAGAGATGGAGATTCCACAACCTCCCTGGGCAGTTTATTCCAGTGTTTAACCACCCTGACAGTTAGGAACTTTTTCCTAATGTCCAACCTAAACCTCCCTTGCTGCAGTTTAAGCCCATTGCTTCTTGTTCTATCCTCCGATGCTAAGATGAACAAGTTTTCTCCCTCCTCCTTATGACACCCGTTTAGATATCTGAAGACTGCTATCATGTCCCCTCTCAGTCTTCTCTTTTCCAAACTAAACAAACCCAATTCCTTCAGCCTTCCTTCATAGGTCATGTTCTCTAGACCCTTAATCATTCTTATTGCTCTTCTCTGGACCCTCTCCAATTTAGGAACACGTACAATCCTATCTGCACATTTCTCTTTGCAGAGACCTGTTTCATTTGCAGCTGTTTCTGCTATTCAATCAGTTCTTTTCTAAGGTGATTTTAAGGCATTCAATGTGAGAATATTCGATCCACAGCCTTTGTCGAAGGAATGATACAGAGTCTGCTCTGATTATTGGTGCCAAGTCCACAGTATACCCAGTTGTGAGTTTGGCTGCATCAGTAAGGGAATAGCAAATGAAAATGAAACACAAAGGCGTTTCAGGGACTGAGAGATGCCATAGGTGCACGTATTTGGGACAGGCATACTCCCTCCCTTTGCTGCCCATATCTTCGGCTCTGTTCAGTCACTTCCCACTAACATTGTGCCTGGCCATCATGAGAGTTATAGGGGCTCCTCATTGAACTAATGACCCAGCCATGGAATGATTTTGAAACTCTATAAACTGCAGTCTGGTTATCAACTTTCCACAGGGCTTCTGTGGTCACTGTGATGCCTGTATCCCACCTCCATCTTAACTTTAACATGCCATGAAATTGCTCCCAAAACTTCCACACTCATTTCTGTCTAATATGCATGTATCTCTCAGGGAAAGTTCTGCTCCCCGCTCAGCTGTTGTTCACACGCTGCAGAAATGATCATCTAGTAGGTGGGTTTCTCATTTAAAAGCTTTATGGGAATTGGATCGAATTCAACTTCACTTGTTTTCTAAAAATACTTTAAACATCAGAACAGCCGAATAAATTGTTAACGTGCATCATTGGCCTCTCCCAGTTCCAGTCAGTCCTTCAAATTCCCCTTTCATTTTCTGTTCCACGGGTGTTAAATCATTAACAATACAAAAATCCTGCTCCATTGACCACTCCCAATTCCTGTCAGTCCTTCAACCTTCCCTTTTGTTTTCTATCCCCTGGTTAATACAAGCTCAGCCTTCCAATGGGGACAGAGGTACAAGCAGCTGCTGCTACCAGAGTGAATGACACCAGCATTCGCGATCATAAAGGACAGGAACTGAAAATTCTTATGTTCAATGCTTGAAAACAGTTTCAGAAAATATCGTATGTACAAGGAGTGAGCTATAAAAGCATTGAAGATATCCTTGTTAATAATCATAGAATCATAGAATCTCAGGGCCGGAAGGGACCTCAGGAGGCCATCTAGTCCAACCCCCTGCTCAAAGCAGGACCAACCCCAACTAGATCATCCCAGCCAGGGCTTTGTCAAGCCTGACCTTAAAAACCTCTAAGGAAGGAGATTCCACCACCTCCCTAGGTAACCCATTCCAGTGCTTCACCACCCTACTAATGAAAAAGTTTGTCCTAATATCCAACCTAAACCTCCCCCTCTGCAACTTGAGACCATTACTCCTTGTTCTGTCATCTTCTACCACTGAGAACAGTCTAGATCCATCCTCTTTGGAACCCCCTTTTAGGTAGTTGAAAGCAGCTATCAAATCCCCCCTCACTCTTCTCTTCTGCAGGCTAAACAATCCCAGTTCCCTCAGCCTCTCCTCATAAGTCATGTGCTCCAGTCCCCTAATCATTTTTGTTGCCCTCCGTTGGACTCTTTCCAATTTATCCACATCCTTCTTGTAGTGTGGGGCCCAAAACTGGACACAGTACTCCAAATGAGGCCTCACCAGTGCCGAATAGAGGGGAATAATCACTCCCTCGATCTGCTGGAAATGCCCCTTCTTATACAGCCCAAAATGCCGTTAGCCTTCTTGGCAACAAGGGAACACTGTTGACTCATATTCAGCTTTTCGTCCACTGTAACCCCTAGGTCCTTTTCTGCAGAACTGCTGCCCAGCCATTTGGTCCCTAGTCTGTAGCAGTGCATGGGATTCTTCCGTCCTAAGTGCAGGACTCTGCACTTGTCCTTGTTGAACCTCATCAGATTTCTTTTGGCCCAATCCTCTAATTTGTCTAGGTCCCTCTGTATCCTGTCCCTACCCTCCAGCGTATCAGCCACTCCTCCCAGTTTAGTGTCATCTGCAAACTTGCTAAGGGTGCAGTCCACACCATCCTCCAGATCGTTGATGAAGATATTGAACAAAACGGGCCCCAGCACCGACCCTTGGGGCACTCCACTTGATACCGGCTGCCAGCTAGAGATGGAGCCATTGATCACTACCCGTTGAGCACGACCATCCAGCCAGTTTTCTATCCACCTTACCGTCCATTCATCTAGCCCATACTTCTTTAACTTGCTGGCAAGAACACTGTGGGAGACTGTATCAAAAGCTTTGCTAAAGTCAAGAAATAGCACATCCACTGCTTTCCCCTCATCCACAGAGCCCGTTATCTCATCATAGAAGGCAATTAGGTTAGTCAGGCATGACTTGCCCTTGGCGAATCCATGCTGACTGTTCCTGATCACTTCTTCCATGTCCCTAAATCTCTGGTACATACTATTCTTTTGTATTGTCTCTTTTGGCTTCTTGTTTAAATCTCTTGCATCTTGCTTCTGGATTATAGTTTCTTCCTTGCATTTCACCATATGAATGTGAGCAAAATTACAGCATCCCCCAGTACAAGCAGAGTTTGAACAAGGAACCTTCAGCCCTTCAGGACAGACAGACTGCTATCTGAGCTCAAGAACAAAGGCTTAAAACTTAGATTGACATACCTATGGCACTCAGACATGCGAAAAATTTACACCTCGGAACACCAGTTATGACAACGTAAACCACAAGTGTGGACCTAGAATGCTTCCGTCAACCTATCACACAGGGAGGTGAAGTTCCTACAGTGACAGAAAAACCCATTCCAGTGATGTAGGCTGTGTCTACACTGAGGAGTTATAGCAGCATAGCTACAGTGCCACAGATGTGTCACTATAGCCCCCAGGAGTGTAGCCGAGCCACAAGTCAATTAACTCACAACGTTAACAGGCCACTGTGCAGCAGCAGTGATAGTTGGGGGTGTGGGAAAAGAGGGTGCAAAACACTTTTGAATTTTGTGAGGTCTGACCCTGTGGGGAGAAATATGGAATGTGTGAAAGCTGCCAAGGTGGATAGCCAAGAACGTATGGTGTGGAGAGACACTGGTGCCCAGAATTCTCCGGTCAGGGAAAACGTGGTCCAAAAAACGATGTTAATCTAGCCAGGAGATAGAGCTTCTGGCACTCGGTACGCATAAAATTATTGTGCCTTTGGCTAAGGTTTTTTGGACTGTGAAGGTTTAGAGGGTGACTTGAAAGTGGGTTATGTGACATACTGGGGTACAGGTCAGAACAGTGTGGGGGCTGTTCCACCCCTGCCCTGCAATCGTGGGTGCCGGCAAGGGGTATAACGTCAATCAAACATTGACTCCTCACCCCTTGACCACTGTGGCCCCGCCTACCCATCACAATAAGAACTACCCCCCTGGGTATTACAGCTGAGTTCAAGATGGACACAAGATCAGAAGGAAGGAATGACGTGACCCCTTAAGAACTCCTTCCATTGTTCTCGGTCAGCTGGGATGGGTTTCATTAGTGAAGGACTGCCCCAAGATTGGATTGGACCATGTGCCTGTTGTTTTCCTGGGCTATGCTTGCTTTCACTTAATGCAGTAAAGAATGTTTTCAAACCTAAAAAAAACATTTATTAAAACGTAAAAAAAAAGTTGGAGAGACACACACGGGCTTCACATCTGCACAGTGGGGAGGGGGGGGGGAGGAAGGGTAGAGGGAGGTGGTGGTGGGGCCCGAGGACCATTACAGATTTGTGTATGTCCAGCTGTCATATGCAGCCTTGCTGTCTGGAGTGATGTGCAAAGGGTGCTGCACGTCATCTGAGCTAAACTGCAGGGATGGGAGTTGAGTGAAGTGGGTAATGGTTGGAGTCTGCAGGGCAGGACGGTGAAGGGTTGGAGGCAGCTGGTGGCGATACGGAACAGGACGCTGGCCAAACTGTGTTGGCAGTGACATAGAGGCACAAGGGAAAGAGTTTTGAGACACAGGCTGCAGGGGGGGTGGGCGCAGAGCTGCTTCATATGCTGTGCTAGGAGCACCTGCATCAAGTCCACTTGGCGCTCCATAATGTTTAGGAGCCACTCCGCAGTCTCTTGCCAGCAATCCGCATTCTCCTGCCGTGCCCTCCATTCGCTGTCCCACCACGCCTGCATCTGTTTATTTACACCAACGGACTGCTGCATAACTTCATGCAGAAGGTCCTCCTTGCTTTTTCGAGGCCTCTTCCTAGGTCTGCGCAGTCATTCAGCCGGTGATAACAAGGGCAGCTTGCATCCCAAGGTTGCATCTGTGAAGCCAAAATGCAACGTTTTACAGAGGCACCATTGTTAACACTAGACAGTAATGATATGGCCTGTCTTAAACACAAGCACAATTCACACACCTAGCACAAACTGCCTGTCCCAAGGCGAGCACATGTAACCCACAAGACCCCCAAAATGGTGAGTAACCACAGGGGCAGGGGGAGCTCATTGTTCCAGGCCCTTACTGCACTCTGGGCTCGCGTGTCTTGGAGATAGCCATTAGCAGCAGAGGGCCCCTATACTCAACACTGTCCCCACATTTTCCACAGGTTGTGTTTGTCCTGCAAGATACTCAATGCCGAGGGTGAGCTGGAAAGCAAGGGAGGGTCTTCTGCAAGACTGCAACTTCCGCCCTGGCCCTTATGTGGCTTGCCGGTGTGGAGCAGTGGTCCCCCCTCCCGCAAGGCACAGTGGTGCAGGTATGTTACCCTAACTGGGACAAGGAACACAGCAGCTCTGCCAAGGAACCTGCATAAGCGGGGTGCCCATCTTCTGTATGAGACCTTCGATGAGATCACTGAGGCTGATTACCATGATGTCAGAGAGTCCATCAATGCCCTGTTCCTCCTCTTGGCATGTGCTGGTACAAGCACCGCACACAGCCAAGCCTGCTTTCTGCAAGCCTCCTCGCCCCAACAACTCGCTTCCCATAATCAAAGACGCTTACCAGGCGCCTCCTCTGCTGTTTGCGCTTCCCCCAACACCAGCTGCAGCGATTGGCTCGCTTTCGCCTAGCTTGAAAAGAGCTCCTGGCTGCATGCATCTAGTGACATCAAGTCATCCTCTGGCTCTAGCCCCCCCTCCTCCTCAGCACTCTGGCCCCCATTTTCCTCCTCCTGGGTCAGTGCACTCTGGGCTGGCACAGGGTTCTTCGCAGTGGAGAAGGGGTCAGCCCCAAGTATTACATCGAGCTCTTTGTAGAACTGGCAGGTCATGGGGGCAGCGGTTTGCCTCCCACATCTTGTGGTAGGCATTCTGCAGCTCCTTCACTCTGACCTGCCACTGCGGTGCATCCCGGGCATGTGCCCTTTTGGTCATGGACCTTGATATCTGTCCGTAGACATCATAATTCCTACTGCTGGAGCACAGCTGGGACTGGACAGCCTCCTCTCCCCAAACGCTGGTGAGGTCCAGCACCTCGGCATTGCTCCAAGCAGGGAATCACTTGGTGTGTGGAACAGGCATGGTCACCTGGAAAGATGTGCTGAGAGCACTCCACAGAAGGGGACTTTCAAATTTCCCAGAGAATTTAAAGGGCGGGTCTGAGGGTTGGTTGCCTGAGGCCAGGGCAGTAGAGTTCAAACCGATGACCAGAGAGGCTAGAACAGGCATTGTGGGACATGTCCCGGAGGCCGATCAGAGCACAGTAATAGACCAGGGAGTCCACACTGCACCGTGGTGCTTCAGCCCGGGTGCAGAAAGCTCTACGCCTCTCATAGTGGTGGATTACTGTGTTGTTTAGATGCTGCTTGTAATTATTAGAACTGGGAGCACTGACTGTTGGGAGTCTAAAAGGACAGGGAACAGGAAGGAGGTGGGAGGAGAAGAGGAGACTGAGTGAGAGCTACAGAGGGTGCAGCAGCAGCTTGATAAAGAGGTTTCCACTTTAAAAATAAAGTCCTGTTGAAGTTTGTTAGTACCTTGCTTGGTTACTTCAACAATTACCTAGAGCACTCCAACCACGGAGTCCGGGCGTACTAAGTACCTTGCCAGTGTGGACACCTCAGGAAATGCAGTGCCCAGGTGCTGATTTAATGTGCTCCAACTTGCAAGTGTAGACAAGACCTAAGTGCTTATTAATGCATCTAATAAGGTCAAACCACTACTTTCCTATAACTCTGCTTTGTGTCTCTCCTGAAACGCTGAAGTGATCCCAAATAGTGAGATCTTCTATATAGCTCTATATGGAGAGCTCTATATTGGTTAAAGCTGCCTCTCTATCTGTATGCATAGATTTTCCAGTTCAGCATCGGCCATTTTTATTTCTTGTGTGTAGTATATCCCCTGCACTACTCGCAGTTGCAGCCGCCGAGTCGCACTGACTGTATTGCTTTCTAGGTTCTGTTCTCCAGAAGGATTGTTTTCCAACATCAGGGACCAGCAACTCACAACCCCTCCTGCCTGGCTCTCCAAAATGTCACACACTTCAAACTCATGCTATATCTACAGAGGGATCTGGAAACGTGAATCCCAGCTTATACAGACGTACCCACGCTAGCTCTGCTTGCGCTAGAGCATCAAAAACAGCAGCTTAGGTGGAACAGCATGGTGATGGGTCGAGTTAGCCACCGAAGTACGAACCCCTCGCTACACAGCTGGCTAACCTGAGCTGCTGCCTGTGCGACCTCAGCTATGCTGTTATTTTTAGTATGCTATCTGGATCAGAACTAGCCCAGGTATGCCTCTTCAAGCTGGGAATTACACCCCCAAACTTAAAGTGCAGATGTAGCCTCCGATTCTGTTCTTTGAAGGCACTGGATTCTTTATTATTTCAGATAGCACAGAGTCGGTAACAGGGCCATCCCTAGGGGAATGTGGGGCCTGGGACAACCCCCGCCCCATCCCCAGCCCACCCCTTCACCCAAACCGCCGCTCCTGCTCCACCCCCGCCCCGCCTCTTCCCGCCCCTGGTGTACCCTCACCCCACCCCCATATGCTTTATGCTACATATGCCATGTAACATATCTCTGCAAAGGTTATGATCTACTTAATATATTCAGCTGTTTGCATGCATGTATCATTTTTGTATTTAAAGTTATGAATATTGGCTCTGTACTTGTTTAATTTTAAATAGCCTCAGTGAAGCAGTTGGTCAGCTTACTGAGAATAGACTATTCTCAGTAAGTGCCCAATCAAGAAATACTTAAGCCAACAATGAACTTGGAGATGCCAATCCACATCTGAGCTTTCCCGGGAATGTCGCTTGGCTGGTAAGGAACGGAGTCATGCATGGACATGTGACTTGCCCATGTGACTCCAAAACTCCATTTTGTCGTTGGGTTCTACACAGGGGGAGGGAGGGGTGTCCACCCACAAGACAAAGTCTATTTAAACCCCTGAGATATCCCTCCATTTTGTCTTCAGCTGGCTCAAGAAATAGCCTCTCCACCCCAAAGGACACCTGAAAGAAACTGGGACAAAGGACAGTAACTACAGGGGTGTGTGAATGATTGCTGGACCCAGAATAGAAGGAAACTAGTCTGTAAAAGGAAGCTTACTGGAAGACCTCTTCAGGTGAGGTTTTTTCTGTATTCAGTTTTCTTAATGTATTAGGCATAGACTTGGGTGTTTTATTTTATTTTGCTTGGTAATTCACTTTGTCATCACTTGGAACCACTTAAATCCTACTTTTTTGTATTTAATAAAATCACTGTTTACGTATTAATTAATCCAGAGTATGTATTAATACCTGGGGGGGAGGGGGGCAAACAGCTGTGCATATCTCTCTATCAGTGTTATAGAGGGGGAACAATCTATGAGTTTACCCTGTATAAGATTTATACAGGGTAACATGGATTTATTTGGGGTTTGGACCCCATTGGGAGTTGGGCATCTGAGTGTTAAAGACAGGAACACTTCTTAAGCAGCTTTCAGTTAAGCCTGTATTTTGGGGGGACATTGTTCAGACCTGGTTCTGGGTTTGTAGCAGGTAAGTGTGTCTGGCTCAAACCAGGCAGGGCACTGAACCCCCAAGCTGTCAGGGAAAATGGGTTAGAAGTAGTCTCAGCACATCAAGTGGCAGTTCCCAAGGGGGTTTCTGTGATCCAACCCATCACACCTCCATTCAGATATTACAAAAGGCTTTGATAGGGAGCAAAAGTGTGTATTCCCAGGGATGGGATAGATTTGTGGGGATTTCCTGGGATAATTATTACTGCCTGAAGTCTGGTCACACCCATCTCAAAAAAGATAAATTAGAATTGGAAAACGTACAGAGAAGGGCAACAAAATGATTAGGGGTCATGAAACCAGTTCTATGATTCTGTGATTAAGCATTTGGAACAGCTTCTATCTGAGGAGAGATTTAAAAGACTGGGACTGTTCAGCTTGGAAAAGAGTTGACTAAGGGGAGATATGATTGAGGTCTATAAAATTATGACTGGTGTGGAGAAAGTGAACAAGGAAGTGTTATTTACTTCTTCACATAACACAAGAAGCAGGGCTCACCCAATGAAAATAATAGAATGTTTAAAACAAACAAAGGGAAGTATTTCTTCACGCAATGCACAGTCAACCTGTGGAACTCTTTCCTGAGGGGATGTTGTAAAGGCCAAAACTATAACGGGGTTCAAAAAAGAATTAGATAAGTTTGAATTATTGGGGATAAAAACCTTCTCCCCAAACCTCCAAAGTTTCCTTCTCTCTGTAGTGAGTTAACAGGTGTCTCTGTATCCAGATGTAACCATTCTGCCAGGTGGAGTCAGCACTGAATTCAATATCTAGGTGCTCTTTGTAATCATATAACACTGAACTGGCTTGAGCCCAAATCCATTAATTTGGGAAAATTAAACACCACCCCCAGGCACCTCTAAAGGCAATTCATTCCTTCTTGCAAGCATTGAGTCAGTGTGTAGCAATGAAAATGTTTAATTAATGCTGGGTTCCTTTCCCTTCTTTAGGTGGGAAAACACCACAAGGGAGATTTACAAGCATATGACCATGAGCAGAACACCCACCCCAGAATACATTGGGCATTGTCCTTTGTGTCAGGTTCTCACCTTTTGGAGAGGAAGTCCAACAGACCAGTGTTCCTTTAACATGCCACTACCCTCTCCCTCCACCACATCCCACTCACAGTTGTCCTTGGTCAGCAAAGACTCAGAGTTGCATTTGTGTAAATTCACCTGCCACCCCAGGAGAGGGGGAGTGGGAGAAAGCATGAAGCAAGGACATATCTATTGCTGCACTGTTCACACTGTTGCTACCTACCACTCGTGCGTCATCATCCGCTCCATTGCTGGTCTCAATATTGTCAATCACTCTGCCACTGAATCATTGTTCACTCTGCTGCTAATTTTTAACTGGCTCTATAATTTTGCTGCAACCTCTGTGATGTCCTGAGGTCCCACCACTTAACAGAGCTCTCAGTGATTTCACCAGTTAGTGGGGGAGCCTCACTACTCGGGCAGACTAGTCAGTCTCTTTCAGGTCTAAGGTTTAGCACTTAGACCTGGCTTTCAGTGAATTCAGATCTTGTAATCAGTAACAAAACAAAAGATTCATAATTGAGTCTAATCAGCTCTGTCATTAAAGAGTGGAGAAGGGACGGGTCAAACAGTATCCAGAATTCTTTGGACACAATCCACCCTCTAATCTCCATGGCCTTTGGCACTCTTGCCCCCTACCTAGTGAATGGTT
Source organism: Chelydra serpentina (assembly GCA_037349315.1). Taxonomy (NCBI): domain Eukaryota; kingdom Metazoa; phylum Chordata; order Testudines; family Chelydridae; genus Chelydra; species Chelydra serpentina. The sequence goes on from JBAIAC010000151.1 coordinate 683,159, forward strand.
CAGCCGAGCGTCACTGCCCTCAGTCTGGGCATGCCAAGCACAGTTCTGCTGCCCTTTACTCACACAACAAGGGTAACAACACTTCATTACCCCTGCCCCCAATAACAAAATCATTTGCAATCCAACACCAGCCAAAAAGGATCATTTGGGGAAATCAGCTCCATCATGCTGTGCACCTAGGCAGAGTGGGTGTGTCTATGCAAACAAGGTCAGTCCCTGGAGTCTTTCCCCTCAGCATATCACTAGATGTCAGGGGAAAGCTCATTGAGACCCTGCTTACAACTGTAAAAGCAGCAGGTCTTCAGCTGAGCACCAGATTGACTGTGGGCCTCTCTGGCCTTGTGATATGCCTGCTGCAGTTCCTTCGCTTTCATGCAGGATTGGTGCTGATCCCTTTCATGCCCCTTCTCCTTTATCCCCTTCGCTGCTCATATATGTCCACGTTTCTGCAGCTGTGATCACAGAGCTGCTTCTCCCCACAGGCCCAGGAGAGCCAATGCCTCCTGTTTACTCTAGGGAGGAGCGTGTCTAGAGGGTGTAGCAGGAATGGTCTGTCAGGCAGTTGCACACAACAAGGAAGAGCTGCTTGGTGTGCTCACCAAGTTGGCAGTCAGGAAAAGGCATTTCAAAAGTATGCGGGTATTTTAAAGGGGTGTGTGTGGCCTCCAGTACTGGTAACCCCTGGGCAGTGGATTTTAAAATCAATACCAGAGTGGTTAGTGTCAGGCTTCTGGAGGATAGTTAGCATCAAAATAGGTCACACAGTGTCTACACAAGCACTGTGTTGACCGCAATATGTTAACCCTGACTCAATGCTGTTCGAAGAGTTGATTTTACTATGTCACCATAGCAAGGCACTTGAGCTGGCAGAAGACAAATCTGAGCCCAGGGCTACACTAGGGAAGGGGGGTCGATCTACGATACGCAGCTTCAGCTACGTGAATAACGTAGCTGAAGTCGGCGTATCGTAATCGGCTTACCTGACCATGAAGACGGCGGCGAGTCGATCGCTGCAGCTCCCCCGTCGACTCCGCTTGCGCCGCTTGATGACGTGGATTTCCGGAGCCGACAGGGAGCGCGATCGGGGATCGATTAATTGCGTCTTAACGAGACGCGAAAAATCGATCCCCGATAGATCGATTGCTACCCGCCGATCCGGCGGGTAGTGAAGACAAGCCCTGAGTGTAGACACATGCACAAATAGGTTGCTGCAAGGCACCTTATGTTGACTTAACTTTGTATTGTAGACAACATCTCTACCCCCACCCTGTGTCTGGTCTATTTAGAATGTCAGCTCTCTGGGGCAGAGGCCATCTACTATTCCATGTTGAAACAGTACATGGCACAATGGGGTCCCATAGTAACCAGATTAATATCTCTTATCTGCCTGCATTCTGCTTTGGGTGACAACTTTCTGAGATTGTACAATTTGTTTTGAACTAAAGGGGCCCAAAACCTTGCCATATTTGGGGTTGGGAAGGAATTTCCCCCCAGGTCAGATGGGCAGAGACCTGGGGAGTTTCGCCTTTCTCTGCAGCATGGGGCACAGGCCACTTACAGGTTTAAATTAGTGTAAATGGTGGATTCTCTGTGTGATGGGTTCGGTCACAGAGACCCCCTTGGGACTGTCACCTGACATGCTGAGACTACCTCTGAGCCCATTTTTCCTGCCACTTTGGGCCTCCAGAACCCTGTCTTGTTGAGCCAGATATGCTAATCTGCTACAACACAGACCCAGGGTCCGACCCACACCCCGAAAGCTGCAGACTTAACTGAAAATGGCTTAGCAAGTGCTCCTGTGTCTAGCACCCAGACACCCAGCTCCCAATGGGATCCAAACCCCAAATCAATCTGTTTTATTCAGTATAAAGCTAATACAGGGTAAACTCATAAATTGTCCTCCCTCTATAACACTGATAGAGAGATATGCACAGCTGTTTGCTCCCCTGGGTATTAATTACTTACTCTGGGTTAATTAATAAGCAAAAGTGATGTATTAAATATAAAAAGTGGGATTTAAGTGGTTCCTAGTAATAACAGACAGAACAAAGTAAGTTACTAAGCAAAATAAAACAAAACACGCAAGTCTAAGCCTAATATAGTAGGAAACTGAATACAGGCAAATCTCACCCTCAGAGATGTCCCAATAAGCTTTTTTCACAGACTAGACTCCTTCCTAGTCTGGGCCCAATCCTTTCCCCTGGTACAGTTCTTGTTAGCTCCAGCTCAGGTGGTAACTAGCAGATTTCCCATGACTGGAACCTCCTTTCTTCTGTTCCACCCCCTTATATAGCTTTGGCACAAGGCGGGAATCTTTTGTCTCTCTGGGTCCTCACCCCTCCTTCTAAATGGAAAAGCCCCAGGTTTAAGATGGAATCCAGTACCAGGTGACATGTCACATGTCCTGTGAGACCCCAAGTCTTCATTCTTCCTGGCCTGATTCTCAGGAAGGCTTGCAAGTAAACAGAACCATTTACAATCGATTGTCCTAGCTGATGGGAGCCATCAAGATTCCAAACCACCATTAATGGCCCACACTTTGCATAATTACAATAGGATCTCAGAGATATATTTCATATGTCTAGTTTCAGATACAAGAATGATACATTTGTACAAATAAAATGACCACACTCAGTAGATTATAAAATGTGTAATGATATCTTACAACAGACCTTTTGCATGACGCATATTCCAGTTACATTATATTCACACTCATTAACATATTTTCACAAAATCATATGGAGTGCAATGTCATGCTCTGAAACTTGAAGTTGCTAAATCATCATGTGAGGACTTCAGTAACATAGTCACAGAAGTGGGCGGGTGAGGTTCTGTGGTCTGTAATGTGCAGAAGGATAGTCTAGATGACCCTGATGTCCCTTCTGGCCTTAAAGTGCCCAAGTCTATAATGAGATTAAAATTGTGAGTTATTTTTAAGGCAAAATTTCAATTAAATACACTTTGAATAGTAATTAACAGACTTACTTGAAAATCTTCATAAAATTCAGGCTTTACTCAGAGATTACAGCCCAGATTTGTAAAGGTGTATAGGCCCCTACTGGGATTGTCAAAAACACCTAGAGACCTAACACCCATTGAAATCAATGTATTTTAGGCACCTGGGTGCTTTTGACAATCCCAGTAGGTGCCGAAACACCTTTAAAATGTAATCATATGGGTTTACATTTTCTGCAGACACACAGCTTTTTTCATACCAACCCCCCCAGACATTAAACTCCTGCTTTAAGTGAAAAATAGATCTCAACCTTCACTATGATAATGTTGATAATTCGCCCTAAGAACAACAATCAGAGAAGGAGCTAGGACAACAAAGGGCCATTAGCTGTTTTCACAGGAGGGAGTGTATGAGAAATCATGAAATGACTCTCCCAGAGAGCATACAAAGGTACCTGTCCCCACCTCGTAAACACGGGAACTTTCTATCACCTCATCCAGCAACAATTTCCCAGAAATGACTTTAGAGACAGTGAATGCAAGGGATGGGAGTGGCTGTTCTGGGTGGTGACTGTGGCTGGTAGCTGGATGTCCTTTTGCAGGGTGACCCTTCATAGTTTATCTGCACTCACTGCCCTTTCAGGATGTGGCCTGCAAACAAAGAGGACCTTCCCTCTTCTCCCCGCTTGCTTAAGACACAGGGAAAACAGAGGTTTCAATGTAGTAGCCGTGTTAGTCTGTGTCAGCAAAAAGAAAATAAGAAAGAAATACTTGTGGCACCTTAGGGCTGGTCTACACTAACCCTGCAATTCAAACTAAGATACGCAACTTCAGCTACGTGAATAACGTAGCTGAAGTCGAAGTATCTTAGTTCGAATGAAAACGTACTTACCGGGGGTCCACACGCGGTGCGCAGGCTCCCCCTTCGACTCCGCCTGCTCCGTTCGCGGAGTAAGATTACCAGCGTCGACGGGGGAGCACTTCCTGGTTCGATTTATCGCGTCTAGACAAGACGCGATAAATCGATCCCAGAAGATCGATTGCTCGCCGCCGAAGCAGCGGGTAAGTATAGACGTACCCTTAGAGACTAACAAATTTATTTCAGCATAAGCTTTCATGGACTACAGTCCGCTTCGTTGGATGCCATCCGACGAAGCGGACTGTAGTCCACGAAACCTTATGCTGAAATAAAATGGCAGATTAAATTAAATTTTGATAAATGCAAATTAATGCATATTGGAAAACATAATCCCAACTATATATATACACAACGATGGGGGTCTAAATTAGCTGTTACCATTCAAGAAAGAGATCTTGGAGTCATTGTGGATAGTTCTCTTAAAACATCCACTCGGTGTGCAATGGCAGTCAAAAACCAAGCAGCATGTTAGGAACCATTAGTAAAGGGATAGATAATAAGACAGTAAATATCAGACTGCCCCTAATGCCCCATGGTATGCCCACAATTTGAAGACTGTAGGGAGTTCTGGTCACCCCATCTCAGAAAATATATCTTAGAAATGGAAAAAGTACAGAGAAGTGGAACAAAATGATTAGCAGTATGGAAAAGCTTCCATATGTAGAGAGATTAAAAGACTGGGACTGTTCAGAAAGGAAATGAGACAAATAAATCAGGATATGATAGAGCTCTATAAAGTCATGCAAGGTGTGTAGAAAGTGATTAATGAAATGTTATTTACCCATTCACATAACACAAGAACCAGGGGTCACCCAATGAAATTAGTAGGAAGCAGGTTTAAAACAAACGAAAGGCTGCATTTCTTCATACAATGCACAGTCAACCTGTGGAGCTCATGGCCAGAGGATGTTGTGCAGGCCAATTGTACAACTGTGTTGAAAACATAATTAGATAAGTTCATGGAGGATAAGTCCCTCAGTGGCTATTAACCAAAATGATCATAGATGCAACGTCACCCTGTGGGTGTCCCTAAGCCACTGGTTGCCAGCTGCTGGGAGTGGAGAGAGGATGGATCACTTAATAATTGCGTCATAAACATAGAGATAAGGGTAACATAGAATCCCTCTTGGGAAGCTGTTCTAAATCACTTTACCTGTAAGGGGTTAAGAAGCTCAAATAACCTGGTTGGCACCTGACCAAAAGGACTAACAAGGAAAGAAGATACTTTCAAATCTGGGGGAGAGGTTTTGTTTGGGCTCTCTTTATTTGTTCCCTCTCTGGATGGAGAGAGACCAGGCAGGTAAAACATCTCCTGAAAACATACCTGAAATGATCCATCTAAGATTACAAAAATTAAAAGGGCAAGAAAATGCATTAGAATAGCTTTTGTTTTAGCGTGTGAATTTTCCCTATGGTAAGAGGGAGTTTTATTCCTGTTTTTGTAACTTTGAAGCTGAGCCTACAGGGGAAACCTCTGTTTTAAATCTTTTTATTACCCTGTAAAGTTACCTTCCATCCTGATTTTTGCAGGTGTGATTCTTTTACTTTTTCTTTAAATAAAGTTCTTCCTTTAAGCACCTGATTGATTGTCAGTGTCCTAGAGACAAAGAGTCTGCTCGGTACTCACATTATTCTCAAGCCTCCCCAGGAAAGGGGGTGAAGAGGCTTGGAGGAATATTTCGGAGAAATAGGGATTCCAAGTGACCCCTTTCCTGAATTTTTGTGTGAATCACTTGGTGGTGGCAGCAATACCGTCCAAGGACAAAGAAAGGAATTTGTGATTTGGGGAAGTTTTAACCTAAGCTGGTAGAAATAAGCTTATAGGGTCTTTCATGCAGGTCCTCACATCTGTACCCCAAAGTTCAGAGTGGGGAGGGAACCCTGACATTTCCCTGTTCTGTTCATTCCCTTTGAAGCACCTGGCACTGACTACTGCCGGAAGACAGTTTAATGTCTCAAACAAAAGCTCCCTATTCATCACTTCTGTCAAACCAGCTTATCTTATGCTAAGTTGGGTGTATCTGTGCTAGCTTTCTGTCATGTGTTTACATAAATACTCAATTCCTACTACTTCTTAGGAGTGCCTGTGTTTTAGCAACTCTAGCTGAACCTCTGCCAAGTTCGTGTGCCAGACAGTGAAATTGTAAGCAAGTGATCTGGGCTCCCTCTCTCTCTACTACATATATGATGATGACATTGGATGACATTGGGAAGACACCAGAGACTATAATCACAGGAGGTTGTCTGGTCACTGCAGTGAAAACACTATGAGCTTTGGAGAAATATAAGGAGACGGGAAAAGACATTTGGTCATCCTTGAGGGGGATACCAGGCAGTGTGCTTATACCCATGAAAACAGGATCTCAACCAACCTCAGTTGACACACTGTAAGAAAGGGCTGAACTGAAAATTGGTTTTAGACAAGATTAGCTGGTTATAGATAAATTTCAATCCAGTAGAAGTGAGTTATACTTTTGTTATTACCTTTTTTCACTATATTTTAAAATCTTAACCTTCATTCATGCACTTACAGCACAGCTATCTATTTAGAGTGAAAACAAATGTGTTATTACATTGGAACTGATACTCAGTTGGCTCAAACAAGCTGGTGTGTATACTATTTCCTTGGAGACAGCAAGCCTGCTAATTACTGTGATCATCCAGTGAGACGGGCTGGACACTACAGGGGGAGGTTTCTGGGAAGACACAGGATTTGGTGTCACCCTGCAAGTCATAACTAGGCTCGTGGAAGCCAGAATGAGACCTTTCTGCTTGTGGACTGGCTTCTTGTGTCAGGTCTTTAGCCACAACAGCACAATATTAAAGCACCCAAGGCTACAGGACAGGTGGTAACAGAACCCCTTACTGCTCTGGGTGATTCCCTCTACTTTTAATTTTTAAATTGCTGTCCTGCATAGGGAGACAGTCTGGGAAACAGGTTTGCCACACCAGGGGCTGTGCTAGACTGTGTGGTGCAAATTTTGAATCATTCAGTCAAAGGGATTTCTAAGTTAAAATCCCCTGTAAATGGCACTGGCCACTGTCAGAAGACAGGATACTGAGCTGGATGGACCTTTGGTATGACCCAGTATGGCCGTTCTTATTCTTCTCTTGCTTCATTTTCAAGATTACATACCAACCCAGGAACCAAGACTGGCAAGGCCAACACCCTGTCCTATAAGGGATGGTATTAAAACCATTGGCCCAGGGGATGGGGGGCCCCCCCAGAAATGAACCTCTGCAGCGTCTCGGGAAACTGAAACCTCAGTATCTCTCCCCATTCAAAGCTCTGTACTTAGAGAAGGATGAGTGTCAAGACAGAACCTGGAATTTCTGTGATCAGTGTCTCAGACCTGCCCTGGTGGACTATGTGAACAAGAGACTAGGGATAGAAATTGTGGATGACATTCTCAGCAGTGAGCGGTCTATTGAATACAGCACCCGAAACTTCTTCCAATTCTTTGTTCTGAAGACACTGTTGGAAGAAAATGACTTTAACAGTTATGTGCAATACACAAGGAATTATGTATATTTTATCAAAACCCAGATATGGAGACACGTGTTAACGCGCTACAAAGAGAAGGCAAGTTTGTGAGATTTGGAGAAAAGGATTTTCTCCCCAATAATTAATAAGCTCAGTGATGTTCTGACAAACTCCAAAGGTGAGGAGACTAAGACAGTCTCTGCCTTTTTAGACAACTTTTGTGAAAAGCTGCAGCAGGATCTAGTCATTCCCAAGGACAGCTTAGAAGTGATACTGTTTAAAAACTCAGCAAGTGGAGACCAATTTTCAGCTTTTATAGAACAGTTTATTCCTGAACTGGAAAAACAAGTTCTATCCACTTTGAAAATCTGGAAATTCAGTCAAAACTCTCAAAACTTGCAGTGAAGCCCCAGGATGAGATCTTCAAGCGAGTGTTTGGCTGTGGGAAGCAGTGTCCGTTCTGTAAAGTCCCCTGTGAAGCTGGAGCCCCTGGGCATAAGGAGCATTATGCCTCAGTGCATTGACCTGAAGGATTAGGAGAATACCGGTGGAATAAAACAGAGACACTTGTCTCTGATATATGCTCCTCTTCTGTGGATTCAAATAACTCATTCAGATGTTCAGAGACAAAAGGCGAGTTTCATCCTTATAAAGATTATCAGAAATATTTTCCAGACTGGCGCATCCAGCCAGATCCCAGCATCACGGCTTCCGATTACTGGAAGTTTGTTTTCAAGGAATTCAATGACCAGTTTGCTGAGAAGTTTGATGCTCTCCCTGCCAGTTTCCCTGAGGACTGGGGTAAAATAACCAAAGAGCAGGCACTGGAGAACCTAAAGGAAGCCTTTGCATTGAAGTAAAAAACAGGCTGAGAAACTCTGTTGTGAGCAGAAAGTTACAGAAGTTAATTTTCTTTAAATCTGGCATGTGAAAAAATACCATATCTTCTAAATATACAAAGTTGTTTCTCCTTTAATATCCGACGCAGGTTGCAGCTTCCAAACAGATACAGAAACAATGATTTTTTTCACATAGAATTTATGGCAAAATTAAAGATGAGGGAAAGACCCATATGTGGAGTTTCTGCATCTTTGTCTTCTGGACCAAATGACCAAAATCCCAAATTTGTCCTCCCCACTGCGTTTTGCTGGTGCAGTGTTACAATATAGTGACCTGCAAACCTGCAAAGAGCCCCCTGAATACCAACCATCCACTTCTGCTACTTAAAGCATCAATAACCTGCACTTTTGCAGCTAATCTGACACCAAACAGCCTGTCCCTGATGCTCACCTTCCCTGGGGAAACACACGGGAGGGGAAAAGCACTTCAGAAACACCAATGAGGGAGGTTTGCAGCGTAACATAATGGGGAAGGGAGGGATGCAGGCAGCAAACCCAACACACCCTGAGGATTCAAAGGGAATCCCCACAAGCCCATCACATCCCCGAGAATGGTCTTTCCATCTGCCCTGCTTTCTGCCCCGCACACCCCTTTCACCCAGGGCAGTAATGCTGAGAAGCCCTGGTGCTATTGGCTACTCTCCCTGTGATTGCCGGCCACCCTCTGCATGGGGGGTGCTGTGGGGATGAGCGAGGAAGGGAAGTGGTGGATGCTGCTCTGTCCAAGAGATTAAAAAAGCCTTTTGGGCAGGCATGCAAAGCCCCTACACTCAGCTTGGTGCCATTTCTCTGTTTGTCTCTCTGTCTGTAACGGGATAATTTTTCAGTGCCTCATCTGATCAATTCCAAAATTTCAGGCAGTGTCCTGGGCACCCATGGCCAGAACCCTTTTGATTGTAGGGGAAATCAGTCAACCAGACAGGGGGAAATGAGGGACACATGAAGTCCCTGGCATCTGTTCAACACAGCCACATCTTCAAGCACCTCTGCAGTTGTCTATAGATCAAAGAACTGGCTGATGGATGGATTAATGCCTCCAGCATAACAACACCCCCCAACTCAGCTCTGCCCATCCTCCCTGTGGAGTGTAAGATGTTGGCCACCTGAATGACTGATCTCCCAGGAAAAAAATGGAGTAGGGATAGAGGAGGGAATGGTGATGTATAGATGGGTGAATAGGGGCATGCACACAGCCCATGGCATGGGAGGAGAATGCAGGAACCTGGTGTGAAGGGCTCACATAACTCCTGGTGGCAGGTGTGATACTGACAAACCAGCTCAGACCAGAGCCATGGGCCCATTCACTTGTGTGTGAATATCGAAGGAGTTAAATGTATTAGGAGATATTCAGTCAATTCACTTGTGTGTTAATAGAGATCAAAGGAGATGTTAATTGTATTGTTTTCTCCTAACTATATCTTGTTGTTTACTATTAAATTACATTTAAATTATGCATGCCTGGTAATTAACTAGGCCTAGATCAAAGTGTGTGTTAATCTAAGAGTGTATTCATTCATTTTTTTCACATAGAATTTATGGCAAAATTAAAGATGAGGGAAAGACCCATATGTGGAGTTTCTGCATCTTTGTCTTCCGGAACTTCCGGAACTACTTTCATGAAGTTCCATATGTGAGAACTTCATGAAAGTAATGGAATGTTCATAGACTCATAGACTTTAAGGTCAGAAGGGACCATTATGATCATCTAGTCTGACCTCCTGCACAATGCAGGCCACAGAATCTCACCCACCCACTCCTGGAATAATCCTCTCACCTATGTCTCAGCTATTGAAGTCCTCAAATCATGGTTTAAAGACTTCAAGATGCAGAGAATCCTCCGGTAAGTGACCCGTGCCCCATGCTGCAGAGGCAGGCAAAAAACCTCCAGGGCCTTTCCCAATCTACCCTGGAGGAAAATTCCTTCCCGACCCCCAATATTGCGATCAGCTGAACCCCGAGCATGTGGGCAAGACTTACCAGCCAGACACCCAGGAAAAAGTTCTCTGTAGTAACTTCTAACATCCCATCATTGACCATTGGTCCTATTTACCACTGGTGGCAATTAATTGACCTTTGACTAAGATCATGTTATCCCATCAAACCATCCCCTCCATAAATGTATCTAGCTTAATCTTGAAGCCAGTTAGGTCTTTTGCCCCCACTGCTTCCCCTGGAAGGCTGTTCCAGAACTTGACTCCTCTGATGGTTAGAAACCTTCATCTAATTTCAAGTCTAAACTTCCTGATGGCCAGTTTATATCCATTTGTTCTTGTGTCCACATTGGTACTGAGCTGAAATAATTCCTCTCACTCCCTGGTATTTATCCTTCTGATATATTTAAAGAGAGCAATCATATCTCCCCTCAGCCTTCTTTTGGTTAAGGTAAACAAACCAAGCTCCTTGAGTCTCCTTTCATACAACAGGTTTTCCATTCCTCAGATCATCCTAGTGGCCCTTCTTTGTACCTGTTCCAGTTTGAATTCATCCTTCTTAAACATGGGAGACCAGAACTGCACACAGTATTCCAAATGAGGTCTCACCAATGCCTTGTATAAAGGTACTAACACCTCCTTATCTCTACTAGAAATACCTCACCTAATGCATCCCAAGACCGCATTAGCTTTTTTCACGGCCACATCACATTGGCGACTCATAGTCATCCTGTGATCAACCAGGACTCCGAGGTCCTTCTCCTCTTCCGTTACTTCCAACTGATGCGTCCCCAGCTTATAACTAAAATTCTTGTTATTAATCCTTAAATGCATAACCTTACACTTCTCACTATTAAATTTCATCCTATTACTATTACTCCAGTTTACAAGGTCATCCAGATCTTCCTGTAGGATATCCCGATCTTTTCTGAATTGGCAATACCTCCCAACTTTGTGTCATCTGCAAACTTATTAGCACACTCCCATTTTGGTGCCGAGGTCAGTAATAAAAAGATTAAATAAAATTGGTACCAAAACTGAACCTTGAGGAACTCCACTAGTAACCTCCCTCCAACCTGACAGTTCACCTTTCAGTATGACCCGCTGTAGTCTCCCCTTTAACCAGTTCCTTATCCACCTCTCAATTTTCATATTGATCCCCATCTTTTCCAATTTAACCAATAATTCCTCATGTGGTACTGTATCAAATGCCTTACTGAAATCGAGGTAGATTAGATCCACTGCGTTTCCTTTATCTAAAAAATCTGTTACTTTCTCAAAGAAGGAGATCAGGTTGGTTTGGCACGATCTACCTTTTGTAAAACCATGTTGTAATTTGTCACAATTGCCATTGACCTCAAGGTCCTTAACTACTTTCTCCTTCAAAAATTTTTCCAAGACCTTGCATACTACAGATGTCAAACTAACAGGCCTGTAGTTACCCGGGTCACGTTTTTTCCCTTTCTTAAAAATAGGAACTATATTAGCTATTCTCCAGTCAAACGGTACAACCCCTGAGTTTAGAGATTCATTAAAAATTGTTGCTAATGGGCTTGCAATTTCATGTCCCAGTTAATATTCTTGGATGAAGATTATCTGGGCCACCTGATTTACTCTCATTAAGCTGTTCAAGTTTGGCTTCTACCTCAGATATGGTAATATCTGCCCCCACATCCTTATTCCCATTTGTCATGCTGCCACTATTCCTAAGCTCCTCATTAGCCTCATTAAAGACTGAGGCAAAGTATTTGTTTAGATATTGGGCCATGCCTAGATTATCCTTAACCTCCACTCCATCCTCAGTGTTTAGTGGTCCCACTTCTTCTTTCTTTGTTTTCTTCCTATTTATATGGCTATAAAACCTTTTACTATTGGTTTTAATTCCCTTTGCAAGGTCCAATTCTACATGCCTTTTAGCCTGTCTCACTTTATCCCTACATGCTCTGACCTCAATAAGGTAGGTTTCTTTGCTGATCCCTCCCATCTTCCACTCCTTGTATGCTTTCTGTTTTTTCTTAATCACCTCTCTGAGATGCTTGCTCATCCAGCTTGGTCTAAAACCCCTGCCTATGAATTGTTTCCCCTTTCTTGGGATACAGGCTTCTGATAGCTTCTACAACTTTAACTTGAAATAATCCCAGGCCTCCTCCGCCTTTAGGTCCATAAATGTTTAGTCCAATCCACTTCCCTAACTAATTTCCTTAATTTATTAAAGTTAGCCCTTTTGAAATAAAAAATCCTAGTCTCAGATTTATTTTTGTTTATCCTTCCATTTAGTTTGAACTGAATTAGCTCATGATCACTCGAGCCAAGGTTGTCCCCTACAACCATTTCTTCAATGAGGTCCTCACTACTCACCAAAACCAAATCTAAAATGGCATCCCCCCTTGTTGGTTCAGCAACTACTTGATGAAGGAATTAATCAGCTATCACATCTAGGAAAATCTAAGCCCTATTATTATTACTAGCATTTGTTCTCCAATCTATATCTGGGAAGTTGAAGTCTCCCATGATCACACAGTTCCCATTAGTATTTACTTCCTTAAAAACATTAAAGAGGTCTCTATCCCTATCCAAATTAGATCCCGGTGGTCTATAGCACACCCCAAGCACTATCCCAGGGGAGGCTCTAGTAGTTTTCTTCCCCAATGTGATTTTTGCCCAGACAGACTCTGTCTTATCCATTCCATCACTTTTTATTTCTTTACAGTCTACCTCATCATTGATATACAATGCTACTCCCCCACCTTTACCTTTATTTCTGTCTTTCCTAAACAGCACATACCCTTCAATACCTGTACTCCAGTCATGACTACTATTCCACCATGTTTCGGTTATTGCTATGATATCTGGTTTCACTTCCTGGACCAGTAGCTCTAATTCCTCCATTTTGTTACCTAGGCTCCTTGCATTGGTTTACAAACATCTTAATTTTTGCTGTTTGGCCTCACTCACATTCTTTACCCAATTTGGTATGGACATTGTACTGCCAGTATGACCTATTTGACTAGTATCCACTCTGCCCTTCCTCCTTATGTCTATTCTCCTGCCCCCGGCTATATCCTCTCTTACTTCGTTGTCTTCCCTCTCAATGTTAAAATCCGGCGTGGAGATTACCTGGACATCTCCCAACCGTCTCCCCCAAATTCCTAGTTTAAAGCTCTCTTGATCAGTTGTGCCAGCCTCCATCCTAGAAGTCTATTTCCTTCCCTACTCAGGTAAAGTCCATCCTGAGAGAACAGTCCTCTGTCCATGAATGCCTCCCAGTGGCCATACAGCCCAAAGCCCTCCTTGTAGCACCAATCCCTAAGCCATCTGTTGATCATCATAATCCTGTCACACCTTTGTTGCCCTTCTGTAGGAACAGGCAGAATACCACTGAAGATTACCTGAGCCTCGATTTCCTTAAGCGTCTTCCCCAGCCTGGCATAGTCCCCCTTGATTCATTCCAATGAGAATCTAGCCATGTCATTGTTCCTACGTGAAGGATGATCAATGGATTCTTTCCCGCTCCCTTTAGGATCCTCTTCAACCTCAGGTCCACATCCCGTATCTTAGGGTAGGTCTACACTTACCCGTCGCGTCGGATCAATGTTCTGGGTTCGATTTATCACGTCTTGTCTAGACACGATAAATCGAACCAGGAAGTGCTCCCCCGTCGACGCTGGTAATCCAGCTCGACGAACGGAGTAGGCGGAGTCGACGGGGGAGCCTGCGCGCCGTGTGTGGACCCCGGGTAAGTACGTTTTCATTCGAACTAAGATAGTTCGACTTCAGCTACGTTATTCACGTAGCTGAAGTTGAGTATCTTAGTTCGAATTGCGGGGTTAGTGTAGACCAGCCCTTAGCACCCGGTAGACAGCACACCCTTCTGTTCTCTGGATCAGCTCTGGTTACAGGCCTGTCTATTCTTCTCAGTAAGGAGTCCCCAATCACATAGACCTGCCTTTTCCTGGTGACAGTGCGATTCTCCAGTCTATCCCCTGTTCCCTCTGGCTGCAAGTCCTTTCCATTCCTATTTTCCCTTGTAATCCTCTTCAACCCATCCTGTATCTTCCTGGGGCTCATGTTTGGTGTTGTCTCCATCGACTCTTCCCCTTCTTCTATGGGACTAGCCGCTCGTATTGTTTTCGTATTACTTGTATTGTTTTCATTTATCTATTCCTATTATAATGTAAAGGCAGGCAGTTATACTGTGTCTAAGCTTGTAATGAAATAACTCATTGAATGCAATGAAGAGTGCTAAATTCAAAGCAATTGGCCATTGTGTGAGTAAGAACGCTTCTCTGATTGTTGTGTGGAGAAGAAGCTGTAAGTACTGATTCAAAGGAAGATCCTTTATCTCTTGGACGGTTTGGATTCTACCAGGGTGGAATAACTAAATGAGAAGACAGAGATCCCCAGAGTTATTCTGGGTAGCCCTGAACTGGCAGATTACTACATCTCTGCTATTCTTTTGGATTTACAAACTTTGACTCACCTGTTAATGTATTTTACCTGCTTTAACCTCTCAATATCATTTATTTTTCTCAGCTAATAAACCTATAGTTAGTTAACTATAGAATTGGCTACCAGTGTTGTCCTTGGTGTAAGATCCAGAGTACCAATTGATGATGGGAAGTGACTGATGTCTTGGGACTGGGAGCAACCTGAAGTGGGGTGATCTTTGGTTTAGGTGACCATTTTCACTAAGTCCAGTTTGTTTGCACGGTAAGATGGACTGGACAGCTTACGTAGACTGTCTGTGACCCCCTGGTAAGACTGGAACAATGATCCAGGAGTTCACATTTGTTACTGGTGGTGAAATCTAATTATAGAGCACACCACCAGCTTCGGGTGGCTGCCATATTTTCTGACAGTCTGACCTGGGATTGGCACTCACAGTTGTGAGCCACTCCAGACAGCATGAAATTGGGGGAACCTGGTATGGGGGAAAGGGGACCCCCAGAACCCCTAGCATGGAGGGGAAATTGAGAATGGGGGGGCAGACAGAGATCCTGGCCTGAGGGAGAAGCGGTCCCCTGGTATAGAGGGAGGGAGTAATGGGGGGACACACAACTCGTGGGCAGAAGACTAGGGAACCCTGGTATAGAGGGATTGAGGGGATATGGGGGGTAATAGGGGAAGGTGAGCACATTCAGAGTCCCTGCCATGGGGGAGAATTGGGGACCCAGGCATTGGGAGAGTGAGGAATAGGGGACACAAAGACCCCGATATGGGGGGAAAGGGAGGCACTGCTGGCATTGGAGGGGAAAACAGGGGGCCCTAGGATGGGAGGAGGAGGGAGTTTGGGGGGCACAAAGAGCCCCTGAAATTGAGGGGCATGGGATGCTGGCACACAGGAAGGTTTTGGGTGGAAATGGAGGGATGTGAGAATCCTGTTGTGTGTGCATTAAGTTCAGCCAACAGCAACAACCTAGCGTGCGACCCCCTAGGACACACACACTAAACCTAGAACATAAAGTTAGCAACATCAGCCTTATTCACAGGCCTGAGCTGGGGTGAGTGGACGGCAGAATGTCCTCGGCTGCACAGGGGGACTGTTGAAGAAGTGAGACGAATGAATGAGGTGGTGGAGGAGGCTCGTCTGAGCCAGAGACGGAGCTTTCCTGGAGCCACCCAGTGCTGAGGAATGAACTCCCCCAGGATCTAAAATGCCCACAGGCTATAAAATCCAGCAGCAACCTCACCAGCTTTTGTTTGAACTGCAAGATGGATGTTTGCTGTCACTAATACAAGCTCACAGCCCTGCAGACATTTAAAAAATCACATTAATGTTACACTTGCTCATCCAAAATCTGACCTCCTCAGCGTTTTCCCTCAGGGTCACGCTACTCCTGCTTCTCTGGCTGTATCTGGGGATCCTTTGCTCCTTCTCTGTGTCCTTCTGTCTGTGCTGCTCCCCTCTCACGCACACAGCCCCACCACCGCTCAATGCCCCATGCCCTGCATTTGCTATCTCAGTCTCTAGGGAAACCCATTGGATCACAGGGCTCAGCTTTTTTACCTTTTAAAAAAAAATAATTTAACTCATTGAAAATTTCAAATAAGGTTGGTTTTGGTTTAACCTCTCCTTAACCTCTGAGGATACGACAAGAAGCAATGGGCTTAAATTGCAGCAAGGGAGGTTTAGGTTGGACATTGGAAAAAAATTCCTAACTATCAGGGTGGTTAAGCACTGGAATAAATTGCCCAGGGAGATTGTGGAATCTCCGTCATTGGGGATTTTCAAGAGCAGTTTGGACAAACACCTGTCAGGGATGGTCTAGATAATACTTAGTCCTGCCATGAGTGCAGGGGACTGGACTAGATGACCTCTCGAGTCCCATGATT
The DNA here is from genome assembly GCA_037349315.1 of Chelydra serpentina. Taxonomy (NCBI): domain Eukaryota; kingdom Metazoa; phylum Chordata; order Testudines; family Chelydridae; genus Chelydra; species Chelydra serpentina. The sequence goes on from JBAIAC010000151.1 coordinate 699,680, forward strand.
CTATGATTCTAACCCAAAATGCTATAAAACAAATGCAGACTTGCCAGTGAACAGAAAAATCTGTTCTTCTTGAAGTGCTTGCACATGCCCCTTCCATGTTAGGTGCGCGCGCTGCATGGACAGTCACGGGAGATTTTGTCCCTCAGTGGTATCTTCTCGGCCAGTTCTAGCCCCTTATGCGTTGGTACAAGGGGTGCGGCCGGCCCCAAATACTCTCAGTTTCTTCTTACCACCCATGACTATCACTAGAAAAACTCCCTCTTTCTTCAGCAAGGTGATTGTCAGTGGCTCTCACTGCTTTTCCTCCATCCCTCTTCTTTTCTCCAAGAGTTCTTGTCTTCAGTTTATGTTGTAAATACTTGTGTCAATAGTTAGTTGGATTCTCACATTTGTTTAGGGAGCATCCTCCACGTCTGGAGCCAGACGTGCCCTGGTCCCCAGGCTCCAAACCCTGCGCCTCCTGCAGCAAACCTAAGCCAGTGAGCGACCCACACTCCCATAGGCACCGACTCCGTGGGTGCTCCAGGGCAGCACTCAGGGAAAATAATTAGTGGGCATTTAGCACCCACCGGGGAGGTCAGCTGATGGCACCCGCCAATCCGCTATTTCGCATGCGCAGCATCAGCTGTCTGGCTGGCTGCAGCCAATCAGCTGTTTGGTGTGAAGCTGTGTATCAGCTGTTTTACTCCGAGTGTGTGCGGCTCCTTCAGCTCCCAGCCGGGCTCCCGCCTCCCCCAATGCAGGCAGGTGAGTCTTTTTACTGTTCAGGGCAGAGGGAGCTGGGCCAGGGGGACAAGCAGGGGAACAGGCAGCTTCTTGGCTGGCTGCAGGGGGTGAATGGGGAGCATTTCTTGAGGACTGAGCTAGCCATTGTCACCCTGCTCTGGTGTCTCCTCCAGGACCCCTGCCCGCCTCCAGCCAGGAGGAACTGGCTGCAGACCCCCTTAGTGCTGGGTAGAGGGGAGACAAAGGATGTGGCTCCTTTAAGAAGCTCTTCTTGCATCTGATAACTAAACTTGGGCTGGGCCCCCCACCCTGCGCTCCAGCCAGCCGGGTGAATCCAGCTGTGGCCAATGGCAAGCGGGGCTTCACTGCAGTCCCGGCCTCCAGTGCAAACGAGCAGCCACCCCCTGACACCTCCCCCAGCCCGGACCCGGACGGCACCTGCCTGTCTCCCTCCCACAGGGGCTCTGGGAGCTCCCAACCCTGATCCCATCCCCCACGGATCTGAACCAGGTCCCAGTTTAGATCAGGACCCGGCTTGGGCTCCCACAACCCTTTCCCTGTGTGTGTGTGTGTGTGTGTGTGTGTGTGTGTGTGTGTGTGTGTGTGTGTGTGTGGTGGGGATGGGGAGCACTGTTGGTACGTCTATCTGCACCCAGCAGTTACCATGGAGATCAATAATTCTGGACTCTGACTTTATGTCACTGACTGGCCGCTGAGCACGTTGCTGAACTAGTAGCTGGTGGGTGCATGCAGAACTGTTGGGAAAATCTGGCCCTTAGCGTCTTTTGATGCAAGACAAACAAATTTGGTGGTTCACGGAAATCAAGATAACGACACAGAGATGTCCCTCCTCCATCTTACTCCCATTTATTTATTCAAAACAAAGTCTCCACTTTTACATTCACTGAGAAAAAAAACCTTCCTATCATCCTCCTAAAAGCCTCTTTCACCTCCTTGTTCCTCAGGCTGTAGATCAGGGGGTTCAGCATGGGGATCAACAGGGTATAAAACACAGAGATGATTTTGTCCTGGTCCAGGGAGTACTTTGAACTGGGCCGTAAATACATAAAAATGATGGTTCCGTAGAAGATGGTGACGGCCGTCAGGTGGGAGGTGCAGGTGGAGAAGGCTTTGTGCCTGCCCTCCGTGGAGTTGATCCTTAGAATAGCGACCACAATGTAGACATAGGAGATGACAATGGTCAGGAGCGTAGATGTTATAATTGCAGTCGAAAAGGTGAAGTGAACAATGTCTGCGATGTGGGTGTCAGAGCAGGCCAGTTTCAGGATGGGGGGCACGTCACAGAAGAAATGATTGATGACGTTTGATCCACAGAAGGACAAACGGAATATAAATATAGTGTGAACTGTTGCATTTACCCAGCCGGTTAGGTACGACCCCAGCACCAGCAGGACGCAGAGCCGCTTGGACATGACGACGGCGTACAGCAATGGGCTGCAGATGGCTGTGACGCGATCGTACGCCATGACACCCAACAGGCAGCACTCACAGGACACGGCAATGCAGAAGAAGTAAAACTGCACAGCGCACCCAGTGAATGGAATGGCTCTGCTCTCCACTACAAAGGCCATCAGTGTCTGGGGAGCGATGACGGTGGAGTATCCAACATCTAAGAGGGCCAGGTTACTGAGGAAAAAGTACATGGGGGTGTGAAGCCGGGAGTCAATCCTGATTAAAGTGACCATCCCGAGATTCCCCACCAGGATGAGCAGGTAGATCAACAGAAACACCACAAAGAGCATGACTCTCAGCTTCTGGTTGTCCGTGAATCCCAACAAGATGAACTCGGTCACAGTGGTGTGATTCCCTTTCAACATTTATCCCTGATGTGCTGTTCCCCACACGGGAGAAAATGAGAATAACATGGAAAGAAGAGACAAATAAAGGCTGAGTATCAATTCCCTGGAATCATTCTGATCATGTACCATGTGGTTCTCTGGTCGGATCCAACACAGGTTTAAGACTCCATTATGGGTTTTGAAGTACCAGGCATGGGTCTCTTAACTCAGGCTATAGGAAAAAGAAAGAACTTTCTCCCAGCAGGCAGCTGGCCGGCCACTAAATGTCTGTACCTACTGTGGGCAGATTTGTGGTTCCAGGATTGGATTCCTGAGTCATCTCAGGACCCATATGTAAATGGTGGTAGAGATCCTCCTCAAATCGAGGGGTCACCAATGAATGATCGGGTGGTAGAGGCTTATATTCTACTAGATAGAAGTCCCAAATTCAGTGCTTACTGCCGAGAGCTCACCCAGTGCTGTCTCATTACAATATATTTTATTATGATTAAATTCACATACGATTACCCAGGTTGATTAATTCTACCCCTGGCCAGTGGTATTCTGTGCACAGCAAGCGATTAAGGTGAGGATATAGGATATAGGTGCTTGTCCACTTCCTTTTTATGGAGCCAGGTACGTTGTTTCAAACAATAAGGTACGTGGCAGGTAGGCAGAATTGTAGGAAAGGGATCTGTATTGATCATACTGAGTTGCCACAGTTATCTGATGAGCTTCTAGAGAATGAAATGTTGACGTTTCAAACTTTACCCGGGAATGGAAATTCCGAACAAGAATTTCAGTTCAGAAACATTGAAAAGATATTTTTGATAATATTGATTTTTTTCAGTAATTTAAAAACAATAATATAATGGAAGATATTTAATATATTATAGATGATTAAATTAAAGTTGTAATATAATATAAAAGTAAATAAGAAATAAAATAATACCATAAACTCAAAATGAAACATTTTTACCTTATCATAGCAAAACATTTTGACATTATCAAAACAAAATGAAAAAGTAAGAGATATTTTGGTTAGACATGTTCCCATCCAAAATTTAGTCAAAATCAACGCATTCCTGCAAAATGTTATTTTTGTCAAATTTAAGAGCATCTCCTACACCATGCACCAGAACATGCTCTGGCTGTGACAATGGGAGGTTTCCCTAAAACACTTCTCCCCTCTTTCAGCAGTCTGCCAGTGTGACTAGTCCCACACCTAGAGAATATAAATCTAGGAAATAGACAAGGCGGAGTGGGAGGTTGCTGACTCAGCTGTGGATAAAGAACGATGAGCCAGATGCTCAGCTAGCATGAATGGGAATTGACTTCAGTGGATCTACATTGACTGATGCCAGCTGAGGATCTAGTGTTCTTAGAATATCTACGGCCAGAATAGTCAATCACCTGCACCTCATCACGGTACAAAATTAATGAAACAATCCACATCCTTGATCTCCAGACACACGTGGCAAATATGCCGACTGGACACATTTCTTTACAATCAAAATACATTTTCAAAAAAATAGAAATAAAGATGCCCTTTAGTTTGCAATACGTTATTCTTACCTAAGTAATCGCTTCCCTTTCTCAGAACGCGAGCGGCATGGGCATCGTTTCCCCTGTCACTGTGCTTATCCTGCAACAGAAAAAACAATATAAATACGCTGTTCGGATAATCAGGACTCTGCTTTCAGTGAGTCTGATCTCCGTATGAATTAGCTCAAAATGACAATTGTATCCACATGTCGGAACCAAAGGAGAAAATTTATACCATCTCCTTTGGAGCTTAAATGACAAGCCTGCAAGAGGGAGCTGTCTGATGTTCTTGATCCCAAATGGGATTGTTTTTGGAGGTCAGAGGGGTTGTTTACATTTATTTTGGTGGCATATTGGGACGGAATCCTTAGAGTGCTGCCGAGTCTGAACATCAGGCCAGGCACAGGTGGGATTATTAGAATGTCTTTCATGTCCCCTTGGAATAACTGCACATAATTGTGTTGCCTACAAAACCTGTGCAAACCCCCTGGTGCTTCTTTTATCTCTTTTTCAAAGTGAACCAGCTATTTTTCTCAGGCAGGAAACCTGAACAATCCCTCCAGTGGCTAGAACACTAGCCTGATACTCAGGAGACATGGTCATTTCCTTTCTCCATCACAGTCTTCCTGTGTGACATAGGGCAAACCACTTAGTCTTTCTGTTCCTGCAAATTGGGGATATTAATGCTTCCATACCTCACAAGCATGTTGTGAGGATAAATATATTAAAGCTTCTGAGATACTCTGGTGATGGGGCCATATAAGTAGAGCCGAGCCAATAGCTGACTTTTCACTTCTGAATGTAAAGTACTCGTACACCTTGCAGGCTTCCACTTCTCAACTTGAGAGACAGACAATGTGGGCGAGGTCATATCTTTGATTGGACCAACTTCTGTTGGTGAGAGAGAGACCAGCTTTTGAGCGTACACAGAGCTCTTCCTCAGGCCCTGGAAGGAACCAAACCCCTTTCCTGCCACCCCCTGGAGGCACTGTAAATATTTTTATTTAAAAAAAAACAGTACTACCCATATCTTACCATTATTAGCCTCCGGTCCTTCCTCTGAACTGAAAAAGTTGTCTGAGTTGGTCAGGTAGCGCCAGCTTCCTCAGGGCAATAACCATTTGCTTTGACACTGGCATGGCTCTCCTATATCGAGGCTTGTGGCACTGGAGGGTTGGGGTGATCTCATCACACATTCGGAAGTTCTGAAGCCACTGTTCAGCATCCCAGCTTTCCAAAATCATGCAATCTCATGACACCATGCTTGTTCTCCCTGACCAGAAGTGGCGGCCCATCCATGGGCATACCTTGGCAATACTGCCAGTCACCATCTCTGTTCCATAGGGCCAGAGGAGATTGTGAGTCGCCCATCATGGTCAGCCATCTTCGACATGTCAGAGAGTTCTGTCCACATTCCATCCAGCATCTTGCCAATTGCCCACCCCACCGCATGAACACTTGTCCCTCAAGAAGTGGCGTTAGGAGTGCAAGTGCCAATGTAGGATCCTGGCTTATTTTTTCGCCTGAGATAGTATTTTAAGTTTTGCTTGCCTGTTTGGTTTATATATATATGCAGTTTTACTAATGTGTGTGAATAAAGGGACCCTTACTAAGGACAAAGACAGACACCGTGTATGCTGCTTTTGCCTAAGCCAGATGGGTTTGTTAGTATAATGGGAACAGTAACACTTTTACTGCTCTCATCTGGGCATGGTGGGAGTGTAATATATGAGCACACACTCGAAGACTGCCTCAACTCCTATCTCAAGGCAAGGTCAAGCAACCAGTCAGGAGGGGCAAAGGGGAACTGGGGGAAGGTAAAACACTAAAAGGCCAGAGAAACGCCTGCCCCTGACTGTAGCAAAAACTCACTTCTTACCTCTCCCATGGGGCACAGAAGGGGTGGGATGAAGACCCCAGACCCACGACCCTCTGACATGGAACGTGACCATAATTTGTAAGGGGTGGGACTGTGGGCGTGCATTTCAGGTATAATTATGCCTACTGAGGAGGTGGAGAACAGGACACTGGGAAACAAGGCTCTGTGACATCAGAGTTATGGGACACATGTTTGCTGACAACTAAACCCAATAAACATTGCATCATCTGCACTTGGGACTTCTGGTCTTCTTCGGGGGAGTGAGAGGGTGAAGGGAAAGCCTGCTAACAAGGAGCAGGAGCAGAACCACCATCCCTCCATGTCTTCCACCCAGTGTGGCCAGAGGGAGAGATGAGCTGGTACTGCCATGGGCTAATGTGTAAAAGGGATGGGCTGTGGCAACTGCTCTCAGAAAGGCAGTTCCTAGAGTGTCTCCTGTGAGGCACAGAACCCTGTGATACTGCCTCTGAAGTGGTAGTGCTGCTCTGGCATAACAGAAGTGGCAGTGTGGACACAGGTATATCCATCTACACAGGGTTTTACCTCTCGCCAGCACAGTATATGTGGACACTACATGCAGGTCTGAGGAATATGCGGGAGTATGTACACAGTCAACTATCCAAGTATGCATGTGAGTGTAGACGTAGCCAAAGGACGGATATTCCAACAGCACAAAGGTTAGTTAAGCACTCAGGTCCCAATGAGCATCTGTGGGAACTAGGTATCTAACAGCCCTTTTGTGCCTTTGCGCCTCCGTAGCACCTAAATGTTGGACTTATATGTCTCAAATGGATATTAGTTACCTAAAGTGCCTTTGTGGATCTAGTGGAAACGTCTTAAAATTCTCTGACCCAAAATTCTGTGAACATCAGACATTAGCTTTGAACACATCTGGGGAGAGAATGTATGGCCATCCGTTGTATCCAGCAATGACGTCATGGCATTGCGTATGCTCCCTTGTGGCTGTAAAGCCTGATCTGCGAGGAGCTAGGTTCTAAATGGATGTCACTTAGAAATATGCAGGCTCCCGATGAAGTCTTGTCATGATGCTTGACCGTTTTTTCAATCAGTTTTTCTTGTGCGTCTTTCTCAAAGTGTTTATTGATCGTTGCTGTCCTTTCAGGTCTCTCCTTGGCTGTGTCTTCAAACTTATCTATATTTATGTTGCATGAGCTGAGGTTCTGTTTTAGGTTGTCTTTGAAGCATTTGTGTTGACCACCTTTCTTGTGCTTTCCAAGTTCCCTAATCCTGCAAACACATGTGCATGTGCTTAACTTTACTCATGCGAGTAGTCCAATTGAAGTCAAAGGGATTACTCACATGTGTAAATTGAAGCACTCACATAAGAATGCCCAGGACTGGGATCTATGGCACTGAACTAATATTTCCTGGAGTCCCTGGAAAGACTCCATTGAGTCCAATGGTCAATGCTCAGGCCCTTAATGAATGACAAGGGGGCCGGTCCAGTTTTTTCAGATTGATTTTAATGAGAAGGGGCGGCTATTTTTTTATACACAGCTGTTCTCCGGGAGAAGGTGTCCCTGTACAAACTGTCTCGGCAAATTTCTTAACTTCAGTTAAACTACAAATATGTTTCCTTATTCATTACTCTGGCAGAGCAAGTGTTAATATTGACATTATTTCTGTGTCATGAGTCATATGTTGTTTTCCTATCTATTCCCAATACATTTTCTTGCCTAATTAGATAATGACAGAATTGCTCAAAAAACAATGTTTTAATGAGGCCCACAGCGGCTTATTATAATCCATAATGATGGATGCTTTCTACAAAGTTCTCCTACCTTTGGGGAATTATATCAACATGAACATTACTGGCATAACCAGTGCTGGACAATAGCATTTACTCTCTTTCCTTTTTTTCCCCTTTCAATATCTTCACTTTCAGGCCAAATTTATCTCTGGCATCATTCTTTTATGCCAGGGCTACATTTGGCCCATTGTGTCCAAAGCCATGACAAATCAAACCAGGTCACTGCAGGCGTGCGTCTGTGATCCTTGCTCACATTGACTAGTACTTACTCATACCAGTACCCTCAATGAAATCAAGTACTACTCAGTGCAAGTAAAGCAAGATAGGCTTATGTTCCAAATAAACTAAGAAGAATTTTAATGCACACAAGAAAGATAAGAAGAGGCTTTATCGGATACATAACAATATGTTAGGGCATCTCAAAGCTATAGGCTCGATTCTGATGTCCTCACACTGAATAGCCTCTTACTCTGGGATTGGTCTCATTGACTTCCACAGGACTACCTGCTGAAAATGTGTGGGTAAGGGGAACAAAATCTGACATTTAAAAGCCAAGAAACTATGTTAGGGAAATAACCAGAATCTCCTATTTAATCTGGAAAAAAGTGCAATCCTCAGAGTGTTTTACGTCAATGCAACAGTGATATAAATCAGTGTTGAAACTGATGGTTAAGTGAAACACAATTGGCCAGCTTCTCGGCTAATGTAAATCAGCATCACTCCACTAATGTAAATGGGCCAGAAACCCCAGCTAATGTAACTCGATGGAGTGCCACTTACATTGATGTGGCTATATCTCCAGCGGGTGTAAATCAGCTTTGATCCTCTGAAATCAATGGCGCTCCAGCTCCAGCTGGTGTAAGCTAGCATCACTACATTGCAATTAATGGGGCCAGATCCCCGGCGGGTGAAAATCAGCATTCGCTCCATTGGCGCTAATGGGTGAGACCCCCAGCTTTAGTAAATAGGTGGAGCTCTACTGAAGTCATTGGAACCATAACTGGTCAAAATTGGTGTCACTCCATTGAAGTCAGTGGGGCTTCATACACTTATACAAGAGGAGGATCTGGCCCTTATGCTCATAGGATTTCCCAAAGCACATAAATGGCTTAGGGGCACAAGCCCCTTATTGGGGCAGCGGTCTGGCTAGTTATATCCAATTGGCAGATCATGTCCTTAACTTGTAACCCGGTGTAGATATACAACCCACACACCCCTCCTGGGTGTGGTGCTCTGTCCCATCTGGTGGCACTGAGACCACTTAGAGAGAGATTAATGAGTTTGCCCTACAGCCTTAGTTAAGAGCCATGTGGCTTTTAGCTCATGCACTAAGCTGCAGAGGTCCTAGGTTCAATCCTGCCTACCGAGGTCTGTCAGTGTTACAGATGCACATCAAATTATCCATCCACTGGGGCAAGTGTGAACTGTCTTATGGTCACAGATTCCCAACCATAACCCTACAGAGTGTGGGGAAGTTCTGGGGCAGACTCTTGTTCCATGACTGAACTAACCTGTAGACGCTGCCAGTTCCCCTCTGTTTCAGAAACATAGGGATTGCCAGACAGGATCAGACATAAGGTCTGTCTAGTCCAATAGCCTGTCTATGACAGTGGCTTATACCAGATGCTTCTAAGGAAAGTGTAAGAACCTCACAGAAGGAAGGTGTGGGAGAATCTGCCCCCAACATTTGGTCTCCTCCTAATCTCCAATAGTTAGAGATTAGTTGAAACCTTCAAGCATGAGATTTAATCTCTCTCCCAAAAACATTTTCTTTAATAAGAACTCTTGATATGCTGCATATGAATGTAAATATCCTATCCCTTTATGAACCTCACTACATTCTTGACCACCCATTACTTCTTGTGGCAGCGAGTTCCCGAGAAAAATCATACATTTTGTGAAAATTGACTTCCTTGTCTTGATTTTGAATTTCCTAACTTTTAATTTGATTGATTTTTCTCCTGTTCTTGTGTTGTGAGACCGGAGAAGAGACATTCTTGATCTACTTTCTATAGACAATTCAGTCTCCACCAACTGGAGAATGAAAACAATGGTATATTAGGTGATGGTGTGTTTCCATCTTGGCATTTTCTCAGAGGCCCATGTAGTGGTTATTCCGACGTCATTTAATCAGTTCTCCCTAAGAATCATCGGCATTGTCAACTTTGTCCATAACCTTCCCTGACTTTTTATAGGTCCATATCTGAGTCTGCACTGGAATCAGAGTGAATTTCACATGAGCTATTAGTTTTATGGAAATATTTTCTACATACCAGGCCCTGAGTTCTCTCTCTGATCCCACAAGGCTGAGATGTACTGTTCTCTGCAGTCCTGGCCTCCTTAAAATTCTGTCACTCTAGTGCTGGAATTGAGATTCTGTGACCTTAGCACACTGGGGGTTGAGCACAGTCTAACAAGAGAGAATATAAAATATACGGGCCTGTATATTTAACAGCGTCCTCTATTGAGATGCAATTTCAGAACAGCTCAGGTATTTGTATGATTTCAGCATCCTTTTACCTGAGTTTCAATCCACAGAGGGCACCCAACCTAAAGCACTAATGGTAACTGCAATTCACCTTTAAATCAAGTTTAAGAGGCCTGTGATTTACAGACAGAATCTCTTGAGGTCTAGCCTTACTGATTACAACACACTGCAGACAACCTCTAAGTAGAATGCTGGAAGTGTGCTACTCCCATAATAACCCAGTGGTCGGCGGATTGAAACCAGGGTCAGCTAGCCCTGGCCTGTTTCTTATTTATAGGCATAAAATGGCCATGAATAAAATTAGTCTGGAAAGGGGAAGAAAGTTTCTAACCATCAGAGGAGTGACGTTCAGGAACAACCTTCCACTAGAGTTAGTGGAGTTATACAACCTAACTAGATTTAAAGTGGAGCTGAACAATTTATGAATGGGATTGTATCATGTTGCTGCCTGCAACAGAAGTAGACTGGACTCAATGACCCGGGGTGGGGGAGGGGTGTCACTTCCTGTCCCATGTTCCTATTGGGATTTCCAATATTAACGAGCCCGCGTTATGCACAATCATTTTTGTGCAAATCAAAGAAATGGTGCAAGCAGAGAAATCAGGATGGTGACACAGAGAACTTGCCCCTCTCTCGCAGCTGTTTATTGATTTTTTAAAAAAATCAATAATTACATTTATTGAGAAAATATCTTCCTGTATATCATCTTTCTAACGGCGTCCTTCACCTCCTTGTTTCTCAGGCTGTAGATCAGGGGGTTCAGCATAGGGAACACAGATGACGTTGTCTTGGTCCAAGGCGTTGCCAGAACTGGGTCATAAACACATGAAATCAGAGTACCGTAGAAGGTAGTGACACCTGTCAGGTGAGAGGCACAGATACAGAAGGGTTTGAGTCTCTCTTAACAGAGTGGATCTTCAGGAGGGTGTAGTAAGAAGACGGCCTGAAACAGAAGGCCGTGTATCAGAGGCCTGGTGTGAGGCCTGAGCTAAAGTCATCAAAACTTTGCAGATATAAAGCAAAGCCAAGCTGTGAGCAAGAGGCAGGCCCCGTTCACAGAATCTGGCAAGCACGGGGCTGATATTGCAGAAACACACATGCTTAAGTAGTGCTAGGCACAAGAATATACACCCCAACACATTCCAGAAAGAGGGTACCAGAACACCTCGATACCAAACACCTTCCCCAGAGATAACAGGAGCACGCTGACCCATGTTAAGGATAAGGTCAGGATGACAGCATGAGGAATAGGCATGTTTTACGTGAACCAACATGTACAAGGCAAAGGGCGGCCCCTGGATCGGTCAGAGGGTGTCACTCTGATACGTCAGGGGCAATACGTAACTTGGTTGTAATGGTGCATAAAGATGCATTTCAGAGGGAGTGTCTTTGGCCAGCCTAGGGAGCAGTGGAAAGTCCTGCCACTGACTGAATTGCATCCGTTGTCACGAGCATACAGGTCTCACTATCCATCCAGGTGCTATTACCGGGCTTCGTTGACAGTAAACCTGGCCGGGTGCCTTCGCTGAAAATCAAATCTGTGGATTTATTAGGCTGTTTAATTGAGGTCTGCTATCTGCACAGACCTGAACAGCACACTGAACGGACACACACGCAGCCAACATCTGACCACAGATGGCGACGAGAATGTACGTATAAGAGACTAGAAGAACTAGGATCGTAATCATGACAAATATAGTCGACAAGGTGAAATGAATAACATCTGCGCTGTGTATGTCAGAGCAGGACAGCTTAAGGATGGGGAGGGATGTCACAGAAGAAATGATTGGTGACACTGGGGTGACAGAAAGACAATCTGAATCTACAAATTGTTTGGGCAGTTGATAAAGACACAACAACCTGCAGCACACAGAGTTTCCTGGACACGATGACCCTCTAGAGCAGTGGGTTATGAATGACTGTGAAGCAGTCAGAGGCCCTGGTAGCCAGGAGGCATCATTCATTGGTCACAGACACAAAGAAAAATTGCACAGCGCACTCAATGAATGAAATTCTATTACTCTCTGCTACAGAACTCATGTGCATCCTAGGCGCAATGACAGAGGAATAAGCAACATCTACAATGGACAGATTTCAGAGGAAGAAGTACATAGGGGTGTGAAGATGTGAGTCAATCCTTACTAAAACAATCCTCCCAAGATTCCCTACCAGGATGATAATGTAGCTCAGTAGGAGCATCATGAAGAAGGGGACCTGCAGCTCTGGGTGGTCCATGAACCCCAGGAAAATCAACCGTGTCACATTGGTATGAAGGGGGAAAAGCAAAATTTGCAAGTAAACAGGAGCCAAAAAGGGACCACGTGTAGATTCGTTATAACAACTCTGCTCCCGTGAAATAGTGTGTCTTGGGGAATGTACTGTGGGTTATGCACACACTTCCCCCTGGAGCTAGTGCACTGTCTCCTCACAGAAACATAGCACACTGTGCATTGTTTTGCATTCAATTCCATACATGCAGAGATTCCCTCACAATATGAGAGATTGTCCAAATCTGAATCGTTCCCATGCCAGAAATGTCCCTTAGGGCTCAGGGCTTTGCCATCCCTGTCTCTCCCACACACCCTCTCTGTTGTTAAGTCAGATTAGTTTGGAAAGGAGGGAAATCATCTCTTATAAATGTATAGACAATAATGAATGGTGCAGAATGTTTTCATTTACACTAGTTTTCTCTTCTGGCTTCCAACAATGGCTGTGGGAGTTGATGGCACTTGGCACCACTGAAATTCAGAGCAAAGGTCCTACGAAGGATCTGTATCCAACATTAGGAATCCCCAGCAGAAAGATGTTGCCGGGCTAGTATGTACCTGTAGAGACATTCATGTCCCCGAATGTCTTTTTTCTTCCTGAAGGCTGGATATTAAATGGAAAGATCTGCTCAACTTTAGAGAGTCACTGGCACCAAAGGTCAATAATACATTTAGAGGACTATAAGTGATAGCTAACATAAGGACCTAGTAAGTTCTACAAATAGGTTTTTTTTTCCTCATTGGGTATATCTATGCACCATTCCAAGGTGTGATGTCAGCTTGGGTATTCCTCAATCCCTATGGCAGTGGTGTAGACGTGAAAACCTAACTTTGGCAATTGTTTTAAAGGATAATTATTTTAAGTGGTAATATTTATTATAAGTGGGTACAGAGTAGACATAGGTGAAGAAAGGATTTCTTGTCCCCTGAACATTTTCAAGATTTCAAAATATTTTCCCATTCTACACTGGGATGAAACCTGGTCCTCTGGAAAAAAAACTTAACAGAAAATGAGAGATAGAGAAGCCTGACCCATGAATAGCCAGTAGCTCAGTGGTTAGGGTACTCTTCTAGAATAAGGGATGAACTGGTGGGTTTTCAACAGCTCCAGGGAGACCAGCTGACTGTCATTAATGTGACTTGGCCCTCCAAATAAGCCCCAAATACCATCAGTCAAAATGCAATTGGCTGGTGGGTCAGGATGACTTGATCACCACAGAAAAGGTTGGGGGAGAAAGGATGCTGGAGAGAATGCAGTACAGTAACACTTATAGAAAGGGATGCATCAGTTTGTCATCATCCATGTCCATCATCCACAATACCATTCCCCATAGCTTTCTTCCTTCTAGGCAAACCCACAGTTTCTTGTGGACACTGGTCTCCAGGCCATACCCAACTCTCCCCAAACTCACGATCTCTCCCTACCCAGCTGATCACAACTCCTTCTTCCCCTTTCTCAAGCTATTTTTTTTCATTCATTCAAGCTCCAGTCTACTTGCATATTACCTCTGTACCTAACTCTTCTACAATGAGGTAGGTCTGGCTTATATAGTCCCCAGACTCCTCCTACCCACAACTGCCACTGGGAGGAGTAGATTATTAGAGTCAGCTGCTTGGTTTGTTTGTTGTTGTTGTTTTGTTCCCCCATGTGGTTCATACTGTCACACCAGGGAGACTCAGATTCAAGACCCCGTTCCAAATCAGGCACTTGGACTTGGGTCTGTCACATCCCAGATCAGGCTTACAACCACTGGGCTATCGAGATAGACTTTCTCTCTGTGTGTCCCAATGAATCCTTTATTATTCATACAAAGTGGAACAGCTCCAACAGGAGAGATTGAGAGACAGAGATGCACCATAGAATAGAAAACAGGGCAGACATTAGGGCACTCACCTGTGATATTGGAAACATAGATCTATTTCCCTGCTCTTAATCAGGTAGAGAAGTGACTTGAATAGGGTTCTCCCACATCCCAGGTGAGTGCCCTGATTGCTGGAATTTGGCTATTTTGGGGTCCCTCTCTCTGTGTCTGTGGAGTTTAACCTGAGAAATGTTTAATCAAAACAGAGACATTCCCACTAAAAGATTCCTAGTTGACAAATCCATATTTTTGGTGGAAAATCCATTGTATTAAAAAGTTCCCAGCCAGCCTGAGTGCAGAGAATGGACAGTACCCACTTTGAGAGCAGCTGTGCAGTATTTTGTTTTAGCCTCATCACTCAATGTCTGTTTTTGTTTGTTTGTTTTCCAAATATCCCTGTGAGGTAGGGAACTGAGGCACAGAGAAATTAAGGCCAAAACGTTCCACTAATTTTGGGTACCTAATTTGAGACCGTGCAACATCCCAGATCTGGAATTGCTGGGCAAATCCTGCTCAGCCCCTGGAATCCCTGGGGTGTTGCTTGCCCAGGGCAGATAGAAGCTTGAGGGTTTTAAACTAGGAAGCTCTAGCAAATCTTGATTGATCCTGTGTGAACAGCAATTCTTAAAATAATCAAATTTGGGCTGATTTTCATGGGAATCGCATGAGGCACTTACCTATCAAATGTCAAGTCACCTGCTGCACAGCTGGGGGTCACCAGAGCTTCTCACGGGAAAAGGATATAGATAGATATATAAAATTTAATGTGGGCAAAAACAATGTCTTTTTTCCCCCTGGCTTCAGTCTCAGAAATGGCAGACCAGGCTGAAACTTTCCAACTAAATAAATGTCAATCTGAGGCAGGCAACAGCATTTTAAATCAGGTCAAGACGCCAGCATGAAGCATTTCAATTTTGGAACGTCCACGTGTTTCATGTTGATCCAAAAATTTCAAAGCCAAACACTTTGACATTTCCAAATGGACATTTTTTAGAATTTCCATTCAAAATGTTAATATTTTAACTTTTCCCCTTGATTTGGCATGCAAACGCATGTTGCAAATTCAGTTTTTCCCATGGCATGGAAATGCTGAATTTCACTCCGCTCTACCATGTAGCATAGCCTCAGTTACAGCAGGGTAACGGTGTTTTATTCTAGGGTAGCACTAGGGAGAAAGCACTCATGCAATGGGATAGGGAGCTTTGTGGTACAATGGCTAGTCCGTGAGCCCTGCTAATGGGGGTGGTGATGCAAAGATTAGGGATTCACCTGAATCAAGACTTTCAACACTTCCTTTATGGCCTGTATTACACAGGACATCAGACTAGCTGGTTACAATGGTCCTCTCTGGCCTATAATCTATGGACCTATTCCAGTATATGGCACCTTTACACTGGTATAACCTCATCCACACTGATGCTTATCCCAGTATAACTATATCAGTAGACAAGCACATCCCTAGCAGATATAGCAATACCTGTAAATCTTTCGGCTGTGGGCACGTGGCAGAGATGAAATGTGTACTCCTAAATCTAATTGCCACTTTGGGCATCTCAATCCAGAACCAGGCCCCACTGCTATTCCTGATATCCTCACTCAGCTGAGGTCAAACCCTATAAGTGCCTAAACTCACTTGGCACCTACATTTTTGCAGTAAAGCTCCTTTGTGCCTATGTTTCAGCCTCTGGGTATGCACACCGCTACTTCCTTCTGAGCATCCAGATGCCTAGCCCTTTCACCTCACAGGAGAAGAGATTTGACCAGGGGTCTCCCACCTCTTCTGTGGGCACTCTAGCCGCTAAAGTATGGGATATTCAGGTGTGGTTCTCCCTCAGTCTCTCCTGTTGGAGCTGTTCTACTTTGGACTCTGTGATTTTTTTTTAATCCCCAACCTTCAGGAGACATAAAAGACATTTTAACTATCTCTTCTGAGGTTCATGCTGCCTGCTCCAGGGATTTTGTCCCTAGTTGCCACTGAACCAAATAAGAATCATTTGTGTCAGCCCCACACCATTCTACTGGGATCAGGGATAACATGCCTCTTTCTCCACAGGTCTGCTTAATCCACTCAGCTCTGACAGAGTAGGAATAAATATTCTCTCGATCTTTTGGTTTTGGTATTTAAATTAGATTCCCTGTTGTCAGCTTTCTAGATATTTTGGCCTCATATTAATTTTTGACTTTTCTGCTTCAGAATAATGCAGAGTGGGAAAAGGTCCTGATGTTACAGGATTGCTTATGTTGATGGTATCTATTTGCAGAAGAATCAAATAGTGTAAGATGACAGGGAAAAACATAAAATATAATCTCTTTTCTTATGTCTTATTTTGCCATTTCATTTATTTAGTCTCAAATGTGTTCCTTTTGCATGAAGAATTATGATAACTCAAAAATTCTAGAGCGGATCTGGTCCTGGAGTGACAATTTTAAGAACTGAAGTTCTCTATTTACACACCGAATGGATACAGCATAAATTAAAGGCAACTCAAGATTCCACTCTACAATACCACATCTTGTTCTGACATTGTCTCAAGGGCAAGGCTGATGCACACCAGCAGGTAAGAGGACCAGACACAGAGTCCTCGGAAATCTTTGTCACACACCTGGTTGTGTGCCTGTTCTGGGGAGGAACATAATACTTCTGTCTCAGCTTAATATCACTTGTAACACAGTGTTCTTGGTTCTGTCATTGACGCTGGGGATCAAGCCCAGGACCTCAGGATCTGAAAAAATGAACTACCTGATTTAAAATACCTGTTTTTGTTAGTTCTGTGTGGTCCAGCCTCTGGAGGAGGACAGAGAGCTATGAACTGTGAGCTTAGGTTACACAATCAAGTACCTTTATCAGCTCTATATTTAATAACTTTTAAAAATCAGATATTTACTACTGGAGGAGCTGGTGGTGTTTCCTGTATTAGGTTACTGAGCACTTTCCGTTCTAACAGCTTCTTGTATTCTTGTTTTTGAGAAACTAAAACACCTCCATTGTTTGCAGCAAGTTTTTGAAATTCAGTTGGGAGAAAGCGCTCAGACTTGAGAAGAGCATTTTGTGTTTGTTTTTGTTGTTTTTTCCCCATGACATTCTATTCAGGTTTAGCTGAGTGATAGCTTTTGACAATCACTGTCACACCTTCCTTACTTCAGTTGTGAGCAGAATTTGAGCTTCCTGCTGGTATAACACCTGTATTCTAAACAGATGGGCTCGTGTTACCACCAAAAAGAGCAGCAGACGTTGACAATGTTGCACCTGGAATAGTGACTGCTTCTGGACCTGCTCAACCAGAGTTGATTGGGACAGGAGAGAGCCACCTCTGCATTACATACATGGCCTAGTGGTCCATTCCCTTCTCTGGGGATTTTATGTGGCTGGCTCTCCCCTAGCTTCCCTAGAGGAAGAGAGAGGCAGAATACTGGGCCAGGCTCCCCACAGATCCTGCACATCTCCCCAGTCATCTATAGGAAAACAGCCTGCTCTTGCAAAGGCCTGTAGCACAAGTGGTAGAAGTCTGTGATGCAGTGCAGGTGGTTACAGGTGCAAACCAAGAGGATGAAGAATGGCGGTGTGACAAAAAAAATTGCCTTTTTTAAAAACCCTGGAAATGACACATGCGAAACTATATTAACAGAACATCATTTCGGTTGTCTACTCAGTCACCCAAAAGTTAGTGTGTCCTATACACTGAATAAGGAAGGGGTCCAGTGGTGCTAAGAAAAACCAGCATGTGATGATGTAATTAAAGACTATCATAATGCAAACACCCAAGAGGACAGAATTAAGGTTGCATGGGCAACCACAAATCTGGCATTTCCTAATTTTCAATTGCTGAAGTTTTTAACCTTAAAGTCTTTTGAGCAGAGTTTTTTGGTGTATATTTTATTTTGGGAGGAGGGGTTGATTCACAGTATAAATATTAAGAACAGTTACATTAGGTATGATACAGACATTTGCAAGGGATGTAAACCTCCATGCTTCAGAGCATGAGGCAACCACTAATTGTCTGGATGTAGGGTGAAAATACCGCTATAGGCATGTTATTGAATAACTTCCTACTGTGAGGTCTTTGCCCCTTAATCTGAAGCACACTGCAAAGACGGCCAATGCATAGACAATAATCAATTAGATGCATCAGTTTTCTGGTCTGGTATGGAAATTCCTACATTCCCTATATTTACTAAAAATAATTTCATTTCTTTTTACTCGTCTAGCCCAGGTGTAAAGACAGAGGGAATACGCAGAACTCAGAGACCTGTGTTTTTCCAGTAACTAGGAAACTCTGAAATGATCTCCAACTCGTTTTCTTTCTATCCTAAAGATTACAAACGGACATGAGATGCTTTGCTTCCATCAGCACACAACTCCCATTGTGTTACCATGTCACTGGCTAGATTCTGATCTCAGTCACACTAGTGTGAATGTAGAGTAGCTCATCTGAAGTCAACTGAGTAATGAGGAGTCAAACCAGTCCATATCTTCCTCCACCAAATACAAACCACAATGGAATTTACTGAGTGTACACCTACACCATGACTGGTAAGAAATGTAATTATTATTGTCTTTGGAGCATCTCTTTGTGCATGTGGCAGTGAAATTCCGTAGAAATATAAGAACGTCCGTACTAGGTCAGACCAAAAGCCCATCTAGCCCAGTATCCTGTCTTCCGACAGTGGTCAATGCCAGGTGCCCCAGAGGGAATGAACAGAACAGGTGATCATCAAGTGATCCATCCCCCGTCGCTCATTCCCAGCTTCTGGCAAACAGAGGCTAGGGACACCATCCCTGCCCATCCTGGCTAATAGCTGTTGATGGACCTATCCTCCATGAATTTATCTAGTTCTTTTTTTAAACCCCGCTATAGTCTTGGCCTTCACAACATCCTCTGGCAAGGAGTTCCACAGGTTGACTTAGTATTTATCTCATGGACTTTCTCATTCCTAGGCTGTGTGAATCTGAGTCAAAAATAAACATAGAATCAGTTACAGTCAACACCACCTACAAGCGTATTACCTCTAAGAGGATTTGTAACAGGGAGGAAAAATAATGCATGTGGTTACAAAGAATGTCTGTAAAACATACACTGACTCCAATAGAACAATGACACTTTAAGGCTACACAGACAGTGATACCAAACTTTTCCACTGGGGCTGCCCCATAGTAGGGCCTAAATCTATATTTAGGCACCTATATAAAAGGGGCACTGAGCATCACTTGTGCCCTTTGAGGTCATTTGGATTAGGAAGAGAAAATCAATGACCATGAATAAACTCTATAGCATTGATTATTTGCATTCATTGATTTGCATACATTGATAGGAGATTATTTGCCTCCCTTCTAAACTAAACACTCACAATCTATCTATCTCTTATTTTATAGAAGATTTGACCCACTGGATGGTTTCATGCATATTAACACAGAGTAGGGTGACCAGAGGGCAAGTGTGAAAATTCGGGATGGGGGTGGGGGGCAATAGATGCCTATATAAGAAAAAGCCCCCCAAATCGGGACTGTCCCTATAAAATCAAGACATCTGGTCACCCTTAAACAGAGTACACAATATTTCTGTAGCTGGAACATGCCCTATCTCTAATGGAAAGCATGTGGGAAATTCAAAGAGAACATTCCCTAGGAGTGTCCTTTGTATTTCAGTTGTATTATGTTTATACACTGTTCCACAGGATCAATCACAGGGATTATGAGGGATCTGTACTCAGTACTTTATTGGCCCATGATTAATTGTAATCCTTATTTTTTTTCACCAGCAGAGGAGAGCGTTTCTGGAATAAATGGCAGAGAGAAACCGCACCACGGTGACCGAGTTCATTTTCGTAGGATTCACAGATCACCCAGATCTACAGATCCCCCTCTTTATGTTGTTCCTAGTGATGTATGTGGTCAGCCTGGTGGGGAATCTTGGGATGATAGCGTTAATCATGGTTGAGCCCCGACTTCATACCCCCATGTACTTTTTCCTAAGCCAGGTGTCCATTGTAGATATTGGATATTCCACTGCCATAGCTCCCAGGTTGCTAATGACCTTTGTAGCAGAGACTAGAACCATTCCTTTGACTGAGTGTGCGGCACAATTATTCTTCGTCTGTTTCTTTGTGACCAATGAATGTTGCCTCCTGGCTGTGATTGCATACGACCGCTTCAAAGCGATCTGTAATCCTCTGCTCTACAGAGCCATTATGTCCAAGAGAAGCTGTGTCCTGTTTGTGGCTGGTACATATGTATGTGGCTCTGTGAATTCAATTGTGCAAACTCTATTTATATTCAGTCTGTCCTTCTGCAGCTCCAATGTTGTCAACCATTTCTTCTGTGACGTGCCCCCCATGCTGAAGCTATCCTGCTCTGATACCCATGTCACTGACCTCGTACTTTTCACTTTCTCTACTGTAATTGGCATGACTACTTTCCTGGGTGTCCTAATCTCCTACATCTGCATCCTTGTGGCCATTCTCAGGATCCGTTCTGCCAAGGGGAGACGCAAAACCTTTTCCACCTGCGCCTCCCACCTGACAGTCATCGCTATGTTTTATGGGACGCTGATATGTATATATTTAAGACCCAGTTCCAGCTATTTAATGGACGAAGACAAGGTTACCTCTGTGTTTTATGCCCTTGTGATCCCCATGTTGAACCCTCTGATCTACAGCCTGAGAAACAAGGAGGTAAATGATGCCTTTAAAAGGATGGTACACAGGAAGATTTTTTCTTGATAATTATAATCATTATATTTTAACCAATAAACAGTAGATGGAAGAAGTGAGTTCTATGCATCATTATTCTTATTTCTATGAATCAGCCACTCCATGTTATGTACAGATATATATATAAATGGAGATATGCCAATCTCCTAGAACTGGAAAGACCTTGAAAGGTCATCGAGTCCAGTCCCCTGCCTTCACTAGCAGGACCAAGTACTGTCCCCTGACATATTTTTGCCCCAGATCCCTAAATGGACCCCTCAAGGATTGAACTCACAACCCTGGGTTTAGCAGGCCAATGCTCAAACCACTGAGCTATCCCTCCCCCCGTAAATAATATAATGTAACGCAGTCAAATACAATATTAGAAATTGCTGTTTTTAAGATCCATGAATGACGGTCCGTGACACTATGGTGAATGGGGAAGATGCTCTGACATTTGGCTTAAAGGACAATTGCTGTTGCCTTTCATGTTTTAGGCCAGGTTGGAGTTCAGGTGAGATGATGAGAAGATCGTATGTATCCTTCATCAGTTCTGAGATTTCATCCAGGGGAGGGCCCTGCTAAACATGCAGACTAAAAGCAAGCAGAACGATTACCAAAGCTCAGCTTAGGTAGATAGGTCAAGTTATCAGAATGTGTAATGATAAATTCCCCAGAAAAGTCCTCTAGGGTGAGCTTAGGGACTTAGTCTGAATAACGCAGAGTTGACCTTTATCATGCAGAGCTAGCCTGCACCAAACCAGAGCATCTTTTCTCATCGCTGCATCACGTCGACATTAAGAGGATGTTGTTTTACGCTTGAGTTCTCAACATAGGAGATTGTTTCCAGTCATCACAACCAACCTCCCTGTCTTCACGGTTAGATGGAAGGGGAGCATCCTAAAACTTAATAGGGATCTCAAACCTTTTTTTCTGTTTAACATGGGGTCACAGGCCAGAGAATGTGAGAACCACTGCTTTTACTCATTGAAAACTCTTGCCGTTTTATGTAGGGCTTCTATTTGTTTATTTTCTCTCCAACCAATGAAAGAGTTTCCCTGGCAATCCTGAAATTATATCAATGGTCTGCTTTGTTTGGCTTTCTTTGGACTTTGTAAACATTGAGACCGGTTCATCCCTGAAGTAACTCCCTTGACTTGAGAGAATGATATGGGGACCGACCAAAAATGAATGTAGTCAAATCAATTTATAAAGATGTATGATTGTGATGTATTAAGTACTAATGTGATGGGGCTATCAATATTCATAGCACTAGCAAGCTTGCTCACACACTGTGACATCTGAATATTCATACTGGATATGCTCTGGTTAGTCTAGGGAAGTTTTGTCTGAATCATTGATCACTTAAATCCTCTTCTTGTGCTCCTAGGAATACTGCTTATGATTTGTCCATATATGTGCAAAATGGAATGGCGCTATAGTGCCATAACATAAAAGGACGTCAAAGTTACTCTATTGATTAACATCGTGGTGTTCTTAAACTGGCAATGTGTGTGTGGGACAAAGTCATTTTGCTTCCGCTGCTATTTTCCTTTCAACACTTTAATACAGGATTGGAAACCCCATAGTGCAATCGACAACTGCCCCTGAGCAAATAGACATTTTCAATGAGCAGTTAGACATCCAGTCCCCTGGACAACTCCCTGGAATGGGAGTTTGGTGCCTTTTGAATATCCCCACTTAAACGCGTGCAGCCTGAACCAATATTGACTGAAGTCAATTGGAGTCTGTTCATTGGCTTCAATGAGCTTTGGATCTGTTCCTTGTTGGGCGGTGGTTGAAAATTTCCCATCTAAACTTTCTGTTGATGGGGGGGGGGGGGAAACGGATTGGTTGCCTGGTAGGGGTACCTGGTCATCGGAAGAGGCTGATCATGAGGTCACCTGATAGAGGGTTATATAGTTATAAAAGGGCAGAAGCTGCTCTGTTTGGGCTCTACCTTGCCATGTTTGACCAGCTAGAACTGAGAGGAGTCACATGTAGGAGTTAGATGAGAAGAGGGTGGAGCAGTCTTTCTGAACACGGATGGATACCCCAGAGGGCTCCCAAGGAAAAGATGAGCTAGTGAGGCCCATTGAAGTTAGGATGTGTTTCCCTTTCTAAACGGGCTTGTGCTTTATTGGTGAAGTGTTAGCTCTTCCGTGTTAGATTCCTGTTCAGAGTCTCTCTCTGTGTTACATTCTTTGCACACACTGTGAGGCCCTATGGGAGAGTTCAGCTGTAACCCAGAAGGCTCACACTGTTTGATGGCATTGTAGGGGTGTTTAAGTTATGGCAGAGCCTGAACAACCATCCCTGAGCCCAGAGACTAGGCAGCTAGATAGCAGGTTCTAGCTCTCCAGAAAGGGCGCTAGGCAGAGGGTCTGCACCCTGATTGTGTGCCTAGGAACCCCAAGACGGCAGCAGTGGCTGGCTCCATTCACTCTCTGGCATCTTAAAACATCTCGGAATCCAAGCTGGGATTCCCCTCAACACAAGCTGGTGGGTATCCAGCAAGGGGAGTCAGAGGGCATCTGTGACAAATGCTCCCTTATGATATTATATTAGTGTATTATTTGCAGCCTCACCATCATTCCTGAACCTGGGATTCCTGAATTTCCAAGATTAACAGGCCTGGATTACATTTTTTTTTGTAACAAGCCACAGAATACAGTTAAAACGAAGAAATCAGAACTATGACACAGAGAATTCACTATTCATTCATCACTTGTTTATTGATAAGCACAAATCCCAATAATTATAATAACTACGAACAAACCTTCCTGTTTATTATCCTTCTAAAGGCGTCCTTCACCTCCTTGTTCCTCAGGCTGTAGATCAGGGGGTTCAGCATGGGAATTATGAGTATATAAAACACCGAGATGATCTTGTCTGGATCTGTGGTGTAGCCGGAGCTGGGTCGTAAATACATGAAGATCACAGTCCCATAGAAAATTGTGACGGCCGTCAGGTGGGAGACGCAGGTGGAGAAGGTTTTGCGTCTGCCTTTGGCAGAGTGGATCTTCAGGATGGCAATGAGGATGTACATGTAGGAGAATAGTACAATGAGAATAGTAGTCGTGACCACTATAGTGGACAAGATGAAATGCACTGTGTTAGCGTTGTGGGTGTCAGAGCAGGACAGTTTAAGGATTGGGGGGATGTCACAGAAGAAATGGTGGATGACATTGGTGTCACAGAAGGACAGGGTAAATATAAATGGAGTCTGAACAACTGCATTCACAAAGCCACATATGTACGAAGCAACCACTAGCAATACACAAAGTCTGTTTGACATGACGACGCTATAGAGCAAGGGGTTACAGATGGCTATGAAGCGATCGTAGGCCATTACCGCCAACAGGCAAGCTTCGTTGGTCAGAAAGTTACAGACAAAGAAAAACTGGGCTGCGCACGCAGCGAGAGAAATGGGTTTGGCCTGAACCACAAAAGTCATCAGCAACCTGGGAGCAACAACAGAGGAATTACTAACGTCGGCAAGAGACAAACTGCTGAGGAAATAGTACATGGGGGTGTGGAGTCGGGAGCTGAACCTGATCAAGACGATCATCCCGAGATTCCCCGCCAGGGTGATAACGTAGATCATTAGGAACAACACAAAGAGGGGGACCTGAAGCTCTGGATGATCCATGAATCCCTGGAAAATGAAGTCTGTAACCACGGTGTGATTTCCCTCCGCCATTTCTTCCAACCACGATCTCCTTTACAGGGGAAAAGCGAAATGTACAATTAAACAGGCGCCAAGAAAGGACCAAGAGTGGATCCTTCACACTCCTTCTGACTTCCCTCGTGAAATATTGTTCCAACCCAAGGTAATGGGAATACATCAGGGGACAATCCTAGGGAATGCACTGTTTGCATTACACTCACACTGTTCACTACAGCTAAGGCTTTGTCACCCTGAGAATTAGCGCATATTGTGCATTAAAGTGCATCCAACCTGATACCCTGAGTAGATTTCCCTATACAGTCAGAAGCAACAAAGAAAGGTGATGTTCCGTATGAAAAGGAAAGTCAATGAATATATAGAGAGACCAGTGAATGGCCTAGAGTTCATTCACTAGCCCTGCTTTTCTTTTCCTGATCCCATGGACATCACTGGAAATTCTGGTACTCATCCCCTTTGAAAACTACAACTGGAAAAAAATTTCTATTGAATTATTTTTCCCCCCAGGAGAAATGCAGATTCAGCAACAGCAAAATATTTTTAGTTTGATGCGACTTGTAGTTCCAACATTTCCTTGAATTATATTTTTTATTAAACAATCATTTAAAACTGCTCACAAGGAAAACAAAACATTTTGTTTCAGGATAAAAAAACCATTTTTTTACTTTAAGATTTGGTGAAAATTTCAAATAAATTCCTTTTCAGCATGACCGAAAATGATTTTTTTCTGACTTTTTGAAATTGCCACAAACCAAAAAATCTGTTATTCACACAGCTCTATTGAAAATACAGGCCAGTTTAAAATGCAGTATCTAGAGAAATATAGATTTAGACCCCTAAGAGTGCATATGTATAATAGAGCTCTGTTATAAACCCACTGGGATAAAACATACCTTTGAAGATGTGCATTATAACTATGTTCTCCCACACATTGCAAATCTTTCTATATGGCAGAGATACTTTTAGTTGGCATAGACTAAAAGCCTTTTGCTTGTGGATTCAGCAGGGAAAGCGCTATGGTATCAGGCAACCTAGTCTGATGCTCATAGACTCATAGACTTTAAGGTCAGAAGGGAGCATTATGATCATCTAGTCTGACCTCCTGCACAATGCAGGCCACAGAATCTCACCCACCCACTCCTGGAATAATCCTCTCACCTATGTCTCAGCTATTGAAGTCCTCAAATCATGGTTTAAAGACTTCAAGATGCAGAGAATCCTCCGGTAAGTGACCCGTGCCCCATGCTGCAGAGGAAGGCAAAAAACCTCCAGGGCCTCTGCCAATCTACCCTGGAGGAAAATTCCTTCCCGACCCCAAATATGGCGATCAGCTGAACCCCGAGCATGTGGGCAAGACTCACCAGCCAGACACCCAGGAAAAAGTTCTCTGTAGTAACTTCTAACATCCCATCATTGACCATTGGTCCTATTTACCACTGATGGCAATTAATTGACCTTTGACAAAAATCATGTTATCCCATCAAACCATCCCCTCCATAAACGTATCTAGCTTAATCTTGAAGCCAGATAGGTCTTTTGCCCCCACTGCTTCCCCTGGAAGGCTGTTCCAGAACTTCACTCCTCTGATGGTTAGAAACCTTCATCTAATTTCAAGTCTAAACTTCCTGATGGCCAGTTTATAACCATTTGTTCTTGTGTCCACATTGGTACTGAGCTGAAATAATTCCTCTCCCTCCCTGGTATTTATCCCTCTGATATATTTAAAGAGAGCAATCATATCTCCCCTCAGCCTTCTTTTGGTTATGGTAAACAAACCAAGCTCCTTGAGTCTCCTTTCATACGACAGGTTTTCCATTCCTCGGATCATCCTAGTGGCCCTTCTTTGTACCCGTTCCAGTTTGAATTCATCCTTCTTAACCATGGGAGACCAGAACTGCACACAGTATTCCAAATGAGGTCTCACCAATGCCTTGTATAACGGTACTAACACCTCCTTATCTCTACTAGAAATACCTTGCCTAATGCATCCCAAGACCACATTAGCTTTTTTCACGGCCACATCACATTGGCGACTCATAGTCATCCTGTGATCAACCAGGACTCCGAGGTCCTTCTCCTCTTCCGTTACTTCCAACTGATGCGTCCCCAGCTTATAACTAAAATTCTTGTTATTAATCCTTAAATGCATAACCTTACACTTCTCACTATTAAATTTTATCCTATTACTATTACTCCAGTTTACAAGGTCATCCAGATCTTCCTGTATGATATCCCGATCTTTTCTGAATTGGCAATACCTCCCAACTTTGTGTCATCTGCAAACTTTATTAGCACACTCCCACTTTTGGTGCCGAGGTCAGTAATAAAAAGATTAAATAAAATTGGTCCCAAAACTGAACCTTGAGGAACTCCACTAGTAACCTCCCTCCAACCTGACAGTTCACCTTTCAGTATGACCCGCTGTAGTCTCCCCTTTAACCAGTTCCTTATCCACCTATCAATTTTCATATTGATCCCCATCTTTTCCAATTGAACCAATAATTCCTCATGTGCTACTGTATCAAATGCCTTACTGAAATCGAGGTAGATTAGATCCACTGCGTTTCCATTATCTAAAAAATCTGTTACTTTCTCAAAGAAGGAGACCAAGTTGGTTTGGCACGATCTACCTTTTGTAAAACCATGTTGTAATTTGTCACAATTGCCATTGACCTCAAGGTCCTTAACTACTTTCTCCTTCAAAATTGTTTCCAAGACCTTGCATACTACAGATGTCAAACTAACAGGCCTGTAGTTACCCGGGTCATGTTTTTTCCCTTTCTTAAAAATAGGAACTATATTAGCTATTCTCAAGTCAAACGGTACAACCCCTGAGTTTAGAGATTCATTAAAATTTTTTGCTAATGGGCTTGCAATTTCATGTGACAGTTCCTTTAATATTCTTGGATGAAGATTATCTGGGCCGCCTGATTTACTCTCATTAAGCTGTTCAAGTTTGGCTTCTACCTCAGATATGGTAATATCTACCCCCACATCCTTATTCCCATTTGTCATGCTGCCACTATTCTTAAGCTCCTCATTAGCCTCATTAAAGACTGAGGCAAAGTATTTGTTTAGATATTGGGCCATGCCTAGATTATTCTTAACCTCCACTCCATCCTCAGTGTTTAGCGGTCCCACTTCTTCTTTCTTTGTTTTCTTCCTATTTATATGGCTATAAAACCTTTTACTATTGGTTTTAATTCCCTTTGCAAGGTCCAATTCTACATGCCTTTTAGCCTGTCTCACTTTATCCCTACATGCTCTGACCTCAATAAGGTAGGTTTCTTTGCTGATCCCCTCCCATCTTCCACTCCTTGTATGCTTTCTGTTTTTTCTTAATCACCTCTCTGAGATGTTTGCTCCTCCAGCTTGGTCTAAAACCCCTGCCTATGAATTGTTTCCCCTTTCTTGGGATACAGGCTTCTGATAGCTTCTGCAACTTTAACTTGAAATAATCCCAGGCCTCCTCCGCCTTTAGGTCCATAAATGTTTAGTCCAATCCACTTCCCTAACTAATTTCCTTAATTTATTAAAGTTAGCCCTTTTGAAATCAAAAATCCTAGTCTCAGATTTATTTTTGTTTATCCTTCCATTTAGTTTGAACTGAATTAGCTCATGATCACTCGAGCCAAGGTTGTCCCCTACAACCATTTCTTCAATGAGGTCCTCACTACTCACCAAAACCAAATCTCAAATGGCATCCCACCTTGTTGGTTCAGCAACTACTTGATGAAGGAATTCATCAGCTATCACATCTAGGAAAATCTGAGCCCTATTATTATTACTAGCATTTGTTCTCCAATCTATATCTGGGAAGTTGAAGTCTCCCATGATCACACAGTTCCCATTAGTATTTACTTCCTTAAAAACATTAAAGAGGTCCCTATCCATATCCAAATTAGATCCCGGTGGTCTATAGCACACCCCAAGCACTATCCCAGGGGAGGCTCTAGTAGTTTTCTTCCCCAATGTGATTTTTGCCCAGACAGATTCTGTCTTATCCATTCCATCACTTTTTATTTCTTTACAGTCTACCTCATCATTGATATACAATGCTACTCCCCCACCTTTACCTTTATTTCTATCTTTCCTAAACAGCACATACCCTTCAATACCTGTACTCCAGTCATGACTACTATTCCACCATGTTTCGGTTATTCCTATGATATCTGGTTTCACTTCCTGGACCAGTAATTCTAATTCCTCCATTTTGTTACCTAGGCTTCTCGCATTGGTGTAGAAACATCTTTTTTTTTGCTGTTTGGCCTCACTCACATTCTTTACCCAATTTGGTATGGACATTGTACTGCCAATATGACCTATTTGACTAGTATCCACTCTGCCCTGGATACTAGTCAAATAGGTCATACTGATCTTGGCTTGTCCAGCACTAGGCACTGACAGGTTCTTGTCTGAGTGTAGACCTGGGCAAGTCTCAGGCACTCACAGAAAATGGAAGCACATAGGCAGAATGCGACCACTAGTATTCCCTCAGTGATAGGGGTGGGTTAGATAGAGCCTGCAGAGAGCTGCACGAGCAACTGACTTGAAGATAAACCAGAGTCTGGCCTCACATCCTGTTTATCTGATAGCACTGGTCAGCCTGAGTGGACAGAGACTGCACACTGGATATAAAATGCTTCTATGATTAAGCTCTCCCTGTAATTCTGATGCATTGATACATGACAGCGATTGCCCCCAGAACCCGAGCAGAACAGGGCAGAAAATGGGTTTTCTATTCCATGAAAATTGTTGAGATATTGACAGTTTTTCTTGTCTTGAATTGGGACAGAATCAAAACATTGGAATTTTTTGCTAATCAAAAATCAGGAAAAGAAATAAATTCGGGTAAATTAAAATATTTTATTTTGATATATTCTATATCATTGTGGTTTGACTGTAAAGATTTTTTTAGCTGCACTTAGCTGAAACTTCAAAATGACTTTTCGTGTTGAATCATGAAAACAGATTTTTGTTATTTTGAAAATGTTTAAGCAAAACGTTTCAACAATTATAAGCTTTTTTCCCCCCCAAAAAATGTTCATGTTGAAAAAATTGCCGAAACCAATCCTTTTTCTGTAAACAGATCCAGTTTTGATGAATGGGTGATGAAAAAAATGTTTAGTGGGAACATACCTGACCAGCTCTGATCACAACATTTTCTCTGAAAGCGATGATACAGACAGACTCCCAGCAAATGGGTGTTTGATACATTCCATTATGATCTCCATTTGCTTCAAGAAAACAGGAAATGGGCTGCCTCTTAATTAGCCCAACGACTTCAGCTGAGCGGCTCTGGGTGCATACCTGTGCATGAGAACAGTATGCAGTCAGCAATGTTGCTGAAATTAATATGAGATGTATGCCGATGGCAGTGAAGTATCTCATTCCTATTTCAGATCTTTAGTCTAGATAGAAAGTTACCTGAAGATAGCTTGGGTATTTCCTACTTATTAAACAAACTGCTCTCAATCCCGCCACTTCCTTCTGTCGTGCTACCTGCGTCAGGGGTTTAAAAAGTTAAATTATTTAAATTAAAGATACAGAACACAGGAATTTCCAGAACAAGTCCCCTAATGATCTATGGGATAGTCATTACAGTATGCTTCAGAGTTAGGTGCAAGTTATCATAATAAGCATTATGGAATAACATGGTTATGGGGGAAGTTTCCTCCTCGATCTAGACAGTAACCTACATCAAGCCCCATGTCCCAAAGCGTGAGGTTTTATATCTTTAGACGTTGTCACCATTCCAAATAAATACAGATATTTTTAATATTCATACCTATGTCAAAGCCTTTTTTGGATGATGAAGGAGATAGATAGATATAAGGGTGTATGGGAACAGATTCGATAGATAGATTAATTACATGGCTCCAATCTACAGTGACTTCAATGGAACTATGGCCCACTTACACCAGCTGCAAATTTGACCCATTAATTCCAACAGAGCTGTACTTACTTACACCATTTAGAGATCTGACCCACTGCTGGCTAAGGGGCTATTGGAGGCTATTGAAATTGAAATTCTATTTTTGGTCTCATAAGAGGCACCATGATGAAAGCGCTTTGCACCGTTCCCACAGACTTTTCCCTGTTTTCTCTTCCTCCTAATGTGAATTCTGACCTGCAGGGAATATCCGAAGATCATGGATGTATTGGATCTGATTTAGGCTGCACATATTCTGTGTATAGACTGAGAACTTCTAGCCCTGTGGAAATCATTCCATGACCTTAAACTAGTAATAAATCCACTTAAAAAAAAAAAGATCAGAATTCTTGGCACTTAAGGAAAAGTGAAAGTCTTTTCGACTGAATAAGTTACACAAAACATAAAATATTAGACATCCAAATGCCTTATTTTCAATTTTCTCCCTTACTCTATTTTGTTCTTACCAAAATAAATATCTCTAACCGTCAGGAAACTTTATTTTATGCTGAAGCAAAAACAAAATAAACAAGGTTGAAATAGCCAAAAATCAGAGTGCAGAAAAATCTAACTTCAAAAGAATAATCAGAGAGAATGTTTATTCACTTCTGTCGGAGCCATACTCATGAGACTTACCGGTGGAGAGAGAGCAATTTCATTCTTCTCTCTAAACACTGGTGTATTGATGATGCAGAGTATTTATATTTGCTTCAGTGGCCATTAGGGACAGCACCTCAAGACTCAGAATCACAGGCGAGGCCGAAATGAGATCATTAAAAATCTTGTACGTCCTTTTGGAGATTGGGGATTATCACAAAGACTTCTTGTCTCCAATAGTTGGACATAAGTTCAAGTGTCCTCTATATTCTCCTTTTCTGATTTTCCAGATGAGCTGCCCCATTGCCCTGAGCCCAAAATCAGAGAAATTCTCAACTGGTAGCCCCATTGTTGCCAGAAGTACATTGTGACATATATTTGATAACAAAGTTTTTTAATCTCAGTTGGCATGTTCGGTATCTCTGGAATGATGGCTAGATGAAGAATTGATATCATTCTTCGCACCGGCAATATGGGACACCAGTTTCCACAGAACGTTTCCTGGCCTGGAATAACAAGAGCAAGCACATTGGGGGTGGTGTTTGGGGAAATGGATGCAGGGCCCGGCTGCATTACACCTGGTTTAACCAACTCTCACTCCCCTTCTTAATCTCTTTTGTAATGTACCTGTAGTTACATATAAAGCTCAGTTTGGAGCGCGTTTACACTTCTTTCGTGCTGGTTTAGCTTCATAGACGACAGTGCACTTACTCCTGATTTAGAGGCATTTAGCTGACATCGGAATGAGGCCCATACTGCATCAGGCCTTTCAGTAGTAGGCCAAATTACAGTTCTTTGTGCAAAGAATGCGTTACCCAGAATCCATAACAATGAGTCCGTTGTGTCTGTGTTTGGAGAGAAAGAGTAAGGCTACATCCACACTACCACACATTCACATTCGGTGGGTAGCGATCGATGTTCTGGGATCGATTTATTGTGTCTCATCTAGATGCGATAAATCGATCCCAGAAGTGCTCCCCATCGACACCGGAACTCCAGCTCCATGCGAGGAGTAAGCGGAGTCGACGGGGGAGCAAGCCTGCTGCCGTGTGGACCGCAGTAAGTACTTTAAAAAATCGATCTAAGATACTCGACTTCAGCTACATTATTCACATAGCTGAAGTTGCATATCTTAGATCGACACCTCCCCCCCACTCTAGTGTGGACCAGGCCTAAGACATAGTCAAATATTGCCACAGCAAATTTCAAGACCTATTCGCTCCAGGACAAGCCTTCTGAGGATCTTAAAATAAAAGACTTGTGGGGAAAAAAAAATAGAGGATGAAGCCGTCCGCCAATAACCGCTGCAGCAGTCTTTTCTATCCTGGTTATCACCCCAACCGTCTCCTGGGACACCAGGATCTACCATGACATTTTATATTCTGATCCTCAGAGATTCTGACCAGACTGGGCAAGAAAGAGAGAGAACCCAGGGAACATTGTCATGTCCACTCACTTGTCTAAATTCCAACCACACACACCGCCTTGTGTGAACTTTTCCTTTCACTCTTTAATTCTCCTCTTTCCTAGCCTCTCCTTTTCCCCCGCTTTTTGGTTTGTGAAAAAATTAAAAATATCAGCTTTTGGGATGAGACATTTTTAAAATCTCAAACAAATTTCTGGGACAGGAAAACCACTAGTCTAGACGCGATAAATCGATCCCCGAGCGCTCTCCTGTCGACTCTGGAACTCCAGCGCCGTGAGAGGCACAAGCGGAGTCGACGGGGGAGCGGCGGCAGTCGACCCCGTGCCGTGAAGGCCAGGGCTAAGTGCAAGGCATTTCCATGCAGCAGAAAGGATCCTAACTATGGCTGGGAAAAATTCTTTGGCTGAAACTTTTTTTCAGAGAAAAGTGCAGGTTCAGGAACACCAGAATGTTTGCGAAATTGTACTGGGTTCTTCGGGTTGGAAAAACATCAAATAAATTCATTTCCCCACTGATACACCTCACTGTTCAGTGTCCCACCACTGTGTGAAAGGGTGAAAGTAAAGCTCTAAATCAGTCTTGGTGAGAACAGGGGCTTGTCTGCATTGGGAAGTTATTCCTGAGCAAGGTAATATGTGAATTTAAGGCACTAGAGTTATTCTGGAATAGCTCCTGGTATGGACACTCTTAATCCACTGGATTAAACTAAACCAGGAAAAGGCATTCTTATTTGAGGCCATGTAGGGAGTTATACTAGATATCTGTAGAGTCAGTTTCCCGTGTCGATCAGCCCTAAAACAATAGAATTGAATCATTGGTGAGAATAGGAATAATCAGTATATAGCAATGATGAGGAAAAAAATTGTATGATCAAAAGAGCTGTATGAATAGCTGATTTCTTGGTTTGCTGGCTATTCTGAAACATAAATGAAAAATTTAGTTTCTGGTTGACCCAAATTGATTTTTTTTTCAAAAATTTCAGTTTTTTTGGCTGACTGACAAGTTGAATGAAATGTTTTGTTTGATCAGTTGCTGTTTGTGCAATTGTTATATTTTTTTAATAAAATTGAAGTACATTTTGAAACAGTCTTTTAAATGGGAAACTTAAAATATTTAGACCTTTTAGATTTTTCAGAGGTTTTAGTTCAAAGCAAAACAATTCAGCTCATTCGACACAAATTCATAAAATATTTCAGTTAGCCCAAATCTGCATTGCTCAGAAAAAAGGATTTTGGCCCAACTGCCCCCCTCCCCCCAGTTCTAGTGAACAATATATTGTGTTGCTCAGAGTAAAACTATCCCAATTCAAATGAGTCATGAGTCTCATAGTGAGGGTGGTTAA
Source organism: Chelydra serpentina (assembly GCA_037349315.1). Lineage (NCBI taxonomy): Eukaryota > Metazoa > Chordata > Testudines > Chelydridae > Chelydra > Chelydra serpentina. Next base: position 733,689 of record JBAIAC010000151.1, read on the forward strand.
CCGCTGGAATGAACTACCATGGAGATGCTGTGAAATCAAGCCCTGATGGCTCTCTGGAAGATACACTTAAGAAAACACCAGTTAATGGGCGTAATACAGACGGTAACTGAGTAGGGGTGTGACCTGAGTTATACAGTCAGACGAAATGATCCCTTAAAATATATGACCAATTTATAGCATTGCCATAAGTAAACCTATAAAATCACTATATGGCATTGACAATGAGGAGTCCTGTGGCACCTTAAAGACTAACACATTTATTTGGGCTTAAACTATCTTGGGCTGGAACCCACTTCTGTGATCCAGCTCACGAAAGCTTATGCCCAAATAAATGTGTTAGTCTTTAAGGTGCCACAGGACTCCTCGTTTTCTTTGCTGAAACAGACTAACATGGCTACCACTCTGAAAGATAGGGCATTGGTGGGAGTAACAGTACACGAGCATTATTATTGTTACTACTTAATTAATTCATTAGAATTGGGCTTAATCCCAACCCCATTCTGTTAGGTGCTGTACAAACATATAACAAAAAGACAACCTCTGGCTAAAGGAGCTTATAATATAAGATTAAACTAAGAGACAACAGGTACAGATGACAAACAGATGGGGAGCAGCACTTGACGAAAAGATGATTGAGAATAAAGCTGTATAACAAGTATAGAGAGCCTTGTCAGAATTTTTTTTTTTTGATAATTTCATAATTTTAATTGATAATATCAATGTTTAGTTTTAAGCCTTTTTTATTTTAAATGTTTAAACCTTTACAGTTGTGGGAAATTATGGGGGATCAGACAATGGGAGGTCAGACATAATTTTTTTAATGACAGCCGGCACTGAGCTTCAAAAAGTTAAAGCTTTAGAACAATTAAAACACAAATTCTCAACATCACATGTCAAAATATACAAAGTAAATATCCTTACATCAAACTCTAATACATTCTCAACAGCATTTTTTTTTACTTTTGCCTATCTGTAAATTTCAATTATTAATGGCAATGTTTTTGCATTGGTTTGAGTGCATATGGTGAAATCAACATTTACCAACGTTTTTTGAGAAAAATCTATTCTTTCCAAGCCCAAGTATATACGAGAACACTGTTGAGAATAGATGTATATAGCACTGGTCTGAATATAGATGTAATCAGTATAAAGGCAAGTGCAAAGTACTTCACTCTAGAAGGAAAAATTGAATGCACAAATACAATGTGGGGAATAACCGGCTAGGGAGAAGCGCTGCTGAGACGGATCTGGGAGTTCAAGTGGATTGCAAGTTGAGTATGAGCCAACAATGAGATGCAGTTGTGAAAAAGGCTGTCTAGGATCTGTTACCAGGAGTGTTGTATGTAAGACCAGGGTGGTAATTGTTTGGTTCTACTTGGCACTGGTGAGGCCTCAGTTGAAGTACTGTGTGTACGTTTGGGAGCCACACTTTAGATAAGACGTGTGCAAATAGGAGAGAGTCCAGAGGGGAACAACAAAAATAACAAAAAGAGTTTACAAAACCTGATCTATTAGGAAAGGTTTTACAAAAATTGGGCATGTTTTGTTTTGAGACAAGACGACTGAGGAGGGACCTGATAACAGTTTTCAAATACGTTAAGGGCCATTATAAAGGGGATAGAGATCAATTGTGGCAGCCCCTATGAGGCCCAGACACTAAAGAGAGCAAAAGCGTTGAATTCTCATAGTGAAAGTTACATACTGAACATTAATTAAAGCAACGCATTAAGAAATTAGACCTGGAGGCAAATTTATTTTATTTTCAATCTCAGATAACCTTGCAGGACACCATTTCAAATAGATTAATGGTCAAGAAACAAGGAAGGGTGTCTATGTTCCAACAGCCACATAACAACAGGACATTGGGTAACATAGTTCCTCTCAAACAATTGTAAAACATAATTTCCATATGCTACATCACTTCTTTGAGTTTCATTTAATTCCTGTACAGCATTTAAGTCCTGTACAACATACAAGGCAGTAACTCATAGACCATACTCCTGTCCTTCTTCCAGTTGTTCTTCTCAATTGACTGGAATTGTCACGGTGAACAAATTAGCTGAGAATGTTTTTCCAGTCTATCACCCTCTTAAGAGCATCCTTGACCTCCTTGTTCCTCAGACTGTAGATCAGGGGGTTCAGCATGGGGACCACCAGGGTATAAAACACAGCAGAGATTTTCTCCTGTTCCAGTGAGTAGCTGGAACTGGGTTGTATGTGGCTTAAGCTCACAGGTCCATAGAACATGGTGACGGCCGTCAGATGAGAGGCACAGGTGGAGAAGGCTTTGCGCCTGCCCCTGGAGGAGTGGATCCTCAGGATAGAGAAGAGGATGTACAGATAAGAGACTATGACAATCAGGAGGGTGGACATGGCAATAACCCCGGAGAACGTTACGAGCAAAATCTCATTGAGGTGGTTATCAGAGCAGGCGAGCTTCAGCAATGGGTTAGTGTCACAAAAGTAATGATTGATGACGTTGGGCCCGCAGAACGACAACCTCAGCAAGCCACAGGTGTGGGTCAGTGAGTTCACGAGCCCCCCTACATATGAGCTGACCACTAGATGAACACAGACTCTCTTAGACATAACAGCAGTGTAGAGCAGAGGGTTACAGATGGCTACATAGCGGTCGTACGCCATCATGGCCAGCAGGAACCCTTCTGTGGTCACAAACACGACGAAAGAGAAGTGTTGGGCAATACAGGCAGAGTAAGAAATGCTTTTACCCCCCACTAAGAAATTCACCAGCATCCTTGGAGCGAAGACTGAGGAATAGCAGAGGTCAATGACAGACAGGTTACTGAGGAAGAAGTACATGGGGGTATGGAGTCGGGGATCCACCCTGATCAACACGATCATCCCGAGATTCCCCACCAGCGTAAGAACATAGATCACCAGAAACACCACGAAGAGGGGCATCTGTAGCTCCTGACGATCCGTCAGCCCCCGGAGGATGAACTGGGTCACCATGCTGTGATTGCCCCGAGCCATTTATACAGGGGTGCATGAAACCATACCTGCCAGGATAACAAGAGTGAGCAGCATGGAAGAAGGAAATTTCATGGCATGAATTAAATCTGAATGACACCACCAGGCTTGAGAGTGGGTAGTGAATATCTAACAGGAAACCAGCCACTGTGATGTCTGGAAAGAGCTGAGACGGACTTTTAGATTTCCACTCACTTTTCATGAGGGCTGAGATTTTCAAGGCTGTCTAGGAGAGTTTGACATCCAAGTCTCCATAAAATTGACTGGAATTAGGGGTCCAGTTCCCAATGGGGAGTTTCCAAATTCACCCACATTGTCACAAATGTTCCCCAATGAGATATACCTGCATAAGTTATGAGTTTACTTTATATTGTCTGCTCACTGAGGGTAAGTTAGAAAGCACTCAGACTTGGGATCCTATTCTCTGAGTTCAGACTCCTCCCAGATAATCCTTTTAGATGACTACAACATCTCAGTTGTGTCCCAGTCACTTGGTTACTGTTGCTTCGTAACACATCCCCTGGCTGTGTTGCAAATCCCAGGCATTTGAAAACCATGAATCAGACTTCCAAAAATCACGCGATTGGCTTAAAATCTTAAGATCTTTTAAAAATAATACACGAAGGGTTTAGAAAGGGCAGATCCGTCTTTAAGATTCATGGGGTCCTAAGCAGTATTTTTAAACCCTATGCCCAATGGCAGCCTGGGGGGGATGATGGTGTTTTTTGAGAGAGGTGATTTTATAATCTTCAGCAACACACGAATGAAATATTTTTAAAGCAGATTTTAAACTAAGGTCCTGTAGACTGACATGTTCTGAGTAAATATTACAGTCATGCACAACTCTTTTTGTCAGTAAATTCAGAAACTGACAGTATATACCTGGGGGTTGGCAAATGCCTGTTAAATGGTTTCATTACCACTTTCATGGCTCTTTAACAATTTCAATGTTGTGCTAATAGGTCTGGCAGGCTGGAGGCTTTTTCACTTTTAAGTTAACTAGATTCCCCGCTGGGGAAGACTCACTTGGCTGCAGCAGCCACCAGCAACAGGGATAGGAAGAGGCGGGGCGGGGGGGTGGCTATTAAGACCCAGGGGTGCCCCAACTTTTCAGGTGCCCTACACAGCTGTGTATGCTGCCTATGCCTAAGGGCGGTCCTGAGAGAGGGGCAGGGAAAGGTTTTCTTTTGTGCAAGATTTTGATATTTCAGAACTTGTTGGGTTAGGAACAAACCCCCAGAACTTGAAAAGTTTCTGAAATTGGGAATGGATCTCTGGAGCCATGGACCCTGGAGATTTTGGGTGTACCCAGCCCCCAGAGCTATCGGCATGTATGGTGATTCCAAGGCCATGGACTCTGGAAGCCCTGAGGTTGCTAACAGGCCACAGGGCAGATTGTCAAGGAGCTGGGCAGGTGAGGGCAGGCTTCTGATGTAGGCAGAGTTTCCCCGATTCCGTGGTGCTGCAGTGAAATTGGCCCATCTTCACGAAATGTTTCAATTTCACTCAGGGCTGGTCTACCCTAACCCCCCCTGTCGAACTAAGATACGCAAGTTCAGCTACGTTAATAACGTAGCTGAAGTCGAAGTCTCTTCATTTGAACTTACCTGTGGTCCACACGGCAGCGTGCAGGCTCCCCCGTCGACAATGCTTACTCCTCGTGTTGAGCTGGATTACCAGCGTCGACGGGGGAGCATGTCCTGGTTCGATTTATCGCGTCTAGACAAGACATGATAAATCGAACCCAGAAGATCGATCCGACGCCTCCGATCCAACCGGTAAGTGTAGAATAGCCCTGAGGGTTAGTCAGCAAATTGCAATGGAACAATGTTTCGTCGGAATTTTTCTGACCACTTCTAATTGTGTTCTTTTGATTTGCCTGCTGATTTCTGGGCCCTGAAGGGGGTCACATTTTCAAGCTTTTCTTAGCAACTCCGAGGGCTAGAAACATACTTTAAAAAAATCTGAGATTCTTAAGTGATCACATGACTGAAGGAGCTGAAACTTTAAGAGAAGCACCAAATATAATGAGAATTGGCAACTGTGCCTTCGATCTATGCTATCCTTGCTCTAGGAGCTTTCTGGCCACTTGTCTCCTATCCAAAGTGCTGACACCTACTAGTGGTACACACTGCCAGGTTCCTCATCTCTCTGGGTCATTCGCCATGACACAGGAATATGATGCAGGCGGGAATTGGTGAAGAAGTAACATTGGCACAGAAGTGATAATGGGAATCTGTGTGCAAGGCGAGGCTCTGAAGGAGGGCGGGAGGATGCTTAGAAGCTTAGAGGAATTCATGCATTCATTCGGGGAATGCGTGAAGCCATAGGTGAGAGAATGAGCTAAAAGGAGACGTTGCAGTGTAGGCGAGGAGTGTGAGGAGAGTGGAGAGGGACAGAGAAAGAAGGAAGAAAGAAGGCTGAAGAGACATGAAGGCAAAACTATGTAACACCTCAAAAGTGAGGCGTCCTCCATTTACTTCTTTCTTCTGGCTCCCCCTGCCCCATTTCAATCCAAGGCCCTTCACAGGCTCTCAGCACCGTGAGCCTTTCCAATGCTACCCATTGGTCACATTTTTCAAACAAACATGACTATGACTGGGGCTGCCGCAGTGCAAATAATTTCCCTCTTATGGTTGGAGATCGGCCCCACCAGAACCCACTGGATCCGAGCATCTGTCCTCCCCCTACCCCCACTCACATGCATACACAACACTGGATAATGGTCAGACTGGCACTAGGGGCATTAGACTGAAATCGGCCTTTAATTCCTGGCTCTGCTACAGACTCCCTGTGTGATTTTGGACAAAGCAAAGATTTCCTCTTTGCCTCAATTCCCTCTTTATAAAATGTGGATAATAATCCTTCCTTTCGCCCACCCTCTTCTGTCTTGTTTGTTAGCCTGTAAGCTCTTGATGGCAGGAACTGTCTCTTACTATCTGTTTCCAGAGAACCCAGTACAGTGGGGGCACTGATCTCTAATTGATAGCACAATGACAATAAATACAAGTTTTACAATCCTGACTTATCTCTATAACTGGCTGTAACCAAAGCCCAGAATCTGAAAATCATGAAAGGTTGCAGAAGTCGGATCTGAATCTGATTCCAGATCTCTGAAGTGGGTAACTCAGATGCATCTCTATGTACAATACTAGATTCTTACCTACTATCCATCTGGACCTTTCAGGCTCTTTCATGAACCATGTCCGTTTTCACTGTAATTTATCCTCAGACAGAAAAATGAACAAACGAACAGTGTCTGTCTCAAGCTGCCAAAATGTTGACTACGCTAACATCACACGTCTAAGTAAATGGAGAAAATGGAAAGTTATGTCTAGGAATCAGAACAGAAGGAAAATAGTTATCCCACCTCCGCCGAAGGAAAGAGGTATTGAATCATAGCTGCTGGTGGATGAAAGTGTTCACTCACTCTTCATCCCTAAGGAACATGTTAAGGCACCAGATATCATATATATTCATTTCTGTGCCATTTAGGGATCAAGTCTCTGAAGTAAGTCACACATCCAATTACAGTCTCAAGCCAGGCATAGAGGGGCTCATTACAATGCCCTCTGTGGTCCCCTATCTTACCTCCAAATGATGCACATTCTAAGTAGGTTTGTTTAACAGCCTTTGCATAGTTTTACGGAAAGCTCCCACTGTTTTGCTAAACCACAGAAAGAGGTCTCAAGAGCAGTTTAACTGAAAATGAATGACTCAGTCTTTCTTTCCATAGGGAGGAGTCAGTGAATTCAGTGTCAAAGTTAGGCTGAAAAGAAATCCAGACATGATAAACTATGGAAAAAGCACAGTTACAGCAACCAACCAACTTTAACTTTGCTCTGTGTAGATGCCAAGCAATCACCCTCCCTTACAATTAGTGCTTAACAGAGTTTACTGCCCCTGATTGGGTGAAATTGATTTTTCATACAGTTTAAGGCCAGAAGAGGTCAATATGGTCATCTAATCTGACCTCCTGCATAACAAAACCTTGTCCGATAATTTCTGTATCAAGGCAAAAAAAAATTTTTTTCTTTAAGCTCTAACACATCATTTAGCTAGATATCCAGTTGGAAAGACTTCAAGTGACAGACAATCCACCATTAGCAGGAGTGTTGTAAGCAAGACACAAGAACTAATTCTTCCACTCTACCACAGCTCTGATAAAGCCTCAGCTGGAGTATCGTGTCCAGTGTTGGGTGCCATATTTCAGGAAACATGGGGACAAATTGGAGAGAGTCTGGAGAAGAGCAACAAAAATGATTAAAGGTCTAGAAAACATGAGCTATGAGGGAATATTGAAAGAATTAGGTTTGTTTAGTCTGGAAAAGAGAAGACTGAGAGGGGACATGTTAACAGTTTTCAAATACTTAAAAGGTTGTTACAAGGAGGAAAGAGAAAAATTATTCTCCTTAACCTCTGAGGATGGGACAAGAAGCAATGGGTTTAAATTGCAGCAAGGGAGGTTTAGGTTGGACGTTAGAAAAAATTTCCCAACTGTCAGGGCAGTTAGGCACTGGAATAAATTGCCCAGGGAGGTTGTGGAATCTCCATCATTGGAGATTTTTCAGAGCAGGTTAGACAAACACCTGTCAGGGATGTTCTTGATGGTGCTTGGTCCTGCCATGAGTGCAGGGGACTGGACTCGATGACCTCTCGAGGTCCCTTCCAATTCTGTGATTCTATCATGAGCTGGGTGATGCTTTTTCTTAAGATAGCTGGTGCTGGTAGCTGGGTGTGGCTCTGTTTTTTGCCCTCTTTCTCTGCCACCCTAAATGCCCAGGGTAGATAGAGCTAGCCTCTGAGAAGTTAGTCTCTGAGAAGGAAGCGGAGGTTCACTGGTCCTGGCTACCCACAGATCAGACACTTCACATGGGCGGGATGAAGGAAGTGGGTGATACAAGATGTGACGTAGGATGAGCAGAAGAGTTAGGAGCAAATTCTGATGACTTTCCTCACCGGAGGTAGTACCTTTCTTTTCAATGTCAATGAAACTGTGAGCAGACAAGAACTACTCAACATGAACAAGGCAGCAAAATCTGGCAGTGCATGATTCACATTGACTGGTACAAAAAGAGAAACTGAGAAGAGGAAATAAAGGCCTGGATTGTGACCTAGCCTACCCACCCAATCTGGGGAGTAAAGGACCGTGTGTCCATGGGTGAAGGTGGGAGGGGAATGGATGGAGACATGGTTCTGGGCTCTCACACTGAACATATCAGCCAGCACAGCGGCACTACCATGGGGTTCTGGTCATTTTCTGCTGTTAGACGCCAGCCGTAAATTACTGCCGCCCACCAGAATGAAGGCAAAGCAAGAGGGGAACTGTGCCCGAACCCTTGGCTAGACGTTGGGTACGTCTTCACTACCAAACATGGCAGGGTTTTAATGTGGCTGTGTAGTCGCAGCACCAGCGCCGGGAAAGAGCTCTCCCAGTGCTGTAAAAAAACCCACCCCCAGGAGAGGAGAAGTTACCAGTGCTGGGAGCATGGCTCCCAGTGCTAGAGCACTATTGATACTGGTGCTTTACAGCGCCGAAAAGTGCCGTGATCAAGGGGGTGTTTTTTCACAGCCCTGAACGAGAAAGTTTCAGCTGCAGTAAAGCGCCACTGTAGACATCGCCTTAGAAAAGAGTGACAAAGAGTCCTGTGGCACCTTATAGACTAACAGACGTATTGGAGCATAAGCTTTTTGGGTGAATACCCACTTCGTCGGATGCATGCCGTGGAAAAGTGGAAACCCTCTGATACTTAGAAAACAGTGTCTCTTCAAACAAAGGTAGCTCCCTAAACTTAGCAAACCCCATTAGAAACACCATTTGCCACCTCGTGTAGATGCAGTTCTACACCTTTTAAAATGTACTAACTGCCTGGGTTCAACCCTAGAGCCCTGTGCAGATGTTTTGTTCTTGCTGTAATGGGAGTTAATTGGTTGCAAATTAATTTGAGTAAACACAATCATAAACACTAATGGAGACCACGCACAAACATTTCATTCAGATATTCACATTTCCTGCCCCCTTGTTACATTGGGAGAGAGGAAACTTGCGGTCCCCAGAGCTGAGGTGCCAGTTCTGCTGCTCAGAGAGCTTCTCTGCAGTTGGCTGGCAGGGACGACCTGCTCTGAGGAGCCAGTCCTGATGGGACACCTCTCCAGCTGCAAAGGGAAGTTATTGGGGGGCAAGAAGAGACCCTTCTAGCTTGTGTTATGGAAGGACTGGGGGAGAAGGAATATTTGGAAGGACCATGGGAGAGAAGGAATGGTGAGGGCAGCTATAATCTCTGTAAATGCCCCCACCATTAATGTCACCCATCCTTAGTCAGGAGCTCTCTCCCTAATGAGAGGCCCATCGCACAAGAGATCCTTAGTTCAGTCACTGGGGATCCCCATCGCTGATTATCTTTGTGAAAGGCAGGCCAGGCCTTTGGAGCTGAACTAGGATCTGTTCTCTTTCTCCCTCCCCACCTACAACTGCAGTTTCTTCTTCTCTCTGCCTCCTATGAGGATGTCAAATGTATCCCTTCCATTGATGGCCACCTTTGAAGTTCAGGTGTGGAGAAAGCACCCTTTCATTTAGGCTAAATATGGGAGCAATTAAATACCCCCCCAGTGCAGAGTTAGCTCAAGTTTCCTACACTCAGTTACGGCTCTTGAGTCAGCCTCTCTCAAACGAGAAGAGCCACACTGTGAATAAACAAAGGTGCTGCTGTGTCACACTGGCGCTGCACTCACTCATGTGGGGCACTAAGACTTTTAGGAGCTCATCCCGTGGCTCTTTGCACAGCAGTGAGCTGAGCCACTCTATGGATTCTTCCCCAGTGGATGGTGGGAGAACGTGTCTGTCCTTTCCTGGTACACAGGGGGAGAGTGGGAAGGCTTTGGAGAATTAGCAGCACTCAAGTGCAGCTAGCTTGCGTCCATACTACAGAAAGGTCATGTTAGCTGGTGAGTTGTGCTAATTTAGAGTTTAACCTGTTTCCCGAGGGGGCCGGCTCACTTGGGTTATAAAACCCACATCTTAGGGTTTTGCTGTGTGGACCTGAGTCGAGTTAGGGCAATGCAGAAGTTGTAGCTCGAGTTAACTCGGCATCTCATTTTGAATCTGAGCAATATTATCTGCAGAATACAATGAAAACACGTCACTCTCACAAGCCCCATTCACACCTGGCAGTGCCCATCTCTTCTAACAGGTTCACAGCCACTACAGAACAAAGGGCGATAAGAGGAGATTGTATTGGGGAAGGTCTGTCTCCTCCGGCTCTCTGGTTTGATGAAAGTCCAGTTCCAACTCTGGATTAATGCCACCTTTCTCCCCCAGCTGTGGGGCTCGCAGAGTCTGTGATTCCTGATGTAATACTTCCATCCAGATAAACAGAAGAGAAATAAGTTATTTAATGACTAATTCTCTTCAATCACATCCTGTTCTGTATGTGTTTGTTTTATTCAGTACATTCACCTGACACCAGAGTCGGCCCACAACATTTTGGCACCTCAGGCAGTAGGGTGACCAGATGACCCAACTTTATAGGGCCAGTCCCGACTTTTGGGTCTTTTTCTTATATGGGCTCCTATTACCGCCCACCCCCGTCCCGATTTTTCACCTTTGCTCTCTGGTCACCCTGGGAACTCAAATGACGCCCCCATGCCTCCTTGCTTGCGCCAAAACTTTGAAAGGTCTCAATTCTGCCTTCTTTCTATTCTAGTCCTCTCCAGTCCCGACTTTTGGGTCTTTTTTTTATTTGGGTTTCTATTACTCCCCACCCCCATCCCGATTTTTCACATTTGCTGTCTGGTCACCCTATCAGGCAGGGAGCTCAAATGATGCCCCCATGCCCTCTTGCTTGGGCCAAAACTTTGAAAGGTCTCATTCCTGCCTTTTTTCTGTTCTACTCCTCCCTTGGTACTGCTCAGCTACCTACCCCAATAAAGGAGAACAACTTAAAATGCCTTGTTCAAAAATTTTATGTACGCTTTACTGTGCAGATAAGAAAAGTTACATTTGCTGGTCAGACATTAGAAAGTTAACACTGGCATTTTTACGATTGAATAATCAAAGTGGTGCTTTCCGTGCGTTCTTGGTTGCAAAGATTTCAACTGCTTCTGCTTTCTGAAGGTCCACAGTCTGGGCCAGCTCATACTGTATTGAGATGATTGCAAGGCCGACTAGCCTCTCCTGTGTCATTGTGGAGCGTAGATGTGTTGTTATTACTTTCAGCTTGGAGAAGCTGTGTTGTCCTCTGGCAACTGTTACAGGACGTGTTAGAAGTTTGCACAGAGAAACAAATGCATTTGGAAAGAGGCGTGGTCATCTTATTTGTGCACATATATTCCAGAACAGCCTTTGGAGTTGATCCTGTTGAAATGTTTCTTGAAAGGGCTTTCAGTTCATCACCTAAATCACTCGCATCAATATCGCGCGTGTCGTCATGTGTCAACACTGTCTCTAGTGCCCTGAATGGCTGGTTTAGGTCTTCTTCAGGTATAGTGAGGAGTTTGGGAATATCCTACGACATCCCCAAATATACTGCTGTGATCCTTGAGCTGCATGAACCGTTCTTCAACTGACTGTATTGCACAATCTAGCACATGGTTAAAGAATTCAACTTTGAATTGTTGTTTGGGGTCTCTTATGACATTGTCCCGTGCCTCATAATCAAAATGTCGTCTTCTTCGGTGACGCTTGTATTATTGAACTGGTGGGGAAATAGCTTCAGGGTGAAGTTCCTCTACCAATTTCTGTGCACTCTTCAGAAAGTTTTGAAATCCCTCACCTGACCAGAAAGACTGTAGGTAGCTGCAGCGGCACGGGAGCCAGCACACAGAGCTGTAAACCGGGGAGTTTGAGTGGGAGTTCTATTGGAGGGGAAGGACTTAGGTGAGAAGGCGATGACAGATACAGAGGCAGCAGTGGTGGTGGACCCAAGCGGTGGAGGACACAATGAAAACCTCATGTTTTCTTCCACAATATGGAGAGAGACCTCTTTAATGTTTTTAATGAAGTCAATACTAATGGGAACTGCGTAATCATGGGAGATTATAGCCTCCCAGATAGAGACTGGAAAACAAGTGGTAGTAATAATAATAGGGCTCAGATTTTCCTAGATGCGATAGCTGATGGATTCCTTCATCAAGGAGTTGCTGAACCAACAAGAGGGGATGACATTTTAGATTTGGTTTTGGTAAGTAGTGAGGACCTCCTAGAAGAAATCGTTGTAGGGGATGAACTTGGTTCGAGTGATCCTGAGCTAATTCAGTTCAAACTGAATGGAAGGATAAACAAAAATAGATCTGTAACTAGGGTTTTGGATTTCAAAAGGACTAACTTTAAAAAGAAATTAAGGACATTAGTTAGGGAAGTGGATTGGACTGAAGAAATTATGGATCTAAAGGCAGAGAAGGCCTGGGATTACTGCAAATTAACATTGCAGAAGCTGTCAGAAGCCTGTATCCCAAGAAAGGGGAAAAAATTCATATGCAGGAGTTGTAGACCAAGCTGGATGAGCAAGCATCTCAGAGAGGTGATTAAGAAAAAGCAGAAAGCCTACAGGGAGTCTTTAATGAGGCTAATGAGGATCTTAGGGATAATGGTAGCATGACAAATGGGAATGAGGCTACAGAGGTCGGTATTATATCCGAGGTAGAAGCCAAAGTCGAACAGTTTAATGGGACTAAATCGGAGGACCCAGATAATCTTCATCCAAGAATGTTAAAGGAACTGCACATGACATTGCAAGCTCATTAGCAAGAATTCGTAATGAATTTTTAAATGCAGGGGTTGTACCATATGACTGGAGAATTGCTAACATAATTCCTATTTTTAGGAAAGGAAAAAAAGTGATCCGTGTAACTACAGGCCTGTTAGTTTGACATCTGTAGTATGGAAAAAAATTTGAAGGAGAAAGTAATTAAGGACATTGAGGTCAATGGTAAATGGGACAAAATGCAACATGGTTTTACAAAAGGTAGATTGTGCCAAACCAACCTGATCCCCTTATTTGAGACAGTAACAGATTTTTTAGACAAAGGCAACGCAGTGGATCTAATTTACCTAGTTTTCAGTAAGACCTTTGATATGGTGCCACATGGGGAATTATTAGTTACATTGGAAAAGATGGGGATCCATATGAAAACTGAAAGGTGGATAATGAACTTGTTAAAGGGGATCCTACAGCACATCATACTGAGGTGAACTGTCAGGCTGGAGGATGGTTACCAGTGGAGTTCCTCAGTGATCCGTTTTGGGACCAATCTTATTGAATCTTTTTAATACTGACCTTGGCACAAAAAGTGAGAGTGTACTAATCATGTTTGTGGATGACACAAAGCTGGGAGGTATTGCCAATTCAGAGAAGGACCGGGATAGCATACAGGAAGATCTGAATGATCTTGTAAACTGGAGTAATAGTAATAGGATGAAATTTAATACTGAGAAGTGTACGGTCATGCATTTAGGGATTAATAACAAGAATTTTAGTTATAAGCTGGGGAGGCAGCAATTGGAAGCAACAGAGGAGTAGAAGGACCTTGGAGTATTGGTGGACCGCAGGATGACTATGGGCCTCAATGTGATATGGCCGTGAAAAAAGCTAAAGCGGTTTTGAGATGCATCAGGTGAAGTATTTCCAGTAGAGATAAGGAGGTGTTAGTACCGTTATACAAGACACTGGTGAGACCTCATCTGGAATACTGTGTGCAGTTCTGGTCTCCCATGTTTCAGAAGGATGAATTCCAGCTGGAACAGGTACCGAGAAGAGCTACTAGGATGATCTGAGAAATGGAAAACCTTGTCTTACGAAAGGACACTCAAGGAGCTTGTGTTGTTTAGCCTAACCAAAAGAAGGCTGAAGGAAGATATGATTGCTCTCTATAAATATTTATCAGAGGGATAAATACTATGGAGGGAGAGGATTTATTTAAGCTCAGTACCAATGTGGACACAAGAACAAATGAATATTGTGGAAGAAAACAAGTTCTTAGTTTTAGTTTGGATGTAACAAGTTAGAGACAGTTTTATTTTTCGGCAATTGCAAGAAGGAAGACAGCAGTTTGGACAGAGTGTCTGTTTTTATGCAAATGTTTAAAGTATAAACAATTGTAAAGCAAGTATTTATACCTTTTTATTACATAAAGCTCAGCTTTTTTTATATTTTTTATATTTTATTTGTTTTGAACATTTTTTTGCTACAATGACATTTTATTGTTATTTTAAGGCAAGGTTAAAAACAGCTTTGCTTTGCAATTTTTATACGCTTACACCAGTTTTGCCTTTATAAGTTTTGCATTATTAGGGGTTAGAGTTAGCCTGACTTTTCTTTTTTTTTTTAACAGAACTAAGATGGCTGCACTTAAATCCCATTTTTTTTACTTTCACACTACCCGCTTTTGTGTTTTTAGCAGAACCATCATTTTTAAACTTTTATTTCTATTATACCCTGTATTTTGTATTTTAGATTTAAAGTATCACGATTAGCCCCATATGTTTTGGTTGGATGTTACAATAATGCATAATTAGGATGAACACTAAAGGTATTTTTGTTACTCTGTTTTTTATAACAATAACGTATTTTTAAATTAAACAAACAATACAAACATTAATGTTTTTATTGTAATAATATGCTGGGGTTATTTTGTAGCCTTAGTTACATATCACAATATAGTATAATTAGTCCATAAGATAAATGTTTTATAGACTGTATGAAAGGCATGTTTTTTAATTTGATATATATTTTAAAGCACATAGATTTGGCCTTGTAATTTAGAGATTTTTTGAACCTTTGGTAGGAGTGAGTGTAGGTTTTGGAATTGGTTAGGTATTAAGGTGGTTTAATTAAAGGGTATTTGAAGCCTAATATTTAATTATAGGATTTTATTTGCAGGCCAATAGATAATATGATTTTTTGCAGTAGTGGTGAACTTAAAATGTATGTTTGCAAAATGATGACCTTAATGTTTACACGGCTGTTATTAGCTTGGAAGAGCAGGTGTTTTGTTAGGGTCGTTTTATGTTTTATACTTTTTAAACAAACGCTGTTATAAACAGTGACCATTTTTATTGGCTTTAGCTTTTGTACACACTGAGGCTGCGGGGGCTTTAAAGGCCAAAAATATTTATTGTTTATTTTTATTTAAACATTAGGTGCTATTTTAGGAGCAATAACTATACATTGGCTAGGCATACCAGGTGAATTTATTTTTTAAATATCACGCTGAATTGTTAAATTTTCTGTGCATTTTTTGTACGGACCCAGCAGAATTTGGTATGTGGGAGCCCACACCCCTTTAACCGGCCCGTATGCTTGGAAGGAGCACTGTGAGTGCCTGCAACTTTACCCTGAACATTTTTAAGTATGTTTTTACGGCCACAGATTTGATGGCACTTTTGAAGCTCTAGCAGTTTTACAGGAGCGAGCGCGTTTTTGGTGGGTTTTTTGAGTGGGTTTTTTTTTTTAATGAGCAATTGTGGTTTAGAACTGTGGAAGAAAAAAATTATTTTATTTTTTTTTTTGGTTTGAATGCAGCAAGTCAGAAACAGTTTATTTATTAAGTGATTGCAAGGGAAGAAATACAATGGACAGAGAATACCTTTGCCTTAGTCGTTTTTTAAAGTATAAACAATATAAAGCAGTATTTATACCCTTTTATTATATAAGATGGTGTCTTTGTTTGTACTTTTTTGATATTTTATTTATTCATTTTTTTTTACTAACAATTACAATTTATTTTTATTTTAAAGCAAGGTTAAACAGCTTTGCTTGTAGTTTTTTATACGCTTTACCAGTTCTGCCTTTACAATTTTTGAGTTATTGTGGTTCTGATTGTTACTTTGTTTTTAACAGAACTGAGAGGCCTCCCCCCCTTTTGGGCATTTTTTAGCACAACTACCTTTTTTTATTTTGATTAGATTTTGTATTTTAATTTAAATGGGTTCGTTTTATAAGCTCTGACTGGCTACAACAACAAAGCATACTGTCTGAACATGAAAGGTATTTTTGTTATTACATTTTTACGACAACAATAACACTTTTAAACTACACAAAAACAAAATAAACATTACTGTTTTTTATTGTAACAATATGCTGGGGTTGATTTATAGCCTTAGTTACATAACACATTACGTTATGATTAATATATAAAATAGACAGTTTATAAACTGTGTAGAATGCATGTTTTTTAATGTAATCTATAATTTGAACTACCTAAATTTGACCTTGTAATTTAGAGATTTTTTGAACCTTTGGTAGGAGTGAGTGTAGGTTTTGGAAGTAGGTTTCAAATACCCTTTAATTAAAAGACCTTAATACCAAACTAAGATTTAATTATAGGACTTTATTTGCAGGCCAATAATGTAATTTTTCGCAGCATTGAGTGCCTGCAACTTTACCCTGAAAAGTTTTAACTATGTTCTTACGGCCACAAGTTAGATGACACTTTTGAAGAACTAGTAAGATTGATGCTTAAGATTAATCTGAATGGCCTTTAACTGGTTATTTAGGAAATTTTGAAGTTTTGAACATGCCAGATTTGACTGCAATTTTTATTTTTGCCTTAGTGATATTTAATACCATTTTTCTTAACTTAGCTTTTTGGATTATTGAACTAAGGTTGAAGATAACATGTAATTTACCACCTTTAGCCTGTACCTGGGTTAACTGTGCTTTAGTAATAAGACCATTGGCGTTTTTTAGCAGTTTTAATTTTTTTTTCTGTTGTTGGCCTTTATAAAATGTTTTAAATTCCTGTTGCACTATTGGCCCCATTTTAAAGGTGTTTTCCCCGATTTTTAATGTAAAATTATTGTTAATTAATATTTTAACACATGTTTTTAACAAATACCACACCACATTTGTTATTTAAATTTTTTTATGTACCTTTAAGAAGCATTGACATGAATAGCATAGGAAGGGGTATATTGCAATATGGTACAGATTAGGTTATTAATTACTGGCACTATTTTTGTAGAGGTAAATTTTCGGTGGCAGAACACACCTGTTTAAAATATGAATTTGATTATTTACTAATTGCGTAACCAGAAACTATAAGGACCCCTTTGTTATATATACTGCAGACCCCTAGAATGGCCATTATATTAACCCCATTTTAAAACCCACAATTATAATTTTAAATTTTTTGGCTAATTTGTAGTAATTTTGTATTCTTTTATTTTTACTGACCAGTTTGGTTTTTATTTAATTGTTTGCTAGTGTAGTGGAGAAAATGGCGGTGGTAGTGGCAACACACACCTTTGGTATTTGTTATTTAACAGCCAATTAGAAAGGACAATACATTTTGAAGATACTTATTTAAAAACAAGGGACGCAGCGTGTGGAATAAACCCCACCATTTAATTAATACCACATTTTTAAGCATGGGTTTTAGAACTTTTGGGGGTTTTTTTCGGCCAGTGTATAATTTTTTGGTTTTTTTACCAGGGTTAGTTTTTTTTGGCCAGTGTATAATTCTTTGGGGTTTTTTTTTTTACCAAGGTTAGTTTTTAACGTTTTTTGTAGTTAGGAATTTTTGGACTTTGGCAGTTTTAGCAGAGCGAGCAAATTTTTTTTTTTTTTTTGAAGCAGTTGTGTTTTAATACCATGCAGGGGAGAGGTGGAAAGCACCTTACCCTGCAGTGCTTTGGTTTTTTTAGCAAACGCTGGCTGCATGGTAATTTTATTAGTGGACAGGAGAGAGGTTACTAGCACTTCACCTTGTTCTTTTTTTTTTTTTTTGCTGTCCAGGAGGAGGAAAAGAAATACCAGCAGGAGGGGCAGGCTGATTAATAGTTTTAGTGGAGTTATTTTGAGGCGGAGGGGCTTTTTTGCAGTGAGAAGCGTGGGTTCAGACAGTTAGTGCTTGGCACTTTAGAACGGTTTTGGTAGTTAGCAGGACTTGGTAAGGGCCTTTTTAGCGTGGGGCCAGAGCAGTTTTTTGTTGATGGACCTTTACGTAGACCCAATGACGTGGTTTTTAAAGAAAGGCAGGTTCACTTAGCATTCTTGGAGCAGGACTTTTTTTACCTGTGAATACAAAGACCTAACACATTTGATTAATACCTGGCAGTGTTTTGCAAATTTGACCGTTGCTTGGACCCATTTAACCCTCCCCCCTTTTTTTTTCTTGGGGCAGTTAGGATTTAATAAAACCCCTTATGTATGTTTAGCTAATTTGACTAAAATGTTTATGGCCATTTGAGTTTAATTAAATGGTTTTTTTGCCTGGATTTATTTACCCAACTTTTTTTTAAAAAGGGCCCCCCCCCCCTTTTTTTTTTCAGAATGGCTGCAAAGAAACCAAGAATTTCTTTCTTTTTTTTTAGCGTTTTATAAAATTTAACTGCTTAATTTGTTTTACTAATTATAGATTTAACTTTATTTTTTTTAAATCGCTTGCTTATTTTTTAAAATGACACTTAATTTACTTTGATTTTACTATTTTGATTATTGTTTTAGGGATTTAATTTGTAATGGTTGTTATTTTCTATGCTTTTAAAGTTTTTAACTTGTTTCTTAATTTTTGTATTTGTTGCTTGCTTGCTTGGGCCCGATATTGCTTTTTTGCTGAACCGTTCCTTTTTATGGGCACAAGCCTTGTTTTACTCCCACTTTAGCAAGGAGGGTGGGCTTTCGAACTAGCCTCCACCCCTTTTGGTTATTTTTTAAAAAACATTTACAAGGGCTACCCGAGTTTTTGTTTTTGTGAGGCTTGCCACCTGGGCAGAACGCACGGCCAATTGGCGTTTTAGTTGCTTTTTTTTTTTTAATGGCAGACACACTTCTGTTGTGGCATATGCTGAGCACAAATGGTGAAATTTTGACAAGTTCCTGAAGGACCGGTACTTGCTCAGCCAGTGCTTTTAGGAGGGTCCCTTCCGCTTTTTTACTTGGAAATTTTGTTTTAAGGCTTGCAACTTGTTTTGGGCGTAGGTTTGAGTTGCTGCTTGGTTAGTGATTGATCCTTTTAGTTGCTTTATTTTTTTTAGCTGTTGGGTACATATTTTTTTTATTGCTTAGTTTTGCTACCACAGGGGGTACTTTAGTTGAGGTGGCTGTTTGTGGCTTTTTTAGCGTTTTCAAACCATACCGGCTTTAGGGTTGCAAAGGCAGGCTGCTGGGTTTTACCGGGCGGCCAATCTTTGCAAATGTAAGTTTAGTTTTGCAACTTATTTGCTTTTGGTTTATTTTTGTTTGTATATTTTTTACAGCCAGCTGGGGCTGAAAGCAGTTTTTTGTGCTTGGCATGGGCTCTGGTGTTTTTTGATTTTGAATGCAGGGCAGCTTTTTTTTAATGTTTAGGTCAAACTGACTTTTAAAATTAACCCTTTTTTTCCATTTTAGCTTGAACTCATTGGGGATATAAAGGTGCCGAGGGGTTAACAATGTAGTTTGGGTAGGGAGGCATTTGGCTGAATTACATTTAGTTTTTAAATTTTAAATTAAACTTGAGACATAGAGGTTTTGTAGATTTTTGAGGTGTATGGCTTTATTTAAATCGAAGGTACCTTTTAGTGGGAATTCTTTACATGGATTATTATACATGTAAACTTTTTAATTTTAATTAGACAAGGGAGTATTTTGTTCACTAAGCCGGAAGACAGCAGTTTGGACAGAGTATCCTTATGCAAATTTGTATTGTATAAACAATGAAAAGCAAGTATTTATAGCTCTTTATTACATAAAGCTGTGTTTTGTTTAGACTTTTTTATAATTTATTTGTAGCAAAAAATGTTAAAAACAATGACATTTTATTGTTATTTTAAGGCAAGGTTAAAAACAGCTTTGCTTTGCAATTTTTATACGCTTACACCAAATTTGCCTTTATAAGTTTTGCATTATTAGGAGTTAGAGTTAGCCTGACTTTTGCTTTCTTTTCAACAGAACTAAGATGGCTGCACTTAAATCCCTTTTTCTTACTTCCACAGGAAGTTGAGGCTTGTAATTAGACGAAGGTGTCTAACCATCAGAGGAGTGAAGTTCTGGAACAGCCTTCCAAGGGAAGCAGTGGGGGAAAAGACCTATCTGGCTTCAAGATTAAGCTCGATAAGTTTATGGAGGAGATGGTCCGATGGGATAACATGATTATGGCAATGAATGGATTTTTGACTATTTGTGGTAGATGGGGCCCAGTGGCCTATGATGGGATGTTGGCTGGGATGGGATCTGAGTTACTCAGAAAAGAATTCTCTGTAGTATCTGGCTGGTGAGTCTTGCCCACATGCTCAGGGTTCAGCTGATCACCATATTTGGAGTTGGGAAGGAATTTCCCCCCAGGGCAGAATGGCAGAGGCCTTGGGGTTTTTTCGCCTTCCTCTGCAGCGTAGGGCACGGCTCACTTGCTGGAGGATTCTCTGCACCTTGACCCAGGCTCTCATTGTGTGGCTCTTTGTCCTGCCTCTGTTGGCTAGAGCATGAGCAGAGCTTTATGAGACGGCTGCTGCGGCTGTGGCCGGCCATCTAAGCGCGTTTCCCATCGTCTCTCTTCTGGCTGTGGATGCTCGACTGCAGCAGCTCCGCGGAGGTCCCAGCCTGGCTCTTTAATCTCCATTCTCCCCTTGCTTGGATGGCGCTTCATGGACCATTGAGTAGCCTCCTGAAAACATCCCCGTTGTGGACACAGGCACCAGCAACTGATTCCCCAAGCCAAAGTCCCCTTCGCAATCCCGGGAGCCTTAGCCTGGGCTCTCTGGAGCGCAGGGTTTGGCCCGTGGTGACTGCAGACACTGCCCCTGCTGCACGGCCACACGGTGACTCCTGTGACCCCTCCAGCCCATCAGCACTCGGCTCGCCCGCATCCCGCTGAGCGGCTGAGATCTGGGGGGACAGAAACCCTTTGTTAGAGACGGAAAATCTCCTCACAGGATCACTCTGTCAAAGGCTGCCAGACGCCTTCCCTGTGATACCCCAAATGCGCAGCCCCTCGGGTTCCCACGGGGGAGATCTCTGCTCAATCACTGGTCATTCGTGGCTGCAGTCTCTGACGAGGGGCATATGGGGGGGTCTCTGCAGACGGTCCCTTCTACAGCGCCCAGAATGGGAGGAGGTTTGGCCTGGTGATGTGAGGCTCGGTTCTGAGAACCAGGGCTCCTGGGTAATGTGACTCTGGAAGGGGGCGTGGTCTAGTGGGTGGAGCTGGATGGGTTGACAATGAGTGAGTCGAACTTGTGCTGAAGGACCCTGGTTCAATCCCCCCCAATTCCTGTGGTGTCTACATGTGGCCATGATTTTACTTACCTATCAATGTAGGTTGTTTACACTATTCCTGGACACATGTCTTACATCTGCTGCTGGCCATCCCTGAGATGTAGGTCCTTCATCCAAACAAAGACGTGGCATATCAAGGTCAATCCAGCAGCTCCCATCTGGTCTTCACCTTATTGGTTAGCCCGAGCCTGACCAGAGGAAACAGGGTGGTGTTCTTCAGGGGAATCTCCTGGAGCTCCCGTATCCCTTGCTCCACCTCACTCCCCCGCACGCTAAGGGTTTTCCAAAGATACCTCTAATCTCAGAAAAACAAAGCAACCAAGATGAGCAGAGTGGATCTAAGGGAAGAACAGATTTCTCTCCTGAACTAGAGAGATTCCCATAGGAAAACTATCTGACGGCGGGGTGGGGGCAATGTCAGCCCCCAGCCCCTTGAATGGCAGGAAATCAGGTCTCGGGGAGTTAAGGGGTGTCTCTGTCCTGCTGCAGGGAGTAGACCTGGAGAGCAGAAAGGGCACTAGTGGCGTTGTAGGAAAGAAAGTGATTTCTACCTGTGAAGGTGGCTGAAGCTTCCTGCAGACATTAGAGTAGAAGATCCTTACACCTCCTTTGGGGATCCTTTTCCTAGAAATAAAAGAAGGAAACCACACAGAGAATGACATCTGAATCCCAGGTCTGGGATCCAGGGAAAAGGGATGATCTCAGCCAGGCTACGTACCAGGAACCTGGTTTTTCTCCCAAGAACCACAATTATCCAGATGAGGTTTTCTTTCCCATTTTCCGTCAGGTTGTTTACTCACAGTATTCATTTGTTTGCTTTGCCGTGTTTCCACTCTCTGCATCTGTTCACTGATTTAAGTAGCATTCTTTCAGTTTTTGCTTCTGTTTCCTCTTATTACAGGGTAGCATCTGCTTAGCACCTTAAAAAAAATAAATTAGAAACAAAATCTTGATTCTACATTAAAGGGGAAACTTTCTGAGAATTTGGCTGCAGAATTTTAGTGTCTGCATATTTCATTCACTATTATTTATTCCGGTGCAGGTCTGATGCAATCTGCCCACCCAGGAATGCCCACACGAACCACGGGGGGCCTTAGAATACCTGTTAAAAGAGAGGAAGAGAGTAGATTAAGAGCGGGAAAAAAAGAAAATCCAAAGCATCAGTACTTCTCTGCCTCATTGAAGCACCAGTCCCGGGAGCAATACAGGTGAAAAATCCCCATGGTTCTTGTCCACTAGAACCAGATACTAACAGAAAAAGGCCTCCAGCCAATTATTTCCTTACACTCTCAATGGGTGAAATTCAGCCCTGTGCCGGCAGCCAGGGCAAGATCTGTGCATCGCAGCAGGTTTAAGTGGCACTTCAGTGCACAGGTGCTGTGAGACTTGGGTGGCAGAGTTTTCCCCCTGGATTGGCACAGCCAGTGGGAATCCTGTGAGGTACAGAGCAAAGAGAGGCCACAACGGTCACCTCCGAGGCTGAGCTTCTGCAGCCTTTTGGGATGTTCCCATCTGAGGAGGATGATTTTGGCCAGCCCCAGTTCACAGCTTTCAGTCACCTCAACCGGTGATTCTCTGCCACAACTGAGCTAAAGTAGATGAACTTTTCTGGCCTTGCCCCCACCTCCGACTGCCCTTGTACCTCACCATTGCCCTCTAACAACCTCTGTCCCTTCTCTTGATCCCTGCCAAGCCCAAATACAGAGCCTAGCTCATGCTCCTCCTCTCTTAGACCTTCTCCCTACACGACCCTCCCCTACCTTTCACAAACTGATCACTGCGCCCTTCCCCAGCTCCTGGAGGAATCGTGGCTCCTCAGGACAACCTGGGAATGGGTGGCTCCTACCTCCGTGTGGGGTGCCTGGTTTTCGTCTAAGTATCCCTGAGAGCCAGCACGTCTCGATTGCACAGGATGAGGTCATGGTTCCCCAAGCTGGGCCAGCTGCAGGCTGCTTCGCTGTAGGCGACATGGACAGATTCCAGAGCCTGGAAGACAGAGGGGGGAGGAAACCCCTGCTCATTTCCCTTTCAGAGCCCCCTTCCAAGATGGGCCAAGAGGGAAGGAGAGGACGAAGGGCAGAAAGTGAAGCTGCCCCTGTTGGGAGGGGCACTCCAGTAGAACCCAGTCCAGGTCCCAGCTCTCCCCCACATTTCTGGCTGTGACCTTGGAGAGGTCACTTTATCACTTTCATTCCCTGGATGTAAAATGGGGGTACTAGTCCCGCCCACAAGGAGGACAAGGGAGGAGAGTCCCATTGTCGGCGAGGGGCTCGGACACTCTGGGCACGGATTGGTGCAGAGTGAGGGAAGGGACCCAGAGTTTGCTCCCTACACCCAGGGGAGGAAGATGTTATCGGAAGGTCAGCAAAGGGGGATGAGTCAGGAACTGCCACGGACAGGGCTTAGGGATTCGGTCAGTGCCAGGGACTTTGTACCTCCCTTCAGCAAATGGCTTCCCTCTTGTCATCAGCAGTCCGCACACTATCTGAACTCCTTCCTAGTGTCCTGAAGGGCCTCCCTTCATTCTTCTCGAATGTGATGGATTCGTTGACCCAGGTCGATAGCTGGGAAGTTCAGGGAGGCCGTTCATAGCGTGGCATGAAATGAGTGGGAAATCTACATTTAGCAAAATAAAGGTTTCATTGGCCTTTGCAAATTCAGAACTGATCCGTCCTGTCAATTGATGATACATGTTCACAAGGGGATGAAGCGCGCCATCATGGTCAGGAGATCTATGATGGTCAGTTCCATCATGTGGCCATTTGATTTGGTAAAATTCCGGGCGATGGCTGGCCTTGGCCAGGGCAGGATCTTCAGAGGCCTGAGATGCCAAGATGTTTGGTGCGTGGTGCCTGGGTGAAAGCGCAGAAGTCACGTCAGTCAAGCTACATCTGAATTTCAGCCCACATCTGGCACCACCAAATGAAGCAGGCCCTGGTGATCATAGTAGATTTGTCTACTTCCAGGATGAATGATGAGCCTCTGAATAGGTCCAGTGGCGAAGGCAATTCTGAGCTGTTCGCAGGCTTGTTGGAACTTGGGCGACCAAAGGAATGTGGCCGTCATGTGGAGGAGAGCTCTTGTCGGGGGTTACTGGCTCTGAGAACCCTGGGCCGAAGCAGCAGTAAAGCGCATGAAGTCTAGGAAGTGCTCTCTTCTTGAGGACTTCAAACTTCGTCCCATCTATGAATGGCTTCCACTTTATTTGGATCAATCGTGACATCTTCCAGGGAGAGGATGTACCCTCAAAACTCTGTGGAGAGTTGGCTGGAGGTACGCTTTTCCAATTCTGTGTTGAGACCATGCTGCCGAAACCTCTCCAGGGTTGGGTGTGGTGCGCATGCTTCTCTCGTTTCTCCAAAAAGAGAAGTCTGTCACATGTCACCAGAGCCAGAGTCCAAGTCCATGCCAGAGGTCGTAGCCGGGTAGTCAGAGAGCAAAGATCAGCCAAGTCAGTGTCAAGCCAGAGTTGAGATACAGGCCGAGGGTCAAAGCCGGGTAGTCAAAGTCCGAGTGCTTGGGGAAGGTCAGGAGGAGGAGGCAATGCTGGAGTGGGTCAGTGGAGGGCCTGGAGAAGGGCTAGAGAAAGGCAAGGAGAATACGGAACCAGGGTGGGAAGCCAACATCAGGAGCCAAGAAGGATCACGCCGAAGTCATATCCAGAGACCGGAGCCAAGGGTCAAGCCAGAGTCGATATCGAGGAATCAGAGAGCAGGGCAGGGCAGGGTGGTGCATGCCGGTGGGAACCAGGATGATTAACAGGTTCTCCTAGGCACTGCCCAGATGGAGCTCTAGAGACCCCTCATCGGGGGACTCCCTTCCTAGGAATAAAAGAAGGAGAACAAGGTGACAAAGTTGTCTCCGACCTTGGGGGCCAAGCCAAGGGGAGCTTCTGCCAGGGCAGCGTGGTGAGAGCGAGGTGCTCGGCCTGGGTTTCTCTCAGTGCTGTGGGCTCTATGGCCGCTCCCCCAGCCCTTCTCCCCCAGGCCCAGTGAGAAAGAGCAGTACCTGCGGCAGGGAGTGGGAGCTTCTGGTCAGGAGAAGGGGGGGGCTTCAGAGGTGCCCCACTGAGCACAGCCCCTGCAGCGCTTTGGGCACCTGGCGCAAGCACCTGATGTAGAAGAGGTGCGCCAGGATCGTAGGTGTCACGTCCTCCTGCTGCAAGGGAACCAGAATCAGCCAGAGACTCCGGCACCCATGGTAATGAAGGGCATTAACCCCACCCCTCCCCACATCTGAGGGTCAGATTCCCCCACCCAGCCCCCGAGACGAAATCTTGTCTCCTCTCTAGTGACCTCCAACCCCCACTCCCAACAAACTCCTGCCCCCTTCCTCTCAGTCCCCCCGAGAGCTGTTCTTCCTCCCAACCCAGCCGGGGATTCAGCTCCGCTCCCCAGAGCCCCTCAGCCACCCTCTCCCCCTCCAGCTGAGGGGCTGGGAGGCTTTGGGCAGTAGTGCCGTGGGGTGAGGGGAAGTGGACACCTGTCCCCAAGGGACCCCCTGTCGTTAAGGGGACGCCATGGACAGTAGCTCTGGGGAATGGGGCACTTCAGCAGCCTCCGGTAACTGGTAACTGACTCCTCCAGTTCTCCCAGAGCAGGGGGTGGCTGGGATCACGTGATCCTAGGGCCCTAGGAACCGGCCTGAGGCCCGGAGGGGTAGGAAAGGCTCCCAGAGGTCGCTAGGGGAGTTTGCATTCCCTAGCATGAGCAATGGCAGCGTGTCGTGTTGATGTGAGGAAATAGCCGAGCTGATTCTGCTCTGCTCCGAGCTGCTTAGGGACATGCTGGCACCTACCAATGGCACCTGCCCGGGTTCATCCTCTCCTTGCTCCCAGGTCAGCGCATGGGGACGGGAGGGGAGTGACTGTCAATGGCCTGGAGGGGAAAGGCCCTGGGGGTCCCTCCCCAAGTGATCCTTCTTTGGTTACCTCGTGCCCTATGAGCTGGCCGGCTTCCCCCAGGATGGAATACGTGAGAACCAGGCCAGCCTGGCTCACACGGAGCTGAGGGTCATGTATGGCCAGAAGCGCCGCCTGCAGGAAAGATCTTCGCTGGTCTTCCAGGAAGATCTCTCCAAAGACCTAAAACCAACAGCACCAGAGCCCTTGTCAGATGCCCAGAACCAGGCTCCAAATCCCGCTAATATCTCACAAGGAGGCTAAGAGTCCTGGGGCAGCCAACCTTTGGGGTCCCATGGCCCAAGGAACCCCCTTCAGTAAGAGGTTGCAGGCACTTTCTGGAGCAGGATTCACTGCTTCCAATCCTGCTCCTCACCCCACTGACAATCCCACAAGCAACACATATGTTGCAGTGACTCAGCGTCCCTCACCCACCTCCCAGGGCAGGGACAGGTTCTGCTCCCTGACTCGCCGTGCTGCCGGACAAATCCCACCCCCTGCCTGTGCTTGCACAGGTGCAGGGAATCCAACGAGAATCTGATCCAGCAATAGCTGGTGTGAGTTTTCCAACTCACTGACCCAGGGGTTCCCCTCTCAGACACCAGTGTGTCAGCCAGGGAGACAGTGAGCAGAGCCAGATCCCTGGAGACACAATCCCCCATTAACTCAACCCCTGCTGGGATCCCTTTTATGCCACGTAACCATGGATACATGGAACACACACGAGGCTCCAACCCAGCGTCCTTGGCCTCTTGCACCCGAACACTGTGAGCTGGAAATAAGTATCATCGAATATCAGGGTTGGAAGGGACCTCAGGAGTTCATCTAGTCCAACCCCCTGCCAAAGCAGGACCAATGCTCAACTAAATCTTCTTCCAACAGATTTTTGCCCCAGATCCCTAAATGGCCACCTCAAGAATTGAATTCATAACCCAAGGTTTAGCCAGCCAATGCTCAAACCACTGAGCTATCCCTCCCCCTCCATAACACACTCACTGCAGGGGGAGACAGCTCCACACCTGAGCTGCTGCAATGCACCGGCGGAGAGTCCTTACCTCCCCCACCCGGGCCATGTTTCTGTAGGCCAGGCGCTCGGTGTCTTGGAGCCTGTCCTGACACCACAGATCGGTCTCCTGTCTGATGTTCATCCCTGGGGAAGAAAGACACACCCATTGGGGAGGTTTGTCCCTGGTTTTAGTGACTGTTTCCTTTCCTGGGTGAACACTGCCCGGGGTCCTCGTGGCACCCAATGGACCAGGCAGTTTAGTACCTGAAGGGTGATTTGTCTCATTCATCACAGCAATCACGTGACCCTTATGGTCATTGTGATCTGGGAGTGGGCGCCTGTTAATTGTGGCGTCTAATACTGAGAACCCCCCACACTCACTGATGTCAGGATCTGGACTTGGCGACCCAACTGATGACATCCCCCAAGCTTTGTGTCCATCCCCTGTGGTCCCTGCTCCTGCCCCCATGAAGGGCTCTTTCCCTCCACGTGTCCCAATAGCTCCATTCCTGTCCCCTCACCAGCTGGCAGCCCCCTGGGTGGGCTGATTTCCCTGGGCTGGGGGACAGAGCCGGGCTCTGAGGTAAAGCAGCCAATTTCCCTGGCATGTTCATCCCCTTCCTCTCTCCCGGAATTAGGGAGTGTGAGTCATCATCTATGCTGGGGTCGGTCTCAGAGGAGGGGGCGTCTTTCTGTAGGGACCCTTGGCCAGCAAGTGGGGGGCCCAAAACAGGGGCCTCGTTTTCAGTCGGGTCCCTCTGCCCTGCTGCAGTTGGTCTAACAGAAGAGGCCTTAGTTCTGTTGGCCAGCTGGAGCTGGTCTCCAAGGGACTCACTTCTATGGGGTTCCATTGCCCAGCTGGGTTTCTTACCCCTCCTCCGCAGCAGGAGCCTCTGCAGCCAATATATCCCGCTCCTGGCTTGCCGGCTGATGTCGCTGGCTGGGTCAGAGATGTAGAGACCCAGCTGCAGCACAAAGTTGCCGGCCTTGGGGAAATCGGAGGAGGTCTGGTGGGAGGAGCAGGAGAGGGGAATCCATCAACATTCTGCCTTCAGCTCTCCAGCTCCCCTGGGACAGAGCTCTGCTCCCACCCACGTGTAGGAGGCGCTGGGGGAGAGGAGCTAGATCCCTCTTTCTCTCTGCCCCCAAGGGAGCTTGGAGCAAAGGGGCAAGGGCATAGGCCCTCTATGAGCACTCGCTGCCAGGCTGCTCCACAATAACCAGGGCCCTGAGGCCAGGCCCGACCCTGCCAGCCAGTGGCCTATGGAATGTCTCAGTCCCTTACGGAGCCAGGGGAGAACCACTTAACCAGGGGATGAGGAATTTGACTCAAGCCCTGACTCTGCAGGATGCTGGGGTCAAAGGTCACTTACGGCAAATCCGGGGAGGGAGGCAGCGAATCGGAGCAGGGCAGCGCTGCTCCGTGTGGCCCTAGCTCTCTCCTGGACCTTTCTGGAATGGATCCAGAAATGGAGGTGCTGCGGGACAAGGAGGCAGGGGAGGGTCAGGGGGCAGGCGAAGGTGCTCTACTAACGAACCTCCCTCCCTCCACCTCCCCATGGGGCTGAGACCTTGTGCTCGGGGGGGAATAGCTGACTCCCCATGTGAGGGTTCATGACACTGCCAACGTCTTGCTGGGCACAAGCTGCCATTGTCTCTCCAGCCTGGGACAATGTTTGGCCTTAGGGGCTGGTCTGTTTGCTCTGAACACCAGATCCATGAACAGCACATCAGGATCAAGGCACATGCCCTGGGCCCCCAGACCCCAGGTCCAGAAGCCTTGCTAGGATGGATGGAGCGGTCGTGAGGACAATCCCTGTGGGAAGTGCAGTGTCCCTAGGACAGAAGAGCTGATTCCCTGAGGCTCCTCCTGTATCTCAGGGTCTCGCTAGAAAGGAGCCAGTGACTTTTCTCAGAGGCCCATGTCCGGCATCTCACAGGGGTTTCAGTCTCTCAGTCCCCAGCCAGGCCTGGTGCTCACTGTTAGTGCTGAATGGAACCATGCAGAGCTCTGGCCGACAGTCCCAGCTCCTTCCCTCTGATCCCCCGCCCCCGCCCCGTGAGGCGTAAGGGACCCAACATTGCACTGCAGGGACAGCTGTGGGAAAATGTGGCCACTTGGGTCCAAGCTGGGAGGACACAATGGAAACATGGTTCTTCTAGTCTCTCCTTTGCTGCCCTCCCTCGGGGTTCAGGGGAAATTCCACCCCAGACCCCCCCCATTCTGCTCACGTCCAAGAGGTGCTGCAGCCTCTCTGTGGTGGGGGTCTCGGCGAGCAGGCCCCCGAGCATGGTGTCCAGGCTCTCCATGTAGCTCTTGTGCAGAGCCTGCAAGAAGAGGGAGCACCTGTCAGTCATGGGATCTGGGGCTACACCAGCCAAGGGACAATTAGGGGCGTTGTCCGGGAGCCCTGGCCAGCCCCAAAAGGCACATCCTGGCCTCTCCCATTCACATCACTCCAGGGACACTCAGAAAGAGTTCATGGCTGGCTGCCTGCTGGCTCTTCAATCCTCACCCTTAGCAGTTCTCTGCGCAGGGCCTGGTACCCAGCAGAGTATGGAACAGCCAAACTGCGATGGGTGGGAGGTAGGATCCCCAGGAGAGTCCAAGCATCACAGCACAGAATGAGGAGAGGAGGGAAGGCTGGGATCACCCACAGAGGGGTAACGCAATCCCCTCTGAGGGGAAGGGGACCTCCCTGACAGTTTGTGTCCCCCCCGCAGGCCTGTTCCCAGCTCTGCTCACCCCTCCCCTATTCTCAGCAGCTCCATCAAACCGAGGGAGCAGGGACCAGAGTCCGTTCCTGCTCCTGAGACAGAGAAGTAGGATCGTGACCTACCTGGAAGTGGGAGGTGTCGTGCCCAGTGCCCATGGTGAAAAGGGCATAGAGAAGAGCACGCAGGAGGCGTGACTCCACCTCCAGGGCAAGCGGCGGCTGCAGTTTGCTGGTGGGAGAGAGGAGCCTGGTTACACTTGGCAGCACCAGAGTGGGCTGGCACTGCCATGGACATGACCCCCCTCCCCCCGCAGTGATCCCCTCCCCACGGCCACTCTAACGCTACGGGAGTGAAATCACCCCCCAGCCAGGAAAGAGGGGACATTCCCGCCTCCTCTGCTGGGGGATGCGAACAGCCTCGGCTGGGGGTAATCTCGGCAGGAGGGGATCTGGGACTCCCGGCTCCGGACCCGATCAGCACCAGGGTTAGGGCAGCTGGATGGGAGGGTTCTGGTACCTGAGGCTGCAAACTGCGGCCATGGAGCCGGAGATGATGGAGGTTGGCTCCGACTCCAGGGGCAGGATCTCAATCAGCTCCTGAGAGACCCCAAGGAGACAAAACCGCGGGTGAGACTCAGGCCCTGCAGACCCCCAGGCGCTTCCCAGGGAGGAGGCCAAAGTGCTCTGCAGAAACACCCAGTGTCACCCCCACCCCCAACCAGCTGGGCCCCACATTCCTCCCACCCATCAAACTTACTCCTTCCTTCCACCTCTCCCCCCGCAATTCCTCCCTCCCCTTCCCCTCTGGCCTTACAATTCCCCCACTGCCAGCTCCCGCTCGGTGTCAGAATTTCCCCCTTCCCTGCTCCCCAGCCCTCTGCTCCCCTGTCCTCTGCTCCCCACTTCTGCCCCACTAATTCGTCCTTCCACATCTGGGTCCTTCGCCCCAGGGGCCAGGCACGGGGTCCCACTCACCGCAATGCTCTCCACAAGGGCCGCTTTGGTGAAGAGCGGCTCCACAGTGTCCCGCCCCTGCTTCTGTGTCAAGAAGCAGAGACGTGGGACAGCGTGTAGGAAGCGGAGAGGATTGGCCCTGTCCTTCAGCCACTAGGAGTGGGGTGTGGAGAGAGAGAGAGAGATGGTTAGGTAGGGACCTCCCCACCCCTCCTACACCAGCTCCAGGGCTCAGGAACCCCATGGGGTTGGACAGGGAAAGCCGCCCCGCTTCCCGAAACCAGGGTCGCCCTGCACAGACTGGGGTTGTAACTGGGACAGTGTCTGTGGCACCTTGGCCTGCGTGAGACAAACTCCCCCCACTTTGGGGTGCCAGATAACAGGGGTGAAGGGCCCCCCAGTGCGGGTGATGGATTCTCTGGGACAAGCCCCCCCTGCGTGGGTGGGGATGGAACAAGGGGCAGGACAGACTCGGGGGCAGCGCAGCTGGAAGACTTTTGAACCTTAGGTCTGCCCTGGAGGTGATGCTGGATGACCCAGATGGTGTCTGTTAGAGCGAACTCCTCCTCCTCCTCATCCTCCAGCTGGGCACTGGGGGTCTCTGCAGCAGGCAGGGAAGGAGAAAGGGTCATTTATGCTGCTGCTGTGGGGATCCAGTGGAGAGAAACGGCTCAATTTTCCCCCCTCTGCTGCAAGGAGCCCCATGGCAGAGAGGGCCCCACCCTGCCCCTCTCAGGGACTCCCTCAGCCCCATCAGCCTCAGGGCCCCCTGGCCGTCAGCTCCACCCCTCGCCCCCCACATGGTCAGGGGAGGCTGGAGCTCCCCCGACTCTGCCCAGCATCCCCTGCCGCAGGGTGGGGCTGGGCCTAGTCCCCCACTGCTCAGTCCTAGTCTCCCACCGCCCCCGTCCTCCCCCGTCCCCTGGGTCTCCCCTCACCTGCAAAGAGGGAGCCTCCAGCCTCGGGGCTGTCAGACCCCAGGGAGGGGCTGCTGGCCCCTCGGGAGTAGGCGGAGCTGCTGGTCCCCGAGCCAGAGTCGCCCAGCTCCTGCTCTGGGCCAGCCGGGGGCTCCGCAGTGGCCAGGATGGTGGATGGCTGCTGCTGGGCCCCGGGGCGCGGCTCCTGGCTCCTCTGCTTCCTGCGAAGGAAGCCGCAGAGCCAGCTGGCCCGGCTCCCGCCCTCTCCTGGCTCCCTCCTGCAGAGCGACAGGAAGCTCCTCCTCCTCTCCTGTCCTCTGGCCTCTTCCCCGCCCGCGGGGACAGAGGGGCCGCTCCCCTGCTGGGCAAGCCGGCCGCTGCTCCCTAGTCCCTCCGGAGCCACCTGCCCAGACTTCCTCCCCAGCATCCGCCTCAGCCGCTGCATCCTGGAACAGGGTGGGGAGCAGCCATGAGTCTGGGCTCAAGGCAGCTTCTCATTAACGGGCCTGCCTGGTCCCCTGCCCACCTCCCCTCCGCTGAGGCAATTCCTCCTCCCCACACACCCCACCCCGGGGCACGGGGGCTGCCGTCCGCACACACTGGCAGCAGCTCACAGCACAGGCTGCTCCCAAAATTCCCCCTCACCAATGGGGCCCTGTGGCACCGGGGGAGTCTCGTCCTTTCAGAGCAGGGAGGATCTCTGTTAGTTTGGCTAAGAAGCTCCCTCCACCCCAGTAGGTACTGCTCCCTCCCAGGCCAGACAAAGAGCAGAACCCGGATAGTCCCCAGCGAAAGTTCAAAGGTGCCAATCCTAGGAACGAGGAGTCGCCCTCAGTTCCCACTGATCTCACTGATTGCGGGTGTGAGTGTTCAACACCCGGCGGGTTCTGCCCTCCCCAAAAACTCTCGAGCTGGGGAACAATCTCCTACAAGGGAAGGGCTGGGAGCCCTGTTGCTGGTCCATTCCCACCACACTGGGTATGGCTCTGGAGATATCCACTCACTTGCTCTAGATGGGATGGAGCTGGATGGCAGATGCTCTCCTCCTCGATCTCCCGCACCCAGGTGGGCTGTAAAGGGTGCTGCCCAATGCCCTGCCAGCAGGGTAGGGGGTAGAAGTCAGGAGATCGAAAGGGGCTGTGAAAACAAGACGATGTTTTATTGCCAGGGGATGAATAAACTTAGCCTAGCAACCGGGTGTTCACAACACTGACCTACAGCCAGCAGGACACTGCAAGTCCAGCTAAGAATCAGAGAATCTGAGAATATCAGGGTCGGAAGAGACCTCAGGAGGTATCTAGTCCAACCCCCTGCTCAGAAGTGATAAGAGGGGCAGGAATCATAGAATCATAGAATCATAGAATCTCAGGGTTGGAAGGGACCTCAAGAGGTCATCTAGTCCAACCCCCTGCTCAAAGCAGGACCAACCCCAACTAGATCATCCCAGCCAGGGCTTTGTCAAGCCTGACCTTAAAAACCTCTAAGAAAGGAGATTCCTCCACCTCCCTAGGTAACCCATTCCAGTGTCTCACCACCCTACTAGTGAAAAAGTTTTTCCTAATATCCAACCTAAACTTCCCCCTCTGCAACTTGAGACCATTACTCCTTGTTCTGTCATCTTCTACCACTGAGAACAGTCTAGATCCAGCCTCTTTGGAACCCCCTTTCAGGTAGTCGAAAGCAGCTATCAAATCCCCCCTCACTCTTCTCTTCTGCAGGCTAAACAATCCCAGTTCCCTCAGCCTCTGCTCATAAGTCACGTGCTCCAGCTCCCTAATCATTTTTGTTGCCCTCCGTTGGATTCTTTCCAATTTATCCACATCCTTCTTGTAGTGTGGGGCCCAAAACTGGACACAGTACTCCAAATGAGGCCTCACCAGTGCCGAATAGAGGGGAATAATCACGTCCCTCGATCTGCTGGAAATGCCCCTACTTATACAACCCAAAAATCCCGTTAGCCGTCTTGGTAAAAATGTTGTCTCCATCCTTGAACCAGTAGCAATTGCACAGGATATTGCCTTGGGCATCGCTCCCACTGAAACCTGCAAGCTCATTGGCTGACTTATGCAAATCACCAGCGGAGAGTTAGCACTGACTGGCTGAATTCACGCTAAAGTCACATTGCTCTTCAGCTCACAGCGCCAATGTAAGGGGTCCAGTGTGGAAATCAGGCTTTTCTGGTGGTATTGTTTTCCAATTGCCACCAAAATCAACGAGCTTCTTCTCCCTGATGCCTCGAAATTCCCTGACATTTTGGAATCAATTGGATGTAGCCTTCAAAAATGATCGCCTTACAGACAGACAAAGAAATGCCCTTGAAATGAGCCTTAGGCCAAACCAGCCAAAACTGGCTGGACTATCCCCATATAATCCACTAATAATCCAACTCAGTTGCCATAGCAACAACAAAGTGCTATTACCATGACAACCAAATACACAACAGTCTGAGTCTCCTGTCTATTAACTCAGCAATAGCCCCGCACTTGGCCGATCAGTGGGGAGACTCTCAGCCCTGGAGGCCGAGCGTTCTCAACAGACGGGCAAAAGACAGCACTAGTCACCACAGGAGAGCACTAGGGTGGAGATCACCATCAGTGCACAATTCCAGGCCCCACCTCTTTGTGAGGGCCTCCTACAATGCCAGCTGGAGCACGGCCCCACCTTCCCCAGGAAGAAGAGCAGCAGAAAGAAATGGAAGAAGAGAAAAGAGAAGAAGAGTCAAGAGGGAAGGAGGAAGAGGGAAGCAAAAAGGGACAAATTCCAAATGCCCCCAGCAAGTCTCAGATTCCTAAATTCCAAGCCCAGAAGGAACCACTCTGGTCGGACTTTCTGTTTCACATCGGTCATAGGACGTCCCTCAAAATAATTGCCATAGGAATTAGAGCAGATTTGTTAGTAAAACACCCAATCTTGATTTTAAAAAAGGCCAGTTGTGGAGGATCCAGCACAACCCTCGGTAAATTGTTCCAAACCCTGAGGTTAAAAATGCTCCCCTTATTTCCAGGGTGAATTAGTCTAGCTTCAGCTTGCAGCCACTGTCTGCTTATAACCTTTAGCTGCTAAAGTGAAGAGCCCATTAGTAAATATTTCTTCCCATAGGCTCACTGCTTAACCTTCTCTTTGACTGAGCTCCTGTCAGCACAAGGCATGTTTTCTAATCCTGTCCTCATTCCTGTGGCTCTTCTGTGAACCCCTCTCCAATTCATCAGCATCTCTCTCAAATTGTGGACACCGGAAATGGACACAATATTCCAGGAGTGGTTGCACCAGTGCCCAGTACAGAGATATCGAACCTCTCTACCGCTCCCTGACAATCTGCTGGGATAGAGTCCCCCAGCTCGTACATAGAGCCGATATTTCTTTCTTACCTTCTACACAGATGACAATTTCTTTCTACAAAATCCACACAAAAATGAAAAAACTCCCACACAATCTCCTCCACACCGATCCTCTCTTGGTTCTCACAGAGAGACCGCGAGATAGAGACTTGCTGCAGCAAGGCTACAGGGGTCTCTGAGGTTCCCCCTGCCCCGCATCCCTGTCCTGCCTGGCTGTTGTCAAGGGAGCTCTGTGAGGTCACAGCCGCCTCATCACCTTTGCCCAGTTGGACAAATTCCGGCCAAAGGCCTTTGTGAAGTCACTGCCACTCTCCCCTTTCCCTTGCAGGCCTGATGTCTGCCCCTGCCCAGCCCGGTGGGATGTTTGAGCTGCACCCCGGATCTCCCCACTTGCTCGTAATTGATTCTGGGGAACAAGCAGGCCACCCAGCAAAACAGCCGAGTCTGTTCCTCACCCCACACTGAGTTTTTCACAGAGGCATAGATTGTTAAACAATTCGATCTCCTAATCTGGCCTCGACTTCATAGGCTATGAAATTTCACACACTTTGCACCATATTAAGCCCAATAGTTTGTAATTCACTAAAAGGCACCTTCCAGAATGACAACCAGTGGTAATGAGAGTGGCCCATTTTAAACAGTTGACCAGAAGGTGTGAGTAACAGTCGGGGGGGGGGGGAATTAGTATGGGGGAAATGAGGACTTTCGGCTACAGAATTTTATTTCATTTTTTTATGAGATTGTGTCTTTTCTGTTTTGTGATGTAGAAACGGACTAGATTTTTGATTATGGACTTTCCCTGTAAGGGGGTGGCTCGGCATTTTAAGGACTGGAGGCCTGAGCTCAGCCAACCCTAGCGGCGAAGAAGGCCCACCTGAACAGGGATCAGCTGATTCTCTTACTGATCAGCAGGGAGCAGAAGAGGAAGTGGCTGAGAGAGTTGCAGGAGCTGCAGAGAAAGCAAGGAGCAGCAAGGACGGCTAGAGATAGAGTTTGGCAATCACTTTGGAGGAAATACCCTGACAGCAGAGACTAAGGCCAGCAGTAAAATTGCCTTATGCTGTTATGCTCCTTTTGGTTTGTTGTCTCTTGGAAATGGTTGTTTCTGAATCAGATAGTGGATAGTTTTCAAAGCGTCTGGCCTATGGAATCCTTCATGTCTCAATCCAGAATTCAGGATATTTGCCACGGAGGAGGAAAGGAAGGGGCAGGCCTTTGGGAATTCTTATCAAACACATTGCTTATTCATTCAACTCCCCTCCCTTCTAGCTCCTTTTCATGCAGACATGCCCTGCGATATGAATGTCAGGTGTGGTACCTGCTGGAAAGGACGTATACACCCGACACCAAAGGCATTCCAATGGCTCGGTAATAACAATGTTGGTATTGATAATGGTAACCATTTTCTACATCTGTTTGAGCCACATCACCGGACTCTTCCTGATGGGTGACATCTTATTCCTGCAGGAGTGAATGGGACAGCTCATGTGACTCAGCATTCACCAACATAAGTAAGGTATTTGTGATGTATCTAAAGCACATATATGGCTCCAGCTACTGCAACAATTGAGTATTTCACAACCTTTTACAGTATGTGTCCTCAGAACACCTCTGTGAAATAAGGAAGTGCTATTAATCCCATTTTACAGAATTTCAAATGAGGGGCTAAGTGACTTGTCCAAGGTCACACAGCAAATCTGTGGCAGAGAGAGGAATTTAACTCATCTCTTCCAAATTCCAGACTGCCGGCCCTTCCTTCCTCTTTGGCCTTTTGCTCTCAGTATCGATCAAAGTATTCGTTCACCTGCTGCAATACTAGATACTGTCTTGGGTATAAACATAATGATGATAATAAGCTATACTGGGAAAATGTAAATGCAGCATCTGAAGACACACCTTGAACGTCAGTTTCAATGGGCATTTTGAGCAGAGAAGTAGAGTTTGGTGTGTGTAGAAGATAACTTGATGCTCATTAACCCTTTTGCTGCCGTTCTTTGGGAACTCGTTTCTTGCAGCCAGTGAGACTATAGAGCCTTACACTGTATCAGAGCATCTTGGCAAGGCACCAGATTCCTGGCTCAGGATGGGAGGAGATATATGCAGAGATTACTCTTCCCAACAAGAAAGAGTTAAGTAGTGCATCAAATTCTATGCCTTGATCTGAAGTCAATGGAAAAGGTGTCATTGAGTTCAGCCCCTTTGGATCAGGCTCTTATGCCATCGATAAACCAGGGAAATCTAGGACGTTATTCCAGTTTTATATGTGTGCTATTAAGCACAGGCTTTGGCTCAGTGGCTCCACTTCTATGGAATATGCGAATAGCTGCTGAAAGAAACGTCCTATTCTGAACAGAGCTAACAGAGTTATTGTTATGTAGCATTATAAGTCAGAGATAGAGATGTGTTGGGAAGACATAAAGAGACATCCATTTTTTTAAGTGACTTAAACATGCTGAAAGGACCAATATCCTTAAGTAGAGCTGAACTTCCTTCGTAACAGAGGCAAAAGACTCTCACTCAGTCATTTGTCCTTCGTGCCCATATATTCTGTTCAAGCTGGAGCATGTGATTTAACTCTAAATTCATACTTCCCCCACACGAAAGAATAGATCATATAACTGCACCTTTCTAGAAAACTTGTGCTAATGTTGCTGAGGTCACAATTAAAGTTTGTGTTACAGTTGCAGGTAGTGGGCAGTAGCTTGTGGAGTCGCAAGGTCCATCCATACGAGTGGTTAACACAATATGTGGGTTTTAAGGTTTGATAGAGAAGCTTCCGAATCTAAGGCCAGCCAAGTTCTCTGGTTTATTTGGGCAGATCCCTTGAAGCCTGCTTGTGACCTCCACAGGGCCACAGACCCCTGAGTTGAGAACCACTGTGGTAGACTAGATCCCTGTCAGCCAATGGATCTCAGGCTTTGTCTTCACTGCAGAGTTAACTCGAGTTTCCTACACTCAATTACGGCTCTTGAGTCAGCCTCTCTCAAACGAGAAGAGCCACACTGTGAAGAAAGAAAGGTGCTGCTGTGTCACACTGGCGCTGCACTCACTCATGTGGGGCACTAAGACTTTTAGGAGCTCACCCCGTGGCTCTTTCCACAGCAGTGAGCTGAGCCACTCTATGGATTCTTCCCCAGTGGATGGTGGGAGAACGTGTCTGTCCTTTCCTGGTACACAGGGGGAGAGTGGGAAGGCTTTGGAGAATTAGAAGCACTCAAGTGCAGCTAGCTTGTGTCCATACTGCAGAAAGGTCATGTTAGCTGGTGACTTGTGCTAATTTAGGGTTTAGCCTCATAGGGAACCGCGGAAGACTGTGTTACGGCCTAG
Source organism: Chelydra serpentina (assembly GCA_037349315.1). Taxonomy (NCBI): domain Eukaryota; kingdom Metazoa; phylum Chordata; order Testudines; family Chelydridae; genus Chelydra; species Chelydra serpentina. Next base: position 772,030 of record JBAIAC010000151.1, read on the forward strand.
CTAGGGTGTTTTCGCTTTCTCAGCGGCCGGTTACTGTAGGGCACGGCACGCCAGTTGTAACCCGTTCTGAACTAGTTAGAACTGCTTTGTATGGCCTTGAGCCAAGGGGCGAACACAGCCTGTGGAAAGACCCTGATTAATTATGTATGAATTGTTTTTATATAGTTGAATGAGTCCGGCCCCGCCTTTGGACTCCGCACCAGGCCGAGCTTCGGTGAGCTGGGTTCCCCGCGTCCGTGACAGCAACGCCAGGAGTCCCCGTTGCGAGTGTGTCACTTTGCCTTCAATAAACCCAATAACTCACAGTGTGTGTGGGCCTCGTTCTTGCACTTCACTCTCACAAGCACCATTCACACCTGGCAGTGCCCATCTCTTCTAAACAAGCTCATGGCCGCTAAAGAACAAAGGGCGATAAGAGGAGATTGTCTTGGGGAACCTCTGTCTCCTCCTGCTCTCTGGTTTGTTGAAAATCTAGTTCCAACTCTGGATTTATGTCACCTTTCTCCCCCAGCTGTTGTGCTCGCAGAGTTTGTGATTCCTGATTTAATACTTTCATCCAGATAAACAGAAGAGAAATAAGTTATTTAATGACTAACTTTGATCACATCCTGTTCTGTATGTGTTTGTTTTATTCAGTACATTCACCTGACACCAGGGCCGGTCCACAATATTTTGGCACCTCAGGCAGAAGGCTGACCAGGTGTCCCAACTTTATAGGGCCAATCCCGACTTTTGGGTCTTTTTCTTATATGGGTTTCTATTACCCCCCACCCCCTGTCCTGATTTTTCAAATTTGCTATCTGGTCACCCTATCAGGCAGGGAGCTCAAATGACGCCCCCATGCCCCCTTGCTTGGGTCAAAACTTTGAAAGGTCTCAATTCTGCCTTCTTTCTGTTCTACTCCTCTCATGGTACTGCTCTGCTACCTACCCCAATAAAGGAGAACTAACAACTTAAAATGCCTTGTTCAAAAATTTGAATTACACTTTACTATGCAGACAAGAAAAGTTACATTTGCTGTTCAGGCGTTTGAAAGTTAACACTGGCATTTTAGGTTTGAATAATCAAAGTGGTGCTTTCCGTGCCTTCTTGGTTGCAAAGATTTGAACTGCTTCTGCATCCTGAAGGTCCACAGTCTGGGCCAGCTCATACTCTATTGAGATGGTTGCAAGGCCGACTAGACTCTGCCATGTCACTGTGGAGCGTAGATACGTTGTTATTAATTTCAGCTTGGAGAAGCTGTGTTCTCCTCTGGCAACTGTTACAGGAAGTGTTAGAAGTTTGCACAGAGAAACAAATGCATTTGGAAAGAGGCGCGGTCATCTTATTTGTGCACATATATTCCAGAACAGCCTTTGGAGTTGATCCTGTTGAAATGTATTTTGAAAGGGCTTTCAGTTCATCACTTAAATTACTCGCATCAATATCGCGCGTGTCGTCATGTGTCAACACTGTCTCTAGTGCCCTGCATGGCTGGTTTAGGTCTTCTTCAGGTATAGTGAGGAGTTTCGGAATATCCTAACACCTCCCAAATATACTGCGGTGTTCCTTGAGCTGCAGGAAACGTCCTCCAACTGACTGTATTGCACAATCTAGCCATGAATTAAACTTTGAATTGTTTTATGGGGTCTCTTATGAGATTATCCCGTGCCTCATAATCAAAATGTCATCTTCTTCGGTGACGCTTGTATTATTGACCTGGTGGGGAAATAGCTTCAGTGTGAAGTTCTCTACCAATTTCTGTGCACTCTTCAGAAAGTTTTGAAATCCCTCACCTGACCAGAAAGACTGTAGGTAGCTGCAGCAGCACGGGAGCCAGCACACAGAGCTGTAAACCGGGGAGTTTGAGTGGGAGTTCTATTGGAGGGGAAGGACTTAGGTGAGAAGGCGATGACAGATACAGAGGCAGCAGTGGTGGTGACCCAAGTGGTGGAGGACACAAAAAAAACCTCATGTTTTCTTCCACAATAGGGATGGAGACCTCTTTAATGTTTTTAATGAAGTCAATACTAATGGGAACTGCTTGATCATGGGAGACTTTAACTTCCTAGATACAGACTGGAGAACAAGTGCTAGTAATAATAATAGGGCTCAGACTTTCCTAGATGCGATAGCTGATGGAGTCCTTCATCAAGGAGTTGCTGAACCAACAAGAGGGGATGCCATTTTATATTTGGTTTTGGTAAGCAGTCAGGACCTCCTAAAAGAAATGGTTGTAGGGGACAACTTTGATTCAAGTGATCAAGCTAATTCAGTTCAAACTGAATGAAAGGATAAATGAAAATAGATCTGTGACTAGGGTTTTTGATTTCAAAAGTGCTAACTTTAAAAAAAATTAGGACATTAGTTAGGGAAGTGGATTGGACTTCAAATCAAAGTTGCAGAATCTGTCAGAAGCCTGCATCCCAAGAAAAGGGAAAAAATCATATGCAGACCAAGCTGGATGAGCAAGCATCTCAGAGAGGTGATTAAGAAAAAGCAGAAAGTATACAGGGAGTGGAAGACGGGAGGGATCAGCCAGGAAAGCTACCTTACTGAGGTTAGAACATGTAGGGATAAAGTGAGAGGTTAAAAGCCATGTAGAGTTGGACCTTGCAAAGGGAATGAAAACCAATAGTAAAAGGTTAAATTGGAAAAGATGGGGATCAATATGAAAATTGAAAGGTGGATAAGGAACTTGTTAAAGGGGAGACTACAGCGCATCATACTGAAAGGTGAACTGTCAGGCTGGAGGAAAGTTATCAGTGGACTTCCTCAGGAATCAGTTTAGGGACCAATCTTATTGAATCTTTTTATTACTGACCTTGGCACAAAAAGTGAGAGTGTACTAATCATGTTTGTGGATGACACAAAGCTGGGAGGTATTGCCAATTCAGAGAAGGATCGGGATATCATACAGGAAGATCTGAATGACCTTGTAAACTGGAGTAATAGTAATAGGATGACATTTAATAGTGAGAAGTGTAAGGTCATGCATTTAGGGATTAATAACAAGTATTTTAGTTATGAACTGGGGACGCATCAATTGGAAGTAGCAGAGGAGGAGAAGGACCTTGGAGTATTTGTTGACCGCAGGATGACTATGGGCCACCAATGTGATATGGCCGTGAAAAAAGCTAATGTGGTTTTGGGATGCATCAGGCGAGGTATTTCCAGTAGAGATAAAGAGGTGTTAGTACCGTTATACAAGGCACTGGTGAGACCTCATGTGGAATACTGTGTTTAGTAAGAAGGATGAATTCCAACTGGAACAGGTACAGAGAAGAGCTACTAGGATGATCCGAGAAATGGAAAACCTGTCTTATGAAAGGAGACTCAAGGAGCTTCCCTTGTTTAGCCTAACCTAAAGAAGGCTGAGGGAAGAGATGATTGCTCTCTATAAATATATCAGAGGGATAAATTTTTTTGAAGAGGAGACCCATGCCCTTTGCTGTGCTAACCGAACAGCAGCTTTTTTGGAGCAATTTGGATATATGTTAGTGACTTGAAAGCTAAATAGGGGCAGAGTACATTTCAGAGTTTTTAATATAGCATTAATTATTATTAATTTATATTTTAGCTCATTTTTTTAATAAAGTACCATACCACATTTGTTGTTTAAATATTTATATATACTTTTAAGAAGCATTGACATTAATAGCATATGAAGGGGTATCTTGCAATATGGTACAGATTAGGTTATTAATTACTGGGACTCTTTTAGTAGAGGAAAAAAATTGGTAGCAGAACACACCTTTTTTAAATATGGATTTGATTATTTACTAATTAGGTAACCAAAAACAATAAGGACCTTTTTTGACCTATTATAGACCCCTGAAATGGCTATTATATTAACCCCGCTATAAAACCCACTAATTTTAATTTTAGATTTTTGAGGCTTTTTTGTAGTGACATTGTATACTTTTATTTTTATTGACTATTTGTTTTTGATTTAATGGTTTTCCTATATGGGATATTTTGAACCTTAAAAATTATTTTTTAAACCATCTGTAAATAATATTTAAATCAATTATTAAAATGTGAAGGCCTTGGCCACTGGGTTTTATTAGAATATATGGTATTGTCTGTATTTGGATGTGTTACAGGGGTAATTGTATAGTGGAGAAAATGGCGGGGGCAGTGGCAACAAGGCACCTTTGGTATTTGTTATTTGAAAGCTAAGTAGGGAGGGCAATACATGCTGAAGGTACTTATTTAAGAACACAGGGCGCAGCCTGTGGAGTAAACCCCAAGCCCCAATTAATCCCACATTTTAAAGCATGGATTTTACAAGGTTTTTTTTGCCAGTGTATAGAGCTATGCCTTTTTTAGCGGAGCGAGCGAGTTTTTGGTGGGTTTTTCGGGTGGGGTTTTTTTTGGTTTTGTTTTTGAGCAATTGTGGTTTAGTACTGTGGAAGAAAATTATTATTATTATTATTATTATTTTGGTTTGAATGCAGCAAGTCAGAAACAGTTTATTTATTAAGCAATTGCAAGGGAAGAAATACAATGGACAGAGAATACCTTTGCCTTCGTAGTTTTTTAAAGTATAAACAATATAAAGCCATATTTATACCCTTTTATTATATAAGATGGTGTCTTTGTTTGTACTTTTTCAATATTTTATTTGTTATTACATTTTTTTACTAACAATTACAATGTATTTTTATTTTAAAGCAAGGTTAAACAGCTTTGCTTGCAGTTTTTTATATGCTTTACCAGTTCTGCCTTTACAAATTTTGAGTTATTATGGTTCTGACTGTTACTTTGTTTTTAACAGAACTGAGAGGCCTCTCCCCTTTTGTGCATTTTTTTAGCACAACTACCAATTTTTAATTTTTATTTTGTATTTTTAATTTTAGACTAAATGGGTTAGTTTTATAAACTCTGACTGGCTGTAACAACAAAGAATACTGTCTGAACATGACAGGTATTTTTGTTTTACATTTTTTACAACAACAACAACAACACTTTTCAACTACACAAAAACAAAATAAACATTACTGTTTTTTATTGTAACAATATGCTGGGGTTGATTTATAGCCTTAGTTATATAACACATTACATTATGCTTAGAATATCATCTAGACACTTTATAAACTGTATGGAATGCATGTGTTTTAATTTACTATATATTTTGAAGTATATCAATTTGACCTTGTAATTTAGAGTTATTCTGAATCTTTCGTAGGATTGAGTGTAGGTTTTGGAATTAGTTTGGTATTAAGGTAGTTTAATTAAAAGTTATTTGAAACCTAAGATATAATTGCAGGACTTTATTTGCAGGCCAATAGTGTAATTTTTTGCAGCACTGATGAGATTAAAATGTATATTTTACAAAGTGGTGGCCTCAAGATTGAGACAGCTGTTACTAACTTGGAAAATTAGGTGTTTTGTACGGGTAGTTTTTTTGTTTTATACCTTTTTAACAACCATTGTTATAAACAGTGACTACTTTTTTGGCTTTTGTATGCACTGAAGTCGTGGGGGCTTTAAAGGCCAAAGTGTTTATTAATTTTTCATTTTTATTTAAACATTAGGTGGTACTTTAGGAACACTCACAACAAATGGACTAGGCATACAAGGTGGTTTATTTTTTTAAATATTACAGTCAATTGTTTAATTGTACGTGCATTTTTTTTACGGACCCGGCAGGATTTGGTATGTGGGAGCCCACACCCCTTTAACCGGCCCGTATGCTTGGAAGGAGCACTGCGAGTGCCTGCAACTTTACCCTGAACATTTTTAAGTATGTTTTTACGGCCACAGATTTGATGGCACTTTTGAAGCTCTAGCAAGGGCATTGGACCACGCCTGATGCTTAAGGTTATTTTGAATGGCCATTAGCTGGTTATTTAGGAATTTTGAATGTTTGAACATGCCAGATTTTACTGCAATCCTTGTTTGCCTGAGTGATATTTAATACCATTTTTATTAACAGCTTTTGGGTTATTGAACTAAGGGTGGAGATAACATGTTATTTACCCATTTTAGCTTGCACTTGGGTTAACTGTGCTTTAGTGATAAGACTAGTGGCCTTTTTTAGTTGCCCTAATTTTGTATTATGTTGTTGGGTTTTAAAAATGTCTTAAATTGCTGCTGCACTATTGGCCCCATTTTATAGGAAGGGTTATATTGCAATATGGTACAGTATTAGGTTATTAATTACTGGGACTATTTTAGTCCAGGTAAATTTTTGGTAGCAGAACACACCTTTTTAAAATATGCATTTGATTATTTACTAATTGGGTAACCAAAAATAATAAGGACATTTTTGGATATATTATAGACCCCTGAAATGGCTATTACATTAAACACACTATAAAACCCACTAATTTTAATTTTAGATTTTTGAGGCTTATTTGTAGTGACATTGTATACTTTTATTTTTATTGACTATTTGTTTTCTATTTAATGGTTTTTCTATATGGGATATTTTGAACCTTAAAAATTAATTATTTTTTAAATAATGTTTAAATAAATTCGAATTTTTGGACTTTGGCGATTTTTGCGGCCCGAGCCGGTTTTCTTTGTTTGTTTTTTTTGTTTGTATTAAGAAATTGTGGTTTAGTACTGTGGAAGAAAATTTTATATATATAGATATATAATTAGTTTGAATGCAGGACGTCAGAAACAGTTTATTTTTTAAGCAATTGCAAGGGCAGAAATACAATGGACAGAGAATACCTTTGCCTTAGTAGTTTTTTAAAGTATAAAGAATATAAAGCAGTATTTATACCCTTTTATTATGTAAGATGGTGTCTTTGTTTGTACTTTGTACTTGATATTTTATTTGTTTTTAACATTTTTTGCTAACAATTACATTTTATTTTAAGACAAGGTTAAACAGCTTTGCTTGCAGTTTTTGTATGCTTTACCATTCTACCTTTACAAATTTTGCGTTATTATGGTTCTGCGTTAGCCTGACTGTTGCTTTGGTTTTTACACAACTGAGAGGCCTCCCCGCTTTTGTGCATTTTTTTTAGCACAACTACCATTTTTAAATTTTTATTTTTAATTTTAGATTAAATGGGTTAGTCTTATAAACTGTGACTGGATATAACAACAACATGTTTGAACATGAAATGTATTTTTGTTATTACTTTTTACAACAACAACAACATATTTTTAAACTACAGAAAAACAATATAAACATTTCTGTTTTGTAACTATATGCTGGGGTTGATTGATAGCCTTAGTTACATAACACATTACATTATTATTAATATATAAAATAGACAGTTTATAAACTGTGTAGAATGCATGTTTTTTTAATTTAATCTATAATTTGAACTACCTAAATTTGACCTTGTAATTTAGAGATTTTTTGAACCTTTGGTAGGAGTGAGTGTAGGTTTTGGAATTATGTTTCAAATACACTTTAATTAAAAGACCTTAATACCAAACTAAGATTTAATTGTAGGACTTTATTTGCAGGCCAATAATGTAATTTTTCGCAGCACTAAGTGCCTGCAACTTTACCCTGAACATTTTTAACTATGTTCTTACGGCCACAGATTAGATGACACTTTTGAAGCACTAGTAAGACTGATGCTTAAGATTACTCTGAATGGCCTTTAACTGGTTATTTAGGAAATTTTGCAAGTTTTGAACATGCCTGATTTGACTGCAATTTTTATTTTTGCCTTAGTGATATTTAATACCATTTTTCTTAACAGCTTTTTGGATTATTGAACTAAGGTTGAAGATAACCACCTTTAGCCTGTACCTGGGTTAACTCTGCTTTAGTAATAAGACCATTGGCGTTTTTTAGCAGTTTTAATTTCTTTTTTCTGTTGTTGGCCTTTATACATGTTTTAAATTCCTGTTGCACTATTGGCCCCATTTTAAAGGTGTTTCACCCGATTTTATTTTTTAGAGGAGTCCCATGCCCTTTGTATTGCCAACCAAAGAGCAGCCCCCTTGGAGCAGTTTGCATATATAAAATTGACCTGAAACTAGAGAGGGCAAAACAAATTTTACAGTTGTTAATGTAAAATTATTGTTAATGAATATTTTAACAATTTTTTTTAATAAATACAACACCACATTTGTTATTTTAATTTGTTTATGTACCTTTAAGAAGCATTGACATTAATAGCATATGAAGGGGTATATTGCAATATGGTACAGATTAGGTTATTAATTACTGGGACTATGTTTGTAGAGGTAAATTTTCGGTGGCAGAACACACCTGTTTAAAATATGAATTTGATTATTTACTAATTGCGTAACCAGAAACTATAAGGACCCCTTTGTTATATATACTATAGACCCCTGGAATGGCCATTATATTAACCCCATTTTAAACCCACTAATTTTAATTTTAAATTTTTGAGCTAATGTGTAGTAATGTTGTATTCTTTTATTTTTACTGACCAGTTTGGTTTTTATTGAATTGTTTGCTTATATGAGTTATTTTGAACCTGAAAAATATTTTCTTAAACAATATTTAAATAAATTACTAAAATGTGAAGGCCTTGGCCATTGGCTTTGATTAGAATACATGGTATTGTTTGAATTTAGATGTGTTTCAGGGGGAGTAGTGTAGTGGAGAAAATGGCGGGGGTAGTGGCAACACACACCTTTGGTATTTGTTATTTAACAGCCAATTAGCAAGGACAATACATTTTGAAGATACTTATTTAAAAACAGGGGATGCAGCCTGTGGAATAAACCCCACCATTTAATTAATACCACATTTTTAAGCATGGGCTTTAGAAGTTTTGGGGGTTTTTTTTGGCCAGTGTATAATTTTTGGGGTTTTTTTTACCAGGGTTAGGTTTTTTTGGCCAGAGTATAATTTTTTGGTTTTTACCAGGGTTATTTTTTTTTGGCCAGTGTATAATTTTGGGTTTTTTTTTTTACCAAGGTTAGTTTTTAACATTTTTTGTAGTTAGGCCGTTTTAGCAGAGTAAGCAAATTTTTTTTTTTTTTTGAAGCAGTTGTGGTTTTATACCATGCAGGGGAGAGGTGAATAGCACCTTACCCTGCAGTGCTTTGGGTTTTTTAGCAAACGCTGGCTGCATGGTAATTTCATTAGCGGACAGGACAGAGGTTACTAGCACTTCACCTTGTTCCTTTTTTTTTTTTTGCTGTCCAGGAGGAGGAAAAGAAATACCAGCAGGAGGGACAGGCTGATTAGTAGTTGTAGTGGAGTTATTTTGAGGTGGAGGGGCTTTTTTGCAGTGAGAAGCGTGGGTTCAGGCAGTTAGTGCTTGGCACTTTAGAACGGTTTTGGTAGTTAGCAGGACTTGGAAAGGGCCTTTTTAGCGTGGGGCCAGAGAAGTTTTTTCTTGATGGACCTTTACGTAGACCCAATGACTTGGGTTTTAACGAATGGCAGGTTTACTGAGCATTCTTAGAGCAGACCTTTTTTTACCTGTGAATACAAAGACCTAACACATTTGATTAATGCCTGGCAGTGTTTTGCAAATTTTACAGCTGCTTGGACCCATTTAACCCTCCACCCCTCCCTTTTTTTGGGGGGGGCAGTTAGGTTTTAATAAAACCCCTTATGTATTTTTAGCTAATTTGACTAAAATGTTCATGGCCATTTGAGTTTAATTAAATAGTTTTTTTGCTTGGATTTATTTACAGAACTTTTTTTTGGAAAAGGGCCATATTTTTTTTCCAGAAACCAAGAATTTCTTTCTTTTTTTTTTTTTAGCATTTTATAAAATTTAACTGCTTAATTTGTTTTACTAATTATAGATTTAACTTTATTTTTTTTAAATCGCTTGCTTATTTTTTCAAATGACACTTAATTTACTTTGATTTTACTATTTTGATTATTGTTTTAGGGATTTAATTTGTTATGGTTGTTATTTTCTATGCTTTTAAAGTTTTTAACTTGTTTTTTAATTTTTTTATTTGTTGCTTGCTTGCTTGGGCCCGATTTTGCTTTTTTTGCTGAGCCGTTCCTTTTTATGGGCACAAGTCTTGTTTTATTACCACTTTAGCAAGGAGGGTGGGCTTTTGAACTAGCCTCCACCCCTTTTGGTTATTTTTTAAAAAACACTTACAAGGGCTACCCGAGGTTGTTTTTTTTGTGTGAGGCTTGCCACCTGGGCAGAACGCATGGCCAATTGGTGTTTTAATTGCTTAATTTTTTTTTATGGCAGACACACTTCTGTTGCGGCATATGCTGAGCACAAATGGTGAAATTTTGACAAGTTCCTGAAGGACCGGTACTTGCTCAGCCAGTGCTTTTAGGAGGGTCCCTTCCGCTTTTTTACTTGGAAATTTTGTTTTAAGGCTTGCAACTTGTTTTGGGCGTAGCTTTGAGTTGCTGCTTGGTTAGTGATTCATGCTTTTAGTTGCTTTATTTTTTTAAGCTGTTGGGTAACATTTTTTTTTTATTGCTTAGTTTTGCTACGACTGGGGGTATTTTAGTTGAGGCCGGATGTTTGTGGCTTTTTTAGCGTTTTCAAACCATACCGGCTTTAGGGTTGCAAAGGCAGGCTGTTGAGTTTTACCGGGCAGCCAAACTTTGCAAATGTAAGTTTAGTTTTGCAACTTATTTGCTTTTGGTTTATTTTTGTTTGTATATTTTTTACAGCCATCTGGGGCTGAAAGCAGTTTTTTGTGCTTGGCATGGGCTCTGGTGTTTTTTGATTTTGAATGCAGGGCAGCTTTTTTTTTAATTTTTAGGTCAAACTGACTTTTTAAATTAACCCTTTTTTCACTTTTAGCTAGCGCTCATTGGGGATATAAAGGCGCCGAGGTGTTAACAATCTAGTTTGGGTAGGGAGGCATTTGGTTGAATTACATTTGGTTTTTAAATTTTAAATTAAACTTGAGACATAGAGGTATTGTAGATTTTTGAGGTGTATGATTTTATTTACATTGAAGGTACCTTTTAGTGGGAATTCTTTAGATGGATTATTATGCATGTAAAATTTGTAATGTTAATTACACAAGGGAGTATTTTGTTCACTTAGCCGGAAGACAGCAGTTTGGACAGAGTGTCCTTATGCAAATTTGTATTGTATAAACAATGTAAAGCAAGTATTTATAGCTCTTTATTACATAAAGCTGTGTTTTGTTTAGACTTTTTTATATTTTATTTGTAGCAAAAAATGTTAAAAACAATGACATTTTATTGTTATTTTAAGGCAAGGTTAAAAACAGCTTTGCTTTGCAATTTTTATACGCTTTCACCAGTCTTGCTTTTATAAGTTTTGCATTATTAGGGGTAAGAGTTAGCCTGACTTTTGCTTTCTTTTCAACAGAACTAAGATGGCTGCACTTAAATCCCTTTTACTTACTTCCACAGGAAGTTGAGTCTTGAAATTAGACGAAGGTGTCTAACCATCAGAGGAGTGAAGTTCTGGAACAGCCTTCCAAGGGAAGCAGTGGGGGAAAAGACCTATCTGGCTTCAAGATTAAGCTCGATAAGTTTATGGAGGAGATGGTACGATGGGATAACATGTTTATGGCAATGAATGGATCTTTGACTATTTCTGGTAGATGGGGCCCAGTGGCCTGTGATGGGATGTTGGATGGGATGTGAGTTACCCAGAGAAGAATTCTCTATAGTATCTGGCTGGTGAGTCTTGCCCACATGCTCAGGGTTCAGCTGATCACCATATTTGGAGTCGGGAAGGAATTTCCCCCAGGGCAGATTGGCAGAGGCCCTGGGGATTTTTCGCCTTCCTCTGCAGCGTAGGGCACGGCTCACTTGCTGGAGGATTCTCTGCACCTTGACCCAGGCTCTCACTGTGTGGCTCTTCGTCCTGCCTCTGTTGGCTAGAGCATGAGCAGAGCTTTATGAGACGGCTGCTGCGGCTGGGGCCGGCCATCTAAGCGCGTTTCCCATCGTCTCTCTTCTGGCTGTGGATGCTCGACTGCAGCAGCTCCGCGGAGGTCCCAGCCTGGCTCTTTAATCTCCATTCTCCCCTTCCTTGGATGGCGCTTCATGGACCATTGAGTAGCCTCGTGAAAACATCCCAGTTGTGGACACAGGCACCAGCAACCGATACCACAAGCCAAAGTCCCCTTCACAATCCCGGGAGCCTTAGCCTGGGCTGTCTGGAGCGCAGGGTTTGGCCCGTGGTGACTGCAGACACTGCCCCTGCTGCACGGCCACACGGTGACTCCCGTGACCCCTCCAGCCCATCAGCATTCGGCTCTCCCGCATCCCGCTGAGCGGCTGAGATCTGGGGGGACAGAAACCCTTTGTTAGAGACGGAAAATCTCCTCACAGGATCTCTCTGTCAATGGCTGCCAGATACCTTCCCTGTGATACCCCAAATGCACAGCCCCTCGGGTTCCCATGGGGGAGATCTCTGCTCAATCACTGGTCACCCGTGCTGCAGTCTCTGACGGGGGGCATATAGGGGGGTCTCGGCAGATGGTCCCTTCTACAGCGCCCATAACGGGAGGAGGTTTGGCCTGGTGATGTGAGGCTCTGGTCTGAGAATCAGGGCTCCTGGGTTATGTGACTCTGGAAGGGGGCGTGGTCTAGTGGATGGAGCTGGCTGGGTTGACAATGAGTGAGTCGAGCTTGTGCTGAAGGACCCTGGTTCAATCCCCCCCAATTCCTGTGGTGTCTACATGTGGCCATGATTTTACTTACCTATCAGTGTAGGTTGTTTAGACTATTCCTGGACACATGTCTTACATCTGCTGCTGGCCATCCCTGAGATGTAGGTCCTTCATCCAAACAAGGGCGTGGCATATCAAGGTCAATCCAGCAGCTCCCATCTGGTCTTCACCTTCATGGTTAGCCCGAGCCTGACCAGAGAAAACAGGGTGGTCTTCAGGGGAATCCCCTGGAGCTCCCGTATCCCTCGCTCCACCTCACTCCCCCGCACACTAAGGGTTTTCCGAAGATACCTCTAATCTCGGAAAAACAAAGCAACCAAGATAAGCAGAGTGGATCTAAGGGAAGAACAGATTTCTCTCCTGAACTAGAGAGATTCCCATAGGAAAACTATCTGACGGCGGGGTGGGGGCAATGCAAGCCCCCAGCCCCTTGAATGGCAGGAAATCAGGACTCGGGGAGTTAAGGGGTGTCTCTGTCCTGTTGCAGGGAGTAGACCTGGAGAGCGGAAAGGACACTAGTGGCGTTGTAGGAAAGAAAGTGACTTCGACCTGTGAAGGTGGCTGAAGCTTCCGGCAGACATTAGAGTCGAAGATCCTCACACCTCCTTTGGGGATCCTTTTCCTAGGAATAAAAGAAGGATCCCACACAGAGAATGACATCTGAATCCCAGGTCTGGGATCCAGGGAAAAGGGATGATCTCAGCCAGGCTACGTACCAGGAACCTGGTTTTCTCCCAAGAACCACAATTATCCAGATGAGGTTTTCTTCCCCATTTTCCATCAGGTTGTTTACTCACAGTATTCATTTGTTTGCTTTGCCGTGTTTCCACTCTCTGCATCTGTTCACTGATTTAAGTAACATTCTTTCAGTTTTTGCTTCTGTTTCCTCTTATTACAGGGTAGCATCTGCTTAGCACCTTAAACAAAATAAATTAAAAACAAATCTTGATTCTACATTAAAGGGGAAACTTTCTGAGAATTTGGCTGCAGAACTTTAGTGTCTGCATATTTCATTCACTATTATTTATTCCGGTGCAGGTCTGACGCAATCTGCCCACCCAGGAATGCCCACACGAACCACGGGGAGCCCTTAGAATACCTGTTAAAAGAGAGGAAGAGAGTAGATTAAGAGCGGGGAAAAAAAAGAAAATCCAAAGCATCAGTACTTCTCTGCCTCATGAAAGCACCAGTCCCGGGAGCAATACAGGTGAAAAATCCCCACGGTTCTTGCCCACTAGAACCAGATCCGAACAGGAAAAGGCCTCCAGCCAATTATTTCCTTACACTCTGAATGGGTGAAATTCAGCCCTGTGCCGGCAGCCAGGGCAAGATCTGTGCATCACAGCGGGTTTAAGTGGCACTTCAGTGCACAGGTGCTGTGAGACTTGGGTGGCAGAGTTTTCCCCCTGGATCGGCACAGCCAGCGGGAATCCTGTGAGGTACAGAGCAGAGAGAGGTTTGGGCCACAACGGTCACCTCCGAGGCTGAGCATCCCTTTTGGGATGTTCCCATCTGAGGAGGATGATTTTGGCCAGCCCCAGTTCACAGCTTTCAGTCACCTCAACTGGTGATTCTCTGCCACAACTGATCTACAGTAGATAAACTTTTCTGGCCTTGCCCCCACCTCCGACTGCCCTTGTAGCTCACCACTGCCCTCTAACAACCCCTGTCCCTTCTCTTGATCCCTGCCAAGCCCAAATACAGAGCCTGGCTCATGCTCCTCCTCTCTTAGACCTTCTCCCTACACGATCCTCCCCTACCTTTCACAAACTGATCACTGCGCCCTTCCCCAGCTCCTGGAGGAATCGTGGCTCCTCAGGACAACCTGGGAATGGGTGGCTCCTACCTCCGTGTGGGGTGCCTGGTTTTCGTCTCAGTATCCCTGAGAGCCAGCACGTCTCGATTGCACAGGATGAGGTCATGGCTCCCCAAACTGGGCCAGCTGCAGGCTGCTTCGCTGTAGGCGACATGGACAGATCCCAGAGCCTGGAAGACAGAGGGGGGAGGAAACCCCTGCTCATTTCCCAATCAGAGCCCCCTTCCAAGACGGGCCAAGAGGGAGGAGAGGATGAAGGGCAGAAAGGGAAGCTGCCCCTGTGGGGAGGGGCACTCCTGTAGAACCCAGTCCAGTTCCCAGCTCTCCCCCACATTGCTGGGTGTGACCTTGGAGAGGTCACTTCATCACCTTCATTCCCTGTCTGTAAAATGGGGGTACTAGTCCCGCCCACAAGGAGGACAAGGGAGGAGAGTCCCATTGTCGGCGAGGGGCTCGGACACTCTGGGCACGGATTGGTCCAGAGTGAGGGAAGGGACCCAGAGTTTGCTCCCTACACCCAGGGGAGGAAGATGTTATCGGAAGGTCAGCAAAGGGGGATGGGTCAGGAACTGCCACGGACAGGGTGTAGGGATTCGGTCAGTGCCGGGAGCTTTGTACCTCCCTTCAGCAAATGGCTTCCCTCTTGTCATCAGCAGTGCGTACACTATCTGAACTCCTTCCTAGTGTCCTGAAGGGCCTCCCTTCATTCTTCTCGAATGTGATGGATTCGTTGACCCAGGTCGATAGCTGGGAAGTTCAGGGAGGCCGTTCGTAGCGTTGCATGAAATCAGTAGGAAATCTACATTTAGCAAAATAAAGGTTTCATTGGCCTTTGCAAATTCAGAACTGATCCGTCCTGTCAATCGACGATACATGTTCACAAGGGGATGAAGCGCGCCATCGTGGTCAGGAGATCTATGATGGTCAGTTCCATCATGTGGCCATTTGATTTGGTAAAATTCCTGGTGATGGCTGGCCTTGGCCAGGGCAGGATCTTCAGAGGCCTGAGATGCCAAGATGTTTGGTGCGTGGTGCCTGGGTGAAAGCGCAGAAGTCACGTCAGTCAAGCTACATCTGAATTTCAGCCCACATCTGGCACCACCAAATAAAGCAGGCCCAGGTGATCATAGGAGATTTGTCTACTTCCAGGATGAATGATGAGCCTCCGAATAGGTGCAGTGATGAAGGCAATTCTGAGCTGTTTGCAGGCTTGTTGGAACTTGGGCGACAAAAGGAATGTGGCCGTCATGTGGAGGAGAGCTCTCGTGGGGGTTACATGCCCTGAGAACCCTGGGACAAAGTAGAAGTAAAGCGGGTGAAGACTATGAAGTACTGTCTTCTTGAGGATTTCAAACTTCGTCCCATCTATGAATGGCTTCCACTTTATTTGGATCAAGTGTAATATCTTCCGGGGGGAGGATGTATCCCAAAAGCTCTGTGGAGAGTTGGCTGGAGGTACGCTTTTCCAATTCTGCGTTGAGACCATGCTGCCGAAACCTCTCCAGGGTTGGGTGTGGTGCGCATGCTTCTCTCGGTTCTCCAAAAGAGAAGTCTGTCACCTGTCACCAGAGCCAGAGTCCAGGTCCATGCCAGAGGTCGTAGCCGGGTAGTCAGAGAGCAAAGATCAGCCAAGTCAGTGTCAAGCCAGAGTCGAGATACAGGCCGAGGGTCAAATCCGGGTAGTCAAAGTCCGAGGGCTTGGGTAAGTTCAGGAGGAGGAGGCAATGCTGGAGTGGGTCAGTGGAGGGCCTGGAGAAGGGCTAGAGAAAGGCAAGGAGAATACGGAACCAGGGTGGGAAGCCAACATCAGGAGCCAAGAAGGGTCATGCCGAAGTCATAACCATAGTCCGGAGCCAAGGGTCAAGCCAGAGTCGATATCGAGGAATCAGAGGGCAGGGCAGGGCAGGGTGGTGCATGCCGGTGGGAACCAGGATGATTAACAGGTTCTCCTAGGCACTGCCCAGATGGAGCTCTAGAGACCCCTCATCGGGGGACTCCCTTCCTAGGAATAAAAGAAGGAGAGCGACATGACAGATGTCTCGGCCTGGGTTTCGCTCAGTGCTGTGTGCTCTATGGCCACTCCCCGCAGCCCTTCTCCCCCAGGCCCATTGAGATAAAGCAGTACCTGCGGCAGGGAGTGAGAGCTTCTGGTCATGGGAAGGGGGAGTCATCATCTATGCTGGGGTTGTTCTCAGAGGAGGGGGCTTCTTTCTCTAGGGTCCCTTGGCCAGCAAGTGGGGGGGCCCAAAACAGGGGCCTTGTTTCCATTGGGGTCCCTCTGCCCTGCTGCAGTTGGTCTAACAGAAGAGGCCTTAGTTCTGTTGGCCAGCTGGAGCTAGTCTCTAAGGGACTCACTTCTATGGGGTCCCATAGCCCAGCTGGGTTTCTTACCCCTCCTCTGCAGCAGGAGCCTCTGCAGCCAATATATCCCGCTCCTGGCTTGCCGGCTGATGTCGCTGGCTGGGTCTGAGATGTAGAGACCCAGCTGCAGCACGAAGTTGCCGGCCTTGGGCCTTCAGCTCTCCCGCTCCCCTGGGACAGAGCTCTGCTCCCACCCACCTGTAGGAGGCACTGGGGGAGAGGAGCTAGATCCCTCTTTCTCTCTGCCCCCAAGGGAGCTTGGAGCAAAGGGGCCAGGGCATGGGCCCTCTATGAGCACTCGCTGCCAGGCTGCTCCACAATAACCAGGGCCCTGAGGCCAGGCCCGACCCTGCCAGCCAGTGGCCTATGGAACGTCTCAGTCCCTCACGGAGCCAGGGGGGAACCACTTAACCAGGGGATGAGGAATTTGACTCAAGCCCTGACTCTGCAGGATGCTGGGGTCAAAGGTCACTTACGGCAAATCCGGGGAGGGAGGCGGCGAATCGGAGCAGGGCAGCGCTGCTCCGTGTGGCCCTCGCTCTCTCCTGGACATTTCCAGAATGGAACCAGAAATGGATGTGCTGCGGGAGAAGGAGGCAGGGGAGGGTCAGGGGGCAGGCGGACGTGCTCTACTAATGAGCCTCCGCCCCTCCCCCTCCCCATGGGGCTGAGACCTTGTGCTCGGAGTGGGTGGGGAATAGCTAACTCCCCATGTGGGGGTTCATGACACTGCCAACGTCTTGCTGGGCACAAGCTGCCATTGTCTCTCCAGCCTGGGACAATGTTCAGTCTTGGGGGCTGGTCTGTTTGCTCTGAACACCTGATCCATGAACAGCACATCAGGATCAAGACACATGCCCTGGGCCCCCAGACCCCAGCTCCAGAACCTTGGTTGGATGGATGGAGCGGTCGTGAGGACAATCCCTGTGGGAAGTGCAGTGTCCCTAGGACAGAAGAGCTGATTCCCTGAGGCTCCTCCTGTATCTCAGGGTCTCGCTAGAAAGGAGCCAGTGACTTTTCTCAGAGGCCCATGTCCGGCATCTCACAGGGGTTTTAGTCTCTCAGTCCCCAGCCAGGCCTGGTGCTCACTGTTAGTGCTGAATGGAACCATGCAGAGCTCTGGCCGACAGTCCCAGCTCCTTCCCTCTGATCCCCCGCCCCCGCCCGTGAGGCGTAAGGGTCCCAACATGGCACTGCAGGGACAGCTGTGGGAAAATGTTGCCGCTTCGGTCCAAGCTGGGAGGCCACAATGGAAACATGGTTCTTCTAGTCTCTCCTTTGCTGCCCTCCCTCGGGGTTCAGGGGAAATTCCACCCCAGACCCCCCCATTCTGCTCACGTCCAAGAGGTGCTGCAGCCTCTCTGTGGTGGGGGTCTCGGCGAGCAGGCCCCCGAGCATGGTGTCCAGGCTCTCCATGTAGCTGTTGTGCAGAGCCTGCAAGAAGAGGGAGCAGCTGTCAGTCATGGGATCTGGGGCTACACCAGCCAAGGGACAATTAGGGGCGTTGTCCGGGAGCCCTGGCCAGACACAAAAGGCACATCCTGGCCTCTCCCATTCACATCACTCCAGGGACACTCAGAAAGAGTTCATGGCTGGCTGCCTGCTGGCTCTTCAATCCTCGCCCTTAGCAGTTCTCTGCGCAGGGCCTGGTACCCAGCAGAGTATGGAACAGCCAAACTGCGATGGGTGGGAGGTAGGATCCCCGGGAGAGTCCAAGCATCACAGCACAGAATGAGGAGAGGAGGGAAGGCTGGGATCACCCACAGAGGGGTAAGTCAATCCCCTCTGTGGGTGATCCCAGCTCTGCTCACCCCTCCCCTATTCTCAGAAGCTCCATCAAACCGAGGGAGCAGGGACCAGAGTCCGTTCCTGCTCCTGAGACAGAGAAGTAGGATCGTGACCTACCTGGAAGTGGGAGGTGTCGTGCCCAGTGCCCATGGTGAAAATGGCATACAGTAGTGCACGCAAGAGGCGTGACTCCACCTCCCGGGCAAGCGGCGGCTGCAGTTTGCTGGTGGGAGAGAGGAGCCCGGTTACACTTGGCAGCACCGGAGTGGCGCTGGCACTGCCATGGACATGACCCCCCTCCCCCGCAGTGATCCCCTCCCCACGGCCACTCTAACGCTACGGGAGTGAAATCACCCCCCAGCCAGGAAAGAGGGGACATTCCCGCCTCCTCTGCTGGGGGATGCAAACAGCCTCGGCTGGGGGTAATCTCGGCAGGAGGGGATCTGGGACTCCCGGCTCCGGACCCGATCAGCACCTGGGTTAGGGCAGCTGGATGGGAGGGTTCTGGTACCTGAGGCTGCAAACTGCGGCCATGGAGCCGGAGATGATGGAGGTTGGCTCCGACTCCAGGGGCAGGATCTCAATCAGCTCCTGAGAGACCCCAAGGAGACAAAAGCGCGGGTGAGACTCAGGCCCTGCAGACCCCCAGGCGCTTCCCAGGGAGGAGGCCAAAGTGCTCTGCAGAAACAGCCAGTGTGACCCCACCCCCAACCAGATGGGCCCCACATTCCTCCCACCCATCAAACTTACTCCTTCCTTTCCCCTCTGCCACCTAATTCCTCCTCCCCTCCCCTTCCCCTCCGGCCTTACAATTCCCCCACTGCCAGCTCCCGCTCGGTGTCAGAAGTTCCCCCTTCCCTGCTCCCCAACCCTCTGCTCCCCTGTCCTCTGCTCCCCACTTCAGCCCCACTAACTCGTCCTTCCACATCTGGGTCCCTCGCCCCAGGGGCCAGGCACGGGGTCCCACTCACCGCAATGCTCTCCACGAGGGCCGCTTTGGTGAAGATGGGCTCCACAGTGTCCCGCCCCTGCTTCTGTGTCACGAAGCAGAGACGTGGCACAGCGTGGAGGAAGCGGAGCTGTTTGGCCGTGTCCTTCAGCCACTAGGAGTGGGATGTGGGGAGAGAGAGAGAGACGGTTAGGTAGGGACCTCCCCACCCCTCTTACACCAGCTCCAGGGCTCATGACCTCCATGGGGTTGGAGAGGGAAAGCCGCCCCGCTTCCCAAAACCAAGGTCGCCCTGCACAGACTGGGGTTGTAACTGGGACATTGTCGGCAGGGAGCAGACACCTTGTCCTGCGTGAGACAAACACCCCCACTTTGGGGTGCCAGATAACAGAGGAGAAGTGCCCCCCAGAGGGGGCGATGGAGTCTCTGGGACAAGACCCCCCTGCGTGAGTGGGGATGGAACAAGGGGCAGGACAGACTCGGGGGCAGGGCAGGTGGGGGATTTTTTTACCTGAGCTCTGCCATGGAGGTGCTGCTGGATGGGCCATACCGCCTGTAGTTCAGGGGACTCCTCCTCATCCTCCTCGTCCTCCAGCTGGGCACTAGGGGTCTCTGCACCAGGCAGGGAAGGAGAAAGGGTCATTTATGCTGCTGCTGTGGGGATCCAGTGGAGAGAAATGGCTCAATGTTCCCCCCTCCCCTGCAAGGAGCCCCATGGCAGAGAGGGCCCCACCCTGCCCCTCTCAGAGACGCCCTCAGCCCCATCAGCCTCAGGCCCCCTGGCCGTCAGCCCCCTCCCCACCCCCAAATGTTCAGAATAGGCGGGAGCTCCCCCGACTCTCCCCAGCATCCCCTGCCGCAGGGCGTGGCTGTCACTAGTCCCCCACCTCCCCCTTCTTCCCCCCGTCCTCTGGGTCTCCCCTCACCTGCAAAGAGGGAGCCTCCAGCCTCGGGGCTGTCAGACCCCAGGTAGGGGCTGCTGGCCCCTCGGGAGTAGGCGGAGCTGCTGGTCCCCGAGCCAGAGTCGCCCAGCTCCTGCTCTGGGCCAGCCGGGGGCTCCGCAGTGGCCAGGATGGCGGATGGCTGCTGCTGGGCCCCGGGGCGCGGCTCCTGGCTCCTCTGCTTCCTGCGAAGGAAGCCGCAGAGCCAGCTGGCCCGGCTCCCGCCCTCTCCTGGCTCCCTCCTGCAGAGCGACAGGAAGCTCCTCCTCCTCTCCTGTCCTCTGGCCTCTTCCCCGCCCGCGGGGACAGAGGGGCCGCTCCCCTGCTGGGCAAGCCGGCCGCTGCTCCCTAGTCCCTCCGGAGCCACCTGCCCAGACTTCCTCCCCAGCATCCGCCTCAGCCGCTGCATCCTGGAACAGGGTGGGGAGCAGCCATGAGTCTGGGCTCAAGGCAGCCTCTCATTAACGGGCCTGCCTGGTCCCCTGCCCACCTCCCCTCTGCTGAGGCAATTCCTCCTCCCCACACACCCCACCCCAGGGCACGGGGGCTGCCATCCGCACACACTGGCAGCAGCTCACAGCACAGGCTGCTCCCAAAATTCCCCCTCACCAATGGGGCCCTGTGGCACCGGGGGAGTCTCGTCCTTTCAGAGCAGGGAGGATAGGATCTCCTTTAGTTTGGCTAAGAAGCTCCCTCCACCCCAGTAGGTCCTGCTCCCTCCCAGGCCAGAGAAAGAGCAGAACCCGGATAGTCCCCAGCGAAAGTTCACAAGGTGCCAATCCTAGGAGCGAGGAGTCGCCCTCAGTTCCCACTGATCTCACTGATTGCGGGTGTGGGTGTTCAACACCCGGCGCGTTCTGCCCTCCCCAAAGACTCTCGAGCTGGGGAACAATCTCCTACAAGGGAAGGGCTGGGAGCCCTGTTGCTGGGCCTTTCCCACCACACTGGGGATGGCTCTGGAGATCTCCACTCACTTGCTCTAGATGGGATGGAGCTGGATGGCAGATGCGCTCCTCCTCGATCTCCCGCACCCAGGTGGGCTGTAAAGGGTGCTGCCCAATGCCCTGCCAGCAGGGTAGGGGGTAGAAGTCAGGAGATCGAAAGGGGCTGTGAAAACAAGATGATGTTTTATTGCCAGGGGATGAATAAGCTTAGCCTAGCAACCGGGTGTTCACACCACTGACCTACAGCCAGCAGGACACTTCCCGTCTCAAGGTCTCCTAGTACCTCACGCACATTCCTGATGTGTGATGACCCAAGGTCTGTAGGGGAGAGTCCCCAGCCCCACTGAATGAAGCAGAGGTCTAGCTAAGAATTAGAGAATCTGAGAATATCAGGGTCGGAAGGGACCTCAGGAGGTATCTAGTCCAACCCCCTGCTCAGAAGTAGTAAGAGGGGCAGGAATATGGTCTCCATCCTTCAACCAGTAGCAATTGCACAGGATATTGCCACAAAACCTACATGTGATCGTCAAACTGTCTAAGCCATTCCTCTTCTGCGCTTCCTGTTTTATACCTTTCAAATCTACAAAACCTTCCCCTTGACAGTCCCTGCCCTGGTGGTGCTGCAGGTAGAGGAACCGGAGCAGTAACACGGTGACATCAGAGGTAATTCCGCCCCCTGTCGCTCACTGACTCCACTAACCCGGAGCATAAACCCTAAGCCTGTGGCCTGCCTTGGGCATCGCTCCCACTGAAACCTGCAGGCTCCTTGGCTGACTTATGCAAATCCCCAGCGGAGAGTTAGCACTTACTGGCTGAATTCACGCTAAAGTCACATTGCTCTTCAGTCACAGCACCAATGGAAGGGGTCCAGTGTGGAAATCAGGCTTTTCTGGTGGTGTTATTTTCCAATTGTCACCAAAATCAACGAGCTTCTTCCCACTGATGCCTCGAAATTCCCTGACATTTTGGAATCAATTGGATGTAGCCTTCAAAAAGTATCGCCTTACAGACAGACAAAGAAATGCCCTTGAATTGAGCCATAGGCCTCACTGCACTCAGCCAAGAGTGTCTGTGTTGTATCCTTGGGGCAGCAGGTTTGGGAAGAAATCATTTGAGACACAGAGAGCTGAGATCGATGGAAGCAGTGCTTTATTTTCACACACTGAACTGACCAAACCAGCCCAAACTGGCTGGACTAGCCCCATATAATCCAACTCAGTTGCCATAGCAACAACAAGGTGCTATTACCATGACAACCAAATAACCCTAACCCATGACAACCAAATACACAACAGTCTGAGTCTCCTCTCTATTAACTCAGCAATAGCCCCACACTTGGCCGATCAGTGGGGAGACTCTCAGCCCTGGAGGCCGAGTGTTCTCCACAGACGGGCAAAAGACAGCACTATTCACCACAGGAGAGCACTAGGGTGGAGATCACCATCAGTGCACAATTCCAGGCCCCACCTCTTTGTGAGGGCCTCCTACAATGCCAGCTGGAGCACGGCCCCACCTTCCCCAGGAAGAAGAGGAGCAGAAAGAAATGGAAGAAGAGAAAAGAGAAGAAGAGTCAAGAGGGAAGGAGGAAGAGGGAAGCAAAAAGGGACAAATTCCAAATGCCCCCAGCAAGTCTCAGATTCCTAAATTCCAAGCCCAGAAGGAACCACTCTGTCCGGATTTTCTGTTTCACATCGGTCATAGGACGCCCCTCAAAATAATTGCCATAGGAATTAGAGCAGATTTGTTAGTAAAACACCCAATCTTGATTTTTAAAAGGCCAGTTGTGGAGGATCCAGCACAACCCTCGGTAAATTGTTCCAAACCCTGAGGTTAAAAATGCTCCCCTTATTTCCACTGTGAATTAGTCTAGCTTCAGCTTGCAGCCACTGTCTGCTCATAACCTTTATCTGCTAAAGTGAAGAGCCCATTAGTAAATATTTCTTCCCATAGGCTCACTGCTTAACCTTCTCTTTGACTGAGCTCCTATAGTCTGTCAGCACAAGGCATGTTTTCTAATCCTGTCCTCATTCCTGTGGCTCTTCTGTGAACCCCTCTCCAATTCATCAGCATCTCTCTCCAATTGTGGACACCGGAAATGGACACAATATTCCAGGAGTGGTTGCACCAGTGCCCAGCACAGAGATATCGAACCTCTCTACCGCTCCCTGACAATCTGCTGGGATAGAGTCCCCCAGCTCGTACATAGAGCCGATATTTCTTTCTTACCTTCTACACAGATGACAATTTCTTTCTACAAAATCCACACAAAAATGAAAAAACTCCCACACAATCTCCTCCACACCGATCCTCTCTTGGTTCTCACAGAGAGACCGCGAGATAGAGACTTGCTGCAGCAAGGCTACAGGGGTCTCTGAGGTTCCCCCTGCCCCGCATCCCTGTCCTGCCTGGCTGTTGTCAAGGGAGCTCTGTGAGGTCACAGCCGCCTCATCACCTTTGCCCAATTGGACAAATTCCGGCCAAAGGCCTTTGTGAAGTCACTGCCACTCTCCCCTTTCCCTTGCAGGCCTGATGTCTGCCCCTGCCCAGCCCGGTGGGATGTTTGAGCTGCACCCCGGATCTCCCCACTTGCTCATAATTGATTCCGGGGAACAAGCAGGCCACCCAGCAAAACAGCCGAATCTGTTCCTCACCCCACACTGAGTTTTTCATAGAGGCATAGATTGTTAAACAATTCGATCTCCTAATCTGGCCTCGACTTCATAGGCTATGAAATTTCACACACTTTGCACCATATTAAGCCCAATAGTTTGTAATTCACTAAAGGGCACCTTCCAGAATGACAACCAGTGGTAATGAGAGTGGCCCATTTTAAACAGTTGACCAGAAGGTGTGAGTAACAGTCGGGGGGGGGGGGGAATTAGTATGGGGGAAATTAGGACTTTCGGCTACAGAATTTTATTTCAATTTTTTATGAGATTGTGTCTTTTCTGTTTTGTGGCACACAAGCAGAGAAGTTAGAGAAAAAATAAAATATTGGTGCTGGAAATTTGCAATGTCTTGCTAATTTGTTTCTTAAGACCAGAACAATAATACATAAGAACCCCAAAATCAGAGGGAGAGAATGTAAGCGACTGCCTATAACAGAGAGGCACAATTCACTGGCTACCTGCTGACTGACTGCTGCTAAACCCTTACTGAGCTAGGTAACATGCAAGCAGGTCCAGGAACCATGCCCAAAATGTAAAGTCACAGTATTCAATTTTAACACAACCACAAATACACCAGAGCACCACATTTTTCTGTTTTAGAAGGTCTCTCCTGGTTTTGGAACACTAGTTTCTAAACATGCCATGGGGAATTTGAATCAAATTCCAGCTACTAATTATCATGTGTGTGGAACAATCACTAATGTGTATTCGGTATTGTGTTGTTGGTTTCTTTAGGAAATTTGGGGAAACAGGAGCACTGGGAAAGCCTATTTCCCCCCCCACACACACACACACACACACATACAGTGCACATTAGCTGCCCACTGGTGCTGCCTGAGCAGAAGCATTGTGACATCAGAGATAATCCACCATTCAGCACTTCCTCCCTCCAGTTCATTTTCATACTTGGGGAGAATGATTAGCCCCCTGGCTGCCATGGCAACAGCTACCTTTGACACCTGATTGGCCCCTTATTGCCAGAACATCATCACAGAAAGGAAGTTTGTAATGAAACAGGCCAGAATTGAATAAGGAAGATAGTCTCCTGCTGTGCTCATTTGGGTTTGTACTGTGATACAGTACAGTGTTTCTTTTCAAAGGGCAATTGTTTGCTACTTTCCTTAGTAAGGGCTAGGTGAAAAGAAGATGCAAAATTCCAGCTCTTTTTCTTGGATATTTTTTATCTGCTTGTTACAAATTGAGGATTACAGCTTAGAACTTTCACTGAAACTGAAGTTTCATAAAATGAGTTTAGTTTTAATACAGTTTAATTTCTTTACTTTCAATAGTCTGATCAACACAGCATTGAGTGGTGAAATGGGACCTTCACAAATATAACAACACAATAAAATATATACTGAAAATAACAGATGAGTAAGAGATTCATTGTTTAAAAAGCACATATCAAATAGATTTTCTTTGTATTAAAAAAACCAAGGAAATTAACGAACAAAAAACCTTTGAATTAACATTAGTTAAATTTGCTTTCATCAATAAACTAAATCATCAAATAATTAAGAAATACAAAGTCAAGGTTTTAAAAAGGATTAAAAGGTTACAATGTTTCGCATTCTCAGATTAGCAAATGTCCAAATAAGTGTTGCCCTGGCACTCTTAATTCAGTCCTCAGGATGGGAGGTGATACAGGCAGAGATGACTCTTCCCAACAAGAAAGAGTTAAGTAGTGCATCAAATTCTATGCCTTGATCTGAAGTCAATGGAAAAGGTGTCATTGAGTTCAGCC
The DNA here is from genome assembly GCA_037349315.1 of Chelydra serpentina. NCBI lineage: Eukaryota > Metazoa > Chordata > Testudines > Chelydridae > Chelydra > Chelydra serpentina. The sequence goes on from JBAIAC010000151.1 coordinate 797,770, forward strand.
GCTTTGGATCAGGCTCTTATGCCATCGATAAACCAGTGAAATTAGGACGTTATTCCAGATTTATATGTGCGCTATTAAGCACAGGCTTTGGCTCAGTGGCTCCACTTCTATGGAATATGCGAATAGCTGCTGAAAGAAACGTCCTATTCTGAACAGAGCTAACAGGGTTATTGTTATGTAGCATTATAAGTCAGAGATAGAGATGTGTTGGGAAGACATAAAGAGACATCCATTTTTTAAAGTGACTTAAACATGCTGAAAGGACCAATATCCTTAAGTAGAGCTGAACTTCCTTCGTAACAGAGGCAAAAGACCCTCACTCAGTCATTTGTCCTTCGTGCCCATATATTCTGTTCAAGCTGGAGCATGTGATTTAACTCTGAATTCATACTTCCCCCACACGAAAGAATAGATCATATAACTGCACCTTTCTAGAAAACTTGTGCTAATGTTGCTGAGGTCACAATTAAAGTTTGTGTTACAGTTGCAGGTAGTGGGCAGTAGCTTGTGGAGTCGCAAGGTCCATCCATACGAGTGGTTAACACAATATGTGGGTTTTAAGGTTTGATAGAGAAGCTTCCGAATCTAAGGCCAGCCAAGCTCTCTGGTTTCTTTGGGCAGATCCCTTGAAGCCTGCTTGTGACCCCCACAGGGCCACAGACCCCTGAGTTGAGAACCACTGTGGTAGACTAGATCCCTGTCAGCCAATGAATCTCAGGCTTTGTCTTCACTGCAGAGTTAACTCGAGTTTCCTACACTCAATTACGGCTCTTGAGTCAGCCTCTCTCAAACGAGAAGAGCCACACTGTGAAGAAAGAAAGGTGCTGCTGTGTCACACTGGCGCTGCACTCACTCATGTGGGGCACAAAGACTTTTAGGAGCTCACCCCGTGGCTCTTTGCACAGCAGTGAGCTGAGCCACTCTATGGATTCTTCCCCAGTGGATGGTGGGAGAACGTGTCTGTCCTTTCCTGGTACACAGGGGGAGAGTGGGAAGGCTTTGGAGAATTAGAAGCACTCAAGTGCAGCTAGCTTGTGTCCATACTGCAGAAAGGTCATGTTAGCTGGTGACTTGTGCTAATTTAGGGTTTAGCCTTGTAGGGAACCGCGGAAGACTGTGTTACGGCCTAGCTAGGGTGTTTTCGCTTTCTCAGCGGCCAGTTACTGTAGGGCACGGCACGCCAGTTGTAACCCGTTCTGAACTAGTTAGAACTGCTTTGTATGGCCTTGAGCCAAGGGGCGAACACAGCCTGTGGAAAGACCCTGATTAATTATGTATGAATTGTTTTTATATAGTTGTATGAGTCCGGCCCCGCCTTTGGACTCCGCACCAGGCCGAGCTTCGGTGAGCTGGGTTCCCCGCGTCCGTGACAGCAACGCCAGGAGTCCCCGTTGCGAGTGTGTCACTTTGCCTTCAATAAACCCAATAACTCACAGTGTGTGTGGGCCTCGTTCTTGCACTTCACTCTCACAAGCACCATTCACACCTGGCAGTGCCCATCTCTTCTAAACAAGCTCATGGCCGCTAAAGAACAAAGGGCGATAAGAGGAGATTGTCTTGGGGAACCTCTGTCTCCTCCTGCTCTCTGGTTTGTTGAAAATCTAGTTCCAACTCTGGATTTATGTCACCTTTCTCCCCCAGCTGTTGTGCTCGCAGAGTTTGTGATTCCTGATTTAATACTTTCATCCAGATAAACAGAAGAGAAATAAGTTATTTAATGACTAACTTTGATCACATCCTGTTCTGTATGTGTTTGTTTTATTCAGTACATTCACCTGACACCAGGGCCGGTCCACAATATTTTGGCACCTCAGGCAGAAGGCTGACCAGGTGTCCCAACTTTATAGGGCCAATCCCGACTTTTGGGTCTTTTTCTTATATGGGTTTCTATTACCCCCCACCCCCTGTCCTGATTTTTCAAATTTGCTATCTGGTCACCCTATCAGGCAGGGAGCTCAAATGACGCCCCCATGCCCCCTTGCTTGGGTCAAAACTTTGAAAGGTCTCAGTTCTGCCTTCTTTCTGTTCTACTCCTCTCATGGTACTGCTCTGCTACCTACCCCAATAAAGGAGAACTAACAACTTAAAATGCCTTGTTCAAAAATTTGAATTACACTTTACTATGCAGACAAGAAAAGTTACATTTGCTGTTCAGGCGTTTGAAAGTTAACACTGGCATTTTTAGGTTTGAATAATCAAAGTGGTGCTTTCCGTGCCTTCTTGGTTGCAAAGATTTGAACTGCTTCTGCATCCTGAAGGTCCACAGTCTGGGCCAGCTCATACTCTATTGAGATGGTTGCAAGGCCGACTAGACTCTGCCATGTCACTGTGGAGCGTAGATATGTTGTTATTAATTTCAGCTTGGAGAAGCTGTGTTCTCCTCTGGCAACTGTTACAGGAAGTGTTAGAAGTTTGCACAGAGAAACAAATGCATTTGGAAAGAGGCGTGGTCATCTTATTTGTGCACATATATTCCAGAACAGCCTTTGGAGTTGATCCTGTTGAAATGTATTTGAAAGGGCTTTCAGTTCATCACTTAAATTACTCGCATCAATATCGCGCGTGTCGTCATGTGTCAACACTGTCTCTAGTGCCCTGCATGGCTGGTTTAGGTCTTCTTCAGGTATAGTGAGGAGTTTCGGAATATCCTAACACCTCCCAAATATACTGCGGTGTTCCTTGAGCTGCAGGAAACGTCCTCCAACTGACTGTATTGCACAATCTAGCCATGAATTAAACTTTGAATTGTTTTATGGGGTCTCTTATGAGATTATCCCGTGCCTCATAATCAAAATGTCATCTTCTTCGGTGACGCTTGTATTATTGACCTGGTGGGGAAATAGCTTCAGTGTGAAGTTCTCTACCAATTTCTGTGCACTCTTCAGAAAGTTTTGAAATCCCTCACCTGACCAGAAAGACTGTAGGTAGCTGCAGCAGCACGGGAGCCAGCACACAGAGCTGTAAACCGGGGAGTTTGAGTGGGAGTTCTATTGGAGGGGAAGGACTTAGGTGAGAAGGCGATGACAGATACAGAGGCAGCAGTGGTGGTGACCCAAGTGGTGGAGGACACAAAAAAAACCTCATGTTTTCTTCCACAATAGGGATGGAGACCTCTTTAATGTTTTTAATGAAGTCAATACTAATGGGAACTGCTTGATCATGGGAGACTTTAACTTCCTAGATACAGACTGGAGAACAAGTGCTAGTAATAATAATAGGGCTCAGACTTTCCTAGATGCGATAGCTGATGGAGTCCTTCATCAAGGAGTTGCTGAACCAACAAGAGGGGATGCCATTTTAGATTTGGTTTTGGTAAGCAGTCAGGACCTCCTAAAAGAAATGGTTGTAGGGGACAACTTTGATTCAAGTGATCAAGCTAATTCAGTTCAAACTGAATGAAAGGATAAATGAAAATAGATCTGTGACTAGGGTTTTTGATTTCAAAAGTGCTAACTTTAAAAAAAATTAGGACATTAGTTAGGGAAGTGGATTGGACTTCAAATCAAAGTTGCAGAATCTGTCAGAAGCCTGCATCCCAAGAAAAGGGAAAAAATCATATGCAGACCAAGCTGGATGAGCAAACATCTCAGAGAGGTGATTAAGAAAAAGCAGAAAGTATACAGGGAGTGGAAGATGGGAGGGATCAGCCAGGAAAGCTACCTTACTGAGGTTAGAACATGTAGGGATAAAGTGAGAGGTTAAAAGCCATGTAGAGTTGGACCTTGCAAAGGGAATGAAAACTAATAGTAAAAGGTTAAATTGGAAAAGATGGGGATCAATATGAAAATTGAAAGGTGGATAAGGAACTTGTTAAAGGGGAGACTACAGCGCATCATACTGAAAGGTGAACTGTCAGGCTGGAGGAAAGTTATCAGTGGACTTCCTCAGGAATCAGTTTAGGGACCAATCTTATTGAATCTTTTTATTACTGACCTTGGCACAAAAAGTGAGAGTGTACTAATCATGTTTGTGGATGACACAAAGCTGGGAGGTATTGCCAATTCAGAGAAGGATCGGGATATCATACAGGAAGATCTGAATGACCTTGTAAACTGGAGTAATAGTAATAGGATGACATTTAATAGTGAGAAGTGTAAGGTCATGCATTTAGGGATTAATAACAAGTATTTTAGTTATGAACTGGGGACGCATCAATTGGAAGTAGCAGAGGAGGAGAAGGACCTTGGAGTATTTGTTGACCGCAGGATGACTATGGGCCACCAATGTGATATGGCCGTGAAAAAAGCTAATGTGGTTTTGGGATGCATCAGGCGAGGTATTTCCAGTAGAGATAAAGAGGTGTTAGTACTGTTATACAAGGCACTGGTGAGACCTCATGTGGAATACTGTGTTTAGTAAGAAGGATGAATTCCAACTGGAACAGGTACAGAGAAGAGCTACTAGGATGATCCGAGAAATGGAAAACCTGTCTTTTGAAAGGAGACTCAAGGAGCTTCCCTTGTTTAGCCTAACCTAAAGAAGGCTGAGGGAAGAGATGATTGCTCTCTATAAATATATCAGAGGGCTAAATACCATGGAGGGAGAGGAATTATTTTAGCTCAGTACTAATGTGGACACAAGAACAAATGGATATTGTGGAAGAAAACCAGTTCTTAGTTTTAGTTTGGATGCAACAAGTTAGAGACAGTTTTATTTTTCATCAATTGCAAGAAGGAAGACAGCAGTTTGGACAGAGTGTCTGTTTTTATGCAAATGTTTAAAATATAAACACTTGTAAAGCAAGTATTTATACCTTTTTATTACATAAAGCTCAGCTTTGTTTATACCTTTTTAATATTGTATTTGTTTTTAACATTTTTTTTGCTACAATTGCATTTTATTGTTATTTTAAGGCAAGGTGAAAAACAGCTTTGCTTTGCAATTTTTATACGCTTACACCAGTTTTGCCGTTATAAGTTTTGCGTGATTAGGGGTTAGAGTTAGCCTGACTTTTCTTTTTTTTTTAACAGAACTAAGATGGCTGCATTTAAATCCCATTTTTTACTTTCACACGCCTCCCGTTAGTGCTTTTAGCACAACCATCATTTTTAAACCTTTATTTTTATTAGACCTTGTATTTTTGATTTTAGCTTAAAAGGGTCAGGATTAGCCCCATAATTGTAGTTGGATGTAACAATAATGCATAATTAGTATGAACACGAAAGGTATTTTTGTTATTCTGTTTTTTATAACAATAACGTATTTTAAATTAAACAAAAACAATAAAATCATTTATGTTTTATTGTAATAATATGCTGGGGTTATTTTGTAGCCTTAGTTACATAGGACAATACATTATAACTAGTCCATAAGATAAATGTTTCATAGACTATATGAGAGGCATGTTTTTTAATTTGATATATATTTTGAAGTTCATAGATTTGCCCTTGTAATTTAGAGATTTTTTTGAACCTTTGGTAGGAGTGAGTGTAGGTTTTGGAATTGCTTGGGTATTAAGGTGGTTTAATTAAAGGGTATTTGAAACCTAAGAATTAATTATAGGACTTTATTTGCAGGCCAATAGATAATATGATTTTTTGCAGTAGTGGTGAAATTAAAATGTATGTTTTGCAAAATGATGACCTTAACGTTTACACGGCGGTTATTAGCTTGGAAGAGCAGGTGTTTTGTTAGGGTCGTTTTATGTTTTATACTTTTTTAACAAATGCTGTTATAAACAGTGACCATTTTTTTTTGGCTTAGCTTTTGTACACACTGAGGCAGCGGGGGCTTTAAAGGCCAAAAATATTTATTGTTTATTTTTATTTAAACATTGGGTGCTATTTTAGGAGCAATAACTATAAATTGGCTAGGCATACCAGGTGAATTACTTTTTCAAATATTACGCTGAATTGTTTAATTTTATATGGATTTTTTGTACGGACCCAGCAGAATTTGGTATGTGGGAGCCCACGCCCTTTTAACCGGCCCGTATGCTTGGAAGGAGCACTGCGAGTGCCTGCAACTTTACCCCGAACATTTTTAAATATGTTTTTACGGCCACAAGTTAGATGGCACTTTTGAAGCACTAGCAAGGGCAGTGGGCCAAGCCGGATGCTTAAGGTTACTTTGAATGGCCATTAGCTGGTTATTTAGGAAAATTTGAATTTTTGAACAGGCCAGATTTTACTGCAATTTTTGTTTGCGTGAGTGATATTTAACACCATTTTTATTAACAGCTTTTGGGTTATTAAACAAAGGGCAGGGATAACATGTTATTTACCCATTTTAGCTTGCACTTGGGTTAACTGTGCTTTCGTAATAAGACTAGTGGCCTTTTTCAGTTGCCCTAATTTTGTATTATGTTGTTGGGTTTTATCAATGTGTTAAATTGCTGCTGCTGTATTGGCACCAGTTTAAAGATGTTTCTCAAATTTTTATTTTTATTTTTCAGAGGAGACCCATGCCCTTTGCTGTGCTACCCGAACAGCAGGTTTTTTGGAGCAATTTGGATATATGTTAGTGACCTGAAAGCTAAATAAGGGCAGAGTACATTTTATAGGTTTTAATATAGCATTAATTATTATTAATTTATATTTTAGCAGATTTTTAATAAAGTACCATACCACATTTGTTGTTTACATATTTCTATATACTTTTAAGAAGCATTGACATTAATAGCACAGGAAGGGGTATCTTGCAATATGGTACAGTATTAGGTTATTAATTCCTGGGACTATTTTAGTACAGGTAAAGTTTTGGTGGCAGAACACACATTTTTAAATATGGATTTGATTATTTACTAATTGGGTAACCAAAAAGAATTAGGACCCCTTTTTTTTATATACTACAGATCCCAAAACCCACTAATTTAAATTGTAAATGTTTTAGGCTTATTTGTAGTGAAATTGTATACTTTTATTTTTATTGACCAGGTTTTTTTTATTTCATGGTTTTCTTATATGGGATATTTTGAACCTTACAAATTATTTTTTAAATCATCTGTAAATAATATTTAAATAAATTATTAAAATGTGAAGGCCTTGGCCACTGGGTTTTATTAGAATATATGGTATTGTCTGTATTTGGATGTGTTACAGCGGTAATAGTATAGTGGAGAAAATGGAGGGGCAGTGGCAACAAGGCACCTTTGGTATTTGTTATTTGAAAGGTAATTAGGGAGGGCAATACATGCTGAAGGTACTTATTTAAAAAAACAGGGCACAGCCTGCGGAATAAACCCCAAACCCCGATTAATACCACATTTTAAACCATGGATTTTACAAGGGTTTTGTTGCCTGTGTATAATGCTACAACATTTTTAGCAGGGCCAGTTTTTAATATTTTTTGTAGATAGGAATTTTTGGACTTTAGCAGTTTTAGCGGAGCGAGCGCGTTTTTGGTGGGTTTTTTGAGTGGGTTTTTTTTTTTAATGAGCAATTGTGGTTTAGAACTGTGGAAGAAAAAAATTATTATTTTTTTTTTTTGGTTTGAATGCAGCAAGTCAGAAACAGTTTATTTATTAAGCGATTGCAAGGGAAGAAATACAATGGACAGAGAATACCTTTGCCTTAGTAATTTTTTAAAGTATAAACAATATAAAGCAGTATTTATACCCTTTTATTATATAAGATGGTGTCTTTGTTTGTAGTTTTTTGATATTTTATTTATTCTTTTTTTTTACTAACAATTACAATGTATTTTTATTTTAAAGCAAGGTTAAACAGCTTTGCTTGCAGTTTTTTATACGCTTTACCAGTTCTGCCTTTACAATTTTTGAGTTATTATGGTTCTGACTGTTACTTTGTTTTTAACAGAACTGAGAGGCCTCCTCCCCTTTTGGGCATTTTTTAGCACAACTACCATTTTTAAATTTTTTATTTTGATTAGATTTTGTATTTTAATTTAAATGGGTTCGTTTTATAAGCTCTGACTGGCTACAACAACAAAGCATACTGTCTGAACATGAAAGGCATTTTTGTTATTACATTTTTACAACAACAATAACACTTTTAAACTACACAAAAACAAAATAAACATTACTGTTTTTTATTGTAACAATATGCTGGGGTTGATTTATAGCCTTAGTTACATAACACATTACATTATGATTAATATATAAAATAGACAGTTTATAAACTGTGTAGAATGCATGTTTTTTAATTTAATATATAATTTGAAATACCTAAATTTGACCTTGTAATTTAGAGATTTTTTGAACCTTTGGTAGGAGTGAGTGTAGGTTTTAAAAGACCTTAATACCAAACTAAGATTTAATTATAGGACTTTATTTGCAGGCCAATAATGTCATTTTTCGCAGCATTGAGTGCCTGCAACTTTACCCTGAAAAGTTTTAACTATGTTCTTACGGCCACAAGTTAGATGACACTTTTGAAGCACTAGTAAGACTGATGCTTAAGATTAATCTGAATGGCCTTTAACTGGTTATTTAGGAAATTCTGAAGTTTTGAACATGCCAGATTTGACTGCAATTTTTATTTTTGCCTTAGTGATATTTAATACCATTTTTCTTAACAGCTTTTTGGATTATTGAACTAAGGTTGAAGATAACATGTTATTTACCACCTTTAGCCTGTACCTGGCTTAACTGTGCTTTAGTAATAAGACCATTGGCATTTTTTAGCAGTTTTATTTTTTTTTTTCTGTTGTTGGCCTTTATACATGTTTTAAATTCCTGTTGCACTATTGGCCCCATTTTAAAGGTGTTTTCCCCGATTTTTAATGTAAAATTATTGTTAATTAATATTTTAACACATGTTTTTAATAAATACCACACCACATTTGTTATTTAAATTTTTGTATGTACCTTTAAGAAGCATTGACATGAATAGCATAGGAAGGGGTATATTGCAATATGGTACAGATTAGGTTATTAATTACTGGCACTATTTTTGTAGAGGTAAATTTTCGGTGGCAGAACACACCTGTTTAAAATATGAATTTGATTATTTACTAATTGCGTAACCAGAAACTATAAGGACGCCTTTGTTATATATACTGCAGACCCCTGGAATGGCCATTATATTAACCCCATTTTAAACCCACTAATTTTAATTTTAAATTTTTGGGCTAATGTGTAGTAATGTTGTATTCTTTTATTTTTACTGACCAGTTTGTTTTTTATTTAATTGTTTGCTTATATGGGATATTTTGAACCTGAAAAATATTTTCTTAAACAATATTTAAATAAATTACTAAAATGTGAAGGCCTTGGCCATTGGGTTTTATTGGAATATATGGTATTGTTTGAATTTAGATGTGTTACAGGGGGAGTAGTGTAGTGGAGAAAATGGCGGGGGTAGTGGCAACACACACCTTTGGTATTTGTTATTTAACAGCCAATTAGAAAGGACAATACATTTTGAAGATACTTATTTAAAAACAAGGGACGCAGCCTGTGGAATAAACCCCACCATTTAATTAATACCACATTTTTAAGCATGGGTTTTAGAACTTTTGGGGGTTTTTTTTGGCCAGTGTATAATTTTTGGGGTTTTTTACCAGGGTTAGTTTTTTTTGGCCAGTGTATATATAATTCTTTGGGTTTTTTTTTACCAAGGTTAGTTTTTAACGTTTTTTGTAGTTAGGAATTTTTGGACTTTGGCAGTTTTAGCAGAGCGAGCAAATTTAAAAAAAAAATTTTTTTTTTGAAGCAGTTGTGGTTTAATACCATGCAGGGGAGAGGTGGAAAGCACCTTACCCTGCAGTGCTTTGGTTTTTTTAGCAAACGCTGGCTGCATGGTAATTTTATTAGTGGACAGGAGAGAGGTTACTAGCACTTCACCTTGTTCTTTTTTTTTTTTTGCTGTCCAGGAGGAGGAAAAGAAATACCAGCAGGAGGGACAGGCTGATTAGTAGTTGTAGTGGAGTTATTTTGAGGCGGATGGGCTTTTTTGCAGTGAGAAGCGTGGGTTCAGGCAGTTAGTGCTTGGCACTTTAGAACGGTTTTGGTAGTTAGCAGGACTTGGTAAGGGCCTTTTTAGCGTGGAGCCAGAGCAGTTTTTTGTTGATGGACCTTTACGTAGACCCAATGACGTGCTTTTTAACGAATGGCAGGTTTACTTAGCATTCTTGGAGCAGGACTTTTTTTACCTGTGAATACAAAGACCTAACACATTTGATTAATACCTGGCAGTGTTTTGCAAATTTGACCGCTGCTTAGACCCATTTAACCCTCCCCCCCTTTTTTTTTCTTGGGGCAGTTAGGATTTAATAAAACCCCTTATGTATGTTTGGCTAATTTGACTAAAATGTTTATGGCCATTTGAGTTTTATTAAATAGTTTTTTTGCCTGGATTTATTTACAGAACTTTTTTTTTAAAAGCCCCCCCCCCCCTTTTTTTTTTCAGAATGGCTGCAAAGAAACCAAGAATTTCTTTCTTTTTTTTTAGCGTTTTATAAAATTTAACTGCTTAATTTGTTTTACTAATTATAGATTTAACTTTATTTTTTTTAAATCGCTTGCTTATTTTTTTAAATGATTTTACTATTTTGATTATTGTTTTAGGGATTTAATTTGTAATGGTTGTTATTTTCTATGCTTTTAGAGTTTTTAACTTATTTTTTAATTTTTTTATTTGTTGCTTGCTTGCTTGGGCCCGATATTGCTTTTTTGCTGAGCCGTTCCTGTTTTACTACCACTTTAGCAAGGAGGGTGGGCTTTTTAACTAGCCTCCACCCCTTTTGGTTATTTTTTAAAAAACATTTACAAGGGCTACCCGAGTTTTTGTTTTTGTGAGGCTTGCCACCTGGGCAGAACGCAGGGCCAATTGGCGTTTTAGTTGCTTTTTTTTTTTTTGGCAGACACACTTCTGTTGCGGCATATGCTGAGCACAAATGGTGACATTTTGACAAGTTCCTGAAGGACCGGTACTTGCTCAGCCAGTGCTTTTAGGAGGGTCCCTTCCGCTTTTTTACTTGGAAATTTTGTTTTAAGGCTTGCAACTTGTTTTGGGCGTAGGTTTGAGTTGCTGCTTGGTTAGTGATTGATCCTTTTAGTTGCTTTATTTTTTTTAGCTGTTGGGTACATATTTTTTTTATTGCTTAGTTTTGCTACCACGGGGGGTATTTTAGTTGAGGCGGCTGTTTGTGGCTTTTTTAGCGTTTTCAAACCATACCGGCTTTAGGGTTGCAAAGGCAGGCTGCTGGGTTTTACCGGGCGGCCAATCTTTGCAAATGTAAGTTTAGTTTTGCAACTTATTTGCTTTTGGTTTATTTTTGTTTGTATATTTTTTACAGCCAGCTGGGGCTGAAAGCAGTTTTTTGTGCTTGGCATGGGCTCTGGTGTTTTTTGATTTTGAATGCAGGGCACCTTTTTTTTAATGTTTAGGTCAAACTGACTTTTTAAATTAACCCTTTTTTTCCTTTTAGCTTGAACTCATTGGGGATATAAAGGCGCCGAGGTGTTAATGTAGTTTGGGTAAGGAGGCATTTGGTTGAATTACATTTAGTTTTTAAATTTTAAATTAAACTTGAGACATAGAGGTATTGTAGATTTTTGAGGTGTATGATTTTATTTACATTGAAGGTACCTTTTAGTGGGAATTCTTTAGATGGATTATTATGCATGTAAAATTTGTCATGTTAATTACACAAGGGAGTATTTTGTTCACTAAGCCGGAAGACAGCAGTTTGGACAGAGTGTCCTTATGCAAATTTGTATTGTATAAACAATGTAAAGCAAGTATTTATAGCTCTTTATTACATAAAGCTGTGTTTTGTTTAGACTTTTTTATATTTTATTTGTAGCATAAAATGTTAAAAACAATGACATTTTATTGTTATTTTAAGGCAAGGTTAAAAACAGCTTTGCTTTGCAATTTTTATACGCTTTCACCAGTCTTGCTTTTATAAGTTTTGCATTATTAGGGGTAAGAGTTAGCCTGACTTTTGCTTTCTTTTCAACAGAACTAAGATGGCTGCACTTAAATCCCTTTTTCTTACTTCCACAGGAAGTTGAGACTTGAAATTAGATGAAGGTGTCTAACCATCAGAGGAGTGAAGTTCTGGAACAGCCTTCCAAGGGAAGCAGTGGGGGAAAAGACCTATCTGGCTTCAAGATTAAGCTCGATAAGTTTATGGAGGAGATGGTCCGATGGGATAACATGATTATGGCAATGAATGGATCTTTGACTATTTCTGGTAGATGGGGCCCAGTGGCCTGTGATGGGATGCTGGATGGGATGTGAGTTACCCAGAGAAGAATTCTCTATAGTATCTGGCTGGTGAGTCTTGCCCACATGCTCAGGGTTCAGCTGATCACCATATTTGGAGTTGGGAAGGAATTTCCCCCAGGGCAGATTGGCAGAGGCCCTGGGGATTTTTCGCCTTCCTCTGCAGCGTAGGGCACGGCTCACTTGCTGGAGGATTCTCTGCACCTTGACCCAGGCTCTCACTGTGTGGCTCTTCGTCCTGCCTCTGTTGGCTAGAGCATGAGCAGAGCTTTATGAGACGGCTGCTGCGGCTGTGGCCGGCCATCTAAGCGCGTTTCCCATCGTCTCTCTTCGGGTTGTGGATGCTCGACTGCAGCCGCTCCGCGGAGGTCCCAGCCTGGCTCTTTAATCTCCATTCTCCCCTTGCTTGGATGGCGCTTCATGGACCATTGAGTAGCCTCGTGAAAACATCCCAGTTGTGGACACAGGCACTAGCAACCGATACCACAAGCCAAAGTCCCCTTCACAATCCCGGGAGCCTTAGCCTGGGCTGTCTGGAGCGCAGGGTTTGGCCCGTGGTGACTGCAGACACTGCCCCTGCTGCACGGCCGCACGGTGACTCCCGTGACCCCTCCAGCCCATCAGCATTCGCCTCTCCCGCATCCCGCTGAGCGGCTGAGATCTGGGGGGACAGAAACCCTTTGTTAGAGATGGAAAATCTCCTCACAGGATCACTCTGTCAATGGCTGCCAGATGCCTTCCCTGTGATACCCCAAATGCACAGCCCCTCGGGTTCCAATGGGGGAGATCTCTGCTCAATCAGTGGTCACCCGTGCTGCAGTCTCTGACGGGGGGCATATAGGGGGGTCTCGGCAGATGGTCCCTTCTACAGCGCCCATAACGGGAGGAGGTTTGGCCTGGTGATGTGAGGCTCTGGTCTGAGAATCAGGGCTCCTGGGTAATGTGACTCTGGAAGGGGGCGTGGTCTAGTGGATGGAGCTGGCTGGGTTGACAATGAGTGAGTCGAGCTTGTGCTGAAGGACCCTGGTTCAATCACCCCCCAATTCCTGTGGTGTCTACATGTGGCCATGATTTTACTTACCTATCAGTGTAGGTTGTTTAGACTATTCCTGGACACATGTCTTACATCTGCTGCTGGCCATCCCTGAGATGTAGGTCCTTCATCCAAACAAGGGCGTGGCATATCAAGGTCAATCCAGCAGCTCCCATCTGGTCTTCACCTTCATGGTTAGCCTGAGCCTGACCAGAGAAAACAGGGTGGTGTTCTTCAGGGGAACCTCCTGGAGCTCCCGTATCCCTCGCTCCACCTCACTCCCCAGCACGCTAAGGGTTTTCCGAAGATACCTCTAATCTCGGAAAAACAAAGCAACCAAGATGAGCAGAGTGGATCTAAGGGAAGAACAGATTTCTCTCCTGAACTAGAGAGATTCCCCTAGGAAAACTATCTGACGGCGGGGTGGGGGCAATGCAAGCCCCCAGCCCCTTCAATGGCAGGAAATCAGGACTCGGGGAGTTAAGGGGTGTCTCTGTCCTGTTGCAGGGAGTAGACCTGGAGAGCGGAAAGGACACTAGTGGCGTTGTAGGAAAGAAAGTGACTTCGACCTGTGAAGGTGGCTGAAGCTTCCTGCAGACATTAGAGTCGAAGATCCTCACACCTCCTTTGGGGATCCTTTTCCTAGGAATAAAAGAAGGATCCCACACAGAGAATGACATCTGAATCCCAGGTCTGGGATCCAGGGAAAAGGGATGATCTCAGCCAGGCTACGTACCAGGAACCTGGTTTTCTGCCAAGAACCACAATTATCCAGAAGAGGTTTTCTTCCCCATTTTCCATCAGGTTGTTTACTCACAGTATTCATTTGTTTGCTTTGCCGTGTTTCCACTCTCTGCATCTGTTCACTGATTTAAGTAACATTCTTTCAGTTTTTGCTTCTGTTTCCTCTTATTACAGGGTAGCATCTGCTTAGCACCTTAAACAAAATAAATTAAAAACAAATCTTGATTCTACATTAAAGGGGAAACTTTCTGAGAATTTGGCTGCAGAACTTTAGTGTCTGCATATTTCATTCACTATTATTTATTCCGGTGCAGGTCTGACGCAATCTGCCCACCCAGGAATGCCCACACGAACCACGGGGAGCCCTTAGAATACCTGTTAAAAGAGAGGAAGAGAGTAGATTAAGAGCGGGGAAAAAAAAGAAAATCCAAAGCTTCAGTACTTCTCTGCCTCATTAAAGCACCAGTCCCGGGAGCAATACAGGTGAAAAATCCCCACGGTTCTTGCCCACTAGAACCAGATCCGAACAGGAAAAGGCCTCCAGCCAATTATTTCCTTACACTCTGAATGGGTGAAATTCAGCCCTGTGCCGGCAGCCAGGGCAAGATCTGTGCATCACAGCGGGTTTAAGTGGCACTTCAGTGCACAGGTGCTGTGAGACTTGGGTGGCAGAGTTTTCCCCCTGGATCGGCACAGCCAGCGGGAATCCTGTAAGGTACAGAGCAGAGAGAGGTTTGGGCCACAACGGTCACCTCCGAGGCTGAGCATCCCTTTTGGGATGTTCCCATCTGAGGAGGATGATTTTGGCCAGCCCCAGTTCACAGCCCCAGTTCACAGTCACCTCAACTGGTGATTCTCTGCCACAACTGATCTACAGTAGATAAACTTTTCTGGCCTTGCCCCCACCTCCGACTGCCCTTGTAGCTCACCACTGCCCTCTAACAACCCCTGTCCCTTCTCTTGATCCCTGCCAAGCCCAAATACAGAGCCTGGCTCATGCTCCTCCTCTCTTAGACCTTCTCCCTACACGATCCTCCCCTACCTTTCACAAACTGATCACTGCGCCCTTCCCCAGCTCCTGGAGGAATCGTGGCTCCTCAGGACAACCTGGGAATGGGTGGCTCCTACCTCCGTGTGGGGTGCCTGGTTTTCGTCTCAGTATCCCTGAGAGCCAGCACGTCTCGATTGCACAGGATGTGGTCGTGGCTCCCCAAACTGGGCCAGCTGCAGGCTGCTTCGCTGTAGGCGACATGGACAGATCCCAGAGCCTGGAAGACAGAGGGGGGAGGAAACCCCTGCTCATTTCCCAATCAGAGCCCCCTTCCAAGACGGGCCAAGAGGGAGGAGAGGATGAAGGGCAGAAAGGGAAGCTGCCCCTGTGGGGAGGGGCACTCCTGTAGAACCCAGTCCAGTTCCCAGCTCTCCCCCACATTGCTGGGTGTGACCTTGGAGAGGTCACTTCATCACCTTCATTCCCTGTCTGTAAAATGGGGGTACTAGTCCCGCCCACAAGGAGGACAAGGGAGGAGAGTCCCATTGTCGGCGAGGGGCTCGGACACTCTGGGCACGGATTGGTCCAGAGTGAGGGAAGGGACCCAGAGTTTGCTCCCTACACCCAGGGGAGGAAGATGTTATCGGAAGGTCAGCAAAGGGGGATGGGTCAGGAACTGCCACGGACAGGGTGTAGGGATTCGGTCAGTGCCGGGAGCTTTGTACCTCCCTTCAGCAAATGGCTTCCCTCTTGTCATCAGCAGTGCGTACACTATCTGAACTCCTTCCTAGTGTCCTGAAGGGCCTCCCTTCATTCTTCTCGAATGTGATGGATTCGTTGACCCAGGTCGATAGCTGGGAAGTTCAGGGAGGCCGTTCGTAGCGTTGCATGAAATCAGTAGGAAATCTACATTTAGCAAAATAAAGGTTTCATTGGCCTTTGCAAATTCAGAACTGATCCGTCCTGTCAATCGACGATACATGTTCACAAGGGGATGAAGCGCGCCATCGTGGTCAGGAGATCTATGATGGTCAGTTCCATCATGTGGCCATTTGATTTGGTAAAATTCCTGGTGATGGCTGGCCTTGGCCAGGGCAGGATCTTCAGAGGCCTGAGATGCCAAGATGTTTGGTGCGTGGTGCCTGGGTGAAAGCGCAGAAGTCACGTCAGTCAAGCTACATCTGAATTTCAGCCCACATCTGGCACCACCAAATAAAGCAGGCCCAGGTGATCATAGGAGATTTGTCTACTTCCAGGATGAATGATGAGCCTCCGAATAGGTGCAGTGATGAAGGCAATTCTGAGCTGTTTGCAGGCTTGTTGGAACTTGGGCGACAAAAGGAATGTGGCCGTCATGTGGAGGAGAGCTCTCGTGGGGGTTACATGCCCTGAGAACCCTGGGACAAAGTAGAAGTAAAGCGGGTGAAGACTATGAAGTACTGTCTTCTTGAGGATTTCAAACTTCGTCCCATCTATGAATGGCTTCCACTTTATTTGGATCAAGTGTAATATCTTCCGGGGGGAGGATGTATCCCAAAAGCTCTGTGGAGAGTTGGCTGGAGGTACGCTTTTCCAATTCTGCGTTGAGACCATGCTGCCGAAACCTCTCCAGGGTTGGGTGTGGTGCGCATGCTTCTCTCGGTTCTCCAAAAGAGAAGTCTGTCACCTGTCACCAGAGCCAGAGTCCAGGTCCATGCCAGAGGTCGTAGCCGGGTAGTCAGAGAGCAAAGATCAGCCAAGTCAGTGTCAAGCCAGAGTCGAGATACAGGCCGAGGGTCAAATCCGGGTAGTCAAAGTCCGAGGGCTTGGGTAAGTTCAGGAGGAGGAGGCAATGCTGGAGTGGGTCAGTGGAGGGCCTGGAGAAGGGCTAGAGAAAGGCAAGGAGAATACGGAACCAGGGTGGGAAGCCAACATCAGGAGCCAAGAAGGGTCATGCCGAAGTCATAACCATAGTCCGGAGCCAAGGGTCAAGCCAGAGTCGATATCGAGGAATCAGAGGGCAGGGCAGGGCAGGGTGGTGCATGCCGGTGGGAACCAGGATGATTAACAGGTTCTCCTAGGCACTGCCCAGATGGAGCTCTAGAGACCCCTCATCGGGGGACTCCCTTCCTAGGAATAAAAGAAGGAGAGCGACATGACAGATGTCTCGGCCTGGGTTTCGCTCAGTGCTGTGTGCTCTATGGCCACTCCCCGCAGCCCTTCTCCCCCAGGCCCATTGAGATAAAGCAGTACCTGCGGCAGGGAGTGAGAGCTTCTGGTCATGGGAAGGGGGAGTCATCATCTATGCTGGGGTTGGTCTCAGAGGAGGGGGCTTCTTTCTCTAGGGTCCCTTGGCCAGCAAGTGGGGGGGCCCAAAACAGGGGCCTTGTTTCCATTGGGGTCCCTCTGCCCTGCTGCAGTTGGTCTAACAGAAGAGGCCTTAGTTCTATTGGCCAGCTGGAGCTAGTCTCTAAGGGACTCACTTCTATGGGGTCCCATTGCCCAGCTGGGTTTCTTACCCCTCCTCTGCAGCAGGAGCCTCTGCAGCCAATATATCCCGCTCCTGGCTTGCCGGCTGATGTCGCTGGCTGGGTCTGAGATGTAGAGACCCAGCTGCAGCACAAAGTTGCCGGCCTTGGGCCTTCAGCTCTCCCGCTCCCCTGGGACAGAGCTCTGCTCCCACCCACCTGTAGGAGGCACTGGGGGAGAGGAGCTAGATCCCTCTTTCTCTCTGCCCCCAAGGGAGCTTGGAGCAAAGGGGCCAGGGCATGGGCCCTCTATGAGCACTCGCTGCCAGGCTGCTCCACAATAACCAGGGCCCTGAGGCCAGGCCCGACCCTGCCAGCCAGTGGCCTATGGAACGTCTCAGTCCCTCACGGAGCCAGGGGGGAACCACTTAACCAGGGGATGAGGAATTTGACTCAAGCCCTGACTCTGCAGGATGCTGGGGTCAAAGGTCACTTACGGCAAATCCGGGGAGGGAGGCGGCGAATCGGAGCAGGGCAGCGCTGCTCCGTGTGGCCCTCGCTCTCTCCTGGACATTTCCAGAATGGAACCAGAAATGGATGTGCTGCGGGAGAAGGAGGCAGGGGAGGGTCAGGGGGCAGGCGGACGTGCTCTACTAATGAGCCTCCGCCCCTCCCCCTCCCCATGGGGCTGAGACCTTGTGCTCGGAGTGGGTGGGGAATAGCTAACTCCCCATGTGGGGGTTCATGACACTGCCAACGTCTTGCTGGGCACAAGCTGCCATTGTCTCTCCAGCCTGGGACAATGTTCAGTCTTGGGGGCTGGTCTGTTTGCTCTGAACACCTGATCCATGAACAGCACATCAGGATCAAGACACATGCCCTGGGCCCCCAGACCCCAGCTCCAGAACCTTGGTTGGATGGATGGAGCGGTCGTGAGGACAATCCCTGTGGGAAGTGCAGTGTCCCTAGGACAGAAGAGCTGATTCCCTGAGGCTCCTCCTGTATCTCAGGGTCTCGCTAGAAAGGAGCCAGTGACTTTTCTCAGAGGCCCATGTCCGGCATCTCACAGGGGTTTTAGTCTCTCAGTCCCCAGCCAGGCCTGGTGCTCACTGTTAGTGCTGAATGGAACCATGCAGAGCTCTGGCCGACAGTCCCAGCTCCTTCCCTCTGATCCCCCGCCCCCGCCCGTGAGGCGTAAGGGTCCCAACATGGCACTGCAGGGACAGCTGTGGGAAAATGTTGCCGCTTCGGTCCAAGCTGGGAGGCCACAATGGAAACATGGTTCTTCTAGTCTCTCCTTTGCTGCCCTCCCTCGGGGTTCAGGGGAAATTCCACCCCAGACCCCCCCATTCTGCTCACGTCCAAGAGGTGCTGCAGCCTCTCTGTGGTGGGGGTCTCGGCGAGCAGGCCCCCGAGCATGGTGTCCAGGCTCTCCATGTAGCTGTTGTGCAGAGCCTGCAAGAAGAGGGAGCAGCTGTCAGTCATGGGATCTGGGGCTACACCAGCCAAGGGACAATTAGGGGCGTTGTCCGGGAGCCCTGGCCAGACACAAAAGGCACATCCTGGCCTCTCCCATTCACATCACTCCAGGGACACTCAGAAAGAGTTCATGGCTGGCTGCCTGCTGGCTCTTCAATCCTCGCCCTTAGCAGTTCTCTGCGCAGGGCCTGGTACCCAGCAGAGTATGGAACAGCCAAACTGCGATGGGTGGGAGGTAGGATCCCCGGGAGAGTCCAAGCATCACAGCACAGAATGAGGAGAGGAGGGAAGGCTGGGATCACCCACAGAGGGGTAAGTCAATCCCCTCTGTGGGTGATCCCAGCTCTGCTCACCCCTCCCCTATTCTCAGAAGCTCCATCAAACCGAGGGAGCAGGGACCAGAGTCCGTTCCTGCTCCTGAGACAGAGAAGTAGGATCGTGACCTACCTGGAAGTGGGAGGTGTCGTGCCCAGTGCCCATGGTGAAAATGGCATACAGTAGTGCACGCAAGAGGCGTGACTCCACCTCCCGGGCAAGCGGCGGCTGCAGTTTGCTGGTGGGAGAGAGGAGCCCGGTTACACTTGGCAGCACCGGAGTGGCGCTGGCACTGCCATGGACATGACCCCCCTCCCCCGCAGTGATCCCCTCCCCACGGCCACTCTAACGCTACGGGAGTGAAATCACCCCCCAGCCAGGAAAGAGGGGACATTCCCGCCTCCTCTGCTGGGGGATGCAAACAGCCTCGGCTGGGGGTAATCTCGGCAGGAGGGGATCTGGGACTCCCGGCTCCGGACCCGATCAGCACCTGGGTTAGGGCAGCTGGATGGGAGGGTTCTGGTACCTGAGGCTGCAAACTGCGGCCATGGAGCCGGAGATGATGGAGGTTGGCTCCGACTCCAGGGGCAGGATCTCAATCAGCTCCTGAGAGACCCCAAGGAGACAAAAGCGCGGGTGAGACTCAGGCCCTGCAGACCCCCAGGCGCTTCCCAGGGAGGAGGCCAAAGTGCTCTGCAGAAACAGCCAGTGTGACCCCACCCCCAACCAGATGGGCCCCACATTCCTCCCACCCATCAAACTTACTCCTTCCTTTCCCCTCTGCCACCTAATTCCTCCTCCCCTCCCCTTCCCCTCCGGCCTTACAATTCCCCCACTGCCAGCTCCCGCTCGGTGTCAGAAGTTCCCCCTTCCCTGCTCCCCAACCCTCTGCTCCCCTGTCCTCTGCTCCCCACTTCAGCCCCACTAACTCGTCCTTCCACATCTGGGTCCCTCGCCCCAGGGGCCAGGCACGGGGTCCCACTCACCGCAATGCTCTCCACGAGGGCCGCTTTGGTGAAGATGGGCTCCACAGTGTCCCGCCCCTGCTTCTGTGTCACGAAGCAGAGACGTGGCACAGCGTGGAGGAAGCGGAGCTGTTTGGCCGTGTCCTTCAGCCACTAGGAGTGGGATGTGGGGAGAGAGAGAGAGACGGTTAGGTAGGGACCTCCCCACCCCTCTTACACCAGCTCCAGGGCTCATGACCTCCATGGGGTTGGAGAGGGAAAGCCGCCCCGCTTCCCAAAACCAAGGTCGCCCTGCACAGACTGGGGTTGTAACTGGGACATTGTCGGCAGGGAGCAGACACCTTGTCCTGCGTGAGACAAACACCCCCACTTTGGGGTGCCAGATAACAGAGGAGAAGTGCCCCCCAGAGGGGGCGATGGAGTCTCTGGGACAAGACCCCCCTGCGTGAGTGGGGATGGAACAAGGGGCAGGACAGACTCGGGGGCAGGGCAGGTGGGGGATTTTTTTACCTGAGCTCTGCCATGGAGGTGCTGCTGGATGGGCCATACCGCCTGTAGTTCAGGGGACTCCTCCTCATCCTCCTCGTCCTCCAGCTGGGCACTAGGGGTCTCTGCACCAGGCAGGGAAGGAGAAAGGGTCATTTATGCTGCTGCTGTGGGGATCCAGTGGAGAGAAATGGCTCAATGTTCCCCCCTCCCCTGCAAGGAGCCCCATGGCAGAGAGGGCCCCACCCTGCCCCTCTCAGAGACGCCCTCAGCCCCATCAGCCTCAGGCCCCCTGGCCGTCAGCCCCCTCCCCACCCCCAAATGTTCAGAATAGGCGGGAGCTCCCCCGACTCTCCCCAGCATCCCCTGCCGCAGGGCGTGGCTGTGACTAGTCCCCCACCTCCCCCTTCTTCCCCCCGTCCTCTGGGTCTCCCCTCACCTGCAAAGAGGGAGCCTCCAGCCTCGGGGCTGTCAGACCCCAGGTAGGGGCTGCTGGCCCCTCGGGAGTAGGCGGAGCAGCTGGTCCCCGAGCCAGAGTCGCCCAGCTCCTGCTCTGGGCCAGCCGGGGGCTCCGCAGTGGCCAGGATGGCGGATGGCTGCTGCTGGGCCCCGGGGCGCGGCTCCTGGCTCCTCTGCTTCCTGCGAAGGAAGCCGCAGAGCCAGCTGGCCCGGCTCCCGCCCTCTCCTGGCTCCCTCCTGCAGAGCGACAGGAAGCTCCTCCTCCTCTCCTGTCCTCTGGCCTCTTCCCCGCCCGCGGGGACAGAGGGGCCGCTCCCCTGCTGGGCAAGCCGGCCGCTGCTCCCTAGTCCCTCCGGAGCCACCTGCCCAGACTTCCTCCCCAGCATCCGCCTCAGCCGCTGCATCCTGGAACAGGGTGGGGAGCAGCCATGAGTCTGGGCTCAAGGCAGCCTCTCATTAACGGGCCTGCCTGGTCCCCTGCCCACCTCCCCTCCGCTGAGGCAATTCCTCCTCCCCACACACCCCACCCCAGGGTACGGGGGCTGCCATCCGCACACACTGGCAGCAGCTCACAGCACAGGCTGCTCCCAAAATTCCCCCTCACCAATGGGGCCCTGTGGCACCGGGGGAGTCTCGTCCTTTCAGAGCAGGGAGGATAGGATCTCCTTTAGTTTGGCTAAGAAGCTCCCTCCACCCCAGTAGGTCCTGCTCCCTCCCAGGCCAGAGAAAGAGCAGAACCCGGATAGTCCCCAGCGAAAGTTCACAAGGTGCCAATCCTAGGAGCGAGGAGTCGCCCTCAGTTCCCACTGATCTCACTGATTGCGGGTGTGGGTGTTCAACACCCGGCGCGTTCTGCCCTCCCCAAAGACTCTCGAGCTGGGGAACAATCTCCTACAAGGGAAGGGCTGGGAGCCCTGTTGCTGGGCCTTTCCCACCACACTGGGGATGGCTCTGGAGATCTCCACTCACTTGCTCTAGATGGGATGGAGCTGGATGGCAGATGCGCTCCTCCTCGATCTCCCGCACCCAGGTGGGCTGTAAAGGGTGCTGCCCAATGCCCTGCCAGCAGGGTAGGGGGTAGAAGTCAGGAGATCGAAAGGGGCTGTGAAAACAAGATGATGTTTTATTGCCAGGGGATGAATAAGCTTAGCCTAGCAACCGGGTGTTCACACCACTGACCTACAGCCAGCAGGACACTTCCCGTCTCAAGGTCTCCTAGTACCTCACGCACATTCCAGAGTGTCCCCAGCCCCACTGAATGAAGCAGAGGTCTAGCTAAGAATTAGAGAATCTGAGAATATCAGGGTCGGAAGGGACCTCAGGAGGTATCTAGTCCAACCCCCTGCTCAGAAGTAGTAAGAGGGGCAGGAATATGGTCTCCATCCTTCAACCAGTAGCAATTGCACAGGATATTGCCACAAAACCTACATGTGATCGTCAAACTGTCTAAGCCATTCCTCTTCTGCGCTTCCTGTTTTATACCTTTCAAATCTACAAAACCTTCCCCTTGACAGTCCCTGCCCTGGTGGTGCTGCAGGTAGAGGAACCGGAGCAGTAACACGGTGACATCAGAGGTAACTCCGCCCCCTGTCGCTCACTGACTCCACTAACCCGGAGCATAAACCCTAAGCCTGTGGCCTGCCTTGGGCATCGCTCCCACTGAAACCTGCAGGCTCCTTGGCTGACTTATGCAAATCCCCAGCGGAGAGTTAGCACTGACTGGCTGAATTCACGCTAAAGTCACATTGCTCTTCAGTCACAGCACCAATGGAAGGGGTCCAGTGTGGAAATCAGGCTTTTCTGGTGGTGTTATTTTCCAATTGTCACCAAAA
Organism: Chelydra serpentina; assembly: GCA_037349315.1. NCBI lineage: Eukaryota > Metazoa > Chordata > Testudines > Chelydridae > Chelydra > Chelydra serpentina. The sequence continues at coordinate 820,655 of JBAIAC010000151.1, forward strand.
TCAACGAGCTTCTTCCCACTGATGCCTCGAAATTCCCTGACATTTTGGAATCAATTGGATGTAGCCTTCAAAAAGTATCGCCTTACAGACAGACAAAGAAATGCCCTTGAATTGAGCCATAGGCCTCACTGCACTCAGCCAAGAGTGTCTGTGTTGTATCCTTGGGGCAGCAGGTTTGGGAAGAAATCATTTGAGACACAGAGAGCTGAGATCGATGGAAGCAGTGCTTTATTTTCACACACTGAACTGACCAAACCAGCCCAAACTGGCTGGACTAGCCCCATATAATCCAACTCAGTTGCCATAGCAACAACAAGGTGCTATTACCATGACAACCAAATAACCCTAACCCATGACAACCAAATACACAACAGTCTGAGTCTCCTCTCTATTAACTCAGCAATAGCCCCACACTTGGCCGATCAGTGGGGAGACTCTCAGCCCTGGAGGCCGAGTGTTCTCCACAGACGGGCAAAAGACAGCACTATTCACCACAGGAGAGCACTAGGGTGGAGATCACCATCAGTGCACAATTCCAGGCCCCACCTCTTTGTGAGGGCCTCCTACAATGCCAGCTGGAGCACGGCCCCACCTTCCCCAGGAAGAAGAGGAGCAGAAAGAAATGGAAGAAGAGAAAAGAGAAGAAGAGTCAAGAGGGAAGGAGGAAGAGGGAAGCAAAAAGGGACAAATTCCAAATGCCCCCAGCAAGTCTCAGATTCCTAAATTCCAAGCCCAGAAGGAACCACTCTGTCCGGATTTTCTGTTTCACATCGGTCATAGGACGCCCCTCAAAATAATTGCCATAGGAATTAGAGCAGATTTGTTAGTAAAACACCCAATCTTGATTTTTAAAAGGCCAGTTGTGGAGGATCCAGCACAACCCTCGGTAAATTGTTCCAAACCCTGAGGTTAAAAATGCTCCCCTTATTTCCACTGTGAATTAGTCTAGCTTCAGCTTGCAGCCACTGTCTGCTCATAACCTTTAGCTGCTAAAGTGAAGAGCCCATTAGTAAATATTTCTTCCCATAGGCTCACTGCTTAACCTTCTCTTTGACTGAGCTCCTATAGTCTGTCAGCACAAGGCATGTTTTCTAATCCTGTCCTCATTCCTGTGGCTCTTCTGTGAACCCCTCTCCAATTCATCAGCATCTCTCTCCAATTGTGGACACCGGAAATGGACACAATATTCCAGGAGTGGTTGCACCAGTGCCCAGCACAGAGATATCGAACCTCTCTACCGCTCCCTGACAATCTGCTGGGATAGAGTCCCCCAGCTCATACATAGAGCCGATATTTCTTTCTTACCTTCTACACAGATGACAATTTCTTTCTACAAAATCCACACAAAAATGAAAAAACTCCCACACAATCTCCTCCACACCGATCCTCTCTTGGTTCTCACAGAGAGACCGCGAGATAGAGACTTGCTGCAGCAAGGCTACAGGGGTCTCTGAGGTTCCCCCTGCCCCGCATCCCTGTCCTGCCTGGCTGCTGTCAAGGGAGCTCTGTGAGGTCACAGCCGCCTCATCACCTTTGCCCAATTGGACAAATTCCGGCCAAAGGCCTTTGTGAAGTCACTGCCACTCTCCCCTTTCCCTTGCAGGCCTGATGTCTGCCCCTGCCCAGCCCGGTGGGATGTTTGAGCTGCACCCCGGATCTCCCCACTTGCTCATAATTGATTCCGGGGAACAAGCAGGCCACCCAGCAAAACAGCCGAATCTGTTCCTCACCCCACACTGAGTTTTTCATAGAGGCATAGATTGTTAAACAATTCGATCTCCTAATCTGGCCTCGACTTCATAGGCTATGAAATTTCACACACTTTGCACCATATTAAGCCCAATAGTTTGTAATTCACTAAAGGGCACCTTCCAGAATGACAACCAGTGGTAATGAGAGTGGCCCATTTTAAACAGTTGACCAGAAGGTGTGAGTAACAGTCGGGGGGGGGGGGGGGAATTAGTATGGGGGAAATTAGGACTTTCGGCTACAGAATTTTATTTCAATTTTTTATGAGATTGTGTCTTTTCTGTTTTGTGGCACACAAGCAGAGAAGTTAGAGAAAAAATAAAATATTGGTGCTGGAAATTTGCAATGTCTTGCTAATTTGTTTCTTAAGACCAGAACAATAATACATAAGAACCCCAAAATCAGAGGGAGAGAATGTAAGCGACTGCCTATAACAGAGAGGCACAATTCACTGGCTACCTGCTGACTGACTGCTGCTAAACCCCTACTGAGCTAGGTAACATGCAAGCAGGTCCAGGAACCATGCCCAAAATGTAAAGTCACAGTATTCAATTTTAACACAACCACAAATACACCAGAGCACCACATTTTTCTGTTTTAGAAGGTCTCTCCTGCTTTTGGAACACTAGTTTCTAAACATGCCATGGGGAATTTGAATCAAATTCCAGCTACTAATTATCATGTGTGTGGAACAATCACTAATGTGTATTCGGTATTGTGTTGTTGGTTTCTTTAGGAAATTTGGGGAAACAGGAGCACTGGGAAAGCCTATTTCCCCCCCCCCCCCACACACACACACATACAGTGCACATTAGCTGCCCACTGGTGCTGCCTGAGCAGAAGCATTGTGACATCAGAGATAATCCACCATTCAGCACTTCCTCCCTCCAGTTCATTTTCATACTTGGGGAGAATGATTAGCCCCCTGGCTGCCATGGCAACAGCTACCTTTGACACCTGATTGGCCCCTTATTGCCAGAACATCATCACAGAAAGGAAGTTTGTAATGAAACAGGCCAGAATTGAATAAGGAAGATAGTCTCCTGCTGTGCTCATTTGGGTTTGTACTGTGATACAGTACAGTGTTTCTTTTCAAAGGGCAATTGTTTGCTACTTTCCTTAGTAAGGGCTAGGTGAAAAGAAGATGCAAAATTCCAGCTCTTTTTCTTGGATATTTTTTATCTGCTTGTTACAAATTGAGGATTACAGCGTAGAACTTTCACTGAAACTGAAGTTTCATAAAATGAGTTTAGTTTTAATACAGTTTAATTTCTTTACTTTCAATAGTCTGATCAACACAGCATTGAGTGGTGAAATGGGACCTTCACAAATATAACAACACAATAAAATATATACTGAAAATAACAGATGAGTAAGAGATTCATTGTTTAAAAAGCACATATCAAATAGATTTTCTTTGTATTAAAAAAACCAAGGAAATTAACGAACAAAAAACCTTTGAATTAACATTAGTTAAATTTGCTTTCATCAATAAACTAAATCATCAAATAATTAAGAAATACAAAGTCAAGGTTTTAAAAAGGATTAAAAGGTTACAATGTTTCGCATTCTCAGATTAGCAAATGTCCAAATAAGTGTTGCCCTGGCACTCTTAATTCAGTCCTCTTTTCTTGCAGCTAGTGAGACTAAGAGAGCCTTGCACTGTATCAGAGAATCTTGGCAAGGCACCAGATTCCTGGCTCAGGATGGGAGGTGATACAGGCAGAGATGACTCTTCCCAACAAGAAAGAGTTAAGTAGTGCATCAAATTCTATGCCTTGATCTGAAGTCAATGGAAAAGGTGTCATTGAGTTCAGCCGCTTTGGATCAGGCTCTTATGCCATCGATAAACCAGTGAAATTAGGACGTTATTCCAGATTTATATGTGCGCTATTAAGCACAGGCTTTGGCTCAGTGGCTCCACTTCTATGGAATATGCGAATAGCTGCTGAAAGAAACGTCCTATTCTGAACAGAGCTAACAGGGTTATTGTTATGTAGCATTATAAGTCAGAGATAGAGATGTGTTGGGAAGACATAAAGAGACATCCATTTTTTAAAGTGACTTAAACATGCTGAAAGGACCAATATCCTTAAGTAGAGCTGAACTTCCTTCGTAACAGAGGCAAAAGACCCTCACTCAGTCATTTGTCCTTCGTGCCCATATATTCTGTTCAAGCTGGAGCATGTGATTTAACTCTGAATTCATACTTCCCCCACACGAAAGAATAGATCATATAACTGCACCTTTCTAGAAAACTTGTGCTAATGTTGCTGAGGTCACAATTAAAGTTTGTGTTACAGTTGCAGGTAGTGGGCAGTAGCTTGTGGAGTCGCAAGGTCCATCCATACGAGTGGTTAACACAATATGTGGGTTTTAAGGTTTGATAGAGAAGCTTCCGAATCTAAGGCCAGCCAAGCTCTCTGGTTTCTTTGGGCAGATCCCTTGAAGCCTGCTTGTGACCCCCACAGGGCCACAGACCCCTGAGTTGAGAACCACTGTGGTAGACTAGATCCCTGTCAGCCAATGAATCTCAGGCTTTGTCTTCACTGCAGAGTTAACTCGAGTTTCCTACACTCAATTACGGCTCTTGAGTCAGCCTCTCTCAAACGAGAAGAGCCACACTGTGAAGAAAGAAAGGTGCTGCTGTGTCACACTGGCGCTGCACTCACTCATGTGGGGCACAAAGACTTTTAGGAGCTCACCCCGTGGCTCTTTGCACAGCAGTGAGCTGAGCCACTCTATGGATTCTTCCCCAGTGGATGGTGGGAGAACGTGTCTGTCCTTTCCTGGTACACAGGGGGAGAGTGGGAAGGCTTTGGAGAATTAGAAGCACTCAAGTGCAGCTAGCTTGTGTCCATACTGCAGAAAGGTCATGTTAGCTGGTGACTTGTGCTAATTTAGGGTTTAGCCTTGTAGGGAACCGCGGAAGACTGTGTTACGGCCTAGCTAGGGTGTTTTCGCTTTCTCAGCGGCCAGTTACTGTAGGGCACGGCACGCCAGTTGTAACCCGTTCTGAACTAGTTAGAACTGCTTTGTATGGCCTTGAGCCAAGGGGCGAACACAGCCTGTGGAAAGACCCTGATTAATTATGTATGAATTGTTTTTATATAGTTGTATGAGTCCGGCCCCGCCTTTGGACTCCGCACCAGGCCGAGCTTCGGTGAGCTGGGTTCCCCGCGTCCGTGACAGCAACGCCAGGAGTCCCCGTTGCGAGTGTGTCACTTTGCCTTCAATAAACCCAATAACTCACAGTGTGTGTGGGCCTCGTTCTTGCACTTCACTCTCACAAGCACCATTCACACCTGGCAGTGCCCATCTCTTCTAAACAAGCTCATGGCCGCTAAAGAACAAAGGGCGATAAGAGGAGATTGTCTTGGGGAACCTCTGTCTCCTCCTGCTCTCTGGTTTGTTGAAAATCTAGTTCCAACTCTGGATTTATGTCACCTTTCTCCCCCAGCTGTTGTGCTCGCAGAGTTTGTGATTCCTGATTTAATACTTTCATCCAGATAAACAGAAGAGAAATAAGTTATTTAATGACTAACTTTGATCACATCCTGTTCTGTATGTGTTTGTTTTATTCAGTACATTCACCTGACACCAGGGCCGGTCCACAATATTTTGGCACCTCAGGCAGAAGGCTGACCAGGTGTCCCAACTTTATAGGGCCAATCCCGACTTTTGGGTCTTTTTCTTATATGGGTTTCTATTACCCCCCACCCCCTGTCCTGATTTTTCAAATTTGCTATCTGGTCACCCTATCAGGCAGGGAGCTCAAATGACGCCCCCATGCCCCCTTGCTTGGGTCAAAACTTTGAAAGGTCTCAGTTCTGCCTTCTTTCTGTTCTACTCCTCTCATGGTACTGCTCTGCTACCTACCCCAATAAAGGAGAACTAACAACTTAAAATGCCTTGTTCAAAAATTTGAATTACACTTTACTATGCAGACAAGAAAAGTTACATTTGCTGTTCAGGCGTTTGAAAGTTAACACTGGCATTTTTAGGTTTGAATAATCAAAGTGGTGCTTTCCGTGCCTTCTTGGTTGCAAAGATTTGAACTGCTTCTGCATCCTGAAGGTCCACAGTCTGGGCCAGCTCATACTCTATTGAGATGGTTGCAAGGCCGACTAGACTCTGCCATGTCACTGTGGAGCGTAGATATGTTGTTATTAATTTCAGCTTGGAGAAGCTGTGTTCTCCTCTGGCAACTGTTACAGGAAGTGTTAGAAGTTTGCACAGAGAAACAAATGCATTTGGAAAGAGGCGTGGTCATCTTATTTGTGCACATATATTCCAGAACAGCCTTTGGAGTTGATCCTGTTGAAATGTATTTGAAAGGGCTTTCAGTTCATCACTTAAATTACTCGCATCAATATCGCGCGTGTCGTCATGTGTCAACACTGTCTCTAGTGCCCTGCATGGCTGGTTTAGGTCTTCTTCAGGTATAGTGAGGAGTTTCGGAATATCCTAACACCTCCCAAATATACTGCGGTGTTCCTTGAGCTGCAGGAAACGTCCTCCAACTGACTGTATTGCACAATCTAGCCATGAATTAAACTTTGAATTGTTTTATGGGGTCTCTTATGAGATTATCCCGTGCCTCATAATCAAAATGTCATCTTCTTCGGTGACGCTTGTATTATTGACCTGGTGGGGAAATAGCTTCAGTGTGAAGTTCTCTACCAATTTCTGTGCACTCTTCAGAAAGTTTTGAAATCCCTCACCTGACCAGAAAGACTGTAGGTAGCTGCAGCAGCACGGGAGCCAGCACACAGAGCTGTAAACCGGGGAGTTTGAGTGGGAGTTCTATTGGAGGGGAAGGACTTAGGTGAGAAGGCGATGACAGATACAGAGGCAGCAGTGGTGGTGACCCAAGTGGTGGAGGACACAAAAAAAACCTCATGTTTTCTTCCACAATAGGGATGGAGACCTCTTTAATGTTTTTAATGAAGTCAATACTAATGGGAACTGCTTGATCATGGGAGACTTTAACTTCCTAGATACAGACTGGAGAACAAGTGCTAGTAATAATAATAGGGCTCAGACTTTCCTAGATGCGATAGCTGATGGAGTCCTTCATCAAGGAGTTGCTGAACCAACAAGAGGGGATGCCATTTTAGATTTGGTTTTGGTAAGCAGTCAGGACCTCCTAAAAGAAATGGTTGTAGGGGACAACTTTGATTCAAGTGATCAAGCTAATTCAGTTCAAACTGAATGAAAGGATAAATGAAAATAGATCTGTGACTAGGGTTTTTGATTTCAAAAGTGCTAACTTTAAAAAAAATTAGGACATTAGTTAGGGAAGTGGATTGGACTTCAAATCAAAGTTGCAGAATCTGTCAGAAGCCTGCATCCCAAGAAAAGGGAAAAAATCATATGCAGACCAAGCTGGATGAGCAAACATCTCAGAGAGGTGATTAAGAAAAAGCAGAAAGTATACAGGGAGTGGAAGATGGGAGGGATCAGCCAGGAAAGCTACCTTACTGAGGTTAGAACATGTAGGGATAAAGTGAGAGGTTAAAAGCCATGTAGAGTTGGACCTTGCAAAGGGAATGAAAACTAATAGTAAAAGGTTAAATTGGAAAAGATGGGGATCAATATGAAAATTGAAAGGTGGATAAGGAACTTGTTAAAGGGGAGACTACAGCGCATCATACTGAAAGGTGAACTGTCAGGCTGGAGGAAAGTTATCAGTGGACTTCCTCAGGAATCAGTTTAGGGACCAATCTTATTGAATCTTTTTATTACTGACCTTGGCACAAAAAGTGAGAGTGTACTAATCATGTTTGTGGATGACACAAAGCTGGGAGGTATTGCCAATTCAGAGAAGGATCGGGATATCATACAGGAAGATCTGAATGACCTTGTAAACTGGAGTAATAGTAATAGGATGACATTTAATAGTGAGAAGTGTAAGGTCATGCATTTAGGGATTAATAACAAGTATTTTAGTTATGAACTGGGGACGCATCAATTGGAAGTAGCAGAGGAGGAGAAGGACCTTGGAGTATTTGTTGACCGCAGGATGACTATGGGCCACCAATGTGATATGGCCGTGAAAAAAGCTAATGTGGTTTTGGGATGCATCAGGCGAGGTATTTCCAGTAGAGATAAAGAGGTGTTAGTACTGTTATACAAGGCACTGGTGAGACCTCATGTGGAATACTGTGTTTAGTAAGAAGGATGAATTCCAACTGGAACAGGTACAGAGAAGAGCTACTAGGATGATCCGAGAAATGGAAAACCTGTCTTTTGAAAGGAGACTCAAGGAGCTTCCCTTGTTTAGCCTAACCTAAAGAAGGCTGAGGGAAGAGATGATTGCTCTCTATAAATATATCAGAGGGCTAAATACCATGGAGGGAGAGGAATTATTTTAGCTCAGTACTAATGTGGACACAAGAACAAATGGATATTGTGGAAGAAAACCAGTTCTTAGTTTTAGTTTGGATGCAACAAGTTAGAGACAGTTTTATTTTTCATCAATTGCAAGAAGGAAGACAGCAGTTTGGACAGAGTGTCTGTTTTTATGCAAATGTTTAAAATATAAACACTTGTAAAGCAAGTATTTATACCTTTTTATTACATAAAGCTCAGCTTTGTTTATACCTTTTTAATATTGTATTTGTTTTTAACATTTTTTTTGCTACAATTGCATTTTATTGTTATTTTAAGGCAAGGTGAAAAACAGCTTTGCTTTGCAATTTTTATACGCTTACACCAGTTTTGCCGTTATAAGTTTTGCGTGATTAGGGGTTAGAGTTAGCCTGACTTTTCTTTTTTTTTTAACAGAACTAAGATGGCTGCATTTAAATCCCATTTTTTACTTTCACACGCCTCCCGTTAGTGCTTTTAGCACAACCATCATTTTTAAACCTTTATTTTTATTAGACCTTGTATTTTTGATTTTAGCTTAAAAGGGTCAGGATTAGCCCCATAATTGTAGTTGGATGTAACAATAATGCATAATTAGTATGAACACGAAAGGTATTTTTGTTATTCTGTTTTTTATAACAATAACGTATTTTAAATTAAACAAAAACAATAAAATCATTTATGTTTTATTGTAATAATATGCTGGGGTTATTTTGTAGCCTTAGTTACATAGGACAATACATTATAACTAGTCCATAAGATAAATGTTTCATAGACTATATGAGAGGCATGTTTTTTAATTTGATATATATTTTGAAGTTCATAGATTTGCCCTTGTAATTTAGAGATTTTTTTGAACCTTTGGTAGGAGTGAGTGTAGGTTTTGGAATTGCTTGGGTATTAAGGTGGTTTAATTAAAGGGTATTTGAAACCTAAGAATTAATTATAGGACTTTATTTGCAGGCCAATAGATAATATGATTTTTTGCAGTAGTGGTGAAATTAAAATGTATGTTTTGCAAAATGATGACCTTAACGTTTACACGGCGGTTATTAGCTTGGAAGAGCAGGTGTTTTGTTAGGGTCGTTTTATGTTTTATACTTTTTTAACAAATGCTGTTATAAACAGTGACCATTTTTTTTTGGCTTAGCTTTTGTACACACTGAGGCAGCGGGGGCTTTAAAGGCCAAAAATATTTATTGTTTATTTTTATTTAAACATTGGGTGCTATTTTAGGAGCAATAACTATAAATTGGCTAGGCATACCAGGTGAATTACTTTTTCAAATATTACGCTGAATTGTTTAATTTTATATGGATTTTTTGTACGGACCCAGCAGAATTTGGTATGTGGGAGCCCACGCCCTTTTAACCGGCCCGTATGCTTGGAAGGAGCACTGCGAGTGCCTGCAACTTTACCCCGAACATTTTTAAATATGTTTTTACGGCCACAAGTTAGATGGCACTTTTGAAGCACTAGCAAGGGCAGTGGGCCAAGCCGGATGCTTAAGGTTACTTTGAATGGCCATTAGCTGGTTATTTAGGAAAATTTGAATTTTTGAACAGGCCAGATTTTACTGCAATTTTTGTTTGCGTGAGTGATATTTAACACCATTTTTATTAACAGCTTTTGGGTTATTAAACAAAGGGCAGGGATAACATGTTATTTACCCATTTTAGCTTGCACTTGGGTTAACTGTGCTTTCGTAATAAGACTAGTGGCCTTTTTCAGTTGCCCTAATTTTGTATTATGTTGTTGGGTTTTATCAATGTGTTAAATTGCTGCTGCTGTATTGGCACCAGTTTAAAGATGTTTCTCAAATTTTTATTTTTATTTTTCAGAGGAGACCCATGCCCTTTGCTGTGCTACCCGAACAGCAGGTTTTTTGGAGCAATTTGGATATATGTTAGTGACCTGAAAGCTAAATAAGGGCAGAGTACATTTTATAGGTTTTAATATAGCATTAATTATTATTAATTTATATTTTAGCAGATTTTTAATAAAGTACCATACCACATTTGTTGTTTACATATTTCTATATACTTTTAAGAAGCATTGACATTAATAGCACAGGAAGGGGTATCTTGCAATATGGTACAGTATTAGGTTATTAATTCCTGGGACTATTTTAGTACAGGTAAAGTTTTGGTGGCAGAACACACATTTTTAAATATGGATTTGATTATTTACTAATTGGGTAACCAAAAAGAATTAGGACCCCTTTTTTTTATATACTACAGATCCCAAAACCCACTAATTTAAATTGTAAATGTTTTAGGCTTATTTGTAGTGAAATTGTATACTTTTATTTTTATTGACCAGGTTTTTTTTATTTCATGGTTTTCTTATATGGGATATTTTGAACCTTACAAATTATTTTTTAAATCATCTGTAAATAATATTTAAATAAATTATTAAAATGTGAAGGCCTTGGCCACTGGGTTTTATTAGAATATATGGTATTGTCTGTATTTGGATGTGTTACAGCGGTAATAGTATAGTGGAGAAAATGGAGGGGCAGTGGCAACAAGGCACCTTTGGTATTTGTTATTTGAAAGGTAATTAGGGAGGGCAATACATGCTGAAGGTACTTATTTAAAAAAACAGGGCACAGCCTGCGGAATAAACCCCAAACCCCGATTAATACCACATTTTAAACCATGGATTTTACAAGGGTTTTGTTGCCTGTGTATAATGCTACAACATTTTTAGCAGGGCCAGTTTTTAATATTTTTTGTAGATAGGAATTTTTGGACTTTAGCAGTTTTAGCGGAGCGAGCGCGTTTTTGGTGGGTTTTTTGAGTGGGTTTTTTTTTTTAATGAGCAATTGTGGTTTAGAACTGTGGAAGAAAAAAATTATTATTTTTTTTTTTTGGTTTGAATGCAGCAAGTCAGAAACAGTTTATTTATTAAGCGATTGCAAGGGAAGAAATACAATGGACAGAGAATACCTTTGCCTTAGTAATTTTTTAAAGTATAAACAATATAAAGCAGTATTTATACCCTTTTATTATATAAGATGGTGTCTTTGTTTGTAGTTTTTTGATATTTTATTTATTCTTTTTTTTTACTAACAATTACAATGTATTTTTATTTTAAAGCAAGGTTAAACAGCTTTGCTTGCAGTTTTTTATACGCTTTACCAGTTCTGCCTTTACAATTTTTGAGTTATTATGGTTCTGACTGTTACTTTGTTTTTAACAGAACTGAGAGGCCTCCTCCCCTTTTGGGCATTTTTTAGCACAACTACCATTTTTAAATTTTTTATTTTGATTAGATTTTGTATTTTAATTTAAATGGGTTCGTTTTATAAGCTCTGACTGGCTACAACAACAAAGCATACTGTCTGAACATGAAAGGCATTTTTGTTATTACATTTTTACAACAACAATAACACTTTTAAACTACACAAAAACAAAATAAACATTACTGTTTTTTATTGTAACAATATGCTGGGGTTGATTTATAGCCTTAGTTACATAACACATTACATTATGATTAATATATAAAATAGACAGTTTATAAACTGTGTAGAATGCATGTTTTTTAATTTAATATATAATTTGAAATACCTAAATTTGACCTTGTAATTTAGAGATTTTTTGAACCTTTGGTAGGAGTGAGTGTAGGTTTTAAAAGACCTTAATACCAAACTAAGATTTAATTATAGGACTTTATTTGCAGGCCAATAATGTCATTTTTCGCAGCATTGAGTGCCTGCAACTTTACCCTGAAAAGTTTTAACTATGTTCTTACGGCCACAAGTTAGATGACACTTTTGAAGCACTAGTAAGACTGATGCTTAAGATTAATCTGAATGGCCTTTAACTGGTTATTTAGGAAATTCTGAAGTTTTGAACATGCCAGATTTGACTGCAATTTTTATTTTTGCCTTAGTGATATTTAATACCATTTTTCTTAACAGCTTTTTGGATTATTGAACTAAGGTTGAAGATAACATGTTATTTACCACCTTTAGCCTGTACCTGGCTTAACTGTGCTTTAGTAATAAGACCATTGGCATTTTTTAGCAGTTTTATTTTTTTTTTTCTGTTGTTGGCCTTTATACATGTTTTAAATTCCTGTTGCACTATTGGCCCCATTTTAAAGGTGTTTTCCCCGATTTTTAATGTAAAATTATTGTTAATTAATATTTTAACACATGTTTTTAATAAATACCACACCACATTTGTTATTTAAATTTTTGTATGTACCTTTAAGAAGCATTGACATGAATAGCATAGGAAGGGGTATATTGCAATATGGTACAGATTAGGTTATTAATTACTGGCACTATTTTTGTAGAGGTAAATTTTCGGTGGCAGAACACACCTGTTTAAAATATGAATTTGATTATTTACTAATTGCGTAACCAGAAACTATAAGGACGCCTTTGTTATATATACTGCAGACCCCTGGAATGGCCATTATATTAACCCCATTTTAAACCCACTAATTTTAATTTTAAATTTTTGGGCTAATGTGTAGTAATGTTGTATTCTTTTATTTTTACTGACCAGTTTGTTTTTTATTTAATTGTTTGCTTATATGGGATATTTTGAACCTGAAAAATATTTTCTTAAACAATATTTAAATAAATTACTAAAATGTGAAGGCCTTGGCCATTGGGTTTTATTGGAATATATGGTATTGTTTGAATTTAGATGTGTTACAGGGGGAGTAGTGTAGTGGAGAAAATGGCGGGGGTAGTGGCAACACACACCTTTGGTATTTGTTATTTAACAGCCAATTAGAAAGGACAATACATTTTGAAGATACTTATTTAAAAACAAGGGACGCAGCCTGTGGAATAAACCCCACCATTTAATTAATACCACATTTTTAAGCATGGGTTTTAGAACTTTTGGGGGTTTTTTTTGGCCAGTGTATAATTTTTGGGGTTTTTTACCAGGGTTAGTTTTTTTTGGCCAGTGTATATATAATTCTTTGGGTTTTTTTTTACCAAGGTTAGTTTTTAACGTATTTTGTAGTTAGGAATTTTTGGACTTTGGCAGTTTTAGCAGAGCGAGCAAATTTAAAAAAAAAATTTTTTTTTTGAAGCAGTTGTGGTTTAATACCATGCAGGGGAGAGGTGGAAAGCACCTTACCCTGCAGTGCTTTGGTTTTTTTAGCAAACGCTGGCTGCATGGTAATTTTATTAGTGGACAGGAGAGAGGTTACTAGCACTTCACCTTGTTCTTTTTTTTTTTTTGCTGTCCAGGAGGAGGAAAAGAAATACCAGCAGGAGGGACAGGCTGATTAGTAGTTGTAGTGGAGTTATTTTGAGGCGGATGGGCTTTTTTGCAGTGAGAAGCGTGGGTTCAGGCAGTTAGTGCTTGGCACTTTAGAACGGTTTTGGTAGTTAGCAGGACTTGGTAAGGGCCTTTTTAGCGTGGAGCCAGAGCAGTTTTTTGTTGATGGACCTTTACGTAGACCCAATGACGTGCTTTTTAACGAATGGCAGGTTTACTTAGCATTCTTGGAGCAGGACTTTTTTTACCTGTGAATACAAAGACCTAACACATTTGATTAATACCTGGCAGTGTTTTGCAAATTTGACCGCTGCTTAGACCCATTTAACCCTCCCCCCCTTTTTTTTTCTTGGGGCAGTTAGGATTTAATAAAACCCCTTATGTATGTTTGGCTAATTTGACTAAAATGTTTATGGCCATTTGAGTTTTATTAAATAGTTTTTTTGCCTGGATTTATTTACAGAACTTTTTTTTTAAAAGGCCCCCCCCCCCCTTTTTTTTTCAGAATGGCTGCAAAGAAACCAAGAATTTCTTTCTTTTTTTTTAGCGTTTTATAAAATTTAACTGCTTAATTTGTTTTACTAATTATAGATTTAACTTTATTTTTTTTAAATCGCTTGCTTATTTTTTTAAATGATTTTACTATTTTGATTATTGTTTTAGGGATTTAATTTGTAATGGTTGTTATTTTCTATGCTTTTAGAGTTTTTAACTTATTTTTTAATTTTTTTATTTGTTGCTTGCTTGCTTGGGCCCGATATTGCTTTTTTGCTGAGCCGTTCCTGTTTTACTACCACTTTAGCAAGGAGGGTGGGCTTTTTAACTAGCCTCCACCCCTTTTGGTTATTTTTTAAAAAACATTTACAAGGGCTACCCGAGTTTTTGTTTTTGTGAGGCTTGCCACCTGGGCAGAACGCAGGGCCAATTGGCGTTTTAGTTGCTTTTTTTTTTTTTGGCAGACACACTTCTGTTGCGGCATATGCTGAGCACAAATCGTGACATTTTGACAAGTTCCTGAAGGACCGGTACTTGCTCAGCCAGTGCTTTTAGGAGGGTCCCTTCCGCTTTTTTACTTGGAAATTTTGTTTTAAGGCTTGCAACTTGTTTTGGGCGTAGGTTTGAGTTGCTGCTTGGTTAGTGATTGATCCTTTTAGTTGCTTTATTTTTTTTAGCTGTTGGGTACATATTTTTTTTATTGCTTAGTTTTGCTACCACGGGGGGTATTTTAGTTGAGGCGGCTGTTTGTGGCTTTTTTAGCGTTTTCAAACCATACCGGCTTTAGGGTTGCAAAGGCAGGCTGCTGGGTTTTACCGGGCGGCCAATCTTTGCAAATGTAAGTTTAGTTTTGCAACTTATTTGCTTTTGGTTTATTTTTGTTTGTATATTTTTTACAGCCAGCTGGGGCTGAAAGCAGTTTTTTGTGCTTGGCATGGGCTCTGGTGTTTTTTGATTTTGAATGCAGGGCACCTTTTTTTTAATGTTTAGGTCAAACTGACTTTTTAAATTAACCCTTTTTTTCCTTTTAGCTTGAACTCATTGGGGATATAAAGGCGCCGAGGTGTTAATGTAGTTTGGGTAAGGAGGCATTTGGTTGAATTACATTTAGTTTTTAAATTTTAAATTAAACTTGAGACATAGAGGTATTGTAGATTTTTGAGGTGTATGATTTTATTTACATTGAAGGTACCTTTTAGTGGGAATTCTTTAGATGGATTATTATGCATGTAAAATTTGTCATGTTAATTACACAAGGGAGTATTTTGTTCACTAAGCCGGAAGACAGCAGTTTGGACAGAGTGTCCTTATGCAAATTTGTATTGTATAAACAATGTAAAGCAAGTATTTATAGCTCTTTATTACATAAAGCTGTGTTTTGTTTAGACTTTTTTATATTTTATTTGTAGCATAAAATGTTAAAAACAATGACATTTTATTGTTATTTTAAGGCAAGGTTAAAAACAGCTTTGCTTTGCAATTTTTATACGCTTTCACCAGTCTTGCTTTTATAAGTTTTGCATTATTAGGGGTAAGAGTTAGCCTGACTTTTGCTTTCTTTTCAACAGAACTAAGATGGCTGCACTTAAATCCCTTTTTCTTACTTCCACAGGAAGTTGAGACTTGAAATTAGATGAAGGTGTCTAACCATCAGAGGAGTGAAGTTCTGGAACAGCCTTCCAAGGGAAGCAGTGGGGGAAAAGACCTATCTGGCTTCAAGATTAAGCTCGATAAGTTTATGGAGGAGATGGTCCGATGGGATAACATGATTATGGCAATGAATGGATCTTTGACTATTTCTGGTAGATGGGGCCCAGTGGCCTGTGATGGGATGCTGGATGGGATGTGAGTTACCCAGAGAAGAATTCTCTATAGTATCTGGCTGGTGAGTCTTGCCCACATGCTCAGGGTTCAGCTGATCACCATATTTGGAGTTGGGAAGGAATTTCCCCCAGGGCAGATTGGCAGAGGCCCTGGGGATTTTTCGCCTTCCTCTGCAGCGTAGGGCACGGCTCACTTGCTGGAGGATTCTCTGCACCTTGACCCAGGCTCTCACTGTGTGGCTCTTCGTCCTGCCTCTGTTGGCTAGAGCATGAGCAGAGCTTTATGAGACGGCTGCTGCGGCTGTGGCCGGCCATCTAAGCGCGTTTCCCATCGTCTCTCTTCGGGTTGTGGATGCTCGACTGCAGCCGCTCCGCGGAGGTCCCAGCCTGGCTCTTTAATCTCCATTCTCCCCTTGCTTGGATGGCGCTTCATGGACCATTGAGTAGCCTCGTGAAAACATCCCAGTTGTGGACACAGGCACTAGCAACCGATACCACAAGCCAAAGTCCCCTTCACAATCCCGGGAGCCTTAGCCTGGGCTGTCTGGAGCGCAGGGTTTGGCCCGTGGTGACTGCAGACACTGCCCCTGCTGCACGGCCGCACGGTGACTCCCGTGACCCCTCCAGCCCATCAGCATTCGCCTCTCCCGCATCCCGCTGAGCGGCTGAGATCTGGGGGGACAGAAACCCTTTGTTAGAGATGGAAAATCTCCTCACAGGATCACTCTGTCAATGGCTGCCAGATGCCTTCCCTGTGATACCCCAAATGCACAGCCCCTCGGGTTCCAATGGGGGAGATCTCTGCTCAATCAGTGGTCACCCGTGCTGCAGTCTCTGACGGGGGGCATATAGGGGGGTCTCGGCAGATGGTCCCTTCTACAGCGCCCATAACGGGAGGAGGTTTGGCCTGGTGATGTGAGGCTCTGGTCTGAGAATCAGGGCTCCTGGGTAATGTGACTCTGGAAGGGGGCGTGGTCTAGTGGATGGAGCTGGCTGGGTTGACAATGAGTGAGTCGAGCTTGTGCTGAAGGACCCTGGTTCAATCACCCCCCAATTCCTGTGGTGTCTACATGTGGCCATGATTTTACTTACCTATCAGTGTAGGTTGTTTAGACTATTCCTGGACACATGTCTTACATCTGCTGCTGGCCATCCCTGAGATGTAGGTCCTTCATCCAAACAAGGGCGTGGCATATCAAGGTCAATCCAGCAGCTCCCATCTGGTCTTCACCTTCATGGTTAGCCTGAGCCTGACCAGAGAAAACAGGGTGGTGTTCTTCAGGGGAACCTCCTGGAGCTCCCGTATCCCTCGCTCCACCTCACTCCCCAGCACGCTAAGGGTTTTCCGAAGATACCTCTAATCTCGGAAAAACAAAGCAACCAAGATGAGCAGAGTGGATCTAAGGGAAGAACAGATTTCTCTCCTGAACTAGAGAGATTCCCCTAGGAAAACTATCTGACGGCGGGGTGGGGGCAATGCAAGCCCCCAGCCCCTTCAATGGCAGGAAATCAGGACTCGGGGAGTTAAGGGGTGTCTCTGTCCTGTTGCAGGGAGTAGACCTGGAGAGCGGAAAGGACACTAGTGGCGTTGTAGGAAAGAAAGTGACTTCGACCTGTGAAGGTGGCTGAAGCTTCCTGCAGACATTAGAGTCAAAGATCCTCACACCTCCTTTGGGGATCCTTTTCCTAGGAATAAAAGAAGGATCCCACACAGAGAATGACATCTGAATCCCAGGTCTGGGATCCAGGGAAAAGGGATGATCTCAGCCAGGCTACGTACCAGGAACCTGGTTTTCTGCCAAGAACCACAATTATCCAGAAGAGGTTTTCTTCCCCATTTTCCGTCAGGTTGTTTACTCACAGTATTCATTTGTTTGCTTTGCCGTGTTTCCACTCTCTGCATCTGTTCACTGATTTAAGTAACATTCTTTCAGTTTTTGCTTCTGTTTCCTCTTATTACAGGGTAGCATCTGCTTAGCACCTTAAACAAAATAAATTAAAAACAAATCTTGATTCTACATTAAAGGGGAAACTTTCTGAGAATTTGGCTGCAGAACTTTAGTGTCTGCATATTTCATTCACTATTATTTATTCCGGTGCAGGTCTGACGCAATCTGCCCACCCAGGAATGCCCACACGAACCACGGGGAGCCCTTAGAATACCTGTTAAAAGAGAGGAAGAGAGTAGATTAAGAGCGGGGAAAAAAAAGAAAATCCAAAGCTTCAGTACTTCTCTGCCTCATTAAAGCACCAGTCCCGGGAGCAATACAGGTGAAAAATCCCCACGGTTCTTGCCCACTAGAACCAGATCCGAACAGGAAAAGGCCTCCAGCCAATTATTTCCTTACACTCTGAATGGGTGAAATTCAGCCCTGTGCCGGCAGCCAGGGCAAGATCTGTGCATCACAGCGGGTTTAAGTGGCACTTCAGTGCACAGGTGCTGTGAGACTTGGGTGGCAGAGTTTTCCCCCTGGATCGGCACAGCCAGCGGGAATCCTGTAAGGTACAGAGCAGAGAGAGGTTTGGGCCACAACGGTCACCTCCGAGGCTGAGCATCCCTTTTGGGATGTTCCCATCTGAGGAGGATGATTTTGGCCAGCCCCAGTTCACAGCTTTCAGTCACCTCAACTGGTGATTCTCTGCCACAGTAGATAAACTCTCTACAGTAGATAAACTTTTCTGGCCTTGCCCCCACCTCCGACTGCCCTTGTACCTCACCATTGCCCTCTAACAACCCCTGTCCCTTCTCTTGATCCCTGCCAAGCCCAAATACAGAGCCTGGCTCATGCTCCTCCTCTCTTAGACCTTCTCCCTACACGATCCTCCCCTACCTTTCACAAACTGATCACTGCGCCCTTCCCCAGCTCCTGGAGGAATCGTGGCTCCTCAGGACAACCTGGGAATGGGTGGCTCCTACCTCCGTGTGGGGTGCCTGGTTTTCGTCTCAGTATCCCTGAGAGCCAGCACGTCTCAATTGCACAGGATGTGGTCGTGGCTCCCCAAACTGGGCCAGCTGCAGGCTGCTTCGCTGTAGGCGACATGGACAGATCCCAGAGCCTGGAAGACAGAGGGGGGAGGAAACCCCTGCTCATTTCCCAATCAGAGCCCCCTTCCAAGACGGGCCAAGAGGGAGGAGAGGATGAAGGGCAGAAAGGGAAGCTGCCCCTGTGGGGAGGGGCACTCCTGTAGAACCCAGTCCAGTTCCCAGCTCTCCCCCACATTGCTGGGTGTGACCTTGGAGAGGTCACTTCATCACCTTCATTCCCTGTCTGTAAAATGGGGGTACTAGTCCCGCCCACAAGGAGGACAAGGGAGGAGAGTCCCATTGTCGGCGAGGGGCTCGGACACTCTGGGCACGGATTGGTCCAGAGTGAGGGAAGGGACCCAGAGTTTGCTCCCTACACCCAGGGGAGGAAGATGTTATCGGAAGGTCAGCAAAGGGGGATGGGTCAGGAACTGCCACGGACAGGGTGTAGGGATTCGGTCAGTGCCGGGAGCTTTGTACCTCCCTTCAGCAAATGGCTTCCCTCTTGTCATCAGCAGTGCGTACACTATCTGAACTCCTTCCTAGTGTCCTGAAGGGCCTCCCTTCATTCTTCTCGAATGTGATGGATTCGTTGACCCAGGTCGATAGCTGGGAAGTTCAGGGAGGCCGTTCGTAGCGTTGCATGAAATCAGTAGGAAATCTACATTTAGCAAAATAAAGGTTTCATTGGCCTTTGCAAATTCAGAACTGATCCGTCCTGTCAATCGACGATACATGTTCACAAGGGGATGAAGCGCGCCATCGTGGTCAGGAGATCTATGATGGTCAGTTCCATCATGTGGCCATTTGATTTGGTAAAATTCCTGGTGATGGCTGGCCTTGGCCAGGGCAGGATCTTCAGAGGCCTGAGATGCCAAGATGTTTGGTGCGTGGTGCCTGGGTGAAAGCGCAGAAGTCACGTCAGTCAAGCTACATCTGAATTTCAGCCCACATCTGGCACCACCAAATAAAGCAGGCCCAGGTGATCATAGGAGATTTGTCTACTTCCAGGATGAATGATGAGCCTCCGAATAGGTGCAGTGATGAAGGCAATTCTGAGCTGTTTGCAGGCTTGTTGGAACTTGGGCGACAAAAGGAATGTGGCCGTCATGTGGAGGAGAGCTCTCGTGGGGGTTACATGCCCTGAGAACCCTGGGACAAAGTAGAAGTAAAGTGGGTGAAGACTATGAAGTACTGTCTTCTTGAGGACTTCAAACTTCGTCCCATCTATGAATGGCTTCCACTTTATTTGGATCAAGTGTAATATCTTCCGGGGGGAGGATGTATCCCAAAAGCTCTGTGGAGAGTTGGCTGGAGGTACGCTTTTCCAATTCTGCGTTGAGACCATGCTGCTGAAACCTCTCCAGGGTTGGGTGTGGTGCGCATGCTTCTCTCGGTTCTCCAAAAGAGAAGTCTGTCACCTGTCACCAGAGCCAGAGTCCAGGTCCATGCCAGAGGTCGTAGCCGGGTAGTCAGAGAGCAAAGATCAGCCAAGTCAGTGTCAAGCCAGAGTCGAGATACAGGCCGAGGGTCAAATCCGGGTAGTCAAAGTCCGAGGGCTTGGGTAAGTTCAGGAGGAGGAGGCAATGCTGGAGTGGGTCAGTGGAGGGCCTGGAGAAGGGCTAGAGAAAGGCAAGGAGAATACGGAACCAGGGTGGGAAGCCAACATCAGGAGCCAAGAAGGGTCATGCCGAAGTCATAACCATAGTCCGGAGCCAAGGGTCAAGCCAGAGTCGATATCGAGGAATCAGAGGGCAGGGCAGGGCAGGGTGGTGCATGCCGGTGGGAACCAGGATGATTAACAGGTTCTCCTAGGCACTGCCCAGATGGAGCTCTAGAGACCCCTCATCGGGGGACTCCCTTCCTAGGAATAAAAGAAGGAGAGCGACATGACAGATGTCTCGGCCTGGGTTTCGCTCAGTGCTGTGTGCTCTATGGCCACTCCCCGCAGCCCTTCTCCCCCAGGCCCATTGAGATAAAGCAGTGCCTGCGGCAGGGAGTGAGAGCTTCTGGTCATGGGAAGGGGGAGTCATCATCTATGCTGGGGTTGTTCTCAGAGGAGGGGGCTTCTTTCTCTAGGGTCCCTTGGCCAGCAAGTGTGGGGCCCAAAACAGGGGCCTTGTTTCCATTGGGGTCCCTCTGCCCTGCTGCAGTTGGTCTAACAGAAGAGGCCTTAGTTCTGTTGGCCAGCTGGAGCTAGTCTCTAAGGGACTCACTTCTATGGGGTCCCATAGCCCAGCTGGGTTTCTTACCCCTCCTCTGCAGCAGGAGCCTCTGCAGCCAATATATCCCGCTCCTGGCTTGCCGGCTGATGTCGCTGGCTGGGTCTGAGATGTAGAGACCCAGCTGCAGCACGAAGTTGCCGGCCTTGGGCCTTCAGCTCTCCCGCTCCCCTGGGACAGAGCTCTGCTCCCACCCACCTGTAGGAGGCACTGGGGGAGAGGAGCTAGATCCCTCTTTCTCTCTGCCCCCAAGGGAGCTTGGAGCAAAGGGGCCAGGGCATGGGCCCTCTATGAGCACTCGCTGCCAGGCTGCTCCACAATAACCAGGGCCCTGAGGCCAGGCCCGACCCTGCCAGCCAGTGGCCTATGGAACGTCTCAGTCCCTCACGGAGCCAGGGGAGAACCACTTAACCAGGGGATGAGGAATTTGACTCAAGCCCTGACTCTGCAGGATGCTGGGGTCAAAGGTCACTTACGGCAAATCCGGGGAGGGAGGCGGCGAATCGGAGCAGGGCAGCGCTGCTCCGTGTGGCCCTCGCTCTCTCCTGGACATTTCCAGAATGGAACCAGAAATGGATGTGCTGCGGGAGAAGGAGGCAGGGGAGGGTCAGGGGGCAGGCGGACGTGCTCTACTAATGAGCCTCCGCCCCTCCCCCTCCCCATGGGGCTGAGACCTTGTGCTCGGAGTGGGTGGGGAATAGCTAACTCCCCATGTGGGGGTTCATGACACTGCCAACGTCTTGCTGGGCACAAGCTGCCATTGTCTCTCCAGCCTGGGACAATGTTCAGTCTTGGGGGCTGGTCTGTTTGCTCTGAACACCTGATCCATGAACAGCACATCAGGATCAAGACACATGCCCTGGGCCCCCAGACCCCAGCTCCAGAACCTTGGTTGGATGGATGGAGCGGTCGTGAGGACAATCCCTGTGGGAAGTGCAGTGTCCCTAGGACAGAAGAGCTGATTCCCTGAGGCTCCTCCTGTATCTCAGGGTCTCGCTAGAAAGGAGCCAGTGACTTTTCTCAGAGGCCCATGTCCGGCATCTCACAGGGGTTTTAGTCTCTCAGTCCCCAGCCAGGCCTGGTGCTCACTGTTAGTGCTGAATGGAACCATGCAGAGCTCTGGCCGACAGTCCCAGCTCCTTCCCTCTGATCCCCCGCCCCCGCCCGTGAGGCGTAAGGGTCCCAACATGGCACTGCAGGGACAGCTGTGGGAAAATGTTGCCGCTTCGGTCCAAGCTGGGAGGCCACAATGGAAACATGGTTCTTCTAGTCTCTCCTTTGCTGCCCTCCCTCGGGGTTCAGGGGAAATTCCACCCCAGACCCCCCCATTCTGCTCACGTCCAAGAGGTGCTGCAGCCTCTCTGTGGTGGGGGTCTCGGCGAGCAGGCCCCCGAGCATGGTGTCCAGGCTCTCCATGTAGCTGTTGTGCAGAGCCTGCAAGAAGAGGGAGCAGCTGTCAGTCATGGGATCTGGGGCTACACCAGCCAAGGGACAATTAGGGGCGTTGTCCGGGAGCCCTGGCCAGACACAAAAGGCACATCCTGGCCTCTCCCATTCACATCACTCCAGGGACACTCAGAAAGAGTTCATGGCTGGCTGCCTGCTGGCTCTTCAATCCTCGCCCTTAGCAGTTCTCTGCGCAGGGCCTGGTACCCAGCAGAGTATGGAACAGCCAAACTGCGATGGGTGGGAGGTAGGATCCCCGGGAGAGTCCAAGCATCACAGCACAGAATGAGGAGAGGAGGGAAGGCTGGGATCACCCACAGAGGGGTAACGCAATCCCCTCTGTGGGTGATCCCAGCTCTGCTCACCCCTCCCCTATTCTCAGAAGCTCCATCAAACCGAGGGAGCAGGGACCAGAGTCCGTTCCTGCTCCTGAGACAGAGAAGTAGGATCGTGACCTACCTGGAAGTGGGAGGTGTCGTGCCCAGTGCCCATGGTGAAAATGGCATACAGTAGTGCACGCAAGAGGCGTGACTCCACCTCCCGGGCAAGCGGCGGCTGCAGTTTGCTGGTGGGAGAGAGGAGCCCGGTTACACTTGGCAGCACCGGAGTGGCGCTGGCACTGCCATGGACATGACCCCCCTCCCCCGCAGTGATCCCCTCCCCACGGCCACTCTAACGCTACGGGAGTGAAATCACCCCCCAGCCAGGAAAGAGGGGACATTCCCGCCTCCTCTGCTGGGGGATGCGAACAGCCTCGGCTGGGGGTAATCTCGGCAGGAGGGGATCTGGGACTCCCGGCTCCGGACCCGATCAGCACCTGGGTTAGGGCAGCTGGATGGGAGGGTTCTGGTACCTGAGGCTGCAAACTGCGGCCATGGAGCCGGAGATGATGGAGGTTGGCTCCGACTCCAGGGGCAGGATCTCAATCAGCTCCTGAGAGACCCCAAGGAGACAAAAGTGCGGGTGAGACTCAGGCCCTGCAGACCCCCAGGCGCTTCCCAGGGAGGAGGCCAAAGTGCTCTGCAGAAACAGCCAGTGTGACCCCACCCCCAACCAGATGGGCCCCACATTCCTCCCACCCATCAAACTTACTCCTTCCTTTCCCCTCTGCCACCTAATTCCTCCTCCCCTCCCCTTCCCCTCCGGCCTTACAATTCCCCCACTGCCAGCTCCCGCTCGGTGTCAGAAGTTCCCCCTTCCCTGCTCCCCAACCCTCTGCTCCCCTGTCCTCTGCTCCCCACTTCAGCCCCACTAACTCGTCCTTCCACATCTGGGTCCCTCGCCCCAGGGGCCAGGCACGGGGTCCCACTCACCGCAATGCTCTCCACGAGGGCCGCTTTGGTGAAGATGGGCTCCACAGTGTCCCGCCCCTGCTTCTGTGTCACGAAGCAGAGACGTGGCACAGCGTGGAGGAAGCGGAGCTGTTTGGCCGTGTCCTTCAGCCACTAGGAGTGGGATGTGGGGAGAGAGAGAGAGACGGTTAGGTAGGGACCTCCCCACCCCTCTTACACCAGCTCCAGGGCTCATGACCTCCATGGGGTTGGAGAGGGAAAGCCGCCCCGCTTCCCAAAACCAAGGTCGCCCTGCACAGACTGGGGTTGTAACTGGGACATTGTCGGCAGGGAGCAGACACCTTGTCCTGCGTGAGACAAACACCCCCACTTTGGGGTGCCAGATAACAGGGGAGAAGTGCCCCCCAGTGGGGGCGATGGAGTCTCTGGGACAAGACCCCCCTGCGTGAGTGGGGATGGAACAAGGGGCAGGACAGACTCGGGGGCAGGGCAGGTGGGGGATTTTTTTACCTGAGCTCTGCCATGGAGGTGCTGCTGGATGGGCCATACCGCCTGTAGTTCAGGGGACTCCTCCTCATCCTCCTCGTCCTCCAGCTGGGCACTAGGGGTCTCTGCACCAGGCAGGGAAGGAGAAAGGGTCATTTATGCTGCTGCTGTGGGGATCCAGTGGAGAGAAATGGCTCAATGTTCCCCCCTCCCCTGCAAGGAGCCCCATGGCAGAGAGGGCCCCACCCTGCCCCTCTCAGAGACGCCCTCAGCCCCATCAGCCTCAGGCCCCCTGGCCGTCAGCCCCCTCCCCACCCCCAAATGTTCAGAATAGGCGGGAGCTCCCCCGACTCTCCCCAGCATCCCCTGCCGCAGGGCGTGGCTGTGACTAGTCCCCCACCTCCCCCTTCTTCCCCCCGTCCTCTGGGTCTCCCCTCACCTGCAAAGAGGGAGCCTCCAGCCTCGGGGCTGTCAGACCCCAGGTAGGGGCTGCTGGCCCCTCGGGAGTAGGCGGAGCTGCTGGTCCCCGAGCCAGAGTCGCCCAGCTCCTGCTCTGGGCCAGCCGGGGGCTCCGCAGTGGCCAGGATGGCGGATGGCTGCTGCTGGGCCCCGGGGCGCGGCTCCTGGCTCCTCTGCTTCCTGCGAAGGAAGCCGCAGAGCCAGCTGGCCCGGCTCCCGCCCTCTCCTGGCTCCCTCCTGCAGAGCGACAGGAAGCTCCTCCTCCTCTCCTGTCCTCTGGCCTCTTCCCCGCCCGCGGGGACAGAGGGGCCGCTCCCCTGCTGGGCAAGCCGGCCGCTGCTCCCTAGTCCCTCCGGAGCCACCTGCCCAGACTTCCTCCCCAGCATCCGCCTCAGCCGCTGCATCCTGGAACAGGGTGGGGAGCAGCCATGAGTCTGGGCTCAAGGCAGCCTCTCATTAACGGGCCTGCCTGGTCCCCTGCCCACCTCCCCTCCGCTGAGGCAATTCCTCCTCCCCACACACCCCACCCCAGGGCACGGGGGCTGCCATCCGCACACACTGGCAGCAGCTCACAGCACAGGCTGCTCCCAAAATTCCCCCTCACCAATGGGGCCCTGTGGCACCGGGGGAGTCTCGTCCTTTCAGAGCAGGGAGGATAGGATCTCCTTTAGTTTGGCTAAGAAGCTCCCTCCACCCCAGTAGGTCCTGCTCCCTCCCAGGCCAGAGAAAGAGCAGAACCCGGATAGTCCCCAGCGAAAGTTCACAAGGTGCCAATCCTAGGAGCGAGGAGTCGCCCTCAGTTCCCACTGATCTCACTGATTGCGGGTGTGGGTGTTCAACACCCGGCGCGTTCTGCCCTCCCCAAAGACTCTCGAGCTGGGGAACAATCTCCTACAAGGGAAGGGCTGGGAGCCCTGTTGCTGGGCCTTTCCCACCACACTGGGGATGGCTCTGGAGATCTCCACTCACTTGCTCTAGATGGGATGGAGCTGGATGGCAGATGCGCTCCTCCTCGATCTCCCGCACCCAGGTGGGCTGTAAAGGGTGCTGCCCAATGCCCTGCCAGCAGGGTAGGGGGTAGAAGTCAGGAGATCGAAAGGGGCTGTGAAAACAAGATGATGTTTTATTGCCAGGGGATGAATAAGCTTAGCCTAGCAACCGGGTGTTCACACCACTGACCTACAGCCAGCAGGACACTTCCCGTCTCAAGGTCTCCTAGTACCTCACGCACCTTCCTGATGTGTGATGACCCAAGGTCTGTAGGGGAGTGTCCCCAGCCCCACTGAATGAAGCAGAGGTCTAGCTAAGAATTAGAGAATCTGAGAATATCAGGGTCGGAAGGGACCTCAGGAGGTATCTAGTCCAACCCCCTTCTCAGAAGTAGTAAGAGGGGCAGTAATGTTGTCTCCATCCTTCAACCAGTAGCAATTGCACAGGATATTGCCACAAAACCTACATGTGATCGTCAAACTGTCTAAGCCATTCCTCTTCTGCGCTTCCTGTTTTATACCTTTCAAATCTACAAACCTTCCCCTTGAGAGTCCCTGCCCTGGTGGTGCTGCAGGTAGAGGAACCGGAGCAGTAACACGGTGACATCAGAGGTAACTCCGCCCCCTGTCGCTCACTGACTCCACTAACCCGGAGCATAAACCCTAAGCCTGTCGCCTGCCTTGGGCATCGCTCCCACTGAAACCTGCAAGCTCCTTGGCTGACTTATGCAAATCCCCAGCGGAGAGTTAGCACTGACTGGCTGAATTCACGCTAAAGTCACATTGCTCTTCAGTCACAGCACCAATGGAAGGGGTCCAGTGTGGAAATCAGGCTTTTCTGGTGGTGTTATTTTCCAATTGTCACCAAAATCAACGAGCTTCTTCCCACTGATGCCTCGAAATTCCCTGACATTTTGGAATCAATTGGATGTAGCCTTCAAAAAGTATCGCCTTACAGACAGACAAAGAAATGCCCTTGAATTGAGCCGTAGGCCTCACTGCACTCAGCCAAGAGTGTCTGTGTTGTATCCTTGGGGCAGCAGGTTTGGGAAGAAATCATTTGAGACACAGAGAGCTGAGATCGATGGAAGCAGTGCTTTATTTTCACACACTGAACTGACCAAACCAGCCCAAACTGGCTGGACTAGCCCCATATAATCCAACTCAGTTGCCATAGCAACAACAAGGTGCTATTACCATGACAACCAAATAACCCTAACCCATGACATCCAAATACACAACAGTCTGAGTCTCCTCTCTATTAACTCAGCAATAGCCCCACACTTGGCCGATCAGTGGGGAGACTCTCGGCCCTGGAGGCCGAGTGTTCTCCACAGACGGGCAAAAGACAGCACTATTCACCACAGGAGAGCACTAGGGTGGAGATCACCATCAGCGCACAATTCCAGCCCCACCGCTTTGTGAGGGCCTCCTACAATGCCAGCTGGAGCACGGCCCCACCTTCCCCAGGAAGAAGAGCAGCAGAAAGAAATGGAAGAAGAGCAAAGACAAAAAGAGTCAGGAGGAAAGGAGGAAGAGGGAAGCAAAAAGGGACAAATTCCAAATGCCCCCAGCAAGTCTCAGATTCCTAAATTCCAAGCCCAGAAGGAACCACTCTGGTCGGACTTTCTGTTTCACATCGGCCATAGGACATCCCTCAAAATAATTGCCATAGGAATTAGAGCAGATTTGTTAGTAAAACACCCAATCTTCATTATAAAAAAGGCCAGTTGTGGAGGATCCAGGACAACCCTCGGTAAATTGTTCCAAACCCTGAGGTTAAAAATGCTCCCCTTATTTCTACTGTGAATTAGTCTAGCTTCAGCTTGCAGCCACTGTCTGCTCATAACCTTTAGCTGCTAAAGTGAAGAGCCCATTAGTAAATATTTCTTCCCATAGGCTCACTGCTTAACCTTCTCTTTGACTGAGCTCCTATAGTCTGTCAGCACAAGGCATGTTTTCTAATCCTGTCCTCATTCCTGTGGCTCTTCTGTGAACCCCTCTCCAATTCATCAGCATCTCTCTCCAATTGTGGACACCGGAAATGGACACAATATTCCAGGAGTGGTTGCACCAGTGCCCAGCACAGAGATATCGAACCTCTCTACCGCTCCCTGACAATCTGCTGGGATAGAGTCCCCCAGCTCGTACATAGAGCCGATATTTCTTTCTTACCTTCTACACAGATGACAATTTCTTTCTACAAAATCCACACAAAAATGAAAAAACTCCCACACAATCTCCTCCACACCGATCCTCTCTTGGTTCTCACAGAGAGACCGCGAGATAGAGACTTGCTGCAGCAAGGCTACAGGGGTCTCTGAGGTTCCCCCTGCCCCGCATCCCTGTCCTGCCTGGCTGTTGTCAAGGGAGCTCTGTGAGGTCACAGCCGCCTCATCACCTTTGCCCAATTGGACAAATTCCGGCCAAAGGCCTTTGTGAAGTCACTGCCACTCTCCCCTTTCCCTTGCAGGCCTGAAGTCTGCCCCTGCCCAGCCCGGTGGGATGTTTGAGCTGCACCCCGGATCTCCCCACTTGCTCATAATTGATTCCGGGGAACAAGCAGGCCACCCAGCAAAACAGCCGAATCTGTTCCTCACCCCACACTGAGTTTTTCATAGAGGCATAGATTGTTAAACAATTCGATCTCCTAATCTGGCCTCGACTTCATAGGCTATGAAATTTCACACACTTTGCACCATATTAAGCCCAATAGTTTGTAATTCACTAAAGGGCACCTTCCAGAATGACAACCAGTGGTAATGAGAGTGGCCCATTTTAAACAGTTGACCAGAAGGTGTGAGTAACAGTCGGGGGGGGGGGGGGGAATTAGTATGGGGGAAATTAGGACTTTCGGCTACAGAATTTTATTTCAATTTTTTATGAGATTGTGTCTTTTCTGTTTTGTGGCACACAAGCAGAGAAGTTAGAGAAAAAATAAAATATTGGTGCTGGAAATTTGCAATGTCTTGCTAATTTGTTTCTTAAGACCAGAACAATAATACATAAGAACCCCAAAATCAGAGGGAGAGAATGTAAGCGACTGCCTATAACAGAGAGGCACAATTCACTGGCTACCTGCTGACTGACTGCTGCTAAACCCCTACTGAGCTAGGTAACATGCAAGCAGGTCCAGGAACCATGCCCAAAATGTAAAGTCACAGTATTCAATTTTAACACAACCACAAATACACCAGAGCACCACATTTTTCTGTTTTAGAAGGTCTCTCCTGCTTTTGGAACACTAGTTTCTAAACATGCCATGGGGAATTTGAATCAAATTCCAGCTCCTAATTATCATGTGTGTGGAACAATCACTAATGTGTATTCGGTATTGTGTTGTTGGTTTCTTTAGGAAATTTGGGGAAACAGGAGCACTGGGAAAGCCTATTTCCCCCCCCCCCCACACACACACACACACATACAGTGCACATTAGCTGCCCACTGGTGCTGCCTGAGCAGAAGCATTGTGACATCAGAGATAATCCACCATTCAGCACTTCCTCCCTCCAGTTCATTTTCATACTTGGGGAGAATGATTAGCCCCCTGGCTGCCATGGCAACAGCTACCTTTGACACCTGATTGGCCCCTTATTGCCAGAACATCATCACAGAAAGGAAGTTTGTAATGAAACAGGCCAGAATTGAATAAGGAAGATAGTCTCCTGCTGTGCTCATTTGGGTTTGTACTGTGATACAGTACAGTGTTTCTTTTCAAAGGGCAATTGTTTGCTACTTTCCTTAGTAAGGGCTAGGTGAAAAGAAGATGCAAAATTCCAGCTCTTTTTCTTGGATATTTTTTATCTGCTTGTTACAAATTGAGGATTACAGCTTAGAACTTTCACTGAAACTGAAGTTTCATAAAATGAGTTTAGTTTTAATACAGTTTAATTTCTTTACTTTCAATAGTCTGATCAACACAGCATTGAGTGGTGAAATGGGACCTTCACAAATATAACAACACAATAAAATATATACTGAAAATAACAGATGAGTAAGAGATTCATTGTTTAAAAAGCACATATCAAATAGATTTTCTTTGTATTAAAAAAACCAAGGAAATTAACGAACAAAAAACCTTTGAATTAACATTAGTTAAATTTGCTTTCATCAATAAACTAAATCATCAAATAATTAAGAAATACAAAGTCAAGGTTTTAAAAAGGATTAAAAGGTTACAATGTTTCGCATTCTCAGATTAGCAAATGTCCAAATAAGTGTTGCCCTGGCACTCTTAATTCAGTCCTCTTTTCTTGCAGCTAGTGAGACTAAGAGAGCCTTGCACTGTATCAGAGCATCTTGGCAAGGCACCAGATTCCTGGCTCAGGATGGGAGGTGATACAGGCAGAGATGACTCTTCCCAACAAGAAAGAGTTAAGTAGTGCATCAAATTCTATGCCTTGATCTGAAGTCAATGGAAAAGGTGTCATTGAGTTCAGCCGCTTTGGATCAGGCTCTTATGCCATCGATAAACCAGTGAAATTAGGACGTTATTCCAGATTTATATGTGTGCTATTAAGCACAGGCTTTGGCTCAGTGGCTCCACTTCTATGGAATATGCGAATAGCTGCTGAAAGAAACGTCCTATTCTGAACAGAGCTAACAGGGTTATTGTTATGTAGCATTATAAGTCAGAGATAGAGATGTGTTGGGAAGACATAAAGAGACATCCATTTTTTAAAGTGACTTAAACATGCTGAAAGGACCAATATCCTTAAGTAGAGCTGAACTTCCTTCGTAACAGAGGCAAAAGACCCTCACTCAGTCATTTGTCCTTCGTGCCCATATATTCTGTTCAAGCTGGAGCATGTGATTTAACTCTGAATTCATACTTCCCCCACACGAAAGAATAGATCATATAACTGCACCTTTCTAGAAAACTTGTGCTAATGTTGCTGAGGTCACAATTAAAGTTTGTGTTACAGTTGCAGGTAGTGGGCAGTAGCTTGTGGAGTCGCAAGGTCCATCCATACGAGTGGTTAACACAATATGTGGGTTTTAAGGTTTGATAGAGAAGCTTCCGAGTCTAAGGCCAGCCAAGCTCTCTGGTTTCTTTGGGCAGATCCCTTGAAGCCTGCTTGTGACCTCCACAGGGCCACAGACCCCTGAGTCGAGAACCACTGTGGTAGACTAGATCCCTGTCAGCCAATGGATCTCAGGCTTTGTCTTCACTGCAGAGTTAACTCGAGTTTCCTACACTCAATTAAGGCTCTTGAGTCAGCCTCTCTCAAACGAGAAGAGCCACACTGTGAAGAAAGAAAGGTGCTGCTGTGTCACACTGGCGCTGCACTCACTCATGTGGGGCACAAAGACTTTTAGGAGCTCATCCCGTGGCTCTTTGCACAGCAGTGAGCTGAGCCACTCTATGGATTCTTCCCCAGTGGATGGTGGGAGAACGTGTCTGTCCTTTCCTGGTACACAGGGGGAGAGTGGGAAGGCTTTGGAGAATTAGAAGCACTCAAGTGCAGCTAGCTTGTGTCCATACTGCAGAAAGGTCATGTTAGCTGGTGACTTGTGCTAATTTAGGGTTTAGCCTTGTAGGGAACCGCGGAAGACTGTGTTACGGCCTAGCTAGGGTGTTTTCGCTTTCTCAGCGGCCAGTTACTGTAGGGCACGGCACGCCAGTTGTAACCCGTTCTGAACTAGTTAGAACTGCTTTGTATGGCCTTGAGCCAAGGGGCGAACACAGCCTGTGGAAAGACCCTGATTAATTATGTATGAATTGTTTTTATATAGTTGTATGAGTCCGGCCCCGCCTTTGGACTCCGCACCAGGCCGAGCTTCAGTGAGCTGGGTTCCCCGCGTCCGTGACAGCAACGCCAGGAGTCCCCGTTGCGAGTGTGTCACTTTGCCTTCAATAAACCCAATAACTCACAGTGTGTGTGGGCCTCGTTCTTGCACTTCACTCTCACAAGCACCATTCACACCTGGCAGTGCCCATCTCTTCTAAACAAGCTCATGGCCGCTAAAGAACAAAGGGCGATAAGAGGAGATTGTCTTGGGGAACCTCTGTCTCCTCCTGCTCTCTGGTTTGTTGAAAATCTAGTTCCAACTCTGGATTTATGTCACCTTTCTCCCCCAGCTGTTGTGCTCGCAGAGTTTGTGATTCCTGATTTAATACTTTCATCCAGATAAACAGAAGAGAAATAAGTTATTTAATGACTAACTTTGATCACATCCTGTTCTGTATGTGTTTGTTTTATTCAGTACATTCACCTGACACCAGGGCCGGTCCACAATATTTTGGCACCTCAGGCAGAAGGCTGACCAGGTGTCCCAACTTTATAGGGCCAATCCCGACTTTTGGGTCTTTTTCTTATATGGGTTTCTATTACCCCCCACCCCCTGTCCTGATTTTTCAAATTTGCTATCTGGTCACCCTATCAGGCAGGGAGCTCAAATGACGCCCCCATGCCCCCTTGCTTGGGTCAAAACTTTGAAAGGTCTCAGTTCTGCCTTCTTTCTGTTCTACTCCTCTCATGGTACTGCTCTGCTACCTACCCCAATAAAGGAGAACTAACAACTTAAAATGCCTTGTTCAAAAATTTGAATTACACTTTACTATGCAGACAAGAAAAGTTACATTTGCTGTTCAGGCGTTTGAAAGTTAACACTGGCATTTTTAGGTTTGAATAATCAAAGTGGTGCTTTCCGTGCCTTCTTGGTTGCAAAGATTTGAACTGCTTCTGCATCCTGAAGGTCCACAGTCTGGGCCAGCTCATACTCTATTGAGATGGTTGCAAGGCCGACTAGACTCTGCCATGTCACTGTGGAGCGTAGATATGTTGTTATTAATTTCAGCTTGGAGAAGCTGTGTTCTCCTCTGGCAACTGTTACAGGAAGTGTTAGAAGTTTGCACAGAGAAACAAATGCATTTGGAAAGAGGCGTGGTCATCTTATTTGTGCACATATATTCCAGAACAGCCTTTGGAGTTGATCCTGTTGAAATGTATTTGAAAGGGCTTTCAGTTCATCACTTAAATTACTCGCATCAATATCGCGCGTGTCGTCATGTGTCAACACTGTCTCTAGTGCCCTGCATGGCTGGTTTAGGTCTTCTTCAGGTATAGTGAGGAGTTTCGGAATATCCTAACACCTCCCAAATATACTGCGGTGTTCCTTGAGCTGCAGGAAACGTCCTCCAACTGACTGTATTGCACAATCTAGCCATGAATTAAACTTTGAATTGTTTTATGGGGTCTCTTATGAGATTATCCCGTGCCTCATAATCAAAATGTCATCTTCTTCGGTGACGCTTGTATTATTGACCTGGTGGGGAAATAGCTTCAGTGTGAAGTTCTCTACCAATTTCTGTGCACTCTTCAGAAAGTTTTGCAATCCCTCACCTGACCAGAAAGACTGTAGGTAGCTGCAGCAGCACGGGAGCCAGCACACAGAGCTGTAAACCGGGGAGTTTGAGTGGGAGTTCTATTGGAGGGGAAGGACTTAGGTGAGAAGGCGATGACAGATACAGAGGCAGCAGTGGTGGTGACCCAAGTGGTGGAGGACACAAAAAAAACCTCATGTTTTCTTCCACAATAGGGATGGAGACCTCTTTAATGTTTTTAATGAAGTCAATACTAATGGGAACTGCTTGATCATGGGAGACTTTAACTTCCTAGATACAGACTGGAGAACAAGTGCTAGTAATAATAATAGGGCTCAGACTTTCCTAGATGCGATAGCTGATGGAGTCCTTCATCAAGGAGTTGCTGAACCAACAAGAGGGGATGCCATTTTAGATTTGGTTTTGGTAAGCAGTCAGGACCTCCTAAAAGAAATGGTTGTAGGGGACAACTTTGATTCAAGTGATCAAGCTAATTCAGTTCAAACTGAATGAAAGGATAAATGAAAATAGATCTGTGACTAGGGTTTTTGATTTCAAAAGTGCTAACTTTAAAAAAAATTAGGACATTAGTTAGGGAAGTGGATTGGACTTCAAATCAAAGTTGCAGAATCTGTCAGAAGCCTGCATCCCAAGAAAAGGGAAAAAATCATATGCAGACCAAGCTGGATGAGCAAACATCTCAGAGAGGTGATTAAGAAAAAGCAGAAAGTATACAGGGAGTGGAAGATGGGAGGGATCAGCCAGGAAAGCTACCTTACTGAGGTTAGAACATGTAGGGATAAAGTGAGAGGTTAAAAGCCATGTAGAGTTGGACCTTGCAAAGGGAATGAAAACTAATAGTAAAAGGTTAAATTGGAAAAGATGGGGATCAATATGAAAATTGAAAGGTGGATAAGGAACTTGTTAAAGGGGAGACTACAGCGCATCATACTGAAAGGTGAACTGTCAGGCTGGAGGAAAGTTATCAGTGGACTTCCTCAGGAATCAGTTTAGGGACCAATCTTATTGAATCTTTTTATTACTGACCTTGGCACAAAAAGTGAGAGTGTACTAATCATGTTTGTGGATGACACAAAGCTGGGAGGTATTGCCAATTCAGAGAAGGATCGGGATATCATACAGGAAGATCTGAATGACCTTGTAAACTGGAGTAATAGTAATAGGATGACATTTAATAGTGAGAAGTGTAAGGTCATGCATTTAGGGATTAATAACAAGTATTTTAGTTATGAACTGGGGACGCATCAATTGGAAGTAGCAGAGGAGGAGAAGGACCTTGGAGTATTTGTTGACCGCAGGATGACTATGGGCCACCAATGTGATATGGCCGTGAAAAAAGCTAATGTGGTTTTGGGATGCATCAGGCGAGGTATTTCCAGTAGAGATAAAGAGGTGTTAGTACTGTTATACAAGGCACTGGTGAGACCTCATGTGGAATACTGTGTTTAGTAAGAAGGATGAATTCCAACTGGAACAGGTACAGAGAAGAGCTACTAGGATGATCCGAGAAATGGAAAACCTGTCTTTTGAAAGGAGACTCAAGGAGCTTCCCTTGTTTAGCCTAACCTAAAGAAGGCTGAGGGAAGAGATGATTGCTCTCTATAAATATATCAGAGGGCTAAATACCATGGAGGGAGAGGAATTATTTTAGCTCAGTACTAATGTGGACACAAGAACAAATGGATATTGTGGAAGAAAACCAGTTCTTAGTTTTAGTTTGGATGCAACAAGTTAGAGACAGTTTTATTTTTCATCAATTGCAAGAAGGAAGACAGCAGTTTGGACAGAGTGTCTGTTTTTATGCAAATGTTTAAAATATAAACACTTGTAAAGCAAGTATTTATACCTTTTTATTACATAAAGCTCAGCTTTGTTTATACCTTTTTAATATTGTATTTGTTTTTAACATTTTTTTTGCTACAATTGCATTTTATTGTTATTTTAAGGCAAGGTGAAAAACAGCTTTGCTTTGCAATTTTTATACGCTTACACCAGTTTTGCCGTTATAAGTTTTGCGTGATTAGGGGTTAGAGTTAGCCTGACTTTTCTTTTTTTTTTAACAGAACTAAGATGGCTGCATTTAAATCCCATTTTTTACTTTCACACGCCTCCCGTTAGTGCTTTTAGCACAACCATCATTTTTAAACCTTTATTTTTATTAGACCTTGTATTTTTGATTTTAGCTTAAAAGGGTCAGGATTAGCCCCATAATTGTAGTTGGATGTAACAATAATGCATAATTAGTATGAACACGAAAGGTATTTTTGTTATTCTGTTTTTTATAACAATAACGTATTTTAAATTAAACAAAAACAATAAAATCATTTATGTTTTATTGTAATAATATGCTGGGGTTATTTTGTAGCCTTAGTTACATAGGACAATACATTATAACTAGTCCATAAGATAAATGTTTCATAGACTATATGAGAGGCATGTTTTTTAATTTGATATATATTTTGAAGTTCATAGATTTGCCCTTGTAATTTAGAGATTTTTTTGAACCTTTGGTAGGAGTGAGTGTAGGTTTTGGAATTGCTTGGGTATTAAGGTGGTTTAATTAAAGGGTATTTGAAACCTAAGAATTAATTATAGGACTTTATTTGCAGGCCAATAGATAATATGATTTTTTGCAGTAGTGGTGAAATTAAAATGTATGTTTTGCAAAATGATGACCTTAACGTTTACACGGCGGTTATTAGCTTGGAAGAGCAGGTGTTTTGTTAGGGTCGTTTTATGTTTTATACTTTTTTAACAAATGCTGTTATAAACAGTGACCATTTTTTTTTGGCTTAGCTTTTGTACACACTGAGGCAGCGGGGGCTTTAAAGGCCAAAAATATTTATTGTTTATTTTTATTTAAACATTGGGTGCTATTTTAGGAGCAATAACTATAAATTGGCTAGGCATACCAGGTGAATTACTTTTTCAAATATTACGCTGAATTGTTTAATTTTATATGGATTTTTTGTACGGACCCAGCAGAATTTGGTATGTGGGAGCCCACGCCCTTTTAACCGGCCCGTATGCTTGGAAGGAGCACTGCGAGTGCCTGCAACTTTACCCCGAACATTTTTAAATATGTTTTTACGGCCACAAGTTAGATGGCACTTTTGAAGCACTAGCAAGGGCAGTGGGCCAAGCCGGATGCTTAAGGTTACTTTGAATGGCCATTAGCTGGTTATTTAGGAAAATTTGAATTTTTGAACAGGCCAGATTTTACTGCAATTTTTGTTTGCGTGAGTGATATTTAACACCATTTTTATTAACAGCTTTTGGGTTATTAAACAAAGGGCAGGGATAACATGTTATTTACCCATTTTAGCTTGCACTTGGGTTAACTGTGCTTTCGTAATAAGACTAGTGGCCTTTTTCAGTTGCCCTAATTTTGTATTATGTTGTTGGGTTTTATCAATGTGTTAAATTGCTGCTGCTGTATTGGCACCAGTTTAAAGATGTTTCTCAAATTTTTATTTTTATTTTTCAGAGGAGACCCATGCCCTTTGCTGTGCTACCCGAACAGCAGGTTTTTTGGAGCAATTTGGATATATGTTAGTGACCTGAAAGCTAAATAAGGGCAGAGTACATTTTATAGGTTTTAATATAGCATTAATTATTATTAATTTATATTTTAGCAGATTTTTAATAAAGTACCATACCACATTTGTTGTTTACATATTTCTATATACTTTTAAGAAGCATTGACATTAATAGCACAGGAAGGGGTATCTTGCAATATGGTACAGTATTAGGTTATTAATTCCTGGGACTATTTTAGTACAGGTAAAGTTTTGGTGGCAGAACACACATTTTTAAATATGGATTTGATTATTTACTAATTGGGTAACCAAAAAGAATTAGGACCCCTTTTTTTTATATACTACAGATCCCAAAACCCACTAATTTAAATTGTAAATGTTTTAGGCTTATTTGTAGTGAAATTGTATACTTTTATTTTTATTGACCAGGTTTTTTTTATTTCATGGTTTTCTTATATGGGATATTTTGAACCTTACAAATTATTTTTTAAATCATCTGTAAATAATATTTAAATAAATTATTAAAATGTGAAGGCCTTGGCCACTGGGTTTTATTAGAATATATGGTATTGTCTGTATTTGGATGTGTTACAGCGGTAATAGTATAGTGGAGAAAATGGAGGGGCAGTGGCAACAAGGCACCTTTGGTATTTGTTATTTGAAAGGTAATTAGGGAGGGCAATACATGCTGAAGGTACTTATTTAAAAAAACAGGGCACAGCCTGCGGAATAAACCCCAA
This sequence comes from Chelydra serpentina, assembly GCA_037349315.1. Taxonomy (NCBI): domain Eukaryota; kingdom Metazoa; phylum Chordata; order Testudines; family Chelydridae; genus Chelydra; species Chelydra serpentina. Next base: position 857,892 of record JBAIAC010000151.1, read on the forward strand.
ACCCCGATTAATACCACATTTTAAACCATGGATTTTACAAGGGTTTTGTTGCCTGTGTATAATGCTACAACATTTTTAGCAGGGCCAGTTTTTAATATTTTTTGTAGATAGGAATTTTTGGACTTTAGCAGTTTTAGCGGAGCGAGCGCGTTTTTGGTGGGTTTTTTGAGTGGGTTTTTTTTTTTAATGAGCAATTGTGGTTTAGAACTGTGGAAGAAAAAAATTATTATTTTTTTTTTTTGGTTTGAATGCAGCAAGTCAGAAACAGTTTATTTATTAAGCGATTGCAAGGGAAGAAATACAATGGACAGAGAATACCTTTGCCTTAGTAATTTTTTAAAGTATAAACAATATAAAGCAGTATTTATACCCTTTTATTATATAAGATGGTGTCTTTGTTTGTAGTTTTTTGATATTTTATTTATTCTTTTTTTTTACTAACAATTACAATGTATTTTTATTTTAAAGCAAGGTTAAACAGCTTTGCTTGCAGTTTTTTATACGCTTTACCAGTTCTGCCTTTACAATTTTTGAGTTATTATGGTTCTGACTGTTACTTTGTTTTTAACAGAACTGAGAGGCCTCCTCCCCTTTTGGGCATTTTTTAGCACAACTACCATTTTTAAATTTTTTATTTTGATTAGATTTTGTATTTTAATTTAAATGGGTTCGTTTTATAAGCTCTGACTGGCTACAACAACAAAGCATACTGTCTGAACATGAAAGGCATTTTTGTTATTACATTTTTACAACAACAATAACACTTTTAAACTACACAAAAACAAAATAAACATTACTGTTTTTTATTGTAACAATATGCTGGGGTTGATTTATAGCCTTAGTTACATAACACATTACATTATGATTAATATATAAAATAGACAGTTTATAAACTGTGTAGAATGCATGTTTTTTAATTTAATATATAATTTGAAATACCTAAATTTGACCTTGTAATTTAGAGATTTTTTGAACCTTTGGTAGGAGTGAGTGTAGGTTTTAAAAGACCTTAATACCAAACTAAGATTTAATTATAGGACTTTATTTGCAGGCCAATAATGTCATTTTTCGCAGCATTGAGTGCCTGCAACTTTACCCTGAAAAGTTTTAACTATGTTCTTACGGCCACAAGTTAGATGACACTTTTGAAGCACTAGTAAGACTGATGCTTAAGATTAATCTGAATGGCCTTTAACTGGTTATTTAGGAAATTCTGAAGTTTTGAACATGCCAGATTTGACTGCAATTTTTATTTTTGCCTTAGTGATATTTAATACCATTTTTCTTAACAGCTTTTTGGATTATTGAACTAAGGTTGAAGATAACATGTTATTTACCACCTTTAGCCTGTACCTGGCTTAACTGTGCTTTAGTAATAAGACCATTGGCATTTTTTAGCAGTTTTATTTTTTTTTTTCTGTTGTTGGCCTTTATACATGTTTTAAATTCCTGTTGCACTATTGGCCCCATTTTAAAGGTGTTTTCCCCGATTTTTAATGTAAAATTATTGTTAATTAATATTTTAACACATGTTTTTAATAAATACCACACCACATTTGTTATTTAAATTTTTGTATGTACCTTTAAGAAGCATTGACATGAATAGCATAGGAAGGGGTATATTGCAATATGGTACAGATTAGGTTATTAATTACTGGCACTATTTTTGTAGAGGTAAATTTTCGGTGGCAGAACACACCTGTTTAAAATATGAATTTGATTATTTACTAATTGCGTAACCAGAAACTATAAGGACGCCTTTGTTATATATACTGCAGACCCCTGGAATGGCCATTATATTAACCCCATTTTAAACCCACTAATTTTAATTTTAAATTTTTGGGCTAATGTGTAGTAATGTTGTATTCTTTTATTTTTACTGACCAGTTTGTTTTTTATTTAATTGTTTGCTTATATGGGATATTTTGAACCTGAAAAATATTTTCTTAAACAATATTTAAATAAATTACTAAAATGTGAAGGCCTTGGCCATTGGGTTTTATTGGAATATATGGTATTGTTTGAATTTAGATGTGTTACAGGGGGAGTAGTGTAGTGGAGAAAATGGCGGGGGTAGTGGCAACACACACCTTTGGTATTTGTTATTTAACAGCCAATTAGAAAGGACAATACATTTTGAAGATACTTATTTAAAAACAAGGGACGCAGCCTGTGGAATAAACCCCACCATTTAATTAATACCACATTTTTAAGCATGGGTTTTAGAACTTTTGGGGGTTTTTTTTGGCCAGTGTATAATTTTTGGGGTTTTTTACCAGGGTTAGTTTTTTTTGGCCAGTGTATATATAATTCTTTGGGGTTTTTTTTACCAAGGTTAGTTTTTAACGTTTTTTGTAGTTAGGAATTTTTGGACTTTGGCAGTTTTAGCAGAGCGAGCAAATTTTAAAAAAAAATTTTTTTTTTGAAGCAGTTGTGGTTTAATACCATGCAGGGGAGAGGTGGAAAGCACCTTACCCTGCAGTGCTTTGGTTTTTTTAGCAAACGCTGGCTGCATGGTAATTTTATTAGTGGACAGGAGAGAGGTTACTAGCACTTCACCTTGTTCTTTTTTTTTTTTTGCTGTCCAGGAGGAGGAAAAGAAATACCAGCAGGAGGGACAGGCTGATTAGTAGTTGTAGTGGAGTTATTTTGAGGCGGATGGGCTTTTTTGCAGTGAGAAGCGTGGGTTCAGGCAGTTAGTGCTTGGCACTTTAGAACGGTTTTGGTAGTTAGCAGGACTTGGTAAGGGCCTTTTTAGCGTGGAGCCAGAGCAGTTTTTTGTTGATGGACCTTTACGTAGACCCAATGACGTGCTTTTTAACGAATGGCAGGTTTACTTAGCATTCTTGGAGCAGGACTTTTTTTACCTGTGAATACAAAGACCTAACACATTTGATTAATACCTGGCAGTGTTTTGCAAATTTGACCGCTGCTTAGACCCATTTAACCCTCCCCCCCTTTTTTTTTCTTGGGGCAGTTAGGATTTAATAAAACCCCTTATGTATGTTTGGCTAATTTGACTAAAATGTTTATGGCCATTTGAGTTTTATTAAATAGTTTTTTTGCCTGGATTTATTTACAGAACTTTTTTTTTAAAAGGCCCCCCCCCCCTTTTTTTTTCAGAATGGCTGCAAAGAAACCAAGAATTTCTTTCTTTTTTTTTAGCGTTTTATAAAATTTAACTGCTTAATTTGTTTTACTAATTATAGATTTAACTTTATTTTTTTTAAATCGCTTGCTTATTTTTTTAAATGATTTTACTATTTTGATTATTGTTTTAGGGATTTAATTTGTAATGGTTGTTATTTTCTATGCTTTTAGAGTTTTTAACTTATTTTTTAATTTTTTTATTTGTTGCTTGCTTGCTTGGGCCCGATATTGCTTTTTTGCTGAGCCGTTCCTGTTTTACTACCACTTTAGCAAGGAGGGTGGGCTTTTTAACTAGCCTCCACCCCTTTTGGTTATTTTTTAAAAAACATTTACAAGGGCTACCCGAGTTTTTGTTTTTGTGAGGCTTGCCACCTGGGCAGAACGCAGGGCCAATTGGCGTTTTAGTTGCTTTTTTTTTTTTTGGCAGACACACTTCTGTTGCGGCATATGCTGAGCACAAATCGTGACATTTTGACAAGTTCCTGAAGGACCGGTACTTGCTCAGCCAGTGCTTTTAGGAGGGTCCCTTCCGCTTTTTTACTTGGAAATTTTGTTTTAAGGCTTGCAACTTGTTTTGGGCGTAGGTTTGAGTTGCTGCTTGGTTAGTGATTGATTCTTTTAGTTGCTTTATTTTTTTTAGCTGTTGGGTACATATTTTTTTTATTGCTTAGTTTTGCTACCACGGGGGGTATTTTAGTTGAGGCGGCTGTTTGTGGCTTTTTTAGCGTTTTCAAACCATACCGGCTTTAGGGTTGCAAAGGCAGGCTGCTGGGTTTTACCGGGCGGCCAATCTTTGCAAATGTAAGTTTAGTTTTGCAACTTATTTGCTTTTGGTTTATTTTTGTTTGTATATTTTTTACAGCCAGCTGGGGCTGAAAGCAGTTTTTTGTGCTTGGCATGGGCTCTGGTGTTTTTTGATTTTGAATGCAGGGCACCTTTTTTTTAATGTTTAGGTCAAACTGACTTTTTAAATTAACCCTTTTTTTCCTTTTAGCTTGAACTCATTGGGGATATAAAGGCGCCGAGGTGTTAATGTAGTTTGGGTAAGGAGGCATTTGGTTGAATTACATTTAGTTTTTAAATTTTAAATTAAACTTGAGACATAGAGGTATTGTAGATTTTTGAGGTGTATGATTTTATTTACATTGAAGGTACCTTTTAGTGGGAATTCTTTAGATGGATTATTATGCATGTAAAATTTGTCATGTTAATTACACAAGGGAGTATTTTGTTCACTAAGCCGGAAGACAGCAGTTTGGACAGAGTGTCCTTATGCAAATTTGTATTGTATAAACAATGTAAAGCAAGTATTTATAGCTCTTTATTACATAAAGCTGTGTTTTGTTTAGACTTTTTTATATTTTATTTGTAGCATAAAATGTTAAAAACAATGACATTTTATTGTTATTTTAAGGCAAGGTTAAAAACAGCTTTGCTTTGCAATTTTTATACGCTTTCACCAGTCTTGCTTTTATAAGTTTTGCATTATTAGGGGTAAGAGTTAGCCTGACTTTTGCTTTCTTTTCAACAGAACTAAGATGGCTGCACTTAAATCGCCTTTTCTTACTTCCACAGGAAGTTGAGACTTGAAATTAGATGAAGGTGTCTAACCATCAGAGGAGTGAAGTTCTGGAACAGCCTTCCAAGGGAAGCAGTGGGGGAAAAGACCTATCTGGCTTCAAGATTAAGCTCGATAAGTTTATGGAGGAGATGGTCCGATGGGATAACATGATTATGGCAATGAATGGATCTTTGACTATTTCTGGTAGATGGGGCCCAGTGGCCTGTGATGGGATGCTGGATGGGATGTGAGTTACCCAGAGAAGAATTCTCTATAGTATCTGGCTGGTGAGTCTTGCCCACATGCTCAGGGTTCAGCTGATCACCATATTTGCAGTTGGGAAGGAATTTCCCCCAGGGCAGATTGGCAGAGGCCCTGGGGATTTTTCGCCTTCCTCTGCAGCGTAGGGCACGGCTCACTTGCTGGAGGATTCTCTGCACCTTGACCCAGGCTCTCACTGTGTGGCTCTTCGTCCTGCCTCTGTTGGCTAGAGCATGAGCAGAGCTTTATGAGACGGCTGCTGCGGCTGTGGCCGGCCATCTAAGCGCGTTTCCCATCGTCTCTCTTCGGGTTGTGGATGCTCGACTGCAGCCGCTCCGCGGAGGTCCCAGCCTGGCTCTTTAATCTCCATTCTCCCCTTGCTTGGATGGCGCTTCATGGACCATTGAGTAGCCTCGTGAAAACATCCCAGTTGTGGACACAGGCACTAGCAACCGATACCACAAGCCAAAGTCCCCTTCACAATCCCGGGAGCCTTAGCCTGGGCTGTCTGGAGCGCAGGGTTTGGCCCGTGGTGACTGCAGACACTGCCCCTGCTGCACGGCCGCACGGTGACTCCCGTGACCCCTCCAGCCCATCAGCATTCGCCTCTCCCGCATCCCGCTGAGCGGCTGAGATCTGGGGGGACAGAAACCCTTTGTTAGAGATGGAAAATCTCCTCACAGGATCACTCTGTCAATGGCTGCCAGATGCCTTCCCTGTGATACCCCAAATGCACAGCCCCTCGGGTTCCAATGGGGGAGATCTCTGCTCAATCAGTGGTCACCCGTGCTGCAGTCTCTGACGGGGGGCATATAGGGGGGTCTCGGCAGATGGTCCCTTCTACAGCGCCCATAACGGGAGGAGGTTTGGCCTGGTGATGTGAGGCTCTGGTCTGAGAATCAGGGCTCCTGGGTAATGTGACTCTGGAAGGGGGCGTGGTCTAGTGGATGGAGCTGGCTGGGTTGACAATGAGTGAGTCGAGCTTGTGCTGAAGGACCCTGGTTCAATCACCCCCCAATTCCTGTGGTGTCTACATGTGGCCATGATTTTACTTACCTATCAGTGTAGGTTGTTTAGACTATTCCTGGACACATGTCTTACATCTGCTGCTGGCCATCCCTGAGATGTAGGTCCTTCATCCAAACAAGGGCGTGGCATATCAAGGTCAATCCAGCAGCTCCCATCTGGTCTTCACCTTCATGGTTAGCCTGAGCCTGACCAGAGAAAACAGGGTGGTGTTCTTCAGGGGAACCTCCTGGAGCTCCCGTATCCCTCGCTCCACCTCACTCCCCAGCACGCTAAGGGTTTTCCGAAGATACCTCTAATCTCGGAAAAACAAAGCAACCAAGATGAGCAGAGTGGATCTAAGGGAAGAACAGATTTCTCTCCTGAACTAGAGAGATTCCCCTAGGAAAACTATCTGACGGCGGGGTGGGGGCAATGCAAGCCCCCAGCCCCTTCAATGGCAGGAAATCAGGACTCGGGGAGTTAAGGGGTGTCTCTGTCCTGTTGCAGGGAGTAGACCTGGAGAGCGGAAAGGACACTAGTGGCGTTGTAGGAAAGAAAGTGACTTCGACCTGTGAAGGTGGCTGAAGCTTCCTGCAGACATTAGAGTCGAAGATCCTCACACCTCCTTTGGGGATCCTTTTCCTAGGAATAAAAGAAGGATCCCACACAGAGAATGACATCTGAATCCCAGGTCTGGGATCCAGGGAAAAGGGATGATCTCAGCCAGGCTACGTACCAGGAACCTGGTTTTCTCCCAAGAACCACAATTATCCAGATGAGGTTTTCTTCCCCATTTTCCGTCAGGTTGTTTACTCACAGTATTCATTTGTTTGCTTTGCCGTGTTTCCACTCTCTGCATCTGTTCACTGATTTAAGTAACATTCTTTCAGTTTTTGCTTCTGTTTCCTCTTATTACAGGGTAGCATCTGCTTAGCACCTTAAACAAAATAAATTAAAAACAAATCTTGATTCTACATTAAAGGGGAAACTTTCTGAGAATTTGGCTGCAGAACTTTAGTGTCTGCATATTTCATTCACTATTATTTATTCCGGTGCAGGTCTGACGCAATCTGCCCACCCAGGAATGCCCACACGAACCACGGGGAGCCCTTAGAATACCTGTTAAAAGAGAGGAAGAGAGTAGATTAAGAGCGGGGAAAAAAAAGAAAATCCAAAGCTTCAGTACTTCTCTGCCTCATTAAAGCACCAGTCCCGGGAGCAATACAGGTGAAAAATCCCCACGGTTCTTGCCCACTAGAACCAGATCCGAACAGGAAAAGGCCTCCAGCCAATTATTTCCTTACACTCTGAATGGGTGAAATTCAGCCCTGTGCCGGCAGCCAGGGCAAGATCTGTGCATCACAGCGGGTTTAAGTGGCACTTCAGTGCACAGGTGCTGTGAGACTTGGGTGGCAGAGTTTTCCCCCTGGATCGGCACAGCCAGCGGGAATCCTGTAAGGTACAGAGCAGAGAGAGGTTTGGGCCACAATGGTCACCTCCGAGGCTGAGCATCCCTTTTGGGATGTTCCCATCTGAGGAGGATGATTTTGGCCAGCCCCAGTTCACAGCTTTCAGTCACCTCAACTGGTGATTCTCTGCCACAACTGATCTACAGTAGATAAACTTTTCTGGCCTTGCCCCCACCTCCGACTGCCCTTGTACCTCACCATTGCCCTCTAACAACCCCTGTCCCTTCTCTTGATCCCTGCCAAGCCCAAATACAGAGCCTGGCTCATGCTCCTCCTCTCTTAGACCTTCTCCCTACACGATCCTCCCCTACCTTTCACAAACTGATCACTGCGCCCTTCCCAGCTCCTGGAGGAATCGTGGCTCCTCAGGACAACCTGGGAATGGGTGGCTCCTACCTCCGTGTGGGGTGCCTGGTTTTCGTCTCAGTATCCCTGAGAGCCAGCACGTCTCGATTGCACAGGATGTGGTCGTGGCTCCCCAAACTGGGCCAGCTGCAGGCTGCTTCGCTGTAGGCGACATGGACAGATCCCAGAGCCTGGAAGACAGAGGGGGGAGGAAACCCCTGCTCATTTCCCAATCAGAGCCCCCTTCCAAGACGGGCCAAGAGGGAGGAGAGGATGAAGGGCAGAAAGGGAAGCTGCCCCTGTGGGGAGGGGCACTCCTGTAGAACCCAGTCCAGTTCCCAGCTCTCCCCCACATTGCTGGGTGTGACCTTGGAGAGGTCACTTCATCACCTTCATTCCCTGTCTGTAAAATGGGGGTACTAGTCCCGCCCACAAGGAGGACAAGGGAGGAGAGTCCCATTGTCGGCGAGGGGCTCGGACACTCTGGGCACGGATTGGTCCAGAGTGAGGGAAGGGACCCAGAGTTTGCTCCCTACACCCAGGGGAGGAAGATGTTATCGGAAGGTCAGCAAAGGGGGATGGGTCAGGAACTGCCACGGACAGGGTGTAGGGATTCGGTCAGTGCCGGGAGCTTTGTACCTCCCTTCAGCAAATGGCTTCCCTCTTGTCATCAGCAGTGCGTACACTATCTGAACTCCTTCCTAGTGTCCTGAAGGGCCTCCCTTCATTCTTCTCGAATGTGATGGATTCGTTGACCCAGGTCGATAGCTGGGAAGTTCAGGGAGGCCGTTCGTAGCGTTGCATGAAATCAGTAGGAAATCTACATTTAGCAAAATAAAGGTTTCATTGGCCTTTGCAAATTCAGAACTGATCCGTCCTGTCAATCGACGATACATGTTCACAAGGGGATGAAGCGCGCCATCGTGGTCAGGAGATCTATGATGGTCAGTTCCATCATGTGGCCATTTGATTTGGTAAAATTCCTGGTGATGGCTGGCCTTGGCCAGGGCAGGATCTTCAGAGGCCTGAGATGCCAAGATGTTTGGTGCGTGGTGCCTGGGTGAAAGCGCAGAAGTCACGTCAGTCAAGCTACATCTGAATTTCAGCCCACATCTGGCACCACCAAATAAAGCAGGCCCAGGTGATCATAGGAGATTTGTCTACTTCCAGGATGAATGATGAGCCTCCGAATAGGTGCAGTGATGAAGGCAATTCTGAGCTGTTTGCAGGCTTGTTGGAACTTGGGCGACAAAAGGAATGTGGCCGTCATGTGGAGGAGAGCTCTCGTGGGGGTTACATGCCCTGAGAACCCTGGGACAAAGTAGAAGTAAAGTGGGTGAAGACTATGAAGTACTGTCTTCTTGAGGACTTCAAACTTCGTCCCATCTATGAATGGCTTCCACTTTATTTGGATCAAGTGTAATATCTTCCGGGGGGAGGATGTATCCCAAAAGCTCTGTGGAGAGTTGGCTGGAGGTACGCTTTTCCAATTCTGCGTTGAGACCATGCTGCCGAAACCTCTCCAGGGTTGGGTGTGGTGCGCATGCTTCTCTCGGTTCTCCAAAAGAGAAGTCTGTCACCTGTCACCAGAGCCAGAGTCCAGGTCCATGCCAGAGGTCGTAGCCGGGTAGTCAGAGAGCAAAGATCAGCCAAGTCAGTGTCAAGCCAGAGTCGAGATACAGGCCGAGGGTCAAATCCGGGTAGTCAAAGTCCGAGGGCTTGGGTAAGTTCAGGAGGAGGAGGCAATGCTGGAGTGGGTCAGTGGAGGGCCTGGAGAAGGGCTAGAGAAAGGCAAGGAGAATACGGAACCAGGGTGGGAAGCCAACATCAGGAGCCAAGAAGGGTCATGCCGAAGTCATAACCATAGTCCGGAGCCAAGGGTCAAGCCAGAGTCGATATCGAGGAATCAGAGGGCAGGGCAGGGCAGGGTGGTGCATGCCGGTGGGAACCAGGATGATTAACAGGTTCTCCTAGGCACTGCCCAGATGGAGCTCTAGAGACCCCTCATCGGGGGACTCCCTTCCTAGGAATAAAAGAAGGAGAGCGACATGACAGATGTCTCGGCCTGGGTTTCGCTCAGTGCTGTGTGCTCTATGGCCACTCCCCGCAGCCCTTCTCCCCCAGGCCCATTGAGATAAAGCAGTACCTGCGGCAGGGAGTGAGAGCTTCTGGTCATGGGAAGGGGGAGTCATCATCTATGCTGGGGTTGTTCTCAGAGGAGGGGGCTTCTTTCTCTAGGGTCCCTTGGCCAGCAAGTGGGGGGGCCCAAAACAGGGGCCTTGTTTCCATTGGGGTCCCTCTGCCCTGCTGCAGTTGGTCTAACAGAAGAGGCCTTAGTTCTATTGGCCAGCTGGAGCTAGTCTCTAAGGGACTCACTTCTATGGGGTCCCATAGCCCAGCTGGGTTTCTTACCCCTCCTCTGCAGCAGGAGCCTCTGCAGCCAATATATCCCGCTCCTGGCTTGCCGGCTGATGTCGCTGGCTGGGTCTGAGATGTAGAGACCCAGCTGCAGCACAAAGTTGCCGGCCTTGGGCCTTCAGCTCTCCCGCTCCCCTGGGACAGAGCTCTGCTCCCACCCACCTGTAGGAGGCACTGGGGGAGAGGAGCTAGATCCCTCTTTCTCTCTGCCCCCAAGGGAGCTTGGAGCAAAGGGGCCAGGGCATGGGCCCTCTATGAGCACTCGCTGCCAGGCTGCTCCACAATAACCAGGGCCCTGAGGCCAGGCCCGACCCTGCCAGCCAGTGGCCTATGGAACGTCTCAGTCCCTCACGGAGCCAGGGGGGAACCACTTAACCAGGGGATGAGGAATTTGACTCAAGCCCTGACTCTGCAGGATGCTGGGGTCAAAGGTCACTTACGGCAAATCCGGGGAGGGAGGCGGCGAATCGGAGCAGGGCAGCGCTGCTCCGTGTGGCCCTCGCTCTCTCCTGGACATTTCCAGAATGGAACCAGAAATGGATGTGCTGCGGGAGAAGGAGGCAGGGGAGGGTCAGGGGGCAGGCGGACGTGCTCTACTAATGAGCCTCCGCCCCTCCCCCTCCCCATGGGGCTGAGACCTTGTGCTCGGAGTGGGTGGGGAATAGCTAACTCCCCATGTGGGGGTTCATGACACTGCCAACGTCTTGCTGGGCACAAGCTGCCATTGTCTCTCCAGCCTGGGACAATGTTCAGTCTTGGGGGCTGGTCTGTTTGCTCTGAACACCTGATCCATGAACAGCACATCAGGATCAAGACACATGCCCTGGGCCCCCAGACCCCAGCTCCAGAACCTTGGTTGGATGGATGGAGCGGTCGTGAGGACAATCCCTGTGGGAAGTGCAGTGTCCCTAGGACAGAAGAGCTGATTCCCTGAGGCTCCTCCTGTATCTCAGGGTCTCGCTAGAAAGGAGCCAGTGACTTTTCTCAGAGGCCCATGTCCGGCATCTCACAGGGGTTTTAGTCTCTCAGTCCCCAGCCAGGCCTGGTGCTCACTGTTAGTGCTGAATGGAACCATGCAGAGCTCTGGCCGACAGTCCCAGCTCCTTCCCTCTGATCCCCCGCCCCCGCCCGTGAGGCGTAAGGGTCCCAACATGGCACTGCAGGGACAGCTGTGGGAAAATGTTGCCGCTTCGGTCCAAGCTGGGAGGCCACAATGGAAACATGGTTCTTCTAGTCTCTCCTTTGCTGCCCTCCCTCGGGGTTCAGGGGAAATTCCACCCCAGACCCCCCCATTCTGCTCACGTCCAAGAGGTGCTGCAGCCTCTCTGTGGTGGGGGTCTCGGCGAGCAGGCCCCCGAGCATGGTGTCCAGGCTCTCCATGTAGCTCTTGTGCAGAGCCTGCAAGAAGAGGGAGCAGCTGTCAGTCATGGGATCTGGGGCTACACCAGCCAAGGGACAATTAGGGGCGTTGTCCGGGAGCCCTGGCCAGACACAAAAGGCACATCCTGGCCTCTCCCATTCACATCACTCCAGGGACACTCAGAAAGAGTTCATGGCTGGCTGCCTGCTGGCTCTTCAATCCTCGCCCTTAGCAGTTCTCTGCGCAGGGCCTGGTACCCAGCAGAGTATGGAACAGCCAAACTGCGATGGGTGGGAGGTAGGATCCCCGGGAGAGTCCAAGCATCACAGCACAGAATGAGGAGAGGAGGGAAGGCTGGGATCACCCACAGAGGGGTAACGCAATCCCCTCTGTGGGTGATCCCAGCTCTGCTCACCCCTCCCCTATTCTCAGAAGCTCCATCAAACCGAGGGAGCAGGGACCAGAGTCCGTTCCTGCTCCTGAGACAGAGAAGTAGGATCGTGACCTACCTGGAAGTGGGAGGTGTCGTGCCCAGTGCCCATGGTGAAAATGGCATACAGTAGTGCACGCAAGAGGCGTGACTCCACCTCCCGGGCAAGCGGCGGCTGCAGTTTGCTGGTGGGAGAGAGGAGCCCGGTTACACTTGGCAGCACCGGAGTGGCGCTGGCACTGCCATGGACATGACCCCCCTCCCCCGCAGTGATCCCCTCCCCACGGCCACTCTAACGCTACGGGAGTGAAATCACCCCCCAGCCAGGAAAGAGGGGACATTCCCGCCTCCTCTGCTGGGGGATGCGAACAGCCTCGGCTGGGGGTAATCTCGGCAGGAGGGGATCTGGGACTCCCGGCTCCGGACCCGATCAGCACCTGGGTTAGGGCAGCTGGATGGGAGGGTTCTGGTACCTGAGGCTGCAAACTGCGGCCATGGAGCCGGAGATGATGGAGGTTGGCTCCGACTCCAGGGGCAGGATCTCAATCAGCTCCTGAGAGACCCCAAGGAGACAAAAGCGCGGGTGAGACTCAGGCCCTGCAGACCCCCAGGCGCTTCCCAGGGAGGAGGCCAAAGTGCTCTGCAGAAACAGCCAGTGTGACCCCACCCCCAACCAGATGGGCCCCACATTCCTCCCACCCATCAAACTTACTCCTTCCTTTCCCCTCTGCCACCTAATTCCTCCTCCCCTCCCCTTCCCCTCCGGCCTTACAATTCCCCCACTGCCAGCTCCCGCTCGGTGTCAGAAGTTCCCCCTTCCCTGCTCCCCAACCCTCTGCTCCCCTGTCCTCTGCTCCCCACTTCAGCCCCACTAACTCGTCCTTCCACATCTGGGTCCCTCGCCCCAGGGGCCAGGCACGGGGTCCCACTCACCGCAATGCTCTCCACGAGGGCCGCTTTGGTGAAGATGGGCTCCACAGTGTCCCGCCCCTGCTTCTGTGTCACGAAGCAGAGACGTGGCACAGCGTGGAGGAAGCGGAGCTGTTTGGCCGTGTCCTTCAGCCACTAGGAGTGGGATGTGGGGAGAGAGAGAGAGACGGTTAGGTAGGGACCTCCCCACCCCTCTTACACCAGCTCCAGGGCTCATGACCTCCATGGGGTTGGAGAGGGAAAGCCGCCCCGCTTCCCAAAACCAAGGTCGCCCTGCACAGACTGGGGTTGTAACTGGGACATTGTCGGCAGGGAGCAGACACCTTGTCCTGCGTGAGACAAACACCCCCACTTTGGGGTGCCAGATAACAGAGGAGAAGTGCCCCCCAGAGGGGGCGATGGAGTCTCTGGGACAAGACCCCCCTGCGTGAGTGGGGATGGAACAAGGGGCAGGACAGACTCGGGGGCAGGGCAGGTGGGGGATTTTTTTACCTGAGCTCTGCCATGGAGGTGCTGCTGGATGGGCCATACCGCCTGTAGTTCAGGGGACTCCTCCTCATCCTCCTCGTCCTCCAGCTGGGCACTAGGGGTCTCTGCACCAGGCAGGGAAGGAGAAAGGGTCATTTATGCTGCTGCTGTGGGGATCCAGTGGAGAGAAATGGCTCAATGTTCCCCCCTCCCCTGCAAGGAGCCCCATGGCAGAGAGGGCCCCACCCTGCCCCTCTCAGAGACGCCCTCAGCCCCATCAGCCTCAGGCCCCCTGGCCGTCAGCCCCCTCCCCACCCCCAAATGTTCAGAATAGGCGGGAGCTCCCCCGACTCTCCCCAGCATCCCCTGCCGCAGGGCGTGGCTGTGACTAGTCCCCCACCTCCCCCTTCTTCCCCCCGTCCTCTGGGTCTCCCCTCACCTGCAAAGAGGGAGCCTCCAGCCTCGGGGCTGTCAGACCCCAGGTAGGGGCTGCTGGCCCCTCGGGAGTAGGCGGAGCTGCTGGTCCCCGAGCCAGAGTCGCCCAGCTCCTGCTCTGGGCCAGCCGGGGGCTCCGCAGTGGCCAGGATGGCGGATGGCTGCTGCTGGGCCCCGGGGCGCGGCTCCTGGCTCCTCTGCTTCCTGCGAAGGAAGCCGCAGAGCCAGCTGGCCCGGCTCCCGCCCTCTCCTGGCTCCCTCCTGCAGAGCGACAGGAAGCTCCTCCTCCTCTCCTGTCCTCTGGCCTCTTCCCCGCCCGCGGGGACAGAGGGGCCGCTCCCCTGCTGGGCAAGCCGGCCGCTGCTCCCTAGTCCCTCCGGAGCCACCTGCCCAGACTTCCTCCCCAGCATCCGCCTCAGCCGCTGCATCCTGGAACAGGGTGGGGAGCAGCCATGAGTCTGGGCTCAAGGCAGCCTCTCATTAACGGGCCTGCCTGGTCCCCTGCCCACCTCCCCTCCGCTGAGGCAATTCCTCCTCCCCACACACCCCACCCCAGGGTACGGGGGCTGCCATCCGCACACACTGGCAGCAGCTCACAGCACAGGCTGCTCCCAAAATTCCCCCTCACCAATGGGGCCCTGTGGCACCGGGGGAGTCTCGTCCTTTCAGAGCAGGGAGGATAGGATCTCCTTTAGTTTGGCTAAGAAGCTCCCTCCACCCCAGTAGGTCCTGCTCCCTCCCAGGCCAGAGAAAGAGCAGAACCCGGATAGTCCCCAGCGAAAGTTCACAAGGTGCCAATCCTAGGAGCGAGGAGTCGCCCTCAGTTCCCACTGATCTCACTGATTGCGGGTGTGGGTGTTCAACACCCGGCGCGTTCTGCCCTCCCCAAAGACTCTCGAGCTGGGGAACAATCTCCTACAAGGGAAGGGCTGGGAGCCCTGTTGCTGGGCCTTTCCCACCACACTGGGGATGGCTCTGGAGATCTCCACTCACTTGCTCTAGATGGGATGGAGCTGGATGGCAGATGCGCTCCTCCTCGATCTCCCGCACCCAGGTGGGCTGTAAAGGGTGCTGCCCAATGCCCTGCCAGCAGGGTAGGGGGTAGAAGTCAGGAGATCGAAAGGGGCTGTGAAAACAAGATGATGTTTTATTGCCAGGGGATGAATAAGCTTAGCCTAGCAACCGGGTGTTCACACCACTGACCTACAGCCAGCAGGACACTTCCCGTCTCAAGGTCTCCTAGTACCTCACGCACATTCCTGATGTGTGATGACCCAAGGTCTGTAGGGGAGTGTCCCCAGCCCCACTGAATGAAGCAGAGGTCTAGCTAAGAATTAGAGAATCTGAGAATATCAGGGTCGGAAGGGACCTCAGGAGGTATCTAGTCCAACCCCCTGCTCAGAAGTAGTAAGAGGGGCAGGAATATGGTCTCCATCCTTCAACCAGTAGCAATTGCACAGGATATTGCCACAAAACCTACATGTGATCGTCAAACTGTCTAAGCCATTCCTCTTCTGCGCTTCCTGTTTTATACCTTTCAAATCTACAAAACCTTCCCCTTGACAGTCCCTGCCCTGGTGGTGCTGCAGGTAGAGGAACCGGAGCAGTAACACGGTGACATCAGAGGTAACTCCGCCCCCTGTCGCTCACTGACTCCACTAACCCGGAGCATAAACCCTAAGCCTGTGGCCTGCCTTGGGCATCGCTCCCACTGAAACCTGCAGGCTCCTTGGCTGACTTATGCAAATCCCCAGCGGAGAGTTAGCACTGACTGGCTGAATTCACGCTAAAGTCACATTGCTCTTCAGTCACAGCACCAATGGAAGGGGTCCAGTGTGGAAATCAGGCTTTTCTGGTGGTGTTATTTTCCAATTGTCACCAAAATCAACGAGCTTCTTCCCACTGATGCCTCGAAATTCCCTGACATTTTGGAATCAATTGGATGTAGCCTTCAAAAAGTATCGCCTTACAGACAGACAAAGAAATGCCCTTGAATTGAGCCATAGGCCTCACTGCACTCAGCCAAGAGTGTCTGTGTTGTATCCTTGGGGCAGCAGGTTTGGGAAGAAATCATTTGAGACACAGAGAGCTGAGATCGATGGAAGCAGTGCTTTATTTTCACACACTGAACTGACCAAACCAGCCCAAACTGGCTGGACTAGCCCCATATAATCCAACTCAGTTGCCATAGCAACAACAAGGTGCTATTACCATGACAACCAAATAACCCTAACCCATGACAACCAAATACACAACAGTCTGAGTCTCCTCTCTATTAACTCAGCAATAGCCCCACACTTGGCCGATCAGTGGGGAGACTCTCAGCCCTGGAGGCCGAGTGTTCTCCACAGACGGGCAAAAGACAGCACTATTCACCACAGGAGAGCACTAGGGTGGAGATCACCATCAGTGCACAATTCCAGGCCCCACCTCTTTGTGAGGGCCTCCTACAATGCCAGCTGGAGCACGGCCCCACCTTCCCCAGGAAGAAGAGGAGCAGAAAGAAATGGAAGAAGAGAAAAGAGAAGAAGAGTCAAGAGGGAAGGAGGAAGAGGGAAGCAAAAAGGGACAAATTCCAAATGCCCCCAGCAAGTCTCAGATTCCTAAATTCCAAGCCCAGAAGGAACCACTCTGTCCGGATTTTCTGTTTCACATCGGTCATAGGACGCCCCTCAAAATAATTGCCATAGGAATTAGAGCAGATTTGTTAGTAAAACACCCAATCTTGATTTTTAAAAGGCCAGTTGTGGAGGATCCAGCACAACCCTCGGTAAATTGTTCCAAACCCTGAGGTTAAAAATGCTCCCCTTATTTCCACTGTGAATTAGTCTAGCTTCAGCTTGCAGCCACTGTCTGCTCATAACCTTTATCTGCTAAAGTGAAGAGCCCATTAGTAAATATTTCTTCCCATAGGCTCACTGCTTAACCTTCTCTTTGACTGAGCTCCTATAGTCTGTCAGCACAAGGCATGTTTTCTAATCCTGTCCTCATTCCTGTGGCTCTTCTGTGAACCCCTCTCCAATTCATCAGCATCTCTCTCAAATTGTGGACACCGGAAATGGACACAATATTCCAGGAGTGGTTGCACCAGTGCCCAGCACAGAGATATCGAACCTCTCTACCGCTCCCTGACAATCTGCTGGGATAGAGTCCCCCAGCTCGTACATAGAGCCGATATTTCTTTCTTACCTTCTACACAGATGACAATTTCTTTCTACAAAATCCACACAAAAATGAAAAAACTCCCACACAATCTCCTCCACACCGATCCTCTTTTGGTTCTCACAGAGAGACCGCGAGATAGAGACTTGCTGCAGCAAGGCTACAGGGGTCTCTGAGGTTCCCCCTGCCCCGCATCCCTGTCCTGCCTGGCTGTTGTCAAGGGAGCTCTGTGAGGTCACAGCCGCCTCATCACCTTTGCCCAATTGGACAAATTCCGGCCAAAGGCCTTTGTGAAGTCACTGCCACTCTCCCCTTTCCCTTGCAGGCCTGATGTCTGCCCCTGCCCAGCCCGGTGGGATGTTTGAGCTGCACCCCGGATCTCCCCACTTGCTCATAATTGATTCTGGGGAACAAGCAGGCCACCCAGCAAAACAGCCGAATCTGTTCCTCACCCCACACTGAGTTTTTCATAGAGGCATAGATTGTTAAACAATTCGATCTCCTAATCTGGCCTCGACTTCATAGGCTATGAAATTTCACACACTTTGCACCATATTAAGCCCAATAGTTTGTAATTCACTAAAGGGCACCTTCCAGAATGACAACCAGTGGTAATGAGAGTGGCCCATTTTAAACAGTTGACCAGAAGGTGTGAGTAACAGTCGGGGGGGGGGGGGGGAATTAGTATGGGGGAAATTAGGACTTTCGGCTACAGAATTTTATTTCAATTTTTTATGAGATTGTGTCTTTTCTGTTTTGTGGCACACAAGCAGAGAAGTTAGAGAAAAAATAAAATATTGGTGCTGGAAATTTGCAATGTCTTGCTAATTTGTTTCTTAAGACCAGAACAATAATACATAAGAACCCCAAAATCAGAGGGAGAGAATGTAAGCGACTGCCTATAACAGAGAGGCACAATTCACTGGCTACCTGCTGACTGACTGCTGCTAAACCCCTACTGAGCTAGGTAACATGCAAGCAGGTCCAGGAACCATGCCCAAAATGTAAAGTCACAGTATTCAATTTTAACACAACCACAAATACACCAGAGCACCACATTTTTCTGTTTTAGAAGGTCTCTCCTGCTTTTGGAACACTAGTTTCTAAACATGCCATGGGGAATTTGAATCAAATTCCAGCTACTAATTATCATGTGTGTGGAACAATCACTAATGTGTATTCGGTATTGTGTTGTTGGTTTCTTTAGGAAATTTGGGGAAACAGGAGCACTGGGAAAGCCTATTTCCCCCCCCCCCCCCCCCCACACACACATACAGTGCACATTAGCTGCCCACTGGTGCTGCCTGAGCAGAAGCATTGTGACATCAGAGATAATCCACCATTCAGCACTTCCTCCCTCCAGTTCATTTTCATACTTGGGGAGAATGATTAGCCCCCTGGCTGCCATGGCAACAGCTACCTTTGACACCTGATTGGCCCCTTATTGCCAGAACATCATCACAGAAAGGAAGTTTGTAATGAAACAGGCCAGAATTGAATAAGGAAGATAGTCTCCTGCTGTGCTCATTTGGGTTTGTACTGTGATACAGTACAGTGTTTCTTTTCAAAGGGCAATTGTTTGCTACTTTCCTTAGTAAGGGCTAGGTGAAAAGAAGATGCAAAATTCCAGCTCTTTTTCTTGGATATTTTTTATCTGCTTGTTACAAATTGAGGATTACAGCGTAGAACTTTCACTGAAACTGAAGTTTCATAAAATGAGTTTAGTTTTAATACAGTTTAATTTCTTTACTTTCAATAGTCTGATCAACACAGCATTGAGTGGTGAAATGGGACCTTCACAAATATAACAACACAATAAAATATATACTGAAAATAACAGATGAGTAAGAGATTCATTGTTTAAAAAGCACATATCAAATAGATTTTCTTTGTATTAAAAAAACCAAGGAAATTAACGAACAAAAAACCTTTGAATTAACATTAGTTAAATTTGCTTTCATCAATAAACTAAATCATCAAATAATTAAGAAATACAAAGTCAAGGTTTTAAAAAGGATTAAAAGGTTACAATGTTTCGCATTCTCAGATTAGCAAATGTCCAAATAAGTGTTGCCCTGGCACTCTTAATTCAGTCCTCTTTTCTTGCAGCTAGTGAGACTAAGAGAGCCTTGCACTGTATCAGAGCATCTTGGCAAGGCACCAGATTCCTGGCTCAGGATGGGAGGTGATACAGGCAGAGATGACTCTTCCCAACAAGAAAGAGTTAAGTAGTGCATCAAATTCTATGCCTTGATCTGAAGTCAATGGAAAAGGTGTCATTGAGTTCAGCCGCTTTGGATCAGGCTCTTATGCCATCGATAAACCAGTGAAATTAGGACGTTATTCCAGATTTATATGTGCGCTATTAAGCACAGGCTTTGGCTCAGTGGCTCCACTTCTATGGAATATGCGAATAGCTGCTGAAAGAAACGTCCTATTCTGAACAGAGCTAACAGGGTTATTGTTATGTAGCATTATAAGTCAGAGATAGAGATGTGTTGGGAAGACATAAAGAGACATCCATTTTTTAAAGTGACTTAAACATGCTGAAAGGACCAATATCCTTAAGTAGAGCTGAACTTCCTTCGTAACAGAGGCAAAAGACCCTCACTCAGTCATTTGTCCTTCGTGCCCATATATTCTGTTCAAGCTGGAGCATGTGATTTAACTCTGAATTCATACTTCCCCCACACGAAAGAATAGATCATATAACTGCACCTTTCTAGAAAACTTGTGCTAATGTTGCTGAGGTCACAATTAAAGTTTGTGTTACAGTTGCAGGTAGTGGGCAGTAGCTTGTGGAGTCGCAAGGTCCATCCATACGAGTGGTTAACACAATATGTGGGTTTTAAGGTTTGATAGAGAAGCTTCCGAATCTAAGGCCAGCCAAGCTCTCTGGTTTCTTTGGGCAGATCCCTTGAAGCCTGCTTGTGACCCCCACAGGGCCACAGACCCCTGAGTTGAGAACCACTGTGGTAGACTAGATCCCTGTCAGCCAATGAATCTCAGGCTTTGTCTTCACTGCAGAGTTAACTCGAGTTTCCTACACTCAATTACGGCTCTTGAGTCAGCCTCTCTCAAACGAGAAGAGCCACACTGTGAAGAAAGAAAGGTGCTGCTGTGTCACACTGGCGCTGCACTCACTCATGTGGGGCACAAAGACTTTTAGGAGCTCACCCCGTGGCTCTTTGCACAGCAGTGAGCTGAGCCACTCTATGGATTCTTCCCCAGTGGATGGTGGGAGAACGTGTCTGTCCTTTCCTGGTACACAGGGGGAGAGTGGGAAGGCTTTGGAGAATTAGAAGCACTCAAGTGCAGCTAGCTTGTGTCCATACTGCAGAAAGGTCATGTTAGCTGGTGACTTGTGCTAATTTAGGGTTTAGCCTTGTAGGGAACCGCGGAAGACTGTGTTACGGCCTAGCTAGGGTGTTTTCGCTTTCTCAGCGGCCAGTTACTGTAGGGCACGGCACGCCAGTTGTAACCCGTTCTGAACTAGTTAGAACTGCTTTGTATGGCCTTGAGCCAAGGGGCGAACACAGCCTGTGGAAAGACCCTGATTAATTATGTATGAATTGTTTTTATATAGTTGTATGAGTCCGGCCCCGCCTTTGGACTCCGCACCAGGCCGAGCTTCGGTGAGCTGGGTTCCCCGCGTCCGTGACAGCAACGCCAGGAGTCCCCGTTGCGAGTGTGTCACTTTGCCTTCAATAAACCCAATAACTCACAGTGTGTGTGGGCCTCGTTCTTGCACTTCACTCTCACAAGCACCATTCACACCTGGCAGTGCCCATCTCTTCTAAACAAGCTCATGGCCGCTAAAGAACAAAGGGCGATAAGAGGAGATTGTCTTGGGGAACCTCTGTCTCCTCCTGCTCTCTGGTTTGTTGAAAATCTAGTTCCAACTCTGGATTTATGTCACCTTTCTCCCCCAGCTGTTGTGCTCGCAGAGTTTGTGATTCCTGATTTAATACTTTCATCCAGATAAACAGAAGAGAAATAAGTTATTTAATGACTAACTTTGATCACATCCTGTTCTGTATGTGTTTGTTTTATTCAGTACATTCACCTGACACCAGGGCCGGTCCACAATATTTTGGCACCTCAGGCAGAAGGCTGACCAGGTGTCCCAACTTTATAGGGCCAATCCCGACTTTTGGGTCTTTTTCTTATATGGGTTTCTATTACCCCCCACCCCCTGTCCTGATTTTTCAAATTTGCTATCTGGTCACCCTATCAGGCAGGGAGCTCAAATGACGCCCCCATGCCCCCTTGCTTGGGTCAAAACTTTGAAAGGTCTCAGTTCTGCCTTCTTTCTGTTCTACTCCTCTCATGGTACTGCTCTGCTACCTACCCCAATAAAGGAGAACTAACAACTTAAAATGCCTTGTTCAAAAATTTGAATTACACTTTACTATGCAGACAAGAAAAGTTACATTTGCTGTTCAGGCGTTTGAAAGTTAACACTGGCATTTTTAGGTTTGAATAATCAAAGTGGTGCTTTCCGTGCCTTCTTGGTTGCAAAGATTTGAACTGCTTCTGCATCCTGAAGGTCCACAGTCTGGGCCAGCTCATACTCTATTGAGATGGTTGCAAGGCCGACTAGACTCTGCCATGTCACTGTGGAGCGTAGATATGTTGTTATTAATTTCAGCTTGGAGAAGCTGTGTTCTCCTCTGGCAACTGTTACAGGAAGTGTTAGAAGTTTGCACAGAGAAACAAATGCATTTGGAAAGAGGCGTGGTCATCTTATTTGTGCACATATATTCCAGAACAGCCTTTGGAGTTGATCCTGTTGAAATGTATTTGAAAGGGCTTTCAGTTCATCACTTAAATTACTCGCATCAATATCGCGCGTGTCGTCATGTGTCAACACTGTCTCTAGTGCCCTGCATGGCTGGTTTAGGTCTTCTTCAGGTATAGTGAGGAGTTTCGGAATATCCTAACACCTCCCAAATATACTGCGGTGTTCCTTGAGCTGCAGGAAACGTCCTCCAACTGACTGTATTGCACAATCTAGCCATGAATTAAACTTTGAATTGTTTTATGGGGTCTCTTATGAGATTATCCCGTGCCTCATAATCAAAATGTCATCTTCTTCGGTGACGCTTGTATTATTGACCTGGTGGGGAAATAGCTTCAGTGTGAAGTTCTCTACCAATTTCTGTGCACTCTTCAGAAAGTTTTGAAATCCCTCACCTGACCAGAAAGACTGTAGGTAGCTGCAGCAGCACGGGAGCCAGCACACAGAGCTGTAAACCGGGGAGTTTGAGTGGGAGTTCTATTGGAGGGGAAGGACTTAGGTGAGAAGGCGATGACAGATACAGAGGCAGCAGTGGTGGTGACCCAAGTGGTGGAGGACACAAAAAAAACCTCATGTTTTCTTCCACAATAGGGATGGAGACCTCTTTAATGTTTTTAATGAAGTCAATACTAATGGGAACTGCTTGATCATGGGAGACTTTAACTTCCTAGATACAGACTGGAGAACAAGTGCTAGTAATAATAATAGGGCTCAGACTTTCCTAGATGCGATAGCTGATGGAGTCCTTCATCAAGGAGTTGCTGAACCAACAAGAGGGGATGCCATTTTAGATTTGGTTTTGGTAAGCAGTCAGGACCTCCTAAAAGAAATGGTTGTAGGGGACAACTTTGATTCAAGTGATCAAGCTAATTCAGTTCAAACTGAATGAAAGGATAAATGAAAATAGATCTGTGACTAGGGTTTTTGATTTCAAAAGTGCTAACTTTAAAAAAAATTAGGACATTAGTTAGGGAAGTGGATTGGACTTCAAATCAAAGTTGCAGAATCTGTCAGAAGCCTGCATCCCAAGAAAAGGGAAAAAATCATATGCAGACCAAGCTGGATGAGCAAACATCTCAGAGAGGTGATTAAGAAAAAGCAGAAAGTATACAGGGAGTGGAAGATGGGAGGGATCAGCCAGGAAAGCTACCTTACTGAGGTTAGAACATGTAGGGATAAAGTGAGAGGTTAAAAGCCATGTAGAGTTGGACCTTGCAAAGGGAATGAAAACTAATAGTAAAAGGTTAAATTGGAAAAGATGGGGATCAATATGAAAATTGAAAGGTGGATAAGGAACTTGTTAAAGGGGAGACTACAGCGCATCATACTGAAAGGTGAACTGTCAGGCTGGAGGAAAGTTATCAGTGGACTTCCTCAGGAATCAGTTTAGGGACCAATCTTATTGAATCTTTTTATTACTGACCTTGGCACAAAAAGTGAGAGTGTACTAATCATGTTTGTGGATGACACAAAGCTGGGAGGTATTGCCAATTCAGAGAAGGATCGGGATATCATACAGGAAGATCTGAATGACCTTGTAAACTGGAGTAATAGTAATAGGATGACATTTAATAGTGAGAAGTGTAAGGTCATGCATTTAGGGATTAATAACAAGTATTTTAGTTATGAACTGGGGACGCATCAATTGGAAGTAGCAGAGGAGGAGAAGGACCTTGGAGTATTTGTTGACCGCAGGATGACTATGGGCCACCAATGTGATATGGCCGTGAAAAAAGCTAATGTGGTTTTGGGATGCATCAGGCGAGGTATTTCCAGTAGAGATAAAGAGGTGTTAGTACTGTTATACAAGGCACTGGTGAGACCTCATGTGGAATACTGTGTTTAGTAAGAAGGATGAATTCCAACTGGAACAGGTACAGAGAAGAGCTACTAGGATGATCCGAGAAATGGAAAACCTGTCTTTTGAAAGGAGACTCAAGGAGCTTCCCTTGTTTAGCCTAACCTAAAGAAGGCTGAGGGAAGAGATGATTGCTCTCTATAAATATATCAGAGGGCTAAATACCATGGAGGGAGAGGAATTATTTTAGCTCAGTACTAATGTGGACACAAGAACAAATGGATATTGTGGAAGAAAACCAGTTCTTAGTTTTAGTTTGGATGCAACAAGTTAGAGACAGTTTTATTTTTCATCAATTGCAAGAAGGAAGACAGCAGTTTGGACAGAGTGTCTGTTTTTATGCAAATGTTTAAAATATAAACACTTGTAAAGCAAGTATTTATACCTTTTTATTACATAAAGCTCAGCTTTGTTTATACCTTTTTAATATTGTATTTGTTTTTAACATTTTTTTTGCTACAATTGCATTTTATTGTTATTTTAAGGCAAGGTGAAAAACAGCTTTGCTTTGCAATTTTTATACGCTTACACCAGTTTTGCCGTTATAAGTTTTGCGTGATTAGGGGTTAGAGTTAGCCTGACTTTTCTTTTTTTTTTAACAGAACTAAGATGGCTGCATTTAAATCCCATTTTTTACTTTCACACGCCTCCCGTTAGTGCTTTTAGCACAACCATCATTTTTAAACCTTTATTTTTATTAGACCTTGTATTTTTGATTTTAGCTTAAAAGGGTCAGGATTAGCCCCATAATTGTAGTTGGATGTAACAATAATGCATAATTAGTATGAACACGAAAGGTATTTTTGTTATTCTGTTTTTTATAACAATAACGTATTTTAAATTAAACAAAAACAATAAAATCATTTATGTTTTATTGTAATAATATGCTGGGGTTATTTTGTAGCCTTAGTTACATAGGACAATACATTATAACTAGTCCATAAGATAAATGTTTCATAGACTATATGAGAGGCATGTTTTTTAATTTGATATATATTTTGAAGTTCATAGATTTGCCCTTGTAATTTAGAGATTTTTTTGAACCTTTGGTAGGAGTGAGTGTAGGTTTTGGAATTGCTTGGGTATTAAGGTGGTTTAATTAAAGGGTATTTGAAACCTAAGAATTAATTATAGGACTTTATTTGCAGGCCAATAGATAATATGATTTTTTGCAGTAGTGGTGAAATTAAAATGTATGTTTTGCAAAATGATGACCTTAACGTTTACACGGCGGTTATTAGCTTGGAAGAGCAGGTGTTTTGTTAGGGTCGTTTTATGTTTTATACTTTTTTAACAAATGCTGTTATAAACAGTGACCATTTTTTTTTGGCTTAGCTTTTGTACACACTGAGGCAGCGGGGGCTTTAAAGGCCAAAAATATTTATTGTTTATTTTTATTTAAACATTGGGTGCTATTTTAGGAGCAATAACTATAAATTGGCTAGGCATACCAGGTGAATTACTTTTTCAAATATTACGCTGAATTGTTTAATTTTATATGGATTTTTTGTACGGACCCAGCAGAATTTGGTATGTGGGAGCCCACGCCCTTTTAACCGGCCCGTATGCTTGGAAGGAGCACTGCGAGTGCCTGCAACTTTACCCCGAACATTTTTAAATATGTTTTTACGGCCACAAGTTAGATGGCACTTTTGAAGCACTAGCAAGGGCAGTGGGCCAAGCCGGATGCTTAAGGTTACTTTGAATGGCCATTAGCTGGTTATTTAGGAAAATTTGAATTTTTGAACAGGCCAGATTTTACTGCAATTTTTGTTTGCGTGAGTGATATTTAACACCATTTTTATTAACAGCTTTTGGGTTATTAAACAAAGGGCAGGGATAACATGTTATTTACCCATTTTAGCTTGCACTTGGGTTAACTGTGCTTTCGTAATAAGACTAGTGGCCTTTTTCAGTTGCCCTAATTTTGTATTATGTTGTTGGGTTTTATCAATGTGTTAAATTGCTGCTGCTGTATTGGCACCAGTTTAAAGATGTTTCTCAAATTTTTATTTTTATTTTTCAGAGGAGACCCATGCCCTTTGCTGTGCTACCCGAACAGCAGGTTTTTTGGAGCAATTTGGATATATGTTAGTGACCTGAAAGCTAAATAAGGGCAGAGTACATTTTATAGGTTTTAATATAGCATTAATTATTATTAATTTATATTTTAGCAGATTTTTAATAAAGTACCATACCACATTTGTTGTTTACATATTTCTATATACTTTTAAGAAGCATTGACATTAATAGCACAGGAAGGGGTATCTTGCAATATGGTACAGTATTAGGTTATTAATTCCTGGGACTATTTTAGTACAGGTAAAGTTTTGGTGGCAGAACACACATTTTTAAATATGGATTTGATTATTTACTAATTGGGTAACCAAAAAGAATTAGGACCCCTTTTTTTTATATACTACAGATCCCAAAACCCACTAATTTAAATTGTAAATGTTTTAGGCTTATTTGTAGTGAAATTGTATACTTTTATTTTTATTGACCAGGTTTTTTTTATTTCATGGTTTTCTTATATGGGATATTTTGAACCTTACAAATTATTTTTTAAATCATCTGTAAATAATATTTAAATAAATTATTAAAATGTGAAGGCCTTGGCCACTGGGTTTTATTAGAATATATGGTATTGTCTGTATTTGGATGTGTTACAGCGGTAATAGTATAGTGGAGAAAATGGAGGGGCAGTGGCAACAAGGCACCTTTGGTATTTGTTATTTGAAAGGTAATTAGGGAGGGCAATACATGCTGAAGGTACTTATTTAAAAAAACAGGGCACAGCCTGCGGAATAAACCCCAAACCCCGATTAATACCACATTTTAAACCATGGATTTTACAAGGGTTTTGTTGCCTGTGTATAATGCTACAACATTTTTAGCAGGGCCAGTTTTTAATATTTTTTGTAGATAGGAATTTTTGGACTTTAGCAGTTTTAGCGGAGCGAGCGCGTTTTTGGTGGGTTTTTTGAGTGGGTTTTTTTTTTTAATGAGCAATTGTGGTTTAGAACTGTGGAAG
Source organism: Chelydra serpentina (assembly GCA_037349315.1). Lineage (NCBI taxonomy): Eukaryota > Metazoa > Chordata > Testudines > Chelydridae > Chelydra > Chelydra serpentina. The sequence continues at coordinate 884,582 of JBAIAC010000151.1, forward strand.
AAAAAAATTATTATTTTTTTTTTTTGGTTTGAATGCAGCAAGTCAGAAACAGTTTATTTATTAAGCGATTGCAAGGGAAGAAATACAATGGACAGAGAATACCTTTGCCTTAGTAATTTTTTAAAGTATAAACAATATAAAGCAGTATTTATACCCTTTTATTATATAAGATGGTGTCTTTGTTTGTAGTTTTTTGATATTTTATTTATTCTTTTTTTTTACTAACAATTACAATGTATTTTTATTTTAAAGCAAGGTTAAACAGCTTTGCTTGCAGTTTTTTATACGCTTTACCAGTTCTGCCTTTACAATTTTTGAGTTATTATGGTTCTGACTGTTACTTTGTTTTTAACAGAACTGAGAGGCCTCCTCCCCTTTTGGGCATTTTTTAGCACAACTACCATTTTTAAATTTTTTATTTTGATTAGATTTTGTATTTTAATTTAAATGGGTTCGTTTTATAAGCTCTGACTGGCTACAACAACAAAGCATACTGTCTGAACATGAAAGGCATTTTTGTTATTACATTTTTACAACAACAATAACACTTTTAAACTACACAAAAACAAAATAAACATTACTGTTTTTTATTGTAACAATATGCTGGGGTTGATTTATAGCCTTAGTTACATAACACATTACATTATGATTAATATATAAAATAGACAGTTTATAAACTGTGTAGAATGCATGTTTTTTAATTTAATATATAATTTGAAATACCTAAATTTGACCTTGTAATTTAGAGATTTTTTGAACCTTTGGTAGGAGTGAGTGTAGGTTTTAAAAGACCTTAATACCAAACTAAGATTTAATTATAGGACTTTATTTGCAGGCCAATAATGTCATTTTTCGCAGCATTGAGTGCCTGCAACTTTACCCTGAAAAGTTTTAACTATGTTCTTACGGCCACAAGTTAGATGACACTTTTGAAGCACTAGTAAGACTGATGCTTAAGATTAATCTGAATGGCCTTTAACTGGTTATTTAGGAAATTCTGAAGTTTTGAACATGCCAGATTTGACTGCAATTTTTATTTTTGCCTTAGTGATATTTAATACCATTTTTCTTAACAGCTTTTTGGATTATTGAACTAAGGTTGAAGATAACATGTTATTTACCACCTTTAGCCTGTACCTGGCTTAACTGTGCTTTAGTAATAAGACCATTGGCATTTTTTAGCAGTTTTATTTATTTTTTTCTGTTGTTGGCCTTTATACATGTTTTAAATTCCTGTTGCACTATTGGCCCCATTTTAAAGGTGTTTTCCCCGATTTTTAATGTAAAATTATTGTTAATTAATATTTTAACACATGTTTTTAATAAATACCACACCACATTTGTTATTTAAATTTTTGTATGTACCTTTAAGAAGCATTGACATGAATAGCATAGGAAGGGGTATATTGCAATATGGTACAGATTAGGTTATTAATTACTGGCACTATTTTTGTAGAGGTAAATTTTCGGTGGCAGAACACACCTGTTTAAAATATGAATTTGATTATTTACTAATTGCGTAACCAGAAACTATAAGGACGCCTTTGTTATATATACTGCAGACCCCTGGAATGGCCATTATATTAACCCCATTTTAAACCCACTAATTTTAATTTTAAATTTTTGGGCTAATGTGTAGTAATGTTGTATTCTTTTATTTTTACTGACCAGTTTGTTTTTTATTTAATTGTTTGCTTATATGGGATATTTTGAACCTGAAAAATATTTTCTTAAACAATATTTAAATAAATTACTAAAATGTGAAGGCCTTGGCCATTGGGTTTTATTGGAATATATGGTATTGTTTGAATTTAGATGTGTTACAGGGGGAGTAGTGTAGTGGAGAAAATGGCGGGGGTAGTGGCAACACACACCTTTGGTATTTGTTATTTAACAGCCAATTAGAAAGGACAATACATTTTGAAGATACTTATTTAAAAACAAGGGACGCAGCCTGTGGAATAAACCCCACCATTTAATTAATACCACATTTTTAAGCATGGGTTTTAGAACTTTTGGGGGGTTTTTTTGGCCAGTGTATAATTTTTGGGGTTTTTTACCAGGGTTAGTTTTTTTTGGCCAGTGTATATATAATTCTTTGGGTTTTTTTTTACCAAGGTTAGTTTTTAACGTTTTTTGTAGTTAGGAATTTTTGGACTTTGGCAGTTTTAGCAGAGCGAGCAAATTTAAAAAAAAAATTTTTTTTTTGAAGCAGTTGTGGTTTAATACCATGCAGGGGAGAGGTGGAAAGCACCTTACCCTGCAGTGCTTTGGTTTTTTTAGCAAACGCTGGCTGCATGGTAATTTTATTAGTGGACAGGAGAGAGGTTACTAGCACTTCACCTTGTTCTTTTTTTTTTTTTGCTGTCCAGGAGGAGGAAAAGAAATACCAGCAGGAGGGACAGGCTGATTAGTAGTTGTAGTGGAGTTATTTTGAGGCGGATGGGCTTTTTTGCAGTGAGAAGCGTGGGTTCAGGCAGTTAGTGCTTGGCACTTTAGAACGGTTTTGGTAGTTAGCAGGACTTGGTAAGGGCCTTTTTAGCGTGGAGCCAGAGCAGTTTTTTGTTGATGGACCTTTACGTAGACCCAATGACGTGCTTTTTAACGAATGGCAGGTTTACTTAGCATTCTTGGAGCAGGACTTTTTTTACCTGTGAATACAAAGACCTAACACATTTGATTAATACCTGGCAGTGTTTTGCAAATTTGACCGCTGCTTAGACCCATTTAACCCTCCCCCCCTTTTTTTTTCTTGGGGCAGTTAGGATTTAATAAAACCCCTTATGTATGTTTGGCTAATTTGACTAAAATGTTTATGGCCATTTGAGTTTTATTAAATAGTTTTTTTGCCTGGATTTATTTACAGAACTTTTTTTTTAAAAGGCCCCCCCCCCCCCTTTTTTTTTCAGAATGGCTGCAAAGAAACCAAGAATTTCTTTCTTTTTTTTTAGCGTTTTATAAAATTTAACTGCTTAATTTGTTTTACTAATTATAGATTTAACTTTATTTTTTTTAAATCGCTTGCTTATTTTTTTAAATGATTTTACTATTTTGATTATTGTTTTAGGGATTTAATTTGTAATGGTTGTTATTTTCTATGCTTTTAGAGTTTTTAACTTATTTTTTAATTTTTTTATTTGTTGCTTGCTTGCTTGGGCCCGATATTGCTTTTTTGCTGAGCCGTTCCTGTTTTACTACCACTTTAGCAAGGAGGGTGGGCTTTTTAACTAGCCTCCACCCCTTTTGGTTATTTTTTAAAAAACATTTACAAGGGCTACCCGAGTTTTTGTTTTTGTGAGGCTTGCCACCTGGGCAGAACGCAGGGCCAATTGGCGTTTTAGTTGCTTTTTTTTTTTTTGGCAGACACACTTCTGTTGCGGCATATGCTGAGCACAAATCGTGACATTTTGACAAGTTCCTGAAGGACCGGTACTTGCTCAGCCAGTGCTTTTAGGAGGGTCCCTTCCGCTTTTTTACTTGGAAATTTTGTTTTAAGGCTTGCAACTTGTTTTGGGCGTAGGTTTGAGTTGCTGCTTGGTTAGTGATTGATCCTTTTAGTTGCTTTATTTTTTTTAGCTGTTGGGTACATATTTTTTTTATTGCTTAGTTTTGCTACCACGGGGGGTATTTTAGTTGAGGCGGCTGTTTGTGGCTTTTTTAGCGTTTTCAAACCATACCGGCTTTAGGGTTGCAAAGGCAGGCTGCTGGGTTTTACCGGGCGGCCAATCTTTGCAAATGTAAGTTTAGTTTTGCAACTTATTTGCTTTTGGTTTATTTTTGTTTGTATATTTTTTACAGCCAGCTGGGGCTGAAAGCAGTTTTTTGTGCTTGGCATGGGCTCTGGTGTTTTTTGATTTTGAATGCAGGGCACCTTTTTTTTAATGTTTAGGTCAAACTGACTTTTTAAATTAACCCTTTTTTTCCTTTTAGCTTGAACTCATTGGGGATATAAAGGCGCCGAGGTGTTAATGTAGTTTGGGTAAGGAGGCATTTGGTTGAATTACATTTAGTTTTTAAATTTTAAATTAAACTTGAGACATAGAGGTATTGTAGATTTTTGAGGTGTATGATTTTATTTACATTGAAGGTACCTTTTAGTGGGAATTCTTTAGAGGGATTATTATGCATGTAAAATTTGTCATGTTAATTACACAAGGGAGTATTTTGTTCACTAAGCCGGAAGACAGCAGTTTGGACAGAGTGTCCTTATGCAAATTTGTATTGTATAAACAATGTAAAGCAAGTATTTATAGCTCTTTATTACATAAAGCTGTGTTTTGTTTAGACTTTTTTATATTTTATTTGTAGCATAAAATGTTAAAAACAATGACATTTTATTGTTATTTTAAGGCAAGGTTAAAAACAGCTTTGCTTTGCAATTTTTATACGCTTTCACCAGTCTTGCTTTTATAAGTTTTGCATTATTAGGGGTAAGAGTTAGCCTGACTTTTGCTTTCTTTTCAACAGAACTAAGATGGCTGCACTTAAATCCCTTTTTCTTACTTCCACAGGAAGTTGAGACTTGAAATTAGATGAAGGTGTCTAACCATCAGAGGAGTGAAGTTCTGGAACAGCCTTCCAAGGGAAGCAGTGGGGGAAAAGACCTATCTGGCTTCAAGATTAAGCTCGATAAGTTTATGGAGGAGATGGTCCGATGGGATAACATGATTATGGCAATGAATGGATCTTTGACTATTTCTGGTAGATGGGGCCCAGTGGCCTGTGATGGGATGCTGGATGGGATGTGAGTTACCCAGAGAAGAATTCTCTATAGTATCTGGCTGGTGAGTCTTGCCCACATGCTCAGGGTTCAGCTGATCACCATATTTGGAGTTGGGAAGGAATTTCCCCCAGGGCAGATTGGCAGAGGCCCTGGGGATTTTTCGCCTTCCTCTGCAGCGTAGGGCACGGCTCACTTGCTGGAGGATTCTCTGCACCTTGACCCAGGCTCTCACTGTGTGGCTCTTCGTCCTGCCTCTGTTGGCTAGAGCATGAGCAGAGCTTTATGAGACGGCTGCTGCGGCTGTGGCCGGCCATCTAAGCGCGTTTCCCATCGTCTCTCTTCGGGTTGTGGATGCTCGACTGCAGCCGCTCCGCGGAGGTCCCAGCCTGGCTCTTTAATCTCCATTCTCCCCTTGCTTGGATGGCGCTTCATGGACCATTGAGTAGCCTCGTGAAAACATCCCAGTTGTGGACACAGGCACTAGCAACCGATACCACAAGCCAAAGTCCCCTTCACAATCCCGGGAGCCTTAGCCTGGGCTGTCTGGAGCGCAGGGTTTGGCCCGTGGTGACTGCAGACACTGCCCCTGCTGCACGGCCGCACGGTGACTCCCGTGACCCCTCCAGCCCATCAGCATTCGCCTCTCCCGCATCCCGCTGAGCGGCTGAGATCTGGGGGGACAGAAACCCTTTGTTAGAGATGGAAAATCTCCTCACAGGATCACTCTGTCAATGGCTGCCAGATGCCTTCCCTGTGATACCCCAAATGCACAGCCCCTCGGGTTCCAATGGGGGAGATCTCTGCTCAATCAGTGGTCACCCGTGCTGCAGTCTCTGACGGGGGGCATATAGGGGGGTCTCGGCAGATGGTCCCTTCTACAGCGCCCATAACGGGAGGAGGTTTGGCCTGGTGATGTGAGGCTCTGGTCTGAGAATCAGGGCTCCTGGGTAATGTGACTCTGGAAGGGGGCGTGGTCTAGTGGATGGAGCTGGCTGGGTTGACAATGAGTGAGTCGAGCTTGTGCTGAAGGACCCTGGTTCAATCACCCCCCAATTCCTGTGGTGTCTACATGTGGCCATGATTTTACTTACCTATCAGTGTAGGTTGTTTAGACTATTCCTGGACACATGTCTTACATCTGCTGCTGGCCATCCCTGAGATGTAGGTCCTTCATCCAAACAAGGGCGTGGCATATCAAGGTCAATCCAGCAGCTCCCATCTGGTCTTCACCTTCATGGTTAGCCTGAGCCTGACCAGAGAAAACAGGGTGGTGTTCTTCAGGGGAACCTCCTGGAGCTCCCGTATCCCTCGCTCCACCTCACTCCCCAGCACGCTAAGGGTTTTCCGAAGATACCTCTAATCTCGGAAAAACAAAGCAACCAAGATGAGCAGAGTGGATCTAAGGGAAGAACAGATTTCTCTCCTGAACTAGAGAGATTCCCCTAGGAAAACTATCTGACGGCGGGGTGGGGGCAATGCAAGCCCCCAGCCCCTTCAATGGCAGGAAATCAGGACTCGGGGAGTTAAGGGGTGTCTCTGTCCTGTTGCAGGGAGTAGACCTGGAGAGCGGAAAGGACACTAGTGGCGTTGTAGGAAAGAAAGTGACTTCGACCTGTGAAGGTGGCTGAAGCTTCCTGCAGACATTAGAGTCAAAGATCCTCACACCTCCTTTGGGGATCCTTTTCCTAGGAATAAAAGAAGGATCCCACACAGAGAATGACATCTGAATCCCAGGTCTGGGATCCAGGGAAAAGGGATGATCTCAGCCAGGCTACGTACCAGGAACCTGGTTTTCTCCCAAGAACCACAATTATCCAGATGAGGTTTTCTTCCCCATTTTCCGTCAGGTTGTTTACTCACAGTATTCATTTGTTTGCTTTGCCGTGTTTCCACTCTCTGCATCTGTTCACTGATTTAAGTAACATTCTTTCAGTTTTTGCTTCTGTTTCCTCTTATTACAGGGTAGCATCTGCTTAGCACCTTAAACAAAATAAATTAAAAACAAATCTTGATTCTACATTAAAGGGGAAACTTTCTGAGAATTTGGCTGCAGAACTTTAGTGTCTGCATATTTCATTCACTATTATTTATTCCGGTGCAGGTCTGACGCAATCTGCCCACCCAGGAATGCCCACACGAACCACGGGGAGCCCTTAGAATACCTGTTAAAAGAGAGGAAGAGAGTAGATTAAGAGCGGGGAAAAAAAAGAAAATCCAAAGCTTCAGTACTTCTCTGCCTCATTAAAGCACCAGTCCCGGGAGCAATACAGGTGAAAAATCCCCACGGTTCTTGCCCACTAGAACCAGATCCGAACAGGAAAAGGCCTCCAGCCAATTATTTCCTTACACTCTGAATGGGTGAAATTCAGCCCTGTGCCGGCAGCCAGGGCAAGATCTGTGCATCACAGCGGGTTTAAGTGGCACTTCAGTGCACAGGTGCTGTGAGACTTGGGTGGCAGAGTTTTCCCCCTGGATCGGCACAGCCAGCGGGAATCCTGTAAGGTACAGAGCAGAGAGAGGTTTGGGCCACAACGGTCACCTCCGAGGCTGAGCATCCCTTTTGGGATGTTCCCATCTGAGGAGGATGATTTTGGCCAGCCCCAGTTCACAGCTTTCAGTCACCTCAACTGGTGATTCTCTGCCACAACTGATCTACAGTAGATAAACTTTTCTGGCCTTGCCCCCACCTCCGACTGCCCTTGTACCTCACCATTGCCCTCTAACAACCCCTGTCCCTTCTCTTGATCCCTGCCAAGCCCAAATACAGAGCCTGGCTCATGCTCCTCCTCTCTTAGACCTTCTCCCTACACGATCCTCCCCTACCTTTCACAAACTGATCACTGCGCCCTTCCCCAGCTCCTGGAGGAATCGTGGCTCCTCAGGACAACCTGGGAATGGGTGGCTCCTACCTCCGTGTGGGGTGCCTGGTTTTCGTCTCAGTATCCCTGAGAGCCAGCACGTCTCAATTGCACAGGATGTGGTCGTGGCTCCCCAAACTGGGCCAGCTGCAGGCTGCTTCGCTGTAGGCGACATGGACAGATCCCAGAGCCTGGAAGACAGAGGGGGGAGGAAACCCCTGCTCATTTCCCAATCAGAGCCCCCTTCCAAGACGGGCCAAGAGGGAGGAGAGGATGAAAGGCAGAAAGGGAAGCTGCCCCTGTGGGGAGGGGCACTCCTGTAGAACCCAGTCCAGTTCCCAGCTCTCCCCCACATTGCTGGGTGTGACCTTGGAGAGGTCACTTCATCACCTTCATTCCCTGTCTGTAAAATGGGGGTACTAGTCCCGCCCACAAGGAGGACAAGGGAGGAGAGTCCCATTGTCGGCGAGGGGCTCGGACACTCTGGGCACGGATTGGTCCAGAGTGAGGGAAGGGACCCAGAGTTTGCTCCCTACACCCAGGGGAGGAAGATGTTATCGGAAGGTCAGCAAAGGGGGATGGGTCAGGAACTGCCACGGACAGGGTGTAGGGATTCGGTCAGTGCCGGGAGCTTTGTACCTCCCTTCAGCAAATGGCTTCCCTCTTGTCATCAGCAGTGCGTACACTATCTGAACTCCTTCCTAGTGTCCTGAAGGGCCTCCCTTCATTCTTCTCGAATGTGATGGATTCGTTGACCCAGGTCGATAGCTGGGAAGTTCAGGGAGGCCGTTCGTAGCGTTGCATGAAATCAGTAGGAAATCTACATTTAGCAAAATAAAGGTTTCATTGGCCTTTGCAAATTCAGAACTGATCCGTCCTGTCAATCGACGATACATGTTCACAAGGGGATGAAGCGCGCCATCGTGGTCAGGAGATCTATGATGGTCAGTTCCATCATGTGGCCATTTGATTTGGTAAAATTCCTGGTGATGGCTGGCCTTGGCCAGGGCAGGATCTTCAGAGGCCTGAGATGCCAAGATGTTTGGTGCGTGGTGCCTGGGTGAAAGCGCAGAAGTCACGTCAGTCAAGCTACATCTGAATTTCAGCCCACATCTGGCACCACCAAATAAAGCAGGCCCAGGTGATCATAGGAGATTTGTCTACTTCCAGGATGAATGATGAGCCTCCGAATAGGTGCAGTGATGAAGGCAATTCTGAGCTGTTTGCAGGCTTGTTGGAACTTGGGCGACAAAAGGAATGTGGCCGTCATGTGGAGGAGAGCTCTCGTGGGGGTTACATGCCCTGAGAACCCTGGGACAAAGTAGAAGTAAAGTGGGTGAAGACTATGAAGTACTGTCTTCTTGAGGACTTCAAACTTCGTCCCATCTATGAATGGCTTCCACTTTATTTGGATCAAGTGTAATATCTTCCGGGGGGAGGATGTATCCCAAAAGCTCTGTGGAGAGTTGGCTGGAGGTACGCTTTTCCAATTCTGCGTTGAGACCATGCTGCCGAAACCTCTCCAGGGTTGGGTGTGGTGCGCATGCTTCTCTCGGTTCTCCAAAAGAGAAGTCTGTCACCTGTCACCAGAGCCAGAGTCCAGGTCCATGCCAGAGGTCGTAGCCGGGTAGTCAGAGAGCAAAGATCAGCCAAGTCAGTGTCAAGCCAGAGTCGAGATACAGGCCGAGGGTCAAATCCGGGTAGTCAAAGTCCGAGGGCTTGGGTAAGTTCAGGAGGAGGAGGCAATGCTGGAGTGGGTCAGTGGAGGGCCTGGAGAAGGGCTAGAGAAAGGCAAGGAGAATACGGAACCAGGGTGGGAAGCCAACATCAGGAGCCAAGAAGGGTCATGCCGAAGTCATAACCATAGTCCGGAGCCAAGGGTCAAGCCAGAGTCGATATCGAGGAATCAGAGGGCAGGGCAGGGCAGGGTGGTGCATGCCGGTGGGAACCAGGATGATTAACAGGTTCTCCTAGGCACTGCCCAGATGGAGCTCTAGAGACCCCTCATCGGGGGACTCCCTTCCTAGGAATAAAAGAAGGAGAGCGACATGACAGATGTCTCGGCCTGGGTTTCGCTCAGTGCTGTGTGCTCTATGGCCACTCCCCGCAGCCCTTCTCCCCCAGGCCCATTGAGATAAAGCAGTACCTGCGGCAGGGAGTGAGAGCTTCTGGTCATGGGAAGGGGGAGTCATCATCTATGCTGGGGTTGTTCTCAGAGGAGGGGGCTTCTTTCTCTAGGGTCCCTTGGCCAGCAAGTGGGGGGGCCCAAAACAGGGGCCTTGTTTCCATTGGGGTCCCTCTGCCCTGCTGCAGTTGGTCTAACAGAAGAGGCCTTAGTTCTGTTGGCCAGCTGGAGCTAGTCTCTAAGGGACTCACTTCTATGGGGTCCCATAGCCCAGCTGGGTTTCTTACCCCTCCTCTGCAGCAGGAGCCTCTGCAGCCAATATATCCCGCTCCTGGCTTGCCGGCTGATGTCGCTGGCTGGGTCTGAGATGTAGAGACCCAGCTGCAGCACGAAGTTGCCGGCCTTGGGCCTTCAGCTCTCCCGCTCCCCTGGGACAGAGCTCTGCTCCCACCCACCTGTAGGAGGCACTGGGGGAGAGGAGCTAGATCCCTCTTTCTCTCTGCCCCCAAGGGAGCTTGGAGCAAAGGGGCCAGGGCATGGGCCCTCTATGAGCACTCGCTGCCAGGCTGCTCCACAATAACCAGGGCCCTGAGACCAGGCCCGACCCTGCCAGCCAGTGGCCTATGGAACGTCTCAGTCCCTCACGGAGCCAGGGGGGAACCACTTAACCAGGGGATGAGGAATTTGACTCAAGCCCTGACTCTGCAGGATGCTGGGGTCAAAGGTCACTTACGGCAAATCCGGGGAGGGAGGCGGCGAATCGGAGCAGGGCAGCGCTGCTCCGTGTGGCCCTCGCTCTCTCCTGGACATTTCCAGAATGGAACCAGAAATGGATGTGCTGCGGGAGAAGGAGGCAGGGGAGGGTCAGGGGGCAGGCGGACGTGCTCTACTAATGAGCCTCGGCCCCTCCCCCTCCCCATGGGGCTGAGACCTTGTGCTCGGAGTGGGTGGGGAATAGCTAACTCCCCATGTGGGGGTTCATGACACTGCCAACGTCTTGCTGGGCACAAGCTGCCATTGTCTCTCCAGCCTGGGACAATGTTCAGTCTTGGGGGCTGGTCTGTTTGCTCTGAACACCTGATCCATGAACAGCACATCAGGATCAAGACACATGCCCTGGGCCCCCAGACCCCAGCTCCAGAACCTTGGTTGGATGGATGGAGCGGTCGTGAGGACAATCCCTGTGGGAAGTGCAGTGTCCCTAGGACAGAAGAGCTGATTCCCTGAGGCTCCTCCTGTATCTCAGGGTCTCGCTAGAAAGGAGCCAGTGACTTTTCTCAGAGGCCCATGTCCGGCATCTCACAGGGGTTTTAGTCTCTCAGTCCCCAGCCAGGCCTGGTGCTCACTGTTAGTGCTGAATGGAACCATGCAGAGCTCTGGCCGACAGTCCCAGCTCCTTCCCTCTGATCCCCCGCCCCCGCCCGTGAGGCGTAAGGGTCCCAACATGGCACTGCAGGGACAGCTGTGGGAAAATGTTGCCGCTTCGGTCCAAGCTGGGAGGCCACAATGGAAACATGGTTCTTCTAGTCTCTCCTTTGCTGCCCTCCCTCGGGGTTCAGGGGAAATTCCACCCCAGACCCCCCCATTCTGCTCACGTCCAAGAGGTGCTGCAGCCTCTCTGTGGTGGGGGTCTCGGCGAGCAGGCCCCCGAGCATGGTGTCCAGGCTCTCCATGTAGCTCTTGTGCAGAGCCTGCAAGAAGAGGGAGCACCTGTCAGTCATGGGATCTGGGGCTACACCAGCCAAGGGACAATTAGGGGCGTTGTCCGGGAGCCCTGGCCAGACACAAAAGGCACATCCTGGCCTCTCCCATTCACATCACTCCAGGGACAATCAGAAAGAGTTCATGGCTGGCTGCCTGCTGGCTCTTCAATCCACGCCCTTAGCAGTTCTCTGCGCAGGGCCTGGTACCCAGCAGAGTATGGAACAGCCAAACTGCGATGGGTGGGAGGTAGGATCCCCGGGAGAGTCCAAGCAGCACAGCACAGAATGAGGAGAGGAGGGAAGGCTGGGATCACCCACAGAGGGGTAAGTCAATCCCCTCTGTGGGTGATCCCAGCTCTGCTCACCCCTCCCCTATTCTCAGAAGCTCCATCAAACCGAGGGAGCAGGGACCAGAGTCCGTTCCTGCTCCTGAGACAGAGAAGTAGGATCGTGACCTACCTGGAAGTGGGAGGTGTCGTGCCCAGTGCCCATGGTGAAAATGGCATACAGTAGTGCACGCAAGAGGCGTGACTCCACCTCCCGGGCAAGCGGCGGCTGCAGTTTGCTGGTGGGAGAGAGGAGCCCGGTTACACTTGGCAGCACCGGAGTGGCGCTGGCACTGCCATGGACATGACCCCCCTCCCCCGCAGTGATCCCCTCCCCACGGCCACTCTAACGCTACGGGAGTGAAATCACCCCCCAGCCAGGAAAGAGGGGACATTCCCGCCTCCTCTGCTGGGGGATGCGAACAGCCTCGGCTGGGGGTAATCTCGGCAGGAGGGGATCTGGGACTCCCGGCTCCGGACCCGATCAGCACCTGGGTTAGGGCAGCTGGATGGGAGGGTTCTGGTACCTGAGGCTGCAAACTGCGGCCATGGAGCCGGAGATGATGGAGGTTGGCTCCGACTCCAGGGGCAGGATCTCAATCAGCTCCTGAGAGACCCCAAGGAGACAAAAGCGCGGGTGAGACTCAGGCCCTGCAGACCCCCAGGCGCTTCCCAGGGAGGAGGCCAAAGTGCTCTGCAGAAACAGCCAGTGTGACTCCACCCCCAACCAGATGGGCCCCACATTCCTCCCACCCATCAAACTTACTCCTTCCTTTCCCCTCTGCCACCTAATTCCTCCTCCCCTCCCCTTCCCCTCCGGCCTTACAATTCCCCCACTGCCAGCTCCCGCTCGGTGTCAGAAGTTCCCCCTTCCCTGCTCCCCAACCCTCTGCTCCCCTGTCCTCTGCTCCCCACTTCAGCCCCACTAACTCGTCCTTCCACATCTGGGTCCCTCGCCCCAGGGGCCAGGCACGGGGTCCCACTCACCGCAATGCTCTCCACGAGGGCCGCTTTGGTGAAGATGGGCTCCACAGTGTCCCGCCCCTGCTTCTGTGTCACGAAGCAGAGACGTGGCACAGCGTGGAGGAAGCGGAGCTGTTTGGCCGTGTCCTTCAGCCACTAGGAGTGGGATGTGGGGAGAGAGAGAGAGACGGTTAGGTAGGGACCTCCCCACCCCTCTTACACCAGCTCCAGGGCTCATGACCTCCATGGGGTTGGAGAGGGAAAGCCGCCCCGCTTCCCAAAACCAAGGTCGCCCTGCACAGACTGGGGTTGTAACTGGGACATTGTCGGCAGGGAGCAGACACCTTGTCCTGCGTGAGACAAACACCCCCACTTTGGGGTGCCAGATAACAGGGGAGAAGTGCCCCCCAGTGGGGGCGATGGAGTCTCTGGGACAAGACCCCCCTGCGTGAGTGGGGATGGAACAAGGGGCAGGACAGACTCGGGGGCAGGGCAGGTGGGGGATTTTTTTACCTGAGCTCTGCCATGGAGGTGCTGCTGGATGGGCCATACCGCCTGTAGTTCAGGGGACTCCTCCTCATCCTCCTCGTCCTCCAGCTGGGCACTAGGGGTCTCTGCACCAGGCAGGGAAGGAGAAAGGGTCATTTATGCTGCTGCTGTGGGGATCCAGTGGAGAGAAATGGCTCAATGTTCCCCCCTCCCCTGCAAGGAGCCCCATGGCAGAGAGGGCCCCACCCTGCCCCTCTCAGAGACGCCCTCAGCCCCATCAGCCTCAGGCCCCCTGGCCGTCAGCCCCCTCCCCACCCCCAAATGTTCAGAATAGGCGGGAGCTCCCCCGACTCTCCCCAGCATCCCCTGCCGCAGGGCGTGGCTGTGACTAGTCCCCCACCTCCCCCTTCTTCCCCCCGTCCTCTGGGTCTCCCCTCACCTGCAAAGAGGGAGCCTCCAGCCTCGGGGCTGTCAGACCCCAGGTAGGGGCTGCTGGCCCCTCGGGAGTAGGCGGAGCTGCTGGTCCCCGAGCCAGAGTCGCCCAGCTCCTGCTCTGGGCCAGCCGGGGGCTCCGCAGTGGCCAGGATGGCGGATGGCTGCTGCTGGGCCCCGGGGCACGGCTCCTGGCTCCTCTGCTTCCTGCGAAGGAAGCCGCAGAGCCAGCTGGCCCGGCTCCCGCCCTCTCCTGGCTCCCTCCTGCAGAGCGACAGGAAGCTCCTCCTCCTCTCCTGTCCTCTGGCCTCTTCCCCGCCCGCGGGGACAGAGGGGCCGCTCCCCTGCTGGGCAAGCCGGCCGCTGCTCCCTAGTCCCTCCGGAGCCACCTGCCCAGACTTCCTCCCCAGCATCCGCCTCAGCCGCTGCATCCTGGAACAGGGTGGGGAGCAGCCATGAGTCTGGGCTCAAGGCAGCCTCTCATTAACGGGCCTGCCTGGTCCCCTGCCCACCTCCCCTCCGCTGAGGCAATTCCTCCTCCCCACACACCCCACCCCAGGGCACGGGGGCTGCCATCCGCACACACTGGCAGCAGCTCACAGCACAGGCTGCTCCCAAAATTCCCCCTCACCAATGGGGCCCTGTGGCACCGGGGGAGTCTCGTCCTTTCAGAGCAGGGAGGATAGGATCTCCTTTAGTTTGGCTAAGAAGCTCCCTCCACCCCAGTAAGTCCTGCTCCCTCCCAGGCCAGAGAAAGAGCAGAACCTGGATAGTCCCCAGCGAAAGTTCACAAGGTGCCAATCCTAGGAGCGAGGAGTCGCCCTCAGTTCCCACTGATCTCACTGATTGCGGGTGTGGGTGTTCAACACCCGGCGCGTTCTGCCCTCCCCAAAGACTCTCGAGCTGGGGAACAATCTCCTACAAGGGAAGGGCTGGGAGCCCTGTTGCTGGGCCTTTCCCACCACACTGGGGATGGCTCTGGAGATCTCCACTCACTTGCTCTAGATGGGATGGAGCTGGATGGCAGATGCGCTCCTCCTCGATCTCCCGCACCCAGGTGGGCTGTAAAGGGTGCTGCCCAATGCCCTGCCAGCAGGGTAGGGGGTAGAAGTCAGGAGATCGAAAGGGGCTGTGAAAACAAGATGATGTTTTATTGCCAGGGGATGAATAAGCTTAGCCTAGCAACCGGGTGTTCACACCACTGACCTACATCCAGCAGGACACTTCCCGTCTCAAGGTCTCCTAGTACCTCACGCACCTTCCTGATGTGTGATGACCCAAGGTCTGTAGGGGAGTGTCCCCAGCCCCACTGAATGAAGCAGAGGTCTAGCTAAGAATTAGAGAATCTGAGAATATCAGGGTCGGAAGGGACCTCAGGAGGTATCTAGTCCAACCCCCTTCTCAGAAGTAGTAAGAGGGGCAGTAATGTTGTCTCCATCCTTCAACCAGTAGCAATTGCACAGGATATTGCCACAAAACCTACATGTGATCGTCAAACTGTCTAAGCCATTCCTCTTCTGCGCTTCCTGTTTTATACCTTTCAAATCTACAAACCTTCCCCTTGAGAGTCCCTGCCCTGGTGGTGCTGCAGGTAGAGGAACCGGAGCAGTAACACGGTGACATCAGAGGTAACTCCGCCCCCTGTCGCTCACTGACTCCACTAACCCAGAGCATAAACCCTAAGCCTGTCGCCTGCCTTGGGCATCGCTCCCACTGAAACCTGCAAGCTCCTTGGCTGACTTATGCAAATCCCCAGCGGAGAGTTAGCACTGACTGGCTGAATTCACGCTAAAGTCACATTGCTCTTCAGTCACAGCACCAATGGAAGGGGTCCAGTGTGGAAATCAGGCTTTTCTGGTGGTGTTATTTTCCAATTGTCACCAAAATCAACGAGCTTCTTCCCACTGATGCCTCGAAATTCCCTGACATTTTGGAATCAATTGGATGTAGCCTTCAAAAAGTATCGCCTTACAGACAGACAAAGAAATGCCCTTGAATTGAGCCGTAGGCCTCACTGCACTCAGCCAAGAGTGTCTGTGTTGTATCCTTGGGGCAGCAGGTTTGGGAAGAAATCATTTGAGACACAGAGAGCTGAGATCGATGGAAGCAGTGCTTTATTTTCACACACTGAACTGACCAAACCAGCCCAAACTGGCTGGACTAGCCCCATATAATCCAACTCAGTTGCCATAGCAACAACAAGGTGCTATTACCATGACAACCAAATAACCCTAACCCATGACATCCAAATACACAACAGTCTGAGTCTCCTCTCTATTAACTCAGCAATAGCCCCACACTTGGCCGATCAGTGGGGAGACTCTCGGCCCTGGAGGCCGAGTGTTCTCCACAGACGGGCAAAAGACAGCACTATTCACCACAGGAGAGCACTAGGGTGGAGATCACCATCAGCGCACAATTCCAGCCCCACCGCTTTGTGAGGGCCTCCTACAATGCCAGCTGGAGCACGGCCCCACCTTCCCCAGGAAGAAGAGCAGCAGAAAGAAATGGAAGAAGAGCAAAGACAAAAAGAGTCAGGAGGAAAGGAGGAAGAGGGAAGCAAAAAGGGACAAATTCCAAATGCCCCCAGCAAGTCTCAGATTCCTAAATTCCAAGCCCAGAAGGAACCACTCTGGTCGGACTTTCTGTTTCACATCGGCCATAGGACATCCCTCAAAATAATTCCCATAGGAATTAGAGCAGATTTGTTAGTAAAACACCCAATCTTCATTATAAAAAAGGCCAGTTGTGGAGGATCCAGGACAACCCTCGGTAAATTGTTCCAAACCCTGAGGTTAAAAATGCTCCCCTTATTTCTACTGTGAATTAGTCTAGCTTCAGCTTGCAGCCACTGTCTGCTCATAACCTTTAGCTGCTAAAGTGAAGAGCCCATTAGTAAATATTTCTTCCCATAGGCTCACTGCTTAACCTTCTCTTTGACTGAGCTCCTATAGTCTGTCAGCACAAGGCATGTTTTCTAATCCTGTCCTCATTCCTGTGGCTCTTCTGTGAACCCCTCTCCAATTCATCAGCATCTCTCTCCAATTGTGGACACCGGAAATGGACACAATATTCCAGGAGTGGTTGCACCAGTGCCCAGCACAGAGATATCGAACCTCTCTACCGCTCCCTGACAATCTGCTGGGATAGAGTCCCCCAGCTCGTACATAGAGCCGATATTTCTTTCTTACCTTCTACACAGATGACAATTTCTTTCTACAAAATCCACACAAAAATGAAAAAACTCCCACACAATCTCCTCCACACCGATCCTCTCTTGGTTCTCACAGAGAGACCGCGAGATAGAGACTTGCTGCAGCAAGGCTACAGGGGTCTCTGAGGTTCCCCCTGCCCCGCATCCCTGTCCTGCCTGGCTGTTGTCAAGGGAGCTCTGTGAGGTCACAGCCGCCTCATCACCTTTGCCCAATTGGACAAATTCCGGCCAAAGGCCTTTGTGAAGTCACTGCCACTCTCCCCTTTCCCTTGCAGGCCTGATGTCTGCCCCTGCCCAGCCCGGTGGGATGTTTGAGCTGCACCCCGGATCTCCCCACTTGCTCATAATTGATTCCGGGGAACAAGCAGGCCACCCAGCAAAACAGCCGAATCTGTTCCTCACCCCACACTGAGTTTTTCATAGAGGCATAGATTGTTAAACAATTCGATCTCCTAATCTGGCCTCGACTTCATAGGCTATGAAATTTCACACACTTTGCACCATATTAAGCCCAATAGTTTGTAATTCACTAAAGGGCACCTTCCAGAATGACAACCAGTGGTAATGAGAGTGGCCCATTTTAAACAGTTGACCAGAAGGTGTGAGTAACAGTCGGGGGGGGGGGGGGGGAATTAGTATGGGGGAAATTAGGACTTTCGGCTACAGAATTTTATTTCAATTTTTTATGAGATTGTGTCTTTTCTGTTTTGTGGCACACAAGCAGAGAAGTTAGAGAAAAAATAAAATATTGGTGCTGGAAATTTGCAATGTCTTGCTAATTTGTTTCTTAAGACCAGAACAATAATACATAAGAACCCCAAAATCAGAGGGAGAGAATGTAAGCGACTGCCTATAACAGAGAGGCACAATTCACTGGCTACCTGCTGACTGACTGCTGCTAAACCCCTACTGAGCTAGGTAACATGCAAGCAGGTCCAGGAACCATGCCCAAAATGTAAAGTCACAGTATTCAATTTTAACACAACCACAAATACACCAGAGCACCACATTTTTCTGTTTTAGAAGGTCTCTCCTGCTTTTGGAACACTAGTTTCTAAACATGCCATGGGGAATTTGAATCAAATTCCAGCTCCTAATTATCATGTGTGTGGAACAATCACTAATGTGTATTCGGTATTGTGTTGTTGGTTTCTTTAGGAAATTTGGGGAAACAGGAGCACTGGGAAAGCCTATTTCCCCCCCCCCCCACACACACACACACATACAGTGCACATTAGCTGCCCACTGGTGCTGCCTGAGCAGAAGCATTGTGACATCAGAGATAATCCACCATTCAGCACTTCCTCCCTCCAGTTCATTTTCATACTTGGGGAGAATGATTAGCCCCCTGGCTGCCATGGCAACAGCTACCTTTGACACCTGATTGGCCCCTTATTGCCAGAACATCATCACAGAAAGGAAGTTTGTAATGAAACAGGCCAGAATTGAATAAGGAAGATAGTCTCCTGCTGTGCTCATTTGGGTTTGTACTGTGATACAGTACAGTGTTTCTTTTCAAAGGGCAATTGTTTGCTACTTTCCTTAGTAAGGGCTAGGTGAAAAGAAGATGCAAAA
Source organism: Chelydra serpentina (assembly GCA_037349315.1). Lineage (NCBI taxonomy): Eukaryota > Metazoa > Chordata > Testudines > Chelydridae > Chelydra > Chelydra serpentina. The sequence goes on from JBAIAC010000151.1 coordinate 902,990, forward strand.
TTCCAGCTCTTTTTCTTGGATATTTTTTATCTGCTTGTTACAAATTGAGGATTACAGCTTAGAACTTTCACTGAAACTGAAGTTTCATAAAATGAGTTTAGTTTTAATACAGTTTAATTTCTTTACTTTCAATAGTCTGATCAACACAGCATTGAGTGGTGAAATGGGACCTTCACAAATATAACAACACAATAAAATATATACTGAAAATAACAGATGAGTAAGAGATTCATTGTTTAAAAAGCACATATCAAATAGATTTTCTTTGTATTAAAAAAACCAAGGAAATTAACGAACAAAAAACCTTTGAATTAACATTAGTTAAATTTGCTTTCATCAATAAACTAAATCATCAAATAATTAAGAAATACAAAGTCAAGGTTTTAAAAAGGATTAAAAGGTTACAATGTTTCGCATTCTCAGATTAGCAAATGTCCAAATAAGTGTTGCCCTGGCACTCTTAATTCAGTCCTCTTTTCTTGCAGCTAGTGAGACTAAGAGAGCCTTGCACTGTATCAGAGCATCTTGGCAAGGCACCAGATTCCTGGCTCAGGATGGGAGGTGATACAGGCAGAGATGACTCTTCCCAACAAGAAAGAGTTAAGTAGTGCATCAAATTCTATGCCTTGATCTGAAGTCAATGGAAAAGGTGTCATTGAGTTCAGCCGCTTTGGATCAGGCTCTTATGCCATCGATAAACCAGTGAAATTAGGACGTTATTCCAGATTTATATGTGTGCTATTAAGCACAGGCTTTGGCTCAGTGGCTCCACTTCTATGGAATATGCGAATAGCTGCTGAAAGAAACGTCCTATTCTGAACAGAGCTAACAGGGTTATTGTTATGTAGCATTATAAGTCAGAGATAGAGATGTGTTGGGAAGACATAAAGAGACATCCATTTTTTAAAGTGACTTAAACATGCTGAAAGGACCAATATCCTTAAGTAGAGCTGAACTTCCTTCGTAACAGAGGCAAAAGACCCTCACTCAGTCATTTGTCCTTCGTGCCCATATATTCTGTTCAAGCTGGAGCATGTGATTTAACTCTGAATTCATACTTCCCCCACACGAAAGAATAGATCATATAACTGCACCTTTCTAGAAAACTTGTGCTAATGTTGCTGAGGTCACAATTAAAGTTTGTGTTACAGTTGCAGGTAGTGGGCAGTAGCTTGTGGAGTCGCAAGGTCCATCCATACGAGTGGTTAACACAATATGTGGGTTTTAAGGTTTGATAGAGAAGCTTCCGAGTCTAAGGCCAGCCAAGCTCTCTGGTTTCTTTGGGCAGATCCCTTGAAGCCTGCTTGTGACCTCCACAGGGCCACAGACCCCTGAGTCGAGAACCACTGTGGTAGACTAGATCCCTGTCAGCCAATGGATCTCAGGCTTTGTCTTCACTGCAGAGTTAACTCGAGTTTCCTACACTCAATTAAGGCTCTTGAGTCAGCCTCTCTCAAACGAGAAGAGCCACACTGTGAAGAAAGAAAGGTGCTGCTGTGTCACACTGGCGCTGCACTCACTCATGTGGGGCACAAAGACTTTTAGGAGCTCATCCCGTGGCTCTTTGCACAGCAGTGAGCTGAGCCACTCTATGGATTCTTCCCCAGTGGATGGTGGGAGAACGTGTCTGTCCTTTCCTGGTACACAGGGGGAGAGTGGGAAGGCTTTGGAGAATTAGAAGCACTCAAGTGCAGCTAGCTTGTGTCCATACTGCAGAAAGGTCATGTTAGCTGGTGACTTGTGCTAATTTAGGGTTTAGCCTTGTAGGGAACCGCGGAAGACTGTGTTACGGCCTAGCTAGGGTGTTTTCGCTTTCTCAGCGGCCAGTTACTGTAGGGCACGGCACGCCAGTTGTAACCCGTTCTGAACTAGTTAGAACTGCTTTGTATGGCCTTGAGCCAAGGGGCGAACACAGCCTGTGGAAAGACCCTGATTAATTATGTATGAATTGTTTTTATATAGTTGTATGAGTCCGGCCCCGCCTTTGGACTCCGCACCAGGCCGAGCTTCGGTGAGCTGGGTTCCCCGCGTCCGTGACAGCAACGCCAGGAGTCCCCGTTGCGAGTGTGTCACTTTGCCTTCAATAAACCCAATAACTCACAGTGTGTGTGGGCCTCGTTCTTGCACTTCACTCTCACAAGCACCATTCACACCTGGCAGTGCCCATCTCTTCTAAACAAGCTCATGGCCGCTAAAGAACAAAGGGCGATAAGAGGAGATTGTCTTGGGGAACCTCTGTCTCCTCCTGCTCTCTGGTTTGTTGAAAATCTAGTTCCAACTCTGGATTTATGTCACCTTTCTCCCCCAGCTGTTGTGCTCGCAGAGTTTGTGATTCCTGATTTAATACTTTCATCCAGATAAACAGAAGAGAAATAAGTTATTTAATGACTAACTTTGATCACATCCTGTTCTGTATGTGTTTGTTTTATTCAGTACATTCACCTGACACCAGGGCCGGTCCACAATATTTTGGCACCTCAGGCAGAAGGCTGACCAGGTGTCCCAACTTTATAGGGCCAATCCCGACTTTTGGGTCTTTTTCTTATATGGGTTTCTATTACCCCCCACCCCCTGTCCTGATTTTTCAAATTTGCTATCTGGTCACCCTATCAGGCAGGGAGCTCAAATGACGCCCCCATGCCCCCTTGCTTGGGTCAAAACTTTGAAAGGTCTCAGTTCTGCCTTCTTTCTGTTCTACTCCTCTCATGGTACTGCTCTGCTACCTACCCCAATAAAGGAGAACTAACAACTTAAAATGCCTTGTTCAAAAATTTGAATTACACTTTACTATGCAGACAAGAAAAGTTACATTTGCTGTTCAGGCGTTTGAAAGTTAACACTGGCATTTTTAGGTTTGAATAATCAAAGTGGTGCTTTCCGTGCCTTCTTGGTTGCAAAGATTTGAACTGCTTCTGCATCCTGAAGGTCCACAGTCTGGGCCAGCTCATACTCTATTGAGATGGTTGCAAGGCCGACTAGACTCTGCCATGTCACTGTGGAGCGTAGATATGTTGTTATTAATTTCAGCTTGGAGAAGCTGTGTTCTCCTCTGGCAACTGTTACAGGAAGTGTTAGAAGTTTGCACAGAGAAACAAATGCATTTGGAAAGAGGCGTGGTCATCTTATTTGTGCACATATATTCCAGAACAGCCTTTGGAGTTGATCCTGTTGAAATGTATTTGAAAGGGCTTTCAGTTCATCACTTAAATTACTCGCATCAATATCGCGCGTGTCGTCATGTGTCAACACTGTCTCTAGTGCCCTGCATGGCTGGTTTAGGTCTTCTTCAGGTATAGTGAGGAGTTTCGGAATATCCTAACACCTCCCAAATATACTGCGGTGTTCCTTGAGCTGCAGGAAACGTCCTCCAACTGACTGTATTGCACAATCTAGCCATGAATTAAACTTTGAATTGTTTTATGGGGTCTCTTATGAGATTATCCCGTGCCTCATAATCAAAATGTCATCTTCTTCGGTGACGCTTGTATTATTGACCTGGTGGGGAAATAGCTTCAGTGTGAAGTTCTCTACCAATTTCTGTGCACTCTTCAGAAAGTTTTGAAATCCCTCACCTGACCAGAAAGACTGTAGGTAGCTGCAGCAGCACGGGAGCCAGCACACAGAGCTGTAAACCGGGGAGTTTGAGTGGGAGTTCTATTGGAGGGGAAGGACTTAGGTGAGAAGGCGATGACAGATACAGAGGCAGCAGTGGTGGTGACCCAAGTGGTGGAGGACACAAAAAAAAACCTCATGTTTTCTTCCACAATAGGGATGGAGACCTCTTTAATGTTTTTAATGAAGTCAATACTAATGGGAACTGCTTGATCATGGGAGACTTTAACTTCCTAGATACAGACTGGAGAACAAGTGCTAGTAATAATAATAGGGCTCAGACTTTCCTAGATGCGATAGCTGATGGAGTCCTTCATCAAGGAGTTGCTGAACCAACAAGAGGGGATGCCATTTTAGATTTGGTTTTGGTAAGCAGTCAGGACCTCCTAAAAGAAATGGTTGTAGGGGACAACTTTGATTCAAGTGATCAAGCTAATTCAGTTCAAACTGAATGAAAGGATAAATGAAAATAGATCTGTGACTAGGGTTTTTGATTTCAAAAGTGCTAACTTTAAAAAAAATTAGGACATTAGTTAGGGAAGTGGATTGGACTTCAAATCAAAGTTGCAGAATCTGTCAGAAGCCTGCATCCCAAGAAAAGGGAAAAAATCATATGCAGACCAAGCTGGATGAGCAAACATCTCAGAGAGGTGATTAAGAAAAAGCAGAAAGTATACAGGGAGTGGAAGATGGGAGGGATCAGCCAGGAAAGCTACCTTACTGAGGTTAGAACATGTAGGGATAAAGTGAGAGGTTAAAAGCCATGTAGAGTTGGACCTTGCAAAGGGAATGAAAACTAATAGTAAAAGGTTAAATTGGAAAAGATGGGGATCAATATGAAAATTGAAAGGTGGATAAGGAACTTGTTAAAGGGGAGACTACAGCGCATCATACTGAAAGGTGAACTGTCAGGCTGGAGGAAAGTTATCAGTGGACTTCCTCAGGAATCAGTTTAGGGACCAATCTTATTGAATCTTTTTATTACTGACCTTGGCACAAAAAGTGAGAGTGTACTAATCATGTTTGTGGATGACACAAAGCTGGGAGGTATTGCCAATTCAGAGAAGGATCGGGATATCATACAGGAAGATCTGAATGACCTTGTAAACTGGAGTAATAGTAATAGGATGACATTTAATAGTGAGAAGTGTAAGGTCATGCATTTAGGGATTAATAACAAGTATTTTAGTTATGAACTGGGGACGCATCAATTGGAAGTAGCAGAGGAGGAGAAGGACCTTGGAGTATTTGTTGACCGCAGGATGACTATGGGCCACCAATGTGATATGGCCGTGAAAAAAGCTAATGTGGTTTTGGGATGCATCAGGCGAGGTATTTCCAGTAGAGATAAAGAGGTGTTAGTACTGTTATACAAGGCACTGGTGAGACCTCATGTGGAATACTGTGTTTAGTAAGAAGGATGAATTCCAACTGGAACAGGTACAGAGAAGAGCTACTAGGATGATCCGAGAAATGGAAAACCTGTCTTTTGAAAGGAGACTCAAGGAGCTTCCCTTGTTTAGCCTAACCTAAAGAAGGCTGAGGGAAGAGATGATTGCTCTCTATAAATATATCAGAGGGCTAAATACCATGGAGGGAGAGGAATTATTTTAGCTCAGTACTAATGTGGACACAAGAACAAATGGATATTGTGGAAGAAAACCAGTTCTTAGTTTTAGTTTGGATGCAACAAGTTAGAGACAGTTTTATTTTTCATCAATTGCAAGAAGGAAGACAGCAGTTTGGACAGAGTGTCTGTTTTTATGCAAATGTTTAAAATATAAACACTTGTAAAGCAAGTATTTATACCTTTTTATTACATAAAGCTCAGCTTTGTTTATACCTTTTTAATATTGTATTTGTTTTTAACATTTTTTTTGCTACAATTGCATTTTATTGTTATTTTAAGGCAAGGTGAAAAACAGCTTTGCTTTGCAATTTTTATACGCTTACACCAGTTTTGCCGTTATAAGTTTTGCGTGATTAGGGGTTAGAGTTAGCCTGACTTTTCTTTTTTTTTTAACAGAACTAAGATGGCTGCATTTAAATCCCATTTTTTACTTTCACACGCCTCCCGTTAGTGCTTTTAGCACAACCATCATTTTTAAACCTTTATTTTTATTAGACCTTGTATTTTTGATTTTAGCTTAAAAGGGTCAGGATTAGCCCCATAATTGTAGTTGGATGTAACAATAATGCATAATTAGTATGAACACGAAAGGTATTTTTGTTATTCTGTTTTTTATAACAATAACGTATTTTAAATTAAACAAAAACAATAAAATCATTTATGTTTTATTGTAATAATATGCTGGGGTTATTTTGTAGCCTTAGTTACATAGGACAATACATTATAACTAGTCCATAAGATAAATGTTTCATAGACTATATGAGAGGCATGTTTTTTAATTTGATATATATTTTGAAGTTCATAGATTTGCCCTTGTAATTTAGAGATTTTTTTGAACCTTTGGTAGGAGTGAGTGTAGGTTTTGGAATTGCTTGGGTATTAAGGTGGTTTAATTAAAGGGTATTTGAAACCTAAGAATTAATTATAGGACTTTATTTGCAGGCCAATAGATAATATGATTTTTTGCAGTAGTGGTGAAATTAAAATGTATGTTTTGCAAAATGATGACCTTAACGTTTACACGGCGGTTATTAGCTTGGAAGAGCAGGTGTTTTCTTAGGGTCGTTTTATGTTTTATACTTTTTTAACAAATGCTGTTATAAACAGTGACCATTTTTTTTTGGCTTAGCTTTTGTACACACTGAGGCAGCGGGGGCTTTAAAGGCCAAAAATATTTATTGTTTATTTTTATTTAAACATTGGGTGCTATTTTAGGAGCAATAACTATAAATTGGCTAGGCATACCAGGTGAATTACTTTTTCAAATATTACGCTGAATTGTTTAATTTTATATGGATTTTTTGTACGGACCCAGCAGAATTTGGTATGTGGGAGCCCACGCCCTTTTAACCGGCCCGTATGCTTGGAAGGAGCACTGCGAGTGCCTGCAACTTTACCCCGAACATTTTTAAATATGTTTTTACGGCCACAAGTTAGATGGCACTTTTGAAGCACTAGCAAGGGCAGTGGGCCAAGCCGGATGCTTAAGGTTACTTTGAATGGCCATTAGCTGGTTATTTAGGAAAATTTGAATTTTTGAACAGGCCAGATTTTACTGCAATTTTTGTTTGCGTGAGTGATATTTAACACCATTTTTATTAACAGCTTTTGGGTTATTAAACAAAGGGCAGGGATAACATGTTATTTACCCATTTTAGCTTGCACTTGGGTTAACTGTGCTTTCGTAATAAGACTAGTGGCCTTTTTCAGTTGCCCTAATTTTGTATTATGTTGTTGGGTTTTATCAATGTGTTAAATTGCTGCTGCTGTATTGGCACCAGTTTAAAGATGTTTCTCAAATTTTTATTTTTATTTTTCAGAGGAGACCCATGCCCTTTGCTGTGCTACCCGAACAGCAGGTTTTTTGGAGCAATTTGGATATATGTTAGTGACCTGAAAGCTAAATAAGGGCAGAGTACATTTTATAGGTTTTAATATAGCATTAATTATTATTAATTTATATTTTAGCAGATTTTTAATAAAGTACCATACCACATTTGTTGTTTACATATTTCTATATACTTTTAAGAAGCATTGACATTAATAGCACAGGAAGGGGTATCTTGCAATATGGTACAGTATTAGGTTATTAATTCCTGGGACTATTTTAGTACAGGTAAAGTTTTGGTGGCAGAACACACATTTTTAAATATGGATTTGATTATTTACTAATTGGGTAACCAAAAAGAATTAGGACCCCTTTTTTTTATATACTACAGATCCCAAAACCCACTAATTTAAATTGTAAATGTTTTAGGCTTATTTGTAGTGAAATTGTATACTTTTATTTTTATTGACCAGGTTTTTTTTATTTCATGGTTTTCTTATATGGGATATTTTGAACCTTACAAATTATTTTTTAAATCATCTGTAAATAATATTTAAATAAATTATTAAAATGTGAAGGCCTTGGCCACTGGGTTTTATTAGAATATATGGTATTGTCTGTATTTGGATGTGTTACAGCGGTAATAGTATAGTGGAGAAAATGGAGGGGCAGTGGCAACAAGGCACCTTTGGTATTTGTTATTTGAAAGGTAATTAGGGAGGGCAATACATGCTGAAGGTACTTATTTAAAAAAACAGGGCACAGCCTGCGGAATAAACCCCAAACCCCGATTAATACCACATTTTAAACCATGGATTTTACAAGGGTTTTGTTGCCTGTGTATAATGCTACAACATTTTTAGCAGGGCCAGTTTTTAATATTTTTTGTAGATAGGAATTTTTGGACTTTAGCAGTTTTAGCGGAGCGAGCGCGTTTTTGGTGGGTTTTTTGAGTGGGTTTTTTTTTTTAATGAGCAATTGTGGTTTAGAACTGTGGAAGAAAAAAATTATTATTTTTTTTTTTTGGTTTGAATGCAGCAAGTCAGAAACAGTTTATTTATTAAGCGATTGCAAGGGAAGAAATACAATGGACAGAGAATACCTTTGCCTTAGTAATTTTTTAAAGTATAAACAATATAAAGCAGTATTTATACCCTTTTATTATATAAGATGGTGTCTTTGTTTGTAGTTTTTTGATATTTTATTTATTCTTTTTTTTTACTAACAATTACAATGTATTTTTATTTTAAAGCAAGGTTAAACAGCTTTGCTTGCAGTTTTTTATACGCTTTACCAGTTCTGCCTTTACAATTTTTGAGTTATTATGGTTCTGACTGTTACTTTGTTTTTAACAGAACTGAGAGGCCTCCTCCCCTTTTGGGCATTTTTTAGCACAACTACCATTTTTAAATTTTTTATTTTGATTAGATTTTGTATTTTAATTTAAATGGGTTCGTTTTATAAGCTCTGACTGGCTACAACAACAAAGCATACTGTCTGAACATGAAAGGCATTTTTGTTATTACATTTTTACAACAACAATAACACTTTTAAACTACACAAAAACAAAATAAACATTACTGTTTTTTATTGTAACAATATGCTGGGGTTGATTTATAGCCTTAGTTACATAACACATTACATTATGATTAATATATAAAATAGACAGTTTATAAACTGTGTAGAATGCATGTTTTTTAATTTAATATATAATTTGAAATACCTAAATTTGACCTTGTAATTTAGAGATTTTTTGAACCTTTGGTAGGAGTGAGTGTAGGTTTTAAAAGACCTTAATACCAAACTAAGATTTAATTATAGGACTTTATTTGCAGGCCAATAATGTCATTTTTCGCAGCATTGAGTGCCTGCAACTTTACCCTGAAAAGTTTTAACTATGTTCTTACGGCCACAAGTTAGATGACACTTTTGAAGCACTAGTAAGACTGATGCTTAAGATTAATCTGAATGGCCTTTAACTGGTTATTTAGGAAATTCTGAAGTTTTGAACATGCCAGATTTGACTGCAATTTTTATTTTTGCCTTAGTGATATTTAATACCATTTTTCTTAACAGCTTTTTGGATTATTGAACTAAGGTTGAAGATAACATGTTATTTACCACCTTTAGCCTGTACCTGGCTTAACTGTGCTTTAGTAATAAGACCATTGGCATTTTTTAGCAGTTTTATTTTTTTTTTTCTGTTGTTGGCCTTTATACATGTTTTAAATTCCTGTTGCACTATTGGCCCCATTTTAAAGGTGTTTTCCCCGATTTTTAATGTAAAATTATTGTTAATTAATATTTTAACACATGTTTTTAATAAATACCACACCACATTTGTTATTTAAATTTTTGTATGTACCTTTAAGAAGCATTGACATGAATAGCATAGGAAGGGGTATATTGCAATATGGTACAGATTAGGTTATTAATTACTGGCACTATTTTTGTAGAGGTAAATTTTCGGTGGCAGAACACACCTGTTTAAAATATGAATTTGATTATTTACTAATTGCGTAACCAGAAACTATAAGGACGCCTTTGTTATATATACTGCAGACCCCTGGAATGGCCATTATATTAACCCCATTTTAAACCCACTAATTTTAATTTTAAATTTTTGGGCTAATGTGTAGTAATGTTGTATTCTTTTATTTTTACTGACCAGTTTGTTTTTTATTTAATTGTTTGCTTATATGGGATATTTTGAACCTGAAAAATATTTTCTTAAACAATATTTAAATAAATTACTAAAATGTGAAGGCCTTGGCCATTGGGTTTTATTGGAATATATGGTATTGTTTGAATTTAGATGTGTTACAGGGGGAGTAGTGTAGTGGAGAAAATGGCGGGGGTAGTGGCAACACACACCTTTGGTATTTGTTATTTAACAGCCAATTAGAAAGGACAATACATTTTGAAGATACTTATTTAAAAACAAGGGACGCAGCCTGTGGAATAAACCCCACCATTTAATTAATACCACATTTTTAAGCATGGGTTTTAGAACTTTTGGGGGGTTTTTTTGGCCAGTGTATAATTTTTGGGGTTTTTTACCAGGGTTAGTTTTTTTTGGCCAGTGTATATATAATTCTTTGGGTTTTTTTTTACCAAGGTTAGTTTTTAACGTATTTTGTAGTTAGGAATTTTTGGACTTTGGCAGTTTTAGCAGAGCGAGCAAATTTAAAAAAAAAATTTTTTTTTTGAAGCAGTTGTGGTTTAATACCATGCAGGGGAGAGGTGGAAAGCACCTTACCCTGCAGTGCTTTGGTTTTTTTAGCAAACGCTGGCTGCATGGTAATTTTATTAGTGGACAGGAGAGAGGTTACTAGCACTTCACCTTGTTCTTTTTTTTTTTTTGCTGTCCAGGAGGAGGAAAAGAAATACCAGCAGGAGGGACAGGCTGATTAGTAGTTGTAGTGGAGTTATTTTGAGGCGGATGGGCTTTTTTGCAGTGAGAAGCGTGGGTTCAGGCAGTTAGTGCTTGGCACTTTAGAACGGTTTTGGTAGTTAGCAGGACTTGGTAAGGGCCTTTTTAGCGTGGAGCCAGAGCAGTTTTTTGTTGATGGACCTTTACGTAGACCCAATGACGTGCTTTTTAACGAATGGCAGGTTTACTTAGCATTCTTGGAGCAGGACTTTTTTTACCTGTGAATACAAAGACCTAACACATTTGATTAATACCTGGCAGTGTTTTGCAAATTTGACCGCTGCTTAGACCCATTTAACCCTCCCCCCCTTTTTTTTTCTTGGGGCAGTTAGGATTTAATAAAACCCCTTATGTATGTTTGGCTAATTTGACTAAAATGTTTATGGCCATTTGAGTTTTATTAAATAGTTTTTTTGCCTGGATTTATTTACAGAACTTTTTTTTTAAAAGGCCCCCCCCCCCTTTTTTTTTCAGAATGGCTGCAAAGAAACCAAGAATTTCTTTCTTTTTTTTTAGCGTTTTATAAAATTTAACTGCTTAATTTGTTTTACTAATTATAGATTTAACTTTATTTTTTTTAAATCGCTTGCTTATTTTTTTAAATGATTTTACTATTTTGATTATTGTTTTAGGGATTTAATTTGTAATGGTTGTTATTTTCTATGCTTTTAGAGTTTTTAACTTATTTTTTAATTTTTTTATTTGTTGCTTGCTTGCTTGGGCCCGATATTGCTTTTTTGCTGAGCCGTTCCTGTTTTACTACCACTTTAGCAAGGAGGGTGGGCTTTTTAACTAGCCTCCACCCCTTTTGGTTATTTTTTAAAAAACATTTACAAGGGCTACCCGAGTTTTTGTTTTTGTGAGGCTTGCCACCTGGGCAGAACGCAGGGCCAATTGGCGTTTTAGTTGCTTTTTTTTTTTTTGGCAGACACACTTCTGTTGCGGCATATGCTGAGCACAAATCGTGACATTTTGACAAGTTCCTGAAGGACCGGTACTTGCTCAGCCAGTGCTTTTAGGAGGGTCCCTTCCGCTTTTTTACTTGGAAATTTTGTTTTAAGGCTTGCAACTTGTTTTGGGCGTAGGTTTGAGTTGCTGCTTGGTTAGTGATTGATCCTTTTAGTTGCTTTATTTTTTTTAGCTGTTGGGTACATATTTTTTTTATTGCTTAGTTTTGCTACCACGGGGGGTATTTTAGTTGAGGCGGCTGTTTGTGGCTTTTTTAGCGTTTTCAAACCATACCGGCTTTAGGGTTGCAAAGGCAGGCTGCTGGGTTTTACCGGGCGGCCAATCTTTGCAAATGTAAGTTTAGTTTTGCAACTTATTTGCTTTTGGTTTATTTTTGTTTGTATATTTTTTACAGCCAGCTGGGGCTGAAAGCAGTTTTTTGTGCTTGGCATGGGCTCTGGTGTTTTTTGATTTTGAATGCAGGGCACCTTTTTTTTAATGTTTAGGTCAAACTGACTTTTTAAATTAACCCTTTTTTTCCTTTTAGCTTGAACTCATTGGGGATATAAAGGCGCCGAGGTGTTAATGTAGTTTGGGTAAGGAGGCATTTGGTTGAATTACATTTAGTTTTTAAATTTTAAATTAAACTTGAGACATAGAGGTATTGTAGATTTTTGAGGTGTATGATTTTATTTACATTGAAGGTACCTTTTAGTGGGAATTCTTTAGATGGATTATTATGCATGTAAAATTTGTCATGTTAATTACACAAGGGAGTATTTTGTTCACTAAGCCGGAAGACAGCAGTTTGGACAGAGTGTCCTTATGCAAATTTGTATTGTATAAACAATGTAAAGCAAGTATTTATAGCTCTTTATTACATAAAGCTGTGTTTTGTTTAGACTTTTTTATATTTTATTTGTAGCATAAAATGTTAAAAACAATGACATTTTATTGTTATTTTAAGGCAAGGTTAAAAACAGCTTTGCTTTGCAATTTTTATACGCTTTCACCAGTCTTGCTTTTATAAGTTTTGCATTATTAGGGGTAAGAGTTAGCCTGACTTTTGCTTTCTTTTCAACAGAACTAAGATGGCTGCACTTAAATCCCTTTTTCTTACTTCCACAGGAAGTTGAGACTTGAAATTAGATGAAGGTGTCTAACCATCAGAGGAGTGAAGTTCTGGAACAGCCTTCCAAGGGAAGCAGTGGGGGAAAAGACCTATCTGGCTTCAAGATTAAGCTCGATAAGTTTATGGAGGAGATGGTCCGATGGGATAACATGATTATGGCAATGAATGGATCTTTGACTATTTCTGGTAGATGGGGCCCAGTGGCCTGTGATGGGATGCTGGATGGGATGTGAGTTACCCAGAGAAGAATTCTCTATAGTATCTGGCTGGTGAGTCTTGCCCACATGCTCAGGGTTCAGCTGATCACCATATTTGGAGTTGGGAAGGAATTTCCCCCAGGGCAGATTGGCAGAGGCCCTGGGGATTTTTCGCCTTCCTCTGCAGCGTAGGGCACGGCTCACTTGCTGGAGGATTCTCTGCACCTTGACCCAGGCTCTCACTGTGTGGCTCTTCGTCCTGCCTCTGTTGGCTAGAGCATGAGCAGAGCTTTATGAGACGGCTGCTGCGGCTGTGGCCGGCCATCTAAGCGCGTTTCCCATCGTCTCTCTTCGGGTTGTGGATGCTCGACTGCAGCCGCTCCGCGGAGGTCCCAGCCTGGCTCTTTAATCTCCATTCTCCCCTTGCTTGGATGGCGCTTCATGGACCATTGAGTAGCCTCGTGAAAACATCCCAGTTGTGGACACAGGCACTAGCAACCGATACCACAAGCCAAAGTCCCCTTCACAATCCCGGGAGCCTTAGCCTGGGCTGTCTGGAGCGCAGGGTTTGGCCCGTGGTGACTGCAGACACTGCCCCTGCTGCACGGCCGCACGGTGACTCCCGTGACCCCTCCAGCCCATCAGCATTCGCCTCTCCCGCATCCCGCTGAGCGGCTGAGATCTGGGGGGACAGAAACCCTTTGTTAGAGATGGAAAATCTCCTCACAGGATCACTCTGTCAATGGCTGCCAGATGCCTTCCCTGTGATACCCCAAATGCACAGCCCCTCGGGTTCCCATGGGGGAGATCTCTGCTCAATCAGTGGTCACCCGTGCTGCAGTCTCTGACGGGGGGCATATAGGGGGGTCTCGGCAGATGGTCCCTTCTACAGCGCCCATAACGGGAGGAGGTTTGGCCTGGTGATGTGAGGCTCTGGTCTGAGAATCAGGGCTCCTGGGTAATGTGACTCTGGAAGGGGGCGTGGTCTAGTGGATGGAGCTGGCTGGGTTGACAATGAGTGAGTCGAGCTTGTGCTGAAGGACCCTGGTTCAATCACCCCCCAATTCCTGTGGTGTCTACATGTGGCCATGATTTTACTTACCTATCAGTGTAGGTTGTTTAGACTATTCCTGGACACATGTCTTACATCTGCTGCTGGCCATCCCTGAGATGTAGGTCCTTCATCCAAACAAGGGCGTGGCATATCAAGGTCAATCCAGCAGCTCCCATCTGGTCTTCACCTTCATGGTTAGCCTGAGCCTGACCAGAGAAAACAGGGTGGTGTTCTTCAGGGGAACCTCCTGGAGCTCCCGTATCCCTCGCTCCACCTCACTCCCCAGCACGCTAAGGGTTTTCCGAAGATACCTCTAATCTCGGAAAAACAAAGCAACCAAGATGAGCAGAGTGGATCTAAGGGAAGAACAGATTTCTCTCCTGAACTAGAGAGATTCCCCTAGGAAAACTATCTGACGGCGGGGTGGGGGCAATGCAAGCCCCCAGCCCCTTCAATGGCAGGAAATCAGGACTCGGGGAGTTAAGGGGTGTCTCTGTCCTGTTGCAGGGAGTAGACCTGGAGAGCGGAAAGGACACTAGTGGCGTTGTAGGAAAGAAAGTGACTTCGACCTGTGAAGGTGGCTGAAGCTTCCTGCAGACATTAGAGTCGAAGATCCTCACACCTCCTTTGGGGATCCTTTTCCTAGGAATAAAAGAAGGATCCCACACAGAGAATGACATCTGAATCCCAGGTCTGGGATCCAGGGAAAAGGGATGATCTCAGCCAGGCTACGTACCAGGAACCTGGTTTTCTCCCAAGAACCACAATTATCCAGATGAGGTTTTCTTCCCCATTTTCCGTCAGGTTGTTTACTCACAGTATTCATTTGTTTGCTTTGCCGTGTTTCCACTCTCTGCATCTGTTCACTGATTTAAGTAACATTCTTTCAGTTTTTGCTTCTGTTTCCTCTTATTACAGGGTAGCATCTGCTTAGCACCTTAAACAAAATAAATTAAAAACAAATCTTGATTCTACATTAAAGGGGAAACTTTCTGAGAATTTGGCTGCAGAACTTTAGTGTCTGCATATTTCATTCACTATTATTTATTCCGGTGCAGGTCTGACGCAATCTGCCCACCCAGGAATGCCCACACGAACCACGGGGAGCCCTTAGAATACCTGTTAAAAGAGAGGAAGAGAGTAGATTAAGAGCGGGGAAAAAAAAGAAAATCCAAAGCTTCAGTACTTCTCTGCCTCATTAAAGCACCAGTCCCGGGAGCAATACAGGTGAAAAATCCCCACGGTTCTTGCCCACTAGAACCAGATCCGAACAGGAAAAGGCCTCCAGCCAATTATTTCCTTACACTCTGAATGGGTGAAATTCAGCCCTGTGCCGGCAGCCAGGGCAAGATCTGTGCATCACAGCGGGTTTAAGTGGCACTTCAGTGCACAGGTGCTGTGAGACTTGGGTGGCAGAGTTTTCCCCCTGGATCGGCACAGCCAGCGGGAATCCTGTGAGGTACAGAGCAGAGAGAGGTTTGGGCCACAACGGTCACCTCCGAGGCTGAGCATCCCTTTTGGGATGTTCCCATCTGAGGAGGATGATTTTGGCCAGCCCCAGTTCACAGCTTTCAGTCACCTCAACTGGTGATTCTCTGCCACAACTGATCTACAGTAGATAAACTTTTCTGGCCTTGCCCCCACCTCTGACTGCCCTTGTACCTCACCATTGCCCTCTAACAACCCCTGTCCCTTCTCTTGATCCCTGCCAAGCCCAAATACAGAGCCTGGCTCATGCTCCTCCTCTCTTAGACCTTCTCCCTACACGATCCTCCCCTACCTTTCACAAACTGATCACTGCGCCCTTCCCCAGCTCCTGGAGGAATCGTGGCTCCTCAGGACAACCTGGGAATGGGTGGCTCCTACCTCCGTGTGGGGTGCCTGGTTTTCGTCTCAGTATCCCTGAGAGCCAGCACGTCTCAATTGCACAGGATGTGGTCGTGGCTCCCCAAACTGGGCCAGCTGCAGGCTGCTTCGCTGTAGGCGACATGGACAGATCCCAGAGCCTGGAAGACAGAGGGGGGAGGAAACCCCTGCTCATTTCCCAATCAGAGCCCCCTTCCAAGACGGGCCAAGAGGGAGGAGAGGATGAAGGGCAGAAAGGGAAGCTGCCCCTGTGGGGAGGGGCACTCCTGTAGAACCCAGTCCAGTTCCCAGCTCTCCCCCACATTGCTGGGTGTGACCTTGGAGAGGTCACTTCATCACCTTCATTCCCTGTCTGTAAAATGGGGGTACTAGTCCCGCCCACAAGGAGGACAAGGGAGGAGAGTCCCATTGTCGGCGAGGGGCTCGGACACTCTGGGCACGGATTGGTCCAGAGTGAGGGAAGGGACCCAGAGTTTGCTCCCTACACCCAGGGGAGGAAGATGTTATCGGAAGGTCAGCAAAGGGGGATGGGTCAGGAACTGCCACGGACAGGGTGTAGGGATTCGGTCAGTGCCGGGAGCTTTGTACCTCCCTTCAGCAAATGGCTTCCCTCTTGTCATCAGCAGTGCGTACACTATCTGAACTCCTTCCTAGTGTCCTGAAGGGCCTCCCTTCATTCTTCTCGAATGTGATGGATTCGTTGACCCAGGTCGATAGCTGGGAAGTTCAGGGAGGCCGTTCGTAGCGTTGCATGAAATCAGTAGGAAATCTACATTTAGCAAAATAAAGGTTTCATTGGCCTTTGCAAATTCAGAACTGATCCGTCCTGTCAATCGACGATACATGTTCACAAGGGGATGAAGCGCGCCATCGTGGTCAGGAGATCTATGATGGTCAGTTCCATCATGTGGCCATTTGATTTGGTAAAATTCCTGGTGATGGCTGGCCTTGGCCAGGGCAGGATCTTCAGAGGCCTGAGATGCCAAGATGTTTGGTGCGTGGTGCCTGGGTGAAAGCGCAGAAGTCACGTCAGTCAAGCTACATCTGAATTTCAGCCCACATCTGGCACCACCAAATAAAGCAGGCCCAGGTGATCATAGGAGATTTGTCTACTTCCAGGATGAATGATGAGCCTCCGAATAGGTGCAGTGATGAAGGCAATTCTGAGCTGTTTGCAGGCTTGTTGGAACTTGGGCGACAAAAGGAATGTGGCCGTCATGTGGAGGAGAGCTCTCGTGGGGGTTACATGCCCTGAGAACCCTGGGACAAAGTAGAAGTAAAGTGGGTGAAGACTATGAAGTACTGTCTTCTTGAGGACTTCAAACTTCGTCCCGTCTATGAATGGCTTCCACTTTATTTGGATCAAGTGTAATATCTTCCGGGGGGAGGATGTATCCCAAAAGCTCTGTGGAGAGTTGGCTGGAGGTACGCTTTTCCAATTCTGCGTTGAGACCATGCTGCCGAAACCTCTCCAGGGTTGGGTGTGGTGCGCATGCTTCTCTCGGTTCTCCAAAAGAGAAGTCTGTCACCTGTCACCAGAGCCAGAGTCCAGGTCCATGCCAGAGGTCGTAGCCGGGTAGTCAGAGAGCAAAGATCAGCCAAGTCAGTGTCAAGCCAGAGTCGAGATACAGGCCGAGGGTCAAATCCGGGTAGTCAAAGTCCGAGGGCTTGGGTAAGTTCAGGAGGAGGAGGCAATGCTGGAGTGGGTCAGTGAAGGGCCTGGAGAAGGGCTAGAGAAAGGCAAGGAGAATACGGAACCAGGGTGGGAAGCCAACATCAGGAGCCAAGAAGGGTCATGCCGAAGTCATAACCATAGTCCGGAGCCAAGGGTCAAGCCAGAGTCGATATCGAGGAATCAGAGGGCAGGGCAGGGCAGGGTGGTGCATGCCGGTGGGAACCAGGATGATTAACAGGTTCTCCTAGGCACTGCCCAGATGGAGCTCTAGAGACCCCTCATCGGGGGACTCCCTTCCTAGGAATAAAAGAAGGAGAGCGACATGACAGATGTCTCGGCCTGGGTTTCGCTCAGTGCTGTGTGCTCTATGGCCACTCCCCGCAGCCCTTCTCCCCCAGGCCCATTGAGATAAAGCAGTACCTGCGGCAGGGAGTGAGAGCTTCTGGTCATGGGAAGGGGGAGTCATCATCTATGCTGGGGTTGGTCTCACAGGAGGGGGCTTCTTTCTCTAGGGTCCCTTGGCCAGCAAGTGGGGGGGCCCAAAACAGGGGCCTTGTTTCCATTGGGGTCCCTCTGCCCTGCTGCAGTTGGTCTAACAGAAGAGGCCTTAGTTCTATTGGCCAGCTGGAGCTAGTCTCTAAGGGACTCACTTCTATGGGGTCCCATAGCCCAGCTGGGTTTCTTACCCCTCCTCTGCAGCAGGAGCCTCTGCAGCCAATATATCCCGCTCCTGGCTTGCCGGCTGATGTCGCTGGCTGGGTCTGAGATGTAGAGACCCAGCTGCAGCACGAAGTTGCCGGCCTTGGGCCTTCAGCTCTCCCGCTCCCCTGGGACAGAGCTCTGCTCCCACCCACCTGTAGGAGGCACTGGGGGAGAGGAGCTAGATCCCTCTTTCTCTCTGCCCCCAAGGGAGCTTGGAGCAAAGGGGCCAGGGCATGGGCCCTCTATGAGCACTCGCTGCCAGGCTGCTCCACAATAACCAGGGCCCTGAGGCCAGGCCCGACCCTGCCAGCCAGTGGCCTATGGAACGTCTCAGTCCCTCACGGAGCCAGGGGGGAACCACTTAACCAGGGGATGAGGAATTTGACTCAAGCCCTGACTCTGCAGGATGCTGGGGTCAAAGGTCACTTACGGCAAATCCGGGGAGGGAGGCGGCGAATCGGAGCAGGGCAGCGCTGCTCCGTGTGGCCCTCGCTCTCTCCTGGACATTTCCAGAATGGAACCAGAAATGGATGTGCTGCGGGAGAAGGAGGCAGGGGAGGGTCAGGGGGCAGGCGGACGTGCTCTACTAATGAGCCTCGGCCCCTCCCCCTCCCCATGGGGCTGAGACCTTGTGCTCGGAGTGGGTGGGGAATAGCTAACTCCCCATGTGGGGGTTCATGACACTGCCAACGTCTTGCTGGGCACAAGCTGCCATTGTCTCTCCAGCCTGGGACAATGTTCAGTCTTGGGGGCTGGTCTGTTTGCTCTGAACACCTGATCCATGAACAGCACATCAGGATCAAGACACATGCCCTGGGCCCCCAGACCCCAGCTCCAGAACCTTGGTTGGATGGATGGAGCGGTCGTGAGGACAATCCCTGTGGGAAGTGCAGTGTCCCTAGGACAGAAGAGCTGATTCCCTGAGGCTCCTCCTGTATCTCAGGGTCTCGCTAGAAAGGAGCCAGTGACTTTTCTCAGAGGCCCATGTCCGGCATCTCACAGGGGTTTTAGTCTCTCAGTCCCCAGCCAGGCCTGGTGCTCACTGTTAGTGCTGAATGGAACCATGCAGAGCTCTGGCCGACAGTCCCAGCTCCTTCCCTCTGATCCCCCGCCCCCGCCCGTGAGGCGTAAGGGTCCCAACATGGCACTGCAGGGACAGCTGTGGGAAAATGTTGCCGCTTCGGTCCAAGCTGGGAGGCCACAATGGAAACATGGTTCTTCTAGTCTCTCCTTTGCTGCCCTCCCTCGGGGTTCAGGGGAAATTCCACCCCAGACCCCCCCATTCTGCTCACGTCCAAGAGGTGCTGCAGCCTCTCTGTGGTGGGGGTCTCGGCGAGCAGGCCCCCGAGCATGGTGTCCAGGCTCTCCATGTAGCTGTTGTGCAGAGCCTGCAAGAAGAGGGAGCAGCTGTCAGTCATGGGATCTGGGGCTACACCAGCCAAGGGACAATTAGGGGCGTTGTCCGGGAGCCCTGGCCAGACACAAAAGGCACATCCTGGCCTCTCCCATTCACATCACTCCAGGGACACTCAGAAAGAGTTCATGGCTGGCTGCCTGCTGGCTCTTCAATCCTCGCCCTTAGCAGTTCTCTGCGCAGGGCCTGGTACCCAGCAGAGTATGGAACAGCCAAACTGCGATGGGTGGGAGGTAGGATCCCCGGGAGAGTCCAAGCATCACAGCACAGAATGAGGAGAGGAGGGAAGGCTGGGATCACCCACAGAGGGGTAAGTCAATCCCCTCTGTGGGTGATCCCAGCTCTGCTCACCCCTCCCCTATTCTCAGAAGCTCCATCAAACCGAGGGAGCAGGGACCAGAGTCCGTTCCTGCTCCTGAGACAGAGAAGTAGGATCGTGACCTACCTGGAAGTGGGAGGTGTCGTGCCCAGTGCCCATGGTGAAAATGGCATACAGTAGTGCACGCAAGAGGCGTGACTCCACCTCCCGGGCAAGCGGCGGCTGCAGTTTGCTGGTGGGAGAGAGGAGCCCGGTTACACTTGGCAGCACCGGAGTGGCGCTGGCACTGCCATGGACATGACCCCCCTCCCCCGCTGTGATCCCCTCCCCACGGCCACTCTAACGCTACGGGAGTGAAATCACCCCCCAGCCAGGAAAGAGGGGACATTCCCGCCTCCTCTGCTGGGGGATGCAAACAGCCTCGGCTGGGGGTAATCTCGGCAGGAGGGGATCTGGGACTCCCGGCTCCGGACCCGATCAGCACCTGGGTTAGGGCAGCTGGATGGGAGGGTTCTGGTACCTGAGGCTGCAAACTGCGGCCATGGAGCCGGAGATGATGGAGGTTGGCTCCGACTCCAGGGGCAGGATCTCAATCAGCTCCTGAGAGACCCCAAGGAGACAAAAGCGCGGGTGAGACTCAGGCCCTGCAGACCCCCAGGCGCTTCCCAGGGAGGAGGCCAAAGTGCTCTGCAGAAACAGCCAGTGTGACCCCACCCCCAACCAGATGGGCCCCACATTCCTCCCACCCATCAAACTTACTCCTTCCTTTCCCCTCTGCCACCTAATTCCTCCTCCCCTCCCCTTCCCCTCCGGCCTTACAATTCCCCCACTGCCAGCTCCCGCTCGGTGTCAGAAGTTCCCCCTTCCCTGCTCCCCAACCCTCTGCTCCCCTGTCCTCTGCTCCCCACTTCAGCCCCACTAACTCGTCCTTCCACATCTGGGTCCCTCGCCCCAGGGGCCAGGCACGGGGTCCCACTCACCGCAATGCTCTCCACGAGGGCCGCTTTGGTGAAGATGGGCTCCACAGTGTCCCGCCCCTGCTTCTGTGTCACGAAGCAGAGACGTGGCACAGCGTGGAGGAAGCGGAGCTGTTTGGCCGTGTCCTTCAGCCACTAGGAGTGGGATGTGGGGAGAGAGAGAGAGACGGTTAGGTAGGGACCTCCCCACCCCTCTTACACCAGCTCCAGGGCTCATGACCTCCATGGGGTTGGAGAGGGAAAGCCGCCCCGCTTCCCAAAACCAAGGTCGCCCTGCACAGACTGGGGTTGTAACTGGGACATTGTCGGCAGGGAGCAGACACCTTGTCCTGCGTGAGACAAACACCCCCACTTTGGGGTGCCAGATAACAGAGGAGAAGTGCCCCCCAGAGGGGGCGATGGAGTCTCTGGGACAAGACCCCCCTGCGTGAGTGGGGATGGAACAAGGGGCAGGACAGACTCGGGGGCAGGGCAGGTGGGGGATTTTTTTACCTGAGCTCTGCCATGGAGGTGCTGCTGGATGGGCCATACCGCCTGTAGTTCAGGGGACTCCTCCTCATCCTCCTCGTCCTCCAGCTGGGCACTAGGGGTCTCTGCACCAGGCAGGGAAGGAGAAAGGGTCATTTATGCTGCTGCTGTGGGGATCCAGTGGAGAGAAATGGCTCAATGTTCCCCCCTCCCCTGCAAGGAGCCCCATGGCAGAGAGGGCCCCACCCTGCCCCTCTCAGAGACGCCCTCAGCCCCATCAGCCTCAGGCCCCCTGGCCGTCAGCCCCCTCCCCACCCCCAAATGTTCAGAATAGGCGGGAGCTCCCCCGACTCTCCCCAGCGTCCCCTGCCGCAGGGCGTGGCTGTGACTAGTCCCCCACCTCCCCCTTCTTCCCCCCGTCCTCTGGGTCTCCCCTCACCTGCAAAGAGGGAGCCTCCAGCCTCGGGGCTGTCAGACCCCAGGTAGGGGCTGCTGGCCCCTCGGGAGTAGGCGGAGCTGCTGGTCCCCGAGCCAGAGTCGCCCAGCTCCTGCTCTGGGCCAGCCGGGGGCTCCGCAGTGGCCAGGATGGCGGATGGCTGCTGCTGGGCCCCGGGGCGCGGCTCCTGGCTCCTCTGCTTCCTGCGAAGGAAGCCGCAGAGCCAGCTGGCCCGGCTCCCGCCCTCTCCTGGCTCCCTCCTGCAGAGCGACAGGAAGCTCCTCCTCCTCTCCTGTCCTCTGGCCTCTTCCCCGCCCGCGGGGACAGAGGGGCCGCTCCCCTGCTGGGCAAGCCGGCCGCTGCTCCCTAGTCCCTCCGGAGCCACCTGCCCAGACTTCCTCCCCAGCATCCGCCTCAGCCGCTGCATCCTGGAACAGGGTGGGGAGCAGCCATGAGTCTGGGCTCAAGGCAGCCTCTCATTAACGGGCCTGCCTGGTCCCCTGCCCACCTCCCCTCCGCTGAGGCAATTCCTCCTCCCCACACACCCCACCCCAGGGTACGGGGGCTGCCATCCGCACACACTGGCAGCAGCTCACAGCACAGGCTGCTCCCAAAATTCCCCCTCACCAATGGGGCCCTGTGGCACCGGGGGAGTCTCGTCCTTTCAGAGCAGGGAGGATAGGATCTCCTTTAGTTTGGCTAAGAAGCTCCCTCCACCCCAGTAGGTCCTGCTCCCTCCCAGGCCAGAGAAAGAGCAGAACCCGGATAGTCCCCAGCGAAAGTTCACAAGGTGCCAATCCTAGGAGCGAGGAGTCGCCCTCAGTTCCCACTGATCTCACTGATTGCGGGTGTGGGTGTTCAACACCCGGCGCGTTCTGCCCTCCCCAAAGACTCTCGAGCTGGGGAACAATCTCCTACAAGGGAAGGGCTGGGAGCCCTGTTGCTGGGCCTTTCCCACCACACTGGGGATGGCTCTGGAGATCTCCACTCACTTGCTCTAGATGGGATGGAGCTGGATGGCAGATGCGCTCCTCCTCGATCTCCCGCACCCAGGTGGGCTGTAAAGGGTGCTGCCCAATGCCCTGCCAGCAGGGTAGGGGGTAGAAGTCAGGAGATCGAAAGGGGCTGTGAAAACAAGATGATGTTTTATTGCCAGGGGATGAATAAGCTTAGCCTAGCAACCGGGTGTTCACACCACTGACCTACAGCCAGCAGGACACTTCCCGTCTCAAGGTCTCCTAGTACCTCACGCACATTCCTGATGTGTGATGACCCAAGGTCTGTAGGGGAGTGTCCCCAGCCCCACTGAATGAAGCAGAGTTCTAGCTAAGAATTAGAGAATCTGAGAATATCAGGGTCGGAAGGGACCTCAGGAGGTATCTAGTCCAACCCCCTGCTCAGAAGTAGTAAGAGGGGCAGGAATATGGTCTCCATCCTTCAACCAGTAGCAATTGCACAGGATATTGCCACAAAACCTACATGTGATCGTCAAACTGTCTAAGCCATTCCTCTTCTGCGCTTCCTGTTTTATACCTTTCAAATCTACAAAACCTTCCCCTTGACAGTCCCTGCCCTGGTGGTGCTGCAGGTAGAGGAACCGGAGCAGTAACACGGTGACATCAGAGGTAACTCCGCCCCCTGTCGCTCACTGACTCCACTAACCCGGAGCATAAACCCTAAGCCTGTGGCCTGCCTTGGGCATCGCTCCCACTGAAACCTGCAGGCTCCTTGGCTGACTTATGCAAATCCCCAGCGGAGAGTTAGCACTGACTGGCTGAATTCACGCTAAAGTCACATTGCTCTTCAGTCACAGCACCAATGGAAGGGGTCCAGTGTGGAAATCAGGCTTTTCTGGTGGTGTTATTTTCCAATTGTCACCAAAATCAACGAGCTTCTTCCCACTGATGCCTCGAAATTCCCTGACATTTTGGAATCAATTGGATGTAGCCTTCAAAAAGTATCGCCTTACAGACAGACAAAGAAATGCCCTTGAATTGAGCCATAGGCCTCACTGCACTCAGCCAAGAGTGTCTGTGTTGTATCCTTGGGGCAGCAGGTTTGGGAAGAAATCATTTGAGACACAGAGAGCTGAGATCGATGGAAGCAGTGCTTTATTTTCACACACTGAACTGACCAAACCAGCCCAAACTGGCTGGACTAGCCCCATATAATCCAACTCAGTTGCCATAGCAACAACAAGGTGCTATTACCATGACAACCAAATAACCCTAACCCATGACAACCAAATACACAACAGTCTGAGTCTCCTCTCTATTAACTCAGCAATAGCCCCACACTTGGCCGATCAGTGGGGAGACTCTCAGCCCTGGAGGCCGAGTGTTCTCCACAGACGGGCAAAAGACAGCACTATTCACCACAGGAGAGCACTAGGGTGGAGATCACCATCAGTGCACAATTCCAGGCCCCACCTCTTTGTGAGGGCCTCCTACAATGCCAGCTGGAGCACGGCCCCACCTTCCCCAGGAAGAAGAGGAGCAGAAAGAAATGGAAGAAGAGAAAAGAGAAGAAGAGTCAAGAGGGAAGGAGGAAGAGGGAAGCAAAAAGGGACAAATTCCAAATGCCCCCAGCAAGTCTCAGATTCCTAAATTCCAAGCCCAGAAGGAACCACTCTGTCCGGATTTTCTGTTTCACATCGGTCATAGGACGCCCCTCAAAATAATTGCCATAGGAATTAGAGCAGATTTGTTAGTAAAACACCCAATCTTGATTTTTAAAAGGCCAGTTGTGGAGGATCCAGCACAACCCTCGGTAAATTGTTCCAAACCCTGAGGTTAAAAATGCTCCCCTTATTTCCACTGTGAATTAGTCTAGCTTCAGCTTGCAGCCACTGTCTGCTCATAACCTTTATCTGCTAAAGTGAAGAGCCCATTAGTAAATATTTCTTCCCATAGGCTCACTGCTTAACCTTCTCTTTGACTGAGCTCCTATAGTCTGTCAGCACAAGGCATGTTTTCTAATCCTGTCCTCATTCCTGTGGCTCTTCTGTGAACCCCTCTCCAATTCATCAGCATCTCTCTCAAATTGTGGACACCGGAAATGGACACAATATTCCAGGAGTGGTTGCACCAGTGCCCAGCACAGAGATATCGAACCTCTCTACCGCTCCCTGACAATCTGCTGGGATAGAGTCCCCCAGCTCGTACATAGAGCCGATATTTCTTTCTTACCTTCTACACAGATGACAATTTCTTTCTACAAAATCCACACAAAAATGAAAAAACTCCCACACAATCTCCTCCACACCGATCCTCTCTTGGTTCTCACAGAGAGACCGCGAGATAGAGACTTGCTGCAGCAAGGCTACAGGGGTCTCTGAGGTTCCCCCTGCCCCGCATCCCTGTCCTGCCTGGCTGTTGTCAAGGGAGCTCTGTGAGGTCACAGCCGCCTCATCACCTTTGCCCAATTGGACAAATTCCGGCCAAAGGCCTTTGTGAAGTCACTGCCACTCTCCCCTTTCCCTTGCAGGCCTGATGTCTGCCCCTGCCCAGCCCGGTGGGATGTTTGAGCTGCACCCCGGATCTCCCCACTTGCTCATAATTGATTCCGGGGAACAAGCAGGCCACCCAGCAAAACAGCCGAATCTGTTCCTCACCCCACACTGAGTTTTTCATAGAGGCATAGATTGTTAAACAATTCGATCTCCTAATCTGGCCTCGACTTCATAGGCTATGAAATTTCACACACTTTGCACCATATTAAGCCCAATAGTTTGTAATTCACTAAAGGGCACCTTCCAGAATGACAACCAGTGGTAATGAGAGTGGCCCATTTTAAACAGTTGACCAGAAGGTGTGAGTAACAGTCGGGGGGGGGGGGGGGGGGAATTAGTATGGGGGAAATTAGGACTTTCGGCTACAGAATTTTATTTCAATTTTTTATGAGATTGTGTCTTTTCTGTTTTGTGGCACACAAGCAGAGAAGTTAGAGAAAAAATAAAATATTGGTGCTGGAAATTTGCAATGTCTTGCTAATTTGTTTCTTAAGACCAGAACAATAATACATAAGAACCCCAAAATCAGAGGGAGAGAATGTAAGCGACTGCCTATAACAGAGAGGCACAATTCACTGGCTACCTGCTGACTGACTGCTGCTAAACCCCTACTGAGCTAGGTAACATGCAAGCAGGTCCAGGAACCATGCCCAAAATGTAAAGTCACAGTATTCAATTTTAACACAACCACAAATACACCAGAGCACCACATTTTTCTGTTTTAGAAGGTCTCTCCTGCTTTTGGAACACTAGTTTCTAAACATGCCATGGGGAATTTGAATCAAATTCCAGCTACTAATTATCATGTGTGTGGAACAATCACTAATGTGTATTCGGTATTGTGTTGTTGGTTTCTTTAGGAAATTTGGGGAAACAGGAGCACTGGGAAAGCCTATTTCCCCCCCCACACACACACACACATACAGTGCACATTAGCTGCCCACTGGTGCTGCCTGAGCAGAAGCATTGTGACATCAGAGATAATCCACCATTCAGCACTTCCTCCCTCCAGTTCATTTTCATACTTGGGGAGAATGATTAGCCCCCTGGCTGCCATGGCAACAGCTACCTTTGACACCTGATTGGCCCCTTATTGCCAGAACATCATCACAGAAAGGAAGTTTGTAATGAAACAGGCCAGAATTGAATAAGGAAGATAGTCTCCTGCTGTGCTCATTTGGGTTTGTACTGTGATACAGTACAGTGTTTCTTTTCAAAGGGCAATTGTTTGCTACTTTCCTTAGTAAGGGCTAGGTGAAAAGAAGATGCAAAATTCCAGCTCTTTTTCTTGGATATTTTTTATCTGCTTGTTACAAATTGAGGATTACAGCGTAGAACTTTCACTGAAACTGAAGTTTCATAAAATGAGTTTAGTTTTAATACAGTTTAATTTCTTTACTTTCAATAGTCTGATCAACACAGCATTGAGTGGTGAAATGGGACCTTCACAAATATAACAACACAATAAAATATATACTGAAAATAACAGATGAGTAAGAGATTCATTGTTTAAAAAGCACATATCAAATAGATTTTCTTTGTATTAAAAAAACCAAGGAAATTAACGAACAAAAAACCTTTGAATTAACATTAGTTAAATTTGCTTTCATCAATAAACTAAATCATCAAATAATTAAGAAATACAAAGTCAAGGTTTTAAAAAGGATTAAAAGGTTACAATGTTTCGCATTCTCAGATTAGCAAATGTCCAAATAAGTGTTGCCCTGGCACTCTTAATTCAGTCCTCTTTTCTTGCAGCTAGTGAGACTAAGAGAGCCTTGCACTGTATCAGAGAATCTTGGCAAGGCACCAGATTCCTGGCTCAGGATGGGAGGTGATACAGGCAGAGATGACTCTTCCCAACAAGAAAGAGTTAAGTAGTGCATCAAATTCTATGCCTTGATCTGAAGTCAATGGAAAAGGTGTCATTGAGTTCAGCCGCTTTGGATCAGGCTCTTATGCCATCGATAAACCAGTGAAATTAGGACGTTATTCCAGATTTATATGTGCGCTATTAAGCACAGGCTTTGGCTCAGTGGCTCCACTTCTATGGAATATGCGAATAGCTGCTGAAAGAAACGTCCTATTCTGAACAGAGCTAACAGGGTTATTGTTATGTAGCATTATAAGTCAGAGATAGAGATGTGTTGGGAAGACATAAAGAGACATCCATTTTTTAAAGTGACTTAAACATGCTGAAAGGACCAATATCCTTAAGTAGAGCTGAACTTCCTTCGTAACAGAGGCAAAAGACCCTCACTCAGTCATTTGTCCTTCGTGCCCATATATTCTGTTCAAGCTGGAGCATGTGATTTAACTCTGAATTCATACTTCCCCCACACGAAAGAATAGATCATATAACTGCACCTTTCTAGAAAACTTGTGCTAATGTTGCTGAGGTCACAATTAAAGTTTGTGTTACAGTTGCAGGTAGTGGGCAGT
The DNA here is from genome assembly GCA_037349315.1 of Chelydra serpentina. Taxonomy (NCBI): domain Eukaryota; kingdom Metazoa; phylum Chordata; order Testudines; family Chelydridae; genus Chelydra; species Chelydra serpentina. Next base: position 930,634 of record JBAIAC010000151.1, read on the forward strand.
AGCTTGTGGAGTCGCAAGGTCCATCCATACGAGTGGTTAACACAATATGTGGGTTTTAAGGTTTGATAGAGAAGCTTCCGAATCTAAGGCCAGCCAAGCTCTCTGGTTTCTTTGGGCAGATCCCTTGAAGCCTGCTTGTGACCCCCACAGGGCCACAGACCCCTGAGTTGAGAACCACTGTGGTAGACTAGATCCCTGTCAGCCAATGAATCTCAGGCTTTGTCTTCACTGCAGAGTTAACTCGAGTTTCCTACACTCAATTACGGCTCTTGAGTCAGCCTCTCTCAAACGAGAAGAGCCACACTGTGAAGAAAGAAAGGTGCTGCTGTGTCACACTGGCGCTGCACTCACTCATGTGGGGCACAAAGACTTTTAGGAGCTCACCCCGTGGCTCTTTGCACAGCAGTGAGCTGAGCCACTCTATGGATTCTTCCCCAGTGGATGGTGGGAGAACGTGTCTGTCCTTTCCTGGTACACAGGGGGAGAGTGGGAAGGCTTTGGAGAATTAGAAGCACTCAAGTGCAGCTAGCTTGTGTCCATACTGCAGAAAGGTCATGTTAGCTGGTGACTTGTGCTAATTTAGGGTTTAGCCTTGTAGGGAACCGCGGAAGACTGTGTTACGGCCTAGCTAGGGTGTTTTCGCTTTCTCAGCGGCCAGTTACTGTAGGGCACGGCACGCCAGTTGTAACCCGTTCTGAACTAGTTAGAACTGCTTTGTATGGCCTTGAGCCAAGGGGCGAACACAGCCTGTGGAAAGACCCTGATTAATTATGTATGAATTGTTTTTATATAGTTGTATGAGTCCGGCCCCGCCTTTGGACTCCGCACCAGGCCGAGCTTCGGTGAGCTGGGTTCCCCGCGTCCGTGACAGCAACGCCAGGAGTCCCCGTTGCGAGTGTGTCACTTTGCCTTCAATAAACCCAATAACTCACAGTGTGTGTGGGCCTCGTTCTTGCACTTCACTCTCACAAGCACCATTCACACCTGGCAGTGCCCATCTCTTCTAAACAAGCTCATGGCCGCTAAAGAACAAAGGGCGATAAGAGGAGATTGTCTTGGGGAACCTCTGTCTCCTCCTGCTCTCTGGTTTGTTGAAAATCTAGTTCCAACTCTGGATTTATGTCACCTTTCTCCCCCAGCTGTTGTGCTCGCAGAGTTTGTGATTCCTGATTTAATACTTTCATCCAGATAAACAGAAGAGAAATAAGTTATTTAATGACTAACTTTGATCACATCCTGTTCTGTATGTGTTTGTTTTATTCAGTACATTCACCTGACACCAGGGCCGGTCCACAATATTTTGGCACCTCAGGCAGAAGGCTGACCAGGTGTCCCAACTTTATAGGGCCAATCCCGACTTTTGGGTCTTTTTCTTATATGGGTTTCTATTACCCCCCACCCCCTGTCCTGATTTTTCAAATTTGCTATCTGGTCACCCTATCAGGCAGGGAGCTCAAATGACGCCCCCATGCCCCCTTGCTTGGGTCAAAACTTTGAAAGGTCTCAGTTCTGCCTTCTTTCTGTTCTACTCCTCTCATGGTACTGCTCTGCTACCTACCCCAATAAAGGAGAACTAACAACTTAAAATGCCTTGTTCAAAAATTTGAATTACACTTTACTATGCAGACAAGAAAAGTTACATTTGCTGTTCAGGCGTTTGAAAGTTAACACTGGCATTTTTAGGTTTGAATAATCAAAGTGGTGCTTTCCGTGCCTTCTTGGTTGCAAAGATTTGAACTGCTTCTGCATCCTGAAGGTCCACAGTCTGGGCCAGCTCATACTCTATTGAGATGGTTGCAAGGCCGACTAGACTCTGCCATGTCACTGTGGAGCGTAGATATGTTGTTATTAATTTCAGCTTGGAGAAGCTGTGTTCTCCTCTGGCAACTGTTACAGGAAGTGTTAGAAGTTTGCACAGAGAAACAAATGCATTTGGAAAGAGGCGTGGTCATCTTATTTGTGCACATATATTCCAGAACAGCCTTTGGAGTTGATCCTGTTGAAATGTATTTGAAAGGGCTTTCAGTTCATCACTTAAATTACTCGCATCAATATCGCGCGTGTCGTCATGTGTCAACACTGTCTCTAGTGCCCTGCATGGCTGGTTTAGGTCTTCTTCAGGTATAGTGAGGAGTTTCGGAATATCCTAACACCTCCCAAATATACTGCGGTGTTCCTTGAGCTGCAGGAAACGTCCTCCAACTGACTGTATTGCACAATCTAGCCATGAATTAAACTTTGAATTGTTTTATGGGGTCTCTTATGAGATTATCCCGTGCCTCATAATCAAAATGTCATCTTCTTCGGTGACGCTTGTATTATTGACCTGGTGGGGAAATAGCTTCAGTGTGAAGTTCTCTACCAATTTCTGTGCACTCTTCAGAAAGTTTTGAAATCCCTCACCTGACCAGAAAGACTGTAGGTAGCTGCAGCAGCACGGGAGCCAGCACACAGAGCTGTAAACCGGGGAGTTTGAGTGGGAGTTCTATTGGAGGGGAAGGACTTAGGTGAGAAGGCGATGACAGATACAGAGGCAGCAGTGGTGGTGACCCAAGTGGTGGAGGACACAAAAAAAAACCTCATGTTTTCTTCCACAATAGGGATGGAGACCTCTTTAATGTTTTTAATGAAGTCAATACTAATGGGAACTGCTTGATCATGGGAGACTTTAACTTCCTAGATACAGACTGGAGAACAAGTGCTAGTAATAATAATAGGGCTCAGACTTTCCTAGATGCGATAGCTGATGGAGTCCTTCATCAAGGAGTTGCTGAACCAACAAGAGGGGATGCCATTTTAGATTTGGTTTTGGTAAGCAGTCAGGACCTCCTAAAAGAAATGGTTGTAGGGGACAACTTTGATTCAAGTGATCAAGCTAATTCAGTTCAAACTGAATGAAAGGATAAATGAAAATAGATCTGTGACTAGGGTTTTTGATTTCAAAAGTGCTAACTTTAAAAAAAATTAGGACATTAGTTAGGGAAGTGGATTGGACTTCAAATCAAAGTTGCAGAATCTGTCAGAAGCCTGCATCCCAAGAAAAGGGAAAAAATCATATGCAGACCAAGCTGGATGAGCAAACATCTCAGAGAGGTGATTAAGAAAAAGCAGAAAGTATACAGGGAGTGGAAGATGGGAGGGATCAGCCAGGAAAGCTACCTTACTGAGGTTAGAACATGTAGGGATAAAGTGAGAGGTTAAAAGCCATGTAGAGTTGGACCTTGCAAAGGGAATGAAAACTAATAGTAAAAGGTTAAATTGGAAAAGATGGGGATCAATATGAAAATTGAAAGGTGGATAAGGAACTTGTTAAAGGGGAGACTACAGCGCATCATACTGAAAGGTGAACTGTCAGGCTGGAGGAAAGTTATCAGTGGACTTCCTCAGGAATCAGTTTAGGGACCAATCTTATTGAATCTTTTTATTACTGACCTTGGCACAAAAAGTGAGAGTGTACTAATCATGTTTGTGGATGACACAAAGCTGGGAGGTATTGCCAATTCAGAGAAGGATCGGGATATCATACAGGAAGATCTGAATGACCTTGTAAACTGGAGTAATAGTAATAGGATGACATTTAATAGTGAGAAGTGTAAGGTCATGCATTTAGGGATTAATAACAAGTATTTTAGTTATGAACTGGGGACGCATCAATTGGAAGTAGCAGAGGAGGAGAAGGACCTTGGAGTATTTGTTGACCGCAGGATGACTATGGGCCACCAATGTGATATGGCCGTGAAAAAAGCTAATGTGGTTTTGGGATGCATCAGGCGAGGTATTTCCAGTAGAGATAAAGAGGTGTTAGTACTGTTATACAAGGCACTGGTGAGACCTCATGTGGAATACTGTGTTTAGTAAGAAGGATGAATTCCAACTGGAACAGGTACAGAGAAGAGCTACTAGGATGATCCGAGAAATGGAAAACCTGTCTTTTGAAAGGAGACTCAAGGAGCTTCCCTTGTTTAGCCTAACCTAAAGAAGGCTGAGGGAAGAGATGATTGCTCTCTATAAATATATCAGAGGGCTAAATACCATGGAGGGAGAGGAATTATTTTAGCTCAGTACTAATGTGGACACAAGAACAAATGGATATTGTGGAAGAAAACCAGTTCTTAGTTTTAGTTTGGATGCAACAAGTTAGAGACAGTTTTATTTTTCATCAATTGCAAGAAGGAAGACAGCAGTTTGGACAGAGTGTCTGTTTTTATGCAAATGTTTAAAATATAAACACTTGTAAAGCAAGTATTTATACCTTTTTATTACATAAAGCTCAGCTTTGTTTATACCTTTTTAATATTGTATTTGTTTTTAACATTTTTTTTGCTACAATTGCATTTTATTGTTATTTTAAGGCAAGGTGAAAAACAGCTTTGCTTTGCAATTTTTATACGCTTACACCAGTTTTGCCGTTATAAGTTTTGCGTGATTAGGGGTTAGAGTTAGCCTGACTTTTCTTTTTTTTTTAACAGAACTAAGATGGCTGCATTTAAATCCCATTTTTTACTTTCACACGCCTCCCGTTAGTGCTTTTAGCACAACCATCATTTTTAAACCTTTATTTTTATTAGACCTTGTATTTTTGATTTTAGCTTAAAAGGGTCAGGATTAGCCCCATAATTGTAGTTGGATGTAACAATAATGCATAATTAGTATGAACACGAAAGGTATTTTTGTTATTCTGTTTTTTATAACAATAACGTATTTTAAATTAAACAAAAACAATAAAATCATTTATGTTTTATTGTAATAATATGCTGGGGTTATTTTGTAGCCTTAGTTACATAGGACAATACATTATAACTAGTCCATAAGATAAATGTTTCATAGACTATATGAGAGGCATGTTTTTTAATTTGATATATATTTTGAAGTTCATAGATTTGCCCTTGTAATTTAGAGATTTTTTTGAACCTTTGGTAGGAGTGAGTGTAGGTTTTGGAATTGCTTGGGTATTAAGGTGGTTTAATTAAAGGGTATTTGAAACCTAAGAATTAATTATAGGACTTTATTTGCAGGCCAATAGATAATATGATTTTTTGCAGTAGTGGTGAAATTAAAATGTATGTTTTGCAAAATGATGACCTTAACGTTTACACGGCGGTTATTAGCTTGGAAGAGCAGGTGTTTTCTTAGGGTCGTTTTATGTTTTATACTTTTTTAACAAATGCTGTTATAAACAGTGACCATTTTTTTTTGGCTTAGCTTTTGTACACACTGAGGCAGCGGGGGCTTTAAAGGCCAAAAATATTTATTGTTTATTTTTATTTAAACATTGGGTGCTATTTTAGGAGCAATAACTATAAATTGGCTAGGCATACCAGGTGAATTACTTTTTCAAATATTACGCTGAATTGTTTAATTTTATATGGATTTTTTGTACGGACCCAGCAGAATTTGGTATGTGGGAGCCCACGCCCTTTTAACCGGCCCGTATGCTTGGAAGGAGCACTGCGAGTGCCTGCAACTTTACCCCGAACATTTTTAAATATGTTTTTACGGCCACAAGTTAGATGGCACTTTTGAAGCACTAGCAAGGGCAGTGGGCCAAGCCGGATGCTTAAGGTTACTTTGAATGGCCATTAGCTGGTTATTTAGGAAAATTTGAATTTTTGAACAGGCCAGATTTTACTGCAATTTTTGTTTGCGTGAGTGATATTTAACACCATTTTTATTAACAGCTTTTGGGTTATTAAACAAAGGGCAGGGATAACATGTTATTTACCCATTTTAGCTTGCACTTGGGTTAACTGTGCTTTCGTAATAAGACTAGTGGCCTTTTTCAGTTGCCCTAATTTTGTATTATGTTGTTGGGTTTTATCAATGTGTTAAATTGCTGCTGCTGTATTGGCACCAGTTTAAAGATGTTTCTCAAATTTTTATTTTTATTTTTCAGAGGAGACCCATGCCCTTTGCTGTGCTACCCGAACAGCAGGTTTTTTGGAGCAATTTGGATATATGTTAGTGACCTGAAAGCTAAATAAGGGCAGAGTACATTTTATAGGTTTTAATATAGCATTAATTATTATTAATTTATATTTTAGCAGATTTTTAATAAAGTACCATACCACATTTGTTGTTTACATATTTCTATATACTTTTAAGAAGCATTGACATTAATAGCACAGGAAGGGGTATCTTGCAATATGGTACAGTATTAGGTTATTAATTCCTGGGACTATTTTAGTACAGGTAAAGTTTTGGTGGCAGAACACACATTTTTAAATATGGATTTGATTATTTACTAATTGGGTAACCAAAAAGAATTAGGACCCCTTTTTTTTATATACTACAGATCCCAAAACCCACTAATTTAAATTGTAAATGTTTTAGGCTTATTTGTAGTGAAATTGTATACTTTTATTTTTATTGACCAGGTTTTTTTTATTTCATGGTTTTCTTATATGGGATATTTTGAACCTTACAAATTATTTTTTAAATCATCTGTAAATAATATTTAAATAAATTATTAAAATGTGAAGGCCTTGGCCACTGGGTTTTATTAGAATATATGGTATTGTCTGTATTTGGATGTGTTACAGCGGTAATAGTATAGTGGAGAAAATGGAGGGGCAGTGGCAACAAGGCACCTTTGGTATTTGTTATTTGAAAGGTAATTAGGGAGGGCAATACATGCTGAAGGTACTTATTTAAAAAAACAGGGCACAGCCTGCGGAATAAACCCCAAACCCCGATTAATACCACATTTTAAACCATGGATTTTACAAGGGTTTTGTTGCCTGTGTATAATGCTACAACATTTTTAGCAGGGCCAGTTTTTAATATTTTTTGTAGATAGGAATTTTTGGACTTTAGCAGTTTTAGCGGAGCGAGCGCGTTTTTGGTGGGTTTTTTGAGTGGGTTTTTTTTTTTAATGAGCAATTGTGGTTTAGAACTGTGGAAGAAAAAAATTATTATTTTTTTTTTTTGGTTTGAATGCAGCAAGTCAGAAACAGTTTATTTATTAAGCGATTGCAAGGGAAGAAATACAATGGACAGAGAATACCTTTGCCTTAGTAATTTTTTAAAGTATAAACAATATAAAGCAGTATTTATACCCTTTTATTATATAAGATGGTGTCTTTGTTTGTAGTTTTTTGATATTTTATTTATTCTTTTTTTTTACTAACAATTACAATGTATTTTTATTTTAAAGCAAGGTTAAACAGCTTTGCTTGCAGTTTTTTATACGCTTTACCAGTTCTGCCTTTACAATTTTTGAGTTATTATGGTTCTGACTGTTACTTTGTTTTTAACAGAACTGAGAGGCCTCCTCCCCTTTTGGGCATTTTTTAGCACAACTACCATTTTTAAATTTTTTATTTTGATTAGATTTTGTATTTTAATTTAAATGGGTTCGTTTTATAAGCTCTGACTGGCTACAACAACAAAGCATACTGTCTGAACATGAAAGGCATTTTTGTTATTACATTTTTACAACAACAATAACACTTTTAAACTACACAAAAACAAAATAAACATTACTGTTTTTTATTGTAACAATATGCTGGGGTTGATTTATAGCCTTAGTTACATAACACATTACATTATGATTAATATATAAAATAGACAGTTTATAAACTGTGTAGAATGCATGTTTTTTAATTTAATATATAATTTGAAATACCTAAATTTGACCTTGTAATTTAGAGATTTTTTGAACCTTTGGTAGGAGTGAGTGTAGGTTTTAAAAGACCTTAATACCAAACTAAGATTTAATTATAGGACTTTATTTGCAGGCCAATAATGTCATTTTTCGCAGCATTGAGTGCCTGCAACTTTACCCTGAAAAGTTTTAACTATGTTCTTACGGCCACAAGTTAGATGACACTTTTGAAGCACTAGTAAGACTGATGCTTAAGATTAATCTGAATGGCCTTTAACTGGTTATTTAGGAAATTCTGAAGTTTTGAACATGCCAGATTTGACTGCAATTTTTATTTTTGCCTTAGTGATATTTAATACCATTTTTCTTAACAGCTTTTTGGATTATTGAACTAAGGTTGAAGATAACATGTTATTTACCACCTTTAGCCTGTACCTGGCTTAACTGTGCTTTAGTAATAAGACCATTGGCATTTTTTAGCAGTTTTATTTTTTTTTTTCTGTTGTTGGCCTTTATACATGTTTTAAATTCCTGTTGCACTATTGGCCCCATTTTAAAGGTGTTTTCCCCGATTTTTAATGTAAAATTATTGTTAATTAATATTTTAACACATGTTTTTAATAAATACCACACCACATTTGTTATTTAAATTTTTGTATGTACCTTTAAGAAGCATTGACATGAATAGCATAGGAAGGGGTATATTGCAATATGGTACAGATTAGGTTATTAATTACTGGCACTATTTTTGTAGAGGTAAATTTTCGGTGGCAGAACACACCTGTTTAAAATATGAATTTGATTATTTACTAATTGCGTAACCAGAAACTATAAGGACGCCTTTGTTATATATACTGCAGACCCCTGGAATGGCCATTATATTAACCCCATTTTAAACCCACTAATTTTAATTTTAAATTTTTGGGCTAATGTGTAGTAATGTTGTATTCTTTTATTTTTACTGACCAGTTTGTTTTTTATTTAATTGTTTGCTTATATGGGATATTTTGAACCTGAAAAATATTTTCTTAAACAATATTTAAATAAATTACTAAAATGTGAAGGCCTTGGCCATTGGGTTTTATTGGAATATATGGTATTGTTTGAATTTAGATGTGTTACAGGGGGAGTAGTGTAGTGGAGAAAATGGCGGGGGTAGTGGCAACACACACCTTTGGTATTTGTTATTTAACAGCCAATTAGAAAGGACAATACATTTTGAAGATACTTATTTAAAAACAAGGGACGCAGCCTGTGGAATAAACCCCACCATTTAATTAATACCACATTTTTAAGCATGGGTTTTAGAACTTTTGGGGGTTTTTTTTGGCCAGTGTATAATTTTTGGGGTTTTTTACCAGGGTTAGTTTTTTTTGGCCAGTGTATATATAATTCTTTGGGTTTTTTTTTACCAAGGTTAGTTTTTAACGTTTTTTGTAGTTAGGAATTTTTGGACTTTGGCAGTTTTAGCAGAGCGAGCAAATTTAAAAAAAAAATTTTTTTTTTGAAGCAGTTGTGGTTTAATACCATGCAGGGGAGAGGTGGAAAGCACCTTACCCTGCAGTGCTTTGGTTTTTTTAGCAAACGCTGGCTGCATGGTAATTTTATTAGTGGACAGGAGAGAGGTTACTAGCACTTCACCTTGTTCTTTTTTTTTTTTTGCTGTCCAGGAGGAGGAAAAGAAATACCAGCAGGAGGGACAGGCTGATTAGTAGTTGTAGTGGAGTTATTTTGAGGCGGATGGGCTTTTTTGCAGTGAGAAGCGTGGGTTCAGGCAGTTAGTGCTTGGCACTTTAGAACGGTTTTGGTAGTTAGCAGGACTTGGTAAGGGCCTTTTTAGCGTGGAGCCAGAGCAGTTTTTTGTTGATGGACCTTTACGTAGACCCAATGACGTGCTTTTTAACGAATGGCAGGTTTACTTAGCATTCTTGGAGCAGGACTTTTTTTACCTGTGAATACAAAGACCTAACATATTTGATTAATACCTGGCAGTGTTTTGCAAATTTGACCGCTGCTTAGACCCATTTAACCCTCCCCCCCTTTTTTTTTCTTGGGGCAGTTAGGATTTAATAAAACCCCTTATGTATGTTTGGCTAATTTGACTAAAATGTTTATGGCCATTTGAGTTTTATTAAATAGTTTTTTTGCCTGGATTTATTTACAGAACTTTTTTTTTAAAAGGCCCCCCCCCCCTTTTTTTTTCAGAATGGCTGCAAAGAAACCAAGAATTTCTTTCTTTTTTTTTAGCGTTTTATAAAATTTAACTGCTTAATTTGTTTTACTAATTATAGATTTAACTTTATTTTTTTTAAATCGCTTGCTTATTTTTTTAAATGATTTTACTATTTTGATTATTGTTTTAGGGATTTAATTTGTAATGGTTGTTATTTTCTATGCTTTTAGAGTTTTTAACTTATTTTTTAATTTTTTTATTTGTTGCTTGCTTGCTTGGGCCCGATATTGCTTTTTTGCTGAGCCGTTCCTGTTTTACTACCACTTTAGCAAGGAGGGTGGGCTTTTTAACTAGCCTCCACCCCTTTTGGTTATTTTTTAAAAAACATTTACAAGGGCTACCCGAGTTTTTGTTTTTGTGAGGCTTGCCACCTGGGCAGAACGCAGGGCCAATTGGCGTTTTAGTTGCTTTTTTTTTTTTTGGCAGACACACTTCTGTTGCGGCATATGCTGAGCACAAATCGTGACATTTTGACAAGTTCCTGAAGGACCGGTACTTGCTCAGCCAGTGCTTTTAGGAGGGTCCCTTCCGCTTTTTTACTTGGAAATTTTGTTTTAAGGCTTGCAACTTGTTTTGGGCGTAGGTTTGAGTTGCTGCTTGGTTAGTGATTGATCCTTTTAGTTGCTTTATTTTTTTTAGCTGTTGGGTACATATTTTTTTTATTGCTTAGTTTTGCTACCACGGGGGGTATTTTAGTTGAGGCGGCTGTTTGTGGCTTTTTTAGCGTTTTCAAACCATACCGGCTTTAGGGTTGCAAAGGCAGGCTGCTGGGTTTTACCGGGCGGCCAATCTTTGCAAATGTAAGTTTAGTTTTGCAACTTATTTGCTTTTGGTTTATTTTTGTTTGTATATTTTTTACAGCCAGCTGGGGCTGAAAGCAGTTTTTTGTGCTTGGCATGGGCTCTGGTGTTTTTTGATTTTGAATGCAGGGCACCTTTTTTTTAATGTTTAGGTCAAACTGACTTTTTAAATTAACCCTTTTTTTCCTTTTAGCTTGAACTCATTGGGGATATAAAGGCGCCGAGGTGTTAATGTAGTTTGGGTAAGGAGGCATTTGGTTGAATTACATTTAGTTTTTAAATTTTAAATTAAACTTGAGACATAGAGGTATTGTAGATTTTTGAGGTGTATGATTTTATTTACATTGAAGGTACCTTTTAGTGGGAATTCTTTAGATGGATTATTATGCATGTAAAATTTGTCATGTTAATTACACAAGGGAGTATTTTGTTCACTAAGCCGGAAGACAGCAGTTTGGACAGAGTGTCCTTATGCAAATTTGTATTGTATAAACAATGTAAAGCAAGTATTTATAGCTCTTTATTACATAAAGCTGTGTTTTGTTTAGACTTTTTTATATTTTATTTGTAGCATAAAATGTTAAAAACAATGACATTTTATTGTTATTTTAAGGCAAGGTTAAAAACAGCTTTGCTTTGCAATTTTTATACGCTTTCACCAGTCTTGCTTTTATAAGTTTTGCATTATTAGGGGTAAGAGTTAGCCTGACTTTTGCTTTCTTTTCAACAGAACTAAGATGGCTGCACTTAAATCCCTTTTTCTTACTTCCACAGGAAGTTGAGACTTGAAATTAGATGAAGGTGTCTAACCATCAGAGGAGTGAAGTTCTGGAACAGCCTTCCAAGGGAAGCAGTGGGGGAAAAGACCTATCTGGCTTCAAGATTAAGCTCGATAAGTTTATGGAGGAGATGGTCCGATGGGATAACATGATTATGGCAATGAATGGATCTTTGACTATTTCTGGTAGATGGGGCCCAGTGGCCTGTGATGGGATGCTGGATGGGATGTGAGTTACCCAGAGAAGAATTCTCTATAGTATCTGGCTGGTGAGTCTTGCCCACATGCTCAGGGTTCAGCTGATCACCATATTTGGAGTTGGGAAGGAATTTCCCCCAGGGCAGATTGGCAGAGGCCCTGGGGATTTTTCGCCTTCCTCTGCAGCGTAGGGCACGGCTCACTTGCTGGAGGATTCTCTGCACCTTGACCCAGGCTCTCACTGTGTGGCTCTTCGTCCTGCCTCTGTTGGCTAGAGCATGAGCAGAGCTTTATGAGACGGCTGCTGCGGCTGTGGCCGGCCATCTAAGCGCGTTTCCCATCGTCTCTCTTCGGGTTGTGGATGCTCGACTGCAGCCGCTCCGCGGAGGTCCCAGCCTGGCTCTTTAATCTCCATTCTCCCCTTGCTTGGATGGCGCTTCATGGACCATTGAGTAGCCTCGTGAAAACATCCCAGTTGTGGACACAGGCACTAGCAACCGATACCACAAGCCAAAGTCCCCTTCACAATCCCGGGAGCCTTAGCCTGGGCTGTCTGGAGCGCAGGGTTTGGCCCGTGGTGACTGCAGACACTGCCCCTGCTGCACGGCCGCACGGTGACTCCCGTGACCCCTCCAGCCCATCAGCATTCGCCTCTCCCACATCCCGCTGAGCGGCTGAGATCTGGGGGGACAGAAACCCTTTGTTAGAGATGGAAAATCTCCTCACAGGATCACTCTGTCAATGGCTGCCAGATGCCTTCCCTGTGATACCCCAAATGCACAGCCCCTCGGGTTCCAATGGGGGAGATCTCTGCTCAATCAGTGGTCACCCGTGCTGCAGTCTCTGACGGGGGGCATATAGGGGGGTCTCGGCAGATGGTCCCTTCTACAGCGCCCATAACGGGAGGAGGTTTGGCCTGGTGATGTGAGGCTCTGGTCTGAGAATCAGGGCTCCTGGGTAATGTGACTCTGGAAGGGGGCGTGGTCTAGTGGATGGAGCTGGCTGGGTTGACAATGAGTGAGTCGAGCTTGTGCTGAAGGACCCTGGTTCAATCACCCCCCAATTCCTGTGGTGTCTACATGTGGCCATGATTTTACTTACCTATCAGTGTAGGTTGTTTAGACTATTCCTGGACACATGTCTTACATCTGCTGCTGGCCATCCCTGAGATGTAGGTCCTTCATCCAAACAAGGGCGTGGCATATCAAGGTCAATCCAGCAGCTCCCATCTGGTCTTCACCTTCATGGTTAGCCTGAGCCTGACCAGAGAAAACAGGGTGGTGTTCTTCAGGGGAACCTCCTGGAGCTCCCGTATCCCTCGCTCCACCTCACTCCCCAGCACGCTAAGGGTTTTCCGAAGATACCTCTAATCTCGGAAAAACAAAGCAACCAAGATGAGCAGAGTGGATCTAAGGGAAGAACAGATTTCTCTCCTGAACTAGAGAGATTCCCCTAGGAAAACTATCTGACGGCGGGGTGGGGGCAATGCAAGCCCCCAGCCCCTTCAATGGCAGGAAATCAGGACTCGGGGAGTTAAGGGGTGTCTCTGTCCTGTTGCAGGGAGTAGACCTGGAGAGCGGAAAGGACACTAGTGGCGTTGTAGGAAAGAAAGTGACTTCGACCTGTGAAGGTGGCTGAAGCTTCCTGCAGACATTAGAGTCGAAGATCCTCACACCTCCTTTGGGGATCCTTTTCCTAGGAATAAAAGAAGGATCCCACACAGAGAATGACATCTGAATCCCAGGTCTGGGATCCAGGGAAAAGGGATGATCTCAGCCAGGCTACGTACCAGGAACCTGGTTTTCTCCCAAGAACCACAATTATCCAGATGAGGTTTTCTTCCCCATTTTCCGTCAGGTTGTTTACTCACAGTATTCATTTGTTTGCTTTGCCGTGTTTCCACTCTCTGCATCTGTTCACTGATTTAAGTAACATTCTTTCAGTTTTTGCTTCTGTTTCCTCTTATTACAGGGTAGCATCTGCTTAGCACCTTAAACAAAATAAATTAAAAACAAATCTTGATTCTACATTAAAGGGGAAACTTTCTGAGAATTTGGCTGCAGAACTTTAGTGTCTGCATATTTCATTCACTATTATTTATTCCGGTGCAGGTCTGACGCAATCTGCCCACCCAGGAATGCCCACACGAACCACGGGGAGCCCTTAGAATACCTGTTAAAAGAGAGGAAGAGAGTAGATTAAGAGCGGGGAAAAAAAAGAAAATCCAAAGCTTCAGTACTTCTCTGCCTCATTAAAGCACCAGTCCCGGGAGCAATACAGGTGAAAAATCCCCACGGTTCTTGCCCACTAGAACCAGATCCGAACAGGAAAAGGCCTCCAGCCAATTATTTCCTTACACTCTGAATGGGTGAAATTCAGCCCTGTGCCGGCAGCCAGGGCAAGATCTGTGCATCACAGCGGGTTTAAGTGGCACTTCAGTGCACAGGTGCTGTGAGACTTGGGTGGCAGAGTTTTCCCCCTGGATCGGCACAGCCAGCGGGAATCCTGTAAGGTACAGAGCAGAGAGAGGTTTGGGCCACAATGGTCACCTCCGAGGCTGAGCATCCCTTTTGGGATGTTCCCATCTGAGGAGGATGATTTTGGCCAGCCCCAGTTCACAGCTTTCAGTCACCTCAACTGGTGATTCTCTGCCACAACTGATCTACAGTAGATAAACTTTTCTGGCCTTGCCCCCACCTCCGACTGCCCTTGTACCTCACCATTGCCCTCTAACAACCCCTGTCCCTTCTCTTGATCCCTGCCAAGCCCAAATACAGAGCCTGGCTCATGCTCCTCCTCTCTTAGACCTTCTCCCTACACGATCCTCCCCTACCTTTCACAAACTGATCACTGCGCCCTTCCCAGCTCCTGGAGGAATCGTGGCTCCTCAGGACAACCTGGGAATGGGTGGCTCCTACCTCCGTGTGGGGTGCCTGGTTTTCGTCTCAGTATCCCTGAGAGCCAGCACGTCTCGATTGCACAGGATGTGGTCGTGGCTCCCCAAACTGGGCCAGCTGCAGGCTGCTTCGCTGTAGGCGACATGGACAGATCCCAGAGCCTGGAAGACAGAGGGGGGAGGAAACCCCTGCTCATTTCCCAATCAGAGCCCCCTTCCAAGACGGGCCAAGAGGGAGGAGAGGATGAAGGGCAGAAAGGGAAGCTGCCCCTGTGGGGAGGGGCACTCCTGTAGAACCCAGTCCAGTTCCCAGCTCTCCCCCACATTGCTGGGTGTGACCTTGGAGAGGTCACTTCATCACCTTCATTCCCTGTCTGTAAAATGGGGGTACTAGTCCCGCCCACAAGGAGGACAAGGGAGGAGAGTCCCATTGTCGGCGAGGGGCTCGGACACTCTGGGCACGGATTGGTCCAGAGTGAGGGAAGGGACCCAGAGTTTGCTCCCTACACCCAGGGGAGGAAGATGTTATCGGAAGGTCAGCAAAGGGGGATGGGTCAGGAACTGCCACGGACAGGGTGTAGGGATTCGGTCAGTGCCGGGAGCTTTGTACCTCCCTTCAGCAAATGGCTTCCCTCTTGTCATCAGCAGTGCGTACACTATCTGAACTCCTTCCTAGTGTCCTGAAGGGCCTCCCTTCATTCTTCTCGAATGTGATGGATTCGTTGACCCAGGTCGATAGCTGGGAAGTTCAGGGAGGCCGTTCGTAGCGTTGCATGAAATCAGTAGGAAATCTACATTTAGCAAAATAAAGGTTTCATTGGCCTTTGCAAATTCAGAACTGATCCGTCCTGTCAATCGACGATACATGTTCACAAGGGGATGAAGCGCGCCATCGTGGTCAGGAGATCTATGATGGTCAGTTCCATCATGTGGCCATTTGATTTGGTAAAATTCCTGGTGATGGCTGGCCTTGGCCAGGGCAGGATCTTCAGAGGCCTGAGATGCCAAGATGTTTGGTGCGTGGTGCCTGGGTGAAAGCGCAGAAGTCACGTCAGTCAAGCTACATCTGAATTTCAGCCCACATCTGGCACCACCAAATAAAGCAGGCCCAGGTGATCATAGGAGATTTGTCTACTTCCAGGATGAATGATGAGCCTCCGAATAGGTGCAGTGATGAAGGCAATTCTGAGCTGTTTGCAGGCTTGTTGGAACTTGGGCGACAAAAGGAATGTGGCCGTCATGTGGAGGAGAGCTCTCGTGGGGGTTACATGCCCTGAGAACCCTGGGACAAAGTAGAAGTAAAGTGGGTGAAGACTATGAAGTACTGTCTTCTTGAGGACTTCAAACTTCGTCCCGTCTATGAATGGCTTCCACTTTATTTGGATCAAGTGTAATATCTTCCGGGGGGAGGATGTATCCCAAAAGCTCTGTGGAGAGTTGGCTGGAGGTACGCTTTTCCAATTCTGCGTTGAGACCATGCTGCCGAAACCTCTCCAGGGTTGGGTGTGGTGCGCATGCTTCTCTCGGTTCTCCAAAAGAGAAGTCTGTCACCTGTCACCAGAGCCAGAGTCCAGGTCCATGCCAGAGGTCGTAGCCGGGTAGTCAGAGAGCAAAGATCAGCCAAGTCAGTGTCAAGCCAGAGTCGAGATACAGGCCGAGGGTCAAATCCGGGTAGTCAAAGTCCGAGGGCTTGGGTAAGTTCAGGAGGAGGAGGCAATGCTGGAGTGGGTCAGTGGAGGGCCTGGAGAAGGGCTAGAGAAAGGCAAGGAGAATACGGAACCAGGGTGGGAAGCCAACATCAGGAGCCAAGAAGGGTCATGCCGAAGTCATAACCATAGTCCGGAGCCAAGGGTCAAGCCAGAGTCGATATCGAGGAATCAGAGGGCAGGGCAGGGCAGGGTGGTGCATGCCGGTGGGAACCAGGATGATTAACAGGTTCTCCTAGGCACTGCCCAGATGGAGCTCTAGAGACCCCTCATCGGGGGACTCCCTTCCTAGGAATAAAAGAAGGAGAGCGACATGACAGATGTCTCGGCCTGGGTTTCGCTCAGTGCTGTGTGCTCTATGGCCACTCCCCGCAGCCCTTCTCCCCCAGGCCCATTGAGATAAAGCAGTACCTGCGGCAGGGAGTGAGAGCTTCTGGTCATGGGAAGGGGGAGTCATCATCTATGCTGGGGTTGTTCTCAGAGGAGGGGGCTTCTTTCTCTAGGGTCCCTTGGCCAGCAAGTGGGGGGGCCCAAAACAGGGGCCTTGTTTCCATTGGGGTCCCTCTGCCCTGCTGCAGTTGGTCTAACAGAAGAGGCCTTAGTTCTGTTGGCCAGCTGGAGCTAGTCTCTAAGGGACTCACTTCTATGGGGTCCCATAGCCCAGCTGGGTTTCTTACCCCTCCTCTGCAGCAGGAGCCTCTGCAGCCAATATATCCCGCTCCTGGCTTGCCGGCTGATGTCGCTGGCTGGGTCTGAGATGTAGAGACCCAGCTGCAGCACAAAGTTGCCGGCCTTGGGCCTTCAGCTCTCCCGCTCCCCTGGGACAGAGCTCTGCTCCCACCCACCTGTAGGAGGCACTGGGGGAGAGGAGCTAGATCCCTCTTTCTCTCTGCCCCCAAGGGAGCTTGGAGCAAAGGGGCCAGGGCATGGGCCCTCTATGAGCACTCGCTGCCAGGCTGCTCCACAATAACCAGGGCCCTGAGACCAGGCCCGACCCTGCCAGCCAGTGGCCTATGGAACGTCTCAGTCCCTCACGGAGCCAGGGGGGAACCACTTAACCAGGGGATGAGGAATTTGACTCAAGCCCTGACTCTGCAGGATGCTGGGGTCAAAGGTCACTTACGGCAAATCCGGGGAGGGAGGCGGCGAATCGGAGCAGGGCAGCGCTGCTCCGTGTGGCCCTCGCTCTCTCCTGGACATTTCCAGAATGGAACCAGAAATGGATGTGCTGCGGGAGAAGGAGGCAGGGGAGGGTCAGGGGGCAGGCGGACGTGCTCTACTAATGAGCCTCGGCCCCTCCCCCTCCCCATGGGGCTGAGACCTTGTGCTCGGAGTGGGTGGGGAATAGCTAACTCCCCATGTGGGGGTTCATGACACTGCCAACGTCTTGCTGGGCACAAGCTGCCATTGTCTCTCCAGCCTGGGACAATGTTCAGTCTTGGGGGCTGGTCTGTTTGCTCTGAACACCTGATCCATGAACAGCACATCAGGATCAAGACACATGCCCTGGGCCCCCAGACCCCAGCTCCAGAACCTTGGTTGGATGGATGGAGCGGTCGTGAGGACAATCCCTGTGGGAAGTGCAGTGTCCCTAGGACAGAAGAGCTGATTCCCTGAGGCTCCTCCTGTATCTCAGGGTCTCGCTAGAAAGGAGCCAGTGACTTTTCTCAGAGGCCCATGTCCGGCATCTCACAGGGGTTTTAGTCTCTCAGTCCCCAGCCAGGCCTGGTGCTCACTGTTAGTGCTGAATGGAACCATGCAGAGCTCTGGCCGACAGTCCCAGCTCCTTCCCTCTGATCCCCCGCCCCCGCCCGTGAGGCGTAAGGGTCCCAACATGGCACTGCAGGGACAGCTGTGGGAAAATGTTGCCGCTTCGGTCCAAGCTGGGAGGCCACAATGGAAACATGGTTCTTCTAGTCTCTCCTTTGCTGCCCTCCCTCGGGGTTCAGGGGAAATTCCACCCCAGACCCCCCCATTCTGCTCACGTCCAAGAGGTGCTGCAGCCTCTCTGTGGTGGGGGTCTCGGCGAGCAGGCCCCCGAGCATGGTGTCCAGGCTCTCCATGTAGCTCTTGTGCAGAGCCTGCAAGAAGAGGGAGCACCTGTCAGTCATGGGATCTGGGGCTACACCAGCCAAGGGACAATTAGGGGCGTTGTCCGGGAGCCCTGGCCAGACACAAAAGGCACATCCTGGCCTCTCCCATTCACATCACTCCAGGGACAATCAGAAAGAGTTCATGGCTGGCTGCCTGCTGGCTCTTCAATCCACGCCCTTAGCAGTTCTCTGCGCAGGGCCTGGTACCCAGCAGAGTATGGAACAGCCAAACTGCGATGGGTGGGAGGTAGGATCCCCGGGAGAGTCCAAGCAGCACAGCACAGAATGAGGAGAGGAGGGAAGGCTGGGATCACCCACAGAGGGGTAAGTCAATCCCCTCTGTGGGTGATCCCAGCTCTGCTCACCCCTCCCCTATTCTCAGAAGCTCCATCAAACCGAGGGAGCAGGGACCAGAGTCCGTTCCTGCTCCTGAGACAGAGAAGTAGGATCGTGACCTACCTGGAAGTGGGAGGTGTCGTGCCCAGTGCCCATGGTGAAAATGGCATACAGTAGTGCACGCAAGAGGCGTGACTCCACCTCCCGGGCAAGCGGCGGCTGCAGTTTGCTGGTGGGAGAGAGGAGCCCGGTTACACTTGGCAGCACCGGAGTGGCGCTGGCACTGCCATGGACATGACCCCCCTCCCCCGCAGTGATCCCCTCCCCACGGCCACTCTAACGCTACGGGAGTGAAATCACCCCCCAGCCAGGAAAGAGGGGACATTCCCGCCTCCTCTGCTGGGGGATGCGAACAGCCTCGGCTGGGGGTAATCTCGGCAGGAGGGGATCTGGGACTCCCGGCTCCGGACCCGATCAGCACCTGGGTTAGGGCAGCTGGATGGGAGGGTTCTGGTACCTGAGGCTGCAAACTGCGGCCATGGAGCCGGAGATGATGGAGGTTGGCTCCGACTCCAGGGGCAGGATCTCAATCAGCTCCTGAGAGACCCCAAGGAGACAAAAGCGCGGGTGAGACTCAGGCCCTGCAGACCCCCAGGCGCTTCCCAGGGAGGAGGCCAAAGTGCTCTGCAGAAACAGCCAGTGTGACCCCACCCCCAACCAGATGGGCCCCACATTCCTCCCACCCATCAAACTTACTCCTTCCTTTCCCCTCTGCCACCTAATTCCTCCTCCCCTCCCCTTCCCCTCCGGCCTTACAATTCCCCCACTGCCAGCTCCCGCTCGGTGTCAGAAGTTCCCCCTTCCCTGCTCCCCAACCCTCTGCTCCCCTGTCCTCTGCTCCCCACTTCAGCCCCACTAACTCATCCTTCCACATCTGGGTCCCTCGCCCCAGGGGCCAGGCACGGGGTCCCACTCACCGCAATGCTCTCCACGAGGGCCGCTTTGGTGAAGATGGGCTCCACAGTGTCCCGCCCCTGCTTCTGTGTCACGAAGCAGAGACGTGGCACAGCGTGGAGGAAGCGGAGCTGTTTGGCCGTGTCCTTCAGCCACTAGGAGTGGGATGTGGGGAGAGAGAGAGAGACGGTTAGGTAGGGACCTCCCCACCCCTCTTACACCAGCTCCAGGGCTCATGACCTCCATGGGGTTGGAGAGGGAAAGCCGCCCCGCTTCCCAAAACCAAGGTCGCCCTGCACAGACTGGGGTTGTAACTGGGACATTGTCGGCAGGGAGCAGACACCTTGTCCTGCGTGAGACAAACACCCCCACTTTGGGGTGCCAGATAACAGGGGAGAAGTGCCCCCCAGTGGGGGCGATGGAGTCTCTGGGACAAGACCCCCCTGCGTGAGTGGGGATGGAACAAGGGGCAGGACAGACTCGGGGGCAGGGCAGGTGGGGGATTTTTTTACCTGAGCTCTGCCATGGAGGTGCTGCTGGATGGGCCATACCGCCTGTAGTTCAGGGGACTCCTCCTCATCCTCCTCGTCCTCCAGCTGGGCACTAGGGGTCTCTGCACCAGGCAGGGAAGGAGAAAGGGTCATTTATGCTGCTGCTGTGGGGATCCAGTGGAGAGAAATGGCTCAATGTTCCCCCCTCCCCTGCAAGGAGCCCCATGGCAGAGAGGGCCCCACCCTGCCCCTCTCAGAGACGCCCTCAGCCCCATCAGCCTCAGGCCCCCTGGCCGTCAGCCCCCTCCCCACCCCCAAATGTTCAGAATAGGCGGGAGCTCCCCCGACTCTCCCCAGCATCCCCTGCCGCAGGGCGTGGCTGTGACTAGTCCCCCACCTCCCCCTTCTTCCCCCCGTCCTCTGGGTCTCCCCTCACCTGCAAAGAGGGAGCCTCCAGCCTCGGGGCTGTCAGACCCCAGGTAGGGGCTGCTGGCCCCTCGGGAGTAGGCGGAGCTGCTGGTCCCCGAGCCAGAGTCGCCCAGCTCCTGCTCTGGGCCAGCCGGGGGCTCCGCAGTGGCCAGGATGGTGGATGGCTGCTGCTGGGCCCCGGGGCGCGGCTCCTGGCTCCTCTGCTTCCTGCGAAGGAAGCCGCAGAGCCAGCTGGCCCGGCTCCCGCCCTCTCCTGGCTCCCTCCTGCAGAGCGACAGGAAGCTCCTCCTCCTCTCCTGTCCTCTGGCCTCTTCCCCGCCCGCGGGGACAGAGGGGCCGCTCCCCTGCTGGGCAAGCCGGCCGCTGCTCCCTAGTCCCTCCGGAGCCACCTGCCCAGACTTCCTCCCCAGCATCCGCCTCAGCCGCTGCATCCTGGAACAGGGTGGGGAGCAGCCATGAGTCTGGGCTCAAGGCAGCCTCTCATTAACGGGCCTGCCTGGTTCCCTGCCCACCTCCCCTCCGCTGAGGCAATTCCTCCTCCCCACACACCCCACCCCGGGGCACGGGGGCTGCCATCCGCACACACTGGCAGCAGCTCACAGCACAGGCTGCTCCCAAAATTCCCCCTCACCAATGGGGCCCTGTGGCACCGGGGGAGTCTCGTCCTTTCAGAGCAGGGAGGATAGGATCTCCTTTAGTTTGGCTAAGAAGCTCCCTCCACCCCAGTAGGTCCTGCTCCCTCCCAGGCCAGAGAAAGAGCAGAACCCGGATAGTCCCCAGCGAAAGTTCACAAGGTGCCAATCCTAGGAGCGAGGAGTCGCCCTCAGTTCCCACTGATCTCACTGATTGCGGGTGTGGGTGTTCAACACCCGGCGCGTTCTGCCCTCCCCAAAGACTCTCGAGCTGGGGAACAATCTCCTACAAGGGAAGGGCTGGGAGCCCTGTTGCTGGGCCTTTCCCACCACACTGGGGATGGCTCTGGAGATCTCCACTCACTTGCTCTAGATGGGATGGAGCTGGATGGCAGATGCGCTCCTCCTCGATCTCCCGCACCCAGGTGGGCTGTAAAGGGTGCTGCCCAATGCCCTGCCAGCAGGGTAGGGGGTAGAAGTCAGGAGATCGAAAGGGGCTGTGAAAACAAGATGATGTTTTATTGCCAGGGGATGAATAAGCTTAGCCTAGCAACCGGGTGTTCACACCACTGACCTACATCCAGCAGGACACTTCCCGTCTCAAGGTCTCCTAGTACCTCACGCACCTTCCTGATGTGTGATGACCCAAGGTCTGTAGGGGAGTGTCCCCAGCCCCACTGAATGAAGCAGAGGTCTAGCTAAGAATTAGAGAATCTGAGAATATCAGGGTCGGAAGGGACCTCAGGAGGTATCTAGTCCAACCCCCTTCTCAGAAGTAGTAAGAGGGGCAGTAATGTTGTCTCCATCCTTCAACCAGTAGCAATTGCACAGGATATTGCCACAAAACCTACATGTGATCGTCAAACTGTCTAAGCCATTCCTCTTCTGCGCTTCCTGTTTTATACCTTTCAAATCTACAAACCTTCCCCTTGAGAGTCCCTGCCCTGGTGGTGCTGCAGGTAGAGGAACCGGAGCAGTAACACGGTGACATCAGAGGTAACTCCGCCCCCTGTCGCTCACTGACTCCACTAACCCAGAGCATAAACCCTAAGCCTGTCGCCTGCCTTGGGCATCGCTCCCACTGAAACCTGCAAGCTCCTTGGCTGACTTATGCAAATCCCCAGCGGAGAGTTAGCACTGACTGGCTGAATTCACGCTAAAGTCACATTGCTCTTCAGTCACAGCACCAATGGAAGGGGTCCAGTGTGGAAATCAGGCTTTTCTGGTGGTGTTATTTTCCAATTGTCACCAAAATCAACGAGCTTCTTCCCACTGATGCCTCGAAATTCCCTGACATTTTGGAATCAATTGGATGTAGCCTTCAAAAAGTATCGCCTTACAGACAGACAAAGAAATGCCCTTGAATTGAGCCGTAGGCCTCACTGCACTCAGCCAAGAGTGTCTGTGTTGTATCCTTGGGGCAGCAGGTTTGGGAAGAAATCATTTGAGACACAGAGAGCTGAGATCGATGGAAGCAGTGCTTTATTTTCACACACTGAACTGACCAAACCAGCCCAAACTGGCTGGACTAGCCCCATATAATCCAACTCAGTTGCCATAGCAACAACAAGGTGCTATTACCATGACAACCAAATAACCCTAACCCATGACATCCAAATACACAACAGTCTGAGTCTCCTCTCTATTAACTCAGCAATAGCCCCACACTTGGCCGATCAGTGGGGAGACTCTCGGCCCTGGAGGCCGAGTGTTCTCCACAGACGGGCAAAAGACAGCACTATTCACCACAGGAGAGCACTAGGGTGGAGATCACCATCAGCGCACAATTCCAGCCCCACCGCTTTGTGAGGGCCTCCTACAATGCCAGCTGGAGCACGGCCCCACCTTCCCCAGGAAGAAGAGCAGCAGAAAGAAATGGAAGAAGAGCAAAGACAAAAAGAGTCAGGAGGAAAGGAGGAAGAGGGAAGCAAAAAGGGACAAATTCCAAATGCCCCCAGCAAGTCTCAGATTCCTAAATTCCAAGCCCAGAAGGAACCACTCTGGTCGGACTTTCTGTTTCACATCGGCTATAGGACATCCCTCAAAATAATTCCCATAGGAATTAGAGCAGATTTGTTAGTAAAACACCCAATCTTCATTATAAAAAAGGCCAGTTGTGGAGGATCCAGGACAACCCTCGGTAAATTGTTCCAAACCCTGAGGTTAAAAATGCTCCCCTTATTTCTACTGTGAATTAGTCTAGCTTCAGCTTGCAGCCACTGTCTGCTCATAACCTTTAGCTGCTAAAGTGAAGAGCCCATTAGTAAATATTTCTTCCCATAGGCTCACTGCTTAACCTTCTCTTTGACTGAGCTCCTATAGTCTGTCAGCACAAGGCATGTTTTCTAATCCTGTCCTCATTCCTGTGGCTCTTCTGTGAACCCCTCTCCAATTCATCAGCATCTCTCTCCAATTGTGGACACCGGAAATGGACACAATATTCCAGGAGTGGTTGCACCAGTGCCCAGCACAGAGATATCGAACCTCTCTACCGCTCCCTGACAATCTGCTGGGATAGAGTCCCCCAGCTCGTACATAGAGCCGATATTTCTTTCTTACCTTCTACACAGATGACAATTTCTTTCTACAAAATCCACACAAAAATGAAAAAACTCCCACACAATCTCCTCCACACCGATCCTCTCTTGGTTCTCACAGAGAGACCGCGAGATAGAGACTTGCTGCAGCAAGGCTACAGGGGTCTCTGAGGTTCCCCCTGCCCCGCATCCCTGTCCTGCCTGGCTGTTGTCAAGGGAGCTCTGTGAGGTCACAGCCGCCTCATCACCTTTGCCCAATTGGACAAATTCCGGCCAAAGGCTTTTGTGAAGTCACTGCCACTCTCCCCTTTCCCCTGCAGGCCTGATGTCTGCCCCTGCCCAGCCCGGTGGGATGTTTGAGCTGCACCCCGGATCTCCCCACTTGCTCATAATTGATTCCGGGGAACAAGCAGGCCACCCAGCAAAACAGCCGAATCTGTTCCTCACCCCACACTGAGTTTTTCATAGAGGCATAGATTGTTAAACAATTCGATCTCCTAATCTGGCCTCGACTTCATAGGCTATGAAATTTCACACACTTTGCACCATATTAAGCCCAATAGTTTGTAATTCACTAAAGGGCACCTTCCAGAATGACAACCAGTGGTAATGAGAGTGGCCCATTTTAAACAGTTGACCAGAAGGTGTGAGTAACAATGGGGGGGGGGGAATTAGTATGGGGGAAATTAGGACTTTCGGCTACAGAATTTTATTTCAATTTTTTATGAGATTGTGTCTTTTCTGTTTTGTGGCACACAAGCAGAGAAGTTAGAGAAAAAATAAAATATTGGTGCTGGAAATTTGCAATGTCTTGCTAATTTGTTTCTTAAGACCAGAACAATAATACATAAGAACCCCAAAATCAGAGGGAGAGAATGTAAGCGACTGCCTATAACAGAGAGGCACAATTCACTGGCTACCTGCTGACTGACTGCTGCTAAACCCCTACTGAGCTAGGTAACATGCAAGCAGGTCCAGGAACCATGTCCAAAATGTAAAGTCACAGTATTCAATTTTAACACAACCACAAATACACCAGAGCACCACATTTTTCTGTTTTACAAGGTCTCTCCTGCTTTTGGAACACTAGTTTCTAAACATGCCATGGGGAATTTGAATCAAATTCCAGCTACTAATTATCATGTGTGTGGAACAATCACTAATGTGTATTCGGTATTGTGTTGTTGGTTTCTTTAGGAAATTTGGGGAAACAGGAGCACTGGGAAAGCCTATTTCCCCCCCCCCCCACACACACACACACACATACAGTGCACATTAGCTGCCCACTGGTGCTGCCTGAGCAGAAGCATTGTGACATCAGAGATAATCCACCATTCAGCACTTCCTCCCTCCAGTTCATTTTCATACTTGGGGAGAATGATTAGCCTCCTGGCTGCCATGGCAACAGCTACCTTTGACACCTGATTGGCCCCTTATTGCCAGAACATCATCACAGAAAGGAAGTTTGTAATGAAACAGGCCAGAATTGAATAAGGAAGATAGTCTCCTGCTGTGCTCATTTGGGTTTGTACTGTGATACAGTACAGTGTTTCTTTTCAAAGGGCAATTGTTTGCTCCTTTCCTTAGTAAGGGCTAGGTGAAAAGAAGATGCAAAATTCCAGCTCTTTTTCTTGGATATTTTTTATCTGCTTGTTACAAATTGAGGATTACAGCTTAGAACTTTCACTGAAACCGAAGTTTCATAAAATGAGTTTAGTTTTAATACAGTTTAATTTCTTTACTTTCAATAGTCTGATCAACACAGCATTGAGTGGTGAAATGGGACCTTCACAAATATAACAACACAATAAAATATATACTGAAAATAACAGATGAGTAAGAGATTCATTGTTTAAAAAGCACATATCAAATAGATTTTCTTTGTATTAAAAAAACCAAGGAAATTAACGAACAAAAAACCTTTGAATTAACATTAGTTAAATTTGCTTTCATCAATAAACTAAATCATCAAATAATTAAGAAATACAAAGTCAAGGTTTTAAAAAGGATTAAAAGGTTACAATGTTTCGCATTCTCAGATTAGCAAATGTCCAAATAAGTGTTGCCCTGGCACTCTTAATTCAGTCCTCTTTTCTTGCAGCTAGTGAGACTAAGAGAGCCTTGCACTGTATCAGAGCATCTTGGCAAGGCACCAGATTCCTGGCTCAGGATGGGAGGTGATACAGGCAGAGATGACTCTTCCCAACAAGAAAGAGTTAAGTAGTGCATCAAATTCTATGCCTTGATCTGAAGTCAATGGAAAAGGTGTCATTGAGTTCAGCCGCTTTGGATCAGGCTCTTATGCCATCGATAAACCAGTGAAATTAGGACGTTATTCCAGATTTATATGTGTGCTATTAAGCACAGGCTTTGGCTCAGTGGCTCCACTTCTATGGAATATGCGAATAGCTGCTGAAAGAAACGTCCTATTCTGAACAGAGCTAACAGGGTTATTGTTATGTAGCATTATAAGTCAGAGATAGAGATGTGTTGGGAAGACATAAAGAGACATCCATTTTTTAAAGTGACTTAAACATGCTGAAAGGACCAATATCCTTAAGTAGAGCTGAACTTCCTTCGTAACAGAGGCAAAAGACCCTCACTCAGTCATTTGTCCTTCGTGCCCATATATTCTGTTCAAGCTGGAGCATGTGATTTAACTCTGAATTCATACTTCCCCCACACGAAAGAATAGATCATATAACTGCACCTTTCTAGAAAACTTGTGCTAATGTTGCTGAGGTCACAATTAAAGTTTGTGTTACAGTTGCAGGTAGTGGGCAGTAGCTTGTGGAGTCGCAAGGTCCATCCATACGAGTGGTTAACACAATATGTGGGTTTTAAGGTTTGATAGAGAAGCTTCCGAGTCTAAGGCCAGCCAAGCTCTCTGGTTTCTTTGGGCAGATCCCTTGAAGCCTGCTTGTGACCTCCACAGGGCCACAGACCCCTGAGTCGAGAACCACTGTGGTAGACTAGATCCCTGTCAGCCAATGGATCTCAGGCTTTGTCTTCACTGCAGAGTTAACTCGAGTTTCCTACACTCAATTAAGGCTCTTGAGTCAGCCTCTCTCAAACGAGAAGAGCCACACTGTGAAGAAAGAAAGGTGCTGCTGTGTCACACTGGCGCTGCACTCACTCATGTGGGGCACAAAGACTTTTAGGAGCTCATCCCGTGGCTCTTTGCACAGCAGTGAGCTGAGCCACTCTATGGATTCTTCCCCAGTGGATGGTGGGAGAACGTGTCTGTCCTTTCCTGGTACACAGGGGGAGAGTGGGAAGGCTTTGGAGAATTAGAAGCACTCAAGTGCAGCTAGCTTGTGTCCATACTGCAGAAAGGTCATGTTAGCTGGTGACTTGTGCTAATTTAGGGTTTAGCCTTGTAGGGAACCGCGGAAGACTGTGTTACGGCCTAGCTAGGGTGTTTTCGCTTTCTCAGCGGCCAGTTACTGTAGGGCACGGCACGCCAGTTGTAACCCGTTCTGAACTAGTTAGAACTGCTTTGTATGGCCTTGAGCCAAGGGGCGAACACAGCCTGTGGAAAGACCCTGATTAATTATGTATGAATTGTTTTTATATAGTTGTATGAGTCCGGCCCCGCCTTTGGACTCCGCACCAGGCCGAGCTTCGGTGAGCTGGGTTCCCCGCGTCCGTGACAGCAACGCCAGGAGTCCCCGTTGCGAGTGTGTCACTTTGCCTTCAATAAACCCAATAACTCACAGTGTGTGTGGGCCTCGTTCTTGCACTTCACTCTCACAAGCACCATTCACACCTGGCAGTGCCCATCTCTTCTAAACAAGCTCATGGCCGCTAAAGAACAAAGGGCGATAAGAGGAGATTGTCTTGGGGAACCTCTGTCTCCTCCTGCTCTCTGGTTTGTTGAAAATCTAGTTCCAACTCTGGATTTATGTCACCTTTCTCCCCCAGCTGTTGTGCTCGCAGAGTTTGTGATTCCTTATTTAATACTTTCATCCAGATAAACAGAAGAGAAATAAGTTATTTAATGACTAACTTTGATCACATCCTGTTCTGTATGTGTTTGTTTTATTCAGTACATTCACCTGACACCAGGGCCGGTCCACAATATTTTGGCACCTCAGGCAGAAGGCTGACCAGGTGTCCCAACTTTATAGGGCCAATCCCGACTTTTGGGTCTTTTTCTTATATGGGTTTCTATTACCCCCCACCCCCTGTCCTGATTTTTCAAATTTGCTATCTGGTCACCCTATCAGGCAGGGAGCTCAAATGACGCCCCCATGCCCCCTTGCTTGGGTCAAAACTTTGAAAGGTCTCAGTTCTGCCTTCTTTCTGTTCTACTCCTCTCATGGTACTGCTCTGCTACCTACCCCAATAAAGGAGAACTAACAACTTAAAATGCCTTGTTCAAAAATTTGAATTACACTTTACTATGCAGACAAGAAAAGTTACATTTGCTGTTCAGGCGTTTGAAAGTTAACACTGGCATTTTTAGGTTTGAATAATCAAAGTGGTGCTTTCCGTGCCTTCTTGGTTGCAAAGATTTCAACTGCTTCTGCATCCTGAAGGTCCACAGTCTGGGCCAGCTCATACTCTATTGAGATGGTTGCAAGGCCGACTAGACTCTGCCATGTCACTGTGGAGCGTAGATATGTTGTTATTAATTTCAGCTTGGAGAAGCTGTGTTCTCCTCTGGCAACTGTTACAGGAAGTGTTAGAAGTTTGCACAGAGAAACAAATGCATTTGGAAAGAGGCGTGGTCATCTTATTTGTGCACATATATTCCAGAACAGCCTTTGGAGTTGATCCTGTTGAAATGTATTTTGAAAGGGCTTTCAGTTCATCACTTAAATTACTCGCATCAATATCGCGCGTGTCGTCATGTGTCAACACTGTCTCTAGTGCCCTGCATGGCTGGTTTAGGTCTTCTTCAGGTATAGTGAGGAGTTTCGGAATATCCTAACACCTCCCAAATATACTGCGGTGTTCCTTGAGCTGCATGAAACGTCCTCCAACTGACTGTATTGCACAATCTAGCCATGAATTAAACTTTGAATTGTTTTATGGGGTCTCTTATGAGATTATCCCGTGCCTCATAATCAAAATGTCATCTTCTTCGGTGACGCTTGTATTATTGACCTGGTGGGGAAATAGCTTCAGTGTGAAGTTCTCTACCAATTTCTGTGCACTCTTCAGAAAGTTTTGAAATCCCTCACCTGACCAGAAAGACTGTAGGTAGCTGCAGCAGCACGGGAGCCAGCACACAGAGCTGTAAACCGGGGAGTTTGAGTGGGAGTTCTATTGGAGGGGAAGGACTTAGGTGAGAAGGCGATGACAGATACAGAGGCAGCAGTGGTGGTGACCCAAGTGGTGGAGGACACAAAAAAAACCTCATGTTTTCTTCCACAATAGGGATGGAGACCTCTTTAATGTTTTTAATGAAGTCAATACTAATGGGAACTGCTTGATCATGGGAGACTTTAACTTCCTAGATACAGACTGGAGAACAAGTGCTAGTAATAATAATAGGGCTCAGACTTTCCTAGATGCGATAGCTGATGGAGTCCTTCATCAAGGAGTTGCTGAACCAACAAGAGGGGATGCCATTTTAGATTTGGTTTTGGTAAGCAGTCAGGACCTCCTAAAAGAAATGGTTGTAGGGGACAACTTTGATTCGAGTGATCAAGCTAATTCAGTTCAAACTGAATGAAAGGATAAATGAAAATAGATCTGTGACTAGGGTTTTTGATTTCAAAAGTGCTAACTTTAAAAAAAATTAGGACATTAGTTAGGGAAGTGGATTGGACTTCAAATCAAAGTTGCAGAATCTGTCAGAAGCCTGCATCCCAAGAAAAGGGAAAAAATCATATGCAGACCAAGCTGGATGAGCAAACATCTCAGAGAGGTGATTAAGAAAAAGCAGAAAGTATACAGGGAGTGGAAGATGGGAGGGATCAGCCAGGAAAGCTACCTTACTGAGGTTAGAACATGTAGGGATAAAGTGAGAGGTTAAAAGCCATGTAGAGTTGGACCTTGCAAAGGGAATGAAAACCAATAGTAAAAGGTTAAATTGGAAAAGATGGGGATCAATATGAAAATTGAAAGGTGGATAAGGAACTTGTTAAAGGGGAGACTACAGCGCATCATACTGAAAGGTGAACTGTCAGGCTGGAGGAAAGTTATCAGTGGACTTCCTCAGGAATCAGTTTAGGGACCAATCTTATTGAATCTTTTTATTACTGACCTTGGCACAAAAAGTGAGAGTGTACTAATCATGTTTGTGGATGACACAAAGCTGGGAGGTATTGCCAATTCAGAGAAGGATCGGGATATCATACAGGAAGATCTGAATGACCTTGTAAACTGGAGTAATAGTAATAGGATGACATTTAATAGTGAGAAGTGTAAGGTCATGCATTTAGGGATTAATAACAAGTATTTTAGTTATGAACTGGGGACGCATCAATTGGAAGTAGCAGAGGAGGAGAAGGACCTTGGAGTATTTGTTGACCGCAGGATGACTATGGGCCACCAATGTGATATGGCCGTGAAAAAAGCTAATGTGGTTTTGGGATGCATCAGGCGAGGTATTTCCAGTAGAGATAAAGAGGTGTTAGTACTGTTATACAAGGCACTGGTGAGACCTCATGTGGAATACTGTGTTTAGTAAGAAGGATGAATTCCAACTGGAACAGGTACAGAGAAGAGCTACTAGGATGATCCGAGAAATGGAAAACCTGTCTTTTGAAAGGAGACTCAAGGAGCTTCCCTTGTTTAGCCTAACCTAAAGAAGGCTGAGGGAAGAGATGATTGCTCTCTATAAATATATCAGAGGGCTAAATACCATGGAGGGAGAGGAATTATTTTAGCTCAGTACTAATGTGGACACAAGAACAAATGGATATTGTGGAAGAAAACCAGTTCTTACTTTTAGTTTGGATGCAACAAGTTAGAGACAGTTTTATTTTTCATCAATTGCAAGAAGGAAGACAGCAGTTTGGACAGAGTGTCTGTTTTTATGCAAATGTTTAAAATATAAACAATTGTAAAGCAAGTATTTATACCTTTTTATTACATAAAGCTCAGCTTTGTTTATACCTTTTTAATATTGTATTTGTTTTTAACATTTTTTTTGCTACAATTGCATTTTATTGTTATTTTAAGGCAAGGTGAAAAACAGCTTTGCTTTGCAATTTTTATACGCTTACACCAGTTTTGCCGTTATAAGTTTTGCGTGATTAGGGGTTAGAGTTAGCCTGACTTTTCTTTTTTTTTTAACAGAACTAAGATGGCTGCATTTAAATCCCATTTTTTACTTTCACACGCCTCCCGTTAGTGCTTTTAGCACAACCATCATTTTTAAACCTTTATTTTTATTAGACCTTGTATTTTTGATTTTAGCTTAAAAGGGTCAGGATTAGCCCCATAATTGTAGTTGGATGTAACAATAATGCATAATTAGTATGAACACGAAAGGTATTTTTGTTATTCTGTTTTTTATAACAATAACGTATTTTAAATTAAACAAAAACAATAAAATCATTTATGTTTTATTGTAATAATATGCTGGGGTTATTTTGTAGCCTTAGTTACATAGGACAATACATTATAACTAGTCCATAAGATAAATGTTTCATAGACTATATGAGAGGAATGTTTTTTAATTTGATATATATTTTGAAGTTCATAGATTTGCCCTTGTAATTTAGAGATTTTTTTGAACCTTTGGTAGGAGTGAGTGTAGGTTTTGGAATTGCTTGGGTATTAAGGTGGTTTAATTAAAGGGTATTTGAAACCTAAGAATTAATTATAGGACTTTATTTGCAGGCCAATAGATAATATGATTTTTTGCAGTAGTGGTGAAATTAAAATGTATGTTTTGCAAAATGATGACCTTAACGTTTACACGGCGGTTATTAGCTTGGAAGAGCAGGTGTTTTGTTAGGGTCGTTTTATGTTTTATACTTTTTTAACAAATGCTGTTATAAACAGTGACCATTTTTTTTTGGCTTAGCTTTTGTACACACTGAGGCAGCGGGGGCTTTAAAGGCCAAAAATATTTATTGTTTATTTTTATTTAAACATTGGGTGCTATTTTAGGAGCAATAACTATAAATTGGCTAGGCATACCAGGTGAATTACTTTTTCAAATATTACGCTGAATTGTTTAATTTTATATGGATTTTTTGTACGGACCCAGCAGAATTTGGTATGTGGGAGCCCACGCCCTTTTAACCGGCCCGTATGCTTGGAAGGAGCACTGCGAGTGCCTGCAACTTTACCCCGAACATTTTTAAATATGTTTTTACGGCCACAAGTTAGATGGCACTTTTGAAGCACTAGCAAGGGCAGTGGGCCAAGCCGGATGCTTAAGGTTACTTTGAATGGCCATTAGCTGGTTATTTAGGAAAATTTGAATTTTTGAACAGGCCAGATTTTACTGCAATTTTTGTTTGCGTGAGTGATATTTAACACCATTTTTATTAACAGCTTTTGGGTTATTAAACAAAGGGCAGGGATAACATGTTATTTACCCATTTTAGCTTGCACTTGGGTTAACTGTGCTTTCGTAATAAGACTAGTGGCCTTTTTCAGTTGCCCTAATTTTGTATTATGTTGTTGGGTTTTATCAATGTGTTAAATTGCTGCTGCTGTATTGGCACCAGTTTAAAGATGTTTCTCAAATTTTTATTTTTATTTTTCAGAGGAGACCCATGCCCTTTGCTGTGCTACCCGAACAGCAGGTTTTTTGGAGCAATTTGGATATATGTTAGTGACCTGAAAGCTAAATAAGGGCAGAGTACATTTTATAGGTTTTAATATAGCATTAATTATTATTAATTTATATTTTAGCAGATTTTTAATAAAGTACCATACCACATTTGTTGTTTACATATTTCTATATACTTTTAAGAAGCATTGACATTAATAGCACAGGAAGGGGTATCTTGCAATATGGTACAGTATTAGGTTATTAATTCCTGGGACTATTTTAGTACAGGTAAAGTTTTGGTGGCAGAACACACATTTTTAAATATGGATTTGATTATTTACTAATTGGGTAACCAAAAAGAATTAGGACCCCTTTTTTTTATATACTACAGATCCCAAAACCCACTAATTTAAATTGTAAATGTTTTAGGCTTATTTGTAGTGAAATTGTATACTTTTATTTTTATTGACCAGGTTTTTTTTATTTCATGGTTTTCTTATATGGGATATTTTGAACCTTACAAATTATTTTTTAAATCATCTGTAAATAATATTTAAATAAATTATTAAAATGTGAAGGCCTTGGCCACTGGGTTTTATTAGAATATATGGTATTGTCTGTATTTGGATGTGTTACAGCGGTAATAGTATAGTGGAGAAAATGGAGGGGCAGTGGCAACAAGGCACCTTTGGTATTTGTTATTTGAAAGGTAATTAGGGAGGGCAATACATGCTGAAGGTACTTATTTAAAAAAACAGGGCACAGCCTGCGGAATAAACCCCAAACCCCGATTAATACCACATTTTAAACCATGGATTTTACAAGGGTTTTGTTGCCTGTGTATAATGCTACAACATTTTTAGCAGGGCCAGTTTTTAATATTTTTTGTAGATAGGAATTTTTGGACTTTAGCAGTTTTAGCGGAGCGAGCGCGTTTTTGGTGGGTTTTTTGAGTGGGTTTTTTTTTTTAATGAGCAATTGTGGTTTAGAACTGTGGAAGAAAAAAATTATTATTATTTTTTTTTGGTTTGAATGCAGCAAGTCAGAAACAGTTTATTTATTAAGCGATTGCAAGGGAAGAAATACAATGGACAGAGAATACCTTTGCCTTAGTAATTTTTTAAAGTATAAACAATATAAAGCAGTATTTATACCCTTTTATTATATAAGATGGTGTCTTTGTTTGTAGTTTTTTGATATTTTATTTATTCTTTTTTTTTACTAACAATTACAATGTATTTTTATTTTAAAGCAAGGTTAAACAGCTTTGCTTGCAGTTTTTTATACGCTTTACCAGTTCTGCCTTTACAATTTTTGAGTTATTATGGTTCTGACTGTTACTTTGTTTTTAACAGAACTGAGAGGCCTCCTCCCCTTTTGGGCATTTTTTAGCACAACTACCATTTTTAAATTTTTTATTTTGATTAGATTTTGTATTTTAATTTAAATGGGTTCGTTTTATAAGCTCTGACTGGCTACAACAACAAAGCATACTGTCTGAACATGAAAGGCATTTTTGTTATTACATTTTTACAACAACAATAACACTTTTAAACTACACAAAAACAAAATAAACATTACTGTTTTTTATTGTAACAATATGCTGGGGTTGATTTATAGCCTTAGTTACATAACACATTACATTATGATTAATATATAAAATAGACAGTTTATAAACTGTGTAGAATGCATGTTTTTTAATTTAATATATAATTTGAAATACCTAAATTTGACCTTGTAATTTAGAGATTTTTTGAACCTTTGGTAGGAGTGAGTGTAGGTTTTAAAAGACCTTAATACCAAACTAAGATTTAATTATAGGACTTTATTTGCAGGCCAATAATGTCATTTTTCGCAGCATTGAGTGCCTGCAACTTTACCCTGAAAAGTTTTAACTATGTTCTTACGGCCACAAGTTAGATGACACTTTTGAAGCACTAGTAAGACTGATGCTTAAGATTAATCTGAATGGCCTTTAACTGGTTATTTAGGAAATTCTGAAGTTTTGAACATGCCAGATTTGACTGCAATTTTTATTTTTGCCTTAGTGATATTTAATACCATTTTTCTTAACAGCTTTTTGGATTATTGAACTAAGGTTGAAGATAACATGTTATTTACCACCTTTAGCCTGTACCTGGCTTAACTGTGCTTTAGTAATAAGACCATTGGCATTTTTTAGCAGTTTTATTTTTTTTTTTCTGTTGTTGGCCTTTATACATGTTTTAAATTCCTGTTGCACTATTGGCCCCATTTTAAAGGTGTTTTCCCCGATTTTTAATGTAAAATTATTGTTAATTAATATTTTAACACATGTTTTTAATAAATACCACACCACATTTGTTATTAAAATTTTTGTATGTACCTTTAAGAAGCATTGACATGAATAGCATAGGAAGGGGTATATTGCAATATGGTACAGATTAGGTTATTAATTACTGGCACTATTTTTGTAGAGGTAAATTTTCGGTGGCAGAACACACCTGTTTAAAATATGAATTTGATTATTTACTAATTGCGTAACCAGAAACTATAAGGACGCCTTTGTTATATATACTGCAGACCCCTGGAATGGCCATTATATTAACCCCATTTTAAACCCACTAATTTTAATTTTAAATTTTTGGGCTAATGTGTAGTAATGTTGTATTCTTTTATTTTTACTGACCAGTTTGTTTTTTATTTAATTGTTTGCTTATATGGGATATTTTGAACCTGAAAAATATTTTCTTAAACAATATTTAAATAAATTACTAAAATGTGAAGGCCTTGGCCATTGGGTTTTATTGGAATATATGGTATTGTTTGAATTTAGATGTGTTACAGGGGGAGTAGTGTAGTGGAGAAAATGGCGGGGGTAGTGGCAACACACACCTTTGGTATTTGTTATTTAACAGCCAATTAGAAAGGACAATACATTTTGAAGATACTTATTTAAAAACAAGGGACGCAGCCTGTAGAATAAACCCCACCATTTAATTAATACCACATTTTTAAGCATGGGTTTTAGAACTTTTGGGGGTTTTTTTTGGCCAGTGTATAATTTTTGGGTTTTTTTACCAGGGTTAGTTTTTTTTGGCCAGTGTATAATTCTTTGGGTTTTTTTTTACCAAGGTTAGTTTTTAACGTTTTTTGTAGTTAGGAATTTTTGGACTTTGGCAGTTTTAGCAGAGCGAGCAAATTTAAAAAAAAAATTTTTTTTTTGAAGCAGTTGTGGTTTAATACCATGCAGGGGAGAGGTGGAAAGCACCTTACCCTGCAGTGCTTTGGTTTTTTTAGCAAACGCTGGCTGCATGGTAATTTCATTAGCGGACAGGAGAGAGGTTACTAGCACTTCACCTTGTTCTTTTTTTTTTTTTGCTGTCCAGGAGGAGGAAAAGAAATACCAGCAGGAGGGACAGGCTGATTAGTAGTTGTGGTGGAGTTATTTTGAGGCGGATGGGCTTTTTTGCAGTGAGAAGCGTGGGTTCAGGCAGTTAGTGCTTGGCACTTTAGAACGGTTTTGGTAGTTAGCAGGACTTGGTAAGGGCCTTTTTAGCGTGGAGCCAGAGCAGTTTTTTGTTGATGGACCTTTACGTAGACCCAATGACGTGCTTTTTAACGAATGGCAGGTTTACTTAGCATTCTTGGAGCAGGACTTTTTTTACCTGTGAATACAAAGACCTAACACATTTGATTAATACCTGGCAGTGTTTTGCAAATTTGACCGCTGCTTGGACCCATTTAACCCTCCCCCCCTTTTTTTTTCTTGGGGCAGTTAGGATTTAATAAAACCCCTTATGTATGTTTGGCTAATTTGACTAAAATGTTTATGGCCATTTGAGTTTTATTAAATAGTTTTTTTGCCTGGATTTATTTACAGAACTTTTTTTTAAAAAGGCTCCCCCCCCCTTTTTTTTTTCAGAATGGCTGCAAAGAAACCAAGAATTTCTTTCTATTTTTTTAGCGTTTTATAAAATTTAACTGCTTAATTTGTTTTACTAATTATAGATTTAACTTTATTTTTTTTAAATCGCTTGCTTATTTTTTTAAATGATTTTACTATTTTGATTATTGTTTTAGGGATTTAATTTGTAATGGTTGTTATTTTCTATGCTTTTAGAGTTTTTAACTTATTTTTTAATTTTTTTATTTGTTGCTTGCTTGCTTGGGCCCGATATTGCTTTTTTGCTGAGCCGTTCCTGTTTTACTACCACTTTAGCAAGGAGGGTGGGCTTTTTAACTAGCCTCCACCCCTTTTGGTTATTTTTTAAAAAACATTTACAAGGGCTACCCGAGTTTTTGTTTTTGTGAGGCTTGCCACCTGGGCAGAACGCACGGCCAATTGGCGTTTTAGTTGCTTTTTTTTTTTTTGGCAGACACACTTCTGTTGCGGCATATGCTGAGCACAAATGGTGACATTTTGACAAGTTCCTGAAGGACCGGTACTTGCTCAGCCAGTGCTTTTAGGAGGGTCCCTTCCGCTTTTTTACTTGGAAATTTTGTTTTAAGGCTTGCAACTTGTTTTGGGCGTAGGTTTGAGTTGCTGCTTGGTTAGTGATTGATCCTTTTAGTTGCTTTATTTTTTTTTAGCTGTTGGGTACATATTTTTTTTATTGCTTAGTTTTGCTACCACGGGGGGTATTTTAGTTGAGGCGGCTGTTTGTGGCTTTTTTAGCGTTTTCAAACCATACCGGCTTTAGGGTTGCAAAGGCAGGCTGCTGGGTTTTACCGGGCGGCCAATCTTTGCAAATGTAAGTTTAGTTTTGCAACTTATTTGCTTTTGGTTTATTTTTGTTTGTATATTTTTTACAGCCAGCTGGGGCTGAAAGCAGTTTTTTGTGCTTGGCATGGGCTCTGGTGTTTTTTGATTTTGAATGCAGGGCACCTTTTTTTTAATGTTTAGGTCAAACTGACTTTTTAAATTAACCCTTTTTTTCCTTTTAGCTTGAACTCATTGGGGATATAAAGGCGCCGAGGTGTTAATGTAGTTTGGGTAAGGAGGCATTTGGTTGAATTACATTTAGTTTTTAAATTTTAAATTAAACTTGAGACATAGAGGTATTGTAGATTTTTGAGGTGTATGATTTTATTTACATTGAAGGTACCTTTTAGTGGGAATTCTTTAGATGGATTATTATGCATGTAAAATTTGTCATGTTAATTACACAAGGGAGTATTTTGTTCACTAAGCCGGAAGACAGCAGTTTGGACAGAGTGTCCTTATGCAAATTTGTATTGTATAAACAATGTAAAGCAAGTATTTATAGCTCTTTATTACATAAAGCTGTGTTTTGTTTAGACTTTTTTATATTTTATTTGTAGCATAAAATGTTAAAAACAATGACATTTTATTGTTATTTTAAGGCAAGGTTAAAAACAGCTTTGCTTTGCAATTTTTATACGCTTTCACCAGTCTTGCTTTTATAAGTTTTGCATTATTAGGGGTAAGAGTTAGCCTGACTTTTGCTTTCTTTTCAACAGAACTAAGATGGCTGCACTTAAATCCCTTTTTCTTACTTCCACAGGAAGTTGAGACTTGAAATTAGATGAAGGTGTCTAACCATCAGAGGAGTGAAGTTCTGGAACAGCCTTCCAAGGGAAGCAGTGGGGGAAAAGACCTATCTGGCTTCAAGATTAAGCTCGATAAGTTTATGGAGGAGATGGTCCGATGGGATAACATGATTATGGCAATGAATGGATCTTTGACTATTTGTGGTAGATGGGGCCCAGTGGCCTGTGATGGGATGCTGGATGGGATGTGAGTTACCCAGAGAAGAATTCTCTATAGTATCTGGCTGGTGAGTCTTGCCCACATGCTCAGGGTTCAGCTGATCACCATATTTGGAGTTGGGAAGGAATTTCCCCCAGGGCAGATTGGCAGAGGCCCTGGGGATTTTTCGCCTTCCTCTGCAGCGTAGGGCACGGCTCACTTGCTGGAGGATTCTCTGCACCTTGACCCAGGCTCTCACTGTGTGGCTCTTCGTCCTGCCTCTGTTGGCTAGAGCATGAGCAGAGCTTTATGAGACGGCTGCTGCGGCTGTGGCCGGCCATCTAAGCGCGTTTCCCATCGTCTCTCTTCGGGTTGTGGATGCTCGACTGCAGCCGCTCCGCGGAGGTCCCAGCCTGGCTCTTTAATCTCCATTCTCCCCTTGCTTGGATGGCGCTTCATGGACCATTGAGTAGCCTCGTGAAAACATCCCAGTTGTGGACACAGGCACTAGCAACCGATACCACAAGCCAAAGTCCCCTTCACAATCCCGGGAGCCTTAGCCTGGGCTGTCTGGAGCGCAGGGTTTGGCCCGTGGTGACTGCAGACACTGCCCCTGCTGCACGGCCGCACGGTGACTCCCGTGACCCCTCCAGCCCATCAGCATTCGCCTCTCCCGCATCCCGCTGAGCGGCTGAGATCTGGGGGGACAGAAACCCTTTGTTAGAGATGGAAAATCTCCTCACAGGATCACTCTGTCAATGGCTGCCAGATGCCTTCCCTGTGATACCCCAAATGCACAGCCCCTCGGGTTCCAATGGGGGAGATCTCTGCTCAATCAGTGGTCACCCGTGCTGCAGTCTCTGACGGGGGGCATATAGGGGGGTCTCGGCAGATGGTCCCTTCTACAGCGCCCATAACGGGAGGAGGTTTGGCCTGGTGATGTGAGGCTCTGGTCTGAGAATCAGGGCTCCTGGGTAATGTGACTCTGGAAGGGGGCGTGGTCTAGTGGATGGAGCTGGCTGGGTTGACAATGAGTGAGTCGAGCTTGTGCTGAAGGACCCTGGTTCAATCACCCCCCAATTCCTGTGGTGTCTACATGTGGCCATGATTTTACTTACCTATCAGTGTAGGTTGTTTAGACTATTCCTGGACACATGTCTTACATCTGCTGCTGGCCATCCCTGAGATGTAGGTCCTTCATCCAAACAAGGGCGTGGCATATCAAGGTCAATCCAGCAGCTCCCATCTGGTCTTCACCTTCATGGTTAGCCTGAGCCTGACCAGAGAAAACAGGGTGGTGTTCTTCAGGGGAACCTCCTGGAGCTCCCGTATCCCTCGCTCCACCTCACTCCCCAGCACGCTAAGGGTTTTCCGAAGATACCTCTAATCTCGGAAAAACAAAGCAACCAAGATGAGCAGAGTGGATCTAAGGGAAGAACAGATTTCTCTCCTGAACTAGAGAGATTCCCCTAGGAAAACTATCTGACGGCGGGGTGGGGGCAATGCAAGCCCCCAGCCCCTTCAATGGCAGGAAATCAGGACTCGGGGAGTTAAGGGGTGTCTCTGTCCTGTTGCAGGGAGTAGACCTGGAGAGCAGAAAGGACACTAGTGGCGTTGTAGGAAAGAAAGTGACTTCGACCTGTGAAGGTGGCTGAAGCTTCCGGCAGACATTAGAGTCGAAGATCCTCACACCTCCTTTGGGGATCCTTTTCCTAGGAATAAAAGAAGGATCCCACACAGAGAATGACATCTGAATCCCAGGTCTGGGATCCAGGGAAAAGGGATGATCTCAGCCAGGCTACGTACCAGGAACCTGGTTTTCTCCCAAGAACCACAATTATCCAGATGAGGTTTTCTTCCCCATTTTCCGTCAGGTTGTTTACTCACAGTATTCATTTGTTTGCTTTGCCGTGTTTCCACTCTCTGCATCTGTTCACTGATTTAAGTAACATTCTTTCAGTTTTTGCTTCTGTTTCCTCTTATTACAGGGTAGCATCTGCTTAGCACCTTAAACAAAATAAATTAAAAACAAATCTTGATTCTACATTAAAGGGGAAACTTTCTGAGAATTTGGCTGCAGAACTTTAGTGTCTGCATATTTCATTCACTATTATTTATTCCGGTGCAGGTCTGACGCAATCTGCCCACCCAGGAATGCCCACACGAACCACGGGGAGCCCTTAGAATACCTGTTAAAAGAGAGGAAGAGAGTAGATTAAGAGCGGGGAAAAAAAAGAAAATCCAAAGCTTCAGTACTTCTCTGCCTCATTAAAGCACCAGTCCCGGGAGCAATACAGGTGAAAAATCCCCACGGTTCTTGCCCACTAGAACCAGATCCGAACAGGAAAAGGCCTCCAGCCAATTATTTCCTTACACTCTGAATGGGTGAAATTCAGCCCTGTGCCGGCAGCCAGGGCAAGATCTGTGCATCACAGCGGGTTTAAGTGGCACTTCAGTGCACAGGTGCTGTGAGACTTGGGTGGCAGAGTTTTCCCCCTGGATCGGCACAGCCAGCGGGAATCCTGTAAGGTACAGAGCAGAGAGAGGTTTGGGCCACAACGGTCACCTCCGAGGCTGAGCATCCCTTTTGGGATGTTCCCATCTGAGGAGGATGATTTTGGCCAGCCCCAGTTCACAGCTTTCAGTCACCTCAACTGGTGATTCTCTGCCACAACTGATCTACAGTAGATAAACTTTTCTGGCCTTGCCCCCACCTCCGACTGCCCTTGTACCTCACCATTGCCCTCTAACAACCCCTGTCCCTTCTCTTGATCCCTGCCAAGCCCAAATACAGAGCCTGGCTCATGCTCCTCCTCTCTTAGACCTCCCTACACGATCCTCCCCTACCTTTCACAAACTGATCACTGCGCCCTTCCCCAGCTCCTGGAGGAATCGTGGCTCCTCAGGACAACCTGGGAATGGGTGGCTCCTACCTCCGTGTGGGGTGCCTGGTTTTCGTCTCAGTATCCCTGAGAGCCAGCACGTCTCAATTGCACAGGATGTGGTCGTGGCTCCCCAAACTGGGCCAGCTGCAGGCTGCTTCGCTGTAGGCGACATGGACAGATCCCAGAGCCTGGAAGACAGAGGGGGGAGGAAACCCCTGCTCATTTCCCAATCAGAGCCCCCTTCCAAGACGGGCCAAGAGGGAGGAGAGGATGAAGGGCAGAAAGGGAAGCTGCCCCTGTGGGGAGGGGCACTCCTGTAGAACCCAGTCCAGTTCCCAGCTCTCCCCCACATTGCTGGGTGTGACCTTGGAGAGGTCACTTCATCACCTTCATTCCCTGTCTGTAAAATGGGGGTACTAGTCCCGCCCACAAGGAGGACAAGGGAGGAGAGTCCCATTGTCGGCGAGGGGCTCGGACACTCTGGGCACGGATTGGTCCAGAGTGAGGGAAGGGACCCAGAGTTTGCTCCCTACACCCAGGGGAGGAAGATGTTATCGGAAGGTCAGCAAAGGGGGATGGGTCAGGAACTGCCACGGACAGGGTGTAGGGATTCGGTCAGTGCCGGGAGCTTTGTACCTCCCTTCAGCAAATGGCTTCCCTCTTGTCATCAGCAGTGCGTACACTATCTGAACTCCTTCCTAGTGTCCTGAAGGGCCTCCCTTCATTCTTCTCGAATGTGATGGATTCGTTGACCCAGGTCGATAGCTGGGAAGTTCAGGGAGGCCGTTCGTAGCGTTGCATGAAATCAGTAGGAAATCTACATTTAGCAAAATAAAGGTTTCATTGGCCTTTGCAAATTCAGAACTGATCCGTCCTGTCAATCGACGATACATGTTCACAAGGGGATGAAGCGCGCCATCGTGGTCAGGAGATCTATGATGGTCAGTTCCATCATGTGGCCATTTGATTTGGTAAAATTCCTGGTGATGGCTGGCCTTGGCCAGGGCAGGATCTTCAGAGGCCTGAGATGCCAAGATGTTTGGTGCGTGGTGCCTGGGTGAAAGTGCAGAAGTCACGTCAGTCAAGCTACATCTGAATTTCAGCCCACATCTGGCACCACCAAATAAAGCAGGCCCAGGTGATCATAGGAGATTTGTCTACTTCCAGGATGAATGATGAGCCTCCGAATAGGTGCAGTGATGAAGGCAATTCTGAGCTGTTTGCAGGCTTGTTGGAACTTGGGCGACAAAAGGAATGTGGCCGTCATGTGGAGGAGAGCTCTCGTGGGGGTTACATGCCCTGAGAACCCTGGGACAAAGTAGAAGTAAAGTGGGTGAAGACTATGAAGTACTGTCTTCTTGAGGACTTCAAACTTCGTCCCATCTATGAATGGCTTCCACTTTATTTGGATCAAGTGTAATATCTTCCGGGGGGAGGATGTATCCCAAAAGCTCTGTGGAGAGTTGGCTGGAGGTACGCTTTTCCAATTCTGCGTTGAGACCATGCTGCCGAAACCTCTCCAGGGTTGGGTGTGGTGCGCATGCTTCTCTCGGTTCTCCAAAAGAGAAGTCTGTCACCTGTCACCAGAGCCAGAGTCCAGGTCCATGCCAGAGGTCGTAGCCGGGTAGTCAGAGAGCAAAGATCAGCCAAGTCAGTGTCAAGCCAGAGTCGAGATACAGGCCGAGGGTCAAATCCGGGTAGTCAAAGTCCGAGGGCTTGGGTAAGTTCAGGAGGAGGAGGCAATGCTGGAGTGGGTCAGTGGAGGGCCTGGAGAAGGGCTAGAGAAAGGCAAGGAGAATACGGAACCAGGGTGGGAAGCCAACATCAGGAGCCAAGAAGGGTCATGCCGAAGTCATAACCATAGTCCGGAGCCAAGGGTCAAGCCAGAGTCGATATCGAGGAATCAGAGGGCAGGGCAGGGCAGGGTGGTGCATGCCGGTGGGAACCAGGATGATTAACAGGTTCTCCTAGGCACTGCCCAGATGGAGCTCTAGAGACCCCTCATCGGGGGACTCCCTTCCTAGGAATAAAAGAAGGAGAGCGACATGACAGATGTCTCGGCCTGAGTTTCGCTCAGTGCTGTGTGCTCTATGGCCACTCCCCGCAGCCCTTCTCCCCCAGGCCCATTGAGATAAAGCAGTACCTGCGGCAGGGAGTGAGAGCTTCTGGTCATGGGAAGGGGGAGTCATCATCTATGCTGGGGTTGGTCTCAGAGGAGGGGG
Source organism: Chelydra serpentina (assembly GCA_037349315.1). NCBI lineage: Eukaryota > Metazoa > Chordata > Testudines > Chelydridae > Chelydra > Chelydra serpentina. The sequence continues at coordinate 973,805 of JBAIAC010000151.1, forward strand.
CTTCTTTCTCTAGGGTCCCTTGGCCAGCAAGTGGGGGGGCCCAAAACAGGGGCCTTGTTTCCATTGGGGTCCCTCTGCCCTGCTGCAGTTGGTCTAACAGAAGAGGCCTTAGTTCTGTTGGCCAGCTGGAGCTAGTCTCCAAGGGACTCACTTCTATGGGGTCCCATAGCCCAGCTGGGTTTCTTACCCCTCCTCCGCAGCAGGAGCCTCTGCAGCCAATATATCCCGCTCCTGGCTTGCCGGCTGATGTCGCTGGCTGGGTCTGAGATGTAGAGACCCAGCTGCAGCACGAAGTTGCCGGCCTTGGGCCTTCAGCTCTCCCGCTCCCCTGGGACAGAGCTCTGCTCCCACCCACCTGTAGGAGGCACTGGGGGAGAGGAGCTAGATCCCTCTTTCTCTCTGCCCCCAAGGGAGCTTGGAGCAAAGGGGCCAGGGCATGGGCCCTCTATGAGCACTCGCTGCCAGGCTGCTCCACAATAACCAGGGCCCTGAGGCCAGGCCCGACCCTGCCAGCCAGTGGCCTATGGAACGTCTCAGTCCCTCACGGAGCCAGGGGGGAACCACTTAACCAGGGGATGAGGAATTTGACTCAAGCCCTGACTCTGCAGGATGCTGGGGTCAAAGGTCACTTACGGCAAATCCGGGGAGGGAGGCGGCGAATCGGAGCAGGGCAGCGCTGCTCCGTGTGGCCCTCGCTCTCTCCTGGACATTTCCAGAATGGAACCAGAAATGGATGTGCTGCGGGAGAAGGAGGCAGGGGAGGGTCAGGGGGCAGGCGGACGTGCTCTACTAATGAGCCTCCACCCCTCCCCCTCCCCATGGGGCTGAGACCTTGTGCTTGGAGTGGGTGGGGAATAGCTAACTCCCCATGTGGGGGTTCATGACACTGCCAACGTCTTGCTGGGCACAAGCTGCCATTGTCTCTCCAGCCTGGGACAATGTTCAGTCTTGGGGGGCTGGTCTGTTTGCTCTGAACACCTGATCCATGAACAGCACATCAGGATCAAGACACATGCCCTGGGCCCCCAGACCCCAGCTCCAGAACCTTGGTTGGATGGATGGAGCGGTCGTGAGGACAATCCCTGTGGGAAGTGCAGTGTCCCTAGGACAGAAGAGCTGATTCCCTGAGGCTCCTCCTGTATCTCAGGGTCTCGCTAGAAAGGAGCCAGTGACTTTTCTCAGAGGCCCATGTCCGGCATCTCACAGGGGTTTTAGTCTCTCAGTCCCCAGCCAGGCCTGGTGCTCACTGTTAGTGCTGAATGGAACCATGCAGAGCTCTGGCCGACAGTCCCAGCTCCTTCCCTCTGATCCCCCGCCCCGCCCCGTGAGGCGTAAGGGTCCCAACATGGCACTGCAGGGACAGCTCTGGGAAAATGTTGCCGCTTCGGTCCAAGCTGGGAGGCCACAATGGAAACATGGTTCTTCTAGTCTCTCCTTTGCTGCCCTCCCTCGGGGTTCAGGGGAAATTCCACCCCAGACCCCCCCATTCTGCTCACGTCCAAGAGGTGCTGCAGCCTCTCTGTGGTGGGGGTCTCGGCGAGCAGGCCCCCGAGCATGGTGTCCAGGCTCTCCATGTAGCTCTTGTGCAGAGCCTGCAAGAAGAGGGAGCACCTGTCAGTCATGGGATCTGGGGCTACACCAGCCAAGGGACAATTAGGGGCGTTCTCCGGGAGCCCTGGCCAGCCCCAAAAGGCACATCCTGGCCTCTCCCATTCACATCACTCCAGGGACACTCAGAAAGAGTTCATGGCTGGCTGCCTGCTGGCTCTTCAATCCTCGCCCTTAGCAGTTCTCTGCGCAGGGCCTGGTACCCAGCAGAGTATGGAACAGCCAAACTGCGATGGGTGGGAGGTAGGATCCCCGGGAGAGTCCAAGCATCACAGCACAGAATGAGGAGAGGAGGGACGGCTGGGATCACCCACAGAGGGGTAAGTCAATCCCCTCTGTGGGTGATCCCAGCTCTGCTCACCCCTCCCCTATTCTCAGAAGCTCCATCAAACCGAGGGAGCAGGGACCAGAGTCCGTTCCTGCTCCTGAGACAGAGAAGTAGGATCATGACCTACCTGGAAGTGGGAGGTGTCGTGCCCAGTGCCCATGGTGAAAATGGCGTACAGTAGAGCACGCAAGAGGCGTGACTCCACCCCCCGGGCAAGCGGCGGCTGCAGTTTGCTGGTGGGAGAGAGGAGCCCGGTTACACTTGTCAGCACCGGAGTGGCGCTGGCACTGCCATGGACATGACCCCCCTCCCCCGCAGTGATCCCCTCCCCACGGCCACTCTAACGCTACGGGAGTGAAATCACCCCCCAGCCAGGAAAGAGGGGACATTCCCGCCTCCTCTGCTGGGGGATGCAAACAGCCTCGGCTGGGGGTAATCTCGGCAGGAGGGGATCTGGGACTCCCGGCTCCGGACCCGATCAGCACCAGGGTTAGGGCAGCTGGATGGGAGGGTTCTGGTACCTGAGGCTGCAAACTGCGGCCATGGAGCCGGAGATGATGGAGGTTGGCTCCGACTCCAGGGGCAGGATCTCAATCAGCTCCTGAGAGACCCCAAGGAGACAAAACCGCGGGTGAGACTCAGGCCCTGCAGACCCCCAGGCGCTTCCCAGGGAGGAGGCCAAAGTGCTCTGCAGAAACAGCCAGTGTGACCCCACCCCCAACCAGATGGGCCACACATTCCTCCCACCCATCAAACTTACTCCTTCCTTTCCCCTCTGCCACCTAATTCCTCCTCCCCTCCCCTTCCCCTCCGGCCTTACAATTCCCCCACTGCCAGCTCCCGCTCGGTGTCAGAAGTTCCCCCTTCCCTGCTCCCCAACCCTCTGCTCCCCTGTCCTCTGCTCCCCACTTCAGCCCCACTAACTCGTCCTTCCACATCTGGGTCCCTCGCCCCAGGGGCCAGACACGGGGTCCCACTCACCGCAATGCTCTCCACGAGGGCCGCTTTGGTGAAGATGGGCTCCACAGTGTCCCGCCCCTGCTTCTGTGTCACGAAGCAGAGACGTGGCACAGCGTGGAGGAAGCGGAGCTGTTTGGCCGTGTCCTTCAGCCACTAGGAGTGGGATGTGGGGAGAGAGAGAGAGACGGTTAGGTAGGGACCTCCCCACCCCTCTTACACCAGCTCCAGGGCTCATGACCTCCATGGGGTTGGAGAGGGAAAGCCGCCCCGCTTCCCAAAACCAAGGTCGCCCTGCACAGACTGGGGTTGTAACTGGGACATTGTCGGCAGGGAGCAGACACCTTGTCCTGCGTGAGACAAACACCCCCACTTTGGGGTGCCAGATAACAGAGGAGAAGTGCCCCCCAGTGGGGGCGATGGAGTCTCTGGGACAAGACCCCCCTGCGTGAGTGGGGATGGAACAAGGGGCAGGACAGACTCGGGGGCAGGGCAGGTGGGGGATTTTTTTACCTGAGCTCTGCCATGGAGGTGCTGCTGGATGGGCCATACCGCCTGTAGTTCAGGGGACTCCTCCTCATCCTCCTCGTCCTCCAGCTGGGCACTAGGGGTCTCTGCACCAGGCAGGGAAGGAGAAAGGGTCATTTATGCTGCTGCTGTGGGGATCCAGTGGAGAGAAATGGCTCAATGTTCCCCCCTCCCCTGCAAGGAGCCCCATGGCAGAGAGGGCCCCACCCTGCCCCTCTCAGAGACGCCCTCAGCCCCATCAGCCTCAGGCCCCCTGGCCGTCAGCCCCCTCCCCACCCCCAAATGTTCAGAATAGGCGGGAGCTCCCCCGACTCTCCCCAGCATCCCCTGCCGCAGGGCGTGGCTGTGACTAGTCCCCCACCTCCCCCTTCTTCCCCCCGTCCTCTGGGTCTCCCCTCACCTGCAAAGAGGGAGCCTCCAGCCTCGGGGCTGTCAGACCCCAGGTAGGGGCTGCTGGCCCCTCGGGAGTAGGCGGAGCTGCTGGTCCCCGAGCCAGAGTCGCCCAGCTCCTGCTCTGGGCCAGCCGGGGGCTCCGCAGTGGCCAGGATGGTGGATGGCTGCTGCTGGGCCCCGGGGCGCGGCTCCTGGCTCCTCTGCTTCCTGCAAAGGAAGCCGCAGAGCCAGCTGGCCCGGCTCCCGCCCTCTCCTGGCTCCCTCCTGCAGAGCGACAGGAAGCTCCTCCTCCTCTCCTGTCCTCTGGCCTCTTCCCCGCCCGCGGGGACAGAGGGGCCGCTCCCCTGCTGGGCAAGCCGGCCGCTGCTCCCTAGTCCCTCCGGAGCCACCTGCCCAGACTTCCTCCCCAGCATCCGCCTCAGCCGCTGCATCCTGGAACAGGGTGGGGAGCAGCCATGAGTCTGGGCTCAAGGCAGCCTCTCATTAACGGGCCTGCCTGGTCCCCTGCCCACCTCCCCTCCGCTGAGGCAATTCCTCCTCCCCACACACCCCACCCCAGGGCACGGGGGCTGCCATCCGCACACACTGGCAGCAGCTCACAGCACAGGCTGCTCCCAAAATTCCCCCTCACCAATGGGGCCCTGTGGCACCGGGGGAGTCTCGTCCTTTCAGAGCAGGGAGGATAGGATCTCCTTTAGTTTGGCTAAGAAGCTCCCTCCACCCCAGTAGGTCCTGCTCCCTCCCAGGCCAGAGAAAGAGCAGAACCCGGATAGTCCCCAGCGAAAGTTCACAAGGTGCCAATCCTAGGAGCGAGGAGTCGCCCTCAGTTCCCACTGATCTCACTGATTGCGGGTGTGGGTGTTCAACACCCGGCGCGTTCTGCCCTCCCCAAAGACTCTCGAGCTGGGGAACAATCTCCTACAAGGGAAGGGCTGGGAGCCCTGTTGCTGGGCCTTTCCCACCACACTGGGGATGGCTCTGGAGATCTCCACTCACTTGCTCTAGATGGGATGGAGCTGGATGGCAGATGCGCTCCTCCTCGATCTCCCGCACCCAGGTGGGCTGTAAAGGGTGCTGCCCAATGCCCTGCCAGCAGGGTAGGGGGTAGAAGTCAGGAGATCGAAAGGGGCTGTGAAAACAAGATGATGTTTTATTGCCAGGGGATGAATAAGCTTAGCCTAGCAACCGGGTGTTCACACCACTGACCTACAGCCAGCAGGACACTTCCCGTCTCAAGGTCTCCTAGTACCTCACGCACATTCCTGATGTGTGATGACCCAAGGTCTGTAGGGGAGTGTCCCCAGCCCCACTGAATGAAGCAGAGGTCTAGCTAAGAATTAGAGAATCTGAGAATATCAGGGTCGGAAGGGACCTCAGGAGGTATCTAGTCCAACCCCCTGCTCAGAAGTAGTAAGAGGGGCAGTAATGTTGTCTCCATCCTTGAACCAGTAGCAATTGCACAGGATATTGCCACAAAACCTACATGTGATCGTCAAACTGTCTAAGCCATTCCTCTTCTGCGCTTCCTGTTTTATACCTTTCAAATCTACAAAACCTTCCCCTTGACAGTCCCTGCCCTGGTGGTGCTGCAGGTAGAGGAACCGGAGCAGTAACACGGTGACATCAGAGGTAACTCCGCCCCCTGTCGCTCACTGACTCCACTAACCCGGAGCATAAACCCTAAGCCTGTGGCCTGCCTTGGGCATCGCTCCCACTGAAACCTGCAGGCTCCTTGGCTGACTTATGCAAATCCCCAGCGGAGAGTTAGCACTGACTGGCTGAATTCACGCTAAAGTCACATTGCTCTTCAGTCACAGCACCAATGGAAGGGGTCCAGTGTGGAAATCAGGCTTTTCTGGTGGTGTTATTTTCCAATTGTCACCAAAATCAACGAGCTTCTTCCCACTGATGCCTCGAAATTCCCTGACATTTTGGAATCAATTGGATGTAGCCTTCAAAAAGTATCGCCTTACAGACAGACAAAGAAATGCCCTTGAATTGAGCCATAGGCCTCACTGCACTCAGCCAAGAGTGTCTGTGTTGTATCCTTGGGGCAGCAGGTTTGGGAAGAAATCATTTGAGACACAGAGAGCTGAGATCGATGGAAGCAGTGCTTTATTTTCACACACTGAACTGACCAAACCAGCCCAAACTGGCTGGACTAGCCCCATATAATCCAACTCAGTTGTCATAGCAACAACAAGGTGCTATTACCATGACAACCAAATAACCCTAACCCATGACAACCAAATACACAACAGTCTGAGTCTCCTCTCTATTAACTCAGCAATAGCCCCACACTTGGCCGATCAGTGGGGAGACTCTCAGCCCTGGAGGCCGAGTGTTCTCCACAGACGGGCAAAAGACAGCACTATTCACCACAGGAGAGCACTAGGGTGGAGATCACCATCAGTGCACAATTCCAGGCCCCACCTCTTTGTGAGGGCCTCCTACAATGCCAGCTGGAGCACGGCCCCACCTTCCCCAGGAAGAAGAGGAGCAGAAAGAAATGGAAGAAGAGAAAAGAGAAGAAGAGTCAAGAGGGAAGGAGGAAGAGGGAAGCAAAAAGGGACAAATTCCAAATGCCCCCAGCAAGTCTCAGATTCCTAAATTCCAAGCCCAGAAGGAACCACTCTGTCCGGACTTTCTGTTTCACATCGGTCATAGGACGCCCCTCAAAATAATTGCCATAGGAATTAGAGCAGATTTGTTAGTAAAACACCCAATCTTGATTTTTAAAAGGCCAGTTGTGGAGGATCCAGCACAACCCTCGGTAAATTGTTCCAAACCCTGAGGTTAAAAATGCTCCCCTTATTTCCACTGTGAATTAGTCTAGCTTCAGCTTGCAGCCACTGTCTGCTTATAACCTTTATCTGCTAAAGTGAAGAGCCCATTAGTAAATATTTCTTCCCATAGGCTCACTGCTTAACCTTCTCTTTGACTGAGCTCCTATAGTCTGTCAGCACAAGGCATGTTTTCTAATCCTTTCCTCATTCCTGTGGCTCTTCTGTGAACCCCTCTCCAATTCATCAGCATCTCTCTCCAATTGTGGACACCGGAAATGGACACAATATTCCAGGAGTGGTTGCACCAGTGCCCAGCACAGAGATATCGAACCTCTCTACCGCTCCCTGACAATCTGCTGGGATAGAGTCCCCCAGCTCGTACATAGAGCCGATATTTCTTTCTTACCTTCTACACAGATGACAATTTCTTTCTACAAAATCCACACAAAACTGAAAAAACTCCCACACAATCTCCTCCACACCGATCCTCTCTTGGTTCTCACAGAGAGACCGCGAGATAGAGACTTGCTGCAGCAAGGCTACAGGGGTCTCTGAGGTTCCCCCTGCCCCGCATCCCTGTCCTGCCTGGCTGTTGTCAAGGGAGCTCTGTGAGGTCACAGCCGCCTCATCACCTTTGCCCAATTGGACAAATTCCGGCCAAAGGCCTTTGTGAAGTCACTGCCACTCTCCCCTTTCCCTTGCAGGCCTGATGTCTGCCCCTGCCCAGCCCGGTGGGATGTTTGAGCTGCACCCCGGATCTCCCCACTTGCTCATAATTGATTCCGGGGAACAAGCAGGCCACCCAGCAAAACAGCCGAATCTGTTCCTCACCCCACACTGAGTTTTTCATAGAGGCATAGATTGTTAAACAATTCGATCTCCTAATCTGGCCTCGACTTCATAGGCTATGAAATTTCACACACTTTGCACCATATTAAGCCCAATAGTTTGTAATTCACTAAAGGGCACCTTCCAGAATGACAACCAGTGGTAATGAGAGTGGCCCATTTTAAACAGTTGACCAGAAGGTGTGAGTAACAGTCGGGGGGGGGGGGGGGGGGGAATTAGTATGGGGGAAATTAGGACTTTCGGCTACAGAATTTTATTTCAATTTTTTATGAGATTGTGTCTTTTCTGTTTTGTGGCACACAAGCAGAGAAGTTAGAGAAAAAATAAAATATTGGTGCTGGAAATTTGCAATGTCTTGCTAATTTGTTTCTTAAGTCCAGAACAATAATACATAAGAACCCCAAAATCAGAGGGAGAGAATGTAAGCGACTGCCTATAACAGAGAGGCACAATTCACTGGCTACCTGCTGACTGACTGCTGCTAAACCCTTACTGAGCTAGGTAACATGCAAGCAGGTCCAGGAACCATGCCCAAAATGTAAAGTCACAGTATTCAATTTTAACACAACCACAAATACACCAGAGCACCACATTTTTCTGTTTTAGAAGGTCTCTCCTGGTTTTGGAACACTAGTTTCTAAACATGCCATGGGGAATTTGAATCAAATTCCAGCTACTAATTATCATGTGTGTGGAACAATCACTAATGTGTATTCGGTATTGTGTTGTTGGTTTCTTTAGGAAATTTGGGGAAACAGGAGCACTGGGAAAGCCTATTTCCCCCCCCACACACACACACACACACACATACAGTGCACATTAGCTGCCCACTGGTGCTGCCTGAGCAGAAGCATTGTGACATCAGAGATAATCCACCATTCAGCACTTCCTCCCTCCAGTTCATTTTCATACTTGGGGAGAATGATTAGCCCCCTGGCTGCCATGGCAACAGCTACCTTTGACACCTGATTGGCCCCTTATTGCCAGAACATCATCACAGAAAGGAAGTTTGTAATGAAACAGGCCAGAATTGAATAAGGAAGATAGTCTCCTGCTGTGCTCATTTGGGTTTGTACTGTGATACAGTACAGTGTTTCTTTTCAAAGGGCAATTGTTTGCTACTTTCCTTAGTAAGGGCTAGGTGAAAAGAAGATGCAAAATTCCAGCTCTTTTTCTTGGATATTTTTTATCTGCTTGTTACAAATTGAGGATTACAGCTTAGAACTTTCACTGAAACTGAAGTTTCATAAAATGAGTTTAGTTTTAATACAGTTTAATTTCTTTACTTTCAATAGTCTGATCAACACAGCATTGAGTGGTGAAATGGGACCTTCACAAATATAACAACACAATAAAATATATACTGAAAATAACAGATGAGTAAGAGATTCATTGTTTAAAAAGCACATATCAAATAGATTTTCTTTGTATTAAAAAAACCAAGGAAATTAACGAACAAAAAACCTTTGAATTAACATTAGTTAAATTTGCTTTCATCAATACACTAAATCATCAAATAATTAAGAAATACAAAGTCAAGGTTTTAAAAAGGATTAAAAGGTTACAATGTTTCGCATCTCAGATTAGCAAATGTCCAAATAAGTGTTGCCCTGGCACTCTTAATTCAGTCCTCTTTTCTTGCAGCTAGTGAGACTAAGAGAGCCTTGCACTGTATCAGAGCATCTTGGCAAGGCACCAGATTCCTGGCTCAGGATGGGAGGTGATACAGGCAGAGATGACTCTTCCCGACAAGAAAGAGTTAAGTAGTGCATCAAATTCTATGCCTTGATCTGAAGTCAATGGAAAAGGTGTCATTGAGTTCAGCCGCTTTGGATCAGGCTCTTATGCCATCGATAAACCAGTGAAATTAGGACGTTATTCCAGATTTATATGTGCGCTATTAAGCACAGGCTTTGGCTCAGTGGCTCCACTTCTATGGAATATGCGAATAGCTGCTGAAAGAAAAGTCCTATTCTGAACAGAGCTAACAGGGTTATTGTTATGTAGCATTATAAGTCAGAGATAGAGATGTGTTGGGAAGACATAAAGAGACATCCATTTTTTAAAGTGACTTAAACATGCTGAAAGGACCAATATCCTTAAGTAGAGCTGAACTTCCTTCGTAACAGAGGCAAAAGACCCTCACTCAGTCATTTGTCCTTCGTGCCCATATATTCTGTTCAAGCTGGAGCATGTGATTTAACTCTGAATTCATACTTCCCCCACACGAAAGAATAGATCATATAACTGCACCTTTCTAGAAAACTTGTGCTAATGTTGCTGAGGTCACAATTAAAGTTTGTGTTACAGTTGCAGGTAGTGGGCAGTAGCTTGTGGAGTCGCAAGGTCCATCCATACGAGTGGTTAACACAATATGTGGGTTTTAAGGTTTGATAGAGAAGCTTCCGAATCTAAGGCCAGCCAATCTCTCTGGTTTATTTGGGCAGATCCCTTGAAGCCTGCTTGTGACCCCCACAGGGCCACAGACCCCTGAGTTGAGAACCACTGTGGTAGACTAGATCCCTGTCAGCCAATGGATCTCAGGCTTTGTCTTCACTGCAGAGTTAACTCGAGTTTCCTACACTTAATTACGGCTCTTGAGTCAGCCTCTCTCAAGCGAGAAGAGCCACACTGTGAAGAAAGAAAGGTGCTGCTGTGTCACACTGGCGCTGCACTCACTCATGTGGGGCACTAAGACTTTTAGGAGCTCATCCCGTGGCTCTTTCCACAGCAGTGAGCTGAGCCACTCTATGGATTCTTCCCCAGTGGATGGTGGGAGAACGTGTCTGTCCTTTCCTGGTACACAGGGGGAGAGTGGGAAGGCTTTGGAGAATTAGAAGCACTCAAGTGCAGCTAGCTTGTGTCCATACTGCAGAAAGGTCATGTTAGCTGGTGACTTGTGCTAATTTAGGGTTTAGCCTTGTAGGGAACCGCGGAAGACTGTGTTACGGCCTAGCTAGGGTGTTTTCGCTTTCTCAGCGGCCAGTTACTGTAGGGCACGGCACGCCAGTTGTAACCCGTTCTGAACTAGTTAGAACTGCTTTGTATGGCCTTGAGCCAAGGGGCGAACACAGCCTGTGGAAAGACCCTGATTAATTATGTATGAATTGTTTTTATATAGTTGTATGAGTCCGGCCCCGCCTTTGGACTCCGCACCAGGCCGAGCTTCGGTGAGCTGGGTTCCCCGCGTCCGTGACAGCAACGCCAGGAGTCCCCGTTGCGAGTGTGTCACTTTGCCTTTAATAAACCCAATAACTCACAGTGTGTGTGGGCCTCGTTCTTGCACTTCACTTTCACAAGCACCATTCACACCTGGCAGTGCCCGTCTCTTCTAAACAAGCTCATGGCCGCTAAAGAACAAAGGGCGATAAGAGGAGATTGTCTTGGGGAACCTCTGTCTCCTCCTGCTCTCTGGTTTGTTGAAAATCTAGTTCCAACTCTGGATTTATGTCACCTTTCTCCCCCAGCTGTTGTGCTCGCAGAGTTTGTGATTCCTTATTTAATACTTTCATCCAGATAAACAGAAGAGAAATAAGTTATTTAATGACTAACTTTGATCACATCCTGTTCTGTATGTGTTTGTTTTATTCAGTACATTCACCTGACACCAGGGCCGGTCCACAATATTTTGGCACCTCAGGCAGAAGGCTGACCAGGTGTCCCAACTTTATAGGGCCAATCCCGACTTTTGGGTCTTTTTCTTATATGGGTTTCTATTACCCCCCACCCCCTGTCCTGATTTTTCAAATTTGCTATCTGGTCACCCTATCAGGCAGGGAGCTCAAATGACGCCCCCATGCCCCCTTGCTTGGGTCAAAACTTTGAAAGGTCTCAATTCTGCCTTCTTTCTGTTCTACTCCTCTCATGGTACTGCTCTGCTACCTACCCCAATAAAGGAGAACTAACAACTTAAAATGCCTTGTTCAAAAATTTGAATTACACTTTACTATGCAGACAAGAAAAGTTACATTTGCTGTTCAGGCGTTTGAAAGTTAACACTGGCATTTTTAGGTTTGAATAATCAAAGTGGTGCTTTCCGTGCCTTCTTGGTTGCAAAGATTTGAACTGCTTCTGCATCCTGAAGGTCCACAGTCTGGGCCAGCTCATACTCTATTGAGATGGTTGCAAGGCCGACTAGACTCTGCCATGTCACTGTGGAGCGTAGATATGTTGTTATTAATTTCAGCTTGGAGAAGCTGTGTTCTCCTCTGGCAACTGTTACAGGAAGTGTTAGAAGTTTGCACAGAGAAACAAATGCATTTGGAAAGAGGCGTGGTCATCTTATTTGTGCACATATATTCCAGAACAGCCTTTGGAGTTGATCCTGTTGAAATGTATTTTGAAAGGGCTTTCAGTTCATCACTTAAATTACTCGCATCAATATCGCGCGTGTCGTCATGTGTCAACACTGTCTCTAGTGCCCTGCATGGCTGGTTTAGGTCTTCTTCAGGTATAGTGAGGAGTTTCGGAATATCCTAACACCTCCCAAATATACTGCGGTGTTCCTTGAGCTGCATGAAACGTCCTCCAACTGACTGTATTGCACAATCTAGCCATGAATTAAACTTTGAATTGTTTTATGGGGTCTCTTATGAGATTATCCCGTGCCTCATAATCAAAATGTCATCTTCTTCGGTGACGCTTGTATTATTGACCTGGTGGGGAAATAGCTTCAGTGTGAAGTTCTCTACCAATTTCTGTGCACTCTTCAGAAAGTTTTGAAATCCCTCACCTGACCAGAAAGACTGTAGGTAGCTGCAGCAGCACGGGAGCCAGCACACAGAGCTGTAAACCGGGGAGTTTGAGTGGGAGTTCTATTGGAGGGGAAGGACTTAGGTGAGAAGGCGATGACAGATACAGAGGCAGCAGTGGTGGTGGACCCAAGCGGTGGAGGACACAAAAAAAACCTCATGTTTTCTTCCACAATAGGGATGGAGACCTCTTTAATGTTTTTAATGAAGTCAATACTAATGGGAACTGCTTGATCATGGGAGACTTTAACTTCCTAGATACAGACTGGAGAACAAGTGCTAGTAATAATAATAGGGCTCAGACTTTCCTAGATGCGATAGCTGATGGAGTCCTTCATCAAGGAGTTGCTGAACCAACAAGAGGGGATGCCATTTTAGATTTGGTTTTGGTAAGCAGTCAGGACCTCCTAAAAGAAATGGTTGTAGGGGACAACTTTGATTCGAGTGATCAAGCTAATTCAGTTCAAACTGAATGAAAGGATAAATGAAAATAGATCTGTGACTAGGGTTTTTGATTTCAAAAGTGCTAACTTTAAAAAAAATTAGGACATTAGTTAGGGAAGTGGATTGGACTTCAAATCAAAGTTGCAGAATCTGTCAGAAGCCTGCATCCCAAGAAAAGGGAAAAAATCATATGCAGACCAAGCTGGATGAGCAAGCATCTCAGAGAGGTGATTAAGAAAAAGCAGAAAGTATACAGGGAGTGGAAGATGGGAGGGATCAGCCAGGAAAGCTACCTTACTGAGGTTAGAACATGTAGGGATAAAGTGAGAGGTTAAAAGCCATGTAGAGTTGGACCTTGCAAAGGGAATGAAAACCAATAGTAAAAGGTTAAATTGGAAAAGATGGGGATCAATATGAAAATTGAAAGGTGGATAAGGAACTTGTTAAAGGGGAGACTACAGCGCATCATACTGAAAGGTGAACTGTCAGGCTGGAGGAAAGTTATCAGTGGACTTCCTCAGGAATCAGTTTAGGGACCAATCTTATTGAATCTTTTTATTACTGACCTTGGCACAAAAAGTGAGAGTGTACTAATCATGTTTGTGGATGACACAAAGCTGGGAGGTATTGCCAATTCAGAGAAGGACCGGGATATCATACAGGAAGATCTGAATGACCTTGTAAACTGGAGTAATAGTAATAGGATGACATTTAATAGTGAGAAGTGTAAGGTCATGCATTTAGGGATTAATAACAAGAATTTTAGTTATAAGCTGGGGTCGCATCAATTGGAAGTAGCAGAGGAGGAGAAGGACCTTGGAGTATTTGTTGACTGCAGGATGACTATGGGCCACCAATGTGATATGGCTGTGAAAAAAGCTAATGTGGTTTTGGGATGCATCAGGCGAGGTATTTCCAGTAGAGATAAAGAGGTGTTAGTACCGTTATACAAGGCACTGGTGAGACCTCATGTGGAATACTGTGTTTAGTAAGAAGGATGAATTCCAACTGGAACAGGTACAGAGAAGAGCTACTAGGATGATCCGAGAAATGGAAAACCTGTCTTTTGAAAGGAGACTCAAGGAGCTTCCCTTGTTTAGCCTAACCTAAAGAAGGCTGAGGGAAGAGATGATTGCTCTCTATAAATATATCAGAGGGATAAATACCATGGAGGGAGAGGAATTATTTTAGCTCAGTACTAATGTGGACACAAGAACAAATGGATATTGTGGAAGAAAACAAGTTCTTAGTTTTAGTTTGGATGCAACAAGTTAGAGACAGTTTTATTTTTCGTCAATTGCAAGAAGGAAGACAGCAGTTTGGACAGAGTGTCTGTTTTTATGCAAATTTTAAAAATATAAACAATTGTAAAGCAAGTATTTATACCTTTTTATTACATAAAGCTCAGCTTTGTTTATACCTTTTTAATATTGTATTTGTTTTTAACATTTTTTTTTGCTACAATTGCATTTTATTGTTATTTTAAGGCAAGGTTAAAAACAGCTTTGCTTTGCAATTTTTATACGCTTACACCAGTTTTGCCGTTTAAGTTTTGCGTGATTAGGGGTTAGAGTTAGCCTGACTTTTCTTTTTTTTTTTAACAGAACTAAGATGGCTGCATTTAAATCCCATTTTTTACTTTCACACTCCTCCCGTTAGTGCTTTTAGCACAACCATCATTTTTAAACCTTTATTTTTATTAGACGTTGTATTTTTGATTTTAGCTTAAAAGGGTCAGGATTAGCCCCATAATTTTAGTTGGATGTAAGAATAATGCATAATTAGTATGAACACGAAAGGTATTTTTGTTATTCTGTTTTTTATAACAATAACATATTTTAAATTAAACAAAAACAATAAAAACATTTATGTTTTATTGTAATAATATGCTGGGGTTATTTTGTAGCCTTAGTTACATAGGACAATACATTATAACTAGTCCATAAGATAAATGTTTCATAGACTATATGAGAGGAATGTTTTTTAATTTGATATATATTTTGAAGTTCATAGATTTGCCCTTGTAATTTAGAGATTTTTTTGAACCTTTGGTAGGAGTGAGTGTAGGTTTTGGAATTGCTTGGGTATTAAGGTGGTTTAATTAAAGGGTATTTGAAACCTAAGAATTAATTATAGGACTTTATTTGCAGGCCAATAGATAATATGATTTTTTGCAGTAGTGGTGAAATTAAAATGTATGTTTTGCAAAATGATGACCTTAACGTTTACACGGCGGTTATTAGCTTGGAAGAGCAGGTGTTTTCTTAGGGTCGTTTTATGTTTTATACTTTTTTAACAAATGCTGTTATAAACAGTGACCATTTTTTTTTGGCTTAGCTTTTGTACACACTGAGGCAGCGGGGGCTTTAAAGGCCAAAAATATTTATTGTTTATTTTTATTTAAACATTGGGTGCTATTTTAGGAGCAATAACTATAAATTGCCTAGGCATACCAGGTGAATTACTTTTTCAAATATTACGCTGAATTGTTTAATTTTATATGGATTTTTTGTACGGACCCAGCAGAAATTGCTATGTGGGAGCCCACACCCTTTTAACCGGCCCGTATGCTTGGAGGGAGCACTGCGAGTGCCTGCAACTTTACCCCGAACATTTTTAAATATGTTTTTATGGCCACAAGTTAGATGGCACTTTTGAAGCACTAGCAAGGGCAGTGGGCCAAGCCGGATGCTTAAGGTTACTTTGAATGGCCATTAGCTGGTTATTTAGGAAAGTTTGAATTTTTGCACAGGCCAGATTTTACTGCAATTTTTGTTTGCCTGAGTGATATTTAACACCATTTTTATTAACAGCTTTTGGGTTATTAAACAAAGGGCGGAGATAACATGTTATTTACCCATTTTAGCTTGCACTTGGGTTAACTGTGCTTCACTAGCAAGACTAGTGGCCTTTTTTAGTTGCTCTAATTTTGTATTATGTTGTTGGGTTTTATAAATGTGTTAAATTGCTATTGCAGTATTGGCACCATTTTATAGGTGTTTCTCCAATTTTCTTTATTTATTTTTTTTGAAGAGGAGACCCATGCCCTTTGCTGTGCTAACCGAACAGCAGCTTTTTTGGAGCAATTTGGATATATGTTAGTGACTTGAAAGCTAAATAGGGGCAGAGTACATTTCAGAGTTTTTAATATAGCATTAATTATTATTAATTTATATTTTAGCTCATTGTTTTAATAAAGTACCATACCACATTTGTTGTTTAAATATTTCTATATACTTTTAAGAAGCATTGACATTAATAGCATATGAAGGGGTATATTGCAATATGGTACAGATTAGGTTATTAATTACTGGGACTCTTTTAGTAGAGGAAAAAATTTGGTAGCAGAACACACCTTTTTTAAATATGGATTTGATTATTTACTAATTAGGTAACCAAAAACAATAAGGACCTTTTTTGACCTATTATAGACCCCTGAAATGGCTATTATATTAACCCCGCTATAAAACCCACTAATTTTAATTTTAGATTTTTGAGGCTTTTTTGTAGTGACATTGTATACTTTTATTTTTATTGACTATTTGTTTTTTATTTAATGGTTTTCCTATATGGGATATTTTGAACCTTAAAAATTATTTTTTAAACCATCTGTAAATAATATTTAAATAAATTATTAAAATGTGAATGCCTTGGCCACTGGGTTTTATTAGAATATATGGTATTGTCTGTATTTGGATGTGTTACAGGGGTAATTGTATAGTGGAGAAAATGGCGGGGGCAGTGGCAACAAGGCACCTTTGGTATTTGTTATTTGAAAGCTAAGTAGGGAGGGCAATACATGCTGAAGGTACTTATTTAAGAACACAGGGCGCAGCCTGTGGAGTAAACCCCAAGCCCCAATTAATCCCACATTTTAAAGCATGGATTTTACAAGGGTTTTTTTGCCAGTGTATAATGCTATGCCTTTTTTAGCAGGGCGGAATTTTTGGACTTTGGCAGTTTTAGCGGAGCGAGCGAGTTTTTGGTGGGTTTTTTGGGTGGGGTTTTTTTTGGTTTTGTTTTTGAGCAATTGTGGTTTAGTACTGTGGAAGAAAATTATTATTATTATTATTATTTTGGTTTGAATGCAGCAAGTCAGAAACAGTTTATTTATTAAGCAATTGCAAGGGAAGAAATACAATGGACAGAGAATACCTTTGCCTTCGTAGTTTTTTAAAGTATAAACAATATAAAGCCGTATTTATACCCTTTTATTATATAAGATGGTGTCTTTGTTTGTACGTTTTCAATATTTTATTTGTTATTACATTTTTTTACTAACAATTACAATGTATTTTTATTTTAAAGCAAGGTTAAACAGCTTTGCTTGCAGTTTTTTATAGGCTTTACCAGTTCTGCATTTACAAATTTTGAGTTATTATGGTTCTGACTGTTACTTTGTTTTTAACAGAACTGAGAGGCCTCTCCCCTTTTGTGCATTTTTTTAGCACAACTACCAATTTTTAATTTTTATTTTGTATTTTTAATTTTAGACTAAATGGGTTAGTTTTATAAACTCTGACTGGCTGTAACAACAAAGAATACTGTCTGAACATGAAATGTATTTTTGTTATTACATTTTTTACAACAACAACAACACTTTTCAACTACACAAAAACAAAATAAACATTACTGTTTTTTATTGTAACAATATGCTGGGGTTGCGTTATAGCCTTAGTTATATAACACATTACATTATGCTTAGAATATCATCTAGACACTTTATAAACTGTATGGAATGCATGTGTTTTAATTTACTATATATTTTGAAGTATATAAATTTGACCTTGTAATTTAGAGTTATTTTGAAACTTTCATAGGATTGAGTGTAGGTTTTGGAATTAGTTTGGTATTAAGGTAGTTTAATTAAAAGTTATTTGAAACCTAAGATATAATTGCAGGACTTTATTTGCAGGCCAATAGTGTAATTTTTTGCAGCACTGATGAGATTAAAATGTATATTTTACAAAGTGGTGGCCTCAAGATTGAGACAGCTGTTACTAATTTGGAAAATTAGGTGTTTTGTACGGGTAGTTTTTTTGTTTTATACCTTTTTAACAACCATTGTTATAAACAGTGACTACTTTTTTGGCTTTTGTACGCACTGAAGTCGTGGGGGCTTTAAAGGCCATAGTGTTTATTAATTTTTCATTTTTATTTAAACATTAGGTGGTACTTTAGGAACATTCACAACAAATTTTACTGCAATTATTGTTTGCCTGAGTGATATTTAATACCATTTTTATTAACAGCTTTTGGGTTATTGAACTAAGGGTGGAGATAACATGTAATTTACCCATTTTAGCTTGCACTTGGGTTAACTGTGCTTTAGTAATAAGACTAGTGGCCTTTTTCAGTTGCCCTAATTTTGTATTATGTTGTTGGGTTTTATAAATGTCTTAAATTGCTGCTGCACTATTGGCCCCATTTTATAGGAAGGGTTATATTGCAATATGGTACAGATTAGGTTATTAATTACTGGGACTATTTTAGTCCAGGTAAATTTTTGGTAGCAGAACACACCTTTTTAAAATATGCATTTGATTATTTACTAATTGGGTAACCAAAAATAATAAGGACATTTTTGGATATATTATAGACCCCTGAAATGGCTATTACATTAACCCCACTATAAAACCCACTAATTTTAATTTTAGATTTTTGAGGCTTATTTGTTGTGACATTGTATACTTTTATTTTTATTGACTATTTGTTTTCTATTTAATGGTTTTTCTATATGGGATATTTTGAACCTTAAAAATTAATTATTTTTTAAATAATGTTTAAATAAATTCGAATTTTTGCGGCCCGAGCGGGTTTTCTTTGTTTGTTTTTTTTGTTTGTATTAAGAAATTGTGGTTTAGTACTGTGGAAGAAAATTTTATATATATAGATATATAATTAGTTTGAATGCAGGACGTCAGAAACAGTTTATTTTTTAAGCAATTGCAAGGGCAGAAATACAATGGACAGAGAATACCTTTGCCTTAGTAGTTTTTTAAAGTATAAAGAATATAAAGCAGTATTTATACTATTTTATTATGTAAGATGGTGTCTTTGTTTGTACTTTGTACTTGATATTTTATTTGTTTTTAACATTTTTTGCTAACAATTACATTTTATTTTAAGACAAGGTTAAACAGCTTTGCTTGCAGTTTTTGTATGCTTTACCATTCTACCTTTACAAATTTTGCGTTATTATGGTTCTGCGTTAGCCTGACTGTTGCTTTGGTTTTTACACAACTGAGAGGCCTCCCCGCTTTTGTGCATTTTTTTTAGCACAACTACCATTTTTAAATTTTTATTTTTAATTTTAGATTAAATGGGTTAGTCTTATAAACTGTGACTGGATATAACAACAACATGTTTGAACATGAAATGTATTTTTGTTATTACTTTTTACAACAACAACAACATATTTTTAAACTACAGAACAACAATATCAACATTTCTGTTTTGTAACTATATGCTGGGGTTGATTGATAGCCTTAGTTACATAACACATTACATTATGATTAATATATAAAATAGACAGTTTATAAACTGTGTAGAATGCATGTTTTTTAATTTAATCTATAATTTGAACTACCTAAATTTGACCTTGTAATTTAGAGATTTTTTGAACCTTTGGTAGGAGTGAGTGTAGGTTTTGGAATTAGGTTTCAAATACACTTTAATTAAAAGACCTTAATACCAAACTAAGATTTAATTGTAGGACTTTATTTGCAGGCCAATAATGTAATTTTTCGCAGCACTAAGTGCCTGCAACTTTACCCTGAACATTTTTAACTATGTTCTTACGGCCACAGATTAGATGACACTTTTGAAGCACTAGTAAGACTGATGCTTAAGATTACTCTGAATGGCCTTTAACTGGTTATTTAGGAAATTTTGAAGTTTTGAACATGCCAGATTTGACTGCAATTTTTAATTTTGCCTTAGTGATATTTAATACCATTTTTCTTAACAGCTTTTTGGATTATTGAACTAAGGTTGAAGATAACATGTAATTTACCACCTTTAGCCTGTACCTGGGTTAACTCTGCTTTAGTAATAAGACCATTGGCGTTTTTTAGCAGTTTTAATTTTTTTTTTCTGTTGTTGGCCTTTATACATGTTTCAAATTCCTGTTGCACTATTGGCCCCATTTTAAAGGTGTTTCATGCCCTTTGTATTGCCAACCAAAGAGCAGCCCCCTTGGAGCAGTTTGCATATATAAAATTGACCTGAAACTAGAGAGGGCAAAACAAATTTTATAGTTGTTAATGTAAAATTATTGTTAATGAATATTTTAACACATTTTTTTAATAAATACAACACCACATTTGTTATTTTAATTTGTTTATGTACCTTTAAGAAGCATTGACATTAATAGCATAGGAAGGGGTATATTGCAATATGGTACAGATTAGGTTATTAATTACTGGGACTATGTTTGTAGAGGTAAAGTTTCGGTGGCAGAACACACCTGTTTAAAAGATGAATTTGATTAGTTACTAATTGCGTAACCAGAAACTATAAGGACCCCTTTGTTATATATACTATAGACCCCTGGAATGGCCATTATATTAACCCCATTTTAAACCCACTAATTTTAATTTTAAATTTTTGGGCTAATGTGTAGTAATGTTGTATTCTTTTATTTTTACTGACCAGTTTGGTTTTTATTGAATTGTTTGCTTATATGGGATATTTTGAACCTTAAAAATATTTTCTTAAACAATATTTAAATAAATTACTAAAATGTGAAGGCCTTGGCCATTGGGTTTGATTAGAATATATGGTATTGTTTGAATTTAGATGTGTTACAGGGGGAGTAGTGTAGTGGAGAAAATGGCGGGGGTAGTGGCAACACACACCTTTGGTATTTGTTATTTAACAGCCAATTAGCAAGGACAATACATTTTGAAGATACTTATTTAAAAACAGGGGATGCAGCCTGTGGAATAAACCCCACCATTTAATTAATACCACATTTTTAAGCATGGGCTTTAGAAGTTTTTGGGGGGTTTTTTGGCCAGTGTATAATTTTTTGGGTTTTTTTTACCAGGGTTAGTTTTTTTTGGCCAGAGTATAATTTTTTGGTTTTTACCAGGGTTATTTTTTTGGGGGGCAGTGTATAATTTTTGGGTTTTTTTTTTACCAAGGTTAGTTTTTAAACATTTTTTGTAGTTAGGCCGTTTTAGCAGAGTGAGCAAATTTTTTTTTTTTGAAGCAGTTGTGGTTTTATACCATGCAGGGGAGGGGTGAATAGCACCTTACCCTGCAGTGCTTTGGGTTTTTTAGCAAACGCTGGCTGCATGGTAATTTCATTAGCGGACAGGAGAGAGGTTACTAGCACTTCACATTGTTCTTTTTTTTTTTTTTTGCTGTCCAGAAGGAGGAAAAGAAATACCAGCAGGAGGGACAGGCTGATTAGTAGTTGTAGTGGAGTTATTTTGAGGCGGAGGGGCTTTTTTGCAGTGAGAAGCGTGGGTTCAGCCAGTTAGTGCTTGGCACTTTAGAACGGTTTTGGTAGTTAGCAGGACTTGGTAAGGGCCTTTTTAGTGTGGAGCCAGAGAAGTTTTTTGTTGATGGACCTTTACGTAGACCCAATTACGTGGGTTTTAACGAATGGCAGGTTTACTTAACATTCTTAGAGCAGACCTTTTTTTACCTGTGAATACAAAGACCTAACACATTTGATTAATGCCTGGCAGTGTTTTGCAAATTTTACAGCTGCTTGGACCCATTTAACCCTCCACCCCTCTCTTTTTTTGGGGGGGGCAGTTAGGTTTTAATAAAACCCCTTATGTATTTTTAGCTAATTTGACTAAAATGTTCATGGCCATTTGAGTTTAATTAAATAGTTTTTTTGCTTGGATTTATTTACAGAACTTTTTTTTGGAAAAGGGCCATATTTTTTTTCCAGAAACCAAGAATTTCTTTCTTTTTTTTTTTTTAGCATTTTATAAAATTTAACTGCTTAATTTGTTTTACTAATTATAGATTTAACTTTATTTTTTTTAAATCACTTGCTTATTTTTTAAAATGACACTTAATTTACTTTGATTTTACTATTTTGATTATTGTTTTAGGGATTTAATTTGTAATGGTTGTTATTTTCTATGCTTTTAAAGTTTTTAACTTGTTTTTTAATTTTTGTATTTGTTGCTGGCTTGCTTGGGCCCGATATTGCTTTTTTGCTGAGCCGTTCCTTTTTATGGGCACAAGCCTTGTTTTACTACCACTTTAGCAAGGAGGGTGGGCTTTTGAACTAGCCTCCACCCCTTTTGGTTATTTTTTAAAAAACATTTACAAGGGCTACCCGAGGTTGTTTTTTTTGTGAGGCTTGCCACCTGGGCAGAACGCACGGCCAATTGGCGTTTTAATTGCTTAATTTTTTTTTATGGCAGACACACTTCTGTTGCAGCATATGCTGAGCACAAATGGTGAAATTTTGACAAGTTCCTGAAGGACCGGTACTTGCTCAGCCAGTGCTTTTAGGAGGGTGCGTTCCGCTTTTTTACTTGGAAATTTTGTTTTAAGGCTTGCAACTTGTTTTGGGCGTAGGTTTGAGTTGCTGCTTGGTTAGTGATTCATGCTTTTAGTTGCTTTATTTTTTTAAGCTGTTGGGTAACATTTTTTTTTATTGCTTAGTTTTGCTACGACTGGGGGTATTTTAGTTGAGGCCGGCTGTTTGTGGCTTTTTTAGCGTTTTCAAACCATACCGGCTTTAGGGTTGCAAAGGCAGGCTGTTGAGTTTTACCGGGCAGCCAAACTTTGCAAATGTAAGTTTAGTTTTGCAACTTATTTGCTTTTGGTTTATTTTTGTTTGTATATTTTTTACAGCCATCTGGGGCTGAAAGCAGGTTTTTGTGCTTGGCATGGGCTCTGTTGTTTTTTTATTTTGAATGCAGGGCAGCTTTTTGTAGATTTTTGAGGTGTATGATTTTATTTACATTGAAGGTACCTTTTAGTGGGAATTCTTTAGATGGATTATTATGCATGTAAAATTTGTAATGTTAATTACACAAGGGAGTATTTTGTTCACTTAGCCGGAAGACAGCAGTTTGGACAGAGTGTCCTTATGCAAATTTGTATTGTATAAACAATGTAAAGCAAGTATTTATAGCTCTTTATTACATAAAGCTGTGTTTTGTTTAGACTTTTTTATATTTTATTTGTAGCAAAAAATGTTAAAAACAATGACATTTTATTGTTATTTTAAGGCAAGGTTAAAAACAGCTTTGCTTTGCAATTTTTATACGCTTTCACCAGTCTTGCTTTTATAAGTTTTGCATTATTAGGGGTAAGAGTTAGCCTGACTTTTGCTTTCTTTTCAACAGAACTAAGATGGCTGCACTTAAATCCCTTTTTCTTACTTCCACAGGAAGTTGAGACTTGAAATTAGACGAAGGTGTCTAACCATCAGAGGAGTGAAGTTCTGGAACAGCCTTCCAAGGGAAGCAGTGGGGGAAAAGACCTATCTGGCTTCAAGATTAAGCTCGATAAGTTTATGGAGGAGATGGTACGATGGGATAACATGACTATGGCAATGAATGGATCTTTGACTATTTCTGGTAGATGGGGCCCAGTGGCCTGTGATGGGATGTTGGATGGGATGTGAGTTACCCAGAGAAGAATTCTCTATAGTATCTGGCTGGTAAGTCTTGCCCATATGCTCAGGGTTCAGCTGATCACCATATTTGGAGTTGGGAAGGAATTTCCCCCAGGGCAGATTGGCAGAGGCCCTGGGGATTTTTCGCCTTCCTCTGCAGCGTAGGGCACGGCTCACTTGCTGGAGGATTCTCTGCACCTTGACCCAGGCTCTCACTGTGTGGCTCTTCGTCCTGCCTCTGTTGGCTAGAGCATGAGCAGAGCTTTATGAGACGGCTGCTGCGGCTGTGGCCGGCCATCTAAGCGCGTTTCCCATCGTCTCTCTTCTGGCTGTGGATGCTCGACTGCAGCAGCTCCGCGGAGGTCCCAGCCTGGCTCTTTAATCTCCATTCTCCCCTTGCTTGGATGGCGCTTCATGGACCATTGAGTAGCCTCGTGAAAACATCCCAGTTGTGGACACAGGCACTAGCAACCGATACCACAAGCCAAAGTCCCCTTCACAATCCCGGGAGCCTTAGCCTGGGCTGTCTGGAGCGCAGGGTTTGGCCCGTGGTGACTGCAGACACTGCCCCTGCTGCACGGCCACACGGTGACTCCCATGACCCCTCCAGCCCATCAGCATTCGGCTCTCCCGCATCCCGCTGAGCGGCTGAGATCTGGGGGGACAGAAACCCTTTGTTAGAGACGGAAAATCTCCTCACAGGATCTCTCTGTCAATGGCTGCCAGATGCCTTCCCTGTGATACCCCAAATGCACAGCCCCTCGGGTTCCCATGGGGGAGATCTCTGCTCAATCACTGGTCACCCGTGCTGCAGTCTCTGACGGTGGGCATATAGGGGGGTCTCGGCAGATGGTCCCTTCTACAGCGCCCATAACGGGAGGAGGTTTGGCCTGGTGATGTGAGGCTCTGGTCTGAGAATCAGGGCTCCTGGGTTATGTGACTCTGGAAGGGGGCGTGGTCTAGTGGATGGAGCTGGCTGGGTTGACAATGAGTGAGTCGAGCTTGTGCTGAAGGACCCTGGTTCAATCCCCCCCAATTCCTGTGGTGTCTACATGTGGCCATGATTTTACTTACCTATCAGTGTAGGTTGTTTAGACTATTCCTGGACACATGTCTTACATCTGCTGCTGGCCATCCCTGAGATGTAGGTCCTTCATCCAAACAAGGGCGTGGCATATCAAGGTCAATCCAGCAGCTCCCATCTGGTCTTCACCTTCATGGTTAGCCCGAGCCTGACCAGAGAAAACAGGGTGGTCTTCAGGGGAATCCCCTGGAGCTCCCCTATCCCTCGCTCCACCTCACTCCCCCGCACGCTAAGGGTTTTCCGAAGATACCTCTAATCTCGGAAAAACAAAGCAACCAAGATGAGCAGAGTGGATCTAAGGGAAAACACGGTTACTCACCGTAGTAAATAGTGTTCTTCGAGATGTGTTGCTCATATGTATTCCAGTTAGGTGTGCGCGCGCGGCGTGCACGATCGTCGGAAGATTTTTACCCTAGCAACACTCGGTGGGCCGGCTGGCGCCCCCTGGAGTGGCGCCGTTAGGTGCCCCGATATATACCGCAGCCGGCCCATCGCCCCCTCAGTTCCTTCTTGCCGGCTACTCCGACAGTGGGGAAGGGGGGCGGGTTTGGAATACATATGAGCAACACATCTCGAAGAACACTATTTACTACGGTGAGTAACCGTGTTTTCTTCTTCGAGTGCTTGCTCATATGTATTCCAGTTAGGTGACTCCCAAGCCATTCCTAGGAGGCGGGGTCGGATTGTGATACAGCAGAGTTTAGGACCGCCGAACCAAAAGCGGCGTCGTCTCTAGAATGTTGCACTATGGCATAGTGCGAGGCAAAAGTGTGTACTGACGACCATGTCGCGGCCCTACAAATGTCTTGTATAGGTATGTGTGCCAGGAAGGCAGACGACGAGGCCTGAGCTCGGGTAGAGTGGGCCGTAGTGTGCATGGTGGGGACACCTGCCAAGTCATAGCATGTGCGGATGCAGGACGTGATCCATGACGAGATGCGCTGGGAAGAGACGGGAAGGCCTTTCATCCGGTCCGCCACGGCGATGAACAGCTGGGTCGACTTCCGGAAGGGCTTTGTCCTCTCGATGTAGAAGGCGAGGGCTCTCCGGACATCCAGGGAATGGAGTTGCTGCTCCTTCCTGGAGGCATGGGGCTTAGGATAAAAGACAGGTAGAAAAATGTCTTGGTTAATATGGAAAGCCGACACCACCTTGGGCAGGAAGGCCGGGTGTGGCCTGAGCTGTACTTTATCCTTATGGAACACCGTATAAGGTGGTTCCGAAGTAAGCGCTCTGAGCTCAGAGACGCGTCTAGCCGAGGTGATGGCTACTAGAAAGGCCGTTTTCCATGAGAGATACAGCATGGAACAAGTGGCCATGGGCTCGAATGGGGCACCCATGAGCCTGGTAATGACTAGGTTGAGGTCCCATGTAGGGACCGGGCGGCGCACCGGCGGGTGTAGCCGTTCTAACCCCTTAAGGAACCTGGTGACCATGGGGTTGGAGAAAACAGAACCCGCCCCGTCCCGGGGGTGAAAAGCTGAAATTGCCGCTAGGTGGACTTTTAGCGACGAGAGAGCCAGACCCTGCTCCTTTAATAAGAGGAGGTAGTCCAGTATGGTGTGAACCGGCACCTGCAAGGGGTCAAGGCCCCGAGTGCCACACCACAAGGAAAAACGCTTCCACTTAGCTGTGTAGGTGGACCTGGTGGAGGGTTTCCTACTGCTCAGCAGAACGTGCTGGACCGGGCTGGAACATCGCAGCTCCGACGGGTTCAGCCATGCAGCATCCACGCCGTGAGGTGAAGGGACCGCAGGTCGGGATGCTGGATCCTGCCGTGCTGCTGCGTGATCAGGTCCGGCCATCTCGGTAGAGGGATCGGGTCTGTCACGGACATCTCCAGGAGCGTGGTATACCAGTGTTGCCTGGGCCACGCTGGAGCAATCAGGATCACCCTGGCCTTGTCCCTGCGTAGCTTGAGCAGGACCCTGTGGACCAGTGGAACTGGTGGGAAGGCATAGGCCAGGTTGTCTGTCCAAGGATGGAGAAAAGCGTCTGTCAGGGAGCCTGGGGAGCGACCGTGAAAGGAGCAGAACACTTGGCATTTCCTGTTCTCGCGAGTCGCGAAGAGATCTATCTGGGGAAACCCCCACTTCTGGAAGACAGAGTGGATGACGTCTGGCCGAATGGACCACTCGTGCGCCTGGAAGGACCTGCTCAGGCGGTCCGCCAAGGTGTTCTGGGCTCCTGGGAGAAACGAGGCCACGGGGTGAATGGAACGGGCTATGCAAAAGTCCCAGAGCTGAGTTGCCTCTCGGCAGAGAGGAAGGGAGTGCGCTCCTCCCTGTCTGTTGATGTAATGCATGGCCGTCGTGTTGTCTGTAAGGATGGAGACACAGCGGCCCTGTAGATGCTGAGCAAAGGCTTGGCAGGCGAGTCGTACCGCTCGAAGTTCTCTGACATTGATGTGTAGCGTCAGCTCCTGCTCCGACCACAGGCCCTGCGTTTGGAAGTTCAGCAGGTGAGCCCCCCAGCCGAGGGATGAGGCATCCGTAGTCACGGTGCGGGAAGGCTGAGGTGGATGAAAGGGAATACCTGACATCACATGTGCGGGGTCCAGCCACCAGTTGAGGGAGGCTAGGACTTGCGATGGGACCGTCAGAATCATATCGAGGTTGTCCCTGTGTGGTCGGTATGCGGAGGCCAGCCATGCTTGGAGGGGCCGCAGGCGTAACCTGGCGTGGGCTGTCACGAAGGTGCATGATGCCATATGGCCCATGAGGCTGAGGCAGCAGCGGGCTGTCGAAGTTGGGAAAGCTTGGAGGCTGCGTATGGCGGCTGCAAGCGTTTGAAAGCGAGCCTCTGGGAGGAAAGCCCTGGCGAGGGTAGAGTCCAGTATAGCCCCTATGAAGTCTATTCTCTGTGTTGGGACCAAAGTGGACTTTTCGAGGTTTAGTAGGAGGCCAAGACGGTTGAACATGTCCATGGCCTTGTGAATGTGGGACTGGACCTGGCTGGCGGAGTTGCCACGGAGGAGCCAGTCGTCGAGGTAGGGGAATACCTGAACTCCTTGACGCCGAAGGGCGGCTGCTACCACTGCCATGCACTTTGTGAAGACTCTCGGTGCTGTTGAGAGGCCGAATGGCAGGACCGCGAACTGGAAATGTCTCTGGCCCACTACGAAGCGCAGGAAGCGTCTGTGAGGTGGGTAGATGGCAATGTGGAAATACGCGTCCTTCATGTCGAGGGCGGCGTACCAGTCTCCCTGATCCATAGAGGGGATAAGGGTGCCCAGGGAGAGCATACGGAATTTCAACTTTACCATAAACTTGTTGAGACCCCGTAAGTCCAGGATAGGACGCAGCCCCCCCTTTGGCTTTGGGATTAGGAAATAACGGGAGTAGAATCCCTTGCCTCTGAGATCCCTTGGGACCTCCTCCACCGCTCCCAGAGTAAAGAGTTCGTGCACCTCCTGGATAAGGAGTTGCTCGTGAGAGGGGTCCCTGAAGAGGGACGGGGTGGGAGGGTGGGAGGAGGGCGGGGAGACGAATTGCAATCGGTATCCCCGCTGGATGGTATGTAAAACCCAGCGGTCCGTGGTGATATTCGACCACGCCGGGGAGAAGGGGGAGAGGCGGTTCATAAACAGGAGTGCGGGATCGGAATGGACTGGTACTCCGGCCTCGAGCGCCCCTTCAAAAATTTTGTTTGGGCCCCGAGGATGGCTTGTGGGGGCCCTGCCTCTGGCCGGTCTGCCGGCCGGGTTGCTGTCTCCTACCCCCTCGACCACGCGGCCTTCTGTAATAGTCTTGACGTGGCGGGGGGGGGAAATAGGTGCGTCTCACGAACGGCCTGAAGGGCCTACGCTGCGTCGCGGGGGTATGCATTCCCAGCGTGCGAATGATAGTACGACCGTCCTTTAAGGTCTGCAGCTTAGGGTCTGTCTTCTCTGAAAACAGGCCCTGCCCGTCAAAGGGTAGGTCCTGGATAGTGTGCTGGACCTCTGCTGGGAGGGTAGAAGATTGCAGCCAGGAGATGCGCCGCATGGCGACTCCGGAGGCGATGGTTCTGGCAGCGGAGTCGGCGATGTCCAAGGAGGCCCGCAGCGACGTCCTGGCCAGTTTTTTGCCCTCCTCCACGAAGGCTTTATACTCCTGTCTGGACTCTGGAGGTATAAGCTCTTTAAATTTGTCCATCGTGACCCAGGTGTTAAAAGCATAGCGGCTCAGGAGTGCCTGTTGGTTCGCCGCACGAAGCTGTAGGCCCCCTCCTGAGTAGATCTTGCGGCCAAACAAGTCTAGGCGCTTGGCGTCCTTTGATTTCGGCGCCGGGGCCTGTTGGCCGTTCCTCTCCCTCTCGTTGACGGACTGGACTACCAACGAACACGGAGGGGGGTGCGTATACAGATATTGAAAATCCCTCGGGGGGGCCATGTACTTTCTCTCTACCCCCCTGGCAGTGGGGGGTATTGAGGCTGGTGTCTGCCAGATGGATGTGGCGTTGGCAAGGATAGTCCGCACAAAAGGTAAGGCAACCCTAGTGGGGGCATCGGTCGTCAGGATGTCCACCACGGGGTCCTCCAGTTCAGGGACCTCTTCTATTTGGAGGTCCATATTCAGGGCCAACCTGCGGAGCAGGGCTTGGTGGTCCCTGAGATCGATGGGAGGTGGACCGGATGATGATGCTCCAGCCACTGCCTCATCAGGGGAGGAGGAAGAGGACAGGCCTTGGGCGAGCGGGTCCTCGACAGGTACCTCTTCGGGGCCCAGGGGTGGGGGCTCCGCTTCAGGCTGCTCTACCTCTGGCGGAGGCCTGGAGACTGTAGCCTCTGGAGGGCGGGAGACTGTAGCCTCTGGCGCTCGACGCTCCAACGTGGTAGAGGTAGGAGCTCTTGCTGGTACCCTCTGGGCTTCATAGTATGCCATGGGGGTCCAAAATGGCCACCGCTCCTGAACCTGCCCGGTCTCTGGCAGGTGACCCTGGTCGCTGACGGTGCGGTCCTCCGCGTAGAGGTCGCTACCAGCTCTGGAAGAGCGGGATCCAGAGCGCGAAGGCCAGGGCGGGGCAGAGTAGCCATGCAGTGACGTCTGCGTGGCCAGGGTCTGCCTCCTCGGTGGGGTCCGGTGCCGGGATGGTATCCGGTGCCGGGAGCCTGATCGGTGCCGGGATGGCGTCCGGTGCCGTGAGCCGGATCGGTACCGGGATGGTGTCCGGTGCCGGGAGCCGGATCGGCGTCGAGAGTCGGATCGGCGCCGGGATGGGGAGCGGCGTCGAGAGCCGGATCGAGGGCGGGACCTGGATCGGTACCTGCGATGCTCTCGGTACCGTGACACGGATCGGGACCTGGAGCGTCTCGGCGATCTGCGCGTCGACCGGCCGCGGGACCGGGAGCGGCGCCGAGAGTCAGGATACCTCCGTGCCGATGGAGACCTGGAGCGGTACCGCGAGTAGGAACGGCGCCGGGATCGTGATCGGTGCCGGGACTGCGAGCGGTACCTTGGAGACGCACGTGGCTGCTGCTGGCTGGTCTCCTCCTGCGGCACCGGGTGGAAGATGGCCGGTTTGCCGCGTGAAGTGATGATCCGCACCGGCGGTACCGTAGACGGGGTCGGTACCGGAGCGGTCATCTGGATCAGGTCCCGCGCCGCTGCGAAGGTGTCCGGCGTGGACGGCAGCGGGAGCTCAACCACGGAGCGTGCCGGGGAGCTAGCGGTTACCGAGCTCAACGGCCCTCGCGGGACCGGAGTCGTCGGTACCGGAGCCTGCGGAGGCTGACCTGCACTCAACGGCCTCTCGGGTGCCGGAGTTGGCAGGGCCGGCGCCGGTGTTGACGGCGGCGCCGGACTCAACGGCCTAGGGAGGGCCGGAGTAAGTGGCACGGAGACCACTGGCACCGAACTCAGCGGTCCTTCCGGTACCGGAGTTGGCGGTGCGGGCGCCTCGACAGACCTAGGCTGGCCTGGAGCTGGCTGCACATGCAGCGGCGCCTTAGTCGGTCCACCCGACTTCTTGGCTCTCGGGGACAGAGAGCGGCTCTGTGAAGTCCCGGGTAGAGAGGGACGGTGCCTGGGTTCTTTACCGGAGGTTGGACGTTCCGGTGCCGCAGACGTTGAGGCCGCCGGGGTCGGTGCCGTGATACGATGCGGCGCCGACATCGGGCTAAGAGACGCCTCTAACAGGAGCTGCTTCAAACGAAAGTCCCGCTCCTTTTTGGTCCGCGGCTTGAAGGACTTACAAATGCGGCACTTGTCCGGAAGATGGGACTCCCCGAGGCACTTGAGACAGGAGGCATGCGGATCTCCTGTAGGCATCGGCTTCTGGCATGCCGAGCAAGGCTTGAATCCCGGTGAGCCAGGCATTGGCCCGGTACCGGGTTGGAGAGAAGGGGAGAAGCCCCTAATCTCCAGCTACAATTGTCAATGAGTCTAACAACAACTATTAACAACTAATTAACGGTACTTAACGGTACTTAAACTTATCTACAAGATAAACGAGTGCTGTAAAGCTAGGGCTGTGGAGGTCAGCGAGCTGCTCTCCACTGTTCCAACGACCGACACGGGCGGTAAGAAGGAACTGAGGGGGCGATGGGCCGGCTGCGGTATATATCGGGGCACCTAACGGCGCCACTCCAGGGGGCGCCAGCCGGCCCACCGAGTGTTGCTAGGGTAAAAATCTTCCGACGATCATGCACGCCGCGCGCGCACACCTAACTGGAATACATATGAGCAAGCACTCGAAGAAGAAGAACAGATTTCTCTCCTGAACTAGAGAGATTCCCCTAGGAAAACTATCTGACGGCGGGGTGGGGGCAATGCAAGCCCCCAGCCCCTTGAATGGCAGGAAATCAGGACTCGGGGAGTTAAGGGGTGTCTCTGTCCTGTTGCAGGGAGTAGACCTGGAGAGCGGAAAGGACACTAGTGGCGTTGTAGGAAAGAAAGTGACTTCGACCTGTGAAGGTGGCTGAAGCTTCCGGCAGACATTAGAGTCGAAGATCCTCACACCTCCTTTGGGGATCCTTTTCCTAGGAATAAAAGAAGGAAACCACACAGAGAATGACATCTGAATCCCAGGTCTGGGATCCAGGGAAAAGGGATGATCTCAGCCAGGCTACGTACCAGGAACCTGGTTTT
This sequence comes from Chelydra serpentina, assembly GCA_037349315.1. Lineage (NCBI taxonomy): Eukaryota > Metazoa > Chordata > Testudines > Chelydridae > Chelydra > Chelydra serpentina. The sequence continues at coordinate 1,005,203 of JBAIAC010000151.1, forward strand.
CTCCCAAGAACCACAATTATCCAGATGAAGTTTTCTTCCCCATTTTCCGTCAGGTTGTTTACTCACAGTATTCATTTGTTTGCTTTGCCGTGTTTCCACTCTCTGCATCTGTTCACTGATTTAAGTAACATTCTTTCAGTTTTTGCTTCTGTTTCCTCTTATTACAGGGTAGCATCTGCTTAGCACCTTAAAAAAAATAAATTAAAAACAAATCTTGATTCTACATTAAAGGGGAAACTTTCTGAGAATTTGGCTGCAGAACTTTAGTGTCTGCATATTTCATTCACTATTATTTATTCCGGTGCAGGTCTGACGCAATCTGCCCACCCAGGAATGCCCACACGAACCACGGGGAGCCCTTAGAATACCTGTTAAAAGAGAGGAAGAGAGTAGATTAAGAGCGGGGAAAAAAAAGAAAATCCAAAGCATCAGTACTTCTCTGCCTCATGAAAGCACCAGTCCCGGGAGCAATACAGGTGAAAAATCCCCACGGTTCTTGCCCACTAGAACCAGATCCGAACAGGAAAAGGCCTCCAGCCAATTATTTCCTTACACTCTGAATGGGTGAAATTCAGCCCTGTGCCGGCAGCCAGGGCAAGATCTGTGCATCACAGCGGGTTTAAGTGGCACTTCAGTGCACAGGTGCTGTGAGACTTGGGTGGCAGAGTTTTCCCCCTGGATCGGCACAGCCAGCGGGAATCCTGTGAGGTACAGAGCAGAGAGAGGTTTGGGCCACAACGGTCACCTCCGAGGCTGAGCATCCCTTTTGGGATGTTCCCATCTGAGGAGGATGATTTTGGCCAGCCCCAGTTCACAGCTTTCAGTCACCTCAACTGGTGATTCTCTGCCACAACTGATCTACAGTAGATAAACTTTTCTGGCCTTGCCCCCACCTCCGACTGCCCTTGTAGCTCACCACTGCCCTCTAACAACCCCTGTCCCTTCTCTTGATCCCTGCCAAGCCCAAATACAGAGCCTGGCTCATGCTCCTCCTCTCTTAGACCTTCTCCCTACACGATCCTCCCCTACCTTTCACAAACTGATCACTGCGCCCTTCCCCAGCTCCTGGAGGAATCGTGGCTCCTCAGGACAACCTGGGAATGGGTGGCTCCTACCTCCAGGTGGGGGGGGTGCCTGGTTTTCGTCTCAGTATCCCTGAGAGCCAGCACGTCTCGATTGCACAGGATGTGGTCGTGGCTCCCCAAACTGGGCCAGCTGCAGGCTGCTTCGCTGTAAGCGACATGGACAGATCCCAGAGCCTGGAAGACAGAGGGGGGAGGAAACCCCTGCTCATTTCCCAATCAGAGCCCCCTTCCAAGACGGGCCAAGAGGGAGGAGAGGATGAAGGGCAGAAAGGGAAGCTGCCCCTGTGGGGAGGGGCACTCCTGTAGAACCCAGTCCAGTTCCCAGCTCTCCCCCACATTGCTGGGTGTGACCTTGGAGAGGTCACTTCATCACCTTCATTCCCTATCTGTAAAATGGGGGTACTAGTCCCGCCCACAAGGAGGACAAGGGAGGAGAGTCCCATTGTCGGCGAGGGGCTCGGACACTCTGGGCACGGATTGGTCCAGAGTGAGGGAAGGGACCCAGAGTTTGCTCCCTACACCCAGGGGAGGAAGATGTTATCGGAAGGTCAGCAAAGGGGGATGGGTCAGGAACTGCCACGGACAGGGTGTAGGGATTCGGTCAGTGCCGGGAGCTTTGTACCTCCCTTCAGCAAATGGCTTCCCTCTTGTCATCAGCAGTGCGTACACTATCTGAACTCCTTCCTAGTGTCCTGAAGGGCCTCCCTTCATTCTTCTCGAATGTGATGGATTCGTTGACCCAGGTCGATAGCTGGGAAGTTCAGGGAGGCCGTTCGTAGCGTTGCATGAAATCAGTAGGAAATCTACATTTAGCAAAATAAAGGTTTCATTGGCCTTTGCAAATTCAGAACTGATCCGTCCTGTCAATCGACGATACATGTTCACAAGGGGATGAAGCGCGCCATCGTGGTCAGGAGATCTATGATGGTCAGTTCCATCATGTGGCCATTTGATTTGGTAAAATTCCTGGTGATGGCTGGCCTTGGCCAGGGCAGGATCTTCAGAGGCCTGAGATGCCAAGATGTTTGGTGCGTGGTGCCTGGGTGAAAGCGCAGAAGTCACGTCAGTCAAGCTACATCTGAATTTCAGCCCACATCTGGCACCACCAAATAAAGCAGGCCCAGGTGATCATAGGAGATTTGTCTACTTCCAGGATGAATGATGAGCCTCCGAATAGGTGCAGTGATGAAGGCAATTCTGAGCTGTTTGCAGGCTTGTTGGAACTTGGGCGACAAAAGGAATGTGGCCCTCATGTGGAGGAGAGCTCTCGTGGGGGTTACATGCCCTGAGAACCCTGGGACAAAGTAGAAGTAAAGCGGGTGAAGACTATGAAGTACTGTCTTCTTGAGGACTTCAAACTTCGTCCCATCTATGAATGGCTTCCACTTTATTTGGATCAAGTGTCATATCTTCCGGGGGGAGGATGTATCCCAAAAGCTCTGTGGAGAGTTGGCTGGAGGTACGCTTTTCCAATTCTGCGTTGAGACCATGCTGCCGAAACCTCTCCAGGGTTGGGTGTGGTGCGCATGCTTCTCTCGGTTCTCCAAAAGAGAAGTCTGTCACCTGTCACCAGAGGCAGAGTCCAAGTCCATGCCAGAGGTCGTAGCCGGGTAGTCAGAGAGCAAAGATCAGCCAAGTCAGTGTCAAGCCAGAGTCGAGATACAGGCCGAGGGTCAAATCCGGGTAGTCAAAGTCCGAGGGCTTGGGTAAGTTCAGGAGGAGGAGGCAATGCTGGAGTGGGTCAGTGGAGGGCCTGGAGAAGGGCTAGAGAAAGGCAAGGAGAATACGGAACCAGGGTGGGAAGCCAACATCAGGAGCCAAGAAGGGTCATGCCGAAGTCATAACCATAGTCCGGAGCCAAGGGTCAAGCCAGAGTCGATATCGAGGAATCAGAGGGCAGGGCAGGGCAGGGTGGTGCATGCCGGTGGGAACCAGGATGATTAACAGGTTCTCGTAGGCACTGCCCAGATGGAGCTCTAGAGACCCCTCATCGGGGGACTCCCTTCCTAGGAATAAAAGAAGGAGAGCGACATGACAGATGTCTCGGCCTGGGTTTCGCTCAGTGCTGTGTGCTCTATGGCCACTCCCCGCAGCCCTTCTCCCCCAGGCCCATTGAGATAAAGCAGTACCTGCGGCAGGGAGTGAGAGCTTCTGGTCATGGGAAGGGGGAGTCATCATCTATGCTGGGGTTGTTCTCAGAGGAGGGGGCTTCTTTCTCTAGGGTCCCTTGGCCAGCAAGTGGGGGGGCCCAAAACAGGGGCCTTGTTTCCATTGGGGTCCCTCTGCCCTGCTGCAGTTGGTCTAACAGAAGAGGCCTTAGTTCTGTTGGCCAGCTGGAGCTAGTCTCTAAGGGACTCACTTCTATGGGGTCCCATAGCCCAGCTGGGTTTCTTACCCCTCCTCTGCAGCAGGAGCCTCTGCAGCCAATATATCCCGCTCCTGGCTTGCCGGCTGATGTCGCTGGCTGGGTCTGAGATGTAGAGACCCAGCTGCAGCACGAAGTTGCCGGCCTTGGGCCTTCAGCTCTCCCGCTCCCCTGGGACAGAGCTCTGCTCCCACCCACCTGTAGGAGGCACTGGGGGAGAGGAGCTAGATCCCTCTTTCTCTCTGCCCCCAAGGGAGCTTGGAGCAAAGGGGCCAGGGCATGGGCCCTCTATGAGCACTCGCTGCCAGGCTGCTCCACAATAACCAGGGCCCTGAGGCCAGGCCCGACCCTGCCAGCCAGTGGCCTATGGAACGTCTCAGTCCCTCACGGAGCCAGGGGGGAACCACTTAACCAGGGGATGAGGAATTTGACTCAAGCCCTGACTCTGCAGGATGCTGGGGTCAAAGGTCACTTACGGCAAATCCGGGGAGGGAGGCGGCGAATCGGAGCAGGGCAGCGCTGCTCCGTGTGGCCCTCGCTCTCTCCTGGACATTTCCAGAATGGAACCAGAAATGGATGTGCTGCGGGAGAAGGAGGCAGGGGAGGGTCAGGGGGCAGGCGGACGTGCTCTACTAATGAGCCTCGGCCCCTCCCCCTCCCCATGTTGCTGAGACCTTGTGCTCGGAGTGGGTGGGGAATAGCTAACTCCCCATGTGGGGGTTCATGACACTGCCAACGTCTTGCTGGGCACAAGCTGCCATTGTCTCTCCAGCCTGGGACAATGTTCAGTCTTGGGGGCTGGTCTGTTTGCTCTGAACACCTGATCCATGAACAGCACATCAGGATCAAGACACATGCCCTGGGCCCCCAGACCCCAGCTCCAGAACCTTGGTTGGATGGATGGAGCGGTCGTGAGGACAATCCCTGTGGGAAGTGCAGTGTCCCTAGGACAGAAGAGCTGATTCCCTGAGGCTCCTCCTGTATCTCAGGGTCTCGCTAGAAAGGAGCCAGTGACTTTTCTCAGAGGCCCATGTCCGGCATCTCACAGGGGTTTTAGTCTCTCAGTCCCCAGCCAGGCCTGGTGCTCACTGTTAGTGCTGAATGGAACCATGCAGAGCTCTGGCCGACAGTCCCAGCTCCTTCCCTCTGATCCCCCGCCCCGCCCTGTGAGGCGTAAGGGTCCCAACATGGCACTGCAGGGACAGCTGTGGGAAAATGTTGCCGCTTCGGTCCAAGCTGGGAGGCCACAATGGAAACATGGTTCTTCTAGTCTCTCCTTTGCTGCCCTCCCTCGGGGTTCAGGGGAAATTCCACCCCAGACCCCCCCATTCTGCTCACGTCCAAGAGGTGCTGCAGCCTCTCTGTGGTGGGGGTCTCGGCGAGCAGGCCCCCGAGCATGGTGTCCAGGCTCTCCATGTAGCTCTTGTGCAGAGCCTGCAAGAAGAGGGAGCAGCTGTCAGTCATGGGATCTGGGGCTACACCAGCCAAGGGACAATTAGGGGCGTTGTCCGGGAGCCCTGGCCAGACACAAAAGGCACATCCTGGCCTCTCCCATTCACATCACTCCAGGGACACTCAGAAAGAGTTCATGGCTGGCTGCCTGCTGGCTCTTCAATCCTCGCCCTTAGCAGTTCTCTGCGCAGGGCCTGGTACCCAGCAGAGTATGGAACAGCCAAACTGCGATGGGTGAGAGGTAGGATCCCCGGGAGAGTCCAAGCATCACAGCACAGAATGAGGAGAGGAGGGAAGGCTGGGATCACCCACAGAGGGGTAAGTCAATCCCCTCTGTGGGTGATCCCAGCTCTGCTCACCCCTCCCCTATTCTCAGAAGCTCCATCAAACCGAGGGAGCAGGGACCAGAGTCCGTTCCTGCTCCTGAGACAGAGAAGTAGGATCGTGACCTACCTGGAAGTGGGAGGTGTCGTGCCCAGTGCCCATGGTGAAAATGGCATAGAGTAGTGCACGCAAGAGGCGTGACTCCACCTCCCGGGCAAGCGGCGGCTGCAGTTTGCTGGTGGGAGAGAGGAGCCCGGTTACACTTGGCAGCACCGGAGTGGCGCTGGCACTGCCATGGACATGACCCCCCTCCCCCGCAGTGATCCCCTCCCCACGGCCACTCTAACGCTACGGGAGTGAAATCACCCCCCAGCCAGGAAAGAGGGGACATTCCCGCCTCCTCTGCTGGGGGATGCGAACAGCCTCGGCTGGGGGTAATCTCGGCAGGAGGGGATCTGGGACTCCCGGCTCCGGACCCGATCAGCACCTGGGTTAGGGCAGCTGGATGGGAGGGTTCTGGTACCTGAGGCTGCAAACTGCGGCCATGGAGCCGGAGATGATGGAGGTTGGCTCCGACTCCAGGGGCAGGATCTCAATCAGCTCCTGAGAGACCCCAAGGAGACAAAAGCGCGGGTGAGACTCAGGCCCTGCAGACCCCCAGGCGCTTCCCAGGGAGGAGGCCAAAGTGCTCTGCAGAAACAGCCAGTGTGACCCCACCCCCAACCAGATGGGCCCCACATTCCTCCCACCCATCAAACTTACTCCTTCCTTTCCCCTCTGCCACCTAATTCCTCCTCCCCTCCCCTTCCCCTCCGGCCTTACAATTCCCCCACTGCCAGCTCCCGCTCGGTGTCAGAAGTTCCCCCTTCCCTGCTCCCCAACCCTCTGCTCCCCTGTCCCCTGCTCCCCACTTCAGCCCCACTAACTCGTCCTTCCACATTTGGGTCCCTCGCCCCAGGGGCCAGGCACGGGGTCCCACTCACCGCAATGCTCTCCACGAGGGCCGCTTTGGTGAAGATGGGCTCCACAGTGTCCCGCCCCTGCTTCTGTGTCACGAAGCAGAGACGTGGCACAGCGTGGAGGAAGCGGAGCTGTTTGGCCGTGTCCTTCAGCCACTAGGAGTGGGATGTGGGGAGAGAGAGAGAGACGGTTAGGTAGGGACCTCCCCACCCCTCTTACACCAGCTCCAGGGCTCATGACCTCCATGGGGTTGGAGAGGGAAAGCCGCCCCGCTTCCCAAAACCAAGGTCGCCCTGCACAGACTGGGGTTGTAACTGGGACATTGTCGGCAGGGAGCAGACACCTTGTCCTGCGTGAGACAAACACCCCCACTTTGGGGTGCCAGATAACAGAGGAGAAGTGCCCCCCAGTGGGGGCGATGGAGTCTCTGGGACAAGACCCCCCTGCGTGAGTGGGGATGGAACAAGGGGCAGGACAGACTCGGGGGCAGGGCAGGTGGGGGATTTTTTTACCTGAGCTCTGCCATGGAGGTGCTGCTGGATGGGCCATACCGCCTGTAGTTCAGGGGACTCCTCCTCATCCTCCTCGTCCTCCAGCTGGGCACTAGGGGTCTCTGCACCAGGCAGGGAAGGAGAAAGGGTCATTTATGCTGCTGCTGTGGGGATCCAGTGGAGAGAAATGGCTCAATGTTCCCCCCTCCCCTGCAAGGAGCCCCATGGCAGAGAGGGCCCCACCCTGCCCCTCTCAGAGACGCCCTCAGCCCCATCAGCCTCAGGCCCCCTGGCCGTCAGCCCCCTCCCCACCCCCAAATGTTCAGAATAGGCGGGAGCTCCCCCGACTCTCCCCAGCATCCCCTGCCGCAGGGCGTGGCTGTGACTAGTCCCCCACCTCCCCCTTCTTCCCCCCGTCCTCTGGGTCTCCCCTCACCTGCAAAGAGGGAGCCTCCAGCCTCGGGGCTGTCAGACCCCAGGTAGGGGCTGCTGGCCCCTCGGGAGTAGGCGGAGCTGCTGGTCCCCGAGCCAGAGTCGCCCAGCTCCTGCTCTGGGCCAGCCGGGGGCTCCGCAGTGGCCAGGATGGTGGATGGCTGCTGCTGGGCCCCGGGGCGCGGCTCCTGGCTCCTCTGCTTCCTGCAAAGGAAGCCGCAGAGCCAGCTGGCCCGGCTCCCGCCCTCTCCTGGCTCCCTCCTGCAGAGCGACAGGAAGCTCCTCCTCCTCTCCTGTCCTCTGGCCTCTTCCCCGCCCGCGGGGACAGAGGGGCCGCTCCCCTGCTGGGCAAGCCGGCCGCTGCTCCCTAGTCCCTCCGGAGCCACCTGCCCAGACTTCCTCCCCAGCATCCGCCTCAGCCGCTGCATCCTGGAACAGGGTGGGGAGCAGCCATGAGTCTGGGCTCAAGGCAGCCTCTCATTAACAGGCCTGCCTGGTCCCCTGCCCACCTCCCCTCCGCTGAGGCAATTCCTCCTCCCCACACACCCCACCCCAGGGCACGGGGGCTGCCATCCGCACACACTGGCAGCAGCTCACAGCACAGGCTGCTCCCAAAATTCCCCCTCACCAATGGGGCCCTGTGGCACCGGGGGAGTCTCGTCCTTTCAGAGCAGGGAGGATAGGATCTCCTTTAGTTTGGCTAAGAAGCTCCCTCCACCCCAGTAGGTCCTGCTCCCTCCCAGGCCAGAGAAAGAGCAGAACCCGGATAGTCCCCAGCGAAAGTTCACAAGGTGCCAATCCTAGGAGCGAGGAGTCGCCCTCAGTTCCCACTGATCTCACTGATTGCGGGTGTGGGTGTTCAACACCCGGCGCGTTCTGCCCTCCCCAAAGACTCTCGAGCTGGGGAACAATCTCCTACAAGGGAAGGGCTGGGAGCCCTGTTGCTGGGCCTTTCCCACCACACTGGGGATGGCTCTGGAGATCTCCACTCACTTGCTCTAGATGGGATGGAGCTGGATGGCAGATGCGCTCCTCCTCGATCTCCCGCACCCAGGTGGGCTGTAAAGGGTGCTGCCCAATGCCCTGCCAGCAGGGTAGGGGGTAGAAGTCAGGAGATCAAAAGGGGCTGTGAAAACAAGATGATGTTTTATTGCCAGGGGATGAATAAGCTTAGCCTAGCAACCGGGTGTTCACACCACTGACCTACATCCAGCAGGACACTTCCCGTCTCAAGGTCTCCTAGTACCTCACGCACATTCCTGATGTGTGATGACCCAAGGTCTGTAGGGGAGAGTCCCCAGCCCCACTGAATGAAGCAGAGGTCTAGCTAAGAATTAGAGAATCTGAGAATATCAGGGTCGGAAGGGACCTCAGGAGGTATCTAGTCCAACCCCCTGCTCAGAAGTAGTAAGAGGGGCAGTAATGTTGTCTCCATCCTTCAACCAGTAGCAATTGCACAGGATATTGCCACAAAACCTACATGTGATCGTCAAACTGTCTAAGCCATTCCTCTTCTGCGCTTCCTGTTTTATACCTTTCAAATCTACAAACCTTCCCCTTGACAGTCCCTGCCCTGGTGGTGCTGCAGGTAGAGGAACCGGAGCAGTGACACGGTGACATCAGAGGTAACTCCGCCCCCTGTCGCTCACTGACTCCACTAACCCGGAGCATAAACCCTAAGCCTGTGGCCTGCCTTGGGCATCGCTCCCACTGAAACCTGCAAGCTCCTTGGCTGACTTATGCAAATCCCCAGCGGAGAGTTAGCACTGACTGGCTGAATTCACGCTAAAGTCACATTGCTCTTCAGTCACAGCACCAATGGAAGGGGTCCAGTGTGGAAATCAGGCTTTTCTGGTGGTGTTATTTTCCAATTGTCACCAAAATCAACGAGCTTCTTCCCACTGATGCCTCGAAATTCCCTGACATTTTGGAATCAATTGGATGTAGCCTTCAAAAAGTATCGCCTTACAGACAGACAAAGAAATGCCCTTGAATTGAGCCGTAGGCCTCACTGCACTCAGCCAAGAGTGTCTGTGTTGTATCCTTGGAGCAGCAGGTTTGGGAAGAAATCATTTGAGACACAGAGAGCTGAGATCGATGGAAGCAGTGCTTTATTTTCACACACTGAACTGACCAAACCAGCCCAAACTGGCTGGACTAGCCCCATATAATCCAACTCAGTTGTCATAGCAACAACAAGGTGCTATTACCATGACAACCAAATAACCCTAACCCATGACAACCAAATACACAACAGTCTGAGTCTCCTCTCTATTAACTCAGCAATAGCCCCACACTTGGCCGATCAGTGGGGAGACTCTCAGCCCTGGAGGCCGAGTGTTCTCCACAGACGGGCAAAAGACAGCACTATTCACCACAGGAGAGCACTAGGGTGGAGATCACCATCAGCGCACAATTCCAGCCACACCGCTTTGTGAGGGCCTCCTACAATGCCAGCTGGAGCACGGCCTCACCTTCCCCAGGAAGAAGAGCAGCAGAAAGAAATGGAAAAAGAGCAAAGACAAAAAGAGTCAGGAGGAAAGGAGGAAGAGGGAAGCAAAAAGGGACAAATTCCAAATGCCCCCAGCAAGTCTCAGATTCCTAAATTCCAAGCCCAGAAGGAACCACTCTGGTCGGACTTTCTGTTTCACATCGGCCATAGGACGTCCCTCAAAATAATTCCCATAGGAATTAGAGCAGATTTGTTAGTAAAACACCCAATCTTCATTATAAAAAAGGCCAGTTGTGGAGGATCCAGGACAACCCTCGGTAAATTGTTCCAAACCCTGAGGTTAAAAATGCTCCCCTTATTTCCAGGGTGAATTAGTCTAGCTTCAGCTTGCAGCCACTGTCTGCTTATAACCTTTAGCTGCTAAAGTGAAGAGCCCATTAGTAAATATTTCTTCCCATAGGCTCACTGCTTAACCTTCTCTTTGACTGAGCTCCTATAGTCTGTCAGCACAAGGCATGTTTTCTAATCCTGTCCTCATTCCTGTGGCTCTTCTGTGAACCCCTCTCCAATTCATCAGCATCTCTCTCAAATTGTGGACACCGGAAATGGACACAATATTCCAGGAGTGGTTGCACCAGTGCCCAGTACAGAGATATCGAACCTCTCTACCGCTCCCTGACAATCTGCTGGGATAGAGTCCCCCAGCTTGTACATAGAGCCGATATTTCTTTCTTACCTTCTACACAGATGACAATTTCTTTCTACAAAATCCACACAAAAATGAAAAAACTCCCACACAATCTCCTCCACACCGATCCTCTCTTGGTTCTCACAGAGAGACCGCGAGATAGAGACTTGCTGCAGCAAGGCTACAGGGGTCTCTGAGGTTCCCCCTGCCCCGCATCCCTGTCCTGCCTGGCTGTTGTCAAGGGAGCTCTGTGAGGTCACAGCCGCCTCATCACCTTTGCCCAATTGGACAAATTCCGGCCAAAGGCCTTTGTGAAGTCACTGCCACTCTCCCCTTTCCCTTGCAGGCCTGATGTCTGCCCCTGCCCAGCCCAGTGGGATGTTTGAGCTGCACCCCGGATCTCCCCACTTGCTCGTAATTGATTCTGGGGAGCAAGCAGGCCACCCAGCAAAACAGCCGAATCTGTTCCTCACCCCACACTGAGTTTTTCATAGAGGCATAGATTGTTAAACTATTCGATCTCCTAATCTGGCCTCGACTTCATAGGCTATGAAATTTCACACACTTTGCACCATATTAAGCCCAATAGTTTGTAATTCACTAAAAGGCACCTTCCAGAATGACAACCAGTGGTAATGAGAGTGGCCCACATTAAACAGTTGACCAGAAGGTGTGAGTAACAGTAGGGGGGGAATTAGTATGGGGGAAATTAGGACTTTCGGCTACAGAATTTTATTTCAATTTTTTATGAGATTGTGTCTTTTCTGTTTTGTGGCACACAAGCAGAGAAGTTAGAGAAAAAATAAAATATTGGTGCTGGAAATTTGCAATGTCTTGCTAATTTGTTTCTTAAGACCAGAACAATAATACATAAGAACCCCAAAATCAGAGGGAGAGAATGTAAGCGACTGCCTATAACAGAGAGGCACAATTCACTGGCTACCTGCTGACTGACTGCTGCTAAACCCCTACTGAGCTAGGTAACATGCAAGCAGGTCCAGGAACCATGCCCAAAATGTAAAGTCACAGTATTCAATTTTAACACAACCACAAATACACCAGAGCACCACATTTTTCTGTTTTACAAGGTCTCTCCTTGTTTTGGAACACTAGTTTTTCTTCGAGTGCTTGCTCATATGTATTCCAGTTAGGTGTGCGCGCGCGGCGTGCACGATCGTCGGAAGATTTTTACCCTAGCAACACTCGGTGGGCCGGCTGGCGCCCCCTGGAGTGGCGCCGTTAGGTGCCCCGATATATACCGCAGCCGGCCCATCGCCCCCTCAGTTCCTTCTTACCGCCCGTGTCGGTCGTTGGAACAGTGGAGAGCAGCTCGCTGACCTCCACAGCCCTAGCTTTACAGCACTCGTTTATCTCTTAGATAAGTTTAAGTACCGTTAAGTACCGTTAATTAGTTGTTAATAGTTGTTGTTAGACTCATTGACAATTGTAGCTGGAGATTAGGGGCTTCTCCCCTTCTCTCCAACCCGGTACCGGGCCAATGCCTGGCTCACCGGGATTCAAGCCTTGCTCGGCATGCCAGAAGCCGATGCCTACAGGAGATCCGCATGCCTCCTGTCTCAAGTGCCTCGGGGAGTCCCATCTTCCGGACAAGTGCCGCATTTGTAAGTCCTTCAAGCCGCGGACCAAAAAGGAGCGGGACTTTCGTTTGAAGCAGCTCCTGTTAGAGGCGTCTCTTAGCCCGATGTCGGCGCCGCATCGTATCACGGCACCGACCCCGGCGGCCTCAACGTCTGCGGCACCGGAACGTCCAACCTCCGGTAAAGAACCCAGGCACCGTCCCTCTCTACCCGGGACTTCACAGAGCCGCTCTCTGTCCCCGAGAGCCAAGAAGTCGGGTGGACCGACTAAGGCGCCGCTGCATGCGCAGCCAGCTCCAGGCCAGCCTAGGTCTGTCGAGGCGCCCGCACCGCCAACTCCGGTACCGGAAGGACCGCTGAGTTCGGTGCCAGTGGTCTCCGTGCCACTTACTCCGGCCCTCCCTAGGCCGTTGAGTCCGGCGCCGCCGTCAACACCGGCGCCGGCCCTGCCAACTCCGGCACCCGAGAGGCCGTTGAGTGCAGGTCAGCCTCCGCAGGCTCCGGTACCGACGACTCCGGTCCCGCGAGGGCCGTTGAGCTCGGTAACCGCTAGCTCCCCGGCACGCTCCGTGGTTGAGCTCCCGCTGCCGTCCACGCCGGACACCTTCGCAGCGGCGCGGGACCTGATTCAGATGACCGCTCCGGTACCGACCCCGTCTACGGTACCGCCGGTGCGGATCATCACTTCACGCGGCAAACCGGCCATCTTCCACCCGGTGCCGCAGGAGGAGACCAGCCAGCAGCAGCCACGTGCGTCTCCAAGGTACCGCTCGCGGTCCCGGCACCGATCACGATCCCGGCGCCGTTCCTACTCGCGGTACCGCTCCAGGTCTCCATCGGCACGGAGGTATCCTGACTCTCGGCGCCGCTCCCGGTCCCGCGGCCGGTCGACGCGCAGATCGCCGAGACGCTCCAGGTCCCGATCCGTGTCACGGTACCGAGAGCATCGCAGGTACCGATCCAGGTCCCGCCCTCGATCCGGCTCTCGACGCCGCTCCCCATCCCGGCGCCGATCCGACTCTCGACGCCGATCCGGCTCCCGGCACCGGACACCATCCCGGTACCGATCCGGCTCACGGCACCGGACGCCATCCCGGCACCGATCAGGCTCCCGGCACCGGATACCATCCCGGCACCGGACCCCACCGAGGAGGCAGACCCTGGCCACGCAGACGTCACTGCATGGCTACTCTGCCCCGCCCTGGCCTTCGCGCTCTGGATCCCGCTCTTCCAGAGCTGGTAGCGACCTCTACGCGGAGGACCGCACCGTCAGCGACCAGGGTCACCTGCCAGAGACCGGGCAGGTTCAGGAGCGGTGGCCATTTTGGACCCCCATGGCATACTATGAAGCCCAGAGGGTACCAGCAAGAGCTCCTACCTCTACCACGTTGGAGCGTCGAGCGCCAGAGGCTACAGTCTCCCGCCCTCCAGAGGCTACAGTCTCCAGGCCTCCGCCAGAGGTAGAGCAGCCTGAAGCGGAGCCCCCACCCCTGGGCCCCGAAGAGGTACCTGTCGAGGACCCGCTCGCCCAAGGCCTGTCCTCTTCCTCCTCCCCTGATGAGGCAGTGGCTGGAGCATCATCATCCGGTCCACCTCCCATCGATCTCAGGGACCACCAAGCCCTGCTCCGCAGGTTGGCCCTGAATATGGACCTCCAAATAGAAGAGGTCCCTGAACTGGAGGACCCCGTGGTGGACATCCTGACGACCGATGCCCCCACTAGGGTTGCCTTACCTTTTGTGCGGACTATCCTTGCCAACGCCACATCCATCTGGCAGACACCAGCCTCTATACCCCCCACGGCCAGGGGGGTAGAGAGAAAGTACATGGCCCCCCCGAGGGATTTTCAATATCTGTATACGCACCCCCCTCCGTGTTCGTTGGTAGTCCAGTCCGTCAACGAGAGGGAGAGGAACGGCCAACAGGCCCCGGCGCCGAAATCAAAGGACGCCAAGCGCCTAGACTTGTTTGGCCGCAAGATCTACTCAGGAGGGGGCCTACAGCTTCGTGCGGCGAACCAACAGGCACTCCTGAGCCGCTATGCTTTTAACACCTGGGTCACGATGGACAAATTTAAAGAGCTTATACCTCCAGAGTCCAGACAGGAGTATAAAGCCTTCGTGGAGGAGGGCAAAAAACTGGCCAGGACGTCGCTGCGGGCCTCTTTGGACATCGCCGACTCCGCTGCCAGAACCATCGCCTCCGGAGTCGCCATGCGGCGCATCTCCTGGCTGCAATCTTCTACCCTCCCAGCAGAGGTCCAGCACACTATCCAGGACCTACCCTTTGACGGGCAGGGCCTGTTTTCAGAGAAGACAGACCCTAAGCTGCAGACCTTAAAGGACGGTCGTACTATCATTCGCACGCTGGGAATGCATACCCCCGCGACGCAGCGTAGGCCCTTCAGGCCGTTCGTGAGACGCACCTATTTCCCCCCCCCGCCACGTCAAGCCTATTACAGAAGGCCGCGTGGTCGAGGGGGTAGGAGACAGCAACCCGGCCGGCAGACCGGCCAGAGGCAGGGCCCCCACAACCCATCCTCGGGGCCCAAACAAAATTTTTGAAGGGGCGCTCGAGGCCGGAGTACCAGTCCATTCCGATCCCGCACTCCTGTTTATGAACCGCCTCTCCCCCTTCTCCCCGGCGTGGTCGAATATCACCACGGACCGCTGGGTTTTACATACCATCCAGGGGGGATACCGATTGCAATTCGTCTCCCCGCCCTCCTCCCACCCTCCCACCCCGTCCCTCTTCAGGGACCCCTCTCACGAGCAACTCCTTATCCAGGAGGTGCACGAACTCTTTACTCTGGGAGCGGTGGAGGAGGTCCCAAGGGATCTCAGAGGCAAGGGATTCTACTCCCGTTATTTCCTAATCCCAAAGCCAAAGGGGGGGCTGCGTCCTATCCTGGACTTACGGGGTCTCAACAAGTTTATGGTAAAGTTGAAATTCCGTATGCTCTCCCTGGGCACCCTTATCCCCTCTATGGATCAGGGAGACTGGTACGCCGCCCTCGACATGAAGGACGCGTATTTCCACATTGCCATCTACCCACCTCACAGACGCTTCCTGCGCTTCGTAGTGGGCCAGAGACATTTCCAGTTCGCGGTCCTGCCATTCGGCCTCTCAACAGCACCGAGAGTCTTCACAAAGTGCATGGCAGTGGTAGCAGCCGCCCTTCGGCGTCAAGGAGTTCAGGTATTCCCCTACCTCGACGACTGGCTCCTCCGTGGCAACTCCGCCAGCCAGGTCCAGTCCCATATTCACAAGGCCATGGACATGTTCAACCGTCTCGGCCTCCTACTAAACCTCGAAAAGTCCACTTTGGTCCCAACACAGAGAATAGACTTCATAGGGGCTATACTGGACTCTACCCTCGCCAGGGCTTTCCTCCCAGAGGCTCGCTTTCAAACGCTTGCAGCCGCCATACGCAGCCTCCAAGCTTTCCCAACTTCGACAGCCCGCTGCTGCCTCAGCCTCATGGGCCATATGGCATCATGCACCTTCGTGACAGCCCACGCCAGGTTACGCCTGCGGCCCCTCCAAGCATGGCTGGCCTCCGCATACCGACCACACAGGGACAACCTCGATATGATTCTGACGGTCCCATCGCAAGTCCTAGCCTCCCTCAACTGGTGGCTGGACCCCGCACATGTGATGTCAGGTATTCCCTTTCATCCACCTCAGCCTTCCCGCACCGTGACTACGGATGCCTCATCCCTCGGCTGGGGGGCTCACCTGCTGAACTTCCAAACGCAGGGCCTGTGGTCGGAGCAAGAGCTGACGCTACACATCAATGTCAGAGAACTTCGAGCGGTACGACTCGCCTGCCAAGCCTTTGCTCAGCATCTACAGGGCCGCTGTGTCTCCATCCTTACAGACAACACGACGGCCATGCATTACATCAACAGACAGGGAGGAGCGCACTCCCTTCCTCTCTGCCGAGAGGCAACTCAGCTCTGGGACTTTTGCATAGCCCGTTCCATTCACCCCGTGGCCTCGTTTCTCCCAGGAGCCCAGAACACCTTGGCGGACCGCCTGAGCAGGTCCTTCCAGGCGCACGAGTGGTCCATTCGGCCAGACGTCATCCACTCTGTCTTCCAGAAGTGGGGGTTTCCCCAGATAGATCTCTTCGCGACTCGCGAGAACAGGAAATGCCAAGTGTTCTGCTCCTTTCAGGGTCGCTCCCCAGGCTCCCTGACAGACGCTTTTCTCCATCCTTGGACAGACAACCTGGCCTATGCCTTCCCACCAGTTCCACTGGTCCACAGGGTCCTGCTCAAGCTACGCAGGGACAAGGCCAGGGTGATCCTGATTGCTCCAGCGTGGCCCAGGCAACACTGGTATACCACGCTCCTGCAGATGTCCGTGACAGACCCGATCCCTCTACCGAGATGGCCGGACCTGATCACGCAGCAGCACGGCAGGATCCAGCATCCCGACCTACGGTCCCTTCACCTCACGGCGTGGATGCTGCATGGCTGAACCCGTCGGAGCTGCGATGTTCCAGCCCGGTCCAGCACGTTCTGCTGAGCAGTAGGAAACCCTCCACCAGGTCCACCTACACAGCTAAGTGGAAACGTTTTTCCTTGTGGTGTGGCACTCGGGGCCTTGACCCCTTGCAGGTGCCGGTTCACACCATACTGGACTACCTCCTCTTATTAAAGGAGCAGGGTCTGGCTCTCTCGTCGCTAAAAGTCCACCTAGCGGCAATTTCAGCTTTTCACCCCCGGGACGGGGCGGGTTCTGTTTTCTCCAACCCCATGGTCACCAGGTTCCTTAAGGGGTTAGAACGGCTACACCCGCCGGTGCGCCGCCCGGTCCCTACATGGGACCTCAACCTAGTCATTACCAGGCTCATGGGTGCCCCATTCGAGCCCATGGCCACTTGTTCCATGCTGTATCTCTCATGGAAAACGGCCTTTCTAGTAGCCATCACCTCGGCTAGACGCGTCTCTGAGCTCAGAGCGCTTACTTCGGAACCACCTTATACGGTGTTCCATAAGGATAAAGTACAGCTCAGGCCACACCCGGCCTTCCTGCCCAAGGTGGTGTCGGCTTTCCATATTAACCAAGACATTTTTCTACCTGTCTTTTATCCTAAGCCCCATGCCTCCAGGAAGGAGCAGCAACTCCATTCCCTGGATGTCCGGAGAGCCCTCGCCTTCTACATCGAGAGGACAAAGCCCTTCCGGAAGTCGACCCAGCTGTTCATCGCCGTGGCGGACCGGATGAAAGGCCTTCCCGTCTCTTCCCAGCGCATCTCGTCATGGATCACGTCGTGCATCCGCACATGCTATGACTTGGCAGGTGTCCCCACCATGCACACTACGGCCCACTCTACCTGAGCTCAGGCCTCGTCGTCTGCCTTCCTGGCACACATACCTATACAAGACATTTGTAGGGCCGCGACATGGTCGTCAGTACACACTTTTGCCTCGCACTATGCCATAGTGCAACATTCTAGAGACGACGCCGCTTTTGGTTCGGCGGTCCTAAACTCTGCTGTATCACAATCCGACCCCGCCTCCTAGGAATGGCTTGGGAGTCACCTAACTGGAATACATATGAGCAAGCACTCGAAGAAGAAAACACGGTTACTCACCGTAGTAAATAGTGTTCTTCGAGATGTGTTGCTCATATGTATTCCAAACCCGCCCCCCTTCCCCACTGTCGGAGTAGCCGGCAAGAAGGAACTGAGGGGGCGATGGGCCGGCTGGGGTATATATCGGGGCACCTAACGGCGCCACTCCAGGGGGCGCCAGCCGGCCCACCGAGTGTTGCTAGGGTAAAAATCTTCCGACGATCGTGCACGCCGCGCGCGCACACCTAACTGGAATACATATGAGCAACACATCTCGAAGAACACTATTTACTACGGTGAGTAACCGTGTTTTTCTAAACATGCCATGGGGAATTTGAATCAAATTCCAGCTACTAATTATCATGTGTGTGGAACAATCACTAATGTGTATTCGGTGTTATGTTGTTGGTTTCTTTAGGAAATTTGGGGAAACAGGAGCACTGGGAAAGCCTATTTCCCCACACACACACACACATACAGTGCACATTAGCTGCCCACCGGTGCTGCCTGAGCAGAAGCATTGTGACATCAGAGATAATCCACCATTCAGCACTTCCTCCCTCCAGTTCATTTTCATACTTGGGGAGAATGATTAGCCCCCTGGCTGCCATGGTAACAGCTACCTTTGACACCTGATTGGCCCCTTATTGCCAGAACATCATCACAGAAAGGAAGTTTGTAATGAAACAGGACCAGTATTGAATAAGGAAGATAGTCTCCTGCTGTGCTCATTTGGGTTTGTACTGTGATACAGTACAGTGTTTCTTTTCAAAGGGCAATTGTTTGCTAATTTCCTTAGTAAGGGCTAGGTGAAAATAAAAGACGGTTACTCACCGTAGTAACTGGTGTTCTTCGAGATGTGTTGCTCATATGTATTCCAGTTAGGTGTGCGCGCGCGGCGTGCACGATCGTCGGAAGATTTTTACCCTAGCAACACTCGGTGGGCCAGCTGGCGCCCCCTGGAGTGGCGCCGTTAAGGGGCCCGATATATACCCCAGTCGGCCCATCGCCCTCTCAGTTCCTTCTTGCCGGCTATTCCGACAGTGGGGATGGAGGGCGGGTTTGGAATACATATGAGCAACACATCTCGAAGAACACCAGTTACTACGGTGAGTAACCGTCTTTTCTTCTTCGAGTGCTTGCTCATATGTATTCCACTTAGGTGACTCCCAAGCCATTCCTAGGAGGCGGGGTCGGATTGTGATATAGCAGAGTTTAGGACCGCCGAACCAAAAGCGGCGTCGTCTCTAGAATGTTGCACTATAGCATAGTGCGAGGCAAAGGTGTGCACTGACGACCACGTCGCAGCCCTACAAATCTCTTGGATTGGTATGTGTGCCAGGAAGGCAGACGACCAGGCCTGAGCTCGGGTAGAGTGGGCCGTAGTGTGCATGGTGGGGACACCTGCCAAGTCATAGCATGTGCGGATGCACGATGTGATCCATGACGAGATGCGCTGGGAAGAGACGGGAAGGCCTTTCATCCGGTCCGCCACGGCGATGAACAGTTGAGTCGTTTTCCGAAACGGCTTCGTCCTCTCGATGTAGAAGGCGAGGGCTCTCCGGACATCCAGGGAATGGAGTTGCTGCTCCTTCCTAGAGGCATGGGGCTTAGGATAAAAGACAGGTAGAAAAATGTCTTGGTTAATATGGAAGGCCGACACTAACTTGGGCAGGAAGGCCGGGTGTGGCCGCAGCTGTACTTTATCTTTATGGAACACCGTATAAGGTGGTTCCGAAGTAAGCGCTCTGAGCTCAGAGACGCGCCTCGCCGAGGTAATGGCTACAAGGAAGGCCGTTTTCCATGAGAGGTACAGCATGGAGCAAGTGGCCATGGGCTCGAATGGGGCCCCCATGAGCCTGGTGATGACTAGGTTGAGGTCCCATGTGGGGACCGGGCGGCGCACCAGCGGGTGTAGCCGTTCTAACCCCTTAAGGAACCTGCTAACCATGGGGTTGGAGAAAACGGAACCTGCCCCGTCCCCGGGGTGAAAGGCTGAGATTGCCGCTAGGTGGACTTTTAGCGACGAGAGAGCCAGACCCTGCTCCTTTAGTGAGAGGAGGTAGTCCAGAATGGTGTGAATTGGCACCTGCAGGGGGTTGAGACCCCGAGTGCCACACCAAAGGGAAAAACGTTTCCACTTAGCTGACTAGGTGGACCTGGTGGAGGGTTTCCTACTGCTCAGCAGAACGTGCTGGACCGGGCTGGAACAACGTAGCTCCGACGGGTTCAGCCATGCAGCAGCCACGCCATGAGGTGAAGGGAGTGCAGGTCGGGATGGTGGAGCCTGCCGTGCTGCTGCGTGATCAGGTCCGGCCACAGTGGTAGAGTGATCGGGTCGGCCATGGAGAGCTCCAGGAGCGTGGTATACCAGTGTTGTCTGGGCCACGCTGGAGCAATCAGGATTACTTGGGCCTTGTCCCTGCGCAGTTTTAGTAGGACTCTGTGGACCAGTGGAACTGGCGGGAAGGCATAGGCCAGGTGGCCCGTCCAAGGATGGAGAAAGGCGTCTGTCAGGGAGCCTGGGGAGTGACCCTGGAATGAGCAGAACACGTGGCATTTCTGGTTCTCGCGAGTCGCGAAGAGATCTATGCGGGGAAATCCCCACTTCCGGAAAACAGAGTGGATGACATCCGATCGAATGGACCACTCGTGAGTTTGAAAGGACCTGCTCAGTTGGTCCACCAAGGTGTTCTGGACCCCTGGGAGAAACGAGGCTACCAGGTGAATGGATCGGGCTATGCAAAAGTCCCAGAGCTGAGTTGCTTCTCGGCAGAGGGGGAGGGAGTGTGCCCCTCCCTGTCTGTTGATGTAATGCATGGCCGTCGTGTTGTCTGTAAGGATGGAGACACAGCGGCCCTGTAAGCGTTGAGCGAAGGCTTGGCAGGCAAGACGTACCGCTCGGAGTTCTCTGACATTGATGTGTAGTGTCAGCTCCTGTTCTGACCACAGGCCCTGCGTTTGGAGGTTCTGCAGGTGAGCCCCCCAGCTGAGGGATGACGCATCTGTAGTCAAGGCTCGGGATGGCTGAGGTGGATGAAATGGAACACCTGACAACACGTTCCTGGGGTCCAGCGACCAGTTTAGAGAGGCTAGGACTTGTGGTGGGACCGTCAGAATTATATCCAGGTTGTCCCTGTGCGGCCGGTATGCGGAGGCAAGCCATGCCTGGAGGGGCCGTAGGCGTAACCTGGCGTGAGCTGTCACGAAGGTGCATGATGCCATATGACCCATGAGGCTGAGGCAGCAGCGGGCCGTTGACGTTGGGAAGGCTTGGAGGTTGCGTATGGCAGCTGTAAGTGTTTGAAAGCGAGCCTCTGGGAGGAACGCCCTGGCGAGAGTAGAGTCCAGTATTGCCCCTATAAAGTCTATTCTCTGTGTTGGCACCAAAGTGGACTTTTCTACGTTCAGTAGGAGGCCAAGACGCTTGAACATGTCCATGGCCGTGCGAATGTGAGACTGGACCTGGTTGCTGGAGTTGCCACGGATGAGCCAGTCGTCGAGGTAGGGGAACACCTGAACTCTTTGACACCGAAGGGCGGCTGCTACCACTGCCATGCACTTCGTAAAGACCCTCGGTGCCGTTGAGAGGCCGAAGGGCAGGACCGTGAACTGGAAGTGTCTCTGGCCCACTACAAAGCGTAGGAAGCGTCTGTGAGGTGGGTAGATGGCAATATGGAAATACGCGTCCTTCATGTCGAGGGCGGCGTACCAGTCTCCCTGATCCATAGAGGGGATAATAGTGCCCAGGGAGAGCATACGGAACTTCAACTTTACCATAAATTTGTTGAGTCCCCGTAAGTTCAGAATAGGACGTAGCCCCTCTTTTGCCTTGGGGATTAGGAAATAACGGGAATAGAATCCCTTGCCTTTGAGATCCCTTGAAACCTCCTCCACCGCTCCTGCAGTGAGGAGCTCCTGTACCTCCTGGATAAGGAGTTGCTCGTGAGAAGGGTCCCTGAAGAGGGATGGGGTGGGAGGGTGGGATGAAAGCGGGGAGACGAACTGCAATTGGTATCCCCTTTGCACGGTTTGTATGACCCAGCGGTCCGTGGTGATATTTGACCACGCCGGGGAGAAAGAGGAGAGGCGGTTCAGGAATAGGGGGACAGGATCGATTAAAACTGGTACTCCGGCCTCGAGCGCCCCTTCAAAAATTTTGTTTGGACCCCGACAATGGTTTGTGGGCGCCCTGCCGGTGGCCGGTCTGTTGACCGGGTTGTTGTCTCCTGCCCCCTCTACCACGCGGCCTCCTGTAGAAGTCCTGTCGTGGTGCGGGTGGGAAGTAGGGACGTCGTCCGAAGGGCCGGAAGGGTCTGCGCTGCGTCGCTGGGGTATGCATCCCCAGCGTACGGATGATGGTTCGACCATCTTTGAGGGTCTGCAGCTTCGGGTCAGTTTTCTCCGAGAACAGACCCTGACCTTGAAACGGTAGGTCCTGGATCGTGTGCTGGACCTCTGCGGGGAGGGTGGAGGATTGCAGCCAGGAGATGCGCCGCATGGCGACTCCCGAGGCGATAGTTCTGGCCGCCGAGTCGGCGATGTCGAGAGAGGCCCGCAGCAACGTCCTGGCCAGCTTCTTGCCCTCCTCGACAAAAGCTTTGTACTCCTGCCTGGACTCTGGAGGTATAAGTTCTCTGAATTTCTCCATGGAGACCCAGGTTTTATAGCCGTAGCGGCTCAGGAGTGCCTGCTGGTTCGCAGCCCGGAGCTGTAGGCCTCCCCCTGAGTAGATCTTTCTCCCAAACAAGTCTAGGCGCTTGGCGTCCTTAGACTTTGAGGCGGGGGCCTGCTGGCCATTCCTCTCCCTCTTGTTGACCGATTGAACCACCAGTGAGCACGGAGGGGGGTGAGTATAGAGATACTGGAAATCTCTTGGAGGTGCCATATACTTCCTCTCTACACCCCTGGCAGTGGGGGGTATCGAGGCTGGGGTCTGCCAGATAGATGTGGCGTTGGCCAGTATCGTGCGGACGAATGGCAGGGCTACCCTGGTGGGGGCGTCAGTTGTCAAAATGTCCACCACCGGGTCCTCCAGTTCTGGAACCTCCTCTATCTGGAGATCCATGTTAAGGGCCAATCTGCGAAGCAGGTCTTGATGTTCCCTGAGGTCGATAGGAGGCGGACCGGACGATGACGCTCCAGCCACTGCCTCATCAGGGGAGGAGGAGGAGGACAGGCCTTGGGCAAGCGGATCCTCGGCGGGTGCCGCTGAAGAGTCCAGGGCTGGGGGCTCAGGGTCTGGGTCCCCTACCTCTGGTGGAGGCCTGGAGACTGTAGCCTCTGGCGAGCTACGCTCCAACGTGGTCGAGGTGGGAGCTCTAGGTGGTACCCTTTGGGCTTCATAATAGGCCATCGGGGTCCAGAAGGGCCATCGCTCGTGACCCTGTCCGGTCTCTGGCAGGTGGCCCTGGTCACTGACAGTGCGGTCCTCGACGTAGAGGTTGCTGCCAGCTCTGGAAGAGCGGGATCCAGAGCGAGAAGGCCAAGGTGGAGCAGAGTAGCCATGTAGCGACGTCTGCGTGGCCAAGGTCTGCCTCCTCGGCGGGGACCGGTGCCGGGATGGTGTCCGGTGCCGGGAGCCGGATCGGTGCCGGGACGGTATCCGGTGCCGAGAGCCGGATCGGTGCCGAGAGCCGGATCGGTACCTGGATGGTGACCGGTGTCGAGAGCCGGATCGGAATCGAGACCTGGACCGGTACCGGCGATGACTTCGGTACCGGGACACAGATCGGGACCGTGAACGTCTCGGGGATCTACGCGTCGACCGGCCGCGGGACCGGGAGCGGCGTCGAGAGTCAGGGTACCTCCGCGTGGAGGGGGACCTGGAGTGGTACCGCGAGTATGAGCGGTGCCGGGATGGAGACCAGCGCCGGGACTGCGAGCGGTACTGGGGAGACGCCGGCGGCTGCTGCTGGCTGGTCTCTGCCTGCGGCGCCGGGTGGAAGATGGCCGGTTTGCCGCGTGAAGTCATGATCCGCACCGGCGGTACCGTGGACAGGGTCGGTGCCGGATCGGTCATCTGGATCAGGTCCCTTGCCGCTGCGAAGGTGTCCGGCGTGGACGGCAGCGTAAGCTCAACCACGGTGCGGGCCGGGGAGCTGGCGGTTACCGAGCTCAACGGCCCTCGCGGGACCGGAGTCGTCGGTACCGGAGCCTGAAGAGGCTGACCTGCACTCAACGGCCTCTCGGGTGCCGGAGTTGGCAGGGCCGGCGCCGGTGCTGGTGGCGGCGCCGGACTCGACGGCCTCTGCTGGGCCGGAGGAAGTGGCACAGTGGCCACTGGCACCGAACTCAACGGTCCTTGCGGTACCGGAGTCAACGGTGCTGGCGCCGTAACAGGCCTGGTCAGGTCTGCAGCTGGCTGCTTATGCAGCGGCGCCTTGGTCGGTCCTCCCGACTTCTTCGCTCTCGGGGACAGAGAGCGGCTCTGCGAGGTCCCAGCCAGAGAAGGACGGTGCCGGGGTTCTTTCCCGGAGCTCAGGCGCTCCGGTGCCGTGGACGTTGAGGCCGCTGGAGCCGGTGCCGGGGTTCGTTGTGGCGCCGACATCGGACTGAGCGAGGCCTCTAAGAGGAGCTGCTTTAAACGAAAGTCCCGCTCCTTTTTGGTCCGCGGCTTGAAAGACTTACAGATGCGGCACTTGTCCGGAAGGTGGGACTCCCCGAGGCACTTCAGACAGGAGGTGTGTGGATCTCCTGTGGGCATCGGCTTTTGGCATGCCGAGCAAGGCTTAAATCCCGGAGAGCCAGGCATTGGCCCGGTGCCGGGAGGGAGACAGGGGAGAAACCCCTTATCTCCTACTACTATTTACAGTAGCTACAACAATAAGCTATGAATAACTATTAACAACTAATTAAGAGTACTTAAACTATCTACACGATAAGCGAGTGCTAAGAGTGCTAGGGATGTGGAGGTCAGCGAGCTGCTCTCCACTGTTCCAAGGACCGACACGGGCGGTAAGAAGGAACTGAGGGGGCGATGGGCCGGCTGGGGTATATATCGGGCCCCCTAACGGCGCCACTCCAGGGGGCGCCAGCCGGCCCACCGAGTGTTGCTAGGGTAAAAATCTTCCGACGATCGTGCACGCCGCGCGCGCACACCTAAGTGGAATACATATGAGCAATCACTCGAAGAAGAAGATGCAAAATTCCAGCTCTTTTTCTTGGATATTGTTTATCTGCTTGTTACAATTTGAGGACTATATCCTAAAACTTTCACTGAAATTGAAGTTGCATAAAATGAGTTTTGTTTAAAATATAGTTTAATTTAATTACTTTCAATACTCTGATCAACACAGCATTGAGTGGTGCAATGGGACCTTCACAAATATAACAACACAATAAAATATATACTGAAAATAACAGATGAGTAAGAGCTTCATTGTTTAAACAGCACATATAACACAAGAACTAGGGGTCACCAAATGAAATAGGCAGCAGGTTTAAAACAAATAAAAGGAAGTATTTCTTCATACAACAGACAGTCAACAGGTGAAACTCCTTGCCAGAGGATGTTGTGAAGGCCAAGACTATAACAGTGTTTAAAAAAGAAGTAGATAAATTAATGGGGGATCGGTCTATTAGCCAGGATGGGCAGGGAGGGTGTTCCTAACCTCTGTTTGCCAGAACGTGGGAATGGGCGACAGGGGATGGATCACTTGATGATTCCCTGTTCTGTTCATTCCCTCTGGGGCACCTGGCACTGACCACTGTCGGAGGACAGGGTACTGACCCAATATGGCCGATCTTATGTTCTTATGTAACGATGTTAAACCTACTCAGGGCCATTATGCCAGCACAGTATATCCACAACATAGTGCAGTCTGGCCACACCCTGTCACAGTTGGGCCCTGATTTTCTTCAAATGCTTTCACCTCTTTCCACAGGTCTGTTCCATAGCTTGGCTCTCTTCCTTTTACCGGTTGTTTCTGAATCAGGTAGTGGATCGGTTTCAAAGCATCTGGGCTATGGAATCCTTCATGTCTCAATCCAGAATGTAGGACATTTTCCACGGAGGAGGAAAGGAAGGGGCAGGCCTTTGGGAATTCTTATAAAACAAATTGCTTATTCATTCAACTCCCCTCCCTGCTAGCTCCTTTTCATGCAGACATGCCCTGCGATATGAATGTCAGGTGTGGTACCTGCTGGAAAGGACGTATACACCCCACACCAAAGGCATTCCAATGGCTCGGTAATAACAATGTTGGTATAGATAATGGTAACCATTTTCTACATCTGTTTGAGCCACATCACCGGACTCTTCCTGACGGGTGACATCTTATTCCTGCAGGAGTGAATGGGACAGCTCATGTGACTCAGCATTCACCAACGTAAGTAAGGTATTTGCGATGTATCTAAAGCACATATATGGCTCCAGCTACTGCAACAATTGAGTATTTCACAACCTTTTACAGTATGTGTCCTCAGAACACCTCTGTGAAATAAGGAAGTGCTATTAATCCCATTTTACAGAATTTCAAATGAGGGGCTAAGTGACTTGTCCAAGGTCACACAGCAAATCTGTGGCAGAGAGAGGAATTTAACTCATCTCTTCCAAATTCCAGACTGCCGGCCCTTCCTTCCTCTTTGGCCTTTTGCTCTCAGTATCGATTAAAGTATTCGTTCACCTGCTGCAATACTAGATACTGTCTTGGGTATAAACATAATGATGATAATAAGCTATACTGGGAATATGTAAATGCAGCATCTGAAGACACACCTTGAACGTCAGTTTCAATGGGCATTTTGAGCAGAGAAGTATAGTTTGGTGTGTGTAGAAGATAACTTGATGCTCCTTAACCCTTTTGCTGCCGTTCTTTGGGAACTCTTTTCTTGCAGCCAGTGAGACTAAGAGAGCCTTGCACTGTATCAGAGCATCTTGGCAAGGCACCAGATTCCTGGCTCAGGATGGGAGGGATATAGAGAGCTATGACTCTTTCCAAGAAGAAAGAGTTAAGTAGTGCATCAAATTCTATGCCTTGATCTGAAGTCAATGGAAAAGGTGTCATTGAGTTCAGCCCCTTTGGATCAGGCTCTGATGCCATCGTTAAGCCAATGAACTCTATGAAGTTATTCCAGATTTATACATGTGCTATTAAGCACAGGCTTTGGCTCAGTGGCTCCACTTCTATGGAATATGCGAATAGCTGCTGAAAGAAACGTCCTATTCTGAACAGGGATAACAGGGTTATTGTTACGTATCATTATAAGTCAGAGATAGAGATGTGTTGGGGAGACAAAGAGACTCATAGATTCCTAGATTTTTTAAAGTGACTTCAGCATGCTGAAAGGACCAATATCTTTATCTAGAGTTGAACTTCCTGCATAACACAGGCACAAGACCCTCACTCAGTAATTTGTCCTTCAAGCCTATGAATTCTGTTCAAGCTGTAGCATATGATTTAGTAAGATATATTGCCTTGATTTTAAGACGTTACGTGATGGAACATCAACCATAGTAATACATTTGTTCCAATGCTTCATTACCCTCACTAAGAAAAATGTGCACCTCATCTCTTGACTGAGAGTGGCTTCCAGCCACTGAATCTTGTGTCTCTGTCTGCAGAAATAAAGATCCTTCCCCTATTCGAAAACACCGGCACGTATACAGCATGTTTAAGTCACCCCTTGTCCTTCCCTTGGATAAACTAACTAATGAAAATAAGCTGTATCAGTAGATCTCATTCTTTTCAGGGCCAAATCCTCATGTGCTGTCATTTGCGTAGCTCCATTGACTTCAAGTGCGTTCAATGGAGTTACACAACAGCCTAGGGTCTGGAACTCAGTTCCTAAAACACCAGCCAATACTTGCTGTGCTAAAGAAGTATTTCTCTCGCTGTGCAGAGGACAGTGATTGCCTGGGGATGTTGTGAGGCCAAAAATATATAGCTTGGTTCAAAAGAGAATTAGATACATTCCTGGAGGGTCGGTCTATCAATGGCTGTTAGCCAAGATTGTCAGGGACACAATCCCATGTTATGTGTGTCCCTAAGCTTCTGACTGCCAGAAGCTGTGAGTAGATGACAGGGGATGGATCATTTGATAATTGCCCTGTTCTGTTCATTCTTTCTGAAACATCTGGCATTGGCCATTGTGGAAGACAGGACACTGGGCTAGGTGGACCATTGGTTTGACCCTGTGTGAGTAACGTTATGTTCTTTTGTGAAGGGCTGGGTGATGCTTTCTGTTAAGATGGCTGGTGCTGGTAGCTGAGTGTGGCTCTGTTTTTTGCCCCCTTCCTCTGCCTGCACAGTTCTCAGCTCTAGGATACCGCTCCTTCTGTAGGCCACCAGCAGGCTCCCCAGCCTTTAGAATTGCTGTTTCCCCGGCCCTGGGTCTGAGCTGTGTTCTGGGCAGGGGAGCGAGATAAAAACTCCACTGTGTTTGGGTGAGGGCAGAAATGGGGTGGCAGCAGAAAGCAGAAGGGAGGAAATTTCATGAAAATATGGGAAATGTTTGACTGGGTGTCTTGGGTCTGTCGAAAAGGCAGAAGGCCTAGAGGTTAGGCTGTGATTCCTCAAACCTTTTCAATCTCTCCATTCCTGAGGGAGCGCTGCTGGGTCATATGTATAGAATAAAAGGGGCCTAGAAGTAGCCTGGCATGTGGTTGAAACTTGCCCGTTGCTCAATATTATTATTACTTTTACAATAGTGACTGGAGGTGCAGATCGAGACCAGAGCTCCATTGTGCTGAACAATGCACTCACACCCGCACCACAGTGACTCACTAGCTCTCTGAGGACATGTCTATACTGCAGTGTAAGCCCTGGGCTAGCAGAACTCGCGTTAGCAGAGGCTGAGTTCGTTAACCCAGGGTTTGAGCATCTACACTCATTTGTAACCCCAGGTGAGGGATTGTTGCACCCTGGGTCCCAAACTGGGGCTCCAGCATCTACACGGCATTCTGTGGGCCCCAGTCCAACCCCCATATCCCAGACTTCCTAGCACGCTCCCAAAACGTGACCACTCTAGCTGTTTACACGTGACCGTCCGGAGGACAAAGAAACTCCGCCTTTAAGATACTTTTGGCTGACTCACAGAGCAGGAGTCCAGTGTACCTGTGTCTACACTGCAAACCAGTAAAGGACTTGAACCCTGGGTCTCAGCTTGACTCAGGCTCAGCCCTTCTATTGCCGTGGTGTCCTCGGACCCTGGATTTGAGCCCTTGGTTAGTGCAAATTGTGGGTAGATGGAAGGGGGCTTGACTTGAACATGAGTTCGAACCCTGGGCTTGCATTGCATTGTGGACGTACTGTGAGGTGACTGGTGCTTCCGGTATTCACCTTTATAATTCGCCGTGCCCAAAAGAATCAGAAATGGCTAGTGATTTGGGTAGCCTCTGTTTATGAGTGCCAAACTTCAGTGCCCTCGGTCCTGATTTCCAGAAGTAAAAGATTCCACCACTCCAGCTGAAGTCAACGGGAGCTGTAAGTACTCAGCACTTAGGAAAATACGTCCCAAGATCTTTTACATTGAGATCCCAATAACAGTGGCATTCACAATCAAATATTATCCTCGAAAAAATGTCTATGTTTGGTCACCTAAACTACCTGGTCTTTAATTACATGACTCCTAAACTCACAAAGAGTTGTGTGAGGGACTTTTGCTGTGAGTACTGACGAAATATTATATCTCACTGAGCATTCATGTTGTTCTCCCTTTCAATAAACACAGTTTTGAATATAATTTCACACACTCAAAAAAGAGATGAGTTGGGCTGTGGGTCTGATTAAAGCAGAATCACGACATTTATTTGAACAAATATCTGTCAACGTTTTTGGAGTATAAAACCAGTCCTGGTTACTGCTCGTGAATCCATGGTTGCAGTGTGAACTTTTCCCTTTTATTCAGTAGTTCTAAACAATAGTTCAATCACCCTCTTATATCTTACACTGAAAAATCAATTTCAAAGTATTATTATAGGCACAGGGAAGCCAAACCATCATTTAATAACTGACATGGCCTTTTTATGCACATAAGGCCTTTAATCAGGAAAGCATCTCTCTTCAAAACAGTACTTAAATAAACGTTTGACTTCAGTGGGGCTTAAGCACATGTTTAAAGTTAAAGGGAAACATACTTAAACATGTGCTTAAGGACTTTCTGAATCAGAGCCCATGGGCATGTCTACGCTATGGGAACAGGTCGCTGTAAGCTACACAATTTGAGTTATGTTAGCAGTGTAACTCAAGTCGACATAGCTTCGATCTACTTACCGCGGGGTCCACACTGCGCTGGGTCGACAGAAGAAATTCTCCCGTCGACTCTCTTTACTCATCTCGTTCTGGTGGAGTACCGGAGTTGAAGGGAGAGTAATTGGGGTCCATTCAGTGGGTCGT
This sequence comes from Chelydra serpentina, assembly GCA_037349315.1. NCBI lineage: Eukaryota > Metazoa > Chordata > Testudines > Chelydridae > Chelydra > Chelydra serpentina. Next base: position 1,034,972 of record JBAIAC010000151.1, read on the forward strand.
CACTAGACCAGCTAAATTGTCCCCCGGTGAATTGATCACCGCAGCATCAATCCACCTTGTAGTGGAGACAAGTGCTATGTGTGCAGAGCAGCCATTAAAGGATTTGGTTGTCCTATTATGGCACCCTTTGGAGGAAAATGGGCCCTCGCTATTGTCTCTATTGCTCTCCTCAGGGCGTGCTTCACATCCTTGTTCCTCAAGCTGTAGATGAGGGGGTTCAGCATGGGGATCACCACCGTGTAGAACACGGAGGCCATTTTGTCTGTGTCCAGCAAGTAGCTGGCGCTGGGTCGGAAATACATGAAGAGAATTGTCCCATGGAACGTACAGACGGCCGTCAGGTGGGAGGCACAGGTGGAGAAGGCTTTGCGCCTACCCTCGGTGGAGTGGATCTGCAGCACAGTCGCAATAATTAAGATGTATGAGATGAGGACGGACCCAATGCTGATCACCTCAATCAGACTGCCAAAGAGGAAAACAAGTAGCTGATTGATATAGGTGCCAGAAGAGGAGAGCTTTAGAAGTGGGTTGATATCACAGAAAAAATGATTCAGGCTATTGGAGTGGCAGTAGGATAATTTTAGCAAACCACTCGTGTGTATCACAGAGTTCAGGAAGGCCCATAGATATGAACCAGCCACCAGACGTAGGCAGTGCTTTGGTGACATGATAACCATATACAGCAGTGGGTTACAGATGGCTACATAACGGTCATACGCCATTACTGCCAGCAGAAGGCACTCCGAGATGACAAACAATATGAAGCTAAAATATTGGATGATGCAAGCTGTATAGGAAATGGCTTTTCTCTCTGCTAAGAAGCTCACCAGCATCTTGGGAGCGATGACTGTGGAGTAACAGGCATCCACGAGAGACAAATTCTTGAGAAAGAAGTACATGGGGGTGTGGAGTCGGGAATCGATCCTGATTAAAACCATCATCCCCAGATTCCACACCAGGGTGATAACATAGATCACTAGGAACACCACAAACAGGGGGACCTGCAGCTCCGGACGATCTGTCACTCCCGTGAGAATAAACTCGGTCACTGCCGTACAATTTCCTCCAGTCATTCTTTCAGCCTTGGGCGCTAGCTGCAGGATCAACCATAAAGGAAGGCATTAGTTCTTATGAGAATGGTGTATGCTAATATAAAGAACGGTGGTCATATGCGTAGAGACCCTTTGAGTCGTGGACTGGAACAACTGATGGGAAACCCAGAACTCCTTCACTTCTTCTAAGGGAGAAAAAAAATCCTTTATCTCTAGGAAAGTGCATTACCCTGCCATTTAATCAGTTTTACACATTTTGACCCTGATTCAGCTGATATTTTAATTTCACTTATCAGTATAGACTCACAGACTCAGTGGAATGCCTCACATGAATAAAATGAAGGAATATGTGCAAGTCTGAGGGATTGGTGCCTTAGACAGTATAGGATCCGTGGATCTCCATTATACCTGGAAACAATAACAAGGGTAGGAGAAACGCACAGTTTGCATCGCACTCTCTGGTTATTGGGTGACAGTTTCCCCCACCGAAATCTGCCTCCGTGTTTTTAAATCATCGGCTACCAGGCAATACACAGTATGCACATACATTCATTGAGGAAATAGTTCAAAAATAGAGCGTCCAAATGTAACCCTTCTGGACACTACAGCCATGCTGACAAAATTCTGTAGCTTCTTGTTCTTTAGCTGCTGAAAAATCGCCACGTATACTCCTGATGAGCAGACTAAAAGCATGTAGCCAGGGGTGAATATTCCTGAGAAAATTAACAACAGTGAACATATTTTTAGAAACATATATTTATAATGATAAGAAAAAATAGTCTCTGAATAGATTTACATTAAGCTGTCTTTATAGAGATAAGAATAATAATATTCTCTTATGATTAGTTGGTTGCGATATGTCAATATCCTCAATGCCCCTCGTCCCTCACTCCGGGTCACAATCGTGATTGCCAAATCATGTAATTGTTAATTGTATTTAACTCATGTCGTACATTCCAGTTTGTGAAATTATGAGGATGGCTTGGCTTTCATTCATAACACCCTGGGAACATAATAGGAAGAGACCGTCTAGTGTGATCAGCAGATATGCATGTGTGGTATGTTTTCTGTTGCGAAAGATCAAGAAGTGTGTTTGTGTATGTATGTACATATTCATACACCTACCGTACATACACACGTATCATTTATTTCTTTGCCCACTCTCTGGTTTTGGCCAAATAGCATGTCAGTCATTCGGCATTCAGACAAATATTACAAATAAGCCAAAAATGATTGTTCAACTTCAAAGGCAGCTTGTTTAATGTGCAGTTCTACAGAAGGTACCAAGGAAGAAGGACTTAAGTTCTTTCATCAAATGCATCCAAGCAAAGAATGATAGGTCATTTAGGGCTTGATCCTGCATGGATCTGAACATTCTTGAAGAGGTGATCTAGTCCATACCTCAGTGCTTCTAAACCTTTCAGCATTTTTATTGCTCTTCTCTGGACTGTCTCCAATCTATCTCCATCTTTCCTGAAGTGGAGCACCCAGAATTTTAAGCCTGTTGATTTCAACGGGACTTCTTACAGTCTTAAAATTGCTATAAAGTTAAGCATGTACTTATATGCTTCTTTGGATTGGGACTAGCATGCTTAGTACCTTGCTGGTCTGAGCTCTTATTCTGGATGAGCTGAGAAGTTGGGAAATGTCTCTAGATCCTAGAGTGCTGTTTAGCAGAACTACAAAGAAACTGAAGGGATTTGATAGCTTTATATGACATAGTGTATGGATCATGCTTCAGGGCTTAAACGAATCTCTAATTATTAGAGATCAGGGCGAGATGGGGTGAAGGGCTGATTATTCCATATCTGCCTATTGAAGGTTATTAAACCTTCTTTTGAAACATCTGCCACTAGCCACTATCAGAGACAAGACACTGCACTAGATGAAGCTCAGCTCTGATCCAATCTGGCAAATTCTATGTGTTTATTCAGTGTTTCATAAAAAGACTGGTGAATCCAAATGCTTCTGCAGAACAAATTCCTTCTAAAGAGAGAATCTGAACCAAAGGTCGGGTAGCGTACTAGAAATTTGCTATAATGTAACTATTTCCGACCACCACTTAAGAAGGAAGTGCAGGATTGATGACCATAAATAAATTTTTAATGCTAAAAGAGCTCTCCTGCCTGTTCACAGATCTCAGATACTAATAAAACATTATATATATATATAGGCATATATATATATATATGCAAGTCAAAAGTGCTCTCAAAAGAGGTGGTGGAATTCCCCTTTATATAATTCAAGGAAAGATGGAGTTAAAAACATCAGAGAAAAGATGAATATAAGCACATTCTACATAATACTCACTAGAGAGCAGGGCCCCTTCAAGATAATAATTTTATCCTGAAACAAACATGACTGCATTTCAGATTCAAATAATCAACAAGCTGACTTCTGAAAATTTCTCCCTTGGGAAGGTGACCTGAAAAGAGTTATTTCCTGATGTAACTAACAAAAGGAGATTTCAGTTCTATTGTAATGGAAATAATGTTCACTCCTACCTTCTGAGAGATGTTGTCTGTCTTGATTTCAAAGTATAGGATGGAAGTCTGTTTATGTTTGGCATAGGATCATTTTAGGAAAGGATCCTTATAGCACCTTTGAGCTCTGATCATCAAGACAAGCACAGGCAGACTCATTAAAATACACCGTATTTCTCTGGGGGACAGAGGATAATCACATGCAGATGCATTAATCTTTAAAAGTTTTGCAAATGTTTATGCAACTATGGGGATATGGGCACTGTGGCTGATGTAGAACCCATCCCTTTATTCCCCAACCCTATATAGACAGTAAACAGACAATAGATATGTCACACACAAAAAAAACCTTTGTCATAAAGGTTGGTCTCATCATAAAAATTAGGAAATACACAAAGGACTAAAAGGTTTCAAAGTCAAGCACCCTCAAGTTAGGAAATACCAGAATGAGCATTGCCCATGCAAGATTAACTGCAATATATGAGGCAGGGATCCTACAGATAACAGACTCCGTCAATACACAGCCCCAGAGCAGAAAATCCTATGCACTGAAAAAGGAAGGGGTCCCGTGGAAAAAACAACAACATGGGATCATGTAATTAAAGTCTGCATCATCATGCAAATGCACAAGAGGACTGAATTAAGAGTGCCAGGGCAACACTTATTTGGACATTTGCTAAGCTGAGAATGCGAAACATTGTAACCTTAAGTAACCATGCAAACTTAAGTAACAATAAATGAAGGGTTTTTTGTTTGTTAATTTCCTTAGTTTTTGTAATAGAAATAAAATCAATTATATATGTACTATTTAAACAATGGAGCTCTTACTCATCTGTTGTTTTCAGCATATATTTTATTAACATTGTTATCTTTGTGAAGGTCCCTTTTTCTCCACTCACTGCTGTATTGATCAAATTACTGAAAGTAATTAAATTAAACTGTATTAAAACAAAACTCATTTTTATGAAACTTCAGTTTCAGTGAAAGTTCTAAGCTAAAACCTTGAATGTGTAAGAAGCAGATAAACAATATCCAAGAAAAGATGCAAAATTCCAGCTCTTTATTTTCACTTAGCCCTTACTAAGCAAATAGCCCTTTGTAATGAAACAGGGCCAGAGTTGGATAAGCAGGATAGCCTCCTGATGTGCTCATTTGGGTTTGTACTGTGATACAGTACAGTGTGTCTTTTCAAACTTCCTTTCTGTGATGATGTTCTGGTAAAAAGGGGGCAATCGGTTGCCAAAGGTAGCTGTTGCCATGGCAGCCAGGGGGCTAATCATTCTCCCCAAGTATGAAAATTAACTGGAGGGAGGAAGTGCTGAATGGTGGATTATCACTGATGTCACAATGTGACTGCTCAGGCAGCACCAGTGGGCAGCAAATGTGCACTGTATGTGTGTATGTGTGTGTGTGTGTGGGGGGGGGGGGGGAATAGGCTTTCCCAGTGCTCCTGTTTCCCCAAATTTCCTAAAGAAACCAACAACATAACAATGAATACACATTAGTGATTGTTCCACACACATGATAATTAGTATACGAAATTTTATTCAAATCCCGGGTGGCATGTTTAGAAGCAAGGGTTCCAAAAAAAAGGGGAGACCTTGTAAAACAGAAAATTTTGATGCTCTGGTATATTTGTGGTTGTGTTAAAATTGAACATTGTGACTTTAAATTTTGGGCAGGGTTCCTGGACGTGCTTGCATGCAAGGGAGGTCAGTAGGGAAGAACACAATCCGGGCTTAGCAGCAGCCAGCAAATACCCAGTGAGTTGTGCCTCTCTGTTATAGGCAGTAGCCTACATTCTCTCCCTCTGATTTTTGGGTTCTTACGTGTTATTGTTCTGGCTCCTAAGAAAGAAATTAGTGAGACATTGCGATCTTCCAGCAAGAGTATTTTATCTTTTCTCTAACTTCTCTGCTTGTGTGCCACAAAACATATAAAAGACACAATCTCATAAAAAAGTGAAATAAAATTCTGAAGCCAAATATCATCTTGAACCATTTCATTCTGATAAGGTTGATCTTATGGAAGCACTTCACTTCCTTCAAACATAATGTCACTGAAATGGACACGTTTCCCACGAATGTGTCAATTTCAAGGAATCAACATTTCCCAACTGAAAAAATGTTCTGTTGGAAAACTTTCAACCAGCTTTAGTTGGTTTCCATACCAGGGTACGATGATGGCTCTTTGCTATGGCCCTATTATATGGTGCATTCCTCCAATTTCACACATTTAATGAGGATGTGGGTTATAAAACTGAACCATATTTACCCCTTTAGTTTGTTAAACTATTTCCCCGGTACCCCCTACCCCTCAATTTCTTGCGTATTGGGCCTGGTGGTGTGATTCCTCCTGCTGTTATATTTTTTCAGTTGTTCAATAAATTAATAAATCAATGCACAAGAGTCATAGATTATAGGACCAGAAGGGACAAGTAGATCATTCAATGTGGCCTCCTGTATAACACAGGCATCTAATTTCATCCCAGTCCAGCGTAAGCATGGGCAGCACGGACAGCCAGGCATGCCCAGAAGCCAGGGTGAAGAAGCAGGAGGCTTGCAGGTTGCTCAGCACCATGTGGTAGGTATCAGACACCTACTCCCTGCCAGGCGCTGCTGTGCCCCCCTGCATCCTGGCCTGTGGGTGCACATAGACACTGGGGCCTGAGGGTGACCTCCAGTCCTGAGAGGAAACTTCCACTCCCTGCCCGAGGTAGTGGGGAGCCCCTGAGCCCCAGAGAGGATTAGTTAGACACTGTAGATCCCAGTCTTGGACATTCTTATGGGAAAGCTTAAATTTACTCATGTGAGTTATCTCATTGGCTTCATTGGGACTCCTCATATGAGTAAAGTTAAGCATGTAAATAAGTGTTTGTAGGATCAGGATCTTAGTCTGAATAATGTCCAGCTGACTCTGATCATTCCTGGACCGAGTCAGGACGATGACGATCACTCCTCATGGAATCATAGGACTGAAAGGAACCTCAAGAGGTCACCTAGTCCAGTCACCTGCACTCATGGCAGGACCAAGCACCATCTAGACCATCCCTGACAGGGATGGGAGATTACACCCAAAACTTCTTTTCTGGGTCCTGAGAGAAAGAGACGTTGAGGAGAACAGACGGAAGAACAGATGGAGGCTACCGGAGCAAGTTTTGCCATCTGGTCGTCACCCACACCATTTCCTGGGATCCCGGGTCTTCGTCATCCCGATCATAAGAGACATCCTGACCAGGACAATTAGACTAGAATGGGTGTCCTTGAGGGATCACGGAGAGTGAATACGGGTGCAGTTGTCATGAACTTATTGAGTCATATAGTGACTCCTTTATGTTCCCTACCCTCCTTATCCACGGCTGTCATAATAACAAATTACAGAAATACCAACATTTTATTGACTCCCAAAGCACCTTATCCTTAGAATCAGCGTCATTATGGGCCTCCTGTTGTCCCTGTTTAAGTCAATGGGAGTTTTGCTGTTGCTTTCAATGGGACCAGACTAAGGTCTTACTCAGAGTTTCCTCAAAGTTTCTGAGCCTCTGTTTACCTTTGAATATTTGTGCTACTGGGGTGTTGACTATACATTTAGGAGCACAGCTTGTCAGCCTGGGGACTGCCTGGTAGTTGCTTCTATGACTGCAGGTGAAAGGGCTCGTTTATTATGAGTTAGAGGTGGCCAGAAAATGGAATTTCCATCCCATTAAAAAAAAGGGGCTGTGGAAAAATTTCCTTCCTGAACCAGGACAAAAAGTCAAAAACTCTGCATCTGGTTTGCAGGACTAATTCAGAAACGCCGAAACATTCCAGCTGCTGAAGGGCAGACACATTTTGGTGGGCGGCTGGGTTGCCCTTTCCCCCAGGAGCACAGTTGTGAAGCTCGGGGAGTGGAGCAGCTCACAACCCCACTGGGCAGCAGGGCAGGGAGGACTGGGGAATGTAAAAGCCTGGAAGTCCTACCCAGTGGGCAGAAGGGGGAGCAAGAAGCCTGAAGCACTGGGCAGACTGGCAACTAGAGAGCCAGGCAACCCGGGCACCTGGGGAGCTTGCTTCCTGGGAAACTGGACAGTTGGAGAGTTAGCTGTCCAGACATCTGGGGAAATGGCTTGCCACCTGGTGGGTAGACTGGAGACAACCCCACCCCATCCCCCAGACAGGAAACTCATCACCCGAGATGCCAAGTGAGTCTAAGAAGCTGGGAATCCAGACAACTACCGAATCTAGCTCACATGGGAGCCTGGAGACCTTGGTTCCCTGGGACTTTTGCCTGCCCATGTGGAAGACTGCCAGGCTGAACCGTTCCTTTTGCCCCCTGGCTCTCCCGGCTGGGCAGCTACCTCTCTCCCCACCAGGAGGGCAACTGCCCGCTGCCTGCCTCTCCCCTGCCCTCCTGGTGGACAGAGAGCAAACTGGGCAGCCTGGGAAGCCGAGCCTCTCAGCAGCCCACCAGGTGGCAGATGGGGAGCTGTGCAGTCCGGAGAGAAGGGGAGAATGGAAATCTAATGACAAGCAGCAAGTGGAGTCTGGGAGCCAGGCAGCCTGGGTGTCTGGGACCCTGGGGAGCATGAGGAGTCTGGGAGCCATGCAGGGGGAGAGGTGAGCAGCCGGAGATCCCAGGGAGGAGGGCAACCAGGCAGCCACACCTGGGGGGTAGGGGCCGTTTAGGGGAAGCTCACAGTGAGAGGACCCTGTAGTCTGGGAAGCATGGGAACTGGGCACTGTAGCTGCCCCTCGGGTCCACAGGGAGCCTGACTGGTTTCCATTCAAAGTACTGACATAAGTAACATGGATTCTTGCCTTGTTTTGATCCCATTTTGGGTGGAGTTCTATTCCACTGGAAACTTTTTGACCTGCTCTATTCATGAACCTCTTGTTTCATTTGCTTGTACACATCTCAGCTATTATCTCATGAGCTCCAGGCTTGAACCCGCTCTCACTGTCACCAGTCAGAACCACGTGTCTCTCCACTGAAGGCCAGGGTGTTGCACTGGCGAGAGCAAGGTCAGAATCTGCTCTCGATCTTCATACGATTCCAGGAAGTCCCTCCATAAAACCCACCTCTCTCGCAAAGGTTGCAGAAAACGGTCAGTTGATAATGACAGGCAGGGTGTGAGCTGTTCCTACTGCATTTCCTACGGCTGATTGACTTACTGCAGCTGTGAACCATGCTCACAGAGACCAGGTGGGTGAGGCAATATCCTTTATTGGACCAAGTTCTGTAAGTGAGAGAGTCACACAGAGCTCTTCTTCTGGTCTGGGAAAGGTAGTCTGAGAGTCATAGTTAAATGCAAGGTGGAACAGATTGCTTGGTGTAAATTGCTAGTACGTATTGTAATGAACCATTCAAGTACCTTTCCCAGACCAGAAGAAGAGCACCGTTTGGCTTGAAAACTTGTCTCTCTCACCGACAGAAGTTGGTCCAAAGGAAGATAGTAAACCACCCACCTTTTGTCTCTAATATCCTGGGGCCAACATGGCCAGAACTACACCACATACAGCCCTGCTCTAAGACAGTCTGTATTAAAACATCCTGTTGTTGTTACTCCCGGCGTCCTTCCCGCTAACTCATGGATTCATAGATTTCATGGCCAGAAGGGACCACTGTGATCATCCAGTCTGATCTCCTGTATAACCCAGGCCAGAGAATTTTTCCCACTCTCCAATGTCTGTGTGTGAATAAAGTATCAGATTAAGTCCACGCTTTTCTGCTCCAAAATAACTCAAAAGTGGTTGAAGTTTAAAATAAAATGTTTGCCAGGTGTTTGTTGTGCTCAGTTACAAATGACACCTTGTAGATGCAAGGCCAGGCGATATTCGGGGTCAGTAAATTTAATCTGCGTATTTTCTCCTCTGTAATCGTGAACTCATGGAACAGAATGTGCTGGAACACAAAGTTGCACTGGACTGACCAAACATGCAGACTAATGAAGACATTCTGTGTTGACTTTATCCAGTACGTTAGTCTCACGGATCCTTCTGTTCACAGAGGACTTTAAAGATCATGACATCACACGGTGCTTATGTAATGAAAATATGTTATTGAAACGACATATTTTGTGTCTTTTGTTCTCAGCACAAGTATGGCTATTAAAGGAACTCAAATGGGAAAAGATGAGTCCCCAATTACCATATGTAGTAAAGATATCCCAAACATACACATTGCTGCTCTGGCAGCTTCTAAAACACAGAACACTGTGAGCACCACTGGAGAGCTTACAGACTATTTAAAGGAATATCACCTTATTCCGATACACTGCAGTCAGAGGATGACATGGTGGATTACCTACCATTTACCATCAAACTGTTTTTATTATTATTTATTATTATTATTATTATTTTATTTTAGCACAGCCAGCAATGTGTAGGGCTTCAAAAAAAATCAGATTCCGGCCCCAAAAAGCTTACAATCTCAATATCACACAAGATTCAGTACAACAGAGCAACACATGGGAAGTAGGGAACAAAAGGTTTACTCATAAGTTTTTCAAAACTAACTAGTGATGTAGGTTGTCACCACTGTGGATGCCCAAGTTGAGATACCTTAAAAAGGCTGTTGAGAGTGGGTGAAAATCAGGTTCCTTTGAGGTGTCTCAAAATGGGAAGCCAGAAATTGAGTCCTGGAAAATCACAACTCACTTCTGAAATGTTGGTGTGCTAGAGTACACTTACACAGCTATTTTAGCCTCTCATGCAAATCCATTTTATCTACTTTTATGGCCCCTCTCTGTGTCGGAGCATTTCACAGCCTTTAATGGATTTATTCTCAAAGCACCTCCATGAGGTAGGAAAATCATATAAACAAACGACTGGATGGAACTTGGAGAGGCCATCAAGTCCAGTCCCCTGCACTCATGGTAGGATCAAGAGCCATCTAGACCATCCCTGACAGGTGTTCGTCTAACCTGCTCTTAAAAATCTCCAATGATGGAGCTTCCACAACCTCCCTAGGCAATTTATTCCAGTTCCTAACCACCCTGACAGTTAGGTAGTTTTTCCTAATGTCCAACCTAAACCTCCCTTGCTGCAATTTAAGCCCATTGCTTCTTGTCCTATCCTCAGAGGTTAAGGAGAATCATTGTTCTCTCTCCTCTTTGTAACTGCCTTTTAGGTACATGAAAAATGTCATCATGTCCCCTCTCGATCTTCTCTTTTCCTGACTGGACAAATCCAATTATTTCAATCTTCCCTCATAGGTCATGTTTTCTAGCCCTTTAATCACTTTTGTTGCTCTTCTCTGGATTTTTTTCAAATTTGTCCACATCTTTCCTGAAAAGTGATGCCAAGAACTGGACACAATACTCCAGTTGAGGCCTAATCAGCGTGGAGTAGAGCGGAAGAATGACTTCTCGTGTCTTGCTTACAACACTCCTCTTACCTCCATATTACAAGTAACAGAGACAAAGGGAGACTAAACCCAGGATTTTTAAAGGTATTTAGGCACCTAAATCCCATTTATTTCAATGGAAATTAGGAACTGAAATCCCTTTAAAAAACCTGACCTAAGTGATTTGCTCAAGGTCACAAAGGAAGACTGCAGCGGAGGAGGAATTTCAACTCAGACCCCTCGAATCTTCGACTAGTATGATAACCTCTGGACCATCCTTCCTTTCTCATGGATATGTATAATGACGTGCTTCTGTCTACCCGTCCCCATACATAACCATCTCTCTGTCTATCTATCCCTATATAAAAACATCTGTCTGTCTAGTGTCTACCTGTCTGTCCCCAAACATAAACATCTGTCCGACTATCTATCTATAAAACACCGCTCCATGTACACATCACTTTATTTAACTGTATACTGATTTTAGGTGGGGGCTGTGGGAAATGAGATAATAGCAGTGGCAAACAAAAATAATTACAGTCCGAGTATCTCCTCTTTATATCATCTACTAAATTAACCAATGTAGTTCAAAAGGCAGTGGAACAAACAGGGTGAGATGCCTATATTGCAGAAATCACATATCAATGCATGAAGGAGAAGCTGTAACACTGTTACTGGACATTGTTTTGCAAGGGAAATGGCGCCTTCCTTAATTATCTGGCTCAAGTTCCATTTCCTTATTGTTTTCTCCTGTAAATCCCATGATGACAAAAATTTCTGCACATTGACGTAATGAGTAAGAACTAGCTCATATTTGCATTCCAGTACTGATCAGTAAACACCAGTCCCCATAGTTACATACAGCGAGGAATAATTTTGTGGTAAATTGTCCTCCTCAGGGCATCCTTCACCTCTTTGTTCCTCAGGCTGTAAATCAGGGGGTTCAGCATGGGGATCACAAGCGTATAGAACACGGCCACTATTTTCTCCCAGTCCACTGAGCTGCCAGACGAGGGTCGTAAATATGTAAAGATCAGGGTCCCGTATAAGATGATAACGACAGTCAGGTGGGAGGCGCAGGTGGAGAAGGCTTTGTGCCTTCCTGCAGTGGAGTGGATCCTCAGGATGGCAAAGATGATGTAAATGTAGGAGATGAGGATGATGAGAATGGTGCCTATTGTTTCTATGGCTGCAAAGATGAAATGCACTAGCTTATTGATGCGAAAGTCAGAGCAGGAAATTTCTTGGAGTGGGCGAATATCACAGAAGAAATGATCGAGGACATTGGAGTGGCCGAAGGACAGACTGAATACAGTACACGTATGCACAATGGCATTGACACAGGCGCAGAGGTAAGAGCCAGCCACCAGCTGAACGCAGACTCTCTTGGACATGATGACATTATAAAGCAAAGGGTTGCAGATGGCCACGAAGCGATCGTAGGCCATCACAGCCAGGAGGCAAAGCTCATTGTTGGCACAGAAGGAGAAGAGGAAAAACTGAACCACACACCCAGGGAAAGAAATGTCTTTACTCTTCACTAGGGAAATGACCATCGCCTTAGGGGCAATCACAGAGGAGTAGACAACATCTAAGAGTGACAAATTGCTGAGGAAAAAGTACATGGAGCTGTGGAGTTGGGAGTCAACCCTAATCAGCAGAATCATCCCGACATTCCCTGCCAGGGTGCAGAAATAAATGGCAAAGAAGAACACAAAGAGGATGTTTTGCAGCTTTGGACTGTCTGTTATTCCCCGGAAAATGAAGCCAGTCACTGTGGTGCAGTTCCCCGGAGCCATTTCTCCTGTCACTGTGCTCTGTGTCAAAAAAGCAGCAGAGGAGGGGATAGAAGCAATGGGTACCACAAAAATAAATCTGATGTCCTGTGGAGACTCGTGTTATCTCTTAAGCGATGCCTAAACAACGGAAATACAATTTAGTCATAGATTCCAAAGCCCAAAAGAACCATTTTTATTATCTAGTCCAGTGGGGAGTTTTTTCATTTGTGGACCAATCCAAAATTTTGAATGGAGGTGGAAATCTTAGACATAATCTGTGGACCCCTAGAAATCAACAAATCACAGGTTGAAAACCAGTGTTCTATGGTAACAAACACCATTTTGAGGACCCCTTAGATATAGTCTGTGGATCCCAAGGTGTTTGCAGACAAGTTGAAAACCCCTGATCTAGTCTGATTCCTTGTATAACACAGGTCATAATTTTTTTTTCAATACTTTTAATTGTAAACTAGAGCATATCTTTTAAAAAAAATCATCCAATCTTGATTTAAAAATTGTCCATGAAGTATCCACCATGACCCATGGTAAATCGTTTGAAGGGTTAATTATCCTCACTGTTAATAGAGGCCTACTATGTAGAGCTGTTCAAAATTCCCACCTACTCCCTTGGAAATTTGTGAGCCTTCAGGAACAAAACCCCCAAATGTTTTGGCCCTGGTATATTTTTGCTGAAATCTGAAGTATTTTGGTTTTGAAAAGGAGCAACTGGGAGACGTAGTCGAACCAACATGGCTGGCCTATAAAGGAGAATAGGAGCATGAGGAACTTAAGCTTTTAATTTCAGCTCCTATTTTTTTTTCAGAATTGCCCAACTATGGGTATGAACAAGGTCACCACTAACAAAGTTCTTGCATTTCTCCACGAGACAAAGAAACACCAAAGATAAAAGTTAAAATTTTCATATGGAAATGGAACCATAAAGTCGCACTCATCCTGAAGGCCTATTTCCTAGTCATGTGGCTATTTTGGTACTGGATTTACAGAATTCTTTACCTTATTAATGTGAAAAATTAAAACATGCACACACACAAACTTTTCAATTGTCTTCTTTGGACTAATCACATTTCCCCATAAAAGAAAACCACAAGAAAATGTCAAAGAGAAAAAAAAATAGATTAAAGAGACCTCTGAAAAATAAAATGTGTTTTCCACAAAATGTAATTTTAATGTATTATTATATCCTTAATCATTTCCAGGTTTCAGAACTGATCTGAAAACACCATCAACTCTTACTTTGTTATAACACCGCAATATCCAGAAAACATTCAAATGCCGTCTTCCTTCTTAACTGTGATGTAATGTAGGACAGAAAATAAAGTAGTTAAAGAATCATTTTCAAATAGAAAGAGCCAAGTTGCTAGTAAAAAAAATCTAAGTGAATCACACTAATACTGTGGATATTTGGAGAAACTGAACTGAAAGACAATGGCAAAGCAGAAGAATTACCAAAAAAAAAGGAGTGCATTTTGGAATTTCAAAAGTTTGCTTGCTCAGAAGCGACTGACAATTGCAAATTTTTGTTCCAAGTCAGCATTTTTGAAATGTCAGCTGCAAACAATGCAAAGTTGGCAATTGCAAATATAACTTTCTTATTATGAAACTAAAAGGCCACTTGTCACCACAGTTGCCTGATCTCTGGCAAGGAGGTGTTTGGAGTGGTAAATTTAAGCCTCATATTAGAACTCTAGCATCCTTCCAGAATTAAAACAGTTAGGAGCCCTGCTATTTATAACAAGTCAATTAAAACCACAAACTTGGAATAAATGGTGATTAAATTCAATAAACAGCATTCTTGTTGAAATCAAAAAGTTATATTCACAGTGGTCCACTGTGGATTCACCAAGGAGATATGCATGAACAGCAAAGTTAAGCAGCGGGAGCTGAATTAAAACTATGGGTGAGACCGTCATGCCTTCTCTGGCTCCTTGCACAGCCTAAACCTGGAGTCATGCCGAGGGGAAGCAGAGGCAGCAAGTGAGTTTGGAAAAGCTTCCACCTCAAGAGGAAAAGGACCCTGTCGATAACTAAGTAAAACATCTCTCTCTCTCGCTCTCCTCGGTGCTCACGTGCAGTATCTTGTCATTCTGTACAACCTATGGCTACAAATCTCTATAATTTCCCTTGAGTGAGTGGAGACAATGGAAGGACCAGCCTGTCCTTCTCAGAAGTAATTTCTTTAGCAGAGACATAAAGCAGCTTCATAGAGAATACCCACTGATCTCCACGTAGAGATCCAGAATGAGAAACTTGGTAGTAGGAAGTGCAGATCAAACAGCATCAAGAAAGATGGTTCCATTAGAAGCTAGGTGGGTTCAGATATGCCTGTTTTTTCTTCCACTTCAAGCTAAGAAGAAAATCTGAAATATGCAAGAGATATTTCATTCCATTATCAGTGTGTATCTACCCGGAGCCCATGAGACCTTCCATGGGGGCAGAGAATGGTGAACTGGGGAAGCCAATGCTGCCCATACTGTTCTCTTTTTCACAATATTCTCTCTCCAGGGCTGTCGACTGGGGATATTTCACCAGCACAAAACCCACTCTGGGAAATCCTAAATGAAAATGTTTGATATTCAAATAAATGAAACACATTTTTAGAAAAAACCCCAACCTCCATTAAACAATATTCTTTGCAACCCAGGGGTTATTTTAAACAGATTATTTTCATCTCCATTTGCACAGTGTATGAAATCATATAACTCATTAAAGCATAATGGGCCAGATACTCGGTTGGTATAAATCAACAGTGTTCTGCTCTTGCTGATGGATCCGTGATAAGTGACACCAGATGACAATCTAGCCAGATATTCCCAAACACTGACATGCAGCATTCGGGATAGTTTAGGCAGTTGGTCCCATTTCACTGCAAGTTATTTTGTGAGAGAAAATGAAGACAACATGTCGGGGTCAAAAGCATCAGAATTTTGAGATCAGAAAAACAATTCTCTCTCTCAGTAGACAGAATGGATTTAGCTTTCTCCAGGTATTAGAACTGAAAGAAAAAAAGACCACTCACCTTAGTCTTTGTCCCTAATGCTAAAACTTGTTAACGAGAGAGATCTCTCTTTCTTGAACTCAAATGGATTGTGTAAGGAGTAATTGGAGGCAGGGTTTATTTGTTCTGCCAACACAAGGGGACAGAATTCCTCAGAGCTCTGAATCTCAGGTCAGGCACAAGTGTGTGTGTGGGGATCATTAAAATACCAGTTCGTCTCCCAGCAGCAGAAGGTAGTTAGACACCAATATATGGTCTTCAAATGTTGTTCAAGTTCCTGGACATACTGATGCTTCTCTTTATTTTTCCCTCTGTTTTATGCACTCCATAACTCTGAAAATCCCCCCTCGCAAGACGCACGTGCAATCACAAATACACTTAGAGGAGCACAGCAAGATTTGAATCGATATGTGCCAGGATTATAGCTGTGAATATGGTTTCTCTCAGAGCAGCGGGACTAGACATCTGTATGTCACACTGCCACAGGTATTGAGCATTCTGCTGTTCAGCGCTGAGAGAGAAGGAAACATTTGAAGCAGCAGCATAAGAGGGTCCAGGACTCCAGTAAAAAGTCAGGAAATGCACCTGCACGCGCCCATCCGATTCAGATCTAGATTGGGCGCTGTCAAGGGCCCTCAGCAAAGAGCCTGTCATGACACGTGCCATTTAGCTGAGTCCTGGCAGGATCCTTATCAGGCAGGATAACTAGCATGATGCTGCAGCTGAGGAGAATGAAGATCCTGCCCAGGTCCCTGAAGGCCAGGATGTGACCTCAGATTATATCAGGAGGATGAGTGTGAAGAAGAAGTCAGTGAAAACCCTGGAGAGGGGGATTCGCCTGGCTAGAGACTGGAAGTCCAGGCTGGTTCTGCAACTCTCCATTGTTACTGCAACTCCTTCCCATTGTTTTCTAGATAAATTGTACTTTCAACACTGAGGATTTTGTAAGTTATGGCCAAATAATTTAGTCCTGGATAATAGCCCAGCATTGCTCTGTGTGTGTCTGTGGCAAAGTTCAGACCCCATGACATTTGCACACAGCCTCCTCTCCCTTCCCCTCCCCTCCACCAGCCTCTGCTGGGCACAATCTACAGTGGATGAAGAGCACTGGGAGGAAAAGGTTTCTGAAAAGCCAACGTTGCTGTTTATCCAAGAGTTCAGAGTATGGGCTGTATGGCTTGTGCTGAAGCCCACAGTCTTGAGCAAGTTCACTAATAGAAATCAGTGCCCCTGTGTCCATTTCACGGCAGGCAGGCAGGTGGGGGCGGAAGAGTTCAAACACGGCTTGGATCAGTGCTCTCCATCCTAGCTCAGGCTTTGGTTGGTTTCCTTCATTTCCCCCCAATCCTGGGAAGAAAATTCAGGAAGTCTTTGGCAGAACAAGTTGTTGAATCCTGGTCTACCAAGTCCAGAATTAGCACCTCAGCCATGGGAATGTCCTTAAGCCTGACTCCCTTACCCTCCTCTGAATATCCTCGTCCTAGTTTAGGCTTTTCCCACTGCAGTTTCCTGGGCCTCCCATCCGTTATTCATTGTCTTAAGACTTTAAAGACCTAAACGACGTCTGTGCCAGCTTTAGATGAGTAGAAACACAGATCTGTAGATGAGTAGAAACACAATCCACAACAAAACAGCCAAAGCAAGTGCAGTGGCCAACTCAGCCAACACAAAACACATCCGGACACAAACGTACCCTCACCTGACCTCCTGCAAAAGATGCAGATCTCTTGTCATCAGAACTGGTGGAGCTAAATCCAGAGATGGTATAAAGTGGAATAGCCTTAGGATCTTTAAATCAAGCACTTTAATCCTTTGAGTGTCTATTTTGTTTTAAGTCTTTGACAAATAAAGAAAATACCTGCTGACCAATCTAGGTGCATGAATATTCTCTCATTTCTCCTGGGATGTGTCTTTTGCTGAAACTGCCTCTCCTGGGCAACTCCTTGCCATCAAAGGCTGTGCATATTGGCTGGCCCTTTGGGGAGCTGTCTCTGAAACCCAGGACTGTACACATGCAGAGACTCCAGCTCCCTTTTTGGGGTTGTTACACTGTGTTTCCCCCTTCCAGCACTAAATCCTTCCCTGCCCCCTTTTCCTCAAGGGCTGTGGTCTGTGCTCTCTAGGCTAAGAGTGTCTACTCTTTGATCAGAGGCACCTTTTCCCAGCAGTTTCCCCTCCCCTATAAACACAATAAAGAGAGAGTTACTATAGGCATTAGCATCTCACCAGAGAACACTGCCCAAAGAGAGAGATATGGAGACCTAGCTCGTGTCTGTGCAGAAGGAAAGTTTGGAAAGGCATTCAAAGATAGATTATATGAATGTAATTCAAGATGTGCAATTCCTCTTTATAAAACAGACACATAAAATTGTACCTGAATTAAATGTGGCCTCAGAGAGCACTTTTCAAAAAGCAGCAGGAAGGGTGACAGAATGGGAACATCCATCTTTGACAAAAAAGTTTGTCAAGCCGATATGTTTCCAAGAAACATTTCAGTTTTTACTGACTGGCATTTTTCAACAGAAAATAGTTTAGTCAACTTTTTTTTCAACCAGTTCTACACATAAACTTTCCAATTAGATTTCTCCTTTCTTCCCCACCCTCCCTCCCTCATCACAGGCTGTAGGTGCTCTTCCTAATTTGAAACACATACATAAAAACCGAAGATTTGAAAGACAAGTCCTAGGTTAGAGAATTGTCTTTTGTAACTATAAAAGTCACCTACAAGCTTCAACCACAGACATGCTGGAGGCATCAGCCCATCCACCCATCATCCCAAATCTAGCCTGGGAAAGAAGATGTGCTTGACAGCATTCCCGGAATGTTACCACATCCAAAGGATTGAGGACCAAAGCAGAAGCGAGTTGCAAAGCTGGTGACTCACTCTCCCCAAAAGATGCCCTTTCCCTAGCCCCCAGTTTGAATCAAAATATTTCCAGAGTAAAAGTTCTTCTTCAGAAGATACCAAGAGGAACTGCCCTCTTTCAAAACAGCTAGCATCTTCGATTGTTCTCGAGGACAGCAAGGTGCATATGACCTTTGAAAGATAATGGCTCTCAGTGCTCGGGACATGGGCCACCCGCTTCTCTCAGGGCAGCTTGATTTCACTGCTGTTGGAAATAATGGCAGGTGGTGGTCATATTGAAAGAGGACCTCTTTGCTTAAAGGCAGCTTTAGCCTCATTCCTGTTGACAATGATTAGAGCTGGCAGCCATTTTGAAAAGTTGAAGTTCTCTGAAGAAGAAAGTTATTCACCAATAAAGCTTTCAGGAAACGTTCCCCTTCCCTATGAAGTTCTTACACACATACACAGACATTCTTATGCATCAACAGTTTTAGCAGAAAATTTCAGCTTTTTCTCAAAAAAAAAAAATTCACTCTAGACACTTTTGTTGGTCTCCTCTGGACTTTCCCTCCCCCCAATTCTAATATATCTTTTTATTTATTTATTTTTGAGATAGGGTAACCAGAACCTCACACAGTATTCAGGGTGTGAGCATAACATGTATTTATATACAGGCACTATGATATTTTCTGTCTTATTATTTATCCCTTTCCTAATGGTTCCTAACATTGTTAGCCTTTTGAACCACCACTGCACATAGTTTTCAGAGAACTATCCTCAATGACTCCCAGATCTCTTTTCTTGAGTGGTAACAGATAATTTACACCCCAGCATTTTGTATGTATAGTTAGGATTATGTTGTCTAATGTGCATTACTTTGCATTATCAACACTGAATTTCATCTGTCATTTCCTTGCCCGATCTCCCAGTTTTGTGAGATCCCTTTGTAACTCTTTGCAGTCAGCTTTGGACTTGACTATCTTGAGTAGTTTTGTATCATCTGTGAGCTTTGCCACTTCACTGTTTACCCCTTTTTCCAAATAATTTATGAATATGTTGAATACAGTTCCTTACGGAACCCCGTTGTTTACCTCTCTCCATTCTGAAAGCTGACCATTTATTCCTACCCTTTGTTTCCTGTCTTTTAACCAGTTACTGATCCATGAGAGCACCTTCCCTCTCATCCCATGACTGCTTAGTTTGCTTAAGAGCCTTTGGTGATGGACTTTGTCAAAGGTTTTCTGAAAGTGCAGGTACATGATATCAATTGGATCCTCCTTGTCTACATGTTTGTTGACCCCCTCCAAGAATTCTAATATTGGTGAGGCATTATTGCCCTTTACAAAAACCATGTTGACTCTTCCTAACAAATCATGTTCATCTATGTATCTGATAATTCTGTTCTTTACTCTAGTTTCAACCAATGTGCTTGGTAATGAAATTAAGCTTACTGTTGTAATTGCCAGGATCGTCTCTGTATCGCTTTTTTGAAAGTCAGGGTTATATTAGCTTTCCTGCAGTCATCTGGTGCAGAGGCTGATTTCAGTGATAGGTTACATACCACAGACAGTAGTTGTGTACATTTCATATTTGAGTTCCTTCCTTCAGAACTCGTGCTTGAATACCATCTGATCCTGCAGCAAAGGGGAGGGATAGCTTAGTGGTTTGAGCATTGGCCTGCTAAACCCAGGGTTATGAGTTCAATCCTTGAGGGGGCCATTTAGGGATCTGGGGCAGAAATCTGTCAGGGGGCAGTACTTGGTCCTGCTAATGAAAGTATGGGACTGGACTTGATGACCTTTCAAGGTCCTTCTAGCTCTATGAGATAGGCATATATTATTGGGGGGAGGGATAGCTCAGTGCTTTGAGCATTGGCCTGCTGAACCCAGGGTTGTGAGTTCAATCCTTGAGGGGGCCATTTAGGGATCTGGGGCAGAAATCTGTCAGGGGGCAGTACTTGGTCCTGCTAATGAAAGTATGGGACTGGACTTGATGACCTTTCAAGGTCCTTCTAGCTCTATGAGATAGGCATATATTATTGGGGGGAGGGATAAGCTCAGTGGTTTGAGCATTGCCCTGCTGAACCCAGGGTTGTGAGTTCAATCCTTGAGGGGGCCATTTAGGGATCTGGGGCAAAAATTGGGGATTGGTCCTGCTTTGAGCAGGGAGTTGACTAGATGACCTCCTAAGGTCCCTTCCAACCCTGATATTCTATGATTCTAAAGACTGATGCAAAAAATTCTTTGAGATTCTTCCCTATGACCTTTTCCTCCTTGTGTGCTCCTTTAGCACCTCAATTGTCCAGTGGCCCCACTGGTTGTTTAACAGGCTTTCTGATGCTGAGATACTTTAAAAAAACTTTCGGTTTGTGTGTCTTTTGCTAATTGCTCTTCAAATCCTTTTATGGCCTGCCTGATTATATTTTTACCCATGGACTTTCTCTTAAGTTTGGTTTTCCTCTGCTAGCCTCAGGACTTGCTCATGCAATACCCCAGTGACTATGAAATAGTACCTTGCTTTGAAAAGGCTGCCCCGTGTCACTGTAAAAACTTGGTGGGTTGCATCACTCCATAGGAAGGTAAAATCTCCACGGGAGTCTGAACTAAGGTGGAATTGCTATAGGAGCTCACAATGGGACACAGGGAGTGCTAGAGCTCCACTACCCAGTCCCAGAGCAATTGAGGCGGTGTGTCCTGCCCTTGGGAAAAGCAGTGACCCAGAGCTAGGAGGCTCTGTAAGGAAACTTATGACCCGAGTCATTCTGCAGAGAGCTAACTTAGAACAAGGTGGGGTGACTTTTGCCCCTCTGACTTAAGGTATGTCTACACTGCACAGCACTGGTGGCGCTGTGTAGGGTATGTGTAGGTACATGGCAGTGAAAAGCAGATTTTGTCCACCCTGCAGTGTGTGTCGCTAGATGTGGAAGTGAAAGGCTCTGGCAGTGAGGCGGCCGTGACATAGAGTGACACTATATTGCTAAAAATAGCAGGGTGGATGGAGGAGGCAGTGGTTGGGCATGTACAGAACCATGCAGGGTACATACCCTACGGGTTCAGTTTTGTCTTTACTCATCTAAGCAATGCCTCCTCATCTACACTGCTATTTTTACTGGTGCTAGGAGGCATGCCAGGTGAAGGTCTTTACAAGCCACCCAAAGGAGTATGCAGTGTAGACATAGCCTTAGGGAGAAGCCTGCTTTGTCTCTCTCTATTTCAAGGTTATTATATATTATTGTTCTCAATTCTAAAGAAATAAAAGTGTATCTACCGTAAATGTAAACAAACTTGCTTGTCTTAGCAATTGGCTGAACAAGAAGTAGGACTGAGTGGACTTTAGGCTCTAAAGTTTTACATTGTTTTGTTTTTGAGTGCAGTTATGTAACAAAAACAATCTACATTTGTAAGTTACACTTTTGTTGCAACCTTCCAAAAGTGTATTTTAGGCTTTCATCTAACCTCTCTATTTGTATGCTGTGAACATAACTCTGATTCCACCCAGTAGGGGTCAGGAGTATTGGTACACCATCCAGTTACACATGAGAGTGGGCTGAGCACTTGGGAAGGTGGGGGTTACATGAAAGGTGTTTTATTTATTTAGAATAAAAATAGAGCAGACCGATACAATGCTATTCTACTCAGGAACTGATATCATAGAACTATTAAGTGATATAGTTGACTTTAGTGAATTTATAACATGCAATGCACATTGTGTGGTTTTGATAAACACCTTACACATCTGTGACCTGGAGGAACCTTTATACTGTTTCTGGAAATGCTGCTGTCATGGAATTCTTGTTTCCACCCCAGCATAGACCCCTTCTCCCTACCACCCTTCCCCCATTAGTTACTCTGAAGGATGTTATGCTAGATTTTCACTGACTAATAATCACTTTTCTACTTAGCACTTTCCTTACAGCACATTTCACATCCCTGTTCCTCAGGCTATAGATCAGGGGGTTCAACATGGGGATCACTATTGTATAGAACACGGAGGCTATTTTATCTGTATCCAGTGAGTAGCTGGCGCTGGGTCGCAAATACATGAAGAAAATTGTCCCATGGAATAGAGTAACAGCTGTCAGGTGGGAGGCGCAGGTGGTGAATGCTTTATGCCTTCCCTGGACAGAACGGATCCTCAGCACAGCAATTACAATAAGAATGTACGAGATGATGATGATCAGAAATGTGCTCATTTCAAACAAACTGCCACAGGTAAAGAGTAGCCTCTCGTTGACGGAGACATCACTGCAGGAGAGTTTCAGGAGAGACGTGAGATCACAATAAATGTTATTGATGACGTTGGAATCACAAAAGGATAATCTCTGCAGACTGCTTGTGTTTATCAAAGAGTTAATCAAGCCCCAGAAATACGACCCGACCACCAGCGTTATGCAGACCCTCTTGGTCATGGTGACCGTGTAGAGCAGTGGGTTACAGATGGCCACATAACGATCATACGCCATCACAGCCAGGAGGAAGATCTCAGTGGTGACAAACACAACAAAAAAGCCATATTGCGTAATGCACCCGCCGTAAGAAATGGCTTTGCTCTCTACTAAGAAATTGGCCAGCATATTGGGAGCAATGGTGGAGGAATAGCAGACATCTAGGAAAGACAAGTTGCTGAGGAAGAAGTACATGGGCGTGTGGAGTTGGGGGTCGAGCTGAATGATCAATATCATCCCTATATTCCCCAGCAGGGTGATGAGATAGATGAGAAAAAATGTGACAAAAAGAGGGACCTGGAGCTCCACACGATCTGTTAATCCAACGAGAATGAACTTGGTCACTGTGGTGTGATTGTCTCCAGTCATTCGTTTTAACTTCCTTGTTATCTGCAGGGAAAAATAATTAATCATAATGCTTATAGCAACTGATTTACATTAATGCAGTGTTCTGGGCAGACTCTGGGCTTTTGAGTGCCCCATCTCCCTGTGAGTGCTGGCAATAGCTGCAAGATCTTCATCGAGTAGGCAGTAGACAAATTAAAACAGTCTGGAATGCATAGCAATGTATGGCCTTAATGTACATAGTGCATCTGTAACCCGCTGGTTAGTATGTGTTATGTGTGTCCCATTCACTGCCTGATGTACAGAGGATGTGCTTCTGTTATAGCCCATTGCGTCAATGGCTGGTTCTTTAGCCAAGCTCTAGACACGCCTGTTTTGCATTCTAGAGAGTCCCAGTTCATTGCCGCTTGTTGGTTAACATAGTAACTGTCACTCATATGAATTACTGTCATGAATTGTATGATCAAGTTGCATACCTGAAATAGTATATTCTTATAAATAAATCTAAATCCTTCTATGACAAGTTGTTAGAGTCCATTGTGACTGCACAGTAGTTAATGCACTTACTCTCAAAGTAACTCAGTGGTAGAAGGTGCAGAATTTGGCTTAGTGTCCCTTAAAACCATTCACATGGAAATTATGCAACACAACATATGTAGACAACATTGAGCACGTGAAACATAACACCACAGAGTACTAATGAAAATGAGCTTGCATGGACGGTGATTTAGAAATAAATTACTATGTGAATTGTTTCAAAGACTATGACACTATCAATAGTGTTTTGTTATTACATCTTGCTGTGAAGGGGACATTTTCAGTTAAGTAAAATAACAGGGGAAAAGACCTAAAAAGTTCTTTTTCAAAAACCACCCACTGCCCCAGATCCACCCAAGACTTAGTTATTTGATAATCTCCATTGAAATAGGGAGGACCTGAACTGGGTTATTTAGAGAGAAATAAATGGTTTGACACTGTGTTACATTTTTAAAGGACATATTTTTAATTAATTTTAACTCAGAAATGAATTAACAGATGCACTAGCAAATTCTCAGAAAATTCATTCTTTAGCCAGGGTGTAGTGCTGTAAATACGAGGCGGACATGGCTTAAATATGTCAAGAGGCAACAACCGGACACACACAGATTAATAGGGGCATACAAGTAAACAAGGAGTTAATATGGTCAGCATGAAAGGCAGTGACCTCAGCACACCACAGTGAATCTCTGCTTAAGTGGAAGCAAACTCAGCCTTATCTGTGGTATTACCTCGGTGCTATACAATACATACATTGTACTTGGACATTTTTTTCAGTGTTGCAGAAAAATTAGTTTGTCATTTAGTTCTGCTTTACTGATTAGAAATATATCGATAATGTTCATGTCAGTTGCATATATGGATATATTTTGCACTAAATCCTAATCTTATTAAAGACAAGTGGCAACACTTCAATTGACTTCAAACTACCTGAACGCTAATAATGCATATACAGAAGGGGAAAGAATTAAGATGGCATCTGTACCTTTAACTTTGGTGTTTCCTAACTCTTTTGTAAATCTGTTTGTTATCTATGTGGTCCCTTTTTTTGTTTAGGACCAGAATGTGATATATTGGTACCCATGTTACGTGGAGATGGCTGAATTTATTTAATCAAATCATATTTTTATGAAAAATGCATTTTTGCAGAACATTTTCAGTATAGTCCAACTTCTGATGTTTCAGGACAAAAAAAGGGAAACCAAACCCCAAATATTTGGGGTGGGACATTTTTAATGTGTGGTGAAATTAGGAACCGAAAACCCTACAGATTTTAATAACATTTTTTCAAACCCAAAATATTTACATAGAGAGGAGGGGCGCTGTTTTTTTTTGTTTGTTTGTTTTTTTGTTTTTTGTAAAAACTGCGATGATGGTGGGGAAAAGCTGCATGAAATTTCCCACAAAATTTAAATTTTAATTAATTATCATAAAAAATTATATAAGTTAGTTATAATTTAAAATCTCTAACCAGCTCTAATGCTGCATAATACTTTATCCCATGACTAACCAATATAAATGAATGGTGCAAACTGAGGATTAAGTTACTTCTCAACAAGAGAGATTGTATCAGAATCTTGTCCATCAAGAATAATTTCTGCACCATTTGCTTCCTATTATTTCAGCTTTCTGGCCTGCTAGCTGCATTTCACTTTGACTAACCAATAAATAAGATAAAATAGGGTTACATTAAAAAGAAGATGCTTCTAGCTCAGGAAAACACAGTGGTGTTTATTTATCCCCGCTTGGTTCAAATATAGCCCCGTGAAACCTACCTGCTGATGAAAGCTGGCATTTACTGAAAGACTTCGAAGGATTTACATTAGTAAAAGGATAGCGTTTTAAGATGAAGTGTTTATTGCTAGTTTATAAAGCCAGGACAGATTCCCTGAAGTTTTCAGATCTCTTGATGACGGAATCGCCCAATTAAGTAACTAAGACCCATGGTGCAGCCAGAGATTTTAGCTACAGAATAATTTCCCTTGGTTATATTGTTCTGTTGGGAGTGGGGGTGCGAGAAGAGATTTTTACTCCTATGACCACTATTTCTGTTCCGGTTTTCTTTCAAAAGGATAACTGATCTTCCGCATGTGCATGGAAGAAGGCCCAAAATAAAGCTTCAATTTCTGATTCTATTCTGTATAGATCAATTTCACCATATTATCTGAGCATCTACCAGCCATGTATTAAGTGACATGATTGTCCTGGGAGAATTCTGTCCTATTGCACAATGCAGAATTCACACCGTATTCATATTCTGTGCAGAATTTCCTCCACTTCCCCCCCAATTTGGCATTGCAGAGCTGCTGGCTGCCACTAGGGTTCGCTGGACCCAGCAGAGCCCAGCTACCAGCATAGGAAATGCTGCCAGGGTAGAGAGATGGAGATGAAGGGTTCTCTTCTCGCACCCCCACTCCCAACGGAACAATATAACTGAGGGCAATTATTCTGTACCCAAAATCTCTGGCTGCACCATGGGTCTTAGTTAGTTAATTGGGCGATTCCATCATCAAGAGATCGGAAAACTCCTCCTCTGTACTGATGATGCCTTCCAACTTTGTATCATCAGCAAATTTCATTAGCACACGCCTACTTTTTGTTCCAAGGTCGTTAATAAAAATATTGAACAAGATTGGTCCCAAGACCAGCCCTTGAGGAACTCCACTAGTAAGCTCTCTCCAGTTTGATCATTCAGCTTTCAGCACAACCTGTGTCTTTCTCCCATTTCATCAATTCCTTTTCCATCTTACAAGCCCTGCTCTGAATCCCATGTTCTCTAGTTTAACTACTAATTTCCCATGTGGTACCATGTGAAATGCTTTACTAAAGTCCAAATATACTAGATCTACTGAACTCCTTTTATCTACAAATATCAGTTCTATTCCCAGAGAAGGAAATGAGGTACATCTGGCATGATCTACTTGTCGTGAACAAATGTTACATTACATCCCCTTTACCATTTACCTCTCTAAATTTAAATATTCTGTTTTTCACAATTTGCTCTAAAACCCAGTCCCATCTGGGAGTCTCAGTTAGTGGCAGTGGAGCAGGGCTTCGGTGACCTTGATGAATTCTGTAATTCTTCAACAAATATCCAGTTTTCTATCCTCCCCCAAGCTCTGCAGCAGACTCATGGCTGCTCCCCACTCAGTTCCAGGATGCAGCGGCTCAGGCGGATGCTGGGGAGGAAGTCTGGGCAGGTGGCTCCGGAGGGACTAGGGAGCAGCGGCCGGCTTGCCCAGCAGGGGAGCAGCCCCTCTGTCCCCGCGGGCGGGGAAGAGGCCAGAGGACAGGCGAGGAGGAGGAGCTTCCTGTCCTTCTGGAGGCCGAGCAAGTCACCAGCTCCCTCAGCCGGCCCTGAGGCACCTTCGGGGCACAAATGGAGGTGACCATGGGTGATGAGGGCGGGAGCCGGGACAGCTGGCTCTGCGGCTTCCTTCACAGGAAGCAGAGGAGCCAGGAGCCGCGCCCCGGGGCCCAGCAACAGCCATCCACCATCCTGGCCACTGCGGAGCCCCCGGCCGGCCCAGAGCAGGAGCTGGGCGATTCCGGCTCGGGGACCAGCAGCTCCGCCTACTCCCGAGGGGCCAGCAGCCCCTACCTGGGGTCTGACAGCCCCGAGGCTGAAGGCTCCCTCTTTGCAGGTGAGGGGAGACCCAGGGGACTGGGGTGGAGGACTGGGAGCTCCCGCCTCCCCTGATGATGTTGGGAGGAGAGGGTGGGTGACGGCCACGGCGCACTGAGGATGATGGGGCTGAGGGTGTCTCTGGGAGAGGCAGGGTGGGGCCCTCTCTGCCATGGGGCTCCTTGCAGGGGAGGGGAGAACATTGAGCCATTTCTCTCCACTGGATCCCCACAGCAGCAGCTTAAATGACCCTTTCTCCTTCCCTCCCTGGTGCAGAGACCCCCAGTGCCCAGCTGGAGGACGAGGAGGATGAGGAGGAGTCCCCTGAACTAGAGGCCGTATGGCCCATCCATGGCAGATCTGAGGTACAAAAATCCCCAACCTGCGCTGCCCCCGAGTCTGTCCTGCCCCTTGTTCCATCCCCACCCACGCAGGGGGGCCTTGTCCCAGAGACTCCATCACCCCCACTGGGGAGCACTTCTCCTCTGTTATCTGGCACCCCAAAGTGGGGGTGTTTGTCTCACGCAGGACAAGGTGTCTGCTCCCTGCAGACACTGTCCCAGTGACAACCCCAGTCTGTGCAGGGCGACGCTGGATTCGGGAAGCGGGGCGGATTTCCCTCTCCAACCCCATGGAGGTCATGAGCCCTGGAGCTGGTGTAGGAGGGGTGGGGAAGTCCCTACCTAACTGTCTCTCTCTCTCTTTCGCCCCACACCCCACTCCTAGTGGGTGAAGGACACGGCCAAAAAGCACCACTTCCTCCACGCTGTCCCACGTCTCTGCTTCGTGACACAGAAGCAGGGGCGGGACACTGTGGAGCCGATCTTCACCAAAGCGGCCCTCGTGGAGAGCATTGCGGTGAGTGGGACCCCGTGTCTGGCCCCTGGGGCGAGGGACCCAGATGTGGAAGGACGAGTTAGTGGGGCTGAAGTGGGGAGCAGAGGACAGGGGAGCAGAGGGCTGGGGAGCAGGGAAGGGGGAAATTCTGACACCGAGCGGGAGCTGGCAGTGGGGGAATTGTAAGGCCGGAGGGGAAGGGGAGGGGAGGAGGAATTAGGTGGCAGAGGGGAAAGGAAGGAGTAAGTTTGATGGGTGGGAGGAATGTGGGGCCCAGCTGGTTGGGGGTGGGGGTCACACTGGCTGTTTCTGCAGAGCACTTTGGCCTCCTCCCTGGGAAGCGCCTGGGGGTCTGCAGGGCCTGAGTCTCACCCGCGGTTTTGTCTCCTTGGGGTCTCTCAGGAGCTGATTGAGATCCTGCCCCTGGAGTCGGAGCCAACATCCATCATCTCCGGCTCCATGGCCGCAGTTTGCAGCCTCAGGTACCAGAACCCTCCCATCCAGCTGCCCTAACCCTGGTGCTGATCGGGTCCGGAGCTGGGAGTCCCAGATCCCCTCCTGCCGAGATGACCCCCAGCCGAGGCTGTTCGCATCCCCCAGCAGAGGAGGCGGGAATGTCCCCTCTTTCCTGGCTGGGGGGTGATTTCACTCCCGTAGCGTTAGAGTGGCCGTGGGAAGGGGATCACTGCGGGGGAGGGGGGTCATGTCCATGGCAGTGCCAGCGCCACTCCGGTGCTGCCAAGTGTAACCGGGCTCCTCTCTCCCACCAGCAAACTGCAGCCGCCGCTTGCCCGGGAGGTGGAGTCACGCCTCTTGCGTGCACTACTGTACGCTATTTACACCATGGGCACTGGGCACGACACCTCCCACTTCCGGGTAGGTCACGATCCTACTTCTCTGTCTCAGGAGCAGGAACAGACTCTGGTCCCTGCTCCCTCGGTTTGATGGAGCTTCTGAGAATAGGGGAGGGGTGAGCAGAGCTGGGAACAGGCCTGCGGGGGGGACACAAACTGTCAGGGAGGGCCCCTTCCCCTCAGAGGGGATTGTGTTACCCCTCTGTGGGTGATCCCAGCCTTCCCTCCTCTCCTCATTCTGTGCTGTGCTGCTTGGACTCTCCCGGGGATCCTACCTCCCAGCCATCGCAGTTTGGCTGTTCCATACTCTGCTGGGTACCAGGCCCTGCGCAGAGAACTGCTAAGGGCGAGGATTGAAGAGCCAGCAGGCAGCCAGCCATGAACTCTTTCTGAGTGTCCCTGGAGTTATGTGAATGGGAGAGAACAAGATGTGCCTTTTGGGGCTGGCCAGGGCTCCCGGACAACGCCCCTAATTGTCCCTTGGCTGGTGTAGCCCCAGATCCCATGACTGACAGGTGCTCCCTCTTCTTGCAGGCTCTGCACAACAGCTACATGCAGAGCCTGGACACCATGCTCGGGGGCCTGCTCGCCGAGACCCCCACCACAGAGAGGCTGCAGCACCTCTTGGACGTGAGCAGAAAGGGGGGGTCAGGGGTGGAATTTCCCCTGAACCCCGAGGGAGGGCAGCAAAGGAGAGACTAGAAGAACCATGTTTCCATTGTGGCCTCCCAGCTTGGACCCAAGTGGCCACATTTTCCCAGAGCTGTCCGTGCAGTGCAATGTTGGGACCCTTACGGCTCACGGGGCGGGGGCGGGGGATCAGAGGGAAGGAGCTGGGACTGTCGGCCAGAGCTCTGCATGGTTCCACTCAGCACTAACAGTGAGCACCAGGCCTGGCTGGGGACTGAGAGACTGAAACCCCTGTGAGATGCCGGACATGGGCCTCTGAGAAAAGTCACTGGCTCCTTTCTAGCGAGACCCTGAGATACAGGAAGAGCCTCAGGGAATCGGCTCTTCTGTTCTAGGGACACTGCAATTCCCAGAGGGATTGTCCTCATGGCCGCTCCATCCATTCTACCAAGGCGTCTGGAGCTGGGGTCTGGGGGCCCAGGGCATGTGTCTTGATCCTGATGTGCTGTTCATGGATCAGGGATTCAGAGCAAACAGACCAGCCCCCAAGACCGAACATTGTCCCAGGCTGGAGAGACAATGGCAGCTTGTGCTCAGCAAGACGTTGGCAGTGTCATGAACCCGCACATGGGGAGTCAGCTATTCCCCCCTGAGCACAAGGTCTCAGCCCCTTGTGGAAGGGGACAGGCTTGTTTGTAGAGCATGTACGCCTGCCCCCTGACTCTCCCCTGCCTCCTTCTCCCGCAGCACGTCCATTTCTGGCTCCATTCCAGAGAGGTCCAGGAGAGAGCGAGGGCCACACGGAGCAGCGCTGCCTTGCTCCGATTTGCCGCCTCCCTCCCCTTATTTGCCGTAAGTGACCTTTGACCCCAGCATCCTGCAGAGTCAGGGCTTGAGTCAAACTCCTCATCCCCTGGTTAAGTGGTTCCCCCCGGCTCCGTAAGGGACCTCGACGTTCCATAGGCCCCTGGCTGGCAGGGTCGGGCTTGGGCCATGAATTCCATGAGGACCCCGGCGAGTGTGCACCCATCAATAGCAACAGAAGGAAACAGACACTGAAACCGGATGCCAAATCTCCCCAGTGGGTGTGTCTTTCTACCCAAGGGATGAACTTCCGAGAGGCGAGGAAGCTGTGGTGTCGGGACTGGGTCCAGGACACGGAGCGGCTGGACTAAAGGAACATGGTCCGGGTGGGGGAAGTAAGGACTCTCTGCCGGTGCATTGCAGCAGTTCAAGTATGGAGCTGTCTCCCTCTGCAGTGAGTGTGTTATGGATACAGGGCAAGATCCTGCTACCTATTTCCAGCTGATTGTTCGGCTGCAAGATGCCGAGGACTCTGGGTTGGAGCCTTGCTAAAGGCCCCGGCTTGTGTGTTTTACTTGGATCCATGGCTACCTGGCATAAAAGGGATCCCCTGGGGCTTGACTTAAAGGAGGATTGTATCTCCAGGGATCCGGCTCTGCTCACTGTCTCCCTGGCTGACACCCTAGTGTCTGAGAGGGGAGCCACTGGGTCAGTGAGTTGGGAAGATCACACCACCTATTGCCAGACCAGATCCTTGTTGGATTCCCTGCACGCTGTGGAAGCACAAGCAGGGTGTGGGGTTTGCCCAGCACGATAGCGAGTCCGGGAGCAGAACCTGCCCCTGCCCTGGGCATTGAGTGAGGGACACCCAGCTCCTTTCCTGGGCTGAGTCACTGCAGCCTATGTGACACTCGTGGGAATGTCAGTGGGGTGGGGAGTGGGAATGGGAGTTGATCTAAAAGGCCCTTAACCTCTAGCAGAAGATATCGCTGCTGGAACAGTAGAGGGGCCTTTGCTGTAAGTGTGAGCTGGGTTCCAGAGCGCGCAGACACGTTCCCAGCATGTCATGGCACCTGCGTGAATCCTGCTCCAGAAAGAGCTATTCCTCAGTGCCGGCAACCTCTTAGTGAAGGGGGTTCCTCAGTCCATGAGACCCCAAAGGTTGGCTCCCCAGGACTCTTCTCCACCTTGTGAGAAACTAGATGGATTTGGAACCTGGTTCTGGGCAACTGCAAGGGCTCTGGTGCTGTTGGTTTTAGATCTTTGGAGAGATCTTTAGAGAAGGCCAGAGAAGAACTTTCCTCCAGGAGCGCTTCTGGCCATACATGACCCGCAGCTCCATGTCAGCCAGGATGGGCTTGTCCTGACCTATTTCATGCTGGGGGAAGCCAGCCAGCTGATAGAAAACGAGGTAACCAAAGAAGGATCAGTTGGGGAGGGACCCCCAGGAAACAGGCCAGTGAGAAAGCCCATTGCTCAAGATGCTGCACAGCCAGGGGACATGGGAAGTCTAGTAGCTGTGAGCTGGCTTCCCAGGGAAGCGTCCCAGCCAGCCGGGGAAGTTGATGCACATGGGATCCTGGAGACTTCTCCGCCTTGGGCTGCTCCCATCCTCCCCTGCGTGCTTGGGGGCTCTCAGGCTGCACCATTCCCAGGACTCCCCAAACTGCACAGTTACCCCTCTCCACACCAGGTGGGCTGCCCCACTTCCCAGGCTCCTGCGGTTGCAGGCACCTCCCCTGCCCTTCTGATGGGCCGATAAGGAACCAGGGAGAAAAGGATTCTGGGCAAATCAGTAGTCAATTAGCTGGTCAACCCAGGATGGATGGATGAAGCAAGGGGAGCTCCGGAGCCAGGGGAATCTGAGAGCCAGGCCTCTCAGGAAGCTGGGGACATGGGCAGGCTGCGCTGTCTGGGGGCCAGGCAGGGGTAGAGGCAGGTAGCCGGGGGAGCTGGAGGCTGGCTGGACAGCTGGGTAGAGGGCATGAAGTATGGGAAAGACAGGCCTCAAGGGCACTCTGAACACTGGGAGTTGAGCAGACTGGAAGCCCAGTAGGTGGACAGCCCAGCGCAGGGAACCTGCCTGGTTTCTGTCCAGAGTATTGACATCAACACGTTCCCGGGAAATGTTTTGATTCCATCACAAGAGCGTTTTCTGACCGAGACCCATGCCACTGGAAAATGTTCAGCCAGCTTCATTATTACAGACCTCGTGTTTCATTTGTTTGTCAGCAATTTCCCCATCCGCTCTAGGCTTGACCCTGCCCTCTGCTACGTCAGTGAAAATCACCTGTAACTCCACTGATATCCACAGCCTTGATTGCTGAAAGCACGTTCAGAAGAAGAATTCAGCCTTCCTATGACTGTGTCAAGTCCCTCTGTTAAAACCCACCTTTGTTGCAAAGCCTACCAAAACCTCCCCTCTGATGATGACAGGCAAAGTAACATTATGTACACACAATGGCTTCTTTATATTGCGCTGTGTACTATTGAGATTGTTCCCCACGTTGAGAGTCTTTGGGGAGGGCAGAACCCGCCAGGTGTTGAACACCCACACCCGCAATCAGTGAGATCAGTGGGAACTGAGGGCGACTCCTCGCTCCTAGGATTGGCACCTTGTGAACTTTCGCTAGGGACTATCCGGGTTCTGCTCTTTCTCTGGCCTGGGAGGGAGCAGGGCCTACTGGGGTGGAGGGAGCTTCTTAGCCAAACTAACGGAGAT
The DNA here is from genome assembly GCA_037349315.1 of Chelydra serpentina. Lineage (NCBI taxonomy): Eukaryota > Metazoa > Chordata > Testudines > Chelydridae > Chelydra > Chelydra serpentina. The sequence continues at coordinate 1,068,267 of JBAIAC010000151.1, forward strand.
GCTCCCTGCTCTGAAAGGACGAGACTCCCCCGGTGTCACAGGGCCCCGTTGGTGCGGGGGAATTTTGGGAGCAGCCTGTGCTGTGAACTGCTGCCTGTGTGTGCGGATGGCAGCCCCCGTGCCCTGGGGTGGGGTGTGTGGGGAGGAGGAATTGCCTCAGAGGAGGGGAGGTGGGCAGGGGAGCAGACAGGCCCGTTAATGAGAGGCTGCCTTGAGCACAGACTCATGGCTGCTCCCCACCCTGTTCCAGGATGCAGCGGCTCAGGCGGATGCTGGGGAGGAAGTCTGGGCAGGTGGCTCCGGAGGGACTAGGGAGCAGCGGCCAGCTTGCCCAGCAGGGGAGCGGCCCCTCTGTCCCCGCGGGCGGGGAAGAGGCCAGAGGACAGGCGAGGAGGAGGAGCTCCCTGTCCTTCTGGAGGCCGAGCAAGACACCAGCTCCCTCAGCCGGCCCTGAGGCACCTTCTGGTCCCGGCTGGAGGTGGCCCAGGCTGCAGCTTTGCCGGAGGGAGCCAGGAGAGGGCGGGAGCCGGGCCAGCTGGCTCTGCGGCTTCCTTTGCAGGAAGCAGAGGAGCCAGGAGCCGCGCCCCGGGGCCCAGCAGCAGCCATCCACCATCCTGGCCACTGCGGAGCCCTGGGCTGGCCCAGAGCAGGAGCTGGGCGACTCTGGCTCGGGGACCAGCAGCTCCGCCTACTCCCGAGGGGCCAGCAGCCCCTCCCTGGGGTCTGACAGCCCCGAGGCCGAAGGCTCCCTCTTTGTAGGTGAGGGGAGACCCGGGGATGGGGGGAGGACAGGGGTGGTGGGGGACTAGGACTGAGCAGTGGGGGACTAGGCCCAGCCCCGCCCTGCGGCAGGGGATGCTGGGTGGAGTCGGGGGAGCTCCAGCCTCCCCTGACCATGTGGGGGCAGAGGGGGGGGCTGACAGCCAGGGGGCCTGAGGCTGATGGGGCTGAGGGCGTCTCTGAGAGGGGCAGGGTGGGGCCCTCTCTGCCATGGGGCTCCTTGCAGGGGAGGGGGGAACATTGAGCCATTTCTCTCCACTGGATCCCCACAGCAGCAGCATAAATGACCCTTTCTCCTTCCCTGCCTGGTGCAGAGACCCCCAGTGCCCAGCTGGAGGACGAGGAGGATGAGGAGGAGTCCCCTGAACTAGAGGTCGTATGGCCCATCCAGCAGCACCTCCATGGCAGAGCTGAGGTACAAAAATCCCCCACCTGCGCTGCCCCCGAGTCTGTCCTGCCCCTTGTTCCGTCCCCACCAACGCGGGGGGGCTTGTCCCAGAGACTCCATCACCCCCACTGGGGGGCACTTCTCCCCTGTTATCTGGCACCCCAAAGTGGGGGTGTTTGTCTCACGCAGGACAAGGTGTCTGCTCCCTGCAGACACTGTCCCAGTGACAACCCCAGTCTGTGCAGGGCAACCCTGCTTTCGGGAAGTGGGACGGCTTTCCCTGTCCAGCCCCATGGGGTTCCTGAGCCCTGGAGCTGGTGTAGGAGGGTTGTAGAGGTCCCTACCTAACCGTCTCTCTCTCTCTCCCCACACCCGGCTCCTAGTGGGTGAAGGACACGGCCAAACAGCTCCGCTTCCTCCACGCTGTCCCACGTCTCTGCTTCTTGACACAGAAGCAGGGGTGGGACACTGTGGAGCCCATCTTCACCAAAGCGGCCCTCGTGGAGAGCATTGTGGTGAGTGGGACCCCGTGCCTGGCCCCTGGGGTGAGGGACCCAGATGTGGAAGGACGCGTTAGTGGGGCTGAAGTGGGGAGCAGAGCACAGGGGAGCAGAGGGCTGGGGAGCAGGGAAGAAATTCTGACACCGAGCGGGAGCTGGCAGTGGGGGAATTGTAAGGCCGGAGGGGAAGGGGAGGGGAGGAGGAATTAGGTGGCAGAGGGGAAAGGAAGGAGTAAGTTTGATGGGTGGGAGGAATATGGGGCCCATCTGGTTGGGGATGGGGTCACACTGGCTGTTTCTGCAGAGCACTTTGGCCTCCTCCCTGGGAAGCGCCTGTGGGTCTGCAGGGCCTGAGTCTCACCCGCGGTTTTGTCTCCTTGTGGTCTCTCAGGAGCTGATTGAGATCCTGCCCCTGGAGTCGGAGCCAACATCCATCATCTCCGGCTCCATGGCCGCTGTTTGCAGCCTCCGGTACCAGAACCCTCCCATCCAGCTGCCCTAACCCTGGTGCTGATCGGGTCCGGAGCCGGGAGTCCCAGATCCCCTCCTGCCGAGATTACCCCCAGCCGAGGCTGTTTGCATCCCCCAGCAGAGGAGGCGGGAATGTCCCCTCTTTCCTGGCTGGGGGGTGATTTCACTCCCGTAGCGTTAGAGTGGTCGTGGGAAGGGGATCACTGCGGGGAAGGGGGGTCATGTCCATGGCAGTGCCAGCGCCACTCCGGTGCTGCCAGGTGGCTCTGCGGCTTCCTTTGCAGGAAGCAGAGGAGCCAGGAGCCGCGCCCCGGGGCCCAGCAGCAGCCATCCACCATCCTGGCCACTGCGGAGCCCCCGGCTGGCCCAGAGCAGGAGCTGGGCGACTCTGGCTCGGGAACCAGCAGCTCCGCCTACTCCCGAGGGGCCAGCAGCCCCTCCCTGGGGTCTGACAGCCCCGAGGCTGGAGGCTCCCTCTTTGCAGGTGAGGGGAGACCCAGGGGATGGGGGGAGGACGGGGGCGGTGGGGGACTAGGACTGAGCAGTGGGGGACTAGGCCCAGCCCCGCCCTGCGGCAGGGGATGCTGGGTGGAGTCGGGGGAGCTCCAGCCTCCCTTGACCATGTGGGGGTGGAGGGTGGGGGGGCTGACAGCCAGGGGGCCCTGAGGCTGATGGGGATGAGGGCGTCTCTGAGAGGGGCAGGGTGGGGCCCTCTCTGCCATGGGGCTCCTTGCAGGGGAGGGGGGAACATTGAGCCGTTTCTCTCCACTGGATCCCCACAGCAGCAGCATAAATGACCCTTTCTCCTTCCCTGCCTGGTGCAGAGACCCCCAGTGCCCAGCTGGAGGACGAGGAGGATGAGGAGGAGTCCCCTGAACTAGAGGTCGTATGGCCCATCCAGCAGCACCTCCATGGCAGAGTTGAGGTACAAAAATCCCCCACCTGCGCTGCCCCCGAGTCTGTCCTGCCCCTTGTTCCGTCCCCACCCACGCGGGGGGGCTTGTCCCAGAGACTCCATAACCCCCACTGGGGTGGCACTTCTCCCCTGTTATCTTGCACCCCAAAATGGGGGTGTTTGTCTCACGCAGGCCAAGGTGTCTGCTCCCTGCAGACACTGTCCCAGTGACAACCCCAGTCTGTGCAGGGCGACCCTGGTTTCGGGAAGCGGGACGGCTCTCCCTGTCCAGCCCCATGGGGTTCCTGAGCCCTGGAGCTGGTGTAGGAGGGGTGTGGAGGTCCCTACCTATCCGTCTCTCTCTCTCCCCCCACACCCGGCTCCTAGTGGGTGAAGGACACGGCCAAACAGCTCCGCTTCCTCCACGCTGTCCCACGTCTCTGCTTCGTGACACAGAAGCAGGGGCGGGACACTGTGGAGCCACTCTTCAACAAAGCGGCTCGTGGAGAGCATTGCGGTGAGTGGGTCCCCGTGCCAGGCCCCTGGGGTCAGAGAACCAGACGTGGAAGGAAGAGTTAGTGGGGCTGGAGGGGGAAGCAGAGGACAGGGGAGCAGAGGACAGGGGTTCCTGGGGTTGAGGCTGTGGAGGAGGGAAGGGGGAAATTCTGACACTGATCACGAGCTGGCATTGGGGGAATTGTAAGGCCGGAGGGGCAGCTGAGTCTGAGGGGAGGGAGGATTTGGGTGGGACAGTGGGGGCGAAGGAGTAAATTTGATGGGTGGGACGAAGGTGGGGCCCATCTGGTTGGGGGTGAGGTCACACTGGCTCCTCCCTGGGAAGCGCCTGTGGGTCTGCAGGGCCTGAGTCTCACCAGCGGTTTTGTCTCCTTGGGGTCTCTCAGGAGCTGATTGAGATCCTGCCCCTGGAGTCGGAGCCAACATCCATCATCTCCGGCTCCATGGCCGCGGTTTGCAGCCTCAGGTACCTTAACCCTCCCATCCAGCTGCCCTAACCCTGGTGCTGATCGGGTCCGGAGCCGTGAGTCCCAGATCCCCTCCTGCCGAGATTACCCCCAGCCGAGGCTGTTCGCATCCCCCAGCAGAGGAGGCGGGAATGTCCCCTCTTTCCTGGATGGGGGGTGATTTCACTCCCGTAGCGTTAGAGTGGCCGTGGGGAGGGGATCACTGCTGGGGGAGGGGGGGTCATGTCCATGGCAGTGCCAGCGCCACTCCGGTGCTGCCAAGTGTAACCGGGCTCCTCTCTCCCACCAGGAAACTGCAGCCGCCGCTTGCCCGGGAGGTGGAGTCACGCCTCCTGCGTGCACTACTGTACGCCATTTTCACCATGGGCACTGGGCACGACACCTCCCACTTCCGGGTAGGTCACGACCCTACTTCTGTGTCTCAGGAGCAGGAACGGACTCTGGTCCCTGCTCCCTCGGTTTGATGGAGCTTCTGAGAATAGGGGAGGGGTGAGCGGAGCTGGGAACAGGCCTGCGGGGTGGGACAAACTGTGAGGGAGGGCCCCTTCCCCTCATAGGGGATTGCGTTACCCCTCTGTGGGTGATCCCAGCCGTCCCTCCTCTCCTCATTCTGTGCTGTGCTGCTTGGACTCTCCCGGGGATCCTACCTCCCACCCATCGCAGTTTGGCTGTTCCATACTCTGCTGGGTACCAGGCCCTGCGCAGAGAACTGCTAAGGGCGAGGATTGAAGAGCCAGCAGGCAGCCAGCCATGAACTCTTTCTGAGTGTCCCTGGAGTGATGTGAATGGGAGAGGCCAGGATGTGCCTTTTGTGTCTGGCCAGGGCTCCCGGACAACGCCCCTAATTGTCCCTTGGCTGGTGTAGCCCCAGATCCCATGACTGACAGGTGCTCCCTCTTCTTGCAGGCTCTGCACAAGAGCTACATGCAGAGCCTGGACACCATGCTCGGGGGCCTGCTCGCCAAGACCCCCACCACAGAGAGGCTGCAGCACCTCTTGGACGTGAGCAGAATGGGGGGGTCTGGGGTGGAATTTCCCCTGAACCCCGAGGGAGGGCAGCAAAGGAGAGACTAGAAGAACCATGTTTCCATTGTGGCCTCCCAGCTTGGACCCAAGTGGCCACATTTTCCCAGAGCTGTCCCTGCAGTGCAATGTTGGGACCCTTACGCCTCACGGGGCGGGGGCGGGGGATCAGAGGGAAGGAGCTGGGACTGTCGGCCAGAGCTCTGCATGGTTCCATTCAGCACTGACAGTGAGCACCAGGCCTGGCTGGGGACTGAGAGACTGAAACCCCTGTGAGATGCCGGACATGGGCCTCTGATAAAAGTCACTGGCTCCTTTCTAGCGACACCCTGAGATACAGTAGGAGCCTCAGGGAATCGGCTCTTCTGTTCTAGGGACACTGCACTTCCCACAGGGATTGTCCTCACGACCGCTCCATCCATCCTGCCATGGCCTCTGGAGCTGGGGTCTGGGGGCCCAGGGCATGTGTCTTGATCCTGATGTGCTGTTCATGGATCAGGGATTCAGAGCAAACAGACCAGCCCCCAAGACCGAACATTGTCCCAGCCTGGAGAGATAATGACAGCTTGAGCCCAGCAATACATCTGCCCCCTGACCCTCCCCTGCCTCCTTCTCCGGCAGCACATCCATTTCTGGATCCATTCCAGAGAGGTCCAGGAGAGAGCATGGGCCACACGGAGCAGCGCTGCCCTACTCCGATTCACCCCCTTTCTCCCCGGATTTGCCGTAAGTGACCTTTGACCCCAGCATCCTGCAGAGTCAGGGCTTGAGTCAAATTCCTCATCCCCTCGTTAAGTGGTTCCCCCCTGGCTCCGTAAGGGACTGAGAAGTTCCATAGGCCACTGGCTGGCAGGGTCGGGCCTGGCCTCAGGGCCCTTGTTATTGTGGAGCAGCCTGGCAGCGAGTTCTCATAGAGGGCCCATGCCCTGGCCCCTTTGCTCCAAGCTCCCTTTGGGGCAGAGAGAAAGAGGGATCAAGCTCCTCTCCCCCAGCGCGTCTTTCAGATGGGTGGGAGCAGAGCTCTGTCCCAGGGGAGCAGGAGAGCTGAAGGCAGAATGTTGATGGATTCCCCTCTCCTGCTCCTCCCACCAGACCTCCTCCGATTTCCCCAAGGCCGGCAACTTCGTGCTGCAGCTGGGTCTCTACATCTCTGACCCAGCCAGCGACATCAGCTGGCAAGCCAGGAGCGGGATATATTGGCTGCAGAGGCTCCTGCTGCGGAGGAGGGGTAAGAAACCCAACTGGGCAATGGAACCCCATAGAAGTGAGTCCCTTGGAGACTAGTTCCAGCTGGCCAACAGAACTAAGGCCTCTTCTGTTAGACCAACTGCAGCAGGGCAGAGGGACCTGACTGAAAACGAGGCCCCTGTTTTGGGTCCCCCACTTGCTGGCCAAAGGACCCTACAGAAAGACGCCCCCTCCTCTTAGACCGACCCCAGCATAGATGATGACTCACACTCCCTAATTCCGGAAGAGAGGAAGGGGATGAACATGCCAGGGAAATTGGCTGCTTTACCTCAGAGCCCGGCTCTGTCCCCCAGCCCAGGGAAATCAGCCCACCCAGGGGGCTGCCAGCTGGTGAGGGGACAGGAATGGAGCTATTGAGACACGTGGAGGGAAAGAGCCCATCCTGAGGACAGGGGCAGGAGCAGGGACCACAGGGGATGGACACAAAGCTTGTAGGATGTCACCAGTGGGGTAGCTAGGGCCAGATCCTGACATCAGTGGGTGTGGGGGGTTCTCAGTATTAGACGCCACAATTAACAGGCGCCCACTCCCAGATCACAATGACCGTAAGGGTCACATGATTACTGTGATGAAAGAGACAAATCCCCCTTCAGCTACTAAACCAGTTGTTCCATTGGGTGCCACGAGGACCCCAGGCAGTGTGCACCCAACAATGGGAACAGAAGGAAACAGGCACTAAAACCGGATGCCAAACCTCCCCATTGGGTGTGTTTTTCTCCCCCAGGGCTGAACATCCGAGAGGCGAGCGAGCTCTGGTGTCAGGATGGGCTCCAGGACACCGAGTGACTGGACTAAAAAATATGGCCAGGGTGGGGGAGTTAAGGTCTCTCCGCCAGTGCACGGCAGTAGCACAGGTGTGGAGCTGTCTCCCCCTGCGGGGAGTGTGTCATGCATTCAGGGCAAGAGCCTGGTACACATTTCCAGCTAACTTTTCCGCTGCGAGAGCCTGAGGATCCTTGGTTGGAGCCTTGCTAAGGGCCCCGGTTTGTTTGTTTTACTTGGATCCATGGCTACATGGCATAAAAGGGATCCCCTGGAGGTTGAGTTAATGGAGGATTGTATCTTCAGGGATCCGGCTCCGCTCACTGTCTCCTTGGATGACACCCTAGTGTCTGAGAGAGGCGCCTCTGGGTCAGTGAGTTGGGAAGCTCACACCAGCTATCGCCGGACCAGATCCTTGTTGGATTCCCTGCACGCTGTGGAAGCACAGGCAGGGTGTGGAGTTTGCCCAGCACCATGGAGAGTCCGGGAGCAGAACCTGCCCCTGCCCTGGGCATTGGGTGAGGGACACCGAGCTCCTTTCCTGGGCTGAGTCACTGCAGCGTATGTGACACTCATGGGAATGTCAGTCGGGTGAGGAGCAGGAATGGGAGCAGATCTAGAAGGCCCCTAACATCTAGTGGGTGAGATACAGAAGATATCGCTGCTGGAACAGTAGAGGGGCCTTTGTTGTCTGTGTGAGCTGGGTTCACATGAGCGGTTTCATGCACATACCCTGCCCTTCTGATGGGCCGATAAGGAACCAGAGGGCAAAGGAAGCTGGGCAAATCAGTAGCCAATTAGCTGGGCAACCCAGGATGGATGGATGAAGCAAGAGGAGCTCCAGAGCCAGGGGAATCTGAGAGCCATGCCTCTCAGGAAGCTGGGGACATGGGCAGGCTGAGCTGTCTGGGGGCCAGGCAGGGGTAGAGGCAGGTAGCCGGGGGAGCTGGAGGCCGGCCTGACAGCTGGGCAGAAGTGGAGGCATGTGATAGGGGAGAGGCTGGCCTCAAGGGCTCTCTGAACTCTGGGAGTTGAGGAGATTGGAAGCGCACTTGTTGGGCAGCCCAGCCCCGGGAACCTGACTGGTTTTTGTCCAAAGCATTGACGTCATCGACACGTTCCCGGGAAATGTATTAATCCTATCAAAAGAGCGTTTTCTGACCGAGACCCATGCCACTGGAAAATGTTCAGCCAGCTTCATTACAGACCTCGTGTTTCATTCGTTTGTCAGCAATTTCCCCATCCGCTCTAGGCTTGACCCTGCCCTCTGTTATGCCAGTGAAAATCAGCTGTAACTCCACTAATGTCCACAGCCTTGATTGCTGAAAGTACGTTCAGAAACAGAATTCAGCCTTCCTATGACTGTGTCAAGTCCCTCTGTTAAAACCCACCTTTGTTGCAAAGCCTACCAAAAACTCCCCTCTGATGATGACAGGCAAGGGATAAGTCAGTACAAAGTAACATTATGTACACACAATGGCTTCTTTATATTGCGCTGTGTACTACTGAGTTTGTTACCCACGTTGAGAGTCTTTAGAGAGGGCAGAACCCGCCAGGTGTTGAACACCCACAGCCACAATCAGTGAGATCAGCGGGAACTGAGGGCGACTCCTCCCTTCTAGGACTGGCACCTTGTGAACTTTCACTGGGGACTATCCGGGTTCTGCTCTCTCTCTGGCCTGGGAGGGAGCAGGGCCTACTGGGGTGGATGGAGCTTCTTAGCCAAACTAACGGAGATCCTCACTGCTCTGAAAGGACGAGACTCCCCCGGTGTCACAGGGCCCCGTTGGTGCGGGGGAATTTTGGGAGCAGCCTGTGCTGTGAGCTGCTGCCTGTGTGTGCGGATGGCAGCCCCCGTACCCTGGGGTGGGGTGTGTGGGGAGGAGGAATTGCCTAAGCGGAGGGGAGGTGGGCAGGGGATCAGGCAGGCCCGTTAATGAGAGGCTGCCTTGAGCCCAGACTCACGGCTGCTCCCCACCCTGTTCCAGGATGCAGCGGCTCGGGCGGATGCTGGGGAGGAAGTCTGGGCAGGTGGCTCCGGAGGGACTAGGGAGCAGCGGCCGGCTTGCCCAGCAGGGGAGCGGCCCCTCTGTCCCCGCGGGCGGGGAAGAGGCCAGAGGACAGGCGAGGAGGAGGAGCTCCCTGTCCTTCTGGAGGCCGAGCAAGACACCAGCTCCCTCAGCCGGCCCTGAGGCACCATCTTCACCAAAGCGGCCCTCGTGGAGAGCATTGCGGTGAGTGGGACCCCGTGCCTGGCCCCTGGGGTGAGGGACCCAGATGTGGAAGGACGAGTTAGTGGGGCTGAAGTGGGGAGCAGAGGGCTGGGGAGCAGGGATGGGGGAAATTCTGACACCGAGCGGGAGCTGGCATTGGGGGAATTGTAAGGCCGGAGTGGAAGGGGAGGGGAGGAGGAATTAGGTGGCAGAGGGGAAAGGAAGGAGTAAGTTTGATGGGTGGGAGGCATGTGGGGCCCAGCTGGATGGGGGTGGGCTCACACTGGCTGTTTCTGCAGAGCACTTTGGCCTCATCCCTGGGAAGCGCCTGTGGGTCTGCAGGGCCTGAGTCTCACCCGCGGTTTTGTCTCCTTGGGGTCTCTCAGGAGCTGATTGAGATCCTGCCCCTGGAGTCGGAGCCAACATCCATCATCTCCGGCTCCATGGCCGCGGTTTGCAGCCTCAGGTACCATAACCCTCCCATCCAGCTGCCCTAACCCTGGTGCTGATCGGGTCCGGAGCCGGGAGTCCCAGATCCTCTCCTGCAGAGATGACCCCCAGCCGAGGCTTTTCGCATCCCCCAGCAGAGGAGGCGGGAATGTCCCCTCTTTCCTGGCTGGGGGGTGATTTCACTCCCGTAGCGTTAGAGTGGCCGTGGGGAGGGGATCACTGCTGGGGGAGGGGGGTCATGTCCATGGCAGTGCCAGCGCCACTCCGGTGCTGCCAAGTGTAACCGGGCTCCTCTCTCCCACCAGCAAACTGCAGCCGCCGCTTGCCCGGGAGGTGGAGTCACGCCTCCTGCGTGCACTACTGTACGCTATTTACACCATGGGCACTGGGCACGACACCTCCCACTTCCGGGTAGGTCACGATCCTACTTCTCTGTCTCAGGAGCAGGAACGGACTCTGGTCCCTGCTCCATCGGTTTGATGGAGCTGCTGAAAATAGGGGAGGGGTGAGCAGAGCTGGGAACAGGCCTGCGGGGGGACACAAACTGTGAGGGAGGGCCCCTTCCCCTCAGAGGGGATTGCGTTACCCCTCTGTGGGTGATCCCAGCCTTCCTTCCTCTCCTCATTCTGTGCTGTGCTGCTTGGACTCTCCCGGGGATCCTACCTCCCACCCATCGCAGTTTGGCTGTTCCATACTCTGCTGGGTACCAGGCCCTGCGCAGAGAACTACTAAGGGCGAGGATTGAAGAGCCAGCAGGCAGCCAGCCATGAACTCTTTCTGAGTGTCCCTGGAGTGATGTGAATGGGAAAGAACAGGATGTGCCTTTTGGGGCTGGCCAGGGCTCCCGGACAACGCCCCTAATTGTCCCTTGGCTGGTGTAGCCCCAGATCCCATGACTGACAGGTGCTCCCTCTTCTTGCAGGCTCTGCAGAAGAGCTACATGGAGAGCCTGGACACCATGCTCGGGGGCCTGCTCGCCGAGACCCCCACCACAGAGAGGCTGCAGCACCTCTTGGACGTGAGCAGAATGGGGGGGTCTGGGGTGGAATTTCCCCTGAACCCCATGGGAGGGCTGCAAAGGAGAGACTAGAAGAATCATGTTTCCATTGTGTCCTCCCAGCTTGGACTCAAGCACCCACATTTTCCCAGAGCTGTCCCTGCAGTGCAATGTTGGGACCCTTACGCCTCACGGGGCGGGGCATCAGAGGGAAGGAGCTGGGACCGTCGGCCAGAGTTGGAGCCTTGCTAGGGGTATAGTATAGGGGTAGTAGTATAAGGGCCCTACCGTCAATCAAACCCTAACCCCTCCCCTTGACCCCTTTAGCCCCGTCCCTTGACCTCATAGCCCCTGCCCACCTGTCACTGGAAGTCCCACCCCAGGCGGTATTACTTCCAGGGTCAAGGCGGCCACCTGAGTGGAAGCAATGTCTGTCATGTGATCACTCTAAGAACTCCCCCCACCACCCTCTACCAATCAGGAGGAGTTTTGCCCCAATAGGACCGCCCCGAGAGGAGACTTTGACCAATTAGCGTGACTTCCGGGGTCAAGGTGGCCACCTGACCGGAAGCAGTGTGTGTCGTGTGACCACTCTAAGAACTCCTGCCACCGCCCTCTACCAATCAGGAGGGGTTTTGACCCGGTAGGACCGCCTCGAGAGGAGAGTTTGACCAATCAGGGTGACTTCCGGGGGGGCGGGGTGACCCGTCCGGAAGTGGGTCGTGTGACCCCTCTAAGAACTCCTCCCACCACCCTCTGCCAATCAGAGCACAGCACCATCACCCCATAAGTCCCAGTGCCGGACAGGGGCGGCCATCTCTCACCAAGGACGTGTGGAAAGGCTGCTGAGAAGAAACATGGACTCCTTCACCACCCCCGTGAGAACTTCGGACTTTGTTTAGCCCCAAGCACCTTTGGACTTGTGTGGAGAAAGCGCTACATCAGCGACAGTTCCGAGGAGGAGGAGGGAGCGGTCGAGGGAAGCCCTTTGACCCAACTGTTGATGGATACGCTGGAACCTGAATCCAAGACCCAATTGCTCGTGATACACCCCGATGAGCGTGACAGTCTGTTGTTGTCTACCCCCTTAGAAGTGGAAGGCGATTGCGGCTCGGGGGAGTCACCCGTGGACAAGGTGAACGGAAAAGATGTTGCTCAGGTAAATGAATGATTTAGAAGGGATGGTCAAGCAGGGGAGGGTTATGGGGCTAGGAACCAGGGCTTGTGTAAATTAAAAAAACAAGCCGTGGGGTGCTTACACTGTTTCTTTTCTGAAAATCTCTTGACAGCTCAACGATGCCTTTCTAGAGGCCTTTGAGAACTTACACATCGGTAGCCCTGTGGGGGTAAATATATCGTGCGTCAGCTGTTTTTGCTCATGTATGAGACACAGATCTCAAGACAAAAAGGACAAAATGGAAGAATGAACCAGTTCAGACTCCCTTATGGTAGGGGTCATGGCATCCATTTTTACAGGAGGCTGTAAAAGGTCATGTTAAACCAGGCAATTAATAAAACTTATTTAAATGTGTCAATATCAATGCGTCCCCTTTCATACTCATGGTAGTAAAAGACGGTACCAGTAACATAGATCATTGACTACGTGGTATAAAAGGGATCCCCTGGGGGTTGAGTTAATGGAGGATTATATCTCCAGGGATCTTGCTTCACTCACTGTCACCCTGGCTGACACCCTGGTCTCTGAGCAATTTCAAAGGCTCAGGTGCTGTTGGTTTTAGGTCTTTGGAGAGATCTTTATAGACGGCCAGAGAAGAACTTTCCTCCAGGTGGGGCTTCTGGCCATCCATGACCCCCATCTCCATGTCAACCAGGCTCGCCTGGTGCTGACCTATTCCATCATGGGTGAAGCCGGCCAGCTGATAGGGGACTTGAGAGATGAAGAGACATGGGTCTGAGTCCCCCTGTGTTTGTGATCGAAGGAAAGGAATCATATAAATCAATGGTTGTCAACCAGGGGTATGCACAGCCCTGGGGGAACACAGAGGTCTTCCAGGGGGTACATCAGCTCATCTGGATATTTGCCTAGTTTTGCAACAGACTGCATGAAAAGTGCTCGTGAAGTCAGTACAAAGTAAAATTATATGCAGATATTGGCTTCTTTATATTGCTCTGTGTACTATATCATATCAGTGTTTCTGAATAGGAGGGTTACAATTTATTTTATAATTATATGATAAAAAGGAGAAAGTAAGCAGTTTTTCAGTACTAGTGTGCCGCCACACTTGTATTTTTATGTCTGATTTTGTAAGCAAGTCGTTTTTAAGTGACATGAAACTTGGGGGTACATAAGATAAATCCACCTCTGGAAAGGGTTCCAGTAGTCTGGAAAGGTTGAGAACTACAGATATAAATCATAAAAATATAGGGCTGGCGAGGACCTCGATAGTTCATCTAGTCCAGTCCCCTTCACTGAGACAGGTCCACGTATTATCTGGACCATCTCTGACAGGCGCATGTGTGCCTTGAGGTTCCAGTCTGCATCATTTCAATACCAAATTGTGTAGGTTATGTCAGTAGCAGGGCAGCGGGTTTTTCTTGTCATGGGTATTGTCAGGAGCGAAGCAGGAGACAAGAGCAGTCTGTACATTTAATGCTGGGCAAGGGGAAGTATAGAATCTGTTAATTTTAAGAAAATCTGTTTGCGGGTAGGGGCTGTATCTCAGGAACTGTGTGACCAAATGACCCCAAATTGGGGTTTATAGCAGAGCCCCATGCCCCCATGAGGCACACCAAATTGTGAGGTAATCTGAGTAACTGTGGTGTAGCTTTTAGAGCACTTAGCTATAGTGAAGACCAACTTTCTGTTGAAAACTAGATTGTTCTAAGTCCTCATTCTGCTGTAGTATTGGGGGTTTCAATTTTTGGGTGCCCAAGCTGAGACCTCTTAGAAAGGTTTTAGAGGGCAGGTGCTCAGCCCTGTCTGATAATCTGGTCCCGTGAAGTGGTCTCAGGTTGGGAACTCAAAAATTGAAGCATCCAAAATCAGTACTCGCTTTTCAAAAGTAGACCGGTAAGTATACAGCGGGGTGGCTACTGTGGTGCAATATGTGGTCTTCTCTTATTGCTCCTTCAGGAGTCGAGCATCTCACAAACTTCAATGTACTCACAGCGCATGGGTGTACCTTAGGTGTGGTCTACACCAGAAAATTAGGTTGTCATAAATCCACATCCCTGAGCGATGTAGTTAAGCCAACCTAGGTGACTATGTAGACAGTGCTAGGTCAAAGGAAGAATACTTCCGTCAACCTAGCTGCCGCCTCTCGTGGAGGGGGATTGCCAATGCCAGCAGGAGACTCCATCCCATCAGTGCAGGTCGTATTTACACTGTAGTGTTTTAAGTGTAAACCAGCCCTTACATTAAGTGAACCTAGCTGTTAGCCAAACAGGGTATTTCTATGCTACTGCTGAGAGCTCGCCTCCCAGCCTGGTTAAACAGACTCACTTTAGCTCCTCTAGATCTAGTGTGCTAAAACTTGCCATTGTGGCAGTGGCTCTAATTAGCCGCATGAATTCGGACTCAGGGGTCGTGCACGTTGCGGTAACAACAGGCTGCTTGGAAATTCTCTTGGTTCAACAGAGACCTAGCACAGAAAATATAATCCAAAGAAGCAATCAGATCTTTAAAGGTCCTCTTTTCTATATGCTTAAACAAAAAGTGCTGCTCAATATTAATTGTAATATATAATTATAATAATGGCCCCTTCTGGCCTTAAAATCTCCAAATCTATTCTCTATCTTATCCCTTACACCTTTTGACGTTTTGGTTTTACTTTCCTGGCTAGTGCTGCATATAGGAACATATGGCCCAAGCCTTGGGAGTTAGGTGCCTAAATACTGTTGAGGATTGGGGCCTAAGAAATTATCTTAATGGATCAGATTACAGTGGTGCCCAACCTTATTACACAGAAGGGCAGGATGAACCAAACATTAGAGGGGCAAGCAGATCCTACACATTTTAATAAGATTTAAAGTCGCCGATATTGATTTATATTTTAAGTTCAGCATGTTTTGTATGTGTTTGGGTTGTTTTTATGTACAGGATTGTCTGTTTTCACATGTGTAAATTAAAATGATGCAAACATGGTGCCAAAACACTAATGAATTGGCTCCTTGGTGCTGGACCTAGGGATTCTGCTGCACCCCCTGGCTTGAAGTGGTTTCCATCATGTACAGGGTTTACAGTTCGGTTCAATGGATTTCAGCACCCCCACTATATATTTGTTCCAGCGCCCCTGAATTGGCTGTCAGTAGATTGTGTTGAAGCAGGCCAGAGACCTTACAAAATGCTCTGGTGGCCCATATATGGACTGCAGGCCATAGGCGGGGACCCTGATATCACAACAATGAGAGATACAGTCCTGCCAGACCCCCCAGTTCTTTGAGGAGGATTGCCACAGGAGACACCCAAATAATACATTTCCTATGGCCGCAGGGAAACATTTCCAAAGAGGCATTTTTGGTTTTCAGCCAAAATTTTTGGGTTGAACATTTCTGGGGTTTAATGTTTTCTTTTTTAAAAAAATTGCTGTGTAAAAACTCCCCTATTTTGTGACAAGCACCAGTATTGCCATTGTTCAGTTCTGAATTTGCCAGCTTTCCATTTCACTGGGGAGAAGTTGTCGTTCAGCTCTTCATGGAAACACCAGCGAATGTGTCAGTGGCAGTTACTGAACTTAGAACACAGAACTTTGCAGGAGCTGTTCAAATCCTTTGTCAACAGTTAGTTTCACCTGCCACTGAGCTGCCCATTCCCACAACTTTCCGCTAGGTCCCTCTGAAGTTCTCTCTCTCATTCCCCAGCCTGGACTCACCAAAACAATCCCATGTCATCTGCAAATTTGGCCACCTCCCAGCCTGGTTAGGCAGACTCACTTTAGCTCCTCTAGAGCTAGTGTGCGAAAGCTGGCAGTGGCTCTGGTTAGCCACATGAGTTCGGACTCAGGGGTCGCACAGGCTTGGTAACCGCCAGCTAGTTTGAGCTGCCACCGGTGATGCAAAGTCCACATTACTATTTGTAGCATGCTAGTTTGAGTGCAGGCTCTGAGCAGCAGTATAGACAGTATAGAGTCCAGAAAATATAATCCAAAGAAGTAATCATATATTTAGGCATATAGAAAACAGGACCTTTTACCAAAACGTGCTGCTCAATATTAATTGTAATATATCATTATAATAATGGTCCCTTCTGGCCTTAAAACCTGCAAATCTATATTATCCCTTACGCAATCTGACATTTTGGTTTTGCTTTCCTGGCTAGTCCTGCGTATAGGAACATAGGCCCTGATCCTCAACGGTATTTACGCACCTAACTCCCAAGGATTTGGGCCATAAGAAATTATCTTAATTGATCAGATTACATTGGTGACCAACCTTATTACACAGGAGGGCCACATGAACCAAAGAGCGGGGGGCAAACAGATTCTACACGTTTTAATAAGATTGAAAGTTGCCAATATTGATTTATATTTTAAGTTCAGCTTGTTTTGTATGACTTTGGGTTGTTTCTATGTAAACATGATGCCAAAACACTAACGAATTGGCCCCTAGATGTTCGGTGTAGGGGGGCTGCTGTACCCCCTGGCTTGAAGTGGTTTCCATCATGTACAGGGGTTACAGTTTGGTTCAATGGCTCTCAGCATCCCCACTATAAAAACTGTTCCAGGACCCCTGAATTGGCCGTCCATAGATTGTGTTGAAGTGGGCTGCAGACCGTACAAAATGCTCTGGTGGCCCATATATGGACTGCAGGCCATAGGCTGGGCACCCTGGTGTCAGAACAATGGGAGATACAGTATTGCCAGGCACCCCAGCTCTTTGAGGAGAATTGCTACATGAGACACCCAAAAAATAACTCCCTAAGGCCGCATGGAAACATTTCCAAAGAGGCATTTTTGGTTTTCAGCCAAAAGTTTTAAGCTGAACATTTCTGGGGTTTAATATTTTCTTTAAAAAAAAATAAAACAAATTTGCTGTGTAAAAACTCCCGTTTTGTGACAAGCACCAGTATTGCCATTGTTCAGTTCTGAATTTGCCAGCTTTCCATTTCACTGGGGAGAAGTTGTCGTTCAGCTCTTCATGGAAACACCAAAGAATGTGTCACTGGCAGTTACTGACCTTAGAACACAGAACTTTGCAGGAGCTGTTCAAATCCTTTGTCAACAGTTAGTTTCACCTGCCACTGAGCTGCCCATTCCCACAACTTTCTGCTAGGTCCCTCTGAAGTTTTCACTCTCATTCCCCAGCCCGGATTCACCAAAACAATCCCATGTCATCTGCAAATGTGGCCACCTCCCAGCCCGGTTAGGCAGACTCACTTTAGCTCCTCTAGAGCTAGTGTGCTAAAGCTTGCCCTTTAGACATTATTGTCTTGGCAATGGCTCTGGTTAGCCACATGAGGTCGGACTCAGGGGTCGCACAGGCTTGGAAACAGCCAGCTAGTTTGAGCTGCCACCGGTGCAGCAATGTCCACATTGCTATTTGTAGCATGCTAGTTTGAGGGCACGCTCTGAGCAGCACTATAGACACACCCACAGTTGCTGTTACAACTGGCTGCTTGGAAATTCTCTTGGTTCAAGAGAGACCTGGCACAGAAAATACAATTCAAAGAAGCAATCGGATGTTTAAGCATATACAAGACAGGACCTTTAACCAAAAAGTGCTTCTCAAAACTAATTGTAATATATAATTATAATAATGGTCCCTTCTGGCCTTACAATCTACAAATCTATCTTCTCCCTTACGCAATCTGACACGTTGGTTTTGATTTTCTGGCTAGTGCTGCATATAGGAACATAGGCCCCAATCCTCAACGGTATTTATGCACCTAACTCCCAAAGATTGGAGCCATAAGAAATTATCTTAATGGATCAGATTATAGTGGTACCCAACCTTATTACACAGGAGGGCCACATGAACCAAACGGTGGGGGCAAGTAGATTCTACACATTTTAATAACATTTAAAGTCGCTGGTATTGATTAATATTTTAAGTTTAGCTTGTTTTGTATGAATTTGGGTTGTTTCTATGTACAGGATTGGCTATTTACGTGCCTGTGTAAACTAAAATAATGTAAACATGGCACCAAAACACTAATGAATTGTCCCTTAGGTGCTGGACCTAGGGAGGCTGCTGCACCCCCTGGCTTGAAGTGGTTTCCATCATGTACAGGGGTTACAGTTCGGTTCATTGGCTTTCAGCACCCCCACTATAAATATTGTTCCAGCGCCCCTGAACTGGCCGTCAGTAGATTGTATTGAAGGGCTGCAGACCATACAAAATGCTCTGACGGTCCATATATGGACTGCAGGCCATAGGCTGGGCACCCCTGTGTCAGAACGATGGGAGATCCAGTCCTGACAGACACAACAACTCTTTGAGGAGACACCCGAACAATAACTTCCCTAAGGCTGCAGGGATACATTTCCAAAGAGACATTTTTAGTTTTCAGTCAAACGTTTTAGGCTGAACTTTTCTGGGGTTTAATATTTTCTTTAAAAAAAAAACCAAAACACAAATTTGTTGTGTAAAAACTCCCCTGTTTTGTGACAAGCACCAGTATTTCCCTTTGTTCAGTTCTGAATTTGCCAGCTTTCCATTTCACTGGGGAGAAGTTGTCGTTCAGCTCTTCATGGAAACACCAGAGAATGTGTCACTGGCAGTTACTGAACTTAGAACACGGAATTGTGCAGAAGCTGTTTAAATTCTTTGTCAACGTTTAGTTTCACCAGCCACTGAGCTGCCCATTCCCACAACTTTCTGCTAGGTCCCTCTGAAGTTTTCACTCTCATTCCCCAGCCCGAATTCACCAAAACAATCCCATGTCATCTGCAAATGTGGCCACCTCCCAGCCCGGTTAGGCAGACTCACTTTAGCTCCTCTAGAGCGAGCGTGCTAAAGCTTGCCCTTTAGACATTATTGTCTTGGCAGTGGCTCTGGTTAGCCACATGAGTTCGGACTCAGGGGTCGCACAGGCTTGGAAACTGCCAGCTAGTTTGAGCTGCCACCGGTGCAGCAATGTCCACATTACTATTTGTAGCATGCTAGTTTGAGGGCACGCTCTGAGCAGCACTATAGACACACCCACAGTTGCTGTAACAACTAGCTGCTTGGAAATTCTCTTGGTGCAACAGAGACCTGACACAGAAAATACAATTCAAAGAAGCAATCGGATGTTTAAGCATATAGAAGACAGGACCTTTAACCAAAAAGTGCTTCTCAAAATTAATTGTAATATATCATTATAATAATTGCCCAGTCTGGCCTTAAAATCTGCAAATCTATCTTCTCCCTTACGCAATCTGGCATGTTGGTTTTGCTTTCCTGGCTAGTGCTGCATATAGGAACATAGGCCCCGGTCCTCAACGGTATTTATGCACCTAACTCCCAAGGATTTAGGCCATAAGAAATTATCTTAATGGATCAAATTACATTGGTGCCCAACCTTATTACACAGGAGGGCGACATGAACCAAACAGTGGGGACCAAGCAGATTCTACACATTTTAATATCTTCAAATCGCCGATATTGATTTATATTTTAAGTTCAGCTTGTTTTGAATGACTTTAGGTTGATTCTATGTAAACCTGGTGCCAAAATACTAATGAATTGGCCCCCTAGGTGCTGGACCTAGGGGGGCTGCTGTACCCCCTGGTTTGAAGTGGTTTCCATCACGTACAGGGTTAACAGTTCGGTTCAATGGCTTTCTGCACCCCCACTATAAAAATTGCTCCAGCGCCCCTGAATTGGCCGTCAGTAGATTGTGTTGAAGCGGGCTGCAGACCGTACAAAATGCTCTGACGGTCCATATATGGACTGCAGGCCGTAGGCTGGGCACCCTGGTGTCAGAACAATGGGAGATACAGTCCTGCCAGACACCCCAGCTCTTTGAGAATTGCCACAGGAGGAACCCAAATAATAACTCCCCTAAGGTCACAGGGAATCATTGCCAAAGAGGCATTTTTGATTTTCAGCCAAAAGTTTTAGGCTAAACATTCTGGGGTTTAATATTTTCTTTAAAAAAACAAATTTGCTGTGAAAAAACTCCCCTGTTTTGTGACAAGCACCAGTATTGCCATTATTCAGTTCTGAATTTGCCAGCTTTCCATTCCACTGGGGAGAAGTTGTCGTTCAGCTCTTCATGGAAACACCAGAGAATGTGTCACTGGCAGTTACTGAACTTAGAACACGGAACTTTGCAGGATCTGTTCAAATCCTTTGTCAACAGTTAATTTCACCAGCCACTGAGCTGCCCATTCCCACAACTTTCTGCTAGGTCCCTCTGAAGTTTTCACTCTCATTCCCCAGCCTGGACTCACCAAAACAATCCCATGTCATCTGCAAATGTGGCCACCTCCCAGCCCGGTTAGGCAGACTCACTTTAGCTCCTCTAGAGCTAGTGTGCTAAAGCTGGGAGTGGCTCTGGTTAGCCACATGAGTTCGGACTCAGGGATCGTGCAGGCTTGGTAACCGCCAGCTAGTTTGACCTGCCACCAGTGCTGCAAAGTCCACATTACTATTTAAAGCATGCTAGCTCTCTGAGGGCCGTATAGACACACCCACAGATGCTGTAACAACTGGCTGCTTGGAAATTCTCTTGGTTCAACAGAGACCTAGCACGGAAAATACATTATCCAAACAAGGAATAGGATGTTTAAGCATATAGAAGAGAGGACCTTTAAACAAAAAGTGCTGCTCAATATTAATTGTAATATATAATTATAATAATGGTCCCTTCTGGCCTTAAAATCTACAAATCAATCTTCTCTCTTACGCAATCTGACATGTTGGTTTTGCTTTCCTGGCTAGTGCTGCATATAGGAACATAGGCCCCGGTCCTCAATGGTAATTAGGCACCTAACTCCCAAGGATTTGGGCCATAAGAAATTATCTTAATGGATCAAATTACAGTGGTGACCAACCTTATTACACAGGAGGGCCACATGAACCGAACAGTGAGGACAAGCAGATTCTACACATTTTAATAAGATTCAAATCGCCAATATTGATTTATATTTTAAATTCAGCTTGTTTTGTATGACTTTGGGTTGTTTCTATGTAAACATGGCACCAAAACACTAATGAATTGGCCCCTAGATGCTCGTTCTAGGGGGGCTGCTGTACCCCCTGGCTTGAAGTGGTTTCCATCATGTACAGGTTGGTTCATTGGCTCTCAGCACCCCCACTATAAATTTTGTTCCAGGACCCCTGATTTGGCCGTCAGTAGATTGTGTTGAAGTGGGCTGCAGACCATACAAAATCCTCTGGTGGCCCATATATGGACTGCAGGTCATAGGCTGGACACCCTGGTGTCAGACACCGGTGTCAGACAGCCCAGTTCTTTGAGGAGAATTGCCACATGAGACACCCAAACAATAACTCTCCTATGGCCGCAGGGAAACATTTCCAAAGAGGCATTTTTTAGTTTTCAGTCAAAAGTTTTAGGCTGAACATTTCTGGGGTTTAATATTTTCTTTAAAAAAAACAAAAACAAATTTGCTGTGTAAAAGCTCCCCTGTTTTGTGACAAGCACCAGTATTGCCATTGTTCGGTTCTGAATTTGCCAGCTTTCCATTTCACTGGGGAGAAGTTGTCGTTCAGCTCTTCATGGAAACACCAGAGAATGTGTCACTGGCAGTTACTGACCTTAGAACACAGAACTGTGCAGGAGCTGTTCAAATCCTTTGTTAACAGTTAGTTTCACCTGCCACTGAGCTGCCCATTCCCACAACTTTCCGCTAGGTCCCTCTGAAGTTTTCACTCTCATTCCCCAGCCTGGACTCACCAAAACAATTCCATGTCATCTGCAAATTTTGCCACCTCACTGCTCACTCCCTGTACCAGATCATTAATATATATTTGAAACACCACCAGTCCCAATGCGGAACATTGTGTCGACCCATATTGTACCTGTGTTGAAATTGACTCTTTATTCTACTCTTTGGCTCAGATGCTCAATGGTTGGGAGGCTCCTAACTTCCACTGAAATCAACGGACGTTGGGAGTCTAGACATCTCTGAGGATCTGGGCACTTGTTTTCTGTTGCGTAACCAGTTTCTCATTCATGACAGCATTTTGCCTCATATTCCATGACTACCTAACTTCCCTAATAGCCTCATGTGAGGGACTTTGACAAAGAAAGTCCAAGTATATTATATCAGATGGTTCCCCCTATATTCACTCTTTTGTCGACAAAATTAAAGAATTATAGTAGATCAATGAGGAATGATTTTCCATAGTAGAATCACAAGTTGTTAGTCCCTATCATGACATGCTCATCCTGGGATTTTTTAAATTCCATTTCATCATCACTTTACTAGAGAGACACACACATTATTGCTTATGTAGGGTGAGATATGCCCCGGGCCATGCCCTTCATCCCATTACTCTATGCATTACTCTAGGCTATTGCAGCCCTTTCTGAACCCATGAGTCTGCCAGTGCCCCTCAATCCTGATCTTCAGCCATTATTGCTACTCCAATCCCAGGCTTTTAGACATCTCTGAAAAAAATTGCATCTTAATCCTGATCCATTGCATTCTATGTGGTAACTGCTTATAAAGCTTCTATCTCTGGGCTCTCAAAATACCAGTGTCATGAATGACTCAATTCTTATTTTCTCGGCCATTACACAATAATTCAGTAAATGTAACGGAAAATGCATTTTCAATAAACTCCTGACTGGAAGTAATTCTTGCTGCGGGGAGGTTCAGATTTCTGGAATGCATAAAACAGGGGAAAGGGATGGAGAGCAGAATCACCGCTTCAAAGAACTTGAACAAAGTTAGAAGCCAACAAATTGGCATCCCACTATCTACCGCTCCCATGTGACCAAAAGGGGATTTTAATGATGCCCTTTGTGCCAGACCTGAGATTGACAGCTCTAAGGGATTCTGTCTCCAAATGCCAGCAGACCCAATAAATATGCCCTGCCTCTAATTACACCTTTTGAATCCAAGAAAGAGAGAGGTCTCTCTTGCAACAGGCAGCTTTAATATTACAGAACAAAGACTAACGTGAGTAAAATAAATGTTTTCTTTTCTTCAGCTACCTGGTAAATACACCCAGATCCATTATTTTCTCTGAGAAACAGGGTGTTTTTTTCCTATTCTCTAAATGGTGACTCTTACCACCAAAATGTTGTCTTGATTATCTCTCATTGTACAATTTGCAGTAAACCGGGATAAACAGCCTAAAATACCCTGAATGCAGCTTGTGATTTTTTGGGGGGTCATATATGGGGCTTGAGCCCCTCAGCTGCTGTCGATTGTCAGAGCACCATCGACCGTAATAGAGCTGTGATGATTTACACCAACTAAGGATCTGGCCCAATGTGCTTTAATGAGCTAAGTTATTGTATACGCTCCTCAAATGGAAAAGAGGAAATGACAAGATAAAAATACCCCTTGTTTGCCAGGAATCAAGTTGCAAGGGTTGTTTTTTTTAAACAAGGTTCATGCTTTTGAACAACAAATGTTTTCATTTTAAACTTCTTAGAGCAGGTTTTCTGCTGGTGAAATATTCTAGATTGGCAGCCCTAGAGAGAGATGGTCTCTCTCTGTAGAAAGAAGGTCCTGGATATAATGGGCAGCCCTGGCTTCCCCCAACACACCATTCTCTGCTCCGATGGAAGATCTTGTGGGTTCAGGGTGGATACACAGAGATAATGGAATGAAAATAACAAGCTCGTGTATATTTCAGATTTTCTCATTATCTTCAAGTGAAAGAACAAGCACATTTGGAGCCACTTGGATTCCAAGGAAACGTCTCCCTGGACGCTGTCAGACCAGCACTCCCTGCTACGGGGGCATCTCATTGTGGAGTTCTAGGTGGCTGTCGGGTTTGTATTCACTATGAAGCTGCTTAATGTCTCTGCTTTCAAAATATCTTCTGTGAGGGAAAGCACGGTCCTCCCACTGTCTCCACGCACTCTGGGTACATGAGAGAGATGAACAGAGCTTCAAAGTATGTCTACACTGCAGAAAGGAAAAATAACCCATAGCAGAGAGTATTAGAGGCCAAGTCAATTAATCCTGTCTCGTGGGGATTGCGCTACAGGTGAAAAATAACTGTTGATATTTGGGCTCAGGCTGGTGCCTGGGTTCTGACCCCAGGCGAGCGGGGAGGGTGATCAGCTATTGCCATAGTGAGAGAGAGAGCGAGAGAGAGGTTTTATTTGTATCACAGTTCAGTAGACTGTTTTTCTCTTGAATGGTGATCTTTTCCAAACCCACTTGTGTTGCTTCTGATTCCCTACTAATTTATGCCAGTTCCATGCTAGTGCCAGGGGCCAGAATGGGTGTGAGAGCTTCTTTCAACCATGGCTTAACTACAGCCTCCCTTTGTTTAACTCTGCTGTTCATTCAGACCTCCTTTAGCTATGTACACACCCCCTTTGGCAATATTACCTTCATTATCTCCAACAGAATTGTCTTTGTTGAATTTACTCTGGGACTTTATTCCAAACGTGTGGTTTTGGCTGGCTTCTCATTACAAATATATACTTGTTCCTAACTGATGTTTTAATTATGGAAGGGTGCTAGATCTGCAATATAAGGCTAGTTTTCAAATACCTCATCCACTTTTCTGCTCTCTATCAGGTTGTTGCAGAGTTCAGGGAATCATAGAACCATGGGGTTAGAAGGGACCACATGGGTCGTGTTCTGGTCTAACCCCCAGCCAAGATACAGGATTTGATGTGTCTGACCCCCTCAAGACCGATGGCGATCCAGCCTCCTTTTGAAAACCTCCAGTAAAGGAGCTTCCACAGCCTCCCTTGGCAGGTCTGGTCCATTGCCATACTGTTCTGACAGTGAGGAAGCTTTTCCTGAGATTTAATCTAAATCTGCTACGCTGTAGTTTGAACCCATTGCCTCTTCTCCTGCCCTCTGTGGCAAGAGAGAAAAACTTTTTTCCAACTTTTTATGGCAGTGTTTCAAGTAGTTGAAGATGGCTATCATGTCCCTCCTTAATCTCCTCTTTTCCAAACTAAACATACCCAGTTCTTTCAGCCTTTGCTCACATGGCTTGCTTTCCATCCCTTTGATCACCTTTGTCACTCCTCTCTGGATCCTTTCTAGTTTCTCTACATCCTTTCAATTGATGCCTAGCTATATAATACCATGAAGCGATATTAGCAAATGCCAATGCCTGCTAGGGATTCAGCCTTGGGATATAGACTTTGAAATTAGTTTAAGTTTGCAAATGTCACACAACCGGAACAGCAGGCTTTTGTATCTTGGCTTTCTACTGTATTTCACAATGGCAATATCCACCTCCCAGACCCATACGGTTAATCTTGAATCATAAGCTTTATCTTGGCTGTGTTTCTTTCTTCTATCCCAACAGCATCAATCGCATCTGGACGATATGGCACATGGCAATCACACTGGAGTGTCCATGTTCATCCTTCTAGGATTCAAAGGCAGTCGATCACTGCAAGCATCTTTGGGATGTTTTTGCTTATCTACACCATGAGCCTAGTGGGGAATCTCAGCATGATCTCTTTAATCAGGACCGAGACACGGCTACACACCCCCATGTATTTTTTCCTCAGCAACTTGTCTCTTGTCGACATCACTTACTCTTCCACTATTGCCCCTAAAACCCTGGTGAACTTCTTAGCAGAGAGTAAAGTTATCTCCTTTGCTGGGTGCGCCACGCAATTTTTCTTTCACTCCTTCTCCGTGAACTCTGAGGCTTTACTTCTGGCTGTGATGGCATATGATCGCTTCATAGCTATATGCAAGCCACTGATGTACACGCTCATTATGTCCAGGAAAGTCTGTGTCCAGCTGGTAGCTGCATCATACTTCTATGCCTCTGTTAACGCCATTGTGCATACAAGCTCTTTGTTCAGCCTGTCCTTCTGTGGTCCCAATATCATTGATCACTTTTTCTGTGACCTCCCGCCACTCCAGAAACTCTCCTGCTCTGACACGCGCATGGGTGACACAGTGCATTTCCTCTTTTCCGCTGTAGCTGCATTAAGTACTATCCTGGTCATCCTCGTTTCCTATGCGTCTATCATGGTGGCCATCTTGCGGATCCGCTCCAACGAGGGCAGACGCAAAGCCTTCTCCACCTGTGCCTCCCACCTGACGGCCGTGTCCATACTATATGGGGCTCTGTTCTTTATGTACTTACGACCCACATCCAGCAACTCATCAGAGCACGACAAAGTGGTGTCCGTGTTCTACACCATGGTGATCCCCATGTTGAACCCCCTGATCTACAGCCTGAGAAACAAGGAGGTGAAGGACGCCTTGAGGAAGACAATATACCAGAAAATTATTCCTCACTGAATCTAACTGAGAGGATGAGTTTCATGGTTTAATAATAAATAGAAGTGAGAGGAGCTGGCCTAAAATTAGAAAATGTTGAGGTTTCAAAAAAAAGAAGAATCATCCTAACTCAGGACAAAACGTTTAAATCTCAAAATAATTTGTGGGACAGAAATTCTGAAAAATTCCATGTTGGGAAAAACAAAATGGATTTTTTTGGCTGGCTGGCCACCCGCCTAGAAGGCTCCTCCCAATTTCATTTTCTCTGTTGGTAGAACACGCGATCGGCACGAGTTTTCCAAGAGGGTAGCCAGGGAGCTGTCCTTTTGACTTCTCCAATGGGAAATAAAAAATTAGCAAAAATAAAAATTTCCTCCCTAAAATGTTGTGAGAAAGGTATGTTCTAACAGAAGATCATCCCAATGGAAAATTCCCAACTGGCTCTAGCAATGAGGCAAAGGTGAGATCTTACTGCTGTTTCCCCACCCCTGTCACTGGGCATGGTGAGAAAGAAGGCAGGAGAAACATTAGAGGGAGATGCCTTTTGGCTCCAACACAGAAAAGTGGAGTCAATGGCCGGAGAGGGCCGAAGGAACGGGGAGCAGCAGAGAGGCTTACATGCTGACATCTCTTTGCAAGACAGCTGGATCCTAATGGACAGTGAGAAGGGCAATGGCAGTGAGGGATGCTCCCTGACAAGGATGTGGGAGTGCCCACTGGGAAGCGGGGGGTTGCACCTGAGAAGGAAGAGCTGGACAGGGAGGGGATGTGGGAGCTTTTTTGGCACAGGGATGGAAAAGGACAACTAAGGAGCTGGGCTGTGATGGAGGATACTGGGGCATGGGGAGAACAAGGACTGTATGCACTGGGATGATATGGAGTACTTCCCTGGAAGTCAGGGCGATCCCAGATCCTGGCTATTCAGGCAGTCCCTCTCCTACCCCTCCAGCACACCTGGCAGGCAGCCTAGGGAACTGGCCCCCAGGATGACTACTGTTTGAGCAAGAACCTGAAATGAAGAGCTTGGAGTTACCCAAAAGGGAAACTGAGACAAGGGGCCACTTGGAGGGTTGCCTCAAGGACACAAAGAGACATTAGGGAAGAGGCCACACATTTACAGACTGAATTAAAATGTATCACAGGAAGCCTGGTCTTCCTGCCTGGTTTCCTACCAGGCCATGTGCATGCTTGCTGGCTGATGGGTGGGTGGGCAAGCTGCCCTGCTTCTCCAAACTCTCAGGCTCCCCAGCCTACCTGGTCCCTGGGATCCCCATCTTCCTGGGCAGTCAGTTGCCCAGGCTGCCTGCTTGGTGTGCTGGTCGACTGGAGAATTTCCTGCATCCCCAGGATCTGAGACTTCCCTGACTTCCAGGATGCCCCGATTGTCCACCTCCCTAGCCGCTGTTTTTTTCCATATTCAACCCACTTTATTTAGTTGGCTTTTTTTAACAGTTTCCCTCCGAAGGGCTTTATATATTTGCAGCTCTTCTTCATGAGCTGCAGCCAGGCTGAAATCATTCTGATTCAGTGTCATTTCCCCCCAGAATTAGGTATTTGAGTGAAATATAATAGTTAATCCCCTCTTCAGTAGTCACTGTGATCAGGTATAAACGATAGCACAAGAAGCAAGGCAGGAGAAAATCAAAGTCAATAACGGCAACTTCCCCCCACATGCTGGCTGAGCAACAGGGAAAGAATATAGCCATTGGAGGCAAAGGCATACCCCCATTCAACATCCAGTCAGCCGAGTGCTTCATAAACATTGGTAGAACTGTATTAGAAATAGAGCTGATCAGAAACTGCTATCCCTCTTCCTCAGAAAATGCCCACATTACATTACGAATCGTAACCGAGTGCCAATATTTTGACATTTCCCACAAAAACCACAATTCAGAACAATTTCCGTTTGGGACCATGAAGAAGTTTCATTGTGATAATGTCTAAACATTTCATTTTAATAATGTTGAAACTTTTTGTTTTAAGAAAGTAAAAATGTATCATTTCAATAAGGAAAAATGTTTTGGTTCAACCTTATTTCATTTTTTTACTTTTGTGTTATATTAAAATATTAAATATAATATATTATACACCTAGAGCATAAAATCTGGCAAGTCAAGTGTAAAAGTCTAATTAGGCAGTTGAAAAAATAATTTGAAGAGCAACTAGCAAAAGACTCAAAAACGAACAGCATTTTTTTTAGGTATATCAGAAGCAGGAAGCCTGACAAAGAATGAAGGGTGAGGTGGGGACCAGTAGATGATTGAGGTGCTAAAGGAGCCCTCAAGGAAGACAAGGCCATTGCAGAGAAGCTAAATTAATTCTTTGCATTGGTCTTCACTGTAGAGGATATGAGGGAGATTCCCACACCTGAGCCACTCTTTTTAGGTGACGGATCTGAGGAACCATCCCAGACTGAGGAGTCATACAACTATCCCCACAAAATGATGGGGTCTAGATTAGCTGTTACCACTCAAGAGAAAGATCTTGGAGTCATAGTGGACAGTTCTCTGAAAATATCCACTCTCGCTGCAGTAGCAGTCAAAAAGCTAACAGAATGATAAGAACCATTAGGAAAGGGATAGATAATAAGACAGTAAATATCGTAAGGCCACTATATAAATCCATGGTACACTCACATCTGAAATACTGCATGCAGTTTTGGTCGGCCCATCTCAAAAATATATATATTAGCAGTGGAAAAGGTACAGGGAAGGGTAACAAAAATGATCAGTGTTATGGAACAGCTTTCATATGAGTAAAGATTAAAAGGACTGGGACAGTTCAGTTTGGAAAAGAGACCACTACGGGGGGATATGATCGAGGTCAATAAAATTATTAAGATATGGAGAAAGTGAATAAGGCAGTGTTATTAACCCCAGGAAATGCTATTTCCCCCTTCACAAAAGACAAGAATCAGAGATCAGCCAAAGAAATTAATAGGAAGCAGCTAATGACTCCTGCCATGTTTACCGGCAGATTACTTCTACTAGAGATATTTTGTTGCCTTCATGATAGTTTCCTAACAGTCCAGCTTAGTCAATGTATCTATTACATCATCCCAAGAACCCAGTGTAACTAGACCATATTTAATCTCACTATCCATGTCATATACAGTAGCTATAGATGATTATGGATCAACCCTCCCATCCTTCACATTGCAACAGGACTAAGAAATGGTGCCCGAATCCTTGCCTTCAGTCCAAAATTAGGGTGTGCCCATTCTTAAAACACCACAACAGCAGGGGGCAGTGGTGCACCTGGAGCACTTCAGTGTAGATGCTCACGACAGGGATAAGAGGGGCTCCCATCTGTGTCATTAATCCACCTTCCCGAGAGGCGGTAGCTAGGTTGACAGAAGGATTCTTCCATGGACCTAGCACAGTGTATGCTCGGTCTCTCTGAGGGTGTGTGTGGATTTTTCACACTTTGCAGAGGCATAGCTACATGAACGCTAGTTTTCAGTACCGATCAGCCCTTGTACAGGTGGAAACAGTGAAAGGATATGAAATAGTTAAAAAGCAAATCTCCAGAGAGGGTGGGGGCAGTTGTCAGGTGCTGTTTGTGAGGCTCAGGCTGACATAGCCATGGGCCCTGCAGAAGGGCCTTTCTAATCTCCCCGGGGGGTCTTAAGCCTTAAGTGAGACACTCGTGCACAGAGACTGATTTACTGGCTGAAAATCCTTTTGCTCCCATGCTGCGTTGTGTTTTTGTGGTTAAAATGAAACACGGGCGTGGGGTTTATTTTAAGAAAGCTGGTCACTGTGTTAATGACTCATCACAGCTCCCGAAGGGAAGACTTGCAGACCCCATGCCCAGATGGACCAGATGAGAAGCCAATGTAGATACAGAACAGGCGATAAGCTAAGAATGGGGGAGTCTGGGGATTCCATCCCAGGACAGGTGAAGGCAAGAGCATAAACATGTGAGGGAGTGCACAAACTATTGTGAATACACGGAAAAGCCAGTTCCAAAGAACACTGTGATGGCCACCAGGTGGAAGATGCAGGTGATGGGGGCTTTGCACCAGTTCTCCATGGATTTGGCCAAAGAGGGTTCAAAGGGGAACCTTTAACTCTTGACGTGTTTCACGTTGGCTACATTGCATTAGCCCAGAATGGCCTCATCACAGAGGCAACTGTGATAAAGCTGTGGGGAAAATAATGTACATATGACTCCTGTGACATCCTCGGAGATCCTTCAGTGGATGAAATGTGCCAGACAAATACATGGAAACCATAGTTATCACTATCAAAATGGACATTACCTAAAGGGCAGATCAGCATTTAAGTATATCCATCTTCCCATCACATTGCATTTTAAAGCATCACTTTGAATAGTTTCCAAGGTATAAACAAAGGAACTATTAATAGCACAGATATCATCCAAAAATGGGACATGTAATGTCATGTTACTGAGAGAGGAAATTTCATTTTGCTGCATTTACTGGCCCAAGCTGAATTTAGCTCTTCAGATATTTGTGCAAGATGGGTAAATAAAAATCATTTGGAAAATGGACAAGCTCAAAGAATTCCCTCTCCCCACCCCCTTTAAAGGCTTGATTTGCATCAGTGAAATCAGTGGGAGTTGTGCAATTGGCTTTTAAGGCACACTGGATCCAGCCCTAAATCATCACCACGTGTTACAGGTTCGACTGAATTCAATAATTCCAAATGGCTTCTTCAACTTTTATGAATAAAAGATTATTAGTAACAGATAAATACAGCATAACAGAGAAAGGAAGACTACACATATTACCAACCCATTTGGATGGTAACAGTGCTGAGGTCAAACTGCCTTAAAATCTGAGCTTCACTCTGCCTCTGTCTATACTCGAGTTGAGGGTTTTTTTATCTCTTATCTTTGTCATGTTTTTGAATTTTTTTGCTAGACTGGCACAGACTATAAAGTAAACAGGACAACATGTATAACTAGTTTATTATCTATGTTTTTGACCACTATAATTGAGAAGTTGGCAAAACCTTAGAAGCATCTGTGACGGTGTTCCCCATAAAACTTTATGGGGAGATGCTTATAAATGTATATATGTAACTAGAATATGTTTTATGCTACATGTGCCATGTAACATATCTCTGTGAAAGTTATGACCTACTGAATTTATTCCTCCTGTTTGTATGCATGTATCATTGTTGTAGTTGAAGTTATGAATATCGGTTGTATTTCTTGAGAAAGGAATGTGCAGGTTAAGTGCCCAATCAAGAAGCACTTAAGACAATAGAACTTGCAGTCACCAATCCACATTTGAACTTTGCCAGGAATGCGGCTAGTCTGGAACTGAGTTGTGCAGGTGACTGGTCCATGTGACCCCAACTCCATTTGGTAACTGGATGCTACACAGGGAGAGGGAGGGGTGTCCACCCAGAGGAGAAAATCTATTTAAACCCCGAGGAAACCCCTCCATTTTGTCTTCAGCTGGCTAAAGGGAGAGGCTCTCCACCCCCCCAAGGACATTCCTGAGGGGCACTGAACAAAGGACAAGGACACTAGGGGGTGTGAGAGTCTGCTGAGCTCAGCTGGACCCAGGCGAATTCTACAGCCTGTAAAAAGGAAAATATCCGAATCTGGTGAGGCTTTTATCTGTGTTAACTTTGAATAGACATAGACGTGCATGTTTTATTTTATTTTACTAAGTAACTTGCTTTGTTCTGTCTGTCACTACTTGAAAATCACTTAAATCCTATTTTCTGTACTTATTAAAATCACTTTTTACTTATTAAGTTTCCTTGAGTACGAGTTAGTGCCTTGGGACAGCGATCAGGTGTGCATACCTTTCTATCTTTGCAATAGAAGGCGAACTATCTATGAGTTTACCCTGTATAAGCTTTATACAGGGTAAAACAGATTTATTAAGGGGTTGAACCTCCTTGGAGTTGAGCAGCTGGGTGTCAAAGGCAAGAGCGCTTCCAGGGGCCTTACAGTGGTGAGTGGACTTGGTTCGGACCTGGGTCTGTGTTTGCAGCAGATCAGTGGAATCTGACTCAAAACAGACAGGATTCGGGAGTCCCAAGCTGGAAAAGGCCTGGAAGCAGGGGCAGAAGTAGCCTTGGCACACCAGGTGGCAGCACCAAGCAGGTCTCTGTGGCCCCAACCCGTCACAGCATCCTCTATAAAAACTTGTTATAAAGCATGTTAGTGAGGCGTTAGCAAAATTATTTGTCTTGTCCTTGTTCTCTGAGATTACAACAGTTCACATCTCCCCTTGGCTAAATAGCATTGTGACGGAGTAGAGAGTGAGGTGGATTCAACCTGGGAGGTTTGTGGGGGAGGTTCCCGGGGACCTGCGGCATTGCATTAGGAAAGGGAGACTTTACCTGGGGCTGTAACATAAGCCAGGACGAGGGTTGGGAGGTGACACCTTTGGCTGGGAGAATGGACAAAAGGCGAGAGGAGGAGCCCCAGGGGGAGGGGACCTCCTGGAGTTTTTGTCTGTGTGGTTTCAGTTTGGAGCTGGCTTGGGAAGAGGAGGGGAGGGGGGCAGACAGGGTCTGGCCTCCCTGCCCCATTTGGCGCTGTGGGGCGAAATGCAGGGAGCCCCCAGGCTGGGGTCTAAGCTCCCTGCCCCCCGGAAGGACCCGACTGAGGGGTCCTGGATGTACTGACAAGCTCTGGTTGGACTGTGTTCCTGGCATCTCTAATAAACCTTCTGTCCTACTGGCTGGCTGAGACTCCCAGTGAATCCAGGGAAGAGGGGTGCAGGGCCGGACTCCCCTATACTCCGTGACAAGCATAATATAAGGAAAAATCATTCTGGAAGATCTTAAGATGAATACAATTCCTACTTGTATAAATATCCCTACTATTGTATATATAATATTGTATATGATATTGGCTAACACTATAAAACTTTTACCTAGATAGATAGATAGATAGATAGATAGATAAAGAAGGGTGTATGGAGCTAGATAGTATATAAAAGGTTGCAGAAGCGAAGCATTAGAATACCTAAAGGCTGTCAGGTTGAATGTGTTTCTCTAGCCATGTTGAATTCTCCTGCTGTATACAGAGCAACGGTCATGCAAAGGTTACTTCATCTAACAAGAGTACAGTTTCAGCATGAATATAAAGCATTCTAAATACAACGTACTGCACCTATTCACTAATTTCTTATGGTGGTTACATCACATCTCCTTTTTAATTGCAATTATCATTGCAACAACAAACACATTCCATGATTTCATTAATATATTTTGCCCGTGTGAATTGAATGCATCTATTTTCTATTAGTATCAGAGGGGTAGCCGTGTTAGTCTGGATTTGTAGAAGCGACAAAGGGTCCTGTGGCACCTTATAGACTAACAGAGGTATTGGAGGATAAGCATTCGTGGGTGAATACCCACTTCTTCGGATGGAAGCAGTGGAAAATGATTGCTAACTAATTTTCTATTAGTTAGCAAAATGCAATTTGCATTGCTGGTTCGTGATTCTGTTTGTTAGACAGGTTTTCCTAATATATTTTTGTGTTATAAAAGCCAGCTGCACAAACCTTGACAACGTGCCCCATTTCTTCTCTGATAACTATCGCTGCCACATTTAGCAATGTAAGAACTTTGCAAGATGGGTTTTTCCATTGTGCCTCTGACCTGGCTGGACACACGATGGCGCCTGGCCTTAATCCAGTCAACATGTTTCTTGGAAATGGTCATTTGCCATGGGACATGGATTCTGCTAGAGTAATTACCCATCAGGCCTGATCCAAGCCCGCTGATATTGTGAGTCTTTCTTTAAGTTTTAGGATTAAATCCTTCAAATGTTTGCTTGTGTTTTTTTATTTTTTAAAGATTCTACTCCTATTTTAGGCAAATATTTCTATTCTGAAAATCATTTAAGAATGTGCTTAAATCCCCTGTAATTCAATGGGATTTAATCACGTGATCAATGTCAAACATATGCTTAATGGATTAAGATTAGATAGAGATGGTGCGAACACATACTTAAGGGCTTTCCATAACTGGGACCTTTATTTGTAAGAGCTCTATTCTGCTAAAATGGGGAATCTTTCAAACTGGCAATATACCTCAAAAGAGGAGAAAGCTTTGAGTGTACCTTTAGGGACAGACAGTACAAAGTGTACAGC
Organism: Chelydra serpentina; assembly: GCA_037349315.1. NCBI lineage: Eukaryota > Metazoa > Chordata > Testudines > Chelydridae > Chelydra > Chelydra serpentina. The sequence continues at coordinate 1,102,368 of JBAIAC010000151.1, forward strand.
AGCACCTACAATTGGGGGCAAATTTTCAGAGGCGCTGGGCTCTCAGTTAGACACCTCAGTTAGGAAGCCCGAGTTAGTGTTGGGTGCTGATCACTGCTCTAAGATAAATAGTGCAGGTCCCAAACGAATAATTTAGGTCCTTAAGTGGGAGCGGAGACCTTTGGAAAATCTACTAACATTTGGGTGCAGAAATGTTAGCTATTGCATACAGAGCTTTTTGGAAAAATCTGGCCACTAGGTTTTTTTTTAATGAAAGACAAACACATTTGGTTATTCATATAAAGATAATGACAGAGAAAACTCACTCCTCCATCTCGCTCCCATTTATTGATTAACCGCCATGTTTAAAATTTCCATACACTGAGGAAAAATCTTCTTGTCTATCATCCTCCTAAAAACCTCTTTCACCTCCTTTCAGTGGGGTAGCCGTATTAGTCTGCTTCAGCAAAAACAACGAGGAGTCCTGTGGCACCTTAAAGACTAACACATTTATTTGGGCATAAGCTTTCGTGGGCTGGAACCCGTTTCATCAGCTTATGTCCAAATAAATCTGTTAGTCTTTAAGGTGCCACAGGACTCCTTGTTTTTTTTCACCTCCTTGTTCCTCGGGCTGTAGATCCAGGGGTTCAGCATGTGGACCACAAGGGTATAGAACACAGAGGTGGCCCTCTCTTGATCCATGAAGTACTTTGAGCTGGGCCATAAAAACATAAAAGAGCCTGTTTCATAGAGGATGGTGACGGCCATCAGGTGGGAGGCGCAGGTGGAGAAGGCTTTGTGCCTGCCCTTCATGGACTTGATCTTTAGAATAGCGACCACAAGCTACATCTAAGAGATGAGAATGATCAGGAGAGCAGATGTTAGAACCACAGCGGCACAGGTGAAATGAACGACGTCTGTGATGCGAGCGCCAGAGCAGGTCAGCTTCAGGATGGGGGGCACATCGCAAAAGAAATAATAAGGAAGTGCTACTTAACAAAACCTTGACTAACATCAAACCCGGTCCAGCCAAAGTGAAGTGAGTACCTAATAATCCAGGAAGAACTGACAGCTGTCTACAAAGCAGTCTGTCTCCTCTAAGAAGAAATCAACCACCTAAACAAATGTCAGCTCTAGATGTGTATTCTAGACCAAATTCTCAGCTGGTATAACTCAGTTGAAGTAATTTACTTCAAATTATGATGCTTAATTTGTATGCTGTCCCTTAGAAACTTGAGTGAAACAAACCACTGCCAATCTTTTAGGCAACCAAGCAACCATCAAGTATAAATTACACGTGGACATCCATGATAGAAAAAGGGTTTTTGCCGAGTAGGTAGAAGGTGGTACAGAATGAATGGCCTAGCATTATAAAAGTGAGTTTAAAATGCTTCAGATTGGCTCACTGGGACAAGTCCTTTTCTCTAACTAAAATCCTGGAAGGAAAATCCAGTACACATGATGAGCGTTCACCCAAGTATTAAGTGGTTGAAAGGACTCAGAGGTTCGAGACAGAGGGATTTAAAAAAAAATGCTTTTTCAACCACTCTGAATTTGAGGGTTTGACTCATGGGTTTTGAACACCTGGGGATGGCAATGTGGTCTTAGCACAAACCGGTGCCTGACTGGGAGCTGAGCAGCTGTGACAGTCTGCCTACTTCCTGGGGTGCCCTTCTGGTGGTTGTGGGGTTCCGAGCTCTTTGGAAAATCCAGGGCTGCTGACAGAATTGCCAGGCCGGGGGGGGCGGGGGGGAGCGAGGCTCCAGGCCTCCGGATGTGGCAGGGCCTCAGGCGGAAGAGGCAGGGCTAGGGACTAGCCTCCCCCAGTCGCCCTTGAGTGCTGCCTGGGGCTCCGGCAGTGATTACCGCTTCCCCTTTTGCACCCACACACCAGTTGGCCGCTCTGGGTGCCCCACTCTGCTGCTGGCCCAGCCAGTGATTAAATTGCTGAGATTTCAAAGCAGCAAGGAGCCCTGAAGCATCCCGGGGCTTCCCCCACTGCTGACACACCGCACCGTGCTGCTACCGTGGTTTAAAAGCGGCAGGGAGCTCCCTTCCACTACTACCACGGCAGCAGGAATGGCCCTGGAATCCTGGGCCCTTTTAAGTCACCCAGGCCTCTTGGCAATTGCCTCCCTTGCCCCCCGTCAGCGGCCCTGGGATAATCTACCTTCCTTTGTTCCTTTTCATGGAAGGGGCACACCTTGGGTTATTTACCAAAATCAAGCTAACAATACAGAGAACTCACTCCCCACCTTTTCTTCCCTCTATTGAATTAAATCCATACCCAGTATTTACATTTACAGAGAAAAAACCTTCCTCTCTCTTATCCTCCTAAAGGCCTCTTTGACCTCTTTATTCCTCAGGCTGTAGATCAGGGGGTTCAGCATGGGGATCACCAGGGTATAAAACACAGAGATGATTTTGTCCTGATCCATAGAAGATTTTGAACTGGGCCGTAAATACATGAAAGAGCCCGTTCCGTAGAAGATGGTGACGGCCGTCAGGTGGGAGGCGCAGGTGGAGAAGGCTTTGCGTTGGTCCTTAGCAGAGTTGATCCTTAGGATTGTGACCAGGATGTACATATAGGAGACGAGGATAATCAGGATGGTAGTTGTTACCAGCATCGTTGCACAGGTGAAATGAACAATGTCTGTGAGGCGGGTGTCAGAGCAGGACAGCTTCACAATGGGGGGCACATCGCAGAAGAAATGATTGATATAGGCGTCACAGAAGGACAAGCGGAATATAAATGCAGTTTGAACCATTGAATTCAGACAGCTCATGAAGTACGACCCCAGCACCAGCAGCACGCAGAACCGCTTGGACATGACGACGGTGTAGAGCAACGGGCTGCAGATGGCCATGAAGCGGTCGTACGCCATCACACTCAACAGCCAGCATTCGCAAGAGATGGCGATGGAGAAGAAGAAAAACTGCACAGTGCACCCAGTGACTGAAATGAACTTGCTCCTTGCTACAAAGGTCATCAGCGTGCTGGGAATTATGATGGTGGAGTAGCCAACATCTAAGAGGGCCAGGTTGCTGATGAAAAAGTACATGGGGGTGTGAAGTCGGGCGTCAATCCTGATTAAGGTGACCAAGGTGAGGTTCCCCATTAGGATCAGCAAGTAGATCAACAGAAACACTACAAAGAGGGTGACCTGCAGCTTCAGGTTGTCTGTGAATCCCAACAAGATAAATTCAGTCACCAGAGTGCGATTCCTCTCTCCCATTTATCCCAGAGGCACTCTCCTCTACAGGTGAGAAAAGTGAGGTGTACCCTGAAAGAGGAGACAAATAAGGTTTGAGTGCAAACACAATGGTGTAATTCTGACTGTCACCTTCAATAAAGCATTAACTGTAATCAGTGGATAGGTCTCAAGATATTATAACCGTCAAATATACCATATGCTTCTCTGTGTCACTGTAATGACTAGACAGTATCGAGATTTAAGAGTCTACTACTGGCTTCAGGCTACACTGCTGGGTCTTTTAGTTCTGGAAGTAGAAGCTCATACTCTTAAGTCAGAGCTGTAGTTTGATCCCCATTGCCGACAATAAGTAACAGCCAACATGGATTTGTCAAGAGGAAATCATTCCAACCCAACCTAATGTCCTTCTTTGACGGTGTAACCAGCCTAGAAGATGAGGTGAAGCAGTAGATATGATATAGATTTGAATAAGACTTTTGACACAGTCGCATGTAACATTTTCATAAGCAAACTATTACGTCTGTCAAACAATTAAAATATTAATTGTGAAATTAAAAACAAAATTGCAATTAATTGCAGATTTAACAATAATAGAACACCATTTATTTAAATATTTTTGGATGTTTTCAACAATATATTGATTTCAGTTACAACACAGAACACAGTGTATAGTGCTCACTTTATATAATTATTTTATTATTAATATTTGCATTGTAAAAAGATCAAATAGTATTTTTCAATTTATCTCATACAAGTACGGTAGTGCAATCTCTTAATTGTGAAAGTGCAACTTACAAATGTAAAATTATTTTACATAACTGCACTCAAAAACAAAACAGAGTAAAACTTCAGAGCCTACAAGTCCACTCAGTCCTACTTCTTGTTCTGCCAATTGCTAAGACAAACAAGTGTGTTTACATTTACAGGTGATAATGCTGCCCACTTCTTATTTACAATGACAGGTTCCATAGTAGCAGCCATGTGAGTCTGTATCCACAAAAAGAACAGGATTACTTGTGGCACCCTAAATTTGTTAGTCTCTAAGGTGCCATAAGTTCTCCTGTTCTTATTTACAATGTCACCTGACAGTGAGAACAGGCGTTTGCATGGCACTGTTGTAGCCAGTGCTGAAAGGTATTTATGTCCAGATATGCTAAACATTCGTATGCCCCTTCATGCTTCGACCACCATTCCAGGTTAGGTTAGTTATGAGGGGAAAACTCTCTAAGGATAGGTAAATATTGGAATAAGCTTCCAAGACAGGCTATAGAAAACCCAGAATATGACACCATAACCCACATCAATTAGCTCCATCATTAACCAATGGGAATCTTTCAATAACAAGCTTCTGCTCAGTGTGAGAAAGAATATGACACATGGGCACTCATACATTTCCTACTACAGAGCCTATTCGCAGCTCCCCATCCCAGGGGCAGAGTTCTGTGCCTGCACACGGCACCAAACATACTTATTCCCAGAAACCTATACCGGTCTCACAGTGTGCGCCAGGTGCATGCACCAAGCGTGCATCTTTTCTGCTCCCAGCTATGATCCCAGAGCTGTGTTCTGTGCCATACTCTGAACGCACCTGATCTGTGCACTATGCCACCCACTGAACATGCCCTGAATGTGTCTGTAGCATTGCAACTCAGCCCTTGTTGGACTTCAGCCATGCAGACCACATTCCCACCCCCGGCTCCCAGTCCTTGTGCCAGCACTGTGGGCATGTGCCATTCATCGAGCATGCCCATTCACAGTGCCTTAGGGTATGTCTACACTACCTGCCGGATCAGAGGATAGCAATCGATCCATCGGGTGTCAATTTATCGCGTCTAGTTTGGATGCGATAAATCGATCCTCGAGCCCTCTCCCATCGACTCCTGTACTCCACCGCCACGAGAGGAGCAGGTGGAATCGACAGGGGAGCGGCAGCAGTCGACTCACCACCGTGAAGACGCCGCGGTGAGTGGATCTAAGTATGTCGACTTCAGCTATGTTATTCTCGTAGCTGAAGTTGTGTATCTTAGATCGATCCCCCGCCACAGTGAAGACCAGGGCTTAGTCTGCTCTCATTGATGCATTCTCAGCTCCCAGCTACAACGCCAGAGCTATGTACTGTACCATGCACCAAGCACGCCAGTTCTCAGCTCCCCACCCCATCCCATATGCTAAGCACTGAGCACATTTGTTCCTCGTGCCCGGCCCAGACACGGTTCATCATATCTAGTGCTGCCAGGCAGGTGTTCAGCGAGCCTATCCCGACAGAGGTGATTTATCCTGGCTGGGACTCTTACACTGGCCTCTCCGGTGTCATTTTCTTTGTGGCAACCATTCCCTCCCGGCTCTCCATCATCAACCAGGCATCAGATCTCTGACCCAACACTGCCGCCAAACAGTCCCCGATCAAGACATCGGCAGATAGGTCTATGGCATTGTGTGTGGCGGGAGGAGGGGGGGGCTGGACATCCTCTAAAGTGACCACCTCGCTCATGCTTCCAAAGTTCATAGAATCTCAGGGTTGGAAGGGACCTTAGGAGGTCATCTAGTCCAACCCCCTGCTCAAAGCAGGACCAATCCCCAATTTTTGCCCCAGGTCCCTAAATGGCCCCTCAAGGATTGAACTCACAACCCTGGGTTTAGCAGGCCAATGCTCAAACCACTGAGCTATCCCTCCCCCGCAAGTTGCTTCCTTGTGGTCCCAAACACCAAGCAGAAAGGCACCTTGAGAGTGCTAAGGTGGACAGCACACAAAATACTGGTATAAAGGGTTGGGACGCACAGTCCTTCGGTTCTAGGGACAGCACCTGTGCCCTTAAGTCACCAAGGGAGCAAACTGCTTAGTGTGCATCACTCAAAAAGGAGCTGAATTGAACAATTGATCCCAGGACAGTCCAATGGTAAATGGTTTATAGCAGTCAGAGCCCTAGTTTTGTTCCCTATCTCTGTAGTTTTCAACCAGGGGTCCGGGGCCCCCTGGGGGGCCGTGAACAGGTTTCAGGGTTTCCTCCAAGCATGTTTAGCATTAAACTCACCAGGGCCCAGGGCAGAAAGCCGAAATCCCACGGTACAGGACTGCATCCCATGGCCCCAAGCCCCACTACCCGAGGCTGAAGCCGAAAACTGAGCAACTTAGCTTCGCGGGGCCCCCTGCGGTATAGGGCCCCAGGCAATTTTATCCCCTAATGCCGGCCCTGGCTTTTATATGCCAAAACACAGTTGTGGCACAGCTGGGCCCTGGAGTTTTTCTAGCATGTTGGGAGTGGGAGGACTCAGAAAGATAAAGGTTGAGAACCCCTGCCCTGGCTTCTCAGGAGTCTCTTAACCAAAATTACCCCAAAATAGCACCAGCTCTACTCCAAACTGCCTCACAGCATATCACTTTTGAAATCCATTTACGTATATATGTCAATGTTCATGCTCTTTGAAAATGATAAGCAGCTCATTTTAAGGAGGGCTGCGTGGCTGGATCCTCTGAACAAAATGATCCCTAATTTATATCTCAGATTCCATCCCTGGCTCATTCACAACATGTCACTTTTAAAGTCAATCCCCTGACGCCTACACATTTTGGAGCATCTCGGAAAAATCAGCTCCTAAACCAGAAGCTTTGCTCTCGGGGCAAAAGTTCCAAAAGAAACCTCTGCGGGATGTAACTAATGTCCACACGCACGCTAAGGAAGCTATGCTGAAATAAATGGGTTAGTCTCTAAGGTGCCACAAGTATTCCTTTCTTCTTCTTTTTTTGCCGACACAGACTAACACGGCTACTACACTGGAATCAGTTCAAGAGTGATGCTTTTTTTAATCCAATTATAGCTTTGGCCTTCACAACAACCCATGGCAAGGAGTTCAACAGGTTGACTGTGTATTTTGTGATGAAATACTCCCTTTTGTTTTAAATCTGCTTCCTATTCATTTCTTTGGGTGACCCCAGGTATTTGTTATGTGAAGGGATAAATAACACTCGTTATTCACTTTCTCTGCACCATTTATGGATTTTATAAATTCTCTCATATCCCCCTAAACTGAAAAGTCCCAGACTTTTTAATCTCTGCAACCAGAACTGTATGTATTATCAAAGTGTGGATGTACCAATTACTTATATAGTGGTATTATTATATCTTCTGTCTTATTATCTATCCCTTTCACAATTGTTCCTAACATTCTGTTAGCTGGATTGCTATTGCATATTGAACAGATGTTTTCAATGAACTATCTACAATGACTATGATTAAGCTTGATGAGTTTATGGAGGGGATGGTATAATGGGATAGCCTAATTTTGGCAATTAATTAATCTTTGACTATTAGCGGTAAATATGCCCAATGGCCTGTGATGGGATGTTAGATGGGATGGGATCTGAGTTACTACAGAGAATTATTTCCTGGGTATCTGGCTGGTGAGTCTTTCCCACATGCTCAGGGTTTAGCTGATTGCCATATTTGGGTTCGGGAAGGAATTTTCCTCCAGGGCAGATTAGCAGAGGCCCTGGGGGTTTTTCGCCTTCCTCTGCAGCATGGGGCACTGGTCACTTGCTGGAGGATTCTCTGCACCTGGAAGTCTTTAAACCATGATTTGAGGACTTCAATAGCTGAGACACAGGTGAGGGGCTTATTACAGGAGTGGGTGGGTGAGATTCTGTTGCCTGCTTTGTGCAGGAGGTCAGACTAGATGATCATAATGGTCCTTTCTGACCTTAAAGTCTGAGTCTATGACTCTAAAATCTTTTTCTTGAGTGGTAACAGTTAATTTAGACCCCATCGCTTTGTGTGCAGAGTTGGGATTATGTTTTCCAATGTGCATTACTTCGCACTTAACACTGAATTTCATCCGTAATTTTGTTGCCCTGTCACCCAGTTTTTTAACATTCCCTTGTAACTGTACAATCAGCTTTGGACCTAAAGATCTTGAGTAATTTTGTACCATCTGCAAACTTTTTGACTTCAGTTTTTACCATTTTTTCCAGATCATTTATGAATATGATGAACAGCATTGGTCCAGTACAGAAGGACCCCGCTATTTACTTCTTTCCAGTCTGAAAACTGAACATTTATTCCTGCCCTTTGTTTCCCATCTTTCAACCAGTGTTCAAAGGCCCTGGTCTCACCGACCCAGGTTTACAATGCAGTGTAGAGACACACGCCCAATTATTCTGTGGTCAGGCTGCCTGAAAACCCTCTGGCTTGCAACAGAGCCCTGGTTCTGCTGCATGAGTAAGTTCATCTAGAATACATTTTGAAATATTATTTCCCCCAAAGAGGCAGTGGGTGCCAGATCAATCCCACAAGGTGAGATGAGTTTGGGAAGGATCAATGCCATTGCATGAGCCCCACGTCTGCAGGGGGGCGGGGAAGCAAGAACCTGTAACATTTGGTATCACACGACTTGTTAGTGGTGCTGTACCTCGAGAATTCCAAGCACAAGTGACTATCCATTTGGACCTTACCCTTGGCTTCCAGGAGGCATTGCATTTTTAAGACATACCAAGCAAGCACACTGATTGCAAAGCCCTTACAGAAACCAGCTGTTAAACAGTAGACAAGTCCCATCATTAAGTATACCAGAGCTACCACTCCTCTATCATAAGCCAGGCCATCAACTAGAGCAAATGAGTGTTGATTTCAGAGAAGTTACAGCCATTGAGAATGTGGCCTTTTTGTAACATCTACCTCCACTGCACTTTTTTCATACATTATTCTTACCTAAGCAATCACTTGTGTTTCCCAGATTACTCGAGACATCAGCATGACTTTCCTCATCATTGCGTTACTGTGCAAAAGAAAAACAATAATAGATGGACTGTTCGGCGAGTCCGGATTCGGATGGCAGCAAGTCCCTTCTCCGGGTGAATTGGCTCCAAATCAGAACCAATATTTACACCACCTCCATCAGAACCAGAATGATGAAACGCACCTGCAGCAGGCAGATGTCTGTCATGGCTGACCCCCCAAAAAGAATTGTATTTGGAGGCTGCTGGGTTTGTTTATATATTAGTTTAAGTGGCATTTTCAGATGTAATCCCTGGGTGGCCCATAGAATTCTACACACCAGGGTAAACAGATGGGATCATTAAAATGTCTTTCAAGTCCTCTGGGGATAACTGCACATGGACGTGTTGTCTTCAAAACTTGGGCTCACTTCCTGGGATTTTCCTTCATCCCCTTGTTCTTAGTGTCAAAGAAAATTGGCCATTTTCCTCAGCCAGGAAGCTGAAGGATCCCTCACCAGCAAAAGCCTCATTGTAGATGCAAAGAGCAAAATCTGGAAAAGAGCATCATTGATCACAACTGGTTCCTTTTACTTTCCCCGAGAGCTACTGTGACACTGCTAAAAAGGTGATATTGTTTGGGGCCCTGCCAATACAAGAGCCCTAGATCAAACAAAAACAACGAGGAGTCCTTGTGGCACCTTAGAGACTAATACATTTATTTGGGCATAAGCTTTAGTGGGCTAGAACCCACTTCATCAGATGCATGGAGTGGAAAATACAGTAGGCAGGTATAAATACACAGCACATGAAAACATGGGAGTTGCCTTACCGAGTGGGGGTGGGGTGTCAGTCAATTAGGGTGGATGTGGCCCATTCCCAACTGTTAACAAGAAGGTGTGAGTATCAACAGAGGGAAAATTATTTTTGTAGTGACCCAGCCACCCCCAGTCTTTATTCAGGCCTAATTTGATGGTGTCGCGTTTGCAAATAAATTCCAGTTCTGCAGTTTCTCACTGAAGTCTGGTTTTGAAGATTTTTGTTGAAGAGTTGCCACTTAAAAGGCAGCTCCCATCTTTCCATGTGCTGTGTATTTTACCTGCCTACTGTATTTTCCACTCCATGTATCTGGTGAAGTGGGTTATAGCCCACGAAAGCTTATGCCCAGATAAATTTGTTAGTCTTTAAGGTGACACGAGAACTCCTTATTGTTTTTGCTGACACAGACTAACACGGCTACCCCTCTGCAACCAAGATCAAAGAGTTTCCAAAAGAAAGTCACATTGAAGAGCATTATGGTTTTAGGAGTTAAATATCCAACTAAAAACAATAGGGAGTGGGGGCTTTTTGTTTAGGCAGTTTGAAAATTCCACACTCAATATTTAGCTGCAAATTTGGGCTACATTAAATTCCCAAAGCTTTGTTAATGCAGAGTTAAGTTTTCCCACTGGTGTCTTGCGCCATTCTGGTATGCAGAAAGAAATGAAGAGTTAAGGTATTTTCCATGCCTGAAACGCAATGTTATCTTTTCTCACTTTAGCTGGCGATAACAACTGGCAATGGTGCATTACAGAGAAAACATATCCTAAAACAACAAAAGGGTCGAAAAAATGCACATTTGGCTTAGCAAGTGCCAACCACCTTCCACATGGAGACCTGGCAGGTTCCAGTCTTAAAATCCCTCCAGGTAGGTTTTGTCCCCTTGATTAATGGCTCGTGCCAGTTTGCTGGATCAAAATGTTACTCTAAAATCTCTGTGTAGAATAATAAGGAGGTGACATATATCACAGGTTCGACTCCTACTAGCATCTATCAACTGGGAGAATTAGAAATCTGTGTGCCTCCCGCCTGTGTTGCATTGAAATAAAGGATAGAGAGAATATAACCTTAAACAGAAAGAAGATTTATTAAGGGATACACACAACTGGGGGAAAATTCGCTATGGGGAACACTACAATACCCACGAATAGATTCCAGCAAAGGAGCATAAAGCCCAGACCCTTAAACTGTCCCTTAGTTAAACTATTAAGTGCCCGAAAAACAATGACTGTCTCTCTTCTAACTGCAGATGGAGGACACCGGCAATGGATGGTCCATCTCAGGATCTCTGGAACATCGGAGGATCGGGCTCTCTACTGTCAAAGCAGGAGCGCAACACATCTGGGCTGACCACAAAGCCTTCCTTCCCAGGGATCCTTTGGGGGACTACAGATGTCCTGATTTTATAGGGACAGTCCCGATTTTGGGGTCTTCTTCTTATATAGGCTCCTATTACCCCCCCACCCCCCTCCTGATTTTTCACATTTGCTATCTGGTCACCCAAACTACAGGAATCAGGTAAGTATCAGAGTCCCTGACAGATGTTAGCAGCCGAAGTCTCGATCCGATGCCGTGCAAAGAACCTGGGCGTAGCTGCCTCGGTGGCGGACAGCGCCGGCGTCACCACGGACAGTCCCGTCTAAGCGCTCTGTGGCGCGCGTTCCTGAGGTAAAGTCTGACAGGCCCGGCCCCCAACCGGTTCCAGCCAGTTCTCAGTCCCTCACGTTCTGGCAGGAAACAGAGTTTTGGTGGGAAAAATGCCATGAAGAAAGGGTCCCAAGATGGAGTCCAAACCCTTCCTATCATATGCGCCATCTAGAATTTCTAAACTCCATTTTGAATTGCAACAACAGTCATAACAGAATATAACCATGTACCAAAAACACCTTACAAAAACGAGGGCCCCTCTTAATTTAAATTCAGCGTTTGTACCCAAAGGCTTTCTTTGTTTTCAGGCCTCCTGAAACAGGTAAAACCAATCACTGCCGCTTATCCCAAAGGCCAAAGCTTCAAAGGCTAGGTTTTGCATTGCTCACCCCCTAGTGCTTCTAGATTCCATGGAAAACCCACCCAGCGAAAGCAGAACACACAAATACATATAACACTTATTGAATGCAAAGGTCTATAAATATTTTCTGGGAACCTCTTAATATGACAGTCTATGACATTGTCATGTTTCCTGAATTTTTGCTCACCAATATACAGATAACATTTATAAAGTGTATGCAATAGTCTCAACACCATGCCTGTGTTTGGCATTTCTGTCACTGACATATGTATGGGACCAATTTCTCAGTAGGCATAACTTACTTCTAATGATTATGTAATTTTGTCAGGTGATCCTTAGAAACATGAGAAGAACAATCCCATACATAGCTTTTAGCATAGACGACCAGGCAACTATCAGATGTAAATTATAGGTGGACATCCATGAAACATAAAGGGCTGTTGGTGTGTAAGTAGAAGGTTGTACAAAAATAAGCGGACTAGTATTGTATAAGGCAGAGATGAATTGCCCCAAAGTGGCCCACTGGGGCATGCCCTTTACTCTAGGTAAGACCCTGTAATGAAATCTTCTAAACATGACCAGAGTTCACCCAAATATTCACTGGTTCGAATGACTCAAATAGTCAAAAACTAGAAGGCAAATTATAAGCACACACACAATTATTATTATGAAATATAAATGATTTTTCAGCCACTGTCATTATTAGAGAACGCCCAGCTCATGCTTCTAAAACACTTAAATAAATAAATAAATAAATAATGCCTGTTGCTTACATCAGTAGCACTCCAAGCAGTTTACAGTCTTTTTTCTTAATGTATCTCCCCTCTCAGCACCCCTGGGAGACCGGGCAGTGCCACCATCCCCGTTGTAAGGATGGAGAACTGAGGCACAGAAAGGCTAGGTGACTTGCCCAAGGTCACACAGGAAGTCCATTGTGGACCAAGCAATTGAACCCAGGTTCTTTATGTTCTCAGCCAGTGCCCGAACCACTGGACCAGCCTGCCCGTCACTTGAGGATGGCAATGCGGCCTTAGCATAAAATGGTTCCTAATTGGGAGTTGAGCAGCTCTGAGAAGCTGGCTACTTGATGAGATGCCAAATCATAGTTGTTTGGTGCAGATCTCCTTGGAAAACCTGCCCCTTAGTTCTTTTTGGTGCAAGACACACAGGGTCGGTTATCCACAGAAACCGAGATACTGATGTAAAGAACTCACTCCCCCATTTCACTCCCGTTTACTGTTAAAAACCCATTCCCGACATTTAAATTCACTGAGAATAAATCTTCCTGTCTAACATCCTCATAAAGGCCTCTTTCACCTCCTTGTTCCTCAGGCTGTAGATCACGGGGTTCAACATGGGGATCACAAGGGTATAAAACAAAGAAATGATTTTGTCATGGTCCAGGAGGTACTTTGAACTGGGCCGTAAATACATGAAAGAGCCCGTTCCATAGTAGATGGTGATGGCTGCCAGGTGGGAGGCGCAGGTGGAGAAAGCTTTGCGTTGGCCCATGGCAGAGTTAATCCTTAGGATAGCGACCACAATGTATATGTAGGAGATGAGGATGATCAAGATAGTAGGTGTTACCACCACAGCGGTACAGGTGAAATGAACAATGTCCGTGATGCGGGTGTCAGAGCAGGACAATTTCAGGAGCGGGGGCACATCACAGAAGAAATGGTTGATGACGTTTGAGTGACAGAAGGACAAACGGAATATAAATATAGTTTGAACAACTGCATTAATGCAGCCCACTAGGTACGACCCCAGCACCAACAGCACGCAAAACCGCTTGGACATGACGACAGTGTAAAGCAATGGGTTGCAGATGGCCGTGAAGCGATCGAACGCCATGACACCCAAGATATAGCATTCACAGGACAATGCGATGCATAAGACGAAGAATTGCAGAGCGCACCCAGAGAACAAAATGACTTTTCTCGCCGATACTAAAGTAATCAGTATGCTGGAAGTGATAATGGTGGCATATCCGACATTTAAGAGGGCCAGGTTGCTGATGAAAAAGTACATGGGGGTGTGAAGCCGGGAGTCAGTCCTGATTAAGGTGATCAAGGTGAGGTTCCCCACTAGGATCAGCAGGTAGATCAACAGAAACATCACAAGGAGGATGACCTGCAGCTTTGGGTCTTGTGTGAATCCCAACAAGACGAACTCAGTCACTTCAGTGCGATTCCTCTCTGCCATTTATCCCAGACGCACTCTTCTCTGCAGGTGAGAGAGTAAGGCGTACACTGAAAGAGGAGACACATGAGGGCTGAATGCAAACACCTCAAACTCTGTCACTTTCAACAAAGCAAACTCTAGGCAGTGGATCCATTTCAGGATTCCATAAGCCTCACACCCACCACGAAGATCTTGGTTTCCCTCTACTGTCTGAACTACATGGAGTGTTCGGAGACCACCACCGGTTTCAAGCTACGTTTTCTAGCTCAGGGAGTGGTGGCTCATGCTCTTGAGATCAATCCTTGCTGCCGACAACCCACCCACCTGCACAATGTCATTTCTAGGGTCAGATTGTGATACAATCACCCACGTCAGTTAGTGCGACCACTGGGCAATGAGACTTCTTGCATGGAAAAGTACTACTTGGCATGTGAACGTATATGAGGCATGGGTGCTTATGCATTTTCTGTTATAGAATTATAGAATTTCAGGGTTGGAAGGGACCTCAGGAGGTCATCTAGTCCAACCCCCTGCTCAGAGCAGGACCAACCCCCAACTAAGTCATCCCAGCCAGGGCTTTGTCAAGCCTGACCTTATGGAGCCAGGGTAGTTGTTTCCTTAGCAATAAGAGATGTGGGCAGGCAGGGAGTTGCAGGAAAGAGACCTTTATTCGGCAGCCTGGGGACATCCAGCGTTCCATGCACAGCCTCTAGCATTTGTACACAAGAAACCTGGCTCCTGCTTGCACCCCTGAGCTTCTGACATCACAATAAACTAGATCCCTCCAGAAAACTGACCCTCTTTCTCCGGTTCGACTCCTCACATTACCGCAGTGACTCAGCTATTAAAGCTGCGCGGCCGTGTTTATCACAAGCCCAGTTTTACAGCCCTGCCTTTCTAGACAAAAAAAATAAAATTCCTTCCCTCAGAGCGCCAGATCCGATACCTTTTCTCACTTGAGCAGCAAACTTACCCCAGGCGGGCAGTGGTGCTATTCACTTCGACGGGAGCAATGGTGGAATATGATGCTATTAGGCATGTCCATGGAGATGGTCATCTGGCCCGCTGTGTTTAAGTCTCAGAGGCTGGAATCCATGAAGGGACTCCGGCAGTGCAGCGCCGAGCATCCTGGCACCTCGCTTTTAGGTGCCTAAACAAAAACAAGCACAGCTCTGCAATCCAGAAAGCCGAGGTAAGTAGAGTCATTGAACCATAGCGGTCAAAGGGACCGCAAGGGTCATCGAGACTCACCCCCTGTCAAGAGGCAGGATTTGTTGTGTCCAACCCATTCAAGGCAGATGGCTCTCAAGCCTCCTTTTGAAAACCTCTACAACAGCCCGCATGATGCCAGGTGCGGAGTTTCCTAAGTTTGCCAACGGGACCCACAGATTTGCTAAGCACCGCCCCTTCCACACAGATAGTCACCTCCCTTCTACCTGGATTTATGTGACTCACTCTCTCCTAGCAACTCTCACACAGGTACCCCTCTCCTGGCTTAGTAGCAGTTTCTTGAGGGAATGACTTAGACACCGGCCTCGTTCTGCACAAAATGGCGGAAGGAGGCGGCTGTGATGCTGCTTCCCGCATGATAACTTTTGGCCCAGAGGTTAGAGAACTCGCCTGGGATGTGGGAGACCCAGGTTCCATTCCCCGTCCCTTGCAGAGAGGTAAGAAAGGGTTTAAACAGGTATCTCCCACCTCTCAGGAGAGCGCTCTAACCACTGGCCTCTGGGATACCGTGTCTCTCCTGTTGAAGCTGTTCCACTGTGGATAAAGAAAGAGCAATTGGCGTAGGGGGACTGGACTCAGGGTCTCCTGTCCATGAGCTGGGTATCCTAACCACTCGCTCTCGCTGGCCAAATGATTTTTTGGCATCCCCATGTTCCACAGCCCAGCTCTCCTCAACCACGGCCCCTTTGGCAAGAATTCCCATGGCCACAGAGAGCAGTAACTGAACATCAGCCCCTTCACTATCTTTACATCATCTCCTAGTCTCCTGTTTCTCTGTCTGAACAGACCAGACCAGTCCTCCGATCCCCTGGCCTCCTGCAGGTCGAGGATGCAGGACCAGCACAAGGATTAACACGGAGTCAGTGGAGGCAATTGTTTGAAGAGGGGACACAATTAGTGAGCTTGGCTGTGAGGAGGTTTTGGGGGGAGGGAGAGTGGAAGCTTCCCCTAGACATCCCACTGTCAAGCTCGGACTCCCTCCTTTCTTCTCCACGCTCCCTAGTTCTGTTCTGACCTCCCCCTTCCCCTGGAAGCAAACATACCAAGGGAAGGGTGAGCCTGCCCCTTCCCCAATGCAGTGTGGAGAAGGTGGGGAGTTTGGGGTTCCTTCCCTTCACCCACGAAAAGTAAAGGGAAGAAGAGCCCCCTCCCTCCGCCTAGTGGAACTGTCCTAAGGATTAATTGTGGGGCAATGGGGTGGGGCGTTATGTGTGGGGAAGGGCACAGGTAGCTCGACTTCCCTTCCCACCAGTTATGCCACTTATGATTCTGCTCTATCAGTGTCTGAGCTCCCTGAGAGCAAAGGCCCCTTTGAGGACGATCCCTTATACATCAAGGGATCACAGGAAAATAAAAACCCTGCATTGTTCAAAAGCCAGTTCTCCTTCAGAGCTCTAGTCATCGAACTGGGTTTTCAAAGCCCTGGTGTTTGGACAGTGGGTCCCATGCCCCCATTCCTCTACCACTGCTCCGACGCCCAACCCTCCACCACATCCATTGCTGTGACCATCCCCCAAAGCCCTGGCTGCTCCAAGCTTTCCCTCCCACCACACACAGGCACACATGCAATTCAGCTCTCCTCTCCACCTTCCTCCTTGTCAAGCGAACACAATACACAAGTGTAGAAATCTGCCAAAGCCAGGATTCAAAACTCAGAGCAAGGTGGGCACTGGGATCCAGTCATCTTGAGCCACCTCGTTGTTCTGAGGCCAGGCTGCCTGGAAACCCTCTGGCTTTCAGCCCTCCCCCTGCACATGCAAGTTAACCTTGAATAACTTTTGAAATGCTCCTTTCCTCAGAGGGGCAGTGGGTGCTGGACACTAGCTGGGATCAACCCCGAGAACATGAGAACGGTCTAGGGAGAATCAGAGCCCTGGTGTGCCCAGGGCGTTCACAAAACAACACGATGAGAACTGTACAATTCTGATATCCCGTGACTTTTCCCCTTGCACACACGACTCCAAATTTAGTCCATTAACCCTACCCTGGACCTCCACGAGGATTAGCCATTTTCAGGACAGTGAGTAAGGCTGTAGATTTTAGAGCCAATGATAAGTGAGTCTCAACCTTTTCTATAGCAGAGCTACTGCTTTGCTCTAATGAGCCAGATCATCAGAGCGTTAGGCAACTGACACCAGCCGAGGATGCAGCCTTCTTAGAAAAGTCAGGACCTCTGGAGTCAATAAATCTGATCTCCATGAGATTTGTCTCTGAATCAGAATTAATTCAAATTGCCAGAACCAAAAGAGAATATTTATTCCACTTCCATCAGAACCAGAGCAATTAAACCTACCTGCAGGAGGGAGACAGACGTCTGTTATTCTTGACTGCAAAGTGGATTGTGTTTGGAGGCCATGTTTATAGACTTGTTTCAGTGGCATTTGGGGATGGAATCCTTGGAGAGCCCCTGAGTTCTGCAGTTCCGGGCAGACACAGATGGGACCATTAAAATGTCACATCCCCTAGGGATAACCACACAAAGACATGTCTCCTGTTAGTGCTCAAACTTCTGGGTGTTTTCTTTCTTCCCTTTTCTTTGGGTTTCAAAGAGAACTGGCCCATTCCTCCCCTCCCATCCCCCGAATCCTGATCAGATGCTCAAGGGGTCACTCACCTCAGAAGAAGCGACAAAGGGTCCTGTGGCACCTTATAGTCTAACAGAGGTATTGGAGCATAAGCTCTCGTGGGTGAATACCCACTTCTTCAGATGCAAACACCTCAGAAGGTGCAAAAAGTGACATATTGGAAAATAGATTCATAACTGGTTCCTTTAATTAGAGCCCTGCAAATCCACAGATAGCCATTTTATATCTGCGGACTATGTTTGTGGATCGCCGACCGGATGCAGACACAAACTTTGTATCTGGAGCCCTGCAAATCTGTGGATATTCACTTTATATCCACGGATCATTTTTGCGGATTGCAGATCGGACGTGGTTACAAATTTTGTATCCACAAAGGGCTCCGGTATTAGACTCTTGAGAGCTTCAGCCACATTGAAAATTGCTGAAAATGTCACTCAGGCACTTTTGATGTCAGCCCAGGTGTTTAAATATGGGCACTCAAAGTTAAAGACCATTTTTTAAAAAAATTGAGCACTACCATCTATGCCTCACTTCCTCACTATGTAAAATGCAGATAACACTTTCCCTGGAACTTGCACTGGTCACTCCCTTAGGCACTTCTCAATATCTCACCATGAAAAAATGGCTTGTCCAGAAGTGTTTTCTATTTGAACCATTTCAGCACCCATCTAGGAATTTTCTCACTCATGCTGCCAGTTCAGCCCCTTAAAATTGCTCAGGCTTCAGTCTTGCTATCAAATCCATGTGGCTCATGTCATCACAAATGCAGTCTTACCTTGCTCATGTCCACTCATATTGCTACTGAAAAGATAATTTTCCTAGCCCATTGGTTTGACCATGTCATCCCTTTCTCAGTCTCCCTTTACTGGCTCCCCTTTCTCTATGCTTGTCTTCACTTTCAAGACCCTTCACAACCTATCCCAGATGACCCTACCACCATTCGCTATTGAAAGGTCTCCATTCACCTCAGATTGGCCAGTAAGCCCAGCCTTCGTCATCCCATTGTTCAATTTTCAGACAAGAACCGTTGTGCTTTCCTCCCGTGCCCCTCACACTTGGGAGGAGCTCCCTATAAATAGTCACAAAGCTCTCCCATTCTCCTCCTTCCAGTCCCTCCTGAAAACTCACGTTTGCTCTCACTGTCTCCAGAAACTTGACAATGATTAGGCCACTGTTTTATTGAGACAACTGCCCACTGTTGTGTCTCTGTTTTCTCGTACTGCCCCACCTGTCTGTAATATCTGTTGTCTCCTGTCTTGGACAGCAAATTCTTTGGGGCCAGGACTGTATCTCTGTTGTGTCTATCTGTACAGCACCTAGCAGAATGGGTACTGGTGGGCTCCTAGGTGCCCACATTAATACAAATAATAACAGTAACAATGAAGGCTGTATATTGGAGCAGGAGCCAAATGACATGGATCTAATTGCAAACTCGCTGGGGTATTTTACTATATGTTTGTCAAATAATAAATAATCAATACAAATAATAATAAACAACAACTAATTTGTAGTGTTTAAGGTCAGAAGGCAACTATCAGATAGTCGAATTTCCTGCATATCACAGGCCACCAACTGTTAAAAATATAAAAACAGGACAAGGGGAATGTCTGACTCTTCTGTTCATTAGATGAGGATTCTGACGATGACTGAACCTCACTCCCAGCACCGAGAGCAAGAAGAAAGTGGTCAATATCAGGAATTTTATGAGGAGCTATGAGACTGGCAGTTACCTCACCATCACAGCTGTTTGTTAGCATTTCCTTTGGATTTGAGCCTTTCCATGACTCCTGGTGAAATGCAGAGAACTGTTAAGGAGCAAACCAGGACCAAGCTCTAACTTGAGAGAAACTATACACGGAATTTCATGGGATGGGAGGATTTCAGGGGACGTATCAGAGAGATTACAGCTACTGTCCCCCCTTTTCCTTCCTTATTCTCCACCATCCTCTTTCCCTAACTACATTTCCCTAACAAGACTTGTGGATTGGGGGTGGGGGAAGTGGTAGATGTGGTATAACTAGACTTTAGTAAGGCTTTTGATACAGTCTCACATGACCTTCTCATTAAGAAACTAGGGAAATACAACCTAGATGGAGCTACTATAAGGTGTGTGCATAACTGGTTGGAAAACCATTCCCAGGGATTAGTTATCAGTGGTTCACAGTCAGGCTGGAAGGGCATAACAAGTGGGGTTCTGCGGGGATCAGTTCTGGGTCAGGTTTTTTCAATGTCTCCATCAACGATTTAGATCATGGCCTAGAGAGTACAATTATAAAGTTTGCAGATGATACCAAGCTGGGAGGGGTTGCAAGTGCTTTGGAGGATAGGATGAAAATTCAAAATGATCTGGACAAACTGGAGAAATGGTCTGAAGTCAATAGGATGAAATTCAATAAGGACAAATGCAAAGTACTCCACTTAGGAAAGAACAATCAGTTGCACACATACAAAATGGGAAATGACTGCCTAGGAAGGAGTACTGTGGAAAGGGATGTAGAGGTCATGGTGGACCACAAGCTAAATACGAGTTAATGGTGTAACACGGTTGCAAAAAAAGCGAACGTCATTCTGGGATGTATTAGCAGGAGTGTTGTAAGCAAGACACAAGACGTAATTCTTCCACTCTACTCTGAGCTGATTAGGCCTCAGCTGGAGTATTGTGTCCAGTTCTGGGTGCCACATTTCAGGAAACATGGTGACAAATTGGAGAGAGTCCAGAGAAGAGCAACAAAAATGATTAAAAGTCTAGAAAACATCACCTATGAGGGAAAATTGAACTGGGTTTGTTTAGTCTGGAAAAGAGAAGACTGAGAGGGGATATGATAACAGTTTTCAAGTACCTAAAATTTTGTTACAAGGAGGAGGGGAAAAAAAGAATTTTTCTTAACCACTGAGGATAGGACAAGAAGCAATGGGCTTAAATTGCAGCAAGGGAGGTTTAGGTTGGACATTAGGTTAAAACTTCATAACTGTCAGGGTGGTTAGACACTGGAATAAATTGCCTATGGAGGTTGTGGAATCTCCATCACTGGAGATTTTTAAGAGCAGGTTAGACAAACACCTGTCAGGGATGGTCTAGATGGTGCTGGCCCTGCCATGAGTGCAGGGGACTGGACTTGATGGCCTCTCGAGGTCCCTTCCAGTCCTAAGATTCAGAGTTACCTCAATGTCTTGAATGAACCATATATGAACAGGGGATGGTAAAGATTGAAAGGCTTCAGACTGATATTGCAATGATCTGGGAGCTCATTACCTAGGGTAATTACTATAAATATTTCTGCCACAACTTCACAACCAGGAGAGAGACAACTTTTCCCAAGGATCTTGTTGGACCTTGGATTTTTCAGAGTGAGGGATGGAGACAAAGTTTCAGATCAGTTTCTGCCCCTGAAGGCAGAAATTGCCTCTGCATTTTTATGAACTGGAGTGGTGGATAGGAAAAACTTGCCCAACCAACATGCCAGTTCACTAAATTAGTGCTCTCTAATCTTTATAGAGGGAAAGTCATTGGTGAGTTTAGGTAGAATAGAATAGAATAGAATAGAATAGAATAGAATGACTTCATCGTTGGTACTGGTTAAAGTGGGGGGGGGGGGGGGAGAGATAACACCACCCGAGAAACTATTAGGATTCAGTGTAAGTTTCCCAGTATGGCTGAGTATTTAACATTAATTCTTTTTATTTTTATACACATAACATAAGGGAAATGAACCTTTGTATTAGGGTTCAATTCTAGTCAATCCAATCCATCAGTCTGAAACTAGCTAAATTAGAGCATGTCTGAAATCCTGACATCTAATTCCCTTTTGAAAAAATATATATTTCTTTTAAGGGTTTTTTTCAAATGTTAGTTTTTTTAATTCATAAACATATGCACTAAAAAAAAAGACGGAGAAATTTTTTTGGTGAAAACTTATTCAACTAAAAATGCAGATTTGCCAGCACCGTCATATTTTATGAATTTGTGCTAGTTTTACCAAATTATATAAAAACTTGAAGTGTTTCATTTTGACATTTTCAAATGGAAACCTCTCATTTTTGGGGGGTTGAAACAAATTTATGTTTTGAAATTTACTTCCATTAAAAATAAATAAATTTAAAACATTTTTTAAAATTCTCAAAATTGAAATGAAACATTTTGTTTCAGGTCCAATGAAATGGCTGAATTTATCTGAAACAATGTTCTTTTTCAACTTTTTAATTTCTCTAAAATATTCAGAGTCAGTGGCCATATATTTCTCAAATAGTATGATAGTATACAATTACTTTCTAAAAATGTAGCTCCAAATACATAGCACAGAGGTGGCCAACCTGAGCCTGAGAAGGAACCAGAATTTACCAAAGAGCCACAGTAATACGTCAGCAGCCCCCCATCAGCTCCCCTCCAGCCAGCTTCCAGCACCTCCCACCCACCGGCAGCCCTGCAAATCAGCGCCTCCCCCTCCCTCCTTAAATTGTTTTGTGGCGTGCAGGAGGCTCTGGGGGGAGGAGGAGGAGTGAGGGCATGCCAGGCTCAGGGGAGGGGGTGGGAAGGGCTGGAGTGGGGTCAGGGTCTGCGGCAGAACCAGGGGTTGAGCAGTGAGCACCCCCCGGCACACTGGAAAGTTGGCGCCTGTAGCTCCAGCCCCGGAGTCGGTGCCTATACAAGGAGCCGCATATTAACTTCCGAAGAGCCGCATGTGTCTCCGGAGCCACTGGTTGGTCATCCCTGACATAGCATTTAGTAGCAATGGCTACTACTTTGTAAATGGGAGACATGTTCACATTCTCAGTTTGTACAATATAATATCATGCAAGGACTGTCTGCCAAATTTCAGGAGTCTAGCTCAATGGGAACACAAACATTAGGGTGTTAGTCAGTGAGTGATGTTTTACAAGGATCTGTATTTTAATAGGTACTAACTGTATACTTCAGTAAACACTGGTTTATAGTCCCTTGAAGAGAATATAGACAGATGTGCAGTTTCCTCAATCAATATTGTATGTTCCCATGAGAAACTAATTCCTGATGTCCGTGGCAAGAGAAATCAATATTATCTTACTGTTACACTTAAGATAATCCTGGATCACAACTGATGAAAAAATAAACATGTGATGTGTTTTAATCATTTACCTCTTCAGAAATGAACAATACTGAGGACTGGAGAAATGTCATCTAACAGTGTCTGAATTCTGATGATAGTAAACTGAATTTCTGCTTGAGTTACCGGATTAAAATACTAAAGAGCAATTTTCTAATGTACATTTATCTTATTCCCCTTTAAAGCTTTAACACACAAATCATATTCATGACTATAACAGAGATTTCAAGATATTTCTGATGAAAATATTCATGCACAAATTTTCAAACATTGCCTCCTTAGTGGAACATCTTCTCAGTTCCATATTTGGACCTTCAAGTCAACAATGATGTACATAAAATGGCATTTATATGCCCAAGGGACAATGTGAGAAGGTTATTCTTCCTGTTTAAAAGAACACAGTTGAAAAATAGACTTAGTGAGCGTATATAACAATACAATACAAATACATTGCAATACATGTTCATATATCTTAGGTATTCATGTTGAGTTGACCATCAACTTCTAGTGTTCTTATAGTGGAATATTGATATTGGTTTATTTTTGGTCAAAATCTATTTATTTGGTTAATACAGCTCAGAATTCACTGTGACAGCAATCAACTGACTTTTTTTTTATTGATGATATGCCTTAATCTGTGTCTTGACAGGTGATTTTATTCAGCACCTTAAACTCATCTCCTATCCTGAATACCTGTAGAATACAAACAGTGTGTCTGGATTCATTCTGTTGGGATTCTCCCAGGATCAGAAGTTACATCGACTGTGTTTTCTGCTGTTTTTACTTTTCTATATACTGATCGTACTGGGAAATCTGTTCATCATTGTCACTGTAAAGTGCCGTGAACATCTGTACTCCCCAGTGTATTTCTTCCTGAGCTTACTGTCCTTCGTAGACATCTGCTATTCCTCTGTCACAGCCCCAAAGCTGATGGCAGACTTGCTTGTTGAGAGAAAAACCACCTCCTTCGCTGGCTGCATAGCACAGCTGTGCAGTTTCATAGAATCATAGAAGATTAGGGTTGGAAGAGACCTCAGGAGGTCATCTAGTCTAATCCCCTTCTCAAAGCAGGACCAATCCCCAACTAAATCATACCAGCTAAGGCTTTGTCAAGCTGGGCCTGAAAAACCTCTAAGGATGGAGTTTGACCACCTCCCTAGGTAACCCATTCCAGTGCTTCACCACCCTCCTAGTGAAATAGTGTTTCCTAATAACCAACCTAAACCTCCCCTACTGCAACTTGAGACCATTGCTCCTTGTTATGTCATCTGCCAGCACTGAAAACAGCCGAGCTCCATCCTCTTTGGAACCCCTCTTCAGGTAATTGAAGGCTGCTATCAAATCCCCGCTCATTCTTCTCTTCTGCAGACTAAATAACCCCAGTTCCCTCAGCCTCTCCTCGTAAGTCATGTGCCCCAGACCCCTAACCTAGTTGGCACCTGACCAGAAGGACCAGTGGGAAAAGTATGACTCAATTTAAATGATTGATGGTGAAAGGTGCTGGAAATTTAAGCTCTGAGTTAATATTTATGCAAATTAGGAGTGGGGAGAGGAAGTGCTCAATCCGTAGTCTCATAATGCAAGGCTGTCCCCTCAGCTCCACATCTCATCCGAGCAACTCCCAGCAGCCCAGATGGTTTCAACCTGTATAGCAACAGGGTGGACATCCTGGCCTATGCAAATGATCTGGTCCTGATTGAGGATCACCTCGAGATTCTCCAAGGAATGCTAGATGTCACCAGGCCTGCGGCCAACTGGATGTGACTCCACTTCAACACCATCTCCCTGTTCCACAAATGGCTTAAAAGGGAGCTCTTCTGGCTGGGCAAGGGAAAGACAAGACAAGAAGGAAGCCAGGCTGTAGCCACTGGAACAGAGCAATCTACAGGGAAGGACCAGGACTGGGAGTACGATTCAGCGGGGAAGCCAGGGGCCTGACCAGGGGGAACAACTCTCTGACCAGGGGAAACAACTGGACTCAAAGTGAGCTGGGAAGTCTCTCCTGCCCCATGCTAAGGCTTTGAATTACTGAGACATGTAAACAGAGGGTTGGGGGCCATGCCCCAAACTGAAGGGAAATCAGGAAAGGTAGGAAGCAGTTCAGGAGAGGCTGATCTTCAGTAGGAGTCAAAAGAGACTGAGCCATCCCTCGCCCCTACCCCCTTGGGCTCTGGGGCAGGACCTAGTGAAGAGGGAGAGCCTGGGTCCCCCATACCTTCTCCTCCAGCCACCCCAGAGACCTCAGAGGGACCTAGGGGTGGGGAGAGCTGATGAACTGTGACTTGGCTGCTGGGCCCCCCAGGCTGCCCAGAAAACCCATCCCAAAACTCAGAGAGACGGTTTGGCAGCAGCCAGACCACTAGGCCTGCTAGCCCTCAAACAAAACCCCTCTGCAGAATCTATGAAGGGTTAATTCCCGTCCACCTCCTCCCAAGGAAGATGTTTTCTTGAAAGTTGACTTGCTGGTCTCAGTTGTGCTCAGCTAAGGGACTTAGAAACCCACCTTCCGTTGAATTCCAATGGAGATTTGGGCTCCGAACTACCTCAAGCTTCTTTGATAATCCCAGAAATGCCTAATGTTCAGGTATTTATATCCCCCACCCCATCCACCCAAGAAACCATAGAGTAATAACTGGCTCTGGCTGGGACCCTGGTAGGCAGCCTGGGCATAGATGCCAAAGAGTGAGAGAATGAACGTCCCCTTGTTCCCTCTCCTGTCGATTCCATTATCAAGAACTCTGCTGTCTGCAGAGGCAGCGGCTATTTTGTAAGGCAGAGGTGATGCATCATGTGACTGAGGACAAAGACATGCACACACTGTGCTTTCGCCTGAGGACTTACATTTGTTCTTTCTTGTTCTGTTGTTTTCCTTAATCTAACGTGAAAGTCATTCATACATTTGGTTCCTCTTTCTGTGTGTGTTAAATATATATTCCCTATGAATATGAATTAACTTGTTCCTACCCCCCACCTAGAACAAACCATCAACCCCCCCCATAGGCTCCACCTCTTCTTCAAGCCCCACATTCAGACACGAGTTGGTTTAAGATTCTGTGAAACACTCACATATATTTTTATGCCTTAGGCTACGTCTACACTACACAACTTTTAGTGACATGGCCGCGTTGCTAAAAGTTGGGCAGTGTGAACACGGTTGGTCGGCACTTTTGCCAACAAAATACTTCTACCCCCAACGAGTGGGGTTTGCATTCTCGACGGGAGAGCGCTCCTGCCGAGAAAGCGGTTGTTCACATGGGCACTTCTCGCAGCAAACTTTTGTCTTTCGATGGGGGGGTGGGGTTAAGTACCTGCGAACGACAAAAGTTTTGTCTTTCAATTGCTAGTGTAGACAGGGCCTTAAGTGTTTTCAGTGTCCAACTGAGACCAGGAGTAGAGGTGCTAAAACTCTCATGAGAAAGTGGGTGTTTGCCACCCATGTTTTGCTAATTGCCAGCCCTGTGTTATAGATTCCAGAGGTGCAGAGAAAAGTTTTGGATGCTTAAACAAAACAGATATACATTCTGAGAGCCAGAGTCTGGCTTGGGTCTATGGGGGCCATTCACAGATAAGGAGGAGTAGGACCCCACAGACTTGACCCAACGTAGGGGACACTCTGAGGGAAGCGGGGGCGACACAGCCGACACCCAGATGGGTGGAAAGTTGGCAGAGCATTGCCTCTTCCCCTATGTCTCAATGAACCTGCATAGATGAGGGTAGCGATCCGCTGTGGCACCCGAGTCATAATTCAATCCCTGACTTCCTCCTGGGGTGGTATACTTAAGCACTACCCCTTACACAGAGCGGGTGATCAAAGCACAATGTTCCCCTGAACCTTTCGATAATTCCCAATCTCTTGAGCCATCCAATCTGCACAACCTGTGGCCAGATTACAAACAGAACTCTAGCACTGGAAAGTCTCCATATTCCATTCCCAGTGCTTTGACTCATTCCGGTCTCAGCGATCTATGGACACGCTGGGACCAATTACTGACATGCACCACAGCGGCCTCGCACGGTGTTATACAAATGACTTCTCCACAAATATACTTAGCCCCAGCAACATGAAGACAGCTGAAGCTCCTTCATCTATCCAACAGTCCGATCTTGCAGAGACTTAAGTTCCCAAAGGCCTGTAAGAGAATATAAATCAGCCCCCTGCCCTTCCTCCAGATAGGAATCTCTTGGAGTCATCACAGATTATTCATCCTTACGCAGGTAGGTTTGCTTTTTCTGGATGTAGCACTAGCAGGGGGGGAAAAAAAGAGTAAAAACCTATTGCGAGCACCAAGAAAAATCTAATGATCCACTGGAAAATCGGTTTGAAGGTATAACTTTGACCTAAAACTTCCTAACTGATCTGAGAGCTACTTATGTAGGAAACGACCCCTGAGCAGCTGAAGCTGCTACATTCGGAATCTAAGGAGCAGCCCTGGGTGCGGACCCACCAGCAGTACACAGCAGGTGAATCGTTGTGTTGCTAGGCTGTACCCTGGGTGGGCTGTGTTTCGGGAGAGGGACAGTGCTGCAGATAACAGCAAAATGTTTTTGATTCATTTCATGTGCTGCAGGTATTAACTGTCCTCCCAAACTCCGAGTCCTTTCTCCTCTTGCCCCCTTGTAAGAGGTCACCTTGTGGGATCCCAATGGGTAGTGTTTAAATCTCACTTCACCTTCTGAGCTTTACTGGTTCTGAAAGGGCCCTGCATGGGGTAGCGATTAATATTTCCTAGGAGATGTCCAGGAGGAGGCACCAGAATTGACCCCAAGGATCATTCACACCAAAGCAACAGTGTTAGCCCTGGCAACACAATACCGGGAGTGTAAGGGTCACAGAAATAATCTTCCAAAGGAGTTATTCTGAAATTACTAGACTTGGTCAAGAGGGAAATGTGACCCAAGGATCTCTTGATACCAACTAGCAGAGGGCACATGAATACGCAAGGAAACCCCTGGGTCTGATATCGACACACTAGTCCACCAAATATTATAATATAAAGGTCTCTAACGAAAGCTGGTCATCATAATCTTTGCGAGTTTTAGGTATGTATGTAAAATGTGAACACTTATGTATATATAGACACCAAAAAAATAGGGTCTCTAGGTTTGCGAGTTAACACGGGTCACCAGAAAATAATCCACATATTCCTGGCAGTCTGGGGGGAAGAGATGCTTTATCTCACTCTAACTGGTCATGTGTACATTAATTACTGTATGGACACCATTTGCAGTCTGAGCAAAACGTTAATCAATAGATTACGGAAGCTGCAGGAAAAAACAAAAACGGCGTAACCCCATGTAAGGATAAGGCAATTAACCTTTGAAACTACTTTTGGGATGCAGATTAACCCTCAGTAATAACTTCAACCTGTAAGGACAAACTTCTAGTGGGCTTGATTTTATGAGACGGGATCTCAGCCAAACTGGTTGAAAATGCTGGGGAAGACATGGGGTAAGCTATCTTGTGGGAAATAGGGGAACACCTTGAGAGACAAGGCAGGTGAGATAACGTCTTTTATTGGACCAACTTCTGTTGGTGAAAGAGACAAGCTTTTGAGTTCTTCTTCAGATCTGGGAAAGCTACTTAGAGTGTCTCAGCTAAAAGGTAGTGTTTATCATAAGGAGTTCACCTTGTATGGTCTTACAATATGTGTTAAGTGGCTTGTTAACACCTCTGCGAAAAGGACAAAATGGGGATTAGCAAATTACAGATCATTGTAATAATCCATAAATCCAGAATCATTATTGAAACCATGATTTTTAGTGTCTTGCAAAGTTATGAATTCAAGCTCCGAGGCCCGTCATTTGAAGTTCTTGTGCTTGTTGGTTAAGTGTAGGCTCTCAAAAGGCATATCCTGATTTTGTTTTATAAGTAACTGTTTCCAATTATCTTACTTTCTATCACTTGAATCTGTTCTTTGATAATCAACGTATTCTTGTTTTCTATATTTCTATCTAAATGCTGTGTGTTAAGTAATGCGGTGATCCTAAGTTGAATATTGCAAGCTGATGTGTACAATTCCTTTGGGAGTAGCGAGGCTGAGAGCTCTGGGTGTGTACAGTGGAACAGGGGCTGAGTACAGCACAGGGACACTCAGAAGATTTGGGGGGTTGGTGTCTGCCTATGGCTAGCGTGTACAGAGAAAGCGAGGCCTGGAAGGCAGGGCTTGTCTTGCCACAGGCTGGTGAATTCAGGTCTAGAGCCAGCACGGACACGACTTCCTCCTGCTAAGGGTAAATGGTGGCGAGGTGCCTCACTGCCCTTGATATTCCTGGAAAGTATTATAGGACAATTTAGCATTTTAAATAAGTTTGTCTTTAATCTCTTTTGTGGTTAAAATACCTTGAGTAGATTGTAATCCCATGGTTACTCTAGGGTCAGAGGCACCGAGTCGAGCAAATTAACAACCTCGCCCACATCTAGTCACCCTTATCAGGCAAACTGTGTACATTTCCCATTGCTGGGATGCAAACTAGAGCTGAGTGGAGTGTTCTGAATAATGTATTCACCAAAAAATGCAGATTTGCATCACCCAAACTTGCTGGCACACTTGTGTCAAATTCAACAAATAGTTTCAGGGAGGAAAAAAGTAAAAACGGTAAACAATTTCATTTAGACATTTTTGAAACAATGATTGTTTTGAAATAACGTTTTGTTTCCAAAAAAAATGTGTTAGATTTAACTTTTTTAAAAAGGGAGCGGAAGGTAAAAACCCGACAACTGCATGATTTCTTTTGGGGGAGGAAGGAACAAGCTGCTGTTATTTGGGGATTTTTCCAGGTCAGCCACAAATCCAAAAAAATAAAAAAATTACCCAGCTCTAATGCAAGCTCCCTTGAATTCTGCTGTGTGGGGAAAAGGTTTTTCAACTGAGCCAACAGTGAACTTCACCCTCGGGCAATCAAGTGCTATAGTCTTATGCCAATAGTTTCTCTTTGCAGATTATCCACATCAAAAGAGAAAGAATGAGACACGCACACGTGGGTAAAAATATTCTTACTTTCAGCGAACAGGGGTCTCAAATGGACTAAAATGCTGTCATTGGTCATATGGAATTCCAGGTCCTCACACTGTTTTTTATTTATACAGAATTTCCCTCCGTGCATGTCTGTCCTCAAAGCCTGTGGGAAGCAATGGCCCAGGGAAATGGCACCACCGTGACTGAATTCATCCTTGCAGGATTCACTGACCATCCAGAACTGCAGGTGGCCCTCTTCCTCATATTTCTGGTGATCTATGTTCTCACCTTGCTGGGGAATTTGGGGATGATTGCCCTAATCTGGAGGGACTCCCGATTTCACACCCCCATGTATCTCTTGCTCAGCAACCTGTCGCTCGTTGACCTTGGCTATTCCTCATCCATCGCCCCCAGGGTGCTGGTGAGCTTCTCAAGGGAGAGTAAAGCCATTTCCTATGCTGGGTGTGCTGCACAGCTGTATTTTTTTTTTGCCTTTGCCACCATGGAGTCTTTCCTCCTTGCGGTGATGGCCTATGACCGCTATGTGGCCATCTGTAATCCTCTGCTCTATAGGCTCATCATGTCCAAGAGGTCCTGCGCCTGCCTCTTGGCTAGCTCCTACATGGCAGGGGTTGCAAATGCAACCATGTTTACCAGCTGCACTTTTCAGCTCTCTTTCTGTGGGCCTAATGTAATCGATCATTACTTTTGTGATGTCCTCCCGCTCATGCGGCTCTCCTGCACCGACACTCACACCAATGAAATGCTGCTGTCTACCTTTGCTGGTTTCATCCAACTGACTACCATACTGATCATCCTCTTCTCTTATCTATACATTACTGCTGCCATACTGAGGATCCGCTCCTCCGAGGGCAGGCACAAAGCCTTCTCCACCTGCGCCTCCCACCTGACGGCCGTGGCTGTATTCTATGGGACGACGTTCTTTATCTACTTACGACCCAGTTCCACCTCCTCGCTGGAGCAGGACCAGGTGATCTCCGTGTTCTACACGGTGGTGATCCCCATGCTGAACCCCCTGATCTACAGCCTGCGGAACAAGGAGGTGAAGGACTCCCTGGGGAGAATGTTAGAGAGAAGAAAGTTCTCCCAGCGACTTCGATGAATAATTTGATCATGTTTTGAACTAAAGTGAGAATGTTCTTTGCAGTCCCTTCCACTCTATGTAATTCTATAATCAAAATCAAAACTCTAATGGGTTCAAACTGTAAGAATGTTTTAGAGACGTGGCATGGTCCAACAGATAAGACACTCAGGAGATCTGGTGTGCAGATATTGCAATCCAATGCAGTATCTTTGGGACCATTATATTAAAGTGCATTATACTTTAATGCATTTTAAAGTATAAAGGGGGGGAGGGATAGCTCAGTGGTTTGAGCATTGGCCTGCTAAACCCAGGGTTGTGAGTTCAATCCTTAAAGGGGCCATTTAGGGTTCTGGGGCAAAAATTGGGGATTGGTCCTGCTTTGAGCAGGGGGTTGGACTAGATGACCTCCTAAGGTCCCTTCCAACCCTGAGATTCTATGATTCTATGAATGGTTTATGTACAACTGTGTTCTACTCGGGGGGGGGGGCGCATTTAAGGCAAGTCCCTGAGAAATTCCAAGGGGAGTGGAGTCTGTCTCATTCAGGGCCATTGAAACTGTAACCTCCCTGTATTGTCCAGGAAGGACACCTACTTTAAGTTTCCACCTCCTCAGCTGTCACCTCTCTTGGGTGGAGATGCACATCTCTCTCTCCCCCTTGAGTGGGGTTTGTCAAGGCTCCACAGTTCCCTACCTACACTGTGAATTCCCCAGCAGGCCACACTGCCTAAGCCAACCTGCTTTTCTTTTCTCCTTACAGATAGAAAACGGTGTAATTGCCTCAGTTCTAAGGTACCACAGCACTCTTTCTAAGCAAGCAAATTCATTCTCAAAGGGAAAACATTATAGAGAAAACATTAAAAACAATAAAAGAACCTACATGCGTGCTAATAACCTCACCACAGATCACCCCAACTCCAACAATGGCTCTGGATGCTTTCAAACCTTGCCACCTAGGGTTTTTTCTATGGTAACAAGCTCACAACACCTTTTGTTCAGAACACACAGACTGGGCCTCATCCTTCTAAGCCTTCCCAGGAAGGATTGAGGCAGTCCTTGGAGAGAAGGTCCTGCCTGTTTGGAACACTAGAAATAAAACTCAATTTATTTGAGTCTCTATAACTGTTTCTTAATTTTTGGAGGGCGGCAGTCCTCCTGTCCCATGGAATTAAATAGAGTCCCTAGCACACAATAATACACACATTTAATTAAATAAGGTTTCACATAATTCAGTAAGGTTTATGCAGGATATTGTGGGAAATTGCCATCATAGGGTCTATGAATAGATAAGACTGGTGAAATAATATCATTTATTGGACCAGCTTCTTTGGTAAGACCAGCTACAGAGCCATTCTTCAGGCCTAGAAAAGGGCCTATGGGACAGAGTAGGAGGGTCCTAGAATCCAGGGATCCTGGGTCTTATACCCAGGTCTGAGAGGGTCTAGTGAGTTAGAGAAAACAGATTTCACACCCATTCTGCTCCTGAATCTCCCTGCTAGGAGTAATAATGTCCTCTCTTAAAATTCTCTTCATAAAAGAACAGAAGCCAGAAATTCTAGCTCCGAGACCTCTCTGCCGCAGCCAGACCCTCCTTCTCAGCCAAAGCTAGGAACAGAATACAGAAACCTCAACTCTCAGCCCTTCCCTACATAATCCCACTGGAGCCTAGATATAGGATTATCTTAAATTGCCCTTCACTTCTCCTTAGGGCTATCTATAAACACAGCCCTATCCTACAAACAATCTCCAACCCTCACTCCAAAGGAAACCACGCTGTCTGAGCATGGTCTTTTATAAAGAGAGGCAGAGTCAGGCTCTTTGTGGGTGGGGCTAGAGGACCTTAGCTCCGCCTCAGAGGCTCTCCTATATTAAAGGCACTCCAGCAACCCCCCCACCCTTTAGAAGAGTGTAATGTCCTAAATGCCTGTTCCTAGAAGGGTGGTTGATTGAGGATTCATCTACTGGGGCTGTGATCCCAGGACCTCACCTAGACATTTCCTCGGTGGATGGGGGGAGAACAACACATTGGGAGCTGAATGCAGTTGATATGAAAGAGCAGGTTTCTCTTTTCCTGAATATATAATTATTCGGTGGAACTTCCTGCTTCAGGATATTAACCTCCACGCCCCCCCGAAACACTCCTGTGATTCATACATCCTGGTATCTCAATTTTTCTGTGTTGATTCACTCTCACCAACTTATTTCCCTCAGTCATCCGGCATTCTCTCAGTATTGGAGCCAAAATTCAACTCTGTTCCTGCCCCAGCCCCACCCTGGGACATGTTTCCTTGTTTCCTCTTAGCCTGCCACTCTCTCTTGCTTCTGATAGTCCTAGCAAGAGCTGGCAGGAGGGCAGTGTCAGGATAGGGGGGCCAACATTGTATTTCAAAAATAAGGGACTGTTTTCATAGCACCCTGTCCCACCCTTTCTCCCGGGATTATTATTATCAGTAGTAGTTTAATAATGCTACCAATAATGAGCAGAAATACACCTACCTTCACCAGGGGTAATTCTTGTTGCATTTTGCAGTGCTCAGCAGCTCCTGATATTTTTGTAAAGAGGTGAAAACATAAGGGATGTCCCTTGTAATAGGGGATGGCAGGCAACCCTATGTGAGGAGGGCATGTTGGAGTGGGGCTTCTACAAGCAGGAGGTGGGGAGGTACTGGCTTCTGAGGAGGGGATATTGGGAACCTTCCCCTTCCAGGGAACGCTGGTTCCATCCCGACCCCAGGCCAGGGGGCTAGCTGTCCGGGGACGGAGGGGGAGAGGCTTGGGAATGGCATACAGGATCTTTCCCCTCTAAGCCCCTGATTCTGCTACATTGTGTTTAATGAGTTGGTGGGTTCTCAGCCCAGTGTGTAGGTCAAATGCCTCCACCTCCTAAAATTCACCACCGTTGGTACCAACTGGCCCCCTCGCTCGCAAACCTTGGAGGGGAGTCTGGGGGCTGAACAGGCTACAGAGACTGAGCTGCCCTCTTCCCCAGTGCTAGGGGTTACAGAGAGGCCTCCTAACGTCTCCTTTTCCTGGCCACCAGAATCAGCAAGCTGGGTGAGGAAACCTGTGTGGTTTGAATGGCCTGGAGGGCCTCTGACGGCAGCCCTGAGGAGGCTGTCAGAGCAGCTGTGCTCATTTGGAGTTGTTAGTAGACAAGGGATCGGCTCTGGAGGAAGGAGAGTCCACCAGGCCTGCTGAGATGCTGCAGGTGTTGCTATTACTACAACTCCACGTACATTAAATAGTTGTCTTGAGGGGGAGATTAAGCTTCAGACAGGACACCTGGGTTCTAGTCCCAGCTCTGGGAGGAGAGTGGGGTCTTCTGGGTTAGGAGCTGGGGTGGGGCAGGGCTGGGAGTCAAGACTTCTGGTTTTATTGCTGAGTCTAATGGGGTAGGGCAAAGGGAGTAAGGACTCCTGGTTTCTATGTGCAGGTTGGGTTAGATCAGGAGAGTTGGGAGCCAGGCCTCCCAGGTTCTACTCCTGGTTCTGGGAGGAGATTAAGGTCTAGTGGTTAGAGACGCTGGGAGGGGTAACCTGGTTGTCAGGACTCCTGGGTTCCATTCCCAGCTCTGGGAGGAGAATCTAGAGGTGTCTGCATTTCCACATGGCTGAGCCAGTCCTACAGGGTGGAAAAGGTGGGCAGTTGCGGCAGAGGCTGATTGTTGTGAAGACCCTGTGTGGAGCTTTTTCGTGGTGCTTCCTTGCTGAGAGAGATGGAGAATGAGCTCTGAGTGGCGCCAGGGCCGGCGCGCCCATTAGGCGTGCCAAGATTTGGCGGCTGGGGGCCCTGAGCCATTTTGCTGTGTGCAACATGTAGGTTTGGGGTGGGAGAGATGGGGATTCTAGGGCAGGGCACAAAGGGTTAACCCCCTCCCCCAAATTGGGAGCATGTTTAATCCTTGAGTGGCAGGGCGGGGAGGAGGGGTGCTCTGGGGCTGTAAGGGGTTACGCTTCGGGTGCTGAAAAGTAAGGTGCCATGCATGGGTTTGGGGAAAGCCACATGATATACAGGAAGGGGTTCAGGTTCTGGGATATAGGGCTTTTGCTCTGTTATGTGCCATGGGGGCCTCTGATCCAGGGGGGCACTGGCTGGCTCAGAGGGGTGGGGAATGGGACACAGGGACTTTCCCCTCCAAGGGGTCCTGGCTCTGATCCAGTCTGAGGGCAGGGGGACTGGCTTGCTGGCTGAGGGGAGCGAGAAATGGGGGTGGATCCACAAACACCTGGAGAACCATCGACAGGCCATACTGTTCTCTGGGGTCCTCTGTCTGGGGGAGAGCCAACAGCTGCAGGGGGCCCCTATACTCAACACTGTCCCCACATTTTCCACAGGCTGGGTTCATCCTGCAAGATATCTCACTGCTGAGGGTGACCTGGGAAGCAAGGGAGAGTCTTCTGCAACAATGCAGATTCCACCCTCCTAATTTCAATGAATGTTTGCAATGTCTTTGAAACACATTCAGATTTGAATGATGCGCAGTGGAACACTTCCAAATTTGCTTGCCAAGTTACGCAATCTCAACTTGGGAAGCACAAACTTTCTAATCATGCCCACCGGGAGCTTATTAAAATGGTCAGAAGCTAATAGGGTTTCTGGAGAGATGGGTCAATTACACTAAATTGAGCGCCTCGGATCCTGAGATGGAGGCACCTGGAAGTGTAACCTCCCTGGAATTTTCATTTTTATTTTGTTGCCAGAGCCAGGGTGATTATTTTGAACCAGCACGCATCATCTCCAAAGTGCATTCCCTTGTTCCTCATAGGGGAATTAAAGAAATTACCAGCAGAGAATTCCCTAAGAGGGAACATACAAAGACAGAAACTAATTATTTGATTTGTAATTGCAAAACTGCTCAGAAGATACTTTTTTTTTAATATGGAGATATGCCTATCTCATAGAGCTGGAAGGACCTTGAAAGGTCATTGAGTCCAGTCCCCTGCTTTCACTAGCAGGAATAAGCACTGTCCTCTGACAGATTTTTGCCCCAGATCCCTAAATGACCCCCTCAAGGATTGAACTCACAACCCTGGGCTTAAGCAAGCCAATGCTCAAACCACTGAGCTATTCTTCTCCCTGGGTTTTGGGGCACTTAGAAATGTAAATATTATTTACTGTCAAAAATCTCATTGATGGCGGGCAAGGAACAGGATCCCACCGCATCTAACAGGCTAGCACCCTCAGTGTTGCTCTAGCCAGTCCCCAGCCTGTAATTGTGTTTGCCCCCACTGAAATTCAAAATTGTTGTTCCTGTGACTATATTAGAATCAGTCAAAAATTACTATTAATTCTACCTATCTCAGACCTACATATCCACCTCTCTCTCTCTAGCCCACATACCCTCTGCCCAGACCTTGTAGACCAGGACAGACACATCTTGATTGGCTGCACCCTAATGCCATGGGAAAACAGCGAAAGAATGTGGACAAAATAAACATGTTTTAAACGGAAACTGCTATCACAGCCACAGGTTACAAAACAGGCTCTCCCGTAGGATAGAATAATTCCCTTCGCTGCAGGAAGGATTGGAATATTCCAACCTGTGGCATGCAGGACATGAGACTGTCTGATAATCATGACCTCTTCTGGCCTTAAAATCTCTGGACCCGTGTACCGACTTCATTTCCTGTTTAAAAATAATGCAAAGAGAAGCCTCTGTGTTCGGAAATGATTGGGTGAATTCAGAGCGAAAATAAAAAAATTATAACCAGTTACTAAAGACAGATGGACTGATCGGTGACAGTGACTAAAGACAGAAAAGAACATTTTGAAAATCCACCCACTCCTCAGATAGACAGCGCACTTCATTTCTGATCTGTAGCAAACCTCCTGCCATTTCTATTCCTGGATCCCCTGGCATTCCAGTCCTGTTCATCTCTAATGTACAGGACACGCACACACACACTTTAGTTGAGAGGATAGATAGCCTAGCATTTAGGGTGCCTGTGGCAGGGCAGGGCAGGGAGGCGAGGTGTCGTGGGGGCAAACACACAATTCGAGGCTGGGGACTGGCTAGAGCAACATTTAGGGCGCGAGCCTGTTAGGTGAGGTGGGTTCATGGCCCTGCCCCCTTGTCAATGAGATTTTTGACAGTCAATAGTATTTACATTTCTAAGTGCCCAAAACCCTTTTTGAAAATGATATTGGAGCAACGTAACCTACAAACGGTTTGACACTCTACGAAGTTGTTGACTATTATGTGCTGGCAGCTGCAGAGGGCGCCAGAGAGCTACCTCCCCCTGCAGCACCAACTACAGATTGCAAGGTGCTCCCACACGGTGATAACAGGAGCCACATAAGGAACTTAGATAGACCTGACCCGTAATAACCTCTCTAAGTCTTTGCCTGGCTCCCCTGGAATTGCAGTCAGAGCCTGTCCACACAGCTCTGCTGATGCCCCTCAATCCTGTTCTGCTACAGCCCCCACTCCCTGATACTTCAGTCTTTCCCCCACACACACACACCTCAGACAGCTCTGCTAAAGTCTTTTCTATAAAATATTCCATACGTAAGTGCACTGAATTCCTATCAGCTGATAAAAGCCTTAGGTGCAATGCAATGGAACAACACGGGCAGAATTGCTTATACACGGTGAGCTTTGTGTACTGATGGGGGCCAGTTTTTTTTCCTGCAATCTCCATCCTAAAGAAAGTCTAAGGTCCACAGCCCATTTCCTTCCCGGAGGCGCCTTCATCTGCACAATGGTTCGAAGCTCACTGTGGACCAATACTGAGCGAGGAAGTGGCTGCGTGGACGGAGAGGACTGCCACTCCATGCGACTGACGAAGTTGGCTATAGCCCATGAAAGCTTATGCCCAAATAAATGTGTTAGTCTCTAAGGTGCCACAGGACTCCTCGTTGTTTTTGAGTTAAATGAATTTCTCTGCTCCCACGCGACCCTTGTGCATCTGAGAGGCATCACACAGACGAGGGAATGTGGAGCAGAGAGTGTCCGGCGACAGGAGCGGGAGCGTGTATTATGGTGTTGGGCCCTATAGAGATAGTTTAATGAACCTGCTGGCTCATGGTCAGGCCCCACCACCCACCCAACTCCTGAATTAGCTGGAGGAAAAGGATTGGGCCACAGCTCATTCTGGGAGGGGAGCTGGTTCGTGCATGACCACCAGAGGGTGCTGTCTTACCCAAATTCTGCATCGTGACAGTGGAGGCCTCTATGTAAATGGGCAAGGCAGTGACACCCAGAGGGCAGAAGAGGATCAGGGTCAGCCAGCGAGCTGCTGAGAGTGGGCAGTAGCCGGCCAGAGGCAGCAGCCCGGGAGCTGGCTGTGGAAGAGGAGGACAAGTAGCAGGCAGCCTGAGAGCAGGGCCAGAGGCTGGGGATGAGAAGTTGTA
The DNA here is from genome assembly GCA_037349315.1 of Chelydra serpentina. NCBI lineage: Eukaryota > Metazoa > Chordata > Testudines > Chelydridae > Chelydra > Chelydra serpentina. Next base: position 1,140,588 of record JBAIAC010000151.1, read on the forward strand.
AGCAGAGCATTAAAGCACCTGAGGCTCTCAGAAGGGGAAGTGTTTAATGGGGACCCACCAAGAAACAGAGACCCACCAAGAGCCTCGTGCTTGGAGGGCCTGTCGCGCTGACCTCTGCGCTCATGGTACACGGAGCTCACTAGACAGGACTGGCAAACTCCCAGCAACACCCTCCAGTGGGGACAGTAGATTCCATAGCAGCGAAGGAAGAGCAGGACTGTTCCTTGCATAGTGCGGGCCCAGATTGTTCTTGTTAGGCACAGCCAACCTAGAGCCTAAATACCTAGAGAATTAAAGGTATTTAGGTGCCTAATTAGCATTAAAATCACTGGGGCCCGGATATGAAATCAATAGACCTATTCATGTCCATGGGACTTGCAGCAGGCCGATAGGGAACAGCACCTCCTCCTGTCCAGATTCAGTCATCTCAGCTGCCTTCTAAGAGGGAGGGGGAACATGACCCTATCTCTCCCCTGCTTCTCCCTCACTTTTGGGGGAGAGCTCGCAGCCAAAAGGGGATTAGCAGGGAGCGATGCTTGGACTCAGGAAAGCAAAGAGAATGCAGTCGTGCCTGGTATCTGTGCAGGAACACTACGGTGGAAAATGTCCTTGCACTGTCTCCTTAACAATGTGACCATTTGCAGGCAACTGCTCCCCTACAAACTTAGCTGTGCACAAATCCCCAGGCCTAGAAAACATTCCCTGCATTAAAACTATGTGTCATAATTGCTTATAGGACCCACGACCTTCAGCACCAAAGCATAGGCCCATACCCCTTGAGCGCATAGTAACTCCGTTTGCTGGTCTCTTTATCTTCTCTATGGAACAGCCACTAGATGGAGACAGGGTGCATTAAGCTAGTATGTTACATACACTCAGAAAGCTTACCCTGTGCAAAATGCTCCCATCGAACTTTTAATTTGCTGGAATCTTGGTGTTTCCAGTTTTAATTGAACTTTGAAAACCTTTTCCCATAGAAAGTTTCAAAGGCTGGAGTGATGAGGCAGAAATAAACAATAATGGAAAAAGCTATTTGTTTAGGCCTAGTCTACCCTAGAAAAGGTTTGCCTGTTTAGCTATCGTGGTATAGCTACACCAGCAAACCTGCCTAGTGTAGCCTCAGTGTATGCAAGCAAAAGAGCATTTTTGCCTGTATAACTTATAGCCATTCCCCAAAAGAAATAACTATATCAGCAAAAGCACTTTTTTTTGCCATTATACCTGCATCTCCACTAGGGGCTGGTTTACACTAGAAACTTAGATCGACCCGGCTTTGTGACTCAGGGGTGTGGAAACATCAAACCCCAAGCGATGTAGTTAAACCAACCTAAGTCCCCAAGCAGACAGCTCTAGCTACCACCTCTCAAGGAGGTAGATTATCTCTGCTGACAGGAGAACACCTCCCATCAGCATCGATAGCCTCTACACTGAAGCGCTACAGAGGTGCTGCTGTAACATTCCAAATGTAGACAAGCCCCACGGCTTTGCTGGTATAGAAATGTTGTTAAAAAGAAAAATCACACGCCTAACCCACATCCCTATACTGGCAAACATTTCTAGTGTACACCTGGCCTAAAGCTGCCCAAATACCAAACCCATAATTGGTGAGAGTTTTAATAAGTAAAAGTGCCATTGTCAGCTGGCTCCGATTCGTATGGACATTATACAGAAGTTAACCAAAGGAGGCTGTGCATTGCTGATCTTAGGTCAGATCCTCTGCGGGTGCCAGTCGGCACAGGAGTCACACCCCGTATGGCTCTGGCCTGTTGACTTCAATGAGACCACTCCAATTTACACCACCCAGAAGCTCCAAATGGGCAACGTCAGTTACACCAGCAAAGAATCTGCTATAGAGACTTCAATGGGGCTTCTTCGCTTCACACCACCTAAGGATCTGGCCCACTGACTTCACTGGATCGAAGCTGATTTATTCCAGCCGGGGATCTGGCCCCATTGAATTACACAGTGTTTATGGCCAATGTACATTAGCAGGAGATCTGGGCAATGAACTTGAATAGAAAATTTCTTATTTACACCTGATCCCCTGGCATCAGTAGACTTAGGCTGACATAGAGCAGTGAGGGATCTAGCTTTCACACGGCTGAGTGGGGGAAAACAGTGATGTTTAAAGAATGATAATATGAGTGTGATGCCCATTAGCACTCGCTCCCTTGGTGGGTTTGGGTCTGAGATGGGGGACGAAGCTAGAAGAGTGAAGCTGCTCACTAGAGTCAACCTTTTCAAAAGCAAATAGTGGTTTTGGGTGCCTAGCTTGAAGCACGTCAAAAGGACTGGACTTTCAGAGAGCGCTGAGCACCCACCTATGACAGGTTGGATCACAGAAACCCCCTTGGGAGCTGCCAACTGATGTGCCCAGACTACTTCTGCCCCTGCTTCCTTGCCCTGGCAGCTTGGGACTCCAGAGCCCTGCCTGGTTTAAGCCAGACCCATTAGCCTGCTGCAAACCCAGACCCAGGTCTGAACCACGTCCCCTAGTAGCTGTAGGCTTACCTGGAAACAGCTTAAGAAATGTTTCTGTCTTTAATACTCAGATGCTCAACTCCCAATGGGATCCAAACCCTGAATAAATCCATTTTACCCTGTATAAAGCTTATACAGGGTAAACTCATTGATTGTTTGCCCTCTCTAACACTGCTAGAGAGATATGCACAGCTGTTTCCACTCCCCCCCTCAGGTACTAATACATACTCTGGGTTAATTAATAAGTAAAAATGATTGTATTAAGTATACAAAGTAGGATTTAAGTGGCTCCAAGTAGTAACAGACAGAAGAAAGTGAATTAGTAAGTAAAATAAAATAAAACACGCAGATCTCTCTCTAATACTGTAATGAAACTGAACACAGACAAAAACCTCACCCTCATTGCTGTTCCATTAAGCTTCCTTTTACAGACTAGGTTCCCCCTAGTGTGGGTCCAGCAATCATTCACACCCCCTGTAGTTACTGTCCTCTGCCTCAGCCGAGGCATGTGTGCGTAACTGCAGCCTGGCCAGGAATAACTGGGTTACGCTTAGGCTCTCACCACCCTTGGTTATACTGCAGAATGACCCCAACACACTTCCCAGTCTTCGATTTCCCTCCAGAAATGTACATCCTGTGCTCCCAGTCCTCTCCTGGACAATACAAGGTACATTGTCCATTATTTCTATAACAGCACTAATATGCATGCAACTTAGCATCTCAGACACTTCTATTTAAACACACTGGTTTAGATAAAACAATAAAACAAAGTTTAATGACCACAAAGATAAATTTCACATGAGTGCAAATCAGAAGGCATAGAAGTCAGACATGGCTACAAGAAAAATAAAGCTTGAATGAAACATGTGCCTAAGTTAACAAATGATGTGAAATTCCAAGCAAACGTTCCCTCACCACATGCTTCCAGCAGTCTTACTGACCAAATTTCATACGTAAGGACCCCTCCACCAGTCCAATGGCTGCTTCATCTATCCCTTCAGATGCAGTGAATCAATGGGGAGAGAGAGAGAGAGAGAGAGAGAGAGAGAGAGAGAGAGAGCAGTGCCTGGGGATGTCTATTCCCTTTTTCTAGAGTCCTATCTCCCCTTTGAGAAACATTTCCAACTGGTTACTGGAAGACAAAAACTCTATGTAGAAGGATGTTCCCTGCTGCTTTTTCCTCACCTTTTTAGGGTACGATTGTTTCCCTTCCTGCTTAATGACTCTGGTAACTGTTTAGATACAAAATTAAGCAGTGCACACATTTCTTTGTCTAACACAGACCAGTTTGCTAGCCTCAGTTTGGAACATGCATGAATAACATGATACAGTGTCATCTTATAACTTCACATACATTATCAAAAAATATGTATTAATATTTGGGGTGAGAGTATGAGTATTTCTAGTTGAATATGACTATTTTGACTTGACTCATAGATTTATTTAGCATCTTAAAGCTGAGCTCTGTGTGCAGATAATATGCATGCAAGAGGGATAGTTTGTGAACTCCAGACGTCCGTAGCACGCTGTGGTCTCCTCCTGAGTTCCTCTGGTCACCATGTGGTCTCCATAAGGCAAAAATGAGTGAATCTATATTTCCTATTTTGGGGAGTAACCTAGCAAGGGAAGGACATAGGCTACCATGGTGATTAGCATGCTATAAATAGCTAGATAATCTGGAGTACTCTTACTTGTCTTACAGGTTTTACATTCCACCTACTGGGGCCAGGACAATGAGGTGATTCTGAAACCAGGAATGACTGAGAAGATATCAGCTACAGCTGCAAACAATTACTACGTTTCACCTGTATCTAAATTTCTGTTCCTTTGATTGCAAATTTGTTGCTAAATCTGGTTGAAAACGTTTCTTGGAAGATGTTTTGATGGGAAATTGGATTTTCCATTCAATTATTTTTTCCATGAAATTATTTCCCCCTGGAAATTATCAGCTTTCCATCAAAATACCAAACTCCCCTCCTCGCTAAACCATGGCTGTGGGACTCTGGTGATGTTCCAGGGCAGTTCAGCAAAAGGAGAGACCATCGTGCATCGTGGGGGATGTAGTCCACCCTGAGAGCCTGCTCCATAGAAGAGATTGGTGGTGTGTGGTATCTGAGGCACCATCGGGGTATTTCCGAGTTAAAATATTAAGTTCCTAGCAAAAAGATTTTGGTCTCCACAAAAAAAATCCTTTGTGGATCAGCAGGATGAAATATACCCCTAACCTCACACTCTGTAACTCTGGTAGAAATTGCATCATTTAATAACACGGTAAGCAAGAGTAACCCAAATCAATCCCCAGGACACCAATTACACCAAGGTTGCTTTCGTTCACTGAACACATTTATTAGGTGTGATGGTGCTCTGAGCTGAGGTATTCCCACTTGCTTCAGGGATCAGGTCCCATAGATCACACATCTCAGTATAAAATTTCCCGAATGCTCCAAACTGGCAGTTTCTGTCGATGGGGAAATGCCACCACATCCCTCTCTCTATTCTCGGCAGGTACTTGCTATTAACCTTTATTACAGTCACACACATGCACAGACACCAAGCTGATCAGCACGTATTAAATTCAAGACCTCCAGCACTTAAAGACTCAGCCCCAACTCGTACCCCTTCAGCTAAAGGAGCGATCTCCTTGCTTGGAAAAAATAGGCAAGTACATAGTTACTGAAGCCAGTGCTTTCCATTGTGTCTCTGGATTTTCATACAGACTAAAGTAAATGCCAAAAAGCTTAATTAGCTCTCTAAGCAATTTTAGCCCAAACCGACATGCCAAGCCACAGAGCTCCCCTTGCCCAAAGAGGGTAAAAAGACTTACACTCCTTTACTCTCACCCCTTCTTTAGCTAAGGAATTATCTCTTCAGACTAATTCTCTCACAGCAGAGTCACAAGTCACTGTTCTCTGTTCGGATTAGTGAACAGGAGTGTTTGTGTGTGGTGCATGATTATCCTGCGTGTCATTGAATTTGCACAGTGTGTGCATCTTATCTAATACCTGGAATTAACCTGCTGTGAACATCTGTCTCTGTGGACTAAGCCCGTCCCTGAGCGGGTACTGATGTTCATTAAGAAACTGATCTCCTTTTATCTTCACTTACTTCATTACAGAGAATTGACAGGTTTTTCTCACCATCCACCTGTTTACATCTTTGTAGCTGCCTGATCCCTGTTCAGAGGAGATGGAAAGGGGAAATCACTCGGAGGTAGCTGAGTTTATTCTCTCAGGACTGACAGATCATCTGGAGCTCCAGGTTCCCCTGTTTGTGATGTTTCTACTGATTTATGGTATCACCCTGGTGGGGAATGGGGGGATGATCTTGTTAATCACGATTGATCCCCGACTGCACACCCCAATGTACTTTTTCCTCAGAAATTTGTCTTTTTGTGACCTCTGCTTTTCCTCGATAATTTTCCCAAAGATGCTGATGAATTTCTTAGCTGAGAAGAAAAGCATTTCTTACACTGCCTGCGCTGTGCAAATGTCTCTTTTTCTCGCTTTTGCAGATGTTGGTTGCCTCTTGCTGGCTGTGATGGCATATGACCGTTATGTGGCCATCTGTAACCCGCTGCTCTATACAGTCACTATGTCCAGTAGGCTTTGTAAACAGCTGGTGGCTGGGGTGTACGCTGTGGGGTTGGTGGATTCAATGATAAACACGTGTTTTACATTCCAGCTGTCATTCTGCAGCTCCAACGTCATCAATCATTTCTTCTGTGACATCCCCCCACTGCTGGCGCTCTCCTGCTCTGACACCCGCATAAATGAGATTGTGATGTTTGCTTTCACGTGCTGCATTACAGTGATCAGCTTTATGACTGTCCTCCTCTCCTATGTCTATATCATCTCCACCATCCTGCAGATCCGCTCTGCTGAGGGCCAGCGCAAAGCCTTCTCCACCTGCACTTTCCACTTGACTGCGGTGGTCTTGCTTTTTGGCGCCATCATCTTTGTGTATTTACATCCCACCTCCAGCTATTCCAAGGACATAGACAAAGTGGCCTCATTGTTTTACATGCTGCTGATCCCCATGTTGAACCCCCTCATCTACAGCCTGAGGAACACGGAGGTGAAGGACGCCCTGAGGAGAGCAATGAGTAAACTCCTAAACAATTCTTGAATCTGTTTAACTCAGTACTGGTTTAGTGATGGGGAGTGGAAACAGGTGAATTCAATTCCCAGCCCATTGCACTGTAATTTCGCAGAGCCCATGGTAGTATTGTTCAGTACTGTATTTTTATTATTATTAATTTGTCAGTGGACAAAACATGGGAAGAATAACAGGGCCAGAATGAGAGAGAATGATTCTATAGGTTGGTGGCTAGGGGCATTCACCAAGAGGGTGAGATGTTAAACTTCATGTGTCTGTTCCAATGGTTATTTAATTAGTTATCCATAGCAGAACAACTTTAAAAGGAGAGATTGAGAGCAACCCAGACTGGAAGAGCACAGCACTCAGGGAATGGGATGTTTTTTGGAATGCAGGAAAGCCAAGTGCATAGTGTGAGGGGTTCGGTCACAGAGACCGAGATTGGGACTTTCACCTTATGTGCTAAAATTACCTCTGAGCCCATTTTCCCTGACAGCCTGGGCTTCCGGAACCCTTTATTGTTGAGCCAGACACTCTAGCCTGCTGCAACGGAGACCCAGGGTCTGGGCAAACCCCCAAAGCTGCAGATCTAGACTGAAACCAGCTCAGCAGGACACCTGTCTCCAGCACGCAGACACCCAGCTCCCAATGGGATCTAAACCCCAAATAAATCCGTTTTACTCTATATAGAGCTTATACAGGGTAAAATGATAAATGTTTGCCCTCTATATCACTGCAAGAGAGAGATGCACAACAGTTTGCCCCCCACCCCAAGGTAACAATTACTTACACTGAGTTTGGAAATAAACAAAAGTGATTTTATTAAGTATAAAAGGTAGGATTTACGTGGTTTTAAGTAGTAACAGACAGAACAAAGTAAGTCACAACGCAAAATAAAACAAAACACGCAAGGCTAAGCTTAATACATTCAGAAATCAGTGACAAATGTTAATGTCTCATGTTAGTTATTACTTCAGGTAAAATCCTTCTCAGGGCAGATTCTTTTTCTGACCTGGGTCCAGCCTGTTCTCACCCACCCCTGTGGTTACAGTCCTTTTGTTTCCAGGTGCTTGCAGGTATCTCTGTGGGGTGCGGGGGCCGTCTCTAAAGCCAGCTGTAGATACTCATTGTTTGCTTCTCCCACTTCATATGGAACTTCCCTAAGGCAGGAAAACCTTTGTTTGGAATTCCACCCCCCTCTGTAAAAGTACCAGTTTCAAGATGGATTTCATTATCAGGTGCAGAATTTTCGGATGAGGAAAGCCACATTTATTGGACTGTGTGCTGAGCTCGCCCCCACCCTGCGGCGGAAGGATACGAGATTGAGAGCTGCCCTGTCGGTGGAGAAGCACATGGCAATTGAAATCTGGAAGCTGGCTGTGACGGTGTCCCGAATGAAACATTATGCGGAGATGCTTATACATGTATATATGATGTAATTAGAATATGTTTTATGCTACATGTGCCATGTAACATATCTCTGTAAAAGTTATGATCTACTGAATCTATTCCTCCTGTTTGTATGTATGTATCATTGTTGTAGTTGAAGTTATGAATATTGGTTTTATATTTGCTGGTTGTATGCATAGCCTTTGTAAGAGCATGGGATCATGTCTTGAGAAAGGTATGTGCATGTAAAGAGACCAATCAAGAAACCCTTACACAGACAATAGGCGGTACAGACCCCAAGTCACATCTGAGCTTGGCCAGGAATGCGACTGGCTGGACTGGTTAGGGTGCATGGATATGTGACTTGCCCATGTGATCCCAAAACTCCAGGGTAACATGATGCTACGCAGGGAGTGGGGAAAAGTTTATTTAAACCATTGGAAGACCCCTCCATTTTCTCTTCAGCTGTCTAAAGAGAGAGGCTCTCCACCCCCCAAGAACATACCTGAAAGAGACTGAACAAAGGACAAAGACAATAGGGGGTGTGAGCGATTGATGGACCGAGCCTAGGAGTTCTACGGCCTGTAAAAGAAAGAGACTGGAACTGGTGAGGTTTTTTCTGTGTTGAGTTTGATTAGACCTAGACGTGCGTGTTTTATTTTATTTTACTTAGTAATTCACTTTGTTCTGTCTGTTACTACTTGCAATCACTTAAATCCTACTTTCTGTACTTATTAAAATCACTTTTTACTTATTAAGTTACCTGGAGTACGTGTTAGTACCTGCGGGGGGAGGGGGGGGAGAGTGAGGCAAACAGCTGTGCATATCTTTCTCTCTTTGAAATAGAAGGCGAACTATTTATGAGTTTACCCTGTATAAGCTTTATACAGGGTAAAACGGATTTATTCAGGGTTTGAACCCCATTGGGAGTTGGACACCTGGGTGTCAAAGGCAAGGGCACTTCCTGAGCTGCTTCCAGGCAGGCCTGCAGCTGTTAGTGGACGTGGTTCAGACCCGGGTCTGAGTTTGCAGCAGATAAGCGGGTCTGGCTCAAAACAGACAGGATTCTGGAGTCCCAAGCTGGAAAAGGCAGGAAAGCAGGGGCAGAAGTAGCCTTGGCACACCAGGTGGCAGCACTGAGGGGGTTTCTGTGATACCAACCCGTCACACTGGCAACTCCAGACAGCTACCGATCGGTCGCTAACCAGTTCGGAGTGGGCACGTCTACCGTTGGAATCGTGTTGATGGAAGTGTGCAGGGCCGAAATCGCATCCTGCTCAGAAGAACCGTGACTCTGGGAAATGTGCATGACATTGTGGCTGGCTTTGCACAGATGCGTTTCCCTAACTGTGCAGGGGCGATAGATGGGACGCACATTCCCGTTCTGGTACCAGAACAGCTAGCCTCCGAGGACATAAATCGGAAGGGGTATTTCTTAATGGTTCTCCAGCCGCTTGTGAGTCACTGGGGGCGTTTCGCGGACTTTAATGCAGGCTGGTCTGGAAAGGTGCATGACGCACACATCTCTTGGAACACAGGCCTGTTCAGGAAGCTGCAAGCCGGGACTTTCTTCCTTGACCAGAAGATCTCCGTAGGGGAAGTCGAAATGCCCATTGTGATCCTTGGAGACCCCGCCTACCCTTTCATGCCATGGCTCATGAGACCATACACAGGAAGCTTTGACAGCAGCAAGGAGCAGTTCAACAACAGGCTGAGTCAGTGCAGAATGACTGTTGAGTGCTTCTGTACGTTTAAAGGCCCGCTGCCGCTGTCTGTATGGGAAACTGGACCTGGCCGATGACAACATCCCTACGGTTATAGCCACGGGCTGTACCCTCCATAACATTTGTGAAGGGGAGGATGAAAACTTCACTCAGGCATTGACCACTTAGGTTCAAAGCCTGGAGGCTGAATTTGAACAGCCAGAGACCAGCGCTATTAGAGGGGCCCAGCATGGAGATGGGGTGGGGAATGGAACAATCACAGATTTGCGTATGTCCTGTTACCATATTCAACCTTCCTGTCTGGAGCGCCGTGCAATGAGTGCTGCACTTCAGGCTGTCTAAGCTGCATGGTGATGGGGGTTGAGTGCAGTGGGTAAGGGTCGTACTTTGCAGGGCTGGATGATGGAGATACAGGTGTTGGAGGCCGCTGGTGGCGATAAGAAACTGGATGTTGGGTAAAGCAGGGTGGCGGTGACATGGGGGTGCAAGGAAAAGAGTTTTGGGAAAGGGCTGCAGGGGGAGGTGGGCGCAGATCTGCTCTGTATGCAGTGCTATGAGTGCCCGTATCGTGTCCGCTTGGCGCTCCACAATGCTCAGGACCCGCTCCCTGGTTTCTTGCCGGTGAGCCGCATTCTGCTGGCGGAGCTTCCTTTCGCTCCCCCGCCACTCCTGCGCTTTTGGATTTTCATGACTTCATGCAGAAGGTCCTCCTCGCTTCTTCGCGACCGCTTCCTGAGGCTGCACAGCCGTTTGGTCATTGACAACAAGGACGGCTGGGATCTCTAGGTTGCATCTGTAAAGCCAAAATGCAACATTTTACAGAGGCAGCATTGTTCACACTAGACAGGGCAATGATTCAGCTAAACTTAAAGACAAGCACAGTGCGCACAATAGCACAAACTGCCTCTCCCAGGGCAAGTGCACATAACCCACAAGAGCCCCAAAATGGTGAGTAACCACAGGGGCAAGGGGAACTGATTGTTCCAGGGGCCATACTATCCTCTGGGGTCCTGTGGCTTGGGGAGAGCCAACAGCTGCAGGGGGCTCCTGTACTCAACACAGTCCCCATATTTTCCACAGGCTGGGTTTGTCCTGGAAGATCTCACTGCTGAGGGTGACCTGGGAAGCAAGGGAGAGTCTTCTGCAACAATGCAGCTTCCTCCCTGCTAATTTCAATGAATGTTTGTAATGTCTTTGAAACACATTCAGATTTGAATGATGCCCAGTGGACCCACTTTAACCACACTTCCAAACTTGCTGGCCAAGTGACGCAATCTCTGTTTGGCATCTCAGTTTCTAATCATGCCCACTGGGAGCTTATTAAAATGGGCAGAAGCTAATACGGTTTCTGGAGAGATGGGTCAATTACACTAAATTGATCGCCTCAGGTCCTGAGAAGAGGCACCTAGAAGTGTAACCTCCCTGTAATTTTCATTTTTGGTTTGTTGCCAGAGCCAGGGTGATTATTTTGAACTAGCACACATCATCTCCAAAGTGCATTCCCTTGTTCCTCATAGGGGAATTAAAGAAATTACCAGCAGAGAATTCCCTAAGCGGGAACGTACAAAGACAGAAACTAATTATTTCATTTGTAACAGCAAAACTGCACAGAAGATACATTTGAAATTCAAAACTGTGGTTCTAGTGACTATATTAGTATCAGTCAAATATTACTATTAATTCTACTAATGTCAGACCTACATATCCACCTCTCTCTATATAGCCCACATACCCTCTTCCCAGACCTTGCAGATCAGGACAGACACATCTTGATTGGATGCATCTTAATACCATGGGAAAACAGCGAAAGAATGTGGACAAAATAAATATGTTTTAGACAGAAACTGCTATCACAGCCACAGGTTATGAAACAGGATCTCCCATACTATAGAATAATCCCCTTCGCTGTAGGAATGATTGGAATATTCTGACCTGTGGCATGCAGGACATGAGACTATCTAATAATCGTGACCTCTTCTGGCCTTAAAATCTGTGGACCCGCGTACTGACTTAATTTCCTGTTTAAAAATAATGCAAAGTGAAGCCTCTGTGTTCGTGACTGTTTTGATGAATTCAGAGTGGAATAAAAAAAAATTAAAACCAGTGGCTAAGGACAGAAAAGAACATTTTGAAAATCCACCCACTCCCCAGATAGACAGTGCACTTCATTTCTGATCTGTAGCAACCCTCCTGGTGTTTCATTTCTATTCCTGGATCCCCTGGCATTCCCATCCTGTCCATCTCATCTCTAATCTGCTGGATTCCCACACATGCCCCCAGCTCTGCATCAAATCCAAATTTGCATCCCCTTGGTTTCCATTATATTAAATATGTAGGATATGTGCGTGCACGCGCACGCACACACACAATCTGTACCAACACACTTTAGTTTAGAGGATAGCCTATCATTTAGGCTGCCTGTGGCAGGGCAGGGAGGCGAGGTGTCGTGGGGGCAAACACACAATGCGAGGCTGGGGACTGGCTAGAGCAACATTTAGGGCGCGAGCCTGTTAAATGAGGTGGGTTCATGTCTCTGCCCCCTTGACAATGAGATTTTTGACAGGCAATGGTACTTAAATTTCTAAGGGCAGGTCTACACTACCCGCCAGATCAGCAGGACCCCATCGGGGGTCGATTTATCGCATCTAGTCTAGACGTGATAAATTGACTCCCGAGCACTCTCCCGTCAACTGCTGTGCGAGAGACGCAGGTGGAATCGATGGGAGCGGCAGCAGTCGACTCACCGCAGTGAAGACGCCGCGGTGAGTGGATCTAAGTACGTCGACTTCAGCTACGTTATTCTCGTAGCTGAAGTTGCGTATCTTAGATCGATCCCCCCACACCGCAGTGTGGACCAGGCCTTATCCCCCCAGTACTGTAGACCAGGCCTAAGTGCCCAAAAACCTTTTTGAAAATAATATTGGAGCAATAAAACCTACAAAGCGGGGTGACGCTCTAAGAAGTTGTTGACTGATATGTGCAGGAAGCAGCAGAGGGCGCCAGAGACCTACCTCCGCCTGCAGCACCAACTACAGATTGGAAGGTGCTCCCACACGGTGATAACAGGAGCCACATAACTAACTTAGACAGATAGACCTGACCTGTAATAACCCCTCTAATTCTTTGCCTGGCTCGCCTGGAATTGCAGTCAGAGCCTGTCCACACAGCTCTGCTGATGCCCTTCAATCCTGTTCTGCTACAGCCTCCCACCACCCTGATGTTTCCGTCTTTGCACCCCACACACACACCTCAGACAGCTCTGCTACAGTCTTTTCCATAAAATATTCCATCCGTAAGTGCACTGAATTCCTTTCAGTTGATAAAGCCTTAGGTGCAATGCAATGGAACAACACGGGCAGAATTCTTATACACGGTGAGCTTTGTGTACTGACGGGGGCCTGGTTTTTCCTGCAATCTCCATCCTAACGAAAGTCCAAGGTCCCGGGGCCATTTCCTTCCCGGAGGCGCCTTAGTCTGCGTAATGGTTCCACGCTCACTGTGGACCAATACTGAGCGAGGAAGTGGCTGCGTGGATGGAGAGTACTGCCACTCCATGCATCTGACAAAGTGGGTTCTAGCCCATGAAAGCTTATGCCCAAATAAATGTGTTCGTCTCTATGGTGCTACAGGACTCCTTGCTGTTTTAGAGTGTACTGGATTTCTCTGCTCCCACCCTTGTGCATCTCAGAGGCATCACACAGTCGAGAGAATATGGAGCAGAGAGTGTCCGGGGACAGGAGTGGGAGCGTGTGTTATGGTGTTGGGAACTATAGAGATAGTTTAATGAACCTGCTGGTTCGTGGTCAGGCCCCACCGCCCACCCCACTCCAGAAATAGCTGGAGGAAAAGGATTGGGACACAGCTCATTCTGGGAGGGGATCTGGTTCCTGTATGACCACCAGAGGGCGCTGTCTTACCCAAGTTCAGCATTGTGACAGTAGAGGGGTCCATGTGAACGGGCAAGGCAGCGGTACCCAGAGGGCAGAAGAGGATCAGGGTCAGCCAGCGAGCTGCTGAGAGTGGGCAGTGGCCGGCCAGAGGCAGCAGCCGGGAGCTGGCTGTGGAAGAGGAGGACAAGTAGCAGGCAGCCTGAGAGCAGGGCCAGAGGCTGGGGATGAGAAGTTGTAAGCAGAGCATTAAAGCACCTGAGGCTCTCAGAAGGGGAAGTGTTTAATGGGGACCCACCAAGGGACGGAGAATCCACCAAGAGCCTCGTGCTTGGAGGGCCTGCCGCGCTGACCTCTGCGCTCATGGTACACGGAGCTCACTAGACGGGATTGGCAAACTCCCAGCAACACCCTCCAGTGGAGACAGTAGATTTGATAGCAGCGAAGGAAGAGCTGGGCTGTTCTTTGCAACGTGAAGGCCCCTATTGTGTCTGTTAGGCACAGCCAGCCTAGATCCTTACAGGTATTTAGGTGTCTGCCTCACATTGAAATCAACGGGGCCCAGATATGAAATCAATAGACCTATTAATGTCAGTGGGACTTACAGCAGGCCCATAGGGAACAGCACCTCCTCCTGTCCAGGTCCAGTCTTCTCTGCTGCCTTGTAAGTGGGAGGGGGAACATGACCCTATCTCCCCCTTTCTTCTCCCCTCCTTCTGGAGGAGAGCTTGCAGCCAAAAGGGGATTAGCAGGGAGCGATGCTTGGACTCAGGAAAGTAAAGAGAATGCAGTCGTGCCTGGTATCTGTGCAGGGGCGCTGCGTTGGAAACTTTCCTTGCACTGTCTTCTTAACCCTGCACATCCAAGCAAGGACAATGTGACAATTTGCAGGCAATTACTCCCCTAGTAACTATCTATGCACAAATACCCAGGCCTAGAAAACATGTCCTGCATCAAAATTGTGTCTCATAATTGCTTATAGGACCCAAGACCTTCAGCACCAAAGCATAGCCCTATACCACTTGAGCGCATAGTAACTTCTTTTGCTGATCTCCGTAGTAGATTTTTATCTTCTCTATGGACCAGCCACTAGATGGGGGCAGGGCACATTAATCTTGTATGTTACATTCACTCAGAAAGTTTTCCCTGTGCAAGTATCAGAGGGGGAGCTGTGTTAGTCTGGATCTGTAGAAGCGACAAAGAGTCCTGTGACACTTTATAGACAAACAGACGTATTGGAGTGTAAGCCTTCGTGGGTGAATACCCACTACTTCAGATGCAAGCAGTGGAAATGTCCAGGGGCAGGTATAAATATTCAGGGAAGAGTCAGGCTAGAGATAACGAGGTTAGTTCAGTCAGGGAAGATGACGCCCTCTTTTAGCAGTTGAGGTGTGAACACCAAGGGAGGAGAAACTGCTTTTGTAGTTGGATAGCCATTCATAGTCTTTGTTTAATCCTGAGCTGATGGGGTCAAACTTGCAAATGAACTGAAGCTCAGCAGTTTCTCAGGGCCAGACTTGAAAGAGAGGCAGGGCTCATTGTGAGATCATAGAATCACAGGACTGGAAGGGAGCTCGAAAGGTCATCTAGTCCAGTCCCCTGCACTCATGGCAGGACTAAGCATTATCTAGACCATCCCTGACAGGTGTTTGTCTAACCTGCTCTTAAAAATCTCCATTGATGGAGATTCCACAGCCTCCATGGGCAACTTATTCCAGTGCTTAACCACCCTGACAGTTAGGAAGTTTTTGCTAATGTCCTACCTAAACCTCCCTTGCTACAATTGAAGTCCATCGGGTCTTGTCCTATCCTCCCCCCAACACACATCATTTTGCAATTTTATTGCTAAACTCTGTGTGACGGCTTGGGTCACAGAGACCCCTTTGGGACTGCCATCCGATGTGCTGAGAGTACCTCTGATACAGTTTTCCCTTGCAGCTTAGGACATCAGCACCTTACCTTGTTTGAGCCAGACACGCTTGCCTGCTACAAACACAGATCCAGGTCTGAACCACGTCCCCCACAAACTACAGGCTTCACTGAAAACAGCTTAAGAAGTGCTCCTGTCTCCAGCACTCCAAGCTCCCAATGGGGTCCAAACCCCAAATAAATCCATTTTACTCTGTATAAAGGTTATATAGTGTAAACTCATGAATTGTTCACCCTCTATAACACTGATAGAGAGATATGCACAGCTGTTTCCCCCCACCCCAGGTATTCATACATACTCTGAGTTAATAAGTAAAAAGTGATTTTATTAAATACAAAAAGTAGGATTTAAGTGGTTCCAAGTAATAAAAGACAGAACAAAGTAAATTACCAAACAAAATAAAATAAAACACACAAGTCTAAGCCTAACACAGTAAAAACTAAATGCAAGTAAATCTCACCCTCAGAGATGTTCCAATAAGCCTGTTTTACAGACTAGACTTCCTCCTAGTCTGGGTCCAGCAATCACTCACACCCCTGTAGTTACTGTCCTTTATTCCAGTTTCCTTCATGCATCTCCTTGGGGTGACAGCTGAAGACAAAATGGAGGGGTTTCCTAGGGGCTTATATAGTCTCTCTCTTGTGGATGGAAACCCCTTCCATCTCCTATTCAGAATCCAGGTCCAAGATGGAGTTTTGGAGTCACATGGGGGAGTCACATGTCCATGCATGACTCAGTTCCTTACAGGCCGACGCCACATTCCCAGGAAAGCTCAGATGTGAATTGGCATCTCTCAAAGTTAATTTTTAGCTTAAGTGTTTCTTGAGTGCGCACTTACTGAAAATAGTCTTTTCTCAAGAATCCAACTAACTGCTTCACTGAGGTTACTTAAAATGAAACAAGTACCTAGCCAAAATTAATAACTTTGAGTAAAAAATGATATATGCATGCAAATAGGATGAATATATCCAGTAGATCATAACTGTTACAGAGATCTGTTACATGGCCTATTTAGCATAAAACATATTCCAGTGATGTCATATTCTCAGCCATGAGCATATTTCTATAAACAATTATCGGGTGCAATGTCACACTCTGTTAACCACCAGTTTGGGGAATATCCTCCTTTTTGCAGCCCGCCCTCACCTTGGTATTTTCAGTGAGGACTCCCCCAGGCACCTCCAGGTCACAGGAGGCAGAGAAGCCAGGTGGAGGATTTATGAGCATGACTCCTAGAGGAATTAGGGGCACAGTGTTTCCTGGGAAAAAACCTGGGGTGACAGACTTGGGAGATTCTGAATACAGAGATTGCTGACCTTTGGTTGTTTCTACTGGTGTTCAGGGAAGCAGGACTTTGCGTACATTCTTTGTAACCCCTCCCCCACGGATTATACCAAAGAATAGAGCTGATTTGGATCTTCAATTTTTCCTCCTAATACAATCACACCGGCAATGCCTCACAGGTTGGCACCTTTTAGGCGAAGGGGGCACCGACATGCCCCGGAGCACTGATAATACCAGCCAAGCCTACACACCCGTGGGGGATAATTTATGCTACCATAGCGAAGAAGGGAAGAGTCATCACTGGGCCTGCCATGGGTCTCCTTGCGGGGAGGTGATGACCACAATGTCCTTGTGCATCTGCAGCCATGGATCAGTGCATGGGCCCATCCCTGTGCTGACCTCACTCTTTCATGTCAATCGAACACGACTGTCAATCAGCACCACCCCTTTGGTGATATTGGGATATTTTCTAGGTTGGTGTCTCTGACATACCAGTGTCCAACCCAGACTAATCCGCAGCTGTGTCACACCTGCCTGCAACCTTGCAATGCCTTGCTGAAGTGGCTTTCACCTGGGCCACTCACAAACAACCGTCTAGCATGGAAATCACACCCTGAGCATGTGTGTGTAACTGTAGCCTGGCCAGGAATAGCTGGGTTACACTCAGGCTCTCACCACCCTGGGTTATACTGCAGGGGGACCCCAACACACTGCCTAGTCTTTGATTTCCCTCCACAAATGTACGTTCTGTGCTGCCCAGTCCTCTCCTGGACAATACAACTTGCATTGTTCATTATTTCTTTAACAGCACTAATAGGCGTGCACCCTAGCTTCTCAGACACTTCTATTTAAACACACTGTATTAGATTAATTGACTACAAATATAGATTTTAAGTGACTGTAAATAAGGAGGCATAGAAATCAGACATGGTTACAAGAAAAATAAAGCTTGAATGCAACTTGTTCCTAAGTAAATAAATTATGTGTAATTCAAAGCAAAAGTTTCCTCACCACTTTCTTTCATCAGTCTTAGCCCAGGGCTACACTAGGGGAGGGGGTCGATCTACGATACGCAGCTTCAGCTACGTGAATAACGTAGCTGAAGTCGGCGTATCGTAATCGACTTACCTGGCCGTGAGGACGGCGGCGAGTCGATCGCTGCCGCTCCCCCGTCGACTCCGCTTCCACCTTTCGATGAGGTGGATTTCCGGAGCCGACGGGGAGCGCTTTCGGGGATCGATTAATCGCGTTTAAACGAGATGCGAAAAATCGATCCCCGAAAGGTCGATTGCTACCCGCCGATCCGGCGGGTAGTGAAGACAAGCCCTGAATGACCAAACGTCTTAGGTCAGAACCCCTCCCCCAGTCCAAGAGCTGCTTCCTTTATCCCTTCAGATACAGTGAATCAATGGGAAGAGGCAGAAATAGAGAGAGCGAGAGAGAGAGAGCAGTAACTTGGGACATCTGCCTCTTCTTTTTATAGTCCTATCCCCTCTTTGAGAAACATTTCCACCTGGTTACCAGGAGACAAAATGTCTGTGTGGAAGGATGTTCCCTGCTGCTTTTTCCTCACCTTTTGGGGCTTCCTTCGTTTCCTTTCCTACTTCATGACTCCGGTTACTGTTTAGATACAAAATTAAGCAGAACACAAATGTATTTGTTTAAGACAGACCGGTTTGCCAGCCTGATTTTGGAACATGTATTAATAACCTGATACAGTGTCATCTTATAAATTCATATACTGTAATTCCTCACTTAACGTTGTAGTTATGTTCCTGAAAAGTACGACTGTAAGCAAAATGATGTTAAGCAAATCCAATTTCCCCATAAGAATTAATGTAAATAGGGGTGGTTAGGTTCTGGGGGTAGGGGGGTAATTGCCACACAAAAGTCATTATAAACATTTTTAAACAATTTTCAACAAGCAATTTAATACAGGTATACACTTTTAAAACAATGATAAAGAAACTATTTAATACCACTATCATCATTCCTGAGTACGAAGCAATGGGAACATCATGGCTGAGTATGAACCAATGGGAGGTGCCTCCGCCGAATCCCACACGGGCACAGCCCAGTGGCAGTGCAGACAGTGAGACAGGCAAGGAGGCTGAAGTTGCCGTAGGGAGGAGAAACACGTTGTGCAGCAGCAGCAGCAGCAGCTTCCCCTACTGTGCAAGATCCTGGGGCGGGGGGCTTAACCCTTGGCCCGCCCACTCCACCCCTGCCCTCAAACCCACACCCTTAACCTGCCTCTTCTCCCCCTCACTTCCTTCCCCTTTACTCCGCACGCTACATTCCTGCTTCTCCCCCTCCCTCCCCTGCCTCTTGAACACCGCAAAACAGCTGACTGCCGTGGGCAGGATGCAGGGAGAACAGGGGGAAGGCGCTGATCTGTGGGGTCCACCGGCGGGAAGCGCTGGGGGGGTAGGAGAGGTGAGAGGGGGGCTGACAGCTGAGGACAAAGCAGGCACCCAAACGACGTTATAGTGGAGCATTGCCCAACTTTAAACGAGCAGCTTCTGTAAAGGAACAGGGCTGTAATATCGAAAAACGGTTAAGTGAGAGGACTTTAAGTGGGGAGTTACTGAACATTATCAAAATTATTGTATTAATATTTCCGATGAGAGCACGACTATTTCTAGTAGACTCATAGATTTAGCTAGCATCTTAAGGCTGAGCTCTGTGTGCGGATAACATCCATGCAAGAGGGATAGTTTTGTGAACTGCAGAGTCCGTAGCACGCTGTGGTCTCCTCCAAAGTTCCTCTGGTCACCATGTGGTCTTCATCCAGCAAAATGAGTGAACCTATCTTTCCTACATTGGGGAGTGACCTAGCAAGGAAAGGAGATAGGATACCATAGTGATTGGCATGCTAGATAATCTGGAGTACACTTACATGTCTTACAGATTTTACTTCCACCTATTGGGGCCAGGACAATGAGATGATTCTGAAACCAGGAATGACTGAGAAGATATCAGCTACACCTGCAAACAATTAGTATGTTTGACCTGTATCTAGCTTTCTGTTCCTTTGATTTCAAATTTGTTGCTAAGCCCGGTTGAAAATTTTTCTTAAGAAGTGTTTTTGGTGACAAATTGAATTTTCTATTGAACAATTTTTTCTATGAAATCATCTTTTCCCTGGAAATTTTAAGCTTGCCATCACCATACCAAACTTCCCTCCTCCCTAAACCACGGCTGTGGGACTCTGGCGATGTTCCAGGGCAGTTCAGCGAGGGGAGATACCCTCATGCATCGTGGGGGATGTAGTCCACCCTGGAAGCCTGGAACATGGAAGAGATTGGTGGTGTGTGGTATCTGATGCACCCCTGTGGTATTTCCGAGTCGAAATATTAAGTTTTTAGCAAAAAGATTTTGGTCTCCAAAAACAAACCCTCTTTGTAGATCAGCTCTACAGAGTACCCGGCTTGCACTGAAAACAGGAGGATGAAATAGACCCCCTAACCTCATACTCTGTAACACTGGTAGAAATTGCATCATTTAATAACACAGTAAGAAGGAGTAGCTCAAATTAATCCCCAGGGTACCAATTACACCATGGTGGCTTTGGTTCACTGAACACAATCATTTGGTGTTGTGTCTCTCTGAGCTCAGGTATTCCCAGTTGCTTCAGGAATCATGTCCCATAGATCACACATCTCAATATAAAACTTCCCGAATGCTCCAAACTGGCAGTTTCTGTCGCTGGGGAAACGCCACCACATCCCTCTCTCTCTTCTCATCAGGTACGTGATATTTTCCTGAATTACAATCACACACACGGAGAGACCATGGTGAATAGCCAGTATTGAATTCAAGACCTCCAGCACTAAAAGCCACAGACCCAACTCCTTTCCTTCAACTAAAGGAACAACTTCCTTGGCCAATTTTTTCCAACCATTACATAGTCACGGAAGCCAGTGTTTTCCATTATGTCTCTGGGTTTTCATACAGGCTAAAGTAAATGCCCCAAAGCTTAATTAGCACAGGAAGCAAGCTTACCCCAAACAGACCTGCCAAGCCACAGAGCTCCCCTTGCCCAAAGAGGGTAGAAAGATTGACGCTCCTTTTCTCTCACCCCTTCTTTAGCTAAGGAATAATCTCTTCAGACTGATTCTCTCACAGCAGAGTCACAAGTCACTGTTTTCTGTTTGGATTACTGAATAGGAGCGTTTGTGTGGGGGGCATGATTAACCTGCGTGTCATTGTATTTGCACAGTGTGTGCATCTTATCGAACACCTGGAATGACCAACTGTGAACATCTGTCTCTGTGGACTAAGCCCTTCCCTGAGTGGGTACTGATGTGCATTAAGAAACTGATCTTCGTTTATCTTCACTTACTTCATTACAGAGAAGGGAAAGGTTTTCCGAACCATCCACCTGCCTAGATCTCTGTAGCTGCCTGATCTCTCTTCAGAGGAGATGCGAAAGGGAAATCATTCTGAGGTGACTGAGTTCATTCTCTCAGGACTGACAGATCGTCCGGAGCTGCAGGTTCCCCTGTTTGGGGTGTTCCTACTGATTTATGGTATCACCCTGGTGGGGAATGGTGGGTTGATCTTGTTAATAACGATTGATCCCCGACTCCACACCCCCATGTACTTTTTCCTCAGGAATTTGTCTTTCTGTGACCTCTGCTTTTCCTCAATAATTTCCCCTAAGATGCTGATGAATTTTTTATTCGAGAGGAAAAGCATTTCTCACACTGCCTGTGCTGTGCAAATGTATCTCTATATTGTTTTTTCAGATGTTGGTTGCCTCTTGCTGGCTGTGATAGCGTATGACCGTTATGTGGCCATCTGTAACCCGCTGCTCTATACGGTCACTATGTCCAGGAAGCTTTGTAAAGAGCTGGTGGCTGGGGTGTACGCTGTGGGGTTGGTGGATTCAGTGATATACACGTGTTTTACATTTCGGCTGTCATTCTGCAGCTCCAACATCATCAATCATTTCTTCTGTGACATCCCCCCACTGCTGGCGCTTTCCTGTTCTGACACCCGCATCAATGAGATTGTGATGTTTGCTTTCACGTGCTGCATTACAGTGAGCAGCTTTGTGACTGTCCTCCTCTCCTATGTCTATATCATCTCCACCATCCTGCAGATCCGCTCTTCCAAGGGCCGGCGCAAAGCCTTCTCCACCTGCTCTTTCCACTTGACCGCTGTGGTCCTGTTTTATGGCATCCAACTCTTCACGTATTTACGTCCCACCTCCAGCTATTCCATGGACATAGACAAAGTAGCTTCAGTGTTTTACACGCTAGTGATCCCCATGTTGAACCCCCTCATCTACAGCCTGAGGAACACGGAGGTGAAGGACGCTCTGAGGAGACTAATGAATAAACTCCTAACCTATTCTTGAAGCTGTTTAACTCTATACTGGTTTAGTGATGGGGAGTGGAAACAGGTGAATTCAATCCCCATCCCATTGTTATGTAATTTCGCAGAGCCTGTGGTAGTATTGTTCATTATTATATAGTTATTATTAGTAATTTGTTTGTATTCCAACATGGCGTGCATTGCCTCAACTAAGATCAGGGCTTTATTAGGAGATTTCCCCAGCAAAAGTCCAGGCGGCACCTGTTTCACAAGTGTGAATATATGTGACATGCTTCGAAAGCACAGAGCTATTTCCATTGGGAAAGAAGAGGGGGGCATCTTATCTGTCTCCCTGTGGTTTGTACTGTGTTTGGTTTTGTTATGCAGTTGCAAGTATGAAGTGTGTGATTTCTATGGCTGAACCAAAGGAATATTTGCACACCCTCCTGAAACTCTGCAGCCTTTTATGTCCGCTGTGGGGAAGTTGTAGAGATTGTCGCCTGGTTTGTATCCATGCGTGTGGAGGAGAAAGGTGATTTCCATCACAATGGCCTTTATTTTAAGTTAAGAGAGCAACAAATCAAGTAAGAACAAGGGTAACATTTCCAAAAGAGAGCATGGGGTGTGCGCGTCCTCTGTGAGAATCTGCACTGAATTGAATACAAAATAATATGGAAAACTGGAGTTTTCTCTACCATAGAAATAAAACAGAAAAAAAAGTCTCATCAGATACTAGATGTTTGTACCTCTTCAGCAGGTTATCTCTGAGTTCTTACTCTTCGTTCTGTTGGAAAGTGCTGTGGACTCTGAAGAATAGGGATTCTGGGAATTGTACAGCTCGGGTTACAGTGAGTGAGAAATGGATAAAGCTGGGCCTATGGCTGATTTTTGAGTACATAGATGGTTATAAAAAATTGAAAAACAAATTCAGTTCAACCTGAACCAAATCTGAAAATTCCCTAAATGTTTGGCAAACTGAAAAGGTTGACAAAAATTTCCTTTGGGGTCGAAGGAAATATTGAGCATGACCAGAAATGGAACATTTCCTTTCCTTCCTGGATACTTTTTGATGTAAAAGCAAAGACACTGACAAAAAGGATGGGAATGGAAAAGGCGGTAATGGTGCTGCTGCCCTTGTAGACTTTAACCCAGTGATATAGATCACTCACGTGTGATGTGGGAGATCCAGGTCAATCCCCGCTCTGTCTGATGGGGAGAAGCAATTTACAAGTGGGTCTCACATATTGCTGGACAGTACCCTGGTAGCTGAGCTATGTTCTGTCTTGCATCGTTCTCAGGAGCGGTCTACGCTATGGCTGTAAATTGATCTACGTTACACTCCTTGAAGTTGACTATCTTATTCCGACTTACAATGGTGTCAGCACATGCTACCTGCCTCGCACAGGGTGTGAAAAGTTTCCCTGCCCTGTGTGACGGAGCTCTGTTGATCTAATTTTTATGCATAAACCAGGCCTCAGAAAAGCTGACGATGGAAAAGACCAGTTGGGAAATCTGGTCCTATCTCCCTGCAGGGCAGCAGAATCCCCTTCGGTTCTTTTTGTTCAGGTTAGTTGGAAATATTCCAGTTGTCCCAGCTTCCAAGTAGAGATTATTCTGCATTCTGATCGAGCTCAGTGTCAGGGTCTGTGTGTGTACTGGGCACTCTCTGTGTGTGTGTGTGTGTGTGTGTGTGTGTGTGTGTGTGTGTGTAGTATGCACTATGTGTGTGTGTGTCTAGTCTGCCTTTTGTGTGTGTGTTTATGTTTGATGTGCAGTGGGAACTATGTGTGTGCATGTGATGGGGATATAGTGGAGCTGAATGTCAAGTGTAGGCAAGTGTGTGTCCCTTGCCCTGCCCAGTGCTCAGGCTGGTGTCCCCCCTCCTCCCAGTGGAGGGCTCCTAGTGAGATCATAGAATCGTAGGACTGGAACGGAGCTTGAGAGGTCATCTAGTCCAGTCCCCTGCACTCACAGAAAAACTGAGTTATATCTAGACTATCCCTTACAGGTGTTTGCCTAACCTGCTTTTAAAAATCTCCATTGCTGGAGATTCCACGGCCTTCCCGGGCAAGTTATTCCAGTGCTTCACCACCCTCACTGTTGGGATGTTTTTCCTACTATCCAACGTAAACCGCCATTGCTGCAATTGAAGTCCATCGGTTCTTGTCCTATCCTCCCCCTCTCAAATACGTTGTTTGCAATTTTATTCTTTAACTCTGTGTGACGGGTTGGGTCACAGAAACCCCTTTTGGACCTGCCATTTGATGGTCCTAGACTACCTCTGAGCCTTTTTCCCCTGCCACTTTGGGACTTCAGTACCTTACCTTGTTTAACCCAGACATGCTTGCCTGCTGCAAGCTCAGACCCAAGTCTGAACCACGTCCCCCACAAGCTGCAGGCTTCACTGAAAAGAGCTTAAGAAGTGCTCTTGTCTCCAGCACTCAGATACCCAGCTCCCAATGGGATCCAAACCCCAAATAAATATGTTTTACTCTGTATAAAGCATATACAGGGTAAACTCATAAATTGTTCACCCTCTATAACACTAATAGAGAGATATGCACAGCTGTTTGCCCTCCTCCCAGGTATTAATACATACTTTGGGCTAATTAATAAGTAAAAAGTGATTTTATTAAATACAAAAAGTAGGATTGAAGTGGTTCTAAGTAATAACAGCAGAGCATAGGGAATTACCAAACCAAATAAAATAATATACGGAAGTCTAAGTCTAATACAGTAAAAACTAAATACAGATAAATCTCACCCTGAAAGATGTTCCAATACACCTCTTTTACAGACTATATTTCCTCCTAGTCTGGGTCCAGCTATCACTCACACCCCTGTAGTTACTGTCCTTTATTCCAGTTTCTTTCATGCATCTCCTTGGGGTGGAGAGGCTATCTTTTGTGCCAGATGAAGACAAAATGGAGGGGTTTCCTAGGGGCTTCTATAGTCTCTCCCTTGTTTATGGAAACCCCTTCCCATCTCTTATGCAGATTCCAGCTCCAAGATGGAGTTTTGGAGTCACACGGGAAAGTCACATGTCCATGCATGACTCAGTTCCTTACAGGCTGACGCAACATTCCCAGGAAAGCTCATATGTGGATTGGTGTCTCTCAAAGTTAATTGTTAGCTTAAGTGTTTCTTGAATTTTGTGAACTGCAGAACTGCAGAAGTCAGTAGCATGCTGTGGTCTCCTACTCAACCTCTGTGGTCATCATGTGGTCTACATCATGCACAATGAGTAAACCTAGTAAGGGAAAGAAAAAGGATACTGTGGTGATTGGCATGCTATAAATAGCTAGCTAATCTGGAGTATTCTTAAATGTCTTACAGGTTTTACTTCCACCTATTGGGGCCAGGACAAAGAGGTGATTCTGAAACCAGGAATGACTGAGAAGATATCAGCTACAGGTGCAAACAATTAGTATGTTTCACCTTTATCTAAATTTCTGTTCCTTTGATTCCAAATTTGTTGCTAAGGCTGGTTGAAAATTTTTCTTGAGAAGTGTTTTTGATGGGAAATTGGATTTTCCATTCAACTATTTTTTCCATAAAATTATCTTTTCCCTGGAAATTCTAAGATTTCCATCAACATACCAAACTCCCCTCCTCCCTGAACCGTGGTTGTGGGAGTCTGGTGATGTTCCAGGGCAGTTCAGCAAGAGAAGAGACTATCATGCATCATGGGGAATGTAGTCCAGCCTGGGAGCCTGGCCCATGGAAGAGATTGGTGGTGTGTGGTATCTGATGCACCCCCATGGTAGTTCCAAGCTGAAATACTATGTTTTTAGCAAAAAGGTTTCGGTCTGCACAAACAAACCCCCTTTGTGGATCAGCTCTACACAGTACCAGGCTTGCACTAAAAACAACAGGATTAAATAGACCCCCTAAACTCATACTCTGTAAAAATGGTAGAAATTGCATCATTTAATAACACAGTAGGAAAGATTGTTTTATGCCATCCCAATTTTCATGTATTTCTCTCCGACCTCCAGCTATTCTATGGACATAGACAAAGTGGCCTCAGTGTCTTACACGCTGGTGATCCCCATGTTGAACCCCCTCATCTACAGCCTGAGGAACACGGAGGTGAAGGACGCCCTCAGGAAAGCAATGAATAAACTCCTATCCAATTCTTGAAGCTGTTTAATTCAGTACTGGTTTAGTGGTGGGGAGTGGAAACGGGTGAATTCAATTCCCAGCCCATTGCATTGTAATTTCGCAGAGCCCGTGGTAGTATTGTTCATTTTTATATTGTTGTTATTATTAATTCGTTTGTATTGCAACAAGGTCTGCAGGCCCCAACTGAGATCAGTGAAGAGAACCCGGGAAGCATCACAGGGCCAGAGAGAGAGAGAATGATTCTCTAGACTGGTGGCTAGGCGCACCAACCTAGAGGCTTATCACCAACCTACTGTCATGTATATGCCAGTGATCATACTTATTACCCTAATAAGCTATAAAAAGCTGAAAGTACCGTGATCGACCCCTTAGTTAACTTCTCTATCTCTGTTGGTTTGGATTGGCAGGAATTAGCTGATCATCTGCTTAAGAAGCAAAAGTTTTTGCAAGAAACCCAAAAGAATGTGGGAAAGTGAATTCTTCAAATAAGACATGCAAATATAGATATGATTAAAATTGCTAATTCTGAAAAAGAACTCACTGCATATCATTGACATGATGTTTTTACAGGCTGGTTGCACCTCCCACCTCACAGGTGAACACCCCAACTATTGGGGTAAAAATTACAAAGGGAAGGACCACCACCGCCTCCTACAGTGGCTGCATTGAGACCGGCACCTAAATCCTGATAATACCAGCCAAGCCTGCACACCCGTGGGGGATAATTTCTGCTACCGTAGTGAAGAAGGGAAGAGTGATCACTGGGCCTGCTATTGATCTCCTTCGGAGGAGGTGATGACCACAATGTCCTTGTGCCTCTGCAGCCATGGATCAGTGCAGGGGCCAATCCCAGTGGTGACCTCACCCTTTCATGTCAATCGAATACTACTGTCAGTCAGCACCACACCTTTGGTGTTACTGGGATGTTTTTTAGGGTGGTGGTTGTGACTTACCAGGGTCCAACCCAGACTAATCAGCAGCTGTGTCACACCTGCCTGCAACCTTGCAATGCCTTGCTGAAGTGCCTTCCCCCTGGGCCACTCACAAACAACCGTCTAGCATGGAAATCACACCCTGAGCATGTGTGTGTAACTGCAGCCTGTCCAGGAATAGTTGGGTTACACTCAGGCTCTCACCACCCTTGGTTATACAGCAGGGGAACTCAAACACGCTCCCCAGTCTTCGATTTCCCTTTCAAAATGTACATCCTGTGCTGCCCAGTCCTCTTCTGGACAATACAAGTTTCATTGTCCATTATTTCCTTAACAGCACTAATATCCATGCAACTTAGTTTCTCAGACACTTCTATTTAAACACACTGGATTAGATAAAACAGTAAAACAAAGTTTATTGACTACAACGATAGATTTTAAGTGAGTGCAAATAAGGAGCCATAGAAGTCAGACGTGGTTACAAGGAAAATAAAGCTAGAATGCAACTTGTGCCTAACTTAAAAAACAATGTGAAATTCAAAGAAAAGGTTTTATTCCCACATGCGTTCAGCAGTCTTAATGACCAAACTTCTTAGGTCAGAACCCCTCCCCCAGTCCAACGGTTGCTTCCTTTATCCCTTCACATGCAGTGAATCAACGTGCAGAGAGGGAGAGAAAGAGAGAGGTGTCTTTTATAATCCTATCCCCCTTGTGAGAAACATTTCCACCTGGTTACCAGGAGACAAAATGTCTACTCACAAGGATGTTTCCTTGCTGCTTTTTCCTCCTCACCTTTTTGATCTTCTTTGGTTTCAATTGCTGCTTGATAACTCTGTTTACTGCTTAAATACAAAATTAAGCAGAGAACTCATTTCTTTGTTTAAGATAGACCTGTTTGCCAACCTCAGTTTGAAATATATTAACAAGAACTTAGGACCATAAGAATGCCCAGACTGGGTCTGGCCAAAGGTCCATCTAGCCCAGTATCCTGTCTTCCGACAGTGGCCAATGCCAGGTGCCCCAGATGGAATGAACAGAACAGGTAATCATCAAATGATCCATTCCCTGTCGCTCATTCCCAGCTTCTGGCAAACAGAGGCTAGGGACACCATCCCTGCCCATCCTAGCTAATAGCCATTGATGGACCTATTCTCCATGAATTTATTTAGTTCTTTTTTGAACCGTGTTATGGTATTAGCCTTCACAAAATCCTCTGGCAAGGAGTTCCACAGGTTGGCTGTGCATTGTGTGAAAAAATACTTCTTCTTTTTTAAGGCTGCTGCCTATTAATTTCATTTGGTGGCCCCTCGTTCTTGTGTTATGAGACGGAGAAAATAACACTTCCGTATTTACTTTCTCCACACCAATTATTATTTTATAGACCTCTATCATATCCCCCCTTAGTCCACTATTTTCCAAGCTAGAAAGGCCCAGTCTTATTTGTCTCTCCTCATACAGAAGCCGTTCCATAGTCCTAATCATTTTCGTTGCCCTTTTCTGAACCTTTTCCAATTCCAATATATTGTTTTAAGATGGGGCGACCACATCTGCATGCAGTATTCAAGATGTGGGTATACCATGGATTTATATAGAGGCAATATGATATTTTCTGTCTTATTATCTATCCCTTTCCTAATGATTCTCAACATTTCGTTCACTTTTTTGACTGCCGCTGCACATTGAGTGGATGTTTTCAGAAAATCCCATACAATGTAATCTTATAACTTCACATGCCACACTTATTTTATCAGGACAATACTGATCAGCAAATTATGAGTTTCAAATGATTTTAACAAATAGGGAGGAACTCATTGAGAACTTGAAAGTAGAAGGCAGCTTGGGCGAAAGTGATCATGAAATCCTAGAGTTCACA
Organism: Chelydra serpentina; assembly: GCA_037349315.1. Taxonomy (NCBI): domain Eukaryota; kingdom Metazoa; phylum Chordata; order Testudines; family Chelydridae; genus Chelydra; species Chelydra serpentina. The sequence goes on from JBAIAC010000151.1 coordinate 1,169,630, forward strand.
ATTCTAAGGAAGGGTAGAAGGGAGTACAGCAAAATAGAGACAATGGATTTCAGGAAAGCGGATTTTGGTAAGCTCAGAGAGCTGATAGGTAAAGTCCCATGGGAATCAAGACTGAGGGGAAAAACAACTGACGAGAGCTGGAAGTATTTCAAAGGGACACTATTAAGGGCCCAAAAGCAAACTATTCCGCTGGGTAGGAAAAGATAGAAAATGTGGCAAAAGACCACGTTGGCTTAACCACGAGATCTTGCAAGATCTAAAAAATAAAAAGGAGTCGTATAAAAAATGGAAACTAGGACAAATTACAAAGGCTGAATATAGGCAAACAACACGGGAATGCAGGGGCAAGATTAGAAAGGCAAAGGCACAAAATGAGCTCAAACTAGCTGCAGGAATAAAGGGAAACAAGAAAACTTTTTATCAATACATTAGAAGCAAGAGGAAGACCAAGGACAGGGTAGGCCCACTACTCAGTGAGGAGGGAGAAACAGTAACAGGAAACTTGGAAATGGCAGAGATGCTTAATGACTTCTTTGTTTCAGTCTTCATGGAGACGTCTGAGGGAATGCCTAACATAGTGAATGCAAATGGGAAGGGGGAAGGTTTAGAAGATAAAATAAAAAAAGAACAAGTTAAAAATCCCTTAGATAAGTTAGATGCCTGCAAGTCACCAGGACCTGATGAAATGCATCCTAGAATACTCAAGGAGCTAATAGAGGAGGTATCTGAGCCTCTAGCTATTATCTTTGGTAAATCATGTGAGACAGGAGAGATTCCCGAAGACTGGAAAAGGGCAAATATAGTGCCCATCTATAAAAAGGGAAAGAAAAACAACCCAGGAAACTACAGACCAGTTAGTTTAACTTCTGTGCCAGGGAAAATAATGGAGCAAGTAATTAAGGAAATCATCTGCAAACACTTGGAAGGTGGTAAGGTGATAGGGAATAACCAGCATGGATTTGTAAAGAACAAATCATGTCAAACCAATCTGATAGCTTTCTTTGATAGGATAACGAGTCTTGTGGATAAGGGAGCAGCGGTGGATGTGGTATACCTAGACTTTAGTAAGGCATTTCATATGGTCTCGCATGATATTCTTATCAATAAACTAGGGAAATACAACTTAGATGGGGCTACTATAAGGTGGGTGCGCAACTGGCTGGATAACCGTACTCAGAGAGTAGTTATTAATGGTTCCCAATCCTGCTGGAAAGGTATAACGACTGGGGTTCCGCAAAGGTCTGTTTTGGGACCGGCTCTGTTCAATATCTTCATCAACGACTTGGATATTGGCATAGAAAGTATGCTTATTAAGTTTGCAGATGACACCAAACGGGGAGGGATTGCAACTGCTTTGGAGGATAGGGTCATAATTCAAAATGATCTGGACAAATTGGAGAAATGGTCAGAGGTAAACAGGATGAAGTTTAATAAGGACAAATGCAAAGTGCTCCACTTAGGTAGGAACAATCAGTTTCACACATACAGAATGGGAGGAGACTGTCTAGGAAGGAGTACGGCAGAAAGGGATCTAGGGGTTATAGTGGAGCACAAGCTAAATATGAGTCAACAGTGTGATGCTGTTGCAAAAAAAGCAAACATGATTCTGGGCTGCATTAACAGGTGTGTGGTGAGCAAGACACGAGAAGTCATTCTTCCGCTCTACTCTGCGCTGGTTAGGCCTCATCTGGAGTATTGTGTCCAGTTCTGGGCACCGCATTTCAAGAAAGATGTGGAGAAATTGGAGAGGGTCCAGAGAAGATCAACAAGAATGATTAAGGATCTAGAGAACATGACCTATGAAGGAAGGCTGAAGGAATTGGGTTTGTTTAGTTTGGAAAAGAGAAGACTGAAAGGGGACATGATAGCGGTCTTCAGGTATCTAAAAGGGTGTCATAAGGAGGAGGGAGAAAACTTGTTCATCTTAGCCTCTGAGGATAGAACAAGAAGCAATGGGCTTAAAGTGCAGCAAGGGAGGTTTAGGTTGGACATTAGGAAAAAGTTCCTAACTGTCAGGGTGGTTAAACACTGGAATAAACTGCCCAGGGAGGTTGTGGAATCTCCATCTCTGGAGATATTTAAGAGTAGGTTAGATAATGTCTATCAGGGATGGTCTAGACAGTAATTGGTCCTGCCATGAGGTCAGAGGGCTGGACTCGATGACCTCTCGAGGTCCCTTCCAGCCCTAGAATCTATGAATCTATGAATCATAAGGCATACATTAAAAAGCCAACAAAACAAAAAAACAAAACAAAAAAATTCACAAACATCCACCCCCATCACAAGCTACACTCTCCCAAATACAAGACCAAAAAATCAGCTATTTAAACATATGGAACATAGAATGCAAGAGAACTACTGTCTGTGAAGCATACCAAACAGGTGTAGCCACACCCATAGCCCTATATAATCAGCAGCACAATCAGAACAAATTCCATGGGAACAACCCCTAGATTGCAGAGTAACACCCTTTGAAGTCTGTGGGAATGTGAAAGTATTCCACCGCCATGAAACTCTTCACTCCCATCCCTCCCACCTCCAAAGAAACACACAGCAATGGCGCATAGTGTGTTGAAGCTGCTCTCAATGGGTACATAACCTGGGGTCCCAGCTGTGGAGGGGACCCAGCCGGAGTTAACATGGATTAGAATCTTGTTAACTTCTGGTCTTGGTCTCTGTGACGTCCGGATCTACCTCCACGTCCCAGACAGTTCATGAAAAAGACCTTCCAAGGGAACCTAGGACAGGGGCCATATTCTGCAGACCCAGTGCTCCTCCATCAATGACAGTTGCTAGATTTGACATCCCTCCATTCTCATTCATTCAGGGATGAATACAGCCCTACATTTTGGGGAGATTTTTAAACAAGTGAAAAATTCCCCTCTGTGGATCTGTTAAGGAAGGAAGCAGGTTTCAGCGAAGCCCCACCGTCCTGTGTGACATCACTAGAGGGCTGGGGGATAAGGCACATTCTCTCTTCCCTAGCTTGACCGGGTTTCTGGGTATGGACAAGGGGTTGCTGGTAGGACAATCGCTAAGGGACCCCTTTAATGACTTTAGGGGTCAGTAACAGCCTGGCACGCACCTCTCACAAGCACCCCTTCTGCTTGGGTGTGTCCATAGTCTTAAAACAGTCCCAGCCCTGGTATCGGGCCATACCCCCTGAGCTTCCTCCCTGGAGGCAACGGTTTTGTCTTTTCTGGGTCCCTCTGGCCCTAGCTCTCCAGCTGGGCCACTAAGTCGTTTGGATCCCTTTTACTGTTGTCCAGTTGAAGGCCGCTTCCTCAGTGGCCTAACCACTACTCCAGGAATAGCAGCCACACCTCACTGTGTCCCTTAACTACACTGCTTTCAGCTCCCTTGGGCTACTGCCCCATAGCCCCAGCCTTCACTAATGCTTCACCTTTACCTCTGGGCAAATGTACGTTCAGGCCCAGCAGCCAGGCAGGAGCGCGTTCTCACTCCCCACTGGTTCTGAGCTGTCCATGGTGCTGCAGTTTCCTTTAGCCTGCCAGGAGTCCAACGGAGTGACACTGATTTACAGCGGCGAGGGATCTGGGCCATTAACTTCTATGAAGCTATGTCACTTTACACCACCCGGGGATTGGCTCAATGACTTCATCTCAGTGACACAGGTTTTTCCATAGATTCATGATTCATGATTTCTATTCTGGCTAACACGGGGCATGAAACCTCGCCCACCAATTAAAACTAGAACATCTCGTTTAGAGAGCTATCCAGTCTTGATTTAAAGATGTCAAGGGATTGTGTCTTGGTATGTTGTCCCAGTCGCGATTCAAAACGTGCTCAGATTCACACCAGCTGAAGATCTGGACCTTTGGCTTCAATGGAGCTCCGCTGATGTACACCAGCTCTGAATCTGGGCCAGTGACTCCCAGGGAGAGGCATCCATTTACACCAGCAGGGGATGTGGGCTAATGGACAGTGTCCATGTTATGTTTACCCCTTTAAGCAAGTCTATCCATATCCACCAGACCTAGGCACAGTGCAGACAAGCCCCGAGCATCCTCAGGGAGCACAAGTTGAGGAATGTAGAAGGTCTAATGATGCCCCGTCTGCCTGTGTGATGTCACTAGAAGGCAGGGGAGTACGCACATTATCTCCTCCCTAGCTTCACCAGGTTACTGGGCAGGAACAAGAGGCTGCCACTAGAAACATCTCCACGCAGGAGATTGTGCAGGAAGGGCTCATCGGTATTTCAGAAATAACCAACCCCTGGGACCTGTAGGAAGAGAATGGATATTTGCAATGCATAGGAGCTGTTAGTGTTACAACTGGGTCATTTCACAAGAGGAAATCCCAGGCCATGCATTGAAGAGATCCCAGCATGGAAGGGCACAAAAATTAAATTGTCTCGTCTTTCACAGGGACTTTGCCTTTTTTTCATTCTTGAATTGCTCTCTTCCCGTGAAATAAGAGGCATTTGCATAGAAAGTGGAAGGCTCCTCTTTGCGTGTGAAACCATAAAAATCCAGATTTTCCTCTCATCTGTCAAAACCTGCACCACCATCGTCCAACACGCCATTTTTATAATAGTGATTCCATTCAGAAGGGTCATTTCCATAGTTTCGTCTAAGGTGTGTGCCTGGGTGGCCGTGCACGAGGGAGTGAAGGGCCATGCACCTAATTCGGTGCCTGGACCCTGGAAAGGACAACGCATAAGAGGAGGTGGTGGCCTTGGGAGGCATAGGGAGTAGGTGAGGGTGCAGTGGGGTGAGATATGGAGTGAAACCAGGAGAACTTTGCCTGTTTCTACAGGGCTCTGTTGCACTTGCATTGAGTGGGTCCTAAACGCTCATTTAAAATACCCATCACCAACCACTTGATGTTTTACTTCCCTTTGTATTTTCAGTGTTGTCACTTGTTTGTTTGTGGCTTTGTTTTGCACTCTGTGTCGCTTTATTACTTATTTTTACTGTTCTATGTGTGTGAAGTATTAATCAAATGAAGAGTTAACATTCCAGAGACATTGTATAATCCCGAGTGAATGCCTTTTACTCTCCTTTCCAGTATCAGCAAATATTGTATTAATATTTGCGGTGAGATCATTTCTAGTTGACTCATACATTTACTTAACATCTTAAAACTGAGCTCTGTGTGCACATAATATGCATGCAAAGGGGATAGTTTTGTGATCTGCAGAAGTCCATCGCATGCTAGTGTTTTGGCAGATGCTTCATTTTTCGAGAGCAGCTTTCCCTGAAGATTTCGTGCTCTCTGGTAGGAGTAGTTTATTTAATTGGGCCTCTGGTGCATATTTTTTATGCTTTCACTTAATGACCATGATGACTTTGTGTTATTTATATAGCTTCTTTCATTACACCACATTTTTCTGTGTTTATTAGCTTGTGGTGTTAGAAAGGATGATAAAATATATGTACTCCAAGGGCAGAGTTATTTTTCTTTTTATTTGATTTCATATTAAATAAGCATTTTAAGCAGTGCACCTTGTTAATTATCCCTTGTTTTAATATTCTTTCTTCTTCTTCCATACATATGAACATTTAAAAATATATATTATATCTAGGCTTAGTATGCACAATAAATGACATCAATATTGCTGGTGCACATAACAATATTCAATTTGCACATGGATGGAAAAAAATAGAGGGACCATTGGTCATTTCCAGCTTTACAGAGAGGCACCAAATTAACAATTGAGGGCAGACGGCCGTGGTCTCCTCCTGAGCTCCTCTGGTTATCATGTGGTCTCCATCAAGTACAATGCTTAAACCTATCCTTCCTACTTTGGGGAGTAACCTAGAAAGGGAAGGACATAGAATACCATGGTGATTGGCATCCTCTAGAGGGATGGATGGATAGATAGACAATCTGTAGTACCCTTACAAGTCTTACAGGTTTTACATTTAATCAATTGGGGTCGCGACAATGAGGTGATTCTGAAACAATTAGTACGTTTCAGCTGTATGTAACTGTCCGTTCCTTTGATTCCAGACTTGTTGCTGAGGTTGGTTGGAAATTTTTCTTGATCAGGATTTTTGACAGGCTGTGGGACACGGGTGATGTTCCAGGGCAGTTCAGCAAGAGGAGAGACCATCATGGGGGATGGTGTACAGCCTGGGAGCCTTGTCTATGGAAGAGATTGGTGGAACAGAATATACCTCTAACCTCATATTCTGTAACTCTGGTAGAAATTGCGTCATTTAATAACACAGTAGAAAACAGTGGGCCGAATTAATCCCCACGACACGAGTTACACCAAGGGTGGCTTTGGTTCACTGAGCACATTAATTAGGTGTTGTGTCTCTCTGAGCTCAGGTATTCCCAGTTGCTTCAGGGATCATGTCCCATAGATGACAAATCTCACTATAAAACCTATTGCAACATAATTCACAGAGCCAGTGGTAGTATTGTTAATTACTATATTGTTATTATTATTAATTTGTTTGTATTCCAACAAGGTCTGCAGCCCTCAACTTTAGATCAGTGGACAAAACACAGGAAGAATCACATGGCCAGAAAGAGAGAATGATTGTTTAGGCTGGTGGCTTGGGGGACCCACCTAGAGGGTGAGATGCTTAAGTCTACCACTCTGTTCCAATGGCTATTTAATTAGTTAGCCACAGTAGAACAAAGATTGAGAGCAACCCAGACTGGAAGAGCACATCACTCAGTGGCTGGGATGCTTTCTGGAAATGCAGGAAACCCAAGTGCATAGTGTGCGGGTTCGGTCACAGAGACCCTCATTGGGACTGTCACCTTAGGTGCTAAAATTACCTCTGAGCCCATTTTCCCTGACAGCCTGGGCTTCCAGAACCCTGTCTTGTTGAGCCAGACACGCTAGCCTGCTGCAACAGAGACCCAGGGTCTGGGCAAACGCACAAAGCTGCAGATGTAGACTGAAACCAGCTCAGCAGGACACCTGTCTCCAGCACGCAGACACCCAGCTCCCAATGGGATCTAACCCCCAAATAAATCCGTGTTACTCTGTATACAGCTTATACTGGGTAAAATGATAAATGCTCGCCCTCTATATCACTGCAAGAGAGAGATGCACAACTGTTTAACCCCACCCTCCCAGGTAACAATTATTACACTTTTCAGAGTAGTAGCCGTGTCAGCAAAAAGAAAAGGAATACTTGTAGCACCATAATTATTTGTTAATTATCACACTGAGTTTGGAAAAAACAAAAGTGATTTTATGAAGTATAAAAAGTAGGATTTAAGTGGATTGAAATAGGAACAGACAGAACAAAGTAAGTCACAAAGCAAAATAAAACAAAACATGCAAGACTAAGCTTAATACATTCAGATATCAGTTACACATGTTAACTTCTCAGCCCATTTTTACTTCTGTTAAAATCCTTCTCAGGGCAGATGCCTTTTCTGACCTGGGTCCAGCCTGTTCTCACCCACCCCTTTGGTTACAGTCCTTTTGTTTCCAGGTGCTTGCCAGTATCTCTGTGGAGCGGGGAGGCCGTCTCTTACGCCAGATGAAGACCAACATTGTTTGCTTTCCCCACTTTACATAGAACTTCCCTAAGGCGAAAAACTTTGTTTGGAATTCCTCCCCCCTCTGTAAAAGTAGCAGCTTCAAGACGGATTTCACTTTGAGGTGACATGGTTACGTGTCACTGTAAGACCCCAGTCTCCATTCTTCCTGTGTTGGCCCAGAGGTACACAGGAAGGCTTACAAGTAAACGGAGCCATTCACAGTTCATTGATTCTGAAGCATCTTTAATGGCCCGCACTTAATACGTCTACATCCTTAATACAAGTTTATACCATATTCTCCTAACTCCAGACATAGAAATAATCCATGTAAACAAATAGGATGAACACAGTTAGTAGATTATAATCTTTATATTGATATGCTACATGGGGCACTTAGCATAAAGCATATACAGGTATGTTATATTCATAAGATTATTTTCATGAAGCATATGGAGTGCAGTGTCACACATAGCTTTGCTCAACAGTGGACAGAATGGGCAGTGGCGTAGCCAGGTTTAGAGCACAGGGGGAGCGGCGGCGCTATAAAAAGGTGCCTCCCCGCTCCCCCTGTTCTCACCCGGCAGCGCTTTAAAGGGCCCGGGGCTCCAGCCGCTGTGGAGCCCCCGGGCCTTTTAAATCCCTGCCCGAGCCCGGCTCTGGCAGCGGGGCTTGGGGGGGGGGCGTTAAAGGGCCCATGGCTCCCCGCAGCCGCTGGCCTTTTAAAGCACCCCCCCAAGTCCTGCAGCCGGAGCAGGGCTGGGAGGGGGGGGCGCTTTCAACGGCCGGTGGCTCCAGCCACTGCGGGGAGCCGCTGGCCCTTTAAAGTGCCCCCCAAGCCCGGCTGCGGCAGCCGGGCTCGGGCGGCGCCTTAGCGCCGCTTCTTCTCACAAGGGGAGGGGCTACTCCCCCTGCTCCCCCCCGGCTCCGCTGCTGAGAATGGGGAATTGAACCTGGATCTCCCACCTCAGAGGTGAACACCACAACTATTGGGCTAAAATTTACAATGGGAAGGACCACCACCGCCTCCTACGGTGGCTGCATTGTGATCGGCACCTAAATCCTCCCCCTGTACACATGCATTGTTTTGGGAGACAGTTATTAAGAGTATTTGTAACACATTTGTGATTAGTTTCAGGTCAATCCAAACGGTATTGTTTTTGACAATAAATGATTAGTCCAGAAGTAATTCATGCATTTCTAGACACCTTTGTGTCCCAACGCTGGGAAATTCCTTAAAGAGACGTTTGGAGAGGTGACCAACAAATAAAGTGGAATACAAAACTGAGTTGACTCTATCATATTAAAAAGACCTCACGGGAGACCCAGCAATCCAAAGCAGCTGATGCTCTGGCCCTCTGTGTGCCATTTCCAGAAGGAAAGACACTTCAACAACATTCATTGCATGTGCTGTGCACACCTGTTTTCCGAGGAGCAAAGATGCTCCAGGGAGTAAATCTCAACATCAAAGCCAAATTTAACCTCTACTGCCCAAGGAAGCAGCTACAGAGGTGTTAAGGGTAACGTTGTTGTGGTTAGCAAACAGGGAAAGATTCAACTCTTAGGGCTGGTCTACACTAGCCCACAAGTTCTAAATAAGATACGCAACTTCAGCTACGTGAATAACGTAGCTGAAGTCGAAGTATCTTATTTTGAACTTCAAAGTACTTACCCCTGGTCCACACGGCGGCGCGCAGCTCCCCCGTCGACTCCGCCTGCTCCGTTCGCAGAGCAGGATTACCGGCGTCGACGGGGGAGCACTTCCTGGTTCGATTTATCGCGTCTAGACAAGACGCGATAAATCGAACCCAGAAGATCGATCCTACGCCGCCGACGCTGCGGGTAAGTGTAGACTAGCCCTTAGTCTGATTTTAGGATTCTGAACAGGTACAGCTTCCGTCCCCAACTGATTGTAAGTGAAGGGAAGAAAAACAAAGGTACCACCAAGTCATGGGCAAACAAGTCAGCCTTTAACTGGAATGACAGTGGGAGGCGAAGGAAGGAATTATCCTGAGAGGAGAAATTTCAACTTTTCTGAACATATTTACTTATCAAAAGAAGGAAAGAGCTTTACCAAGGGAGGGAGACAAGTGCCTGGAAAAGGAGAGAAAAATAGCCTTAATAGGAAGGGGGGAAATCCCCCCATTGATTCATTGAATGTCTATACTAAAGTCATTACAGTGACTCAGCTATGGTGTGCAGCAGCGCCGTAGTGTAGATGCTTTCCACTTTGATGGAAGGGTTTTTCCTTTGATGGAATTAATCCATGACTCCGAGAGGCGGTAGCTAGGCCAACGGAAGAATTACACTGAGGCTCAGTAGAAGCTAACTGCCTCGCACAGGGTGTGAAAAGTTTCCCTGCCCTCTGTGACGGAGCCCTGTTGATCTAATTTTCAAGCATAAACTAGACCTCAGAGAAGCTGCCAATGGAAAAGACCAGTTGGGAAATCTAGTCCAATCTCCCTGCCAGGGCAGCAGAATCCCCTTCGGTTCTCTTTGTTCAAGTTAGTTGGAAATATTCTAGCTGTCGCAGTTTCCAAGTGCAGATTATGCTGCATGCCGATTGAGCTCAGTCTCAGGCTGTGTGTGTCTAGTGGGCAGTCTGTCTATGTGTGTGTGTTGTGTGTAGTGGGCACTGTGTGTGTGCATGTGGTGAGGGTTACAGTGAAGCTGAATATCAAGTGTAGGCAGGTGTGTGTCCCTTGCCCTGCCCAGTGCTCAGGCTGGTGTTCTCCCTCCCCCCAGTGCAGGGCTCCGTGTGAGATCATAGAATCGTAGGACTGGAAGGGACCTCGAGAGGTCATCTAGTCCAGCCCCTGCACTTGTGGCAGGACTCAGTATTATCTAGACCATCCCTGACAGGTGTTTGTCCAACCTGCTCTTCAAAATCTCCAGTGCTGGAGATTCCACAGCCTCCCTGGGCAATTTAGTCCAGTGCTTACTTACCCTGACAGTTAGGAAGTTTTACTAATGTGCAACCTAATCCGTCATTGCTACAATTGAAGTCCATCGGTTCTTGTCCTATCTTTCCCCCAACACATATTGTTTTGCAATTTAATTCCTAAACTCTGTGTGACGGCTTGGGTCACAGAAGCCCCTTTGGGACTGCCATCCGATGTGCTGAGACTACCTCTGATACAGTTTTCCCTGCCAGCTTGGGACTTCAGTACCATAACTTGTTTGAGCCAGACAAGATTGCCTGCTACAAACACAGATCCAGGTCTGAACCACGTCCCCCACAAACTACAGGCTTCACTGAAAACATCTTAAGAAGTGCTCCTGTCTCCAGCACTCAGACGCCCAGCTCCCAATGGGGTCCAAACCCCAAATAAATCCGTTTTACTCTGTATAAAGGTTATACAGTTTAAACTCATAAATTGTTCACCCCCTATAACACTGATAGAGAGATATGCACAGCTGTTTGCCCCCCACCCCAGGTATTAATACATACTCTGCGTTAATTACTAAGTAAAAAGTGATTTTATTAAATACAAAAAGTAGGATTTAAGTGGTTCCAAGTAATAACAGACAGAACATAGTGAATTACCAAACAAAAGAAAATAAAACACGCAAGTCTAAGCCTAACACAGTAAAAACTAAATGCAGGTAAATCTCACTTTCAGAGATGTTCCAATAAGCCTCTTTGTTTTTGATGGGTAATTGGATTTTCCACTGAACAATTCTTTCCATGAAATTATTTTACCTAGAAATTATCAGCTTTCCATCAAAATACAAAACTCCCCTCCTCCCTAAACCATGAATGTGGGACTCTGGTGATGTTACAGCAAAGTTCAGCAACAGGAGAGACCATCATATATCATGAGGGATGTAGTCCAGCCTGGGAGCCTGGAACATGGAAACGTTTGGTGGTGTGTGGTATCTGATGCACCCCTGTGGTGTTTCCAAGCTGAATATTAATTTTTAAGCAAAAAGATTTCGGTTTCCACAAACAAACCCCCTTTGTAGATGAGCTCTAAAAAGCAGCCGGCTTGCACTGAAAACAGCAGGATGAAATACACCCCTAACCTCATACTCTGTAACTCTGGTAGAAATTGCATCATTAAAAAAAAGTAGGAAAGAGTGGGCCAAATTAATCCCCAGGTCGCCAATTACACCGAGGTGGCTTTGGTTCACTGAATGCATTAATTAGGTGTTATGGCTCTGTGAGCTGAGGTATTCCCACTTGCTATAGGAATCATGTCCCATAGATCACACATCTCAGTATAAAACTTCCTGAATGCTCCAAACTGTAAGTTTCTGTCGCTGGGGAAACGACACGACATCTCTCTCTCTGTTCTCAGCAGGTACGTACAATTGTCCTGTATTACAATCAAACACACACGCAGAACCAATGGTGATTAGCAGGTATTGAATTCAAGACCTCCAGCACTAAAAGCCACAGACCCAACTCCTACCCCTTCAGCTAAAGGAACAACCTCCTCTGCCGATTTTGTCCAACCATTACATAGTCACTGAAGCCAGTGCTTTCCATTATGTCGCTGGGTTTTCATACAGGCTAAAGTAAATGCACATAATCTTAATTAGCACTGTACGCAAACTTTACCCCAAAGCGACATGCCAAGCCACAGAGCTCACCTTCCCCAAAGAGGGTAGAAAGATTGACGCTCCTTTACTCTCACCTCTTTTTAGCTAAGGAATAATCTCTTCAGACTGATTCTCTCACAGCAGAGTCACAAGTCACTGTTTTCTGTTCGGATTAGTGAACAGGAGTGTTTGTGTGTGGGGGGCATGATTAACCTGCGTGTCATTGTATTTGCACAGAGTGTGCATCTTATCGAACACCTGGAAGGACCAGCTGTGAACATCTGGCTCTGTGGACTAAGCCCGTCCCTGAGTGGGTAGTGATGTGCATTAAGAAACTGATCTTCGTTTATGTTCACTTACTTCATAACAGAGAAGGGACAGGTTTTCCACTCCATTCACCTGTCCACATCTCTGTAGCTGCCTGATCTCTGTTCAGAGGAGATGGAAATGGGAAATCACTCGGAGGCCACTGAATTTACTCTTTCAGGATTGACAGATTGTCCGGAGCTGCAGGTCCCTCTGTTTGGGGTATTCCTACTGATTTATGGTATCACCCTGGTGGGGAATGGGGGAATGATCTTGTTAGTCATGATTGATCCCCGTCTCTACACCCCCATGTACTTTTTCCTAAGTAATTTGTCTTTCTGTGACCTCTGCTATTCCTCGTTAATTTCCCCTAAGATGCTGCTTAATTTCTTAGCCAAGAGGAAAAATATTTCTTACACTGCCTGCGCTGTGCAAATGTCTCTTTCTGTCGTTTTTACAGATGTTGGTTGCCTCTTGTTGGCTGTGATGGCGTATGACCGTTATGTGGCCATCTGTAATCCACTGCTCTATACAGTCACTATGTCCAGGCAGCTTTGTAAACAGCTGGTGGCTGGGGTGTACGCTCTGGGGGTGGTGGATTCAATGATAAACACGTTTTTTATATTTCGGCTGTCATTCTGCAGCTCCAACATCATCAATCATTTCTTCTGTGACATCCCCCCGCTGTTGGCGCTTTCCTGTTCTGACACCCACATCAATGAGATTGTGATCTTTGCTTTCACTTGCTGCATAACAGTGATCAGCTTTGTGACTGTCCTCCTCTCCTATGTCTATATCATCTCCACCATCCTGCAGATCCGCTCCGCCGAGGGCCGGCACAAAGCCTTCTCCACCTGCTCTTTCCACTTGACCGCTGTGGCCCTGTATTATGGCACCCTCCTCTTCATGTATTTACGTCCCACCTCCAGCTATTCCATGGACACAGACAAAGTGGCCTCAGTGTTTTACACGCTGGTGATCCCCATGTTGAACCCCCTCATCTACAGCCTGAGGAACACGGAGGTCAAGGATGCCCTGAGGAAAGTAATGAATAAATTCCTAACCAATTTTTGAATCTGTTTAACTCAGTACTGGTTTAGTGGTGGGGAGTGCAAACAGGTGAATTCAATCCCCAGCCCATTACAAAATAATTTCACAGTGCCCGTGGGAATATTGTTCATAATTATACTGTTATTATTATTCATTTGTTTTGATTCCAAAAAGGACTGAAGGCCCCAACTGAGATCAGTAGACAAAACACGGGAAGCATCACAGGGTCAGAGAGAGAGAATGATTCTATAGATGTTCAACTTTACGTCTCTGTTTCAAGGGTTGTTTAATTAGTTATCCACAGCAGAACAACTTTAAAAGGAGAGATTGAGAGCAAACCAGACTGGAATAGCACATCACTCAGGGGCTGGGATGTTTTTTGGAAATGCAGGAAATCCTAGTGCATAATGTGCCGTTTTTGGTCACAAAGACCCACATTGGGACTGTCACCTGATGTGCTGAAATTAACTCCGAACCGGTTTTCCCTGCTAGCCTGGGCCTTCAGTACCTGCCTTGTTGAGCCAGACACGCTAGCAATCTCCAACACAGACTCAGGATTTGGGTCACGCCCCCAAAGCTGCAGATCTAGACTGAAACCAGCTCAGCAGGACACCTGTCTCCAGCACCCAGACACCCAACTCCCAATGGGATCTAAACACCAAATAAAGTTGTTTTATTCTGTCTAAAGCTTATGCAGGGTAAAATGTTAAATGTTCGCCCTCTATATCAAAAAAAGATATGCACAGCTGTTTCCCCCCCAAAGTAACAATTACTTACACTGAGTTTATAAACAAACAAAAGTGATTTTATTAAGTATAAAAGTAGGATTTAAGTGGTTTTAAGTAGTATCAGACATACCAAAGTAAACCACAAAGCACAATAAAACAAAACACACAATGCTAAGCTTAATACACTCAGAAATAAGTTACAGATGTTAACTTTTCTCCCCAGTAGTTAAAATCTTTCTCAGGTCAGATACCTTTTCTGAGCTTGGTCCAGGCTTTTCTCACCCACCCCTGTGGTTACAGTCTTTTTGTTTCCAGATGCTTGATGTTGTCTCTGTGTGGTGGGGAGACCATCTCTTAAGCCAGCTGAAGACACTCATTGTTTGCTGCTCCGACTTCATATACAAATTCCATAAGGCAGGAAACCTCTCCACCCCCTTCTGGAGAAGTACCAACTTCAAGATGGATTTCAGTATCAGGTGACATGGTCACATGTCACTTTAAGACCTCAGTCTCCATTCTTCCTGGTTTGTCCCACACATACAGAGGAAGGCTTGCAGGTAAACAGAGCCATTCACAGTTCACTGATTCTGAAGTACCTTTAATGGCCTCCACTTAATATGTCTATATCAGTAAAACAAATTTATACCTTATTCTCCTAATTCCAGACACAGAAATAATCCATGTAAACAAATAGGATGAACACACTCAGTAGATTATAACCTTTATATTGATATTTTACATGGGGCACTTAGCATAAACATATTCCAGGTATGTCATATTCATAAGGATATTTTCATAAAGCAAACGGAGTGCAATGTCACACACAGTTTGCCCAGCACTGGACAGAAGGGGGAATTGAACATGGATCTCCCACCTCACAGGTGAACACCCCAGCTATTGGGCTAAATATTATAACTGGAAGGACCACCTCCCCGTCCTACGGTGCCTGCATTGTGACCAACACCTAAATCCTCCCCCCGCGCACACACATTGTTTTTGGGCAAAGCTATTAGGAGTATTTGTAACATATTTGTGAATAGTTTCAGGTCAGTTGAAACGGTATTATTTATGACAATAAATTATTAGTCCAGAAGAAATTCACCCTTTTCTAGACACCTTTGTGTCCCAACCCTGGGAAATTACTTAGAGACAATTGGAGAGGCAACCAACATATACAGTGGAATACAGTCACCTCACTTTTGTATCATATTAAAATGACCTCATGGGAGAGACAGCGATACGGACTAGCTGATGCTCCGGCCCTCTGTGTTCTATTTCCACAAGGAAAGACACGGTAAGAACATTAATTGCATGTGCTGTGCACACCTGTTGTCCTGGGAGAAAGATGCTACAGGGAGTAAATCTCAAAGTCATCAAAGCCAAATTCAACCTCTGCCGCCCAAGGAAGCAGCTCCAGAGTATTAAGGGTAACATTGGTGTGGTTAGCAAACAGGGCAAGATTCGACTCTAAGGGCTGGTCTACACTAACCCCCCGTGTCGAACTAAGATACGCAACTTCAGCTACGTTAATAACGTAGCTGAAGTCGAAGTATCTTAGTTCGATCTTCAAAGCACTTACCGTGGGTCCACACGCGGCGGGCAGGCTCCTCCGTCGACAATGCTTACTCCTCGCGGCGAGCAGGAGTACCGTTGTCGACGTCGCGCACTTCCGGGATCGATTTATCGCGTCTAGACAAGACGCGATAAATCGATCTCAGAAGATCGATTACATGCCGCCGAAGCAGCGGGTGAGTATAGACGTACCCAAAGTCTGATTTTAGGGTTCTGAGCAAGTACAGTTTCCGTCTTCAACTCATTGTAATTGAGGGAAGGAAAAACAAAAATGTACCACCAAGTCATGGGCAAACAAGTCAGTATCATAGCATTTTAGCCTTTAATTGAAATGACAGGAAGCCATTCACGGGAAGGAATTATTCTGAGAGGAGAAATTTCATCATTTCTGAACATAGTTACCTATCAAAAGAAGGAAAGAGGTTTATGATGGGAGGAAGAAAAGTGATGGGAAAAGGAGAAAAATAGCTTTAATAGGAAGGGAGGAAACTCCCCCATCAATTCAGGGAATGTCTATACTAAGGCTATTACATTAACTCAGCTATGGTGTGCAGCAGCATCATAGTGTAGATGCTTTCCACATGGATGAAAGGGATTTTCCTTTGATGGAGTTAATCCATGACTCTGAGAGGCGGTAGCTAGGTCAATGGAAGAATTAAACTGAGGGTCAGCACAAGCTAACTGCCTCGCACAGGGTGTGAACAGTTCCCTGCCCTGTGTGACGGAGCTCTGTTGATCTAATTTTTTTAGCATAAACCAGACATCAGAATAGCTGATGATGGAAAAGACCAGTTGGGAAAATCAGTCCTATCTCCCTGCCAGGGCAGCAGAATCCCTCTCGGGTTTTTTTTGTTCAGGCTAGTTGGAAATATTCCAGCTGTCCCAGCTTCCCAGTAGAGATTATTCTGCATTCTGATTGTGCTCAGTGTCGGGCTGTGTGTGTGTAGTGGTCACTCTGTGTGTGTGAGCATGTTTGGTGTGCAGTGGGCACTGTGTGTCTTGTTTGTAATGGGCTCTGTGTGTGTGTGTGTGTGTCTAGCGCACCTTCTGTGTGTGTGTTCATGTTTGGTGTGCAGTGGGAACTGTGTGTGTGTGTGTGTGTGTGTGTGTAGTGGGCATTCTGTGTGTGTGTGTGTGCGCATTTGGTGTGCATTGTGCACTCTGTGTGTTCATGTGGTGGGGGGATACAGTGGAGCTCAATGTCAAGTGTAGGCAGGTGTGTGTCCCTTGCCCTGCCCAGTGCTCAGGCTGGTGTCCCCCCTCCTCCCAGTGCAGGGCTCCTTGTGAGATCAGAGAATCAAAGGACTGGAAGGGACCTCGAGAGGTCGTCTAGTCCAGTCCCCTGCACTCACAGAAGGACTAAGTATTATCTAGATCATCCCTGACAGTGTTTGTCTAACCTGCTCTTTAAAAATCTCCAGTGGTGAAGATTCCACAACTTCCTGGGTAAGATGCCCAACTTCCTGGGCAAGTTATTCCAGTGCTCCACCACCCTCACTGTTGAGATGTTTTTCCTAATATCCAACCTAAACCGCCCTTGCTGCAATTCAAGTCCATCGGTTCTCATCCTATCACTCACACCCCTGTAGTTACTGTCCTTTGTTCCAGTTTCCTACATGCATCTCCTTGGGGTGGAGAGGCTATCTTTTGTGCCAGCTAAAGACAAAATGGAGGGGTTTCCCCAGGGGCTTCTCTAGTCTCTCCCTTGTGGGTGGAAACCCCCTCCCGTCTCTTATGGAGAATCCAGCTCCAAGATGGAGTTTTGGAGTCACAGGGGTGTAAAAGTCATAAACTATGGTGAACCCCCTTAACAGCCAGCAGCTACGGCAACCAGAGGCCACTAGGTGGAAGTAGATGCCTCGCTTACGCAAGACCTTGCATTTTTACAGTTGTCCTTCACCTACACAAGAATAGTGTTTTCCAGCTGAGATAGTTATTTCTATACCAGTTTTTACTGACCAGATAGCAGACATTCGAGGTCTAGCATGCACCAATCAAATGTTAACACACCAGGGCTTTGTCTAAGTGTGTATAAAAGACCTGTAATTTCTGTGTTAATTGAAGTCCTGTCACTTGGCACAGACTTCCCTTATTTTG
This sequence comes from Chelydra serpentina, assembly GCA_037349315.1. Taxonomy (NCBI): domain Eukaryota; kingdom Metazoa; phylum Chordata; order Testudines; family Chelydridae; genus Chelydra; species Chelydra serpentina. Next base: position 1,187,401 of record JBAIAC010000151.1, read on the forward strand.
CAGAATGAAGTGATTCTCTTTCCTTATCCCTGTCTGGCTGTTATTGGCTCTCAGCTAGGCGGACCCGATATTTTGGTAACAGGGGCAAGTCACATGTCCATGCATGACTCAGTTCCCTACAGGCCGACGCCACATTCCCAGGAAAGCTCAGATGTGGATTGGTGTCTCTCAAAGTTCATTGTTAGCTTAAGTGTTTCTTGAGTTTTGTGAACTGTAGAAGTCCGGAGCATGCTGTGGTCTTCTCCTGAGCGCCTGTGGTCATCATGTGGTCTACATCACGCACAATGAGTAAACCTATCTTCGCTACCTTGGGGAATAACCTAGCAAGGGAAGGACAAAGGATACCGTGGTGATTGGCCTGCTATAAATAGCTAGATAATCTGGAGTACTCTTACATGTCTTACAGGTTTTACATTCCACCTATTGGGGCCAGGACAATGAGGTGATTCTGAAACCAGGAATGACTGAGACGATATCAGCTACAGCTGCAAACAATTAGCACATTTCACCTCTATCTAACTTTCTGTTCCTTTGATTCCACATTTGTTGCTCAGTCTGGTTGAACATTTTTCTTGAGAAGTTTTTTTGATGGGAAATTGGATTGTCTGTGTTGCAGCAGGCTAGCGTGTCTGGCTCAACAAGGCAGGGTTCTGGATGCCCAGGCTTGCAGGAAAAGGGGATCAGAGGTCACTTCAGCCCAGCACATGACAGGAGGGAGGGAGGGTGGGAGGGAGCTCCCATGCTTGGTGATGCTTTGTTGCAGCATCTGCAGAGATGCTGCAGAGATCTTCAGTGTTAACCACCAGTTTGGGAATTATTCTCCTTTTTGCAGCCTGCCTTGAAATTAACTTTTTCAGTGAGGACTATCCCGGGCACCTCCGGGTCACAGGAGGCAGAGAAGCCAGGAGGAAGAGTTATGATCATGACTCCTAGAGGAAGTAGGGGCATAGTGTTTCCTGTGCACAGACCTGGAGTGACAGACTTGGGAGTCTCTCAACCCAGAGATGGCTGTCTGTTGGTTGTTTCTACTGGTGTTCACCGAAGCAAGACTATGCGTACATTCTTTGTAACCCCTTCCCCACAGATTATGGCAAAGAATATAGCTGACTTGTATCATCAATTTTTCCTCCTAATACTATCACACTGGCAATGCATCACAGGTTGGGGGGAGGGATAGCTCAGTGGTTTGAGCATTGGCCTGCTAAATCCAGGGTTGTGAGTTCAATCATTGAGGGGGGCCATTTGGGGATCTTGGGTAAAAATTGGGGATTGGTCCTGCTTTGAGCAGGGGGTTGGACTAGATGACTTCCTAAGGTCCCTTCCAACCCTGATATTCTATGACCTAGGATAAGGGGGCACCAACGTGCCCTGGAGCACTGATAATATCAGCCAAGCCTGCACACCCGTGGTGGACAATTTCTGATTTGATGGTGAAGAAGAGAAGAGTCATTACTGGGCCTGCCATGGATCTCCCCATGGGAAGGTGATGACCAAAATGTCCTTGAGCATCTGCAGCCATGGTTCAGTGCGTGGGCCCATCCCAGTGGTGACCTCCCCCTTTCATGTCAATTGAACATTGCTCTCACTCAGCACCACCCCTTTAGTGTTATTGGGATATTTTCTAGGTTAGTGGCTGTGACATACCAGGGTCCAACCTAGACTAATCCGCAGCTCTGTCACACCTGCCTGCAACATTTTAATGCCTTGCTGACGTGGTTTCTACCTGGGTGACTCACAAACAACCGTCTAGCATGCAAATCACACCCTGAGCATGTGTGTGTAACTGCAGCCTGGCCAGGAACAGTTGGGTTACACTCAGGCTCTCACCACCCTTGGTTATACTGCAGGGTGACCCCAACACACTCCTCCGTCTTCGATTTCTGTCCTGAAATGTACGTCCTGTGCTGCCCAGTCCTCTCCTGGACAATACAAGTTACATTGTCCATTATTTCTTTAATGGCACTGATATGCATGCAATTTAGCTTCTCAGACACTTCTATTTAAACACACTGGATTAGATAAAACAATAAAATGGTCATTGATTATAACATGATACAGTGTAATCCATCGCATGCTGTGCTCTCCTCCTCAGTTTAGAACACGTAATTTCACATGTGCTCTCCTCCTGAGCTCCTCTGGTCACCATGTGATCTCCATCAGGCAAAAATGAGTGCACCTATCTTTCCTACTTTGGGGAGTAACCTAGCAAGGGAAGGACATAGGACACCCTGGTGATTGGCATGCCATAAATAGCTAGATAATATGCAGTACTCTTAATGTCTTACATGTTTTGCATTCCACTTGCTGGGGCCGGTATGATTCTGAAACCAAGAATGACTGAGAAGATATCAGCTACAGCTACAAACAATTAGTACGATTCACATGTATCTAATTGTATGTTTCTTTGATTCTAAATTTGTTGCTAAGGTTGGTTGAAAAATTTTCTGCAGAAGGTTTTCTGATGGGAAATTGGATTTTCCATTCAACTATTTTTTCTATGAAATTATGATTTCGTTGGAAATTATAAGATTTCCCTCAACATACCAAACTCCCCTCCTCCCTAAACCGTGGCTGTGGGACTCTCGTGATGTTCCAGGGCAGTTCAGCAGGAGGAGAGACCATCATGCATCATGGGGGATGTAGTCCAGCCTGGGAGCCTGGAACATGGACCCCTAACCTCATACACTGTAACTCTGGTAGAAATTGCATCATTTAATAACATGATAGGAAAGAGTGGGTCAAATTAATCCACAAGGAATGAATTACACCAAGGTGGCTTTGGTTCATTGAGCACATTAATTAGGTGTTTTGTCTCTCTGAGCTCAGGTATTCCCAGTTGCTTCAGGAATCATGTCCCAATGATCACACATCTCAGTATAAAACTTCCTGAATGCTCCAAAAGGCAGTTTCTGCTGCTGGGGGGACACCACCACATCCCTCTCTCTTCTCACCAGGTACGTGCTATTGTCCTGAATCACAGTCACACACACACAGACACTGTGGTGATCAGCAGGTATTGAATTCAAGACCTCCAGCACTAAAAGCCACAGACCCAACTCCTACCCCTTCAGCTAAAGGAGCGACCTCCTTGGTTGGAAAAAATAGGTAATTACATAGTCACTGAAGCCACTGCTTTCCATTATGTCTCTGGGTTTTCATACAGGCTAAAGTAAATGCCAAAAAGTTTATTAATTAGCACAGTATGCAACTTTACCCCAAACCGACATGCCAAGCCACAGAGCTCCCCTTGCCCAAAGAGGGTAGAAAGATTGACACTGCTTTACTCTCACCAAGGCCGTCCTTAGGATTTATGGGGCCCTATACAGTATTATTAAACTGGTGCCCCTATGCCCAATCGCAGCTGGAGCTCGCAGCCTGGGAGGGGGTGGGCCCTCACGGTGGCGGAGACTCACAGTTCTCCGCAGAGACCCCCGTCTCCTTTCGCTCACGCAGAAGGTGACATGCAGAAGGTAACTAATTAAAAGCACTAAACTCGGGGGTGTGGGGAAATGTCGGTCACAGGCTTTTTATATGCCCTGAAGTTTGTCAGACATTTATTTGCAAAAACTTTGTAGTAAGGGTGAGTCGTCTGTCTTGCTTAATACAGCGTTAAATATTATGGAATACATGCGGCAGCTCTTTTATGTTTTACATTTTCTTAATCAGTATTTCTAAGCTGATTTTATATTTTAAATTTACTCTTAAACCTTCATAAAGTAATCATTCCAGATTACCACATGTTTAACTCACTGAAACAAAGACATTATTTTAAATTAATCAGTCACAGATGTTTAGTGTGTTCATAACAATGGTCATAGCTTTTAGAAAAAGGAAACACTAATTTACTTTGTGTGATCTCCATAATAAATAGACATGTTTATGAAATGTCACCAACATTAATATATGTTGCCAAAGATTTTAGGCATTGCAAGGGATTTTATATCTTCCTAAGGGTACGTCTATACTCACCCGTCGCGTCGGAGGAGTCCAATCGATCTTCTGGGTTCAATTTATCACGTCTTGTCTAGACACGATAAATCGAACCAGGAAGTGCTCCCCCGTCGACGCTGGTAATCCTGCTCCACGAACGGAGCAGGCGGAGTCGATGGGGGAGCCTGCGCGCCGCGGTGTGGACCAGGGGTGAGTACTTTGAAGTTCGAAATAAGATACTTCGACTTCAGCTATGTTATTTACGCAGCTGAAGTCGCGTATCATACTTCGAACTTCGGGGCTAGTGTAGACCAGCCCTAAGGTAGCGATTTTGCTGGAAGTTCTCTTAAAACTAATTCATCAGATAGTCAAAAGTAAAGAAACGGAAACTCTTTGTCCAGCTATCTGGAAGGAAAAAGGGATGGACAGAAAGGACAGGAAGAGTTTGGAAGAAAGGGTTTTTTTACTACAGTAATTAAAATGTGTATTTTAGGTGAGGGTGGTCTTTTGAAGTATTTACTTTAAAAAATATATATCTGAAGGTCCAAGCATTTAAGGCTAAAGATGATTGTGCATCTAAAAATCTATGCAAGAATTTTTTAGAGACGTGATTTTATAATCTTCACCAACTGACTAATAGAAATATTTTTAAAGCTTATTTTAACCTAAGGACCTGTAGACTGACATGTTCTGAGTAAATATTACAGTGATGCACAACTGTTTTTGTCAGTACATTCAGAAACTAACAGTATATACCTGGGGGTGGGAAATTACCTGTTAAAAGGCTTAATTACCCTTGAATGGCTCTTTAACAGTTTCAATGTTGGGCTAATAGGTCAGGCAGGCTGGAGTCCTTTTCACTTTTGACTACTAGATACCCTCCCAAGGAAGACTCACCAGGCTGCATCAGCCAGCTGTGGGAGCCTCCAGGAAGGGTCAGAACAGGGATAGAAAGGGTGGACACTAAGACCCAGTGGTGCCCCAAATTTTCAGGTGACCTAAGCAGCAGCCTAGGTCGCCTATGCCTAAAGACAGTCCTGAGTCTCACCCCTAGTTAAGCTAAGGAATAATCTCTTCAGACTGATTCTCTCACACAGCTCACTGTTTGTTGTTCGGATTAGTGAACGGGAGTGTTTGCGTGTGTGGGGAATGATTAACCTAGTGTCATTTTATTTGCACAGCGTGTGCATATTATCAAACTAATGGAATGACCAGCTGTGAACATCTGGCTCTGTGGACTAAGTCCTTCCCTGAGCGGGTACTGATGTCCATTAAGAAACTGATCTCCGTTTATCTTCATTTACTTCATTACAGAGAAGGGACAGGTTTTCCGCACCATCCACCTGCCCACATCTCTGTAGCTGCCTGATCTCTGTTCAGAGGAGATGGAAAAGGCAAATCAGTCGGAGGTGACTGAGTTCATTCTCTCAGGAGTGACAGATCGTCCAGAGCTGCAGGTTCCCCTGTTTGTGGTGTTCCTACTGATGTATAGTATCACAGTGGTGGGAAATGGGGGGATGATCTTGTTAATCACGATTGATTCCCGACTCCAGACCCCCATGTACTTTTTCCTCAGGAATTTGTCTTTCTGTGACCTCTGCTTTTCCTCGATAATTTCCCCTAAGATGCTGCTGAATTTCTTAGCCAAGAAGAAAAGCATTTCTTACACTGCCTGCGCTGTGCAAATGTCTTTCTCTATCATTTTTACAGATGCCGAGTGCCTCTTGCTGGCTGTGATGGCGTATGACCGTTATGTGGCCATCTGTCACCCGCTGATCTATACGGTCACTATGTCCACCCAGCTTTGTAAACAGCTGGTGGCTGGGGTGTACGCTGTGGGGTTGGTGGATTCAATGATAAACACGTGTTTTACATTCCGGCTGTCATTCTGCAGCTCCAACATCATCAATCATTTCTTCTGTGACATCCCCCCGCTGTTGGCGCTTTCCTGTTCTGACTCCCACATCAATGAGATTGTGATCTTTGCTTTAACCTGCTGCATTACAGTGATCAGCTTTGTGACTGTCCTCCTCTCCTATGTCTATATCATCTCCACTATCCTGCAGATCTGCTCCACTGAGGGCCGGTGCAAAGCCTTCTCCACCTGCTCTTTCCACTTGACCTCTGTGTTCTTGTTTTATGGCACCATCATCTTCATGTATTTACGTCCCACCTCCAGCTATTCCATGGACACGGACAAAGTGGCCTCAGTGTTTTACACGCTGGTGATCCCCATGCTGAACCCCCTCATCTACAGCCTGAGGAACACGGAGGTGAAGGACGCCCTGAGGAGAACAATGAATAAACTCCTAACCAATTCTTGAATCTGTTTAACTCTGTGCTGGTTTAGTGGTGGGGAGTGGAAACAGGTGAATTCAATTCCCAGCCCATTTCAATGTAATTTCGGAGAGCCCTGTACTGGGAGCTTTTGGCAAACCAGTAAAGTGCCTGAAACCACTATGTCTTATTGCTAAATGCAGCCATGTGAGCAGCTGTAAATTGGCAAAGTCACAGCCTCAGCTTAACTAAGGCAGGCGGGGAGGGGGGGGGGCATCTTTGGGTGCAACAGAAAAGGCAGCTTGACCCCCCCTTCCCTCCTTCCTGATAAGAATTGTGTTGAAGGTGCAGAAAAACTCTGGAAAATCCCACAACGGGTTAATCGATCATCAGAAAGAAACTTCTTGCTGCACCACTGAAAATGCTTGCAACAAGTTTTCTTGAAGGGACATGTCGAATGTATAAATAAGGGGGCAACGTTTGAGGTAGTTGGACTATTTTTGGACTCTCCCTCTGGATACATCTAGCACTTCCCACTGGCAGAGGGAAGATTTGTCCACCAGAAGCCTGCCGCTGTGCCATTCGAGAGCCACACTCAGCTCTGGTAATTATCAGCTGTTGGGGGTGTTTTATTAACCTGTTGCGGACGTGTGTAAGTGCTTGGGACTAAGTAAAGTTTAGCTTTAAGTGAAACACTCTTGTGTTGTCCTGTTTGTGCCAGCCATCTATCGGTCGGACGGCCGTGTTTCCCCTGATTTATTTCCTGACACCACCTTGCACACAGTAAAAGTTACCAAGAGCTTTGGGTTGAAAGAACGCCGGGTAACAAGCCCGTGTTAGTATTGTTCATTATTATATTGTTATTATTATTAATTTGTTTGTATTCCAACAAGGTCTGCAGGCCCCAAATGAGATCAGTGGACAAAACACGGGAAGCATCACAGGGCCAGAAAGAGGCAAAATGATTCTGTAAACTGGTGGCTAGGGGCACCCACCAAGAGGATGAGATGCTCCACCTCACATCTCTGTTCCGAGGGTTATTTAATTAGTTATCTACAGTGAAACAACTTTGAAAGGAGAGATTGAGAGCAACCCAGATTGGAAGAGCACAGCACTCAGGGGCAGGAATGCTTTCTAGAAATGCAGGAAAGCCAAGTGCATAGTGTGAGGGGTTTGGTCACAGAGACCCTCATTGGGACTGTCACCTTATGTGCTAAAATTACCTCTGAGCCCATTTTCCATGACAGCCTGGGCTTCCAGAACCCTGTCTTGTTGAGCCAGACATGCTAGCCTGCTGCAATAGAGACCCAGGATCTGGGCAAACCCCCAAAGCTGCAGATCTAGACTGAAACCAGCTCAGCAAGACACCTGTCTCCAGCACGCAGACACCCAGCTCCCAATGGGATCTAAACCCCAAATAAATCCGTGTTGCTCTATATACAGTTTATACAGGATAAAATGATGAATGTTCACCCTCTATATCACTGCAGGAGAGAGATGCACAACTGTTCCCCCCCCCAAGGTAACAATTACTTACACTGAGTTTAGAAATAAACAAAAGTGATTTTATTAAGTATAAAATGAGGATTTAAGTGGTTTTAAGTAGGAACAGACAGAACCAAGTAAGTCACTTAGCAAAATAAAACAAAACAAGCAAGGCTAAGCTTAATACACTCAGAAATCAGTTACAAATGTTAACTTCTCACCCCATTTGTTACTTCGGTTAAAATCCTTCTCAGGTCAGATATCTTTTCTGACCTGGGCCCAGCCTCTTCTCACCCACCCCTGTGGTTACAGTCCTTTTCTTTCCAGGTGATTTCTGGTATCTCTGTGGGGTGGGGAGGCCGTCTCTTAAGCCAGATGAAGACCAACATTATTTGCTTTCCCCACTTTATATAGAAATTCCCTATGGCGGAAATCCCTTGTTTGGAATTCCACCCCCCTCTGGAAAAGTACCAGCTTCTAGATGGATTTCAGTATCAGGTGACATGGTTACATGTCACTGTAAGACCCCAGTCTCCATTCTTCCTGCGTTGGCCCACAGGTACAGAGGAAGGCTTGCAGGTAAATGGCGCCATTCACAGTTCATTGATTCTGAAGCACCTTTAATGGCCCGCACTTAATATGTCATCATCAGTAATACAAGTTTATTCTCCTAAATCCAGCCATAGAAATAATCCATATAAACAAATAGGATGAACACACTTAGTAGATTATAACCTTTATAATGATATGTTACATGGGTCACTTAGCATAAAGCAGCTTCCAGTTATGTCATATTCAGAAGCATATTTTCATAAAGCGTATGGAGTGCAATGTCACACACAGCTTTGCTCAGCACTAGAGAGAAGGGGGAATTGAACCTGCTGGGAAATTCCTTAAAGAGACATTTGGAGAGGTGACCAACAAATAAAGTGGAACACAAAACTGAGTTGACTCTATCATATTAAAAAGACCTGACGGGAGAGCCAGCAATCCAAAGCAGCTGATGCTCCGGCACTCTGTGTTGTATTTCCACAAGGAAAGACACGGCAACAACATTACTTGCATGTGCTGTGCACACCTGTTATGCTGGGAGCAAAGATGCCCCAGGGAGCAAATCTCAAAGACATCAAAACCAAATTCAACCTCTGCTGCCCAAGGAAGCAGATACAGAGGTATTACGGTTAACGTTGGTGTGGTTAGCAAACAGGAAAAGATTCAACTCTGATTTTACGGTTCTGATTTTAGGGTTCTGAGCAGGTACTGCTTCCATCCTCAACTCATTGTAAGTGAGGGGAGGAAAAACAAAGAGGTACCACCAAGTCATGGGCAAACAAGTCAGTTTCAGAGAATGTCGGCCGTTAATTGAAATGACAGTGAGCCTTTCATGGGAGGGAAAGGAAGGAATTATCCTGAGAAGAGAAATTTCAACTTTTCTGAACATATTTTCCTATCAAAAGAAGGAAAAAGGTTTACCAAGGGAGGGAGAAGAGTGATGGAAAAGGAGAGAAAAATAACTTTACGAGGAAGGGAGCAATCTCCCACATCAATTCAGGGAATGTCTCTACTAAGGCCAAGTCATTAACTCAGCTATGGTGTGCAGCAGCGCCGTAGTGTAGATGCTTTCCCCATGGGTGAAAGGGTTTTTCCATCAACGTAGTTAATCCACGTCTCCGAGAGGCAGTAGCTAGGTCAATGGAAGTATTACACTGAGGGTCAGTACAAGCTAACTGCCTCGCACAGGGTGTGAAAATTGCCCCCTCCCCCTGTACAACAGAGCTCGGTTGATCTATTTTTTAAGCATAAACCAGGCCTTGGAGAAGCTGCCAATGGAAAAGACCAGTTGGGAAATCCAGTCTTATTTCCCTGCCAGGGCAGCAGAATCCCCTTCGGTTCTTTTTGTTCAGGCTAGTTGGAAATATTCCAGATGTCCCAGCTTCCCAGGAGAGATTATTGTGCATTCTGATTGAGCTCAGTGTGTGTGTAGTGGGCAGTCTGTCTATGTGTGTGTGTTTGATGTACAGTGGGCACTCTGTGTGTAGTGGGCATTCTGTGTGTGTGTGTGTGTCCATTTGGTGTGCATTGTGCACACTGTGTGCATGTGGTGGGGATACAGTGGAGCTGAATGTCAAATGGAGGCAGGTGTGTGTCCCTTTCCCTGCCCAGTGCTCAGGCTGCTGTGTCCACCTCACCCCAGTGCAGGGCTCCGTGAGAGATCATAGAATCACAGGACTGGAATGGACCTTGAAAGCTCATCTAGTCCAGTCCCCTGCACTCATGGCAGGACTAAGCATTATCTAGACCATTGTGACAGGTGTTTGTCTAACCTGCTCTTCAAAATCTCCAGTGCTGGATATTCCACAGCCTTCCTGGGCAATTTATTCCAGGGCTTAACTACCATGATAGTTAAGAAGTTTTGCTAATGTCCAAACTAATCTGTCATTGCTACAATTGAAGTCCATTGGTTCTTGTCCTATGCTCCCCTCCAACACATATTGTTTTGTAATTTTATTCCTAAACTCTGTGGGGTTCCTAAATCCTTTGGGACTGCCATCTGATGTGCTGAGACAACCTCTGATAGAGTTTTCCCTGCCAGCTTGGGACTTCAGTACCTTACCTTGTTTGACCCAGACACGATTGCCTGCTACAAACACAGATCCAGGTCTGAACTATGTCCCCCACAAGCTGCAGGCTTCACTGAAAACAGCTTAAGAAGTGCTCCTGTCTCCAGCACTCAGGTACCCAGCTCCCAATGGGGTCCAAACCCCAAATAAATCTGTTTTAGTCTGTATAAAGGTTATACAGTTTAAACTCATAAATTGTTCGCCCTCAATAACACTGATAGAGAGATATGCACAGCTGTTTGCCCCCCACCCCAGATATTAATACATACTTGGGGTTAATTAATAAGTAAAAAGTGATTTTATTAAATACAAAAAAGTAGGATTTAAATGGTTCCAAGTAATAACAGACAGAACATAGTGAATTACCAAACAAAAGAAAATAAAACACGCAAGTCTAAGCCTAACACAGTAAAAACTAAATGCAGGAAAATCTCACCCTCGGAGATATTCCAATAAGCCTCTTTTACAAACTAGACTTCCTACTAATGTGGGTCCAGAAATCACTCACATCCCTGTAGTTACTGTCCTTTGTTCCAGTTTCTTTCAGGCACTTCCTTGGGGAGCCAGCTAAAGACAAAATGGAGGGGCTTCCTAGGGGCTTATATAGCCTCTCTTGTAGATGGAAACCCCTTCCATCCCCTATGCAGATTCCAGCTCCAAGATGGAGTTTTGGTGTCACACGGGCAAGTCACATGTCCATGCAAAACTCAGTTACTTACAGGCCGACACCACATTCCCAGGAAAGCTCAGATGTGGATTGGCATCTCTCAAAGTTCATTGTTAGCTTAAGTGTTTATTTATTGAGCACTTACTGAAAATAGTGTTTTGTCAGGAATCTGACTAACTGCTTCACTGATGCTTCTTAAAATCAAACAAGTACCTAGCCAATATTCATAACTTTGAATAGAAAAATGATTTATGCAACCAAATAGAATGAATATATCCAGTAGATCATAACCTTTGCAGAGATATGTTACATGTCCTATCTGACATAAAACATATTCCAGTTATGTTTATTTAGACTCATATTTACACTCATACACATATTTCTATAAAGCATTATGGGGTGCAACATTACACTCTGTTTCACGGATTATAAATTATAGGAAATAAAGAAAATTAACAAAAGAATCGGGAGGGAGATGGCATGTTTGGAGTTATTTTGTAGCAGCATCTGCAGAGATGTTTCAGAGATATGTTACATGGCCGATCTAGCATAAAACATATTCCAGTTATGTCATATTTACACCGATAAGCATATTTCTATAAAGTATTATGGGATGCAATCTCCTATCTTCTTTTTTGTTGCCTGCCCTGTGTTTGGCATTCTCAGTGAGGACTGCCCCGGGTACCTCCGGGTCACAGGAGGCAGAAAAGCCAGGAGGAGGATGTGATGGTGTCCCCAATGAAACTTTATAGGGAGATGCTTATAAATGTATCTATGATGCAACTGAAATACGTTTTATGCTACATGTGCCATGTAACATATCTCTGTAAAGGTTGTGGTCCACTGAATCTATTCCTCCTGTTTGTGTGCATGTATCGTTGTTGTAGTTGATGCTATGAATATTGGTTTTATATTTTCTGGCTTTATACATAGCCTTTGTAAGAGCATGGGATCATGTCTTGAGAAAGGTATGTGCATGTAAAGAGACCAATCAAGAAACCCTTACACAGACAATAGGAGGTGCAGACCCCAGTCCATATCTGAGCTTGGCCAGGAATGCGACTGTCTGGACTGGTTAAGGTGCATGGACATGTGACTTGCCCCTGTGATCCCAAATCTCCAGGGTAACATGATGCTATGGAGGGAGTGGGGAGAAAGTTTACAAAAACCCTGGGAAGTCCCCTCCAGTTGGTCTTCAGCTGGCTAAAGAGAGAGGCTCTCCACTCCCCAAGGACATACCTGAAAGAGACTGAACAAAGGAAAAAGACAATAGGGGGTATGAACGATTGCTGGACCCAGGCTAGGAGTTCTAAAGCCTATAAAAGAAAGAGACTGGAACGGGTGAGGTTTTTATATCTGTGTTGAGTTTGATTAGACATAGACGTGCGTGTTTTATTTTATTTTACTTAGTAATTCACTTTGTTCTGTCTGTAACTACTTGCAATCACTTAAATCCTACTTTCTGTACTTATTAAAATCACTTTTTACTTATTAAGTTACCTGGAGTACGTGTTAGTACCTAGAGGGGGGAAACAGCTGTGCATATGTTTCTATCTTCGAAACTGAAATATGTGTTTATCCTGTATAACATTTATACAAGGTAAAACGGATTTATTCAGG